>CM062816.1:365842008-368242008 GCA_031772625.1 Pinus tabuliformis
TTAGCTCATAGCTTCATCTTATCATCCTCAATCTGATGGAGTGACGGAGATAGTAAACAATGTTTGGTAGGATATCTTCGTGCTTTGTATCTGATAAACAAACACAATGAGGTCAAATGGTTGCCTCTGGCTGATGGTGGTTGGTATAATAACTTCTTCCTTACAGCAACAAAAATGAACCCCATTTATGGCACTTTATGGGTATCAACCACCATCCAACACATCATTTTTTTAAGAGAAAATTTCTAAGGTTCAGGCAGTGGAACATCACATCGAACATCAACAACAAGTCCTCCAACTCTTAAAGGATAACCTCGTGTTGGCACAAAATAGAATGAAACAACAGGCAGATCAACATCGTAGTGAAAGAAGTTTTGATGTAGGTGATTGGGTATTCCTACGGCTACAACCATATAAGCAAATGTCCCTAAAGCAAGCTAAGAAGGATAATAAATTATCACCAAAGTATTATGGTCCGTACAAGGTGTTGCAAAAGATTGGTACTATGGCATACAAATTGGAGCTTCCTGCACCTTTTCGATTGCACCTAGTTTTCCATGTTTCATGTTTAAAGAAGGTTATAGGTGACAAGCTCCAATTCAAACAATATTGCCAGAACTTGACGAGGAAGGAAAAATTATATTGGAAACGGAAGCAGTCACAGAAACAAGAACTCGACAGCTACGAAATCGATCAATTTCAGAGTATCTTATCAAGTGGAAGAACTTATCCGCTGAAGGTTCCACATGGGAGGATGAGAATTTTATGCAGAATTATCCAGAACTACTCAAGCGTTGAGGACAACATTTTTGAAGGAGAGGGGCATGTTGGGTCCCTATAATACTAGTGATTACCCCATTACTATTGTAGTTATACCCCTTATTTATATTGTTGTGCCCCTATTACCCCCATATTTTTATTTCTGTGCCCCATAGAATCCCTCTATTCTTATTTTTGTGGCTTTATATTATTATTGTTAGGTCGGCTGGATTATATTGTGACTCCCTAGACTCCTATATATAGAAAGGAGGTTTTGTCATTTGTATCATCCAAGAATTGTTCATTTATGTAATGTAAAGGAGGTTGCCCCCTCGAAGAGGCTGAATTCTAAGGCGTTGATCTATCTTTTCTATCTTTTCTTGAGTTGGTTTCATAACATACTCCTCATCCCTATCACCTTCACCCGTTGTTGCAACCTGTGCCATAGTTGCTAGTACCTATCATCATGTTGTCCTGCCTAAAATATATGTCCTCCAAATATGTCCCATAAGAGCTCATAGCTGAAATATGATTCACCTACACTCTCCCACTGAGATCATCTACAACCATGTTCTCCTTTCCCTTGATGTATCTGATCTCAAAGTGAAACTCACTAAGGGTAGCCAACCATCTAGCTTTCCTAGCATTCAGATTAGGTTGGTCAAGAAAGTACCTCAGTCCATTTTGATCACTCATCAGAATAAACTTCCTACCAAGAATATAATGCCTCCACATCTTCAAGGCATGAATGATAGCTTCCAACTCAAGATCATGAGTCACAAACTTTTTCTTGTGCTCATTCAAATTCCTTGACTCATAGCATACCACCTGTCCTTCCTACATAAGGACTCCACCAAGTCCTCTCTTTTGAGCATTTATACATACCACAAACTCTTTATCAAGATCGACAATTTTTTATACTAGAACATTTGTAAGCAAATGCTTCAACTACTCAAAACTAGCTACACACTCCTCAGTCTAGTCATAATTCTTTTCTTTCCTCTACAAAGATGTAATAGGATAGGCAATCCGTGAGAATTTCCTGATGAACCTCCTATAATAACCTGATAGTCCCTTGAATTATTTGACCTCATCCATATTCTTAGGAGTTGGACACTCCATGATAGCTCTAATCATTTTTGGATCCACTGATATTCCTTCCTTGGAAACAACATGTCCCAAGTAATGAACTTCAGTCTAAGTGAAACTACACTTTCTAAGCTTGGCATATAATTGATGCTCTCTCAACAATATAAATATTTCTACCAAGTGCTCTACATGTTTCTCCTTGTTCTTAGAATATCTCAATATATCATCAATGAAAACTATCACAAACTTGTCCAGATAAGGATGAAACACACTATTCATCAAGAAAAAAAAGTGGATGGAACATTAGTAAGACCAAAAGGAACCACCACAAACTCATAGTTTCCATACCTGGTACAAAATGCATTCTTATAGATATCTTCTTATTTGATGTGCGCCTAATGATATCCTGATCTCAAATCAATATTCGAGAACATTGTCGCTCCCTTCAATTGATCAAACAAGACATCAATTCGAGGCAAAGGATATATGTTCTTGATAGTCACCTTGTTCAATTGTCTATAATCAATGCATAATCTAAGAGTACCATCCTTCTTCTTTACAAAAAACATTGGTGCACCTGAAAGCAACACACTTGGCCTTATGTATCCTTTATCAAGCATTTCCTTAAGCTGCAACTTCAATTCCACCAACTCTAGAGTGATCATCCTATAAGGTGCCTTTGATGTTGGTGCTTCTCCTTATACAAAATCAATAGAGAAATCTACTTCCCTATGAGGCAGTAACTCTAAAATCTATGTAGGAAACACATCCTAAAATTGATGCAAAATAGGATACCTCTTCAAGAATTCATCATCCTCAACATCTTTCTCTTTTTCACTGGAAACATGCACTGCAAACGGAACACAACCTTTCCTACAATTGTGCTTAGCTTGCATAGTTGTAATCATTCTTACTGATGTACTCTTCTTCTTTCCCTGCAAGATTCTCTTCTATCCATCATCATCCAAGCACTCAATAGCCTTCTCATAGTAGTCTACCTTGTTCCTATGAGTAAACAACCAATTCATAACCAAAAGCATACTATCTGATCTGAAAGGAATCACATTTAGATGTGCTAATGTAGGTATACCATTCAACTCAAATGCACTAGCTCTTCTTCCCTTTCTTTGTCCCTGTAGCCAACTACACCAACCCAAACTCTACATGCACTTCTTTATTCAGGCCACACTTATCCACCAAGTTAGGACTAACATAACTATAATTAGATCTAGGATCAATCAAAATGGAAACAACTTGATCACAGAACTTTCCTTGCATCTCAATAATGGATGTTTGATTATATTCCTACTTGTTATCAAATGTTGCATAAATTTGACGAATGTTATGACCAACATCCCCAACTGTCTACACCTCCTGAGCATTATAGTTTTGAGGCCTATCACCTTGGTACAATGGAAAATCTTTATTGTGATGATCTTTGCCACAAATCCAACACTGCAACAGTTTTTTTCCACTGCATTTATTCTACTTCTCTCTAGGCTGAGGTCCATGTCCCTTCCCAACTGCACTAAACTTCTTGTAAGGATCCATGTTTTATTTATCACTTTCATCCTGTGGTCTTTCCTGCTTCTGAGGCCATTTTCCTTTCAACTTCTCATTCCATTTCCAATCACGCTTAGGCTCAGACTTACACTTCGACTCCTCATAACAATGCTTCAATTTCTCGATGATTTCCTCCAATGACCGAGGCTCCTCATACTTAGTTTTATCCTTGAATGCTAATGGAAGTCCACTAATCAACATTTGAACCTTTGTCTTCTCATCCTTGAGGTAAGGTATATACCTCAACAACTCCTGAAACTTAGTTGTGTACCCTTCACCTATCATAGAACCCATCATCAACTCATAGAACTCCTTAGAATTTCCATCATAGTATTTATTAGACAAGTACTTCTTCCTTAATAGTTTTTTAAACTCATGCCAACTCAACTCTTCTACCTTGATGCCTCTAACATGCTTCACATCTACCCACTAGATATCTACCTTTACTTTGAGACTAAAAATAACTATCCTAGCTTTCATATTCTCTGTATAT
Organism: Pinus tabuliformis; assembly: GCA_031772625.1. Lineage (NCBI taxonomy): Eukaryota > Viridiplantae > Streptophyta > Pinopsida > Pinales > Pinaceae > Pinus > Pinus tabuliformis. Next base: position 365,845,913 of record CM062816.1, read on the forward strand.
TCATGTAATTCAAAAAACGTCTTCATCCCAGGTATATATGATTCTACATCTTCTGATTTCTTCATCTCTCCACTAAATGTAGGAGGCTTGGCTTTCTTGAACTCGTCTAGAAATTACTGCTTATCACTCCTCTTATAAGGATGATGGTGGTGATGATAATGATGTTTCTCTAAACCAAAACTAGAATAGAACCCATAAGCACTAACTATCCTATCAAGACTATCCAACCATCTGCCACCTCTAACTACGTCATCCCTGTATAACTTGTAATCTGATCAAGACCTGCTACCATATTCCCTAATTAGTCCTTTCCTCATGTCCATGATTGATCTGTGGTTGTCCCTGTCTCTGAAAATATGACAGGCTCTGAAGTATCAATGCATTAATCTTGGCTTTTTTTTCATATGCTTTGGAAATCCTTTCCCATGACTCAATTATCTTGTCATTATATGACTTTCAACTTTTGATTTTTGCCTTCAAAATTATTAGTTTATTTTCTATATCAGGAGAGTACTCATCTCCTTGTTGCTCAGCTGATCTATAAGGAGAGTCATGTGAGATGTAATATACCATTTTTCTCATCATCTCTGACATTCTTCTTCCTACAAGCATACCATGTTAGATAAACCAAATAGAAACATGATCAAAAATACCTTATTGAAGTTCAGGGGAGGCTATCTCTTCTTCACAAATCATTCTAGATTATCATGATATACATGTATATATATAATGACACCAACATATCAACCTATCAACATCATGCATGAGAAATCAAACTGTAAAATTGACTATTAAATAACAACCATATTCATAGCAATGCATGCATGTCACTAACATGCATGCATAACAATCACATTTAGCCAATCCAATCCAAGTGTTTGAACCTAGAATATTTGATACCAATATGTAACCACCCCTCCCAACATTTACCCACTTTTACAAGCTCCCAAGGTAAATGTGAGGCTCAGTGCTACTATGACATGACCTGACCTCCAAGTTCCACTTATGGAAGTGGGGCCTACAATCTAACCACAAATTGGCATCCCTCATAGACAATATATCACTCAGGAGGCTGCAAACCACCCCAGGTGGTAAATCCCTAAGTAAGAATGCTTTTTCACAAGCCTAACACCCCAGCCACACCCACAACACAACATGCATGCAGTTATGAGGCTATAGCCACACTCATAAGCCTTCTTCCACGTAGTTATAACGTAAATTTCCTAGATCATTGACAACAATTCTGAGATCTCAGCCACTTTTCCAGGCTAGCCTCCAGACCACTTCCCAGAACTTCCTGTAACTTTCTAGAATCATGATTAAGTTGATAACAATGATAAAAATTCAAACTTGAAGCAAGAACTTGACCTAGAATTCCTAATACACATTATCCATTCATCATACATATGGTAAACATGTAAGTTACAGGTCATGAATGCATATCTGATCTTAAATATCTGAACTTCACCTGAGAATCACCAAGGTCTAATGCCTTATTAAGTAGCTGCAACAACACTTATTAGCCCATGCATTCATCAACCATTCAATTACTTAACAAATCATGAACAAAATACATAGCTATTGCGCACAATAGAACCATCCTTCTAACCAACATATAACCAGAATATTAACCATGACAAGTCAGCCATGTAATCCACATAATAACAAGTACAGGTGCTCATAGATCACAATAGGAAAATAAATATTATTAACATATGAAAAACTAACCAAGCCAGGGACTTCCACATACCACCCAACCATAGATTGGGCTAAGACAAATATTTCTTTCATCCAGTCACCCCGTGCCATATTCCAAGCATGAATGTGGGATCTCATGATATAAACCAAAACATAATCAACCAAGAACTCCAGAGGTTAAACCATCTCCACCCTCAAGCTACTATGATCTCACATAAACTAGTCTCGAGATCACAAAACCAAACCAATCTTGGATGTCTCAGGATTTCTTCACCATACCTTGAGGAATTTCTTATCTCCACCCACATGTCAAGGGCTTCCCATATAAAACCATATCCACCCCTAACCCTTGGGAATTTTCCTATGACCACCTCACCTGGTTAGAAAAAATTCCAACAATCTAAAGCTTAACCAACAATGAATCCCATAACACCATGGTCATATAAGAAATGGCAAGGCAAGCCTAAAGCTACTGTCAAACCAAGAAAATCCCATGCCAATGAAAAAAAATGAACCAAATAAACAAATGCATGTACAATGCATTCACACCTCAACTAGTAAATTACACATGCAACCTCTTACCTACAAAATACTCCTGCTGAAGTTGTTAATCCAATCTTCTCCTTTCTTTCCTTTACTTTCTTTTGATTTCCTTTCTCCAAATCCAAGTGAATGCCAAAATGATCCAAGAATACTCTAAGTTTGTAAGAGTGTATAAGGGAGAGAATGAAATGAGAGAGCCTAATTGAATTGACAAAAGTTATTTCTTTTATGCCTTTGTATTATTGATCGCCCATTTTTCTTCATTTTCCTTCATTTTTCCTCTAATTTCCCTTGCATGCAAATCAATGTCTCTTCACCTTCCTTTTCTCCTATTTTCCTTTATTTTAATAACTAAATGTTAGTTATTGCCTCTTTTCCTTTTCCAATTCCTTTGTCAATTTCCATAGCCATAAATAAGCTGAAGGTGATTCCCACTATAGTGCTTGCCCAACATTCAACTTGGAATACGTGTCCCATGACCTTGGTCTTATTTTACCTTTGTTATCCTTTATTACATGAAAATTTAACCTGAGGTCGTTACAAAAAATTTCTTTTGGTGCTTATTATCACAAGGTACAAAACCAAGCTTTAATAAGAATCTCACTTATAAGCCTACAAGGATAATTCTTTTCTCATAAACAAGATTTGTAGAAAATCATAACTATGCTAGATGCATGCAAGGAAATGTACAAAGGAAGGGGCTTGAGCACTTGGTTTGGGCCCTAATTCAAGGAGACCCAGGGCCCTTGAAGCAATATCAAACTAAGAATAAAGAAATGTTTTTCATTAACCTCAGGAAGTGTTCATACATGCAACATAACAACTGAAATAATAAGCAGAAGTCTCCTTCTTTAATAATAACTATATTTTCTCTAGAATTTGAATTTGTACTAAGTTGTTAGGATCTCTTTTTATACAAAAGGTGGGTGAGGAGTAGCCTTCTTGAATGGGGGACTGCTTCCCTCCAAAACTCCTAAAAAAGTGTACTCACAACCACAAACAGGTAGTAACTACTCATGAGCTAATGTAGTTTTGATTAGCCTATAGCAAGAAACAAGCCTCCGTGATTCTCTCCTACTAGTCTCCACCATGATATGCATAATAAATCCTCAATATTTTGTACATTTAATGTATTAGGCCACGGGATATAGAAAATATCTTCTAACCTTCCTAAAAACACATTATATCTTGAAAAAAAAATTATCAAATGCAAAAGGATAGGTTTAAACACACCAAAGGATGGTCACATGGTCCTTAAATTATACCTATTTGGGAGGCCCATCAAGGAAGTAGAGCCTAAGGCTAGAGAAGAAGATCTATAGGTTCAATAATAAGAACGAAAACCAACTACAAAGTTAGATTCATAGGCCATGGATTTCAAATCAACCCAATTAGTAGCCCCTTTGATCATAAGAGGCCATCAAACAATGATAGAAATGGGAATGACCCCATCCAAATGAAAGAAAGTGATAAACTTGGGTATATTTGGGTTTGATCACATCTTGAACATGATTTTGAAACATACATAGAAGATATACACCACTCCACATCGACCATCAATATAGATCACTATTGAGAGGTCCATCATGCTAAAATTAGAAAAGAACCACTTATTATGGCCTCAATGGGCATGGCATTCTCTCAAGCCATCGAGATAAATGTGCACGATCTCCAGGAACATACAAAGAAGAAAGTTGTACATATAATTGTACTAGATCATTAGGTTCAGTTGATGAAGACTAAGACCAAAACCATTAAGCAGTAGAACACCAAAATGAAATATTATCGGGCATGTGCTTCTAGGCTACATGAATCTTACAAATATCTATGCAAACAAGTGTACCCATGCCTCCAGATATTGCAAAATATTTTAGCTGAGATGTTACACTTTGGAAATTGGTCAAGAAATAGGTACTCAACTTCAAGGATTATTATATTTCATAAAATATCTAAAGTAATGGCCCATGGAATACCCTTAAGCCCTATTAGAGGTCCTTAGAATCATCCTACAAGAACTTACATATAATTCCATCATTGTAAACTGAGCTTTGAAGTTACAGTAGAAAATTGAAAAGGACACCTCCAGAGTTGTAGCATAGTGCTAATTACATTGATCCTTGGCTAAGAGAATAATAAAAATGAAAAAAATATCGTCCATTGGGGCCCAAGGAGATTCCAGACCAAATGAAGAAGAAAATAGAGAGTTGGACAAGTTGCTAAATGCTAAAGAATTGTCCTTTAGTGTCTTTTCCAGCAAACCAAAGAAAATCTCAGGAAATGCCTCATGGAGCCCACCAAGAAATAGATAGTACTAATCCTTTCTTATACCCCTTAAATAAACAATTATCGATTCTATCTCAAAACACCTAAAAATACCATGTCATTGTGGAGTGTTTATTACCTAACAAAATTAAAATGATTGTATCATACTAAGAAATTTGACTGGCCATCATCAAGAAATCCTTGGGGTCTTAGTTGGGAATCTTGATCTAGGTTGATATTGGTGGCCACCTGCCTATTCCATCTGGATCTTCAGTTGGTTTCATTAGTGTCCTTGATTATAACACAATTTACTATTTTTAACAGTTTTTCAGGTCCTGAACTTCAAGAGTTGTTTTGAATCCATTATGAGAAACAGTGTTTGGAAAGTGGTCCCAAGACTAGCAGACAAACCTGTGGTGAGTTTCAGATGGATTTACAAAGTAAAGAAATCAACATATGGGAGTGTGGAGAAACACAAGGCTAGATTTGTGGCTAGAGGGTTCTCTCAGGTGGAGGGAATTGATTACGAGGAGACCTTTGCTCCAGTAGCAAGGTACTCTTCAATCAAGTCTATTCTAGCACTTTCATCATAGATGGGATGGAAGATACATCATATGTATGTGAAGACAAAATTCCTCAACAGGGTGATTGAGGAAGAGGTGTACATTGAGCAGCCGGAAAGATTTGAGACCTTCAACAGAGAGTCACATGTGTGCAGACTCAAGCAAGCATTATATGGATTGAAACAAGCACCTCATGCTTGGTACACCGAGATTGAAAACTATTTCACCAGGTTGGGCCTCATAAAAAGTTAAGAAAATGAAAACCTTTACCATATTGTGGTTGAAGGTAAATTGTTGATTATAGTATTATATGTTGATGATTTAATTCTAACAGGTGATGAGAAGCTGGTAAAATATTGCAAAGAGGATCTTGCAAGAGAATTCGAAATGAAGGACCTGGGGTTCATGCATTATTTCCTTGGTATGGAAGTATGACAAGGAGATGAGGAATTGTTTGTCTCTCAGGGAAAGTATGCCAATGAGATACTGAGGAAGTTCCACATGGAGAGTGGAAAACCCATGGAGACTCCTCTAGAAGGGAATTGGAGGAAAGAAGATGTTACTTCAGGTGAAGTAGTGGAGGCTACTATTTAAAGGCATCTTGTGGGTTCACTTATGTATTTGGTGAACATATGACCAGACATAAGTTTTGTGGTTAACCAGCTTAGTCAAGAAATGGTTAAGCCAACCAAACTCTACTGGAAGGCAGCTAAACATGTGTTGAGATATCTCAGAGGCACCAATCAATTTGGTCTTTGGTACAGACAAACAAAGGGAGCAAAGCTTCAAGGCTTAAAAAATGCATATTAGGCAAGGAGTCCATCCAAAAGGAAGAGCACATCAAGGGGAATATTTAGCATTGGGTCAGTAGTAGTTTCTTGGTACAATAGGAAGCAGAGATCAGTTGCACTCAGTTCGACAAAAGCAGAGTACATGGTTTCTAGTCATGCAACTTCTGAGGCTATCTGGATGAGGAAGATGCTTGTTGGGTTATTTGGTTAGTAGATGGATCCTAAAGTGATTTACTATGACAATCATAGTTATACAAACTCTTTGAGAATTGAGTTTTTCATGATCAGTCAAAGCATATCAATATCTGGTATTACCATTTACGAGATTGTGTGCAGAAGAGAATCATGTTGCTAGAGTACATTCCTACAGAGGAACAAGATGTAGATATTTTGACAAAGGCATTTTCAAGATGAAAATTCAAGTTTCATAGAGGCGGGATTAGGGTAGCAGATAATACCTTTCTTGTTGAGAGGGAGTGTTGAAAATGCAACAAGAAAATCCTAATTTAATTTTGTCCTTGAATTAAATTAGGAATAAAATTGTAATTCCACATCACATGATAACTTGTATTAGTTAAATAAGTTAATTTTACTTAGTTGGATTAGATAAAGTTAAGTTGAGGGTCTAACTTGAGTCATGTAGAGTGTCTCCTACATTATAGGAGCACTGGTTGAGTTTATTTTGAGTTGTAATTAATTAATTCAGTTTAACTGAGTTAAAGTCAGTTAAACTAGTTCCAACTATTCGAGGAACTACTGGGAGGTCTAGTAGTGTGGTGTTGCCTATAGTGATCAACCAATTAATTGATGATTCACTCATAAATAACTCATGCATATCAGATCTGAGAGTTACCTAGTTGAGATTGGAGTTCAGGGACAATGTACTATTAGTTGTTGAAAATAGCAACAAAAAATGTTAAATATAGAATCCAAAAATTCCAGTTTAATTTGTCCTTGAATTAAACTGAGAATTAAAATCGAATTTTATTCTCATAGCAACTTGTAAATAGTTAATTAAGTTTAATTAACTTAATTAGCTTAGGAATTTCGAGTTGGAAGTCTTTCTGAAGTCATGTATATGTTCTCCCTAAATTTTAGGGGTCCAATATGAGTTTAATTGTGAGTTGTAATTAGATAACTCAGTTTACTGAGTTAAGTTCAGTTAAATTAGTTCCAAACTATTTGTGGAACTAATAGAGAGTTAACAGTCAGTTGGTGCACTAATGCATCCACTAGTGCTACTCCAGTTAACTGAAGATTCCCTCATCAGAAACTCATGCATGTCAATTTTGAGAAAGACCCAGTTGAGACTAGAGTGCAAGGACAATGTACTATCAGTTGTATGATTTACTGAGTTGTATAGATCATGCATGCAATCAAGAACTAAACCTTGTAGGGATTGCGCAATTTTGGATGCATTGGATTCCCATTAATATGGGTTATTCAACCATAGGAAATGCGCAAGGAAATAGGGGCTTCAAGAGCAGTAGAGGAGGCTAATATTTGGCTTGATCTTGCTTGTGAGCTGGGAGATTGATCATACTGAGTGTTGGGATTGTTCTTGTGAGAACAAGCATTGTATTATAATCTTGGATTTCTGATATATGCAATACAAATAGTGGAGTTTTGAGCTATGGCTTTCCCCGGATACTTATTGTGTTATGTGTCATTGATTTATCTTCCTCTTGTCGATTATTGTTTTCATAGATCTTTATGGGCTTCTACTATAAAGAGTAGAAGTACATTCTTGTCTTCTGCTTTCGTAAATTACATGAGCTTGTGAATCTACAGGATTTTCTACATGGTATCAGAGCTAGATTTGTAGAAATTTTCTACATAGTATCAGAGCTGAGAACAGTATACTAGAGGAGATTTAGAAGTTTTGAGTTTTGGGTTACAAGTGAAATTCGAATTTGCAATACATACTTCAGGATCGACATATGGCATTCTACGGTTTGCAGCTCAAGTATGCCTTGGATAGCAGCTTGAATTATGTAGCCTAGAAGGACAAGATGGAGGTCATGTTGGAGGATAATGACTTGAAGTAATTCATTGATCAGGACATTCCTAAGACATCAACATCGGATGCTCAGAATCTAGTTGAATGGAAGAAGTGTGTGGCAAGGGTGAGGCGGATAATCCTTGAGGGAGTTTGAGACCACATTGTCTCGAGTCTCCATGGGAAGGAAACTCTGCATGCTATGTGGAAAGAATTGAAGGACCTTTTCCAGAACAACAGTGACCAAAGGAAGTTGGCACTGAAAGATAAACTTTGAAAAATCAAGATGGAGGTAGGCGACTCAATTCCAAATTACTTGACCAAGTTCACTCAATGTCATGATGAACTTGGAAGTGTTGGAATCACGGTTTCCAAGGATGATATGGTGAGTCTTGCTCTTCTAGGACTCCCAAAGAGTTTTCATAGTTATCAGGACTCTGTCAATGGTCGGGAGAAGCTGCCAGATTGGGAACGACTATGGTCGGATTTCATGCAAGAGGAGATCAGGAGGAACACTAGAGATTGGACCTCTTCCAAGGAAGTGGAAGAGGATTTTTCCTTAGTGAGTAAGGAAGGCCAAGGGAAAGAAGTCACAAGGCAAGGTGGGTGGAAAGAAGATGGACTTGAGGAAAGTTAAGTGTTTTCATGTCACGAGCACGAGCATTATGCCAAGAACTACCCACAAAAGAAAGCAAGCAAGAATGAGCCGACAATAGCGACAGTGGGTGAAGCTCTAGCTTCACAATTCGAACTTGATTTCACTCTCATTTCATGCATGGTCGACACTGCCATGGGAGGCGTGTGGTATCTTGACAGCGGTGTCTCATTCCATATGATGGGGAATAGAAATCTATTTAATGATTTTGAGGAGAAATACCTCAAGCGAGCACAGAGTTTGCAGATGAGGAGAGGTATAGAGCTATCGAGATAGGTACAGTTACCTTTCAAAGGGAGTATTGTTCCCCTCTCAGGATCACAAATGTGATGTATGTTCCAGGACAAAAGAAGAATCTTATTTCAGTCGCAGTATTGGAAGACTATGGCTATGATGTGGTTTTTAGTAAGGGAAATTTTATCCTTATACACGTCACCATGGGACAGGTGAAACAGATTGGTTCATGGGTCAAGAACCTGTATGCTCTTGAGGTTCAACATGCATGCAAAGCCTTGAGAAGCAAGGAAAGGTTAGAGACTTGGTGGTTGAGAGGGAGAGTAAATTACCTCTCAACATGTATCCCTAGAAGAAGCCTCGAAAGCAACTTTAGGAAGTTGTGGAGTAGCCACAACTAGAGAAGCTGATAGGAGACCGAGTGGAGGCATCCACTCATGCAGAGACCTCCAGTAGGGGAGAATTTTGAGCCAAGTGGGCAGAGGGATCACATGCATCCATACCTCCAAGTGTGAGGTGGGGCGATGTGAAGTGATAATCCCAAGAGGGCTAAAATTGGGCAGGGTCCATTGAGAGCTTTTATCTCATGGATCATACCTTGTTATGGGACCCCAAAGTACATAGTAGTGGTAGGAATCAGTGGTGATTGATGCAGTCAGAGATCAAAGTGACAGAGGCTAGAGAAATCAAATACTAAAGAGTACAGAGACTCGAGAGGGTTGACAAGCATGCAGAAAGGTAGAGTCAACAGAAGTGCAAAGTTTTCAGTAGAGAAAGTAATAGCAGTCAGAGACTTTGATGATAGATGCATCACACTGATTCAGGTTGGATGTTTTTTTGTTTCTGGAGTTTCTTGAGCGACAACACTAGGGAGAAGTGTTGCATACAGAACATTCCAAAGGTTCAGAATCAGGATTGAGTGAATTCCTTTCTTGTTGAGAGGAAGTGTTAAAAATAGCAACAAGAAATGTTAAAAATGGAATCCAAAAATTCCAGTTTATTTTGTCCTTGAATTAAACTAAGATTTAAAATCGAATTCTTTTCTCATAGCAACCTGTAAATATTTAATTAAGTTTAATTAGCATAGGAATTTCGAGTTGGAAGTCTTTTTGAAGTCATGTATATGTTCTCCCTAAATTATAGGGGTCCAGTATGACTTTAATTATGAGTTGTAATTAGATAAATCAGTTTACTGAGTTAAGTTAAGTTAAATTAGTTCCAAATTGTTTGTGGAACTAATAGGGAGCTAACAGTCAGTTGGTGCACTAATGCATCCACTAGTGCTACTCCAGTTAACTGAATATTCCCTCACCAGAAACTCATGCATGTCGATTTTGAGAAAGACCCAGTTGAGACTAGAGTGCAGGGATAGTGTACTATCAGTTGTATGATTTACTGAGTTGTATATATCATGCACACAATCAAGAACAATACCTTGTAGGGATTGCGCAATTTTGGATGCACTGGATTCCCATTAATATGGGCTATTCATCCATAGGAATTTTGCAAGGAAATAAGGGCTTGGAGAGAAGTAGAAGAGGATAAGGTTTGGCTTGAGCTTGCTTGTGAGCTAGGAGATTGATCATATTGAGAGTCGGGATTGTTCTTGTGAGAACAAGAATTGTATTATCATCTTGGATTTCTGATATATGCAATATAGATAGTGGGGTTTTGAGCTGTGGATTTCCCTGAATACTTATTGTGTTATGTTCCATTAATTTATCTTCCTCTTGTCGATTACTATTTTCATCGATCTTTATGGGCTTCTACTGTAAACAGTAGAAGTAGATTCTTGTCTTTTGCTTTAGTAAATTGCATGAGCTTGTGAATCTACATAATTTTCTACATTGTATAATCATCTGAATTGTATAGGTGGTGCATGCAGTCAAAGGAAGGCCTATGAGGATTGCGCAATTCCAATTGAGGAATTTCCCTAATTAATATGGGTCTAATTCCCAAGGAAACAACGCAAGAAATAGGGACTTGGGCAAGCCAAAATTTGGTTAAGTATTGGCCTGCGCTTGTCTAGGAAGTTGTGAGACAGATAGATATAGTGCAAACGTTTCTCAGGCTTGAGCAAAGCATTCTAATCTTCTCATATTTTCTGACTAGTGAAATATACAGATAGTAGGGTTTTTTAGATATGGCTTTCCCCTGCAAATCATTGTGTAATGTCTTGGTTGGATTCATTCTCTTGTATGCTTCGTGATTTTGCGATCATGTAATTGTTTCTAATGATGAGTAGAGTAGATTCAAGTATGTTGCTTTAGTAAATTACAATTAGCAGTTTGAATCTACAAGGAATTTCTATAAATTAGAAGAGCTATGTCATCTATAATGTTGTTATCGTGAAAAAATTGCATTAAGTTGTGCCTACCACCATTGAAACATTTAACCCCATCATATTAGACTAGTAGATCCTTTCATTGTTCATCGAGGTATGAAGAATAAAGGATAAATTCTCGCATGCTATTAATTCTAGTGTCAATGGTGGCTACCATTTGGGTTTGAATTCTCACAAATTTCTTGGTAGCATTGTTTGCATTTTATCTAGCTTGGAAGCATGTTAGTTGAGCTTGGATTGGATCCTAGAGAACTAATATTTATGATTGGTGAACTAGTTCTTAGTGGATAGATTTCTAGTGGAAACCATGGAGCCTATGGGCTCATCAAAATAATTTCTCGCGACATGTACAAATGTTGGCAATCTCTTATAACGAGTCTTTTACATAGGTCACCCATAATAATATTATCAGGTCTGTAGAAAAAAGTTACTAAAGAGTGGTACCACTATGATCAACATTGTGCAATGACTTATTTAAGAGAGATCATATATAATGCTATTGTTAAGGACCAAACCTTTGTTTTACTCTAATAGGAGTATTACTCTAGTCTCAATATTACCACAGTGACAAAATTCTCAAATTCTCATTGCTCCACTTTGTGTAGGAAATTTGTGGCCTACGCTATAGAGGTTAGGATTTGTAGAGTCCTACGGACAAAGGAGTGTTATCTATTATAACTATCTTATATGAATGTAATTCTTCAACATAGTAATTATCTAGATCTCTTATGTGATTGAAGAGGGTAGACCATACCCTTAGCCATAGTACTTGATTCCTAAGTACTAAGAGTGATATCGCTTGGTATTCTTCTCAATGTACTATAAAAAATTATAGTCGATAGGTTTACATAAGGTTGGTTGTAAGTGGGTCTATGCATGGAGTTGGGTTACGCTTTTTGGCACAACAAAGGCATGTTTTGTTGAAAAAAGTAAGCTTGATTGAGCCATTTTAAGTGCTCAATCGAGCAATTTTTATGCGTTGAATCAAGTTTCTTAAGGGCTTAAACATAGCTCCATCAAGCACTTAAACAAACCCTCGATCGAGATCCAGTGTAACCTGAGTTAGGAGATCGATCGAGAGTTAGGGATCGATCAAGATTTATGGCTCAATTGAGCTATAGGGCTAGATCAAGCGTTAGGGCTTGATCGAGCCTTTATTTCTTATTCAAAACCTAGTCGTGGTTGGTGCGTAGTTACTTTTTAAATGGCTTGATTGAGCTATAAGCTCAATTGGGCTCGATTAGCTCGATCGAGCCACTGGTTAAGTACATTCATGGATTGATCAAGGGTTTATTTAACCCTCGATCGAGTTATTTCAGTTTAGAAATCAAGCGCTTGATCAAGCTACTGAGGCCCTAAAAATCAAAATTTTAGTACCCCTTCTCCAAATTTCTCTACAACACCATTTTGTACCCTAGCGGATTTAGGGCTGAATTTGTCCTTAAGTGGTGGAGTTAATAATGTTGAATTTGTGAAAGAATCCTCTATCCAATGGCATATGATTTTGACACTTTCAAATTCATATGATATTTTTCATCTAATTTCCTTTAAACATAATGCTTGAATTTTTTTTTTGACAATTTCAAAGGGGTTGAATAAAAAAAAATAACATAAAATATACACAACTAAAAAATTTCAAAAAATACCACTATCTCTGTTCACGAATCCTCTTCAAAAAGGTGCTCTTGGTTTTTAAATTTATTTAAATAGTTGAAAAAAACTTACGCGAACACATGTGTCTGCAAAATGCAATTGAAATATTACTTCGCCAACTTCGAAAAATAATAAAAAATATAATTTTACAATAAAAAAAATATTATTATATATATATATATATATATATATATATATATATATATATATATATATATAATTACACATTTTAGACTAAGTTATGCTATGCGAACACACACATACATTTGATGAAAAATTGACAGATTATACGACACTAGATTTTTTTGCAAAAAATATCATTAGGACAACAACATAATTCTCCACAAATTGTCTTTTTACTCTGAATCAAAATTCACAATGCTTATATGAATTTTGAGGGCTTCAATTTGATAAAAGAGTAAAAATTTGAAATTTCATTGCCACATTTGGCCTAAATGTGTAACCCATCTTCATGCATTCAGCGAGGTGCAACTAGGTGACGCCACTTGTATTTTCTATGTGTACTCTTCCCCAACCACAAGTTGGCTTGATAAAAATATATATATTTACATTACTTAAAGATGTTAAAAAAAATAGATATTTGCATTATTTAAAGATGTTGAAACATATCTCTAGCCTAGAATCAAATCTATAATCCAAGTACATGCTAGCTCAAAAAATACATTTAATGTCATTCACATTGTATTTATTCAACAAATATAACAGAACATGAACAAGATCGAAAGATAGTAAGTGTTAAAAAGAAAACACAAGAGAATATAAGGTTATATATGCAACATTTAACCTTTATATTGAAGATTCCCATAAAGGTTTACAATGTCCATTATTCTCTTTGAGACGACACCCTCATCGAAGTGAAGCTCCACATATAATAACGACACTTAATGTAACATTACATAGCCTTTTGGCTTCATAAATAGTTTCTTATTAGCAAACTCTAACTACGTATAGTCCTATCATTATTGAGTACCAACCACCTAGTGAACCTTATTTAATAAAAATAGCATTTTTATATAACTACTCACTAACTACTTAATTAGCCATATTTAAAGAAAGAGGCTTCATATATTATTTGAAATACACTAAAGTAAGGAGGTTAGAGTAAGTCCCTAACACCTACACATAATATCTATGTCATGGTCCATTTACAAAATGAAACACCAAAACATGGTGTTACATATTATTAGAGTAATGGTCGTATTTTTTACTTAGTCAAAGATTTATTCCTGATAAAATGACAAATAAATGGAAGAATATGCATGTGTGAATATGAAATAGAAGTTATTGGGAAAGTAAATGCAAATCCTTAACCACTAAATAAATCGTTACCTAAAGTTTTAAAGTAACATTTACTATAAGCGGAACTTTGAAAATGTCATAGTTTCCATTTTGCTTTTGTGTACATGGATCAATTTTTCCATAAATAAGCATAAGAAGAAAATCAAGTCTCAACCACTAAACTATGTTCCTTGATGTCCATGTTGGTTTTTCTCATGCTCATATTAATAACAATAACATTATTCTTTTTAATTCATTTCATTTTAAAATGCAATTATAATGATTTTAGGTGGTTAATGTGCTTCAAATTTATGAACACATTGAACATGTAATATATTGCTCCCCAAATTACCAGCTAAAGGAAAGGAAATAGGAATGAAATTGACCATCGTGGTAATGTATGATCAAAGGTCTTTATCTCACTTCATGGAAAATGTTAGAACGATATGAATACACTTTTATTTGAATTTGAATTATTGTGTAGGGTATAATCATCTTAAAAAAAAAAAATTAACTCTCGAATCTAGGCTTATCACCATTGGTTCAATTCATGCATACTTCCTTCGAAAGTAGAAGCATGGAATAAGTGAATTTATCATTTCTTGTATGTCACTCAAATTTGTTTAGGGTGAGAGGATTTATTCCTTCCTTTCATAAATTAAGAAAAACAATTAACCTCATGCATTCAAAAGGGTCGACATGGAGAATCATGCGTATGTGTTAGCATAGGGAACGAAATATCTTCACTTTCCCTACACATAAAATTTGCATTAGTGATTAGGACAGGGCACTACCATATAAATCTCTCTGGTTCTAACTATGGTAGAGTTCTAACTTTGGCTTTTATGAGGGAAGGTGTTATGGTATATTGTAAAGCTTTTTGTGTATATAAGGGAAAATGTTTGACTTTTAAGAATTTATTTTTTTAAATAACAAAATAAATTAGCACATATTTAATAGGTTGAAT
Organism: Pinus tabuliformis; assembly: GCA_031772625.1. NCBI lineage: Eukaryota > Viridiplantae > Streptophyta > Pinopsida > Pinales > Pinaceae > Pinus > Pinus tabuliformis. The sequence goes on from CM062816.1 coordinate 365,860,921, forward strand.
TAACTCAAATAAACTTTAAGATGATATTGTATTTTTTATTTTATAATAATATACCTAATAAATTTAATTTTATTTTATTATATAAAATATTTAAATTACATAAATATAATAATTATGGTATGAAAGATGGTTTCTCTTCACTTTTAATATGTATGTTTTTCCGAAGTGGCGGTCGATTTTTGGCATGATGGCAAAGATCTGTAACTCCTAAGGTTCTGATTCGCCAGTTATTTGTGGCAACGAAGGGTGTAAGGCGATGTTGAGGGGATTTGATGGCAGATCCATGAAGGGAGCGAGGATCAACAACCCACTCCTCCAAAACGATGTGGACCGTAACCCTTTTTGTATGCAAAATCTGGAGGAACTTAGGGTTTTACAGCTCCCCGTACCGAAAAGTTTGACAACTTTGGATCTGCATCCCTAGACCAGATCACCGAGGAACATATCCAGATCTCTTGTTCTAGGCTGGATGGATTCAATCATCTTGGAATCTCCCTCCAAATTCTTATGAAAATCAGATTTTCTAACTCCTCTGTCTGCAAAGTTACTCTCATTATTGTTTGCGAAAGCGAGGGGATTTTTTATTCAAATTTTTGTTTTGGGTTAGCGATTCACCCATAGAACCACGTCAATGCACAAAGGTACCTCCCCTTCACATTGCAATGTATTGGATTTTTTCACCCCGGCCACATTGAAAGTCCCCGCAATGCAACCCCTACCATGGGCAACAAAAATAGCATACGACACCGATCTAGATTTGGATTTGGAACTGATCCAAATCTTTATTAGAAACTTGTAAGGGAAGACTATATGTCAGCGGATCTGGAACGGGAAACGGATACAAGAATTAAAATACGAGATTAAAAAACAATTGGGTATATCAACAAGTATATAAAACTTGGATTCATTCAGGGCAGATACTGCAGGAGAACCTCACGCTACAAGACTATGGCATTGCTACTAATTCGACCATCATCCTCAATCTAAGATTGCAAGGAGGATGTTCTGGGACCAGCTCAAAGGGTACATGCTCTTTCAAGGACGCATTCAAAGGGAAGGAGGAATCCCAAACCAAACCAGCATCATCTCCAAATCTACCTGGGCCCTATATCGTGGAACAGAAATCCCAGATACCAGCCATGATAGTCACTTTACCTGAGGTAAATGAGCTTTATTCAGATCTCTATACCCACAGCCATATGTAGATTTGATGGATTTTGGCCTAAATCAGATGCCCTACATTAATGGATATTTTCTACGTGGACACTAAACTATGATATTCATCTATGCTCCAAGGGGTTTTTTATTGTCAAATTTGAAACAATAAAGATAAAGACTATGTCCTAAATGAGGGACCATGATTCTAGGGCAATGAAGGGCTCTTCATGACACCTTGTGTAAGGCCCTCGTGACTCGGGCAGGCACGCGACGGGCGGGCGCCCCTTCACACGACGGGCGAGCACCTCTTTACACGACGGACGAGCGGTGGGCACGACCTGGGTAGGCACGCACGGCGAGAGGGCGCCCTTGCACGATGGGCGGGCGCCCCGTGCACGACGAGCGGGTGCGGTCACCCGGCGAGCTAACAACAGGCGGGCGCGGGCGCGGTCACCCGACGAGCGAGTGCGGTCACACGGCGAGCTGACATACACAGGCGAGCACAGGCGCGGTCACCCGGCGAGCTGACAACAGGCGGGCGCGGAGCGCGGTCACCCGACGACGCGGGTGCGGTCACCCGGCGAGCTGACAACAGGCAGGCACGGGCGCGGTCACCCGACGAGCGGGTGCGGTCACCGGTGAGCTGGAAATGCGACGAACAACAAGCTGGAAATGCGACGAACAACGAGCTGGTGCGACAAAAATATGTGACAAAAGGCACTTAGGCCAGGATATGGCTAAGTGTTGGGCACATGTATTAATGCACATAAACATATATTATGGAGGCTTATACGCATATGTTAAGGAACATGTAAATATAAGTGGATAATTAAAATAAAATATAATATATACGTGGGCTTATATGTAAAATGGTGGGGTCGGCCATGGGTTGTGCACCCCCCCTTAAAACACATGGAGAGAGCGTATATATGATGGAGGATGGAGCTCATTATCTCCATCGAACTTCGCTTGAGTTCCTTCGCATAAGGACAAGAGAGAAGTGCGAAAGTCTTGAGATATGCGCATTCCTCATGCGCATAAGTGTTAAGAAGATCTCGCATATTCTAAGATTGGGTTATGTGAAGGGTTGTCACGGTTGAGGAGGTTCTGTACATGGTATTTGTGTAGGATTGTATGAGCGTCTTGGTGACCCGTGTGGGTACCCGCTCTTGGGCAAAGGTGCACAAATGTGTATGTAAAAGGCAGGTTGCCTTGATTGTAAAATATTCTAAGTGTTGGCCTTGGATTTTGCCAGGCACACTTGTATGATGTATTATTGAAGGTTTTCATAATATATTATTATCGGGCAGACTTGTTCGGGAGTTGCCCCTCCCTTTATACTTGTGTGTGCAATTGTTATTGTTCTCGGTTTAATTGCATGTTGGATAATGAATGAGTATGGGATTCATTAAGTATAAAGGTTAATGCATTTTACTTGGTTTAGAAACACAAACTAAGTATGTTAATGTGGAAAGGCGTAGTCCATGTGCACGAGTATTGTTAAAAAGAAAGTGTACGGTGGTGCCGCACCTCGCCGGACACGGTTGGAAGACTACCGTAGGCCTGGGGGCGTGGCAGGTGGTATCAGAGCAGGTTCACAGGGTGTTGAAGCTGCTACACACCTTTACCAAAGTAAAGGTGGTATCAGAGCTCGGTCTAGAGCTGGTGAGCAAGGTTTGCTCGTGAAGGTTTCAAGACTCGGTTTGAGCAGGGTTGCTCGTAACAAAGGTTATGGAGAACAGTTTGGGTTACATAGACTTGATGGTTTACGGTAAAACCGTTCAAGCTCTGGTAGACACAGAAGTTACACATAACTTTATGACTACACGGTTAGCGAACGAGGCTGGGCTGACATCTATGGAGGTCAAGGCAGTGGACTCTAGAGCTAAGGTGGCAGGTTTGGTACACGATGTACCTGTGCAGATAGAAGAATGGAGAGGTCAGTTGGACTTCATAGCGATGGAGATGAATGACTTCGATATGATACTTGGACGAGATTTCTTAAAAGGCAACAAGGTTATTGTTGTCCTCTTCTGTGATGAAGATGTTGCAGACATGACTACGATGGAGGATGGACTTGAAGCTGTTCAAGTGGAACCAGGATCGTGCAGTTTGTCAACATGGATGAATGAGGAGGAACCTCATGATGATGAAGTAAGTATTGATACTTGTGTTTCATTTGGGCATTTGGTAGATGGACCGTGTGCAGTGAAAGGCAAAGTCAGTTTGCCTATGCTATGGAGGATCTTGCCATGGATGACTATGATGGAACCTTGTATGGAGAAGCAAGGATTGTCAACTATTGCAGGACTTGTTGGGGCTACTTGTGACCTTATGGTTGAAGGTGCAGAGGCCCGTGACAAGGGTGGAACTTGATGATCGTTGTGGATGATTGGGTCATGCTTTAGCCACATGGCTAAGTGCCCGGCATGACTCATGGACAGATTGAAGGGCACACCCTTGGGTGGACTTCTCATGGCCGAGACCAAGAGATAGTCTTGATGGACACCTTGGTGGAGGAGCTATGATGGAAGGGACTCGTGATGATGATGATATGGTTGGGTGACCGAGTTCACTAAACCGAAGAGTGCAGCTTGGATGAGGATGGCCGTTGGTTGTGATGAGTCTACTTGGTTGGGCTACATGGGCAGCTAAGTCATGGACATCAGGTTGGAGACTTGAGGGTGGCACATTGCAGATGATGAAGAGGGCTTCATGGACCTGAATGGGGCACATCGAGAGTTGATTACTTGGATGGAGTTGTGAGCGACTATGGAGCATTCCTACTACATGGAGAGCTAAGGCATCTTGCAGGGACCTTTTGGCCGAGACTTGTATGCTTGCTAGAGTGTTGATTGGGGATGACTTATGGAGCTCATGAGATTGTTGTGACTTCATACATGGTGGACTTAGAGGATTCGATACATTGAGGAGCTGAGGTCAGGTGACTTTGATGCAGTATGGGATGCATACTTCCAAAGTACATGTATGGACATGGCTTGGGAGAGTGACTTGATGTGGAGGATCGATGAGACACTTTGAGGTGATGGGGTTACGACGATGATGATGATGCCTTGGTGGCAGCACTTGGACATGGGTTGAGCCGAGACTCAACTACTTTACACACATGATGATGTTGGGATAAATGTGGCTGATCACTTGTGGCACATTGACACCAAACATCATGGACAGCATGTTGCAGATGAGGTGGATGGAGTTCCATGGACCTGAGCATGGTTTACTTATATGGATGGATTCTTGATCGAGTTCAGGATGTGGCAGGATGCTTTGAGGAACAACTGATGGTGGCATGAGGATGTGCATTCTCATGGTTTGGACGTGACGATTGGATTAGCTACCCAACTAGTTCAAACATGGGGGTTAACAGTGTACGGAGGTATGTTAGCATTGTGTTGGAGTATCATGGCAGCAGTTCACATGAGGACGACACATGATGATCATCATGGATTGAGATGACTTCCTGTTGATGATGATCTTGGTGGAGAGCTACCGAGATGGTATGTTGTCGAGGACGACAACGATTTCAGGTGGAGGAGGATGTAAGGCCCTCGTGACTCGGGCAGGCATGCAACGGGCGGGCGCCCCTTCACACGACGGGCGAGCACCTCTTTACACGACGGACGAGCGGTGGGCATGACCCGGGTAGGCACGCACGGCGAGCAGGCGCCCTTGCACGATGGGCGGGCGCCCTGTGCACGACGAGCGGGTGCGGTCACCCGGCGAGCTGACAACAGGCGGGTGCGGGCGCGGTCACCCGACGAGCGGGTGCGGTCACCCGGCGAGCTGACATACACAGGCGGGCGCGGGCGCGGTCACCCGACGAGCGGGTGCGGTCACCCGGCGAGCTGACAACAGGCGGGCGCGGGCGCGGTCACCCGACGAGCGGGTGCGGTCACCCGGCGAGCTGACAACAGGCGGGCGCGGGCGCGGTCACCCGACGAGCGGGTGCGGTCACCCGGCGAGCTGGAAATGCGACGAACAGCGAGCTGGAAATGCGACGAACAGCGAGCTGGTGCGACGAAAATATGTGACGAAAGGCACTTAGGCCGGGATATGGCTAAGTGTTGGGCACATGTATTAATGCACATAAACATATATTATGGAGGCTTATACGCATATGTTAAGGAACATGTAAATATAAGTGGATAATTAAAATAAAATATAATATATATGTGGGCTTATATGTAAAATGGTGGGGTCGGCCATGGGTTGTGCACCCCCCCCTTAAAACACATGGAGAGAGCGTATATATGATGGAGGATGGAGCTCATTATCTCCATCGAACTTCGCTTGAGTTCCTTCGCATAAGGATAAGAGAGAAGTGCGAAAGTCTTGAGATATGCACATTCCTCATGCGCATAAGTGTTAAGAAGATCTCGCATATTCTAAGATTGGGTTATGTGAAGGGTTGTCACGGTTGAGGAGGTTCTGTACACGGTATTTGTGTAGGATTGTATGAGCGTCTTGGTGACCCGTGTGGGTACCCGCTCTTGGGCAAAGGTGCACAAATGTGTATGTAAAAGGCAGGTTGCCTTGATTGTAAAATATTCTAAGTGTTGGCCTTGGATTTTGCCAGGCACACTTGTATGATGTATTATTGAAGGTTTTCATAATATATTATTATCGGGCAGACTTGTTCGGGAGTTGCCCCTCCCTTTATACTTGTGTGTGCAATTGTTATTGTTCTCGGTTTAATTGAATGTTGGATAATGAATGAGTATGGGCTTCATTAAGTATAAAGGTTAATGCATTTTACTTGGTTGAGAAACACAAACTAAGTATGTTAATGTGGAAAGGCGTAGTCCATGTGCACGAGTATTGTTAAAAAGAAAGTGTACGGTGGTGCCGCACCTCGCCGGACACGGTTGGAAGACTACCGTAGGCCTGGGGGCGTGACACCTTGGTTCCCATATTTTGATGCTACCACCATGGTGGTATCCAAAATTCCTGTACGATCAAGATACATAATCTTCCACTGCATTTTTGGCACCACAAAGTATTAGAAGGAATTGGGAACTCCCTGGGGATATTTCTTAAGATTGATGTAGATAGACTTTCAAAAGGCATTTTTACCTTTGCCAAAATATGTGTTGAAGTAGATCTGAGCCAAGGTTTACCTGATCGCATTATGTTGGTTCACAACAATATTCAATGGATACAACCACTAGATTATGAAAATACAACATTCCGCTGTCGTGGATGTCTACAAACAGGCCACCTTCAAAGTGCATGCCCATTATCTAAAAAGATCCCAAAATAACGAAGAAATAATGACAAAAGCCAAAAGGTTGGCAGTGCACTGATCCCCTTGAAGAGGCAGTGGATGAAGCAGAACTCCCATAAAATACCACCAACAACAATGAACAGAACATCGCACAACAGAATGAGATCGATCACAACTTCGCATTAATTCTGAAGTCAACCATCCCACAACAGTAGAGTGAGCAACACACCCATGGGAAAGAGGTAAGTGGCAACAAACGAATACATGGATCAGAAGGCTCTAATTCTGACAAAGAAATCCTAGCAACTACAAAAGAGAATCAAATTTCTATTGTAACATCCACACCCAACACTGGTCGTTGGCGGAAAGTGGAAAAAAAGAAAGGTAGAAAATAATATATTAGTTTGTTGGATGTTTTTTTATAGATTGCGACAAATCAGGATCTAGTTATTATGCATATACTCTTTAGCATCTACAACATGTAATTTTGCTCATTATGAATAAAATTATGATTTTTCCTCAGGAAAAAATAATTATGATATGAAAGGAAATTTTTGATAAGAAATATAATAACTATATAAGGAAGAAAATTTTTGATAAAGAATATCAAAAAGATATATATATATGGATTATTTCTATATTAATTTTATATATTTTTATATTTTTATAATAAAAGGAAAAGTCTAACCAGACTGCTTTTTTGCTTTGAAAGTTTGAAAAAATCCGCAAGGGATTTTTGTAAATCCTAATAAAAGTTGTCAAATTTCATAATTTTAAGTGCCTCTGAAGTTTTTGATGGTGCAAAATTTTTAGAAAATTTTTTGCCCAGATTCCACCACATTCCAGCCACTTTCAAGAGTCCAGACAATTCCTCCCTCCGCCTCCATAAACAACACCAAAATAAAATCCAAATTTTATATGCAAAAGATAAGGATAAGACCATTTTAATATAAGGTAAAAACAATTGTTTCATGTTACATTTATATATTTTAGCAACATTAAAAATGACCCAAAATTTCCATCCAAACGATAAGACTAGTAGCATTTTAACCCAGGGTAAAAACAAATGATGTAGTGTAAAGGATAGGGAATCATGATCGACATGAAATCTTGTAACCCAACGCCATGTTCAACGTACCACCCACGTGGTGAGCGTGACCGCAACGCTTTGAAAAATAAAATAAAATAAAAGAATCCGATCATTGATTGATGAATGTTTTGTTATGTCCCTTTGTCGTTAACTGATCTACGAATTAAACATTGGGCCCCACTATTTGCGAATCTTTAAACTTCATATATTTTTGTGTTAGATATACATTTGGCGAAGATTGATTGATTTATTTATTTATGGTCTGTGTTTGTTTGTTTATTTATTTTTGGCCCACTTACTAGTGTGTTTGTTTGTGATTTATAGGTTTAGTTTATGATTTAAAAAATTATAATCTAATTTTCCAAATTATTTGGGAAGAGGAATATATTCACTAAAAAATTTCAACTAGGTTAATAAAATTTGCTAGGTTAATAAAATTTGATTTAATTTTAATAATAAATTGTAAAAAAATAAGAAAAATAAAAATATTAATGATGTAAATTACATTTTTAAATAAATACATGTATTCCACTTCTTATAAAATTTTGTATATTTAATAATAATTTTAACAAATCTCTACTATATTTAGGACTGAATTGAACAAAAATTAAAAAGGGAAGAATTATCGTATAACATTTTAAAGTAAGTTAATTGTATAGTGAAAAGAAATTAGAAATTTATTTTATTTATTTATTTTACTTTAAAAAATTATAATGTTTTTATATATATATATATATATAAGAAGTAATAAAATTGTAGAGAGTTTTTTTGGAATAAATTGTGATTTAGAATATCTTTGAATTTAATGATGGGATTAGGGGTTTATTAATTTTCTTGTTCTTGTGGCAAATCATGCATTGATCAAATTTGTAGATCTTTTAAACTTGTCTCAAAAAACACATCAATAACACTACTCACAACCACATACCTAAATTTGTCATTGTTGAACACTCTTTAATCTAAATGTTGAAAATGCAACAAGATGATGGAGCTTAGTAGAAAGGAGTCGCTTTCACTAAGTGGGCTCGCAGGCTATTTTTGGCGCAAAGTCTATTTTTAGACTATGTCTATTTTTAGACATATGGATCATGGTCTATGAGTTGCAGGATGCTATTTGTGGATGATTGGTCATGTTGGTAAAAATAGATGGACTTCTATTTTTAGACATATGGGCGGAGTCTATTTTTAGACTGTCAGGCTAAAAATAGAACAGTCAAATATTATTAGCTCATAATAATATTTGGACTATAAACATTATCTTATCCTCTTGGAGCACTTCAGTTTGAGCTACAGATGTGGCACATGCATCTGTCAGAAGGAAATACGCTTTTCTTATGGGTCAATTGAGCTATTGCATGGTGGACTTCAGTTAGAACTCAAGTGGTTGAGTTTTGGTGGAGTTGATTGTGGAGTTTATGGAGTTGTGTTCAGTTTGACTTGGTTGAACTAGTTGTATTTAGTCTAACTGCATAATACACTAGTGATGAATAATGTTAATTAATTCACTAATTATTAACTCATAAAGCAACTAAAGAATACATCATCTAACTCAGTGCATGGACAGTTCAGTGGAGACAGGTGTTAGAGGTTGAGATTGCTATCAGTTGTGACTATAGTTGTGCATGAGATCTTGCACAATCAATGGGATTGAGTAATGCCAATGAGGATTGCGTGGTTCAGCCAAGGAAATACGAGTTTGGTTCAGCCATTCATCATTATTCTCATGCAGGATTGCGCAGTGGAGGCAGGCAAGCAGCGGAGGAGATTTGAACCTGTGATTGATTTAGATCTGAGCTAGTTTGTGTGTAACAGGTGGAGATAGTACTGAGTACTTGTGAGGAGCATTGTACTATGTATTGTTACATGTTCTCAATCAATATAATATATAGATAGTGTGGGGTTTTCAGCTGTATGCTTTCCCCAGGTTACATACTGTGTTAATGTGTGCATGCGATTGATGTTTCATTGTTTCTAATGCTGCTAAATTGATGATCAACGTAGAGGAGGTTATGTATTATGCATGTATTCCACAATAGTGTATAATCGAGATAATCTCTATGAATAAGTGTCACATTATTCAAAATTTCTACATGGTATCAGAGCTAGATGATTTGTAGAAAAATTTTCTACATGGTATCGGAGCTGTTGATCATCAGATCTATTATTCAGAAGGTGTTTACATTTTATTTATTCAGGCAGAGTCTGTAATCGGGCTAGGTAGCCTCTGGATTCATCCTTCCTTTGGAAGGTGAGATATCCGGTAAAAGCCCATACAGTCAATCTTTGTAAAAGAAATACTTTGTTCTCATGAATTTTAGATCAGAGGCGGTTGAGTTTTGAGCTGGTGGAATTCGAATTTGCAGCAGTGTTTTCTTGGTGTCAACGTTGCAATGTCTTTCAACGGATTGCGATTGGAGTATGCTCTTGAGGGAAGCTCGAATTATATTGCATGGAAAGACAGGATGGAGGTGGTGTTAGATGATAATGGGCTGAAGGAGTTCATAGAGGCTGAGGTCCCAAAGCCTACTGATACTGCGCAAGTTGAGGCTTGGAAAAAGAAGACAGCAAAGTGTCGAAGGATTCTGTTGGAGGGCGTGAAGGATCACATTGTGTCCAACCTGCATGGAAAGGCTTCTCCATACTTGATGTGGAAAGCATTGACAGATTTATTCCAAAGCAAGAGCAATCAGAGGAAGTTGGGGCTCAAGGATAAACTCAGAAACATTAAGTGTGAGAATGGAGACAGTATGCCCAGGTATCTCACGAAGTTCACCCAATGCCGGGATGAGATGGGAAGTGTGGGGGTGACTGTTGATGATGAGGACTTGGTGAGCTTGGCTCTCCTTGGTCTTCTGAAGAGTTGGCATTCCTATCAGGACTCTGTCAATGGTTGGGAGAAATTTCCAGGATGGGAGAGACTTTGGTCAGATCTTGTGTAGGAGGAGATCAGGCGGAATACCAGGGATGGATCTTCATCAAAGGCATCTGATGAAGAAAATTGCACTTTGGCTGCCAAAGCAAAGAAGGGGAAGGAGAAGGGTTCTCTTTTCGAATCCAGTTCTTCCAATGATGGGAAGAAGGTTGACAAATCGAAAGTGAGATGCTTTCGTTGTCATGAGTTGGGCCATTATGCTACTAATTGCCCAAAGAAGAAATTCAAGAAGGGATCCGGGGAAGGATCTGAAGGTGAGGCACTTGCTTCACAGTTCGAGTTGGATTTCACACTCTTCGCATGCATGGTTTCATCCATGGTGGGAAGTGGTTGGTTTCTTGACAGTGGAGCTTCTTTCCACATGACCGGTGACAAGAGTGTGTTTCAGTACTTTGGAGGAGAAAGATCTCCAGATACTCATAAGAATGGGTAATGATGAGAAGTATAGTGTCTCAGGTGTAGGCATGATTATTTTTCAGAGGGAGCATGGAGCTCGCCTTACCTTGACCGATGTCAAGTATGTACCAAGACTGAAGAGAAACTTGGTGTCGACCGCAATGCTGGAAGACAGAGGATGTGATGTAGTCTTCAATAAGGGAAAGGTTTTCCTTAGACAAATCATCACTAGACAGGTGAAGCAGATTGGTTCACGGGTCAAGAACCTGTATGCTCTTGAGGTTCAAGATGCATGCAAAGCCTTGAGCAGCGAGGCAACTAATGGAGACTTGGTGGTTGAGAGGGAGCGTATATTACCTCTCAACATGCAGAGCCAGAAGAAGTCTCAGACGATTGTGGAGGAGCCACGATTGGTGCAACAGCTTCAGGACGTTGTGGAGTAGCCACAACAAGGGAAGCTGAGAGGAGATCGAGTAGAGACATCTACTCATATAGAGACCTCCAGTAGGGGAAAACTTCGAGCCAGGTGGGCTGAGGGATCACATGAAGCCATACCTCCAGGTAGGAGGTGGGGTGATGTGGATTGATCGTCCCAAGGAGGAGGGGCAGGATCCTTGAGGTACCCAACCTCCTGGATGAGACCTTGCTACGGGAGCCCCTGATGTGGAGTAGCAGGAACCGGCTGATTGGGTAGAGACAGATGTGGATGGAGCAGCAGAGGGAGCGGCAGAGAGAGCGACAATGCAGGGAATCCCAGGACAACGCATAGCTAGCAGGCTGCAACAATGCGAGAGGCACAAGCGTTTTGCACAGTGCTAGGTGGCACAAAGAGGTGTGCAATGGTGAGAGATGTATGGAGATGTTGCAGTAGCGCAGATGTCAGAGAGGGAGCACTTGTCAGCCGCAAGTATAGCTTCAACATCAGAGTATGTTCCTAGCCCAATAGAGTGGTCAGTTGGGAGTGTTTTTGTTCCAAGTGTGTTGGAGCAAGTGGACCGGGCAAATGTGTTGCATGCAGAACATTCCAGAGTTGCAGGATAGGGGTTGCAGATAATCCATATCTTGTTGAGAGGGAGTGTTGAAAATGCAACAAGATGATGGAGCTTAGTGGAAAGGAGTCGCCTTCACTAAGTGGACCCGCAGGCTATTTTTGGCGCAAAGTCTATTTTTAGACTATGTCTATTTTTAGACATATGGATCATGGTCTATGAGTTGCAGGATGCTATTTGTGGATGATTGGTCATGTTGGTAAAAATAGATGGACTTCTATTTTTAGACATATGGGCGGAGTCTATTTTTAGAATGTCAGGCTAAAAATAGAACAGTCAAATATTATTAGCTCATAATAATATTTGGACTATAAACATTATCTTATCCTCTTGGAGCACTTCAGTTTGAGCTACAGATGTGGCACATGCTTCTGTCAGAAGGAAATACGCTTTTCTTGTGGGTCAGTTGAGCTATTGCATGGTGGACTTCAGTTAGAACTCAAGTGGTTGAGTTTTGGTGGAGTTGATTGTGGAGTTGATGGAGTTGTGTTTAGTTTGACTTGGTTGAACTAGTTGTATTTAGTCTAACTGCATAATACACTAGTGATGAGTGATGTGAATTAATTGTTAATTAATTCACTAATTATTAACTCATAAAGCAACTAAAGAATACATCAGTTAACTCAATGCATGGACAGTTCAGTGGAGACAGGTGTTAGAGGTTGAGATTGCTATCAGTTGTGACTATAGTTGTGCATGAGATCTTGCACAATCAATGGGATTGAGTAATTCCAATGAGGATTGCGTGGTTCAGCCAAGGAAATACAAGTTTGGTTCAGCCATTCATCATTATTCTCATGCAGGATTGCGCAGTGGAGGTAGGCAAGCAGCGGTGGAGATTTGAACCTGTGATTGATTCAGATCTGAGCTAGTTTGTGTGTAACAGGTGGAGATAGTACTGAGTACTTGTGAGGAGTATTTTACTATGTATTGTTACATGTTCTCAATCAATATAATATACAGATAGTGTGGGGTTTTCAGCTGTATGCTTTCCCCAGGTTGCATACTGTGTTAATGTGCGCATGCGATTGATGTTTCATTGTTTTTAATGCTGCTAAATTGATGATCAACATAGAGGAGGTTATGTATTATGCATGTATTTTGCAATAGTGTATAATCGGGATAATCTCTGTGAATAAGTGTCACATTATTCAAAATTTCTACACTAAACATTTAATTTGCTTGACCAAACTAAAGTCTTAGCCACAACTCCCTATTACTCTTCTTAAAACTCTTGAAATTGTAATAATTTGCTTTGACCAAACTAAAGTCTTAGTCACAACTCCCTATTACTCTTATGGAAGCTTTTGAAATTGAAAAGAATTAGAACATTTTTAATCGTGAAAATGACTATAACCTTAGTTCTTCTCATTCACCATCTTGACCTCTAGTTTCTATTAATGTGGTTTCTTTTACTACTTCCTCTTTCTTTTTGTTCTCTATTTTTAGTTATTATCTTCCACTCCTTATTAATTATTTCTTGCTATCTTTTTTTTAACATTACCATTCATGTTTTTAATGTTGTTTAAACATTGTTAATTTGCTTCGTAATTTTCTCATCTTTATTAGCTATTTGATTTCTTTATAAATCCTTTTTATTTTTATGTTACATTTTAACATTATAGACTAAATTTTATTATTTTTTATTAATATTTAAAATTATTTGTCTTCTATATGATTTGTTTAGGTCTTCTTCTGTAATGATTGTTATTTCAATCAATGCACAACACAATGCCATGTGGATAACTACCTCAAAAAAAAATTCCATAATTTTTTGATGTCATAATTTCTAGATAATTTTAGATTTTCAGTAGTTAAGTTTTATTGGAAACCACCAAAAATTAAAATCTTTGAAAATAGTTCATACTCACGTGAATAACATATTTATCATCAATTACCACCCACCATAATTTAAGCAAGTATTTGCATAAAATTGGATAGGAAAAAGATGTAAATAAATACACTTACTAGGAGCTATTACTATCTACCATTATTTATGTTTTTTTTAACACTTTAATAAGTAGGAGTAAAACTATAAATGTACCTACTTAATTATATAATTTTAGAAATCATTTAAAAATTATCAATAACAAATTAAAATGGTTATCAATTCAAAGTAACTCCATTTTTAATATTTATAAGTTTTTTAAGGAATATATTCAACCTATCTTTCACAATATATCTGGCAAGAACAATTACCCTTTAAAATATATCTATGGCAAGAACAATTACCGTTTAAAATATATCTATGTTTAATTTACACATAAAATGTAAAACTTTATAGACAACTTTCTCAACAAAAACATTATCGCTACAATAAGGCATTATAAGATTGGATTCTCCAAGACCACGGTACAGAATTACAATTAGCAAAAATACATCAATTTACCAATCAAAAACCTAAATTAACTAGATTCTAAATCTTAACACTAACTTGAATTCAATATTTTTACTTTAATTTAACTATATTTAAACTAAACTATAAATACTAACTTCTATGTAACACTTGTGAATTAATTAATTCATAATTTCTTATTTTAATTCTTAATCTTTTAAATCTTTTAAATTTAATATTATTTAATTCCAATTCCTTATAATCAATATTTTAATTAATTAACTATAATATTTTAATTAATTAATTATAATATTTGGCTTTGTAATTCTTCTAAACATATATATTTATTAGTTATATTTTTCAAAATCATTCTCTTTTCTAGTTATTTTCTTCATTTCTTTTTTTCTATTTATATTTCTTTAATATTTTATTTTTATCTTTTATCTCTAATAAATGATATAGATTGTCTACTCACAATATATAACATTTCAAAATAATATAAACCATTTATTTTAAAACTATCCATAATATTATTAATTATACAAATATCATTTTAAAATAATCAAAACTTATTATCAATTTTTTTATTTATCATTAAATTTTAGTTATGAAGATATATCTTTTAATATTAAATTTTAATGATTTAATAAAAGGAGTTAAATTTATTGAACAATTAAAAGAGATCTTACTAATGTTCTTTCCATGAAAGATATGGATCTAATGAGTATGCTTTGAATCCAATGGTTTCCTGACCATCACAGTAAAATTGTCACCATAATTATATTATCACAATTATTAATTATATTATAAGGTGTTTATGGAAAAGGATGTAAAATTGTCACCATAATTATATTATCACAATATTAATTATATTATAAGGTGTTTATGGAAAAGGATTGTTTACGTGTACAGTGAAAATTTCATATTTGTTTTTTTGGATTTTTTATTTTCATACTTTATATTTATTAAGTTTAGAATATATATTATGATGTCTCTAATTTTGTGTGTTTTTCTTCTTATTGATTAATATTTATGATTTTATATAAAAGTTTTATTTAAATTTACTGGAGTATTTTTTTAGTTATTATTAAATTTATATGGAGTTTTTTAGTTATTATTTATAATATTACTATGAAATTTAAGTCATTTCTTCCTAGAAAATAGTTTCTTTAATATATAATTTATTCATTAGGGTTGGTTATTTATGAGGTGATAATGTAAGAAATAGAAGTCATTTCTTTATTGAAAATAATTTATTTAATATATGTTTTTTTTAATGATTAGGCAAAATATTCAAAGGCTTCATTAGGGTTGGCCACTTCTTCATCAAGTGAGGATCATTCAACGTTTCTCTTGGATCTTAGCAATCCCCTCATTGTCCTTTGAATTCTTGATATCTGCCATAAAAGACTAGTGTACTTTAAATGTAATCCTAAGAGAATTAGTGCACATGTCAATAATAAACTTGTTAAGTGAAGGTTTACATTGCAAAAACATGTAATAAATATGATAGAAATGACTTTCAATCTCAAATTGCAACAAAAGATGAATTTTGTTGAAGATATAATTTCTAGCTCAAAATATTCATATTTATACAAATACTTTACTTGCTAAAAAAAAACTTATTCATATTTATACAAATACTTTACTTGCTGAAAAAACTTATTCATATTTATACAAATAACTTACTTAAAAACCAGACCCATCCATTATCCCTATCCCACTTAGAATTAATTATTACTTCCCTTAATAATTTTAAGGGCCACACCATGATATAACTATTATGTTCCTTCCCCTCTCTTTTGAAGCTATTTGACTAATACAAATGAGCAATGACCTTTTTGACAAAAGTAATGGTGCCCTCTTTGCTATCCACTCCAACCATGTTCATCTACATAGCAACCCCACTCTTTGAAATTTTCTTGATTCTAGAAAATTTCTTGATTATTATCTCTACATACATTTCAGGTCCTTTAGATGATAATTTTAATGATTTTAATCATGGGAATCTGCTTTCCTTTTGTTTCAAAAGCCAAGGCAATCCACTTTTCTTTTGTTTATTTTTACTATGTTAAAAAGTATTTCCTGAACTTAGAAATATTAATATTATTACGCACAAAATCACACTCTTCGATGATGGGAAAAGGCAATCGTAGCCACTTAGTGCATCTAGCCTAACAGTGTCAATTACTGATATGCTGAAAGGATATAAACGATAGTATTTATGGATATTATATACATAATAATATATCAATATAACAAACCTTAATTCTATAATCTTGAAGGCAAAGATTCATTATTATCATTACAGTCATAATTATAATAGAGTTTGATCTTTCAAATATGTTGATTATCTCAATTTTTAAAAGTTTCAAACAGTAAAACGTTCTTTTCAATAAAATGAAGCAATAAAAAATTTAATTTAAATTTATTTAATCTGGGAGACTATCAACGATTGTAAAATTAAATGGTTTTTAATTAATAAATACTTCGTCATAAGGAGTTTAAAAATTAAATTATTTTTAATTATGCCGATAGGCTTTTCTATGCATCAACAAACGTCAACACTTTTACCCTGCTCCGTTAGATCAGGGGAGACACTTTAAACCATTGATTGAACTGTGACTACTTTTTCAAAATATCGGTTGAGTTTCTTTCTTTTCACCTTTGAGTTCTGCTGTGCGCTTCGTGGCATGGCAAGATATTTTCACTGCTTTTTCCCATTCTTTTATATCATTCTTGAAGATATTGTTACTGCTTTTTCCCATTCTTTTATGTCACTCTCAGCCTCAGAATTAATCGTTTCTCCACCTCAGATGCCGAGGCGGCGGAGATCTTTTTTATATGCTGAAGACGACGATTCTAGGCCTCCATTTCCGCCACGCTGGCAGCCACGCGCAATATCTCTAGAATACTCCACACGGAGATCTTTTCCTTCTTACATTCCGAATTTTTTTTTTTTTTTTTTTTCTATTTACAGTCCCAATATCACAATATTTCTTTATCGGTTTTTGGTTTTATCCTTTTTCGCGTTTGCCGTGTGAGTTATGGTGTGAAACCCTGCTGATCGATCCAGTGTTGGAACGAGTTTTTGGTCTAAAAATCTTCTCCATGTTGTGAATGATAAGACGAAATCGTGCGTAGTTGTCGCCTCCTGCTTGCGAAGGCTTCTTTCGGAGATAAATTTGATGCTGAAAGTTTCTTCAACAGGTTTAAGGCTTAAAGAAACAACGTTTCTGTGCAGAGATATATTTGCGAGCAATCGAAGATTCACTGTCTTCAAGTCCAAAGGATGGGATTTTGCTAGATTTGAGGTGGAGAAAAACGTCTTTTGCAGACTTTTTCCTGTAAAATCGTGATTGTTTGAAGGTATTTTTCTGCAAGAAACTATTTTGCTTGTTTATTGGAAGAACAGATGCATTCCAGTGTGGTTTTTCTGGTTCATTCGGGCTTGGATGGTCTCTTTTTGTATCCTTGGGATTTTCTCTCTGTAAGCGTTGGCTTTATTAGTCCCTGCCTCTGGCATAGCAGGGACTATAGCGTTCGATACGGCGTTGACTCACTATTAATTTTCGCGTTGACCATCAATTTGTACGGGTTAATCACTGTTTAACCAAAGTTTATGCTGGGCTTTTCCAGTACAAAATCAATCCAAGTCCAAAAGCTATATGATGCACTCCATGGGAATGAACCACATGCTTGGGTTAGATTCTTGGCTAAGTGGGGGTGGGGCACGTGGGCTACATGCAAGCCTTGCGTGCCTATCTTACAGTTGGATCTATAAAGCTACATGAATCTCATGACTCGTGGCATTCAGGATGGTGGCCTCTGAAGAGCTTTATGTGGATTACTCTCATGGTGGGCTCGCTTTTTCTTCCATCGGCTTTCATGCAATTCTATGGTGAGTTTACTCAAGTCCCTGCAAGGTTTTTCCATACTATAATTCTAAGGATCATTTTTTAGTCTGTCACCACTTATATTAGACAGATTTCATGAACTCGTGGTAAATTGCAATTAGACACTAGAATTGTGAAAACATGGATTCTTAAAGGAGCATATCATTAAATTTCTCTCTTTGCAACTATTGATGCAAGTGAAATTGCCAGATTTGGTGCTGGGTATGTTTCACCTCTTGATTTTTTAGGGTACAAAATTTCTTCTGAGAGCACAAATAATCTACTGGGAAAAGCTTAAATCTGGAACATTAATTTTACACAGTGGTAGAAAATGATTGGATGAAAATTCCACTGGGATGTTGCAAGCGTCAGCCAATGCTTTACTAATTCAGATATTCTAACATATCTCTATACAACCATCATTGGCATCATGAAATTTAATAGAAAATGTGTTTCTAATTTTAAGCTAAATACTTAGATTAGGTAACCTTGTTCTTGTCTTCAAAAAGAGATATGGTAGAAGCTATGTTATTTTGCCCACGGTAAACTCAAGTCCCCTTGTTTATATTCTGGCGATATATTTCTGATCAATTGTCACCTCCTTTCCGATTGCTATCCAAAATGGAGGAACTCAGATTCTACATAACACACATATATGGCCTCACTGAAACCTATGGTCCCATAACCTCATGTGTTTGGAAGCCTGAATGGGGTAAGCTTCCATCAGAGGATCAATTCAAGCTGAAGACCCGGTAAGGGGTTCCTCACTTGGGGGTTTCTAAACATGATGTCAAGAATCCTAGCATAATGGAAAGTGTTCTTCATGACCGTACTACAATTGGTGAAGTCATGATCAAGGGCAGCATAATCATGAATGGATACTTCAAAAATGTTGAAGCTACAGCCAAAGCATTTGAACATGGATGGTTTTACACTGGTGATTTAGGGGTCATTCATTCTGACGGCTACCTTGAGCTCAAGCATAGATCAAATGACATTATAATCTCAGGGGGCGAGAATATTTGCAGCATCGAAGTTGAAACTGTTATTTATGCTCATTAAAAATGAAATATCCTGATTAAAAAACCTAGTCAGATGTAACATATATATGCAGGTGAAGATGATGTTTTTACACTGTGTTCAACTTGATGCCATTTATGTCTCCTTTCCTTACGCGCAGAGCCCAAGCATTGGCTGTTCAACAAACGCTTCACGAATATTGCAAAAACCCCGGCAGGGACTACCGCTACGACAATGGTTCCCTTGTTTCAAAAGAATCCATTTTTTTTTGTTAGATTGAATGTTTTGTTTATCTCTATGCATATGTAAGTCTGATAATGCGTGTAGTTGTTCAATTTTGGCTTCTATCTGCTTGCAGTCGCAAATAGTTTGTATACCCTTGATAATGGAGTCTAATGCTTGAGTGTTTCCTTAGAGTAAAGGAAAAGAAAAACGAACTAATTAGTTTTGAGTTGTTTTGCATTTATGGGTTTGTTTTCAGGTAATTCTGAAAATTTATAGTTAACTCTGTACGGCAAGCACTGATTAGTATTAAATTATATACTCCATACACCAATTAAAACTACCTGCGGCCAACTCTTTAGCTGTATCTCCCCAGACTTAATCCCCAAACCCCCAAAGCCGTGATCTGGTGCATCTTGAAGTAATAGCTCTTTCTGATTCGGTGCTGACGTAACAATCCCTCGAGCATTCTAAAACATAGAAATGCTGGTTTAAAGCTCTGTAAAGAGCTTTTCGAAATTTGACTTCCATTCTCTGATTTGCCTCGAGACGCTGGGCTTGCAGAGGAGACAATCAAGGCAATGCTGCAGAGTTAGCGAGCGATCGATCAAATCTATGGCCTTCCCAACTTCATTTTTCCACAAACCAATTAACTCTTCTAGAAAAATTCAACAATTCCAATTTAATAATCCTATCGGCCTCTCTTTGTACCTTTTGGGACAATTGCTAGTTCTATACCATTTATAAACATGTATATAAGGATTAATTTAGTGTTAATTATGATACAATTTTATTAATATCGTATATATTTTCTATATTCAAGTTTTTGTGATCCATAATGAATTAAGTAAAGGTTTTTGGTAGAAATCATATAAGAGAAATTTTTGGACGACGTGTTTCGAACCAACAAGTGTGATTCATCACCAGGACTAGATGAAGAGACAGACCATGTGATTTCTACGGAAAGACTTTGCTTAATTGTATATAATGTTTATGAGATTTAAAATATATTTTTAAAAGCAATTGGGTAGTTCAATTGCTGATCGAAGTAATGTGAAATTTGTGAAAATTGAGAGATCCAGGGTTCAGATATCCTTGTTTGTGACTTGGTTTACAGAGAGTAAGAGTACTTTAACTAATAGATAAAATGATTTTGTTTTTTTTGCTTTTTTCTAGTTTTTTTTAAAACTTGAGTTTAAGTTGTTTAATGAGTAAATTTGGAGTGTCTTAAAGGTTTTTCAAGGTATTGAATTTATTCATGCATTTTAAACAATAAAAAATCACATTCTTATTTAAAATTGTATAATTAAATTTAAGTAGGAAAAAAATATTTCATCTCTAAATTAAACTACTTTAATTATATTTTATAAAAAATTGTAAATATAGTCCATAATTTGATAATAAATAATATGTATCTCATCATTGTGATATAAATAAAAATTACCCATATACTTTATATTACTATTTAAATAAAAATATATAATATACTCTCACTTTACAAAACAATTAAAAAATAATCTTCTCTATTTTCTTTCATTCCTCTTTGATTATCATTATAATAAACGACAAGACTCATGTGAAACAAAATTGTGGTTTGTTTCTTCTGGCCTTTGATGTCATACTTTTGTTTGACTTGTATTATTAATTATATTGTCACATTAACATTTTATTGTGATTTGTATTTATTATACTGTTATGTTAGAATTATCTTAATTTATAAAAATATTTTATTTTAATAGTGTGAACATGATGAAAATGAATCATTTGGATGTAATGTTAAAATTTTGACAACCAACTTGGCGTATTAAATATGAATTTTGTTTTTTCTTTGTAGAAAGACAATTTGGATTTTTTTTTACAGTAGTGTTTGAAATTTGTTGATATTTCGAATTTTAAAGAGGATTTATCATTAAGATGATGTCTAAAGAAAGAAGAAGTAATGTGGAGGAATAAATAATAAAATGTAAAAAAGAAATCAAAAACTAAAATGGTTCGTGTAAAAATATATAAAAAAAACTAATAATATTATTTATTATAATTTAAGGAATTACAAATTTATAATATATATTATAAATTTATTATTACAAGAATTAAGTCTTAATGTTCTTAATAAAAATTTGGGGTTTGTTATGGTACCAAAAAGCATTTTTATAGAAAACATCATTTTTAATATAGATGAAGGGATTCAAGGTTTCTCTTTGGAGGATAGATAAGGGATAAGACAAGAACGTACTCTCATAATGAGGAAAGTCAAACCCCCAAAGAGAAATATAAATAAAGATGAGAAAATTTCTCTTAAAACCCTCAAAGAATAATGACAAACTTGTGGTTCTTAAAGCAAATAAAGGTGGGGACACGGTTGTTAAGGACAAGGAGGATTACATTCTTAAGATGAATATACATCTTAACTGCGGAAGCTATAGAAAACTCAACACCAACCCCATATCCGAGTTCATAAAAGAGGTCAAGAAGGAAATTAAAGAGACTAGCCTTGATAAGAAATTCAAGAAGAGGTTAACACCTTCCTGTGAAGTTATCCCTAGAATTTATGGGTTGCCAAATATTCACAAAGAAGGGGCTCCTCTCAGACCAATAGTAAATACCATTGGGTCCCCCACCTATTAATTAGTAAAATATGTTGCTAAGATCCTTAAGCCTCTAGTTTGAAACATTGATTCTTTTTTAAAGATTCTAATCAATTTGTTAAACTTATGAAAAATGAAAGGGTGGATCCATATAGCATTCATGTAAGTTTTAATGTGGTGTCCCTATTTACCAAAATTCATTTTAGATGAGGTCATTCAAGTTATTAAGAATGTTGTTGATCCTAAAACGACGAAGCTTGCTGAGATATCCCTGTGCTCCACATTTTTCAATTTCCAGGGGAATTATTATGTGAAAATATCCAGTGTTGTAATGGGATCGCCGCTCTCACCAATTATTGCAAACCTATACATGGAGTCTTTTAGAGGAAACCCCATGAATCCTACCTTTAAAGCTAGCTTGATGGAAGAGATTTATTGATGACATGAGCGTAAAATGGACACATGGTAAAGCAGAGCTTGATAAGTTTTTCAATCACCTTAATTCTATCTCTCATGGTATTAAGTTTACTATGGAATTGGAGGAGAATAAACGTATACCATTCCTAGATGTTCTTATTAACAGAGAGGAGGATGGTACATTGGGACATAAAATATTCAAAAAGAAAACCCACATAGAGAGTTACCTCCATGTTGATTCATATCATCGTCCTTCTCAAAAGTTTGGTGTCCTCAATACTCTTGTTGTCAAGGCCCAAGTTAGAATATTTGACACTAATCACTTGGATGAAGAGAATAAAAACTCGAGTGTTGTCTTTAAAAATATTGGATACAAGGACCAAGACATTAGGAATACCATAAGAAGAGTTGAAGAAAAGGTTAACTCCCAAAACCCTCAAACTCGTTGTGGTAAAGTCTACCTCCCTTACATTCAAGGGGTTACTGATAAAATTGCAAGGATCTTGGGTAAGAAGGACATATTCACTCATTTCACAACAATGGAAACAATCAAGCAAAGAATGAGATCTGTACAAGAAAATATTGATCAACATCAGCTTAAAGGAATCTACAAGATTTTATTGTTATGTGGTAGGAGTTATATTGAAGAAACATGACATTCCTTGCAAAAAAAAATGAAAGATCACACGCTTCAGCCCTTTATGAACACTCCTCGAAAACTAAGAAACATGTTTGCTTAGAAAATGCCAAGATCATTGCTAGAGAAAACACTACAAGAAGAGGAAAATAAGGGAGGCTCTTGATATTATAAGACATCCATATAATCTCAACAAGGATGATGGCATTGAGATCAATAACAATTAGTTACTTCTAATTAAACAAACTAGTTCTATCGGCTCATCTCAGATTTAACATCAACATCTCAAATATGAATCTTTTTCCCTAACCTCACATAAAATAATAAAACATTAATAACATATAAGAGATCATTAATTTCTTTAATACTTAGTTAACATGAAGTTTCCTAATTAACATTAGGTTTCCTAATTTATAATACATTAAGTTCATTAATTGCATTCATCAATTTTAATATAATTAACATATGTAACCGTTCATTAATTTTTAATATAATTAATATTTATAATATTATTTTATTTAATTAATATTCATTACTAATTAGATGTAATTAATTGTAATATAATTATTGCCTATAACATTACTTTAATTAATATTCATTATTAATTATATGTAACTTTATAGATTATTATTATAACAATTATTCCATTATATATTTATTATTGAGCGATTATAATACATTATAATAGGTAATTGATTTATTAATATATATTTTAATTTGTAATTTATTAGATTATGATAAATATTATTATTATTTTTTTATATTCTTTTTAAGGGTTTTAGCTCACTGTTTTTGGTTTTTGGTTTTTGATTTTTTTTTACTTTTTATTATTTATTTTTCCACATTATTTATTTTTTCTCAAGCATTGTTTTGATGATGGATTTTTTTTGGATTCAAAACATCGACAAATTTTGAACACTATTATGGAAAGTCTGAGTTTTCTTTCTACAAAAGAATACCACAAAATTCTGAAATCTAAAATTTATTTTTGTTCTTTGCTTTT
Source organism: Pinus tabuliformis (assembly GCA_031772625.1). Lineage (NCBI taxonomy): Eukaryota > Viridiplantae > Streptophyta > Pinopsida > Pinales > Pinaceae > Pinus > Pinus tabuliformis. The sequence continues at coordinate 365,884,906 of CM062816.1, forward strand.
AACTTTTAACTAAATATGATATTAATAAGCCATCTTCCAACATCAATGTACAGAATTGAAAAAATAAAGTTAAGATAATGAATGAATCTACTATCACAGTTCATTTTTAAACTCCTAACCAATTAAAGAGTCAAGGTGGTGGTATAATTGATACCATTTTTAATGAAAATCATTTTTAAGTTGAGAATAAACATTCTATAAAAGGGTGTGTGGAGAATAACATAGTTAGTTTGAGTGGCCCTAATGGTTAAGAGTATGTGTTTCCTCTTAAGAAGTCACAGGTTCAAATCTAGAGGGGGGTAAAGTATGTATGTCTTTGTAGACTTTAGTAGTCAAACTGATGCATGGAGGTGGGTCTCTTGTCCCACAACAAGGGGGTCTCATACACAAATTTTTCCATTGCATAACAATTTGATAATATTCGATAGAAAATTTCAAAAATGGAGGAGAAATAAGAACTTATTCAGAATCAATTGAACCTTGATGATGAAAAAGAATGCAATGATCCATAAGGTTAACATTTTTGTCTTTGTTCCAAGTTCATGCTTAATTTACTCTCCAACATTTTAATGTATCCTTCTAACCCATCTAGCATTTCACGAAAATAATTAAAATATGATGATGAATCTTAAGGATTAAAGATTGAATTTTGAAGAAAATTATTTTCCAAGGGAAACCTTACAAGAAACACAAACAATTCTTCCCCACACTTGAGGAAAGAATTTCTAGTAAACTTAAACTACTACAACTCACATGGGGGGTTCAAACGAAGTACCCTCCATCTCATAACTAACTAAATTTATCCTAAATGGATCACCATATAATTTTTCATTTATTTTTCCATTTACTAGGTGGAAATATTGGAGCTAATGGCCCATAGGGCCCATTTTAAGGTTAGGTCTTATTTTGGTGATTTGGGGTCCTAAAACTTTTAGAGCTTGTTTAAAGCATTAAACAGTCATTTTTGTCAAAAATTTAGGACATAATATTCATCCTCTCAATATATTCTACACAGAGATATATCTAACAATACAAAGATCACTTCAATTAGAGTTTGAATGAGGAACTTATGTCTTTCACAAGTTGACCTATGTAATTAATTACCATGGTACAAGTGGATGCCACGTCAACTCCCATTATTCATACATGTGGAGCTAGTCACATTTTACTTTCAAGAATATTTTATATAGTGCAAAACCTTAACCCCGATGCAGGATTTGAGCCATGAAAAAGCTTTAACACTAGTCGTAAACACCGAAATGCGTTAAATATTGAGTTATTGGGAAAAAGGGGCTCTATTCTTATTGAACTTATTATTGTTCTATTATTAAATGGAGAAAGGGAGTGGGATATTGGAGAATAACTGAGGAAGAATCAGAGTCTATAGTAGCCATATATGTTGCAATGTCAATGATAACTCCATAGTTATTTCACCTTTCTTTGTATTTTCATTTTCATATTAGAAAGAAAACAATAAGGTATAGTCCTCACCTTCTTATTGGGCTTTCTAATAATGGGTTTCCTAAGCTCTATCTTGTTTTCATTGTGTCAATGGTATGGTATTTTTGTCATATTGTATTTCAATATTTTTTTGCTAAGCTAGTAATATTAAATCTTAATCTTAAGTAAAACATTGTATAACAAAGAATCTGCAAAAACATGTTAGGTCTATTGTGACAAACTATTCTAATAAAATATACATAATAGTTTATATATCACATAGACACATATGCATGCATATTTTCATACATATGTATATGTGTATGTATATCTCTATGTGTTTATGGATGTATAATCAAATTTTAAGCCTAATGGGTCATGTCAACTAGTTGTCATCAATGTTGCTATAGATTTGGCCATTTCCATGTTAGTAGGTTAATCCTGATTCAAATCCTTATAGTTGTGGTGCACTAATTTACATCAATAGTTTCACTAGGGATGTCATCCATGAATATGAGGAAGCTCAACCACCAACAAGAATATATGTATGGATTGTAGTTCAACCACCAATAATAATAACATCTAGTAGCACCAAGGGATTTAACAAAATTACAACCTATCGACTTAGGTATCTCCATCAACAACATTCCTTGGAAAGATGGATCTATTTATTAAGTTAACACTTCAGTATTACATATACTCTCACACACTTGTGTGAGTGTGTTTAGGTAACATATCCCAAGAAAAAACCCTAAGTACTCCCATCGTTTTGAGGATGGTACCAGGTAAATCCTAAATTACTTAAGTCAAAAAGCTAGGTCAACATGGTTGAAATTCATCACAACAATAAATTAATCATGTGCTCAACATTTCACCTAAAATAATATGACATGGGTGGGGAGGATAACACTCCATCCCACAACCCCTCAACGTAGATCCAATAGAAACACATACATTTATATCCCAAGGTGTTAGCTTAATTATTTGCCATCAATGTTCTTGGGAATTTGGCTAATACCATGATAGCATTTTCCTAGTTCAAATCCCTCTCTATGAAGTGCACTAGTTTACACTAAAAAATATTTTGGGGATGTCATCCACAAATGTATAGAAGCATCTCTTGGGTTTCCCCAAATTGTTTTTCTGAAAATTACACACACGCACCCACATAGATATCCCTCCACCCCATCGCCCTCAAAATTTCAAGATGGATTATGACTTGATCGCTTTCCATAATAGTAGTTAATAACATAATGAGAATCAACCATCCTTAAACATTTTCTAGACTAAAACTAGAAACCTTACAATGAACGCTATCTTGAAGTAATTTTGAATTGATTGAACTAACCCACTAAGATATTGTTAATGTGTTTTCATGTCACACATCAAATAGAGTGATTATGAAACAACAAAATTTTAGTTATTTTTAATGTTGCATATATTCTTCATGCAAGGCCATAAATAATGGTTTCTCCTTTTGAAAAAAGAAAGAGAAGAAAAGAAAAGACATAAAAAAGAAAGATATTTCTAGTGTTGGTCTTCTCATTGGATATCTCAGATTCATCTAGCATTTTACGAAATCAAAATAAAAGTTCATATGCCAAATATAATATTGTTTTTTCCCACATATCTCAGTTATTTCCTTTTTTATCATTATTTCCATTATTTATGCCATTTATCTTTTTTTTCATTTTTCCAACTAAGTATTATTTTCATGAGGAATTACAATACCTCCTCTTCTCTTTATACTTAGTCATTTATGTGAATATTTCCCAAACTTAGACATTTTTTGTGTTTCCTGAAACATTGGCCCACATTATATTACTTTACACACTCTTTTATCTACATAAATGATTCCTCCAAACACCCCACAACATATTCCTTCTCACGCTATTTTCTTTACAAAAACGATTCCTCCAAACACCCTTTTCTCCACACAACCTATTCCTCTACAAACCCTTTCCTCTGCACTTGCCTTTCCCTCCACACATTTCTTTTCTCCACACACCTCACATCCCATTCTTTATTATTTAGACATTTTCCCTTTCAGTTTTCTAAACTCCCATACCCCATTTCCGCATCATGTTATTTCTCATATTATTTTTATCCTAAGTTCCTTTGACATATATCCTTGCGACACATGGAAGACAGTTGGACATATCATAGGGTCACACTTGGAAGATATTAGTTGGACATAGAGCATTGGCAATGAGATGTGTTAATTTGGAAACTTAGGGACAAATTCCCTCCATTGGACAATATTCCTCATCAAGGAAGACCCCTTCTATCCCTTGGAAGAATTTAATTTGGTTAAGGAAAAATATATTTTTAATATGGAAACCCACAAGTGCACAAAAGGGCAAGTTGGCCCAAAAGAGAAGTTGGACACCCTTGGATGGCTATAAATAAAAGTCAAGTGACCCTCATTTAGAGATAACCATTAAGCATTCTCTTCTTCTCTCTCCTTTGGTTTGGCTCGGATAGGTATGAAGTTGGTTCGCGAAGATTGGTTTGTATAAGTTCAAAATTACAGGGTCCAAAGCTCGCACACGTGATTAGGGTTTTTGGTTCGCAGCCACAAGGTTGCCACAAAAAAATTTTGGTTGCAATCGCACACACACAAGCCTCTGTGAACAGTTGTAAAGTTTCAACCACACGCACATCTCTCTCCATGTGATTGGGACCCAAGGTTTCATTTGATAGGTTGACCACAAATGTTGAAAGTTGACTGTAGGCTTCTGAATCATGATTTTTATTAGTATTATTGTTGGGTTCATCTTTGGGATATGGTTTGGTTAGTTTTTCTAGATAGTCTTGTGAATGAAGAAATGGATTATTGTACTCTCTCCCTCTCTTTGTTAAACATTTTATGACAATCTAATAAGAAGAAAAAATTGAAATGGGTTTTCTCCCTTGTGGGGTTTCACCTGGTCTTTGACCAATCCTGGTGTCTCTATATGTGAATGTTTTTATTCTATTGTTCTTTTATGTTCTGAAACATTGATGATCAAATTGTTCTTTCTATATAATTTCATATGTTGCAAATGATATTATGATGTTATGGGGTGAATTTTATATGTAAATAATAAAATGTAATAATCAAAGCAAAGAAAAATACATCCCTAAGAAAAAGTAACATGGTACAAGAGTTGGGTTGAAGAAAATTCATTGAAAATCACCATTATGAAGACACCATTGATGGAAGAAAGAGACGATCAAGGAGACTTAAAGAATGCCAGGGTTTGAAGGAAACCTTAGGAAATCTGGTTATTAGGATTTGATGGATTACATGAGGTTAGGGTTTGAAACCCTAGAATATGATAAAGGCTTGAGTTTTGCAATCTTGAAACCCTAGCATGATCAGTGATATGTTGTTCTAACACTTGTGACAAGTTTAGTGTAACCCTAGATGGGATAGCCTCCAATAGGCTTGGTTGTTGATGAAGTCGATGGAAATATTGAAGGCAACATTGTTACATGGATAATGTAAAGTACTCACTCTTTGATTTGATTTAGAATATTAGATTACTATGCTAAGATCTTCCTCATATTAGAACAAAAATGCTTTAATTATGCTTAAGGATTCATGAATTTTTGCAAGTGAAATGATGAGTTTTTCTGTTAATTTTATGAGAAATTTAACATAAATAAGAGACTTAACAACAGCATAAACACATTACAACAAGAACATGATAAAGGAGTTCACCCCTCCTGGGTTACGTCTCCTTGGTCTAGCTTCCAATGACTTGGGCCTCTCTATTATGCTCAAAAGTGTAAAAACTATATGTGTTTAAAATTCTCAAATGCTTTTGAAACCTACTCCAATGAGTCTAGAATGTCCAAAAATGGCTATCTAGCCTCTTTTTACATCTAATTTGGTGGAAAGCTGAAGAAGCTATGACCTCTCCTAGTTTTCCCACTATTTGCTCCACAAATTGCTCCAAAACCGGCATGATCCTACAAATTAGCTCCAAAAAGTGCTAACTGAGAAAAAAAAATCGTCATGTGACAGTCCATAATCTGTCAAAACTGATTGTCCCATCGCAAATCACAATCGACGAGAATCGACGGCCTTATGGTTTGTGAACGCGGTGGGGCAATGTGTGATTGCGATATGGTGAACTTGACGAAACTATTAAATGGAACTCATAAACTTATCGCATCTAGAATCCTTTCGCAATTCGTAATTGGCGAAGTACTGGTGGTCTTCTATATGCAGGACTTTTTTTTCTTCGGTGTGAGATTGTGATTTGTGGTTTCGATTATCGCATTGCAACCCTTCCCTTCTCAGGGGCTGATTCTTTAATTACTTTCTGCCTGCCCTATTGCGGTGTGCGACTGTGATTATTGCATCGCACCTTGGCCTGTTCCGAGGCTGATTTTTAATGCCGACCCACCTGCGACATACGATTTGTGAAATGCAGGGGCTAATGGAGGCCTGCCACTTAGTGCTTCCCCATTCACTAAAAATCCCTGCCACATCATCTTTTCCTGCCATCTGTCCAAGTCAAACATGAACTTTAACTTGCTCTAACTTCTTCATACGAGATTGGATTTGAGTGTCATTCACACCGTTGGAATTAGGATGACGAGCTCTTCGATCTGAAGCTAATTTTATATAGATTATGACACTTTGAGTTTTGAGACTAATTTTGAGCACCTGATCACTCCTCCCCACTGGAAGCCTTTTGGACCCCAAAGGATCACTTACAATTGTCCAACAGGTGAGGGTACAGTTCCCTCACCTTTCCAACCTCTATCCATTTCTCTTTTAAAGGATTTTTACCCTTGAGCCCCACTCGAAGATAATGGATACTTCCCCTTTTTGATGTCCTTGTTCTTTTGTCAAGTATAGTGTCTCGCTGAAGCTCATCAAGGAATTCTGGAGAAAATTATTCAATATATGGAATTTTAATATTCTCTCCTTGATATTCAATCAAAGGAGGCTCATACAACGTTAAATTCTCAACATTAACAAAAACATAAATTTTCATATATGAAGCCAAATCCAACCTAAAGGCATTGTTACCAATCTTTTCCAAAATTCTAAATGGGTCGTATCTAATTGGTTTTATCTTTTTACCCTCTCCTTGGAGCCTCTCTTTGTTAATGTGAATCCAAACTTCATCACCAACTTGGAACTTGTGATCTTGACGATGCATGTCGTGCCTTGCTTTGTACTTGCCTTGGCTTTTCTCAAGTTGTTCTTGAACCTTTTGGTGTACTAATTGTATTTGTTCAATGAACTTTCTTGCTTTATCTATGTTGATATGACCTTGAATAGCAACATATTTGCCAAAAATAAAATCCAAAGGATATTTAGGCAAGTGTCCCAAGTATGCCTCAAATGGAAAAGTTTGAGTTGAAGAGTGCTTGGCTCGGTCGTAAGCATGTTGAATATAGTGAAAATGCTTAGGATTCTTGCTGCAATACCCATGAAGAAGATGTATCATTGTTTTGTTCACCACATATGTTTGACCATCTATTTGTGGATGAAAATTTGTACTCTTTTTAAACTCAGTGGCCATGAATCCCCACAATCTTGACCAAAAATTCCCAACAAAGCGAGAATCTCAATCAGTAACAATGGATGTGGGAAATCCAAAATGCATCCAAACATTCTGAAAGAATAACTGAGTAGTTTGTTCAGCTGTAACTTTCTTTTTACATGGGATCAAAACACAAATTTTGTTGAACCTATCCACAACTACATACAAATAATCATGGCCTCTTTTTGACAATGGAAGACCTCCTACGAAATCCATAGAAACACTCTCCCACGGTTGTGTAGGAACCATAAGTGGTGTGTACAATACTAACTTCCTATTTCTAGGCTTACTGATTGCACATAATGAACATCCTTTAATAAAACGAGACACACTTTCAAGCATACGAGGCCAATAACAATACCTCTATTGATGTACCACTGTCTTACTTATACCAAAATGACCAGCAATAAGAGAAGTATGTGCCTCTCTTATGATGTTAACTCTTTCTCCCTGTGAAATACAAAGCTTTCCAAGATGGTACAACAAGTTATCATGCAAATGATAATCCAATTCCTCTACTTGGTTACCTTGACTCAATCTTGCATAAACATCTTGAAATTCATTATCTGATGCATATTGCTCAATATAACTTTCATGTAAAAAAGAATTATGCTTGAGTAACGTAGCTGCACTAACAATAGGCCTAGAAAGCATATCAGCAAATTTATTGTAGATACCCTTCTTATACCTGATTATCAAGTGGAATTCTTGAAGAAAACCCATACATCAAAAGTGCCTTGATTGCTGCAACTTTGATTGTGATTGCAGGTATTGTAATGGTTGATGATTAGTGTGAATGACTGTTTCCTTACCCATCAAATAGTGTTTCCATTTTTTCACACTTTGCGCCAATGCATACGATTCCTTATCATATGTAGGATAGTTACTCACTACACCATTGAAAGTTTCTGAATGAAAAAATATAGGATTACCATGTTGCATGAGGACTACACCAATAGTGTAGTCACTAACATCAGTCTGAATCTCAAATGATTGTCTCAAGTCTGGAAGTGCAAGTATTGGAGCTATACTGATATTTTCCTTCAATGCATCAAATGCCTTTTGCTATTTGCCTCCCCACTGAAAAACCTTTTTCACACTTATCAATGCATGCAAAGGAGCTGCTATAAGAGAAAAATTAGCAATGAATTTCCTCCAATATTGGGTTGCTCCCAAAAAACTTCTTACGTCTGTAACTGGCTTGGGCCTTGGCCAATTCACAATGACATCAACCTTGGAGGGATCTATTTTCAACTCACCTCCTCCAACAATATGATCCAAGTAAACTAAACAAGTTTTTCGAAACTCGCACTTTGACATCTTAAGATACAATTGTTCTTTTTTCAAGACATCAAGTACTTACATGCATAACATGTTCATCATGAGAATTACTGAAAATTAATATTCCATCTAAGTAGACTATGACAAACTCATCAAGAAATGGCCTCAATACATCATTCATCACATGCATGAATGTAGCAGGAGCATTACATAGACCAAACGATATAACTAGCCATTCAAACAAACCCTGTTTTGTTTTGAATGTTGTCTTCCAAATGTCTCCTTCAGCTATTCTAATTTGATGGTAGCCACTTCTTAAGTCCAAATTAGTAAAATACTTTTCATCTTTCAATTTATCAAGTAAATCATCTATTCTAGGCAGTGGGTAATGATTCTTTACCGTAATTTTGTTCAATGCATGAAATTCCACACACATGCGCCATGTTCCATCCTTCTTGCATACCAAGACAATAGGTGAACCACATGGTGAGGAAGATGGTCTGATGATCCCTTTTTTCAACAACCCTTGAATTTGCTTCTTAATTTTTGTGCTTTCCATCATTGACATCATGTACATACCAATGTTAGGAAGAGGAAAATATTGTTGCAACTGCATCTCATGTTGGATTCCTCTCTTGGGAGGTAATCCCTTTGGTTCCTGAAACATCTCGTCATATTGGTTAACTACGTCAACCAATTCAGATTTCAAATTTCAATCACAACCTTTAAAAGCTTCATTATCAACATCATCCTTGGGTTTGATCATTAGAAGCACAAAATTCTTGCTCGAATTCACTAATCTTTTCATCTGCCCTACATTTACAAATGAAAGATTTATTTTCTTTCTATGAGTTCTCGTAATATATTCTACTCCACCTTTGAATAAATTATATTTATTTTCATGTCTATGGAAGACAACTTTTCTGTCATAAAGGTATTGATTGCCCAAAACTATGCCACAGATATTTAACGACACAACATCAAGCTCCACTTCATTTATGAAATTTGCAGCAACGACGAATCTCAGTTTACACTTTCTAGTAATCTGCAATTGCGCATTGTCACACACCCATCCAAGTGGATATGGTTTATGATGTGGAACCATTTCCAAGTTTAAACTTTTGACAATGTTTTCAAAGACAAGATTGGCTTGAGATCCACTATCGAAAAGCGTCTCAAGCTTATTGTGTTTTGATACCACCCTTATGTGAAAAAGTTATTTTCTCCTCTTTTCATTTGGAGTTTCATTTTGTGATTTTGAAGAACTAGTGCTAGCAATGGGTTCTTTTCCTTTTAACCCCATAGATGTGATTTTAGTTTCATCACCCGAATCGAATCCCAAATCCTGTTGAGTGGTTGTAGTTGTTTTTTGTTTTCCCTTGTTATTTTTTTTTCTTTGGTCTCGTTTCAGGATGAAGCTTCCAACAATGAGCTTCATCGTGACCCTCTCTGGAACAATGTTTGCATGTAATTTTCTCTCCTTCTTTTTTTATAGACGCGTTTTTATTTGCCTTCCCTTTGAAATCCTTTTCCTTTCTTTAATCTTAAATGGATTTTTACTACCTTCTTTTGGGTTTTTTTTCCCTCTTGCCTCAAGATGAGTGGCTTGCACACACACATCATCTAGTTATTGGGACTAAATATTAATATATTATGCCTAAGGTAATTATGTAAACCCCCTATGTACTTTCGCAATGTGTCCTATGATTGCAAATCTACACTTAACATCAAAGACCTTTTTCTAAATTCTTTGGTGTAATCTTGCACATTTTGACCTTTAAGATGTCTAAAGTTCTGCAAATTCATGATGGCTTTCTGCATATAAGCTAGAGGGTAGAATTGTCTTTGATTTCAGCAATGAAATAATTCCAAGAATTGAGATCTTACCGTGTTTTTTAATCTCCTCTTGGGTCTTTGATTCCCACCATACTAGTGTTGCACCCTCCTTTCTCAAGGAAGCTAACTGAATCTTTATGTCATCCTCTTTAAGGTTTTGAATCCTACAATAGACCTCCAACTAACAAATCCAATTATCAATCTTCTCTGCATTCACTTCACCATTATGCATGGGCAGCTCAAATTTAACATCAAGTTTAAAAAAGGTGATTTACCAATTCCTTTTGAAGTACGATGATCAGTATGAGTAAGGGTTATGTAACTTAGTGGAAGAGGGTGAAGATGCTTGTGAAGAAGAAGATGAAGAAAATGGTGGAGAGTGTGGAGGTTTTTTTCCATTTCCATTACGTCCTCCTGAAGAGCCTTCTCCTTTGGGAGGTTTGGAAATTTCCCCTTGCAACCTAGTATTCTTCTCTTCATAGAGGACCTTTACCATCTCTGTCATATCAAAGAAAGCATTTTTGAACGTTTTCTCGTCTTCTGTCATGTTTGTAGGTTCTCCTTCATGAGATGTGATCTCTAGAGTCTCAACTGCAACTCGAGGCTGAATTGTTGTTGGAGATTGTGGCAAACTTTCTCTCCTTCCCCTTGACCTAACTTCAGGGCTTCCAACCAACTTCCCTTCTCCTCTTTTGAGTTTTAACCTTGTAAGCATGACATAAACTTGCAAATAGTTAAATCCTTCTTTCACAAAGTAGACCTAGAGATCTGATACCAAAATGATCTGATTTAGAATATTATATTGTTGTGCTAAGATCCTCCTCAGGTTAGAAACAAAATGCTTTCATTATGCTTAAGGATTCATGAATTTTTGCAAGTGAAATGATGAGTTTTTCTGTTAATTTTATGAGAAATTTAACATAAATAAGAGATTGAACAACATCATAAATATGTAGAGAACATTATCAAAAACACATTACAACAAGAACATGATAAAGGACTTTACCCCTCCTAGGCTACGTCTCCTTGGTCCAACTTCCAATGGCTTGGGCCTCTCTATTATGCTCAAAAGTGTAAAAAAAAGATGTGTTTACAATGCTCAAATTCTTTTGAAACCTACTCCAATGAGTTTAGAATGTCAAAAAATGGTTATATAACCTCTTTTTGCACCCAATTTGGTGGAAAACTGTAGAAGTTAGACCTCTCCTAGTTTTCCCACTATTCACTCCACAAATTGCTCCAAATCATGCATGATCCTACAAATTAGCTCCAAAAAGCACTAACTGAGAAAAAATTTAGCCGCGCGGTGGTCCATAATCTATTGGCATCGACTATCCCATCACAAATTGCAATCGGCGAGAACCGACAGGCTTATGGTTTGTGAACACGGCGAGGCGATCTGCGATTCCAATATGGTGGACTCGATGGAACTATTAACCGAAACTCATAAACTTATCGCATCCTAGATCCTTTTGCAATTTGCAATCGACGGAGTACCGATGGTCTTATATATGCGGGACTCTATTCTCTACGGTGGGCGATTGTGATTATCGCATCACAACCCTTCCCTACTCGGGGGCCGATTCTTTAATGACTTTCCGCCTGCCCTGTTGCGATGTGTGATTGTGATTATCGCATCACACCCTGGCTTGTTCTGGGGCCGATTTTTAACACCGACCCACCTGCGACATGCGATTTTCAAAATGCAAGGGCTAATGGTGGCCTGCCACTTAGCACTTCCCCATTTGCTGAAGAGCCCTACCACATCATCTTCTCCTGCCATCTGTCCAATTCAAACATGAACTTTGACTTACTCTAAATTCTTCATACAAACTCGGATTTGAGTTTCATTCACAGCGTTGGAATAAGGATGACGATATGTTCGATCTAAAGCTAAGTTTATAGAGATTCTAACACTTTGAGTTTTGAGCCTAATTTTGAGCACTTGTTCACTCTTGGAGGCTAGTTCAAGAGGGATATGATCACTTTTTGTTAAAGTTAAGTACCTTTTAGATTTATGTTATTTATTTGAGATACTAGACTTATTGTTTTGATTATTTCTTATACTTCCTGCATGAATATTTGAGTATGTGAATACTTCTAACCTCTAGATGAGATGTGAAAAGAAGATCCTTCTTGAGTATCATCCAGGGTGCAGGAAAAAAGATCTAGTGCAAGAAGAGAAGAGTTAGTGTTGGAAAAGAAAATAAGTACTTGAGGAAAGCATTTTGAAAGTTTTCAAAGTAGCATCGGGAAATTATAGTATGCAAGTACTAATGTTGCTAATGACAAATAAGTGTTACAAGTTGCAAAGGTATATGAATACTACAAGGTACGCGTACTATATTGTTTCAGCATTATGATTGGATGGAAAATTAAGTGCTAAGGTATATTGAAGATCACCTTCATGAATGACTCATGCATATGAAAGAAAGTTTGATTTCTGGTAGATGTGATATATTGGTGCCCTTGATATTTGGAAAGACATGGTGGATTTCCTGATTTTGATAACTTGATATTATTATTAATGCTTGTGATAAGAATGGTAACCTTGATAATATTGATACTCTTATTGATCTTGGTTAGGTTTTCTGATAAGTGGTCAAATTGAATGCCCTAACTTGATGGTTGAGTAATATGATAAAGAAGTGATGTTGTGATTATGATCCTTAAAGTATGATGATACACTTTTTAGTTGCCATAATTATATGCCACTAACATTTGATGAATATTTAATGATATGTTCATTTGTGATAATGAAGCAGTTGATGACAATTTGTTATGACTATGATGCATATATGTTTGAAAACCTGATATAGTTGGGAATTTGTCATCTAACAATTTTGTTGATGCATGATAGTATTATGATAGACATGTTCATGTTGTGAAAGATGATAATTGAAGAGGCTTTACATTCAAAGGGAAGAACTCTCCATAAGATCCCAACATCTATTATTATTTGCAGTAAATCAATAGAATATTCTTAATTGTTGAAGCAAGGTTTATGGACATGAATAGATGATCATATGATGTTGTTAAGTTCTTGTATGATTTGAGAGGGTTTCTCTTGGTCCAAATCCCAAGCGACTAGGAGAAAGGCTTAAGGGTGTGGCCACATGCCTCCTAGCCACATGGAAGAAGGCCTATGGGTGCACGTGAGTTTGTAGGATACAAAAACCTAAAACCTTATGCTTGAAACTAAGAGCGCATGATAGAAATTTTTATGGAAAGAAAATGAACAATGTTTGACTTGTTGTAGAGATCAGAAAAAAAATGTTTGATATCAAGACCTCTCTATAAAAATTGTAGTGACCTACCTTTTGGAATATACTCTTACTTATGTTGTAGGGTTGAAGTCTGTAATCATCGCTAATATAATTTTGAGGAGAAATTTATAATTGACATGATTACTGTCTTGTGCAGATATCTTTATGTTGTGGAGAATTTGAATGTCTTAAATCATCTTGTGTTTGTAGGGGTCTATAGTATGCTTATTATTATGTTAGTTGTCATGATTTGATCATTGGAGCTAGTATGATAATAAAGGATTTCTCCTCAAAATGCAATAATTTTGTTCTAGCTATTGCAGAAATCTCACAATGAATGGATGGTATAAACTTATATGATTCTTCCTTGATGTATGCACTTACATTTAGTGATAGAAATTATTCATATTATAATCATATGGTTGGTTTGATGAATTTTGGCTCAATATTGCTTGGTAAATGGCAGTTATGACAATATACAAGGTCGTAATCCAATACTTGGATGTAAGCTCTAACTAGTATTTGGATTGAAGAGTTTGATAGTAATATTGGAAAGAAATTGTATGGATTTTACGTTAGTTTGATTTGGAATTTCAGGATTGATAATAAGACTTGGTTGATTTAACTGCACAATATTGATATGTTTGAGACTAGTTACTTTGGTCTGGTCATTTTTATGTTTGCAGAAAGCACTGTACAATTTGAAGCAAGTTCCTCGACCCTAGTATGCCCACATTGAGAGTTACCTCGTGAAGCTTGGAAGTAGTGTCAACCTGAACCTCTACTTCAAGGTGGTCCAAGGTATGCCTTTGATTTTGGTTTTATATGTTGATGATCTATTTTTTGAGCCTCTGATAATTAAAATAAGAGGGAATTGGCCTTTGATTTCAAGACAAAGGATATTTGCATGATGTGTTACTTTTTAGGATTAGAAGTTTGGCAAAGACCTAGAGAAATCTTCCTTTCTCAAGGAAAATATGTCGTGAAGCTATTGGAGAAATTTGGAAAGACGGAATGAAAATCTTTGGACACCCCGATGGAATTGAATTATGTATAGATATTATCGGGCCTAACTTGGAAGACTCTCTGAGTTCTAATAGTTGATTGAGGTTCCTTGAGAAACCCTATCTGGTATATGCTTTGTAGTAAACATGAGTATAAATTGAGTTTCTGTGAAGCACATTTTCAAATAATATACATAGGACAATCAATCTTGGTCTGAAACATTTTACTAGAAATGTACGATTGCATGGATACACTAATGTTGATTGGAATAGATACATTATTGATAAAAGTAACACATTTAGGTGTTGCTTTAGTTTGGGATCTACCATGACAACTTGGATGAGTAGAAAATATAAGTTTGTAGCTTTAAGCATGACTGAGGTTGAGTACATTGTTGCTAGAATGGTTATTGACGAGATAGTGTGGTTAAGGAAACTCTTTAGAGAGATTTTTTAGCAGGTTTTAGATATGGTAGTGATATATTGCAATAGCAAGAGTTGGATTTGATTGGCAAAGAATCTCGTACATATATTTGGGATAAAATATATCTCCATAGATTAAGATAATGTTGCTTTATGAGACAAGAATAGGCTTGTGGTTACTACCTCCATGAGAGGAAAGATGAATAAGGTATCCTTTTATGACATGTATTTTCTCTCACATAATATTTGATTTGATGTTCCTTTTGAACAGGAAAAGCAGAGGATTGATGCTCGAAAGAATTTCATAAAGCAGTATGATTGATTCCTTTTGTGAATTATTTGAGTCGATACCATATATGAGCACATTGATATGTTTTTGATCTACAGAGAGCACAATGTATTGATGGATGTGACCCTCCTTGGCAAGGATCCAGATTGATCGAGAACACTGAGCATAAATCTTCTCCCTTGGTTGAGCTCCCTGTTAGCTCTACTTCGGTTTGCAACATTTGATGGGTAAAATCAGGTTAGGCAGTGCTGGTTTGGGTTGCAAAGGGTTTGCAACAGCTTATTTCATCTTTCCCTTTCATTTTCCTTAGTCCCTTATAACTCCCTACACCTCCGTTTCCTCCTTCCCCTTAAATTCTCCTCATTCCCCTTCAAACCCCTTTGTCCTTGTTTTCCTCCCATAACCCCGCATAAACATTTTTGTTTTAATACTATTAAACCCCGCATAAACCCTTTTTATTTTAACCCCCGACGTTAAAAGTCCTAACCTATTATAACTACACGCCTTTACAATTTACATAACCTATCGGCGGGCCCCTTACCTGTCACATCACCTGTCATATCAACCAAAACGCATGTTAATTCTCTATCGTCCGATCATCCCGCGGAGATCCAACGATTGACGCTTCCCCCGATCTACGAACCTGCACGACTGATAACCTACGGGGAGGTGGTTTCTCGTCGACCACGTGTCTCACCCTGATTGTACCGTGCCTCCATGTACCAATACTACCAAACGCCAAGAGCAGTGCAAGGAAACTGCTTAACGCCCTTCCAGTACGGTCCCCTGCTCGTTAACTTGTGCGCAGCTCCCGCTCCCGATAGCCGTCTGATATTTCCCGTTGCGATTTGACGGCCCAAATCTGTTTCCATCCGTCTTCCCCAATAGCGCACTCCGATCCAATTTCCACCGTTCATTCACATCATCTGACGGCCCAGATTCTTCCATCCACATATGTCTTCCGATGGCCCATGTAGTCTGATCTCCGCCGTCCGTTTGAGCCATCCAATGGCCAGCGCTCTTTCTCGACTCTTCGTCCATTTTCAATGCATTTTTCAGAGTTTTTGGCTTGTCCCATGCATGTGAAGAAGGAAGAGATGATCCAAAAATTTGCACATGAATTCCTCAGCTACCATATTTAAAGAACAACACAGTCAAGGACAAGAAGGACGATCCTCGAGCAGCTCAATGACTGCAGCAGTTATGGAAATTTATTCAGTTAATATTTCACCTGTTCAGGAAGGACATCAAAGTACAGAAAGAGCCATTTTGTTCATTAAAAACAATCAAACTGTATTAGAGACCCATTTCTGGTTGTAAATGTGGTTGGTGGTCAGTTATGACCCCTCCACGCATGAGTTTGCAGAGCAATTTTGTAGTCAACCTCCATATATACCCAGAAAAAATAGGTAATAGGTTGATGAATGTCATTTTGTTGTAAGCTTCAACTTCTGGAGACTGTAACTGTTATGATACCTGCAGTGTCTGGTCTTCATTTTCAGCTAATGCAAGTTTCTTTTGCTGTTAATTGCTCACTGTCCACTTCTTCTTCTTTGTTCCAAGTTGTGCCTGTTATGCATTTTTTAATCTGCTTTGATGTTTAGCATTAGAGAGGTTTTCATCCCACCTCTGTGTTAGAATCTAGTTAGTTTTATTGAATGTGTATGCAGGTTTCTGTTGTTTTAATACCAGAGAGCTGTCATCCTGTCTGGGCATTAAGAAATAGAATTTACAGACCTCTTTACTGGTTGCAGCTGGCCATCACAGGGTCCTGTGCATCTGCTGGTGTGATTAGTATTCTCCATCATCACACTTTCCTCAAATTATGAGTAATTGGTGGTTAAAAGCCTTGTAGTCTGGGGGTGTTCACCCATGTCTGGGGTCAAGCATAGTAGAAGTGGTTATCTGGCTTGAATATGAAACATTTCTTTCATTCATCCACCATTTATCCAACATTTTTGTTGAGTTTGTAATGTTCCCGAGCATCTTTGATATACAACCTAGGAGAGTTTCTTGGGGTGATAACATTAATTGGCGCCGTTGTCGGGGAGAGGAGAATTGAAGCTCAACTTCCCTGGGAGAACGACACAACTTCAAGCTTTGATGATAGACAAGGTTTGAACACAGTTTTTGGTTGTAATCATCTATTTGGTGACTCCACTGGGGAAGGCCATCCTTTGGCGACTCAACATTGAAGTTCTTGCTCAGTTTGTGAGACACACTCGAAGAAATCCTCAGAAATTTCCAGCTGAATCATTGCCTAACCCTGAGAGGACTGTAAAATCGAAGAAATCTTCACAAAAAGGGGCATCAGGATCAGGTAAGCCTAAGAAGTCTAATTCATCTCTGAAAGATAAATTCATAGCTGATGAAATACAGTATGAAGATTTAGAACCCAGCATTGTTAATTAGGAAATTCCTTCAGAGATTAATTCAGCCCCTTGTACAGTTAGTTCCCTTTTGAATCTCAGTCCAAAGAAAGCTTCCAATTCAATTCATAACATCCCTTTGTCTCTGCCATCCATCACATTTCTTCCTACAATTCAATCTGCCAGTATTCTCCACATACCCAGTCATGGCAGGACAGCAAGTACCTATGAGGATAAAAAGAATTGTTGCTGCTAGATATGGACCTTTAGTCTTGCCTGTTCCTTTAAATCCTATGCCTGTGGGAGAATATCAAAAATATATGCCTAAGTTCACTGGCATAGAGGGAGTAACAGCAGAAGAGCACCTTGAAGCTTTTTACAGTTATGTTGATAATTTAGATATAAGTGAAAATGATGTGTGGATGAGAGTTTTTGTCCAGAGCCTTGATGGAGAGGCTAGGAAGTGGTTTAGAGAATTACCCCAGAGATCAATAACAGATATTGAAGCATTAGATGATGTGTTTTTGAAGCAATGGGGAGATAAAAAAGACTTGTTGTATTATCATACTGAGTTTGGTAATCTGAAGAGGGAAAATGGTGAATCTTTGCCTGATTTTAATAAAAGATTCAATCGAATGTATAGTAAGATACCAGCTGAGGTAAAGCCTACTCCTACCTCTGCCAAAATCACTTATGCCAATGCTTTTTACTCTGATTTCTGTGTGTTATTGAGAGAAAGAAGATGTGCTACTCTAGCTGATATGCAGGATGCAGCACTAGAAGTAGAGTCTAATATTATGGCTGCAGAAAAGTTAAAAAATCAAGCTGACAGAAGGAGGCAGAGAGCTCAGGCTTCTACTTCTTCTGCTTCATCTTTAGAGCCTAAATTAGACAAAATGACTAAGATGATAGAGTCATTGGCTGCTGAAATTTCTAAGCTAAAGATTGAGCAGAATTCAGGGAAAACAAGGTAGTAAAACACATTTGCTCCAAGAAATCCCAATCCATTCAGGAGAGCAAATGAGAAGTTACAAATTATGCAGAGGAGTGAAGAATCAAAAGAAGAACAGAAAGTTAAAGCTCCTTTCCAAAATGTAGTCATGGAGGAAGAACAATTTGAAGAAGATGAGGATGAAATTCACTGCATGGAGGAAAAAGGCAGCGCTGCATTCTTGACATTGGTTGAATATGAAGAATCATTGTTGTAGGAATAGAATAGTTAAGAGTGAGATAGAGAAGCTGTCCTACATGCTGAACAGTAGCAGAGGTATAACCTAAGATCAAATGCAAAAAATGTCAAGGAGAATCCTGCCCAAAGAGCTGTTGTCCAAGCAGAACCACAGAATATCAAGTAGAGAAGACCAGCAGCTGATCCAGTCATCCTCAAAGCTCTAGTTCAAGAGGTAAAAAGTTCTGATAAATCATCTTCTTCTTTCAACTTTGAGTCAGAAATTCAGAAATTGAAAATAGTTGTGCCTCTGGTAGAGTTGGTGAAGAGTGAAATATTTAGGAAGCCTATCCTTGAAGCCCTTGAGCTAGAAACCAAACAAACCTCCACTGACTCTGTCAATTTGAAAGATGACAAGCCTGCTATTGTGCTCAGCCCCATGATTGAGCCTGTTGATAATAATTCTCCATCTTTTTATGTCTCATTAACCATTCATGACAAAATCCTCCACAATTGCCTACTAGACACAGGGGCCAGCCGCAATTTAATGCCTGAAGCTGTCATGGAAGAGTTAGACCTTGATATCACTAGAACCTATCATGATTTATTTTCTTTTGATTCAAGGAAGGTGAAATGTCTTGGATTGATTTAAGATCTTGCCATTACCTTAACTCAGCTGCCCATGAAGAGTATGATGATGGATATTGTGGTAGCAGATGTCCCTCCTAAGTTTGGCATGCTGCTGTCCAGAGGGTGGATTAAGAGACTAGGTGGGACATTACAGAATGATCTATCTTATGCAACTGTCCCAGTTTTTGGAGGGGAAAGCAGGATATTGTACATAGAAGCACAATTGGCATATATCATTAGTGATGAAAAGAATCCTACAAATCATCCTATATATGCAGCGGACACTGATTTTGGAGCATGTATTCTCCAAATAGAAGAATCTCAGAAGGCCTCATTGCAGATCAAAAAACCAACAAATCAGGCTGAATAAGAGCAAGGAAGTCAAGTTTGGGAAATGCTTTTTGATGGAGCATGTTCCAGGGAAACTGTAGGAGCGGGGGTGGTGCTGATATCTCCACATCAAGAAATCATTCAGCTATCTTTTAAGCTGGTTTTTCAAGCCACAAACAATATAGCAGAATATGAAGCTTTGCTGTTGGGCCTTAATGCAACAAAAGACAGAGGAATTAGAAGCATAAAGGTGTTTGGAGATGCTGATTTAATTATATAGCAAGTAAATAAAACATTTCAAGCAAAACACCCAAGGCTGAAAGCATACAGAGATGAGGTATGGAGAATCAGAGATTCTTTTGATTATTTCTGTATTTCATACATTCCTAGAGCCCAAAATCAGCTTGCTGATTCCCTTGCTGTTTCTGCTAGTCTGTTTATAGCTCCCATGCCTCCCATATTAGTTTATGAAGTCCAAATGAAGTACATACCTTCCTTGCCTGATAATGTCCACCATTGGAAAGTTTTTGATGATGATGATGAGATAAATAGGTTCCTTCAAGTCATTGATGAGTTTTCAGAAATGCAAATTGACCAAGAAATGATGCCTTGGAAGAAAAATCCCAGTCCCAGCTTAGAAATAAAATTGGTAAAGACAGCATTGTTCAGCGTCCTAGTAATCATATTCCTAAGGGCCTAATTCCTCTTGAAACATTGTTTGACCATAATGATGTGCCTTACAAAGCTGCCCAAAAAGAAGACCAATTTGCAGTCTGTAAGCATGATATAGGAAGTCCAGGTCAGCCTAGATATGTAAATTTGTCCACTCATTTATCTGCTGATCAAAGTGCTGAATACTGCAATTTAATGAGGCAGTTTGCTGATGTGTTTGCCTGGGAGTATAGTGATCTGAAAACGTATGACAAGAACATAATTCAGCATAAAATCCCTCTGGAGAAATACACTATTCCTTTCAAACACAAGCTGAGACTAATAAATCCTATGCTTCTTCCTTTAATTGAAAAGAAATTAAAAAGTTGTTGGCTGCCAAGATCATAGTCCCTCTTAGATATTCAAAATGGGTGGGTGAGGAAGAAAAGTGGAGAAATCAGACTGTGTGTTGATTTCATAAATTTGAACAAATGCTCAAAGAAAGACAACTATCCTCTGCCAAAGATGGAGCATTTGCTGCAAAAAGTCTCAGGTGCCAAAGTGATGTCTTTCTTGGATGGTTTTTCAGGCTTTAATCAGATTGTTGTGCACCCAAATGATCAAGAAAAGACTGCATTTACCACTCCTTGGGGAACTTTTATGTATGCCAAAATGCCATTTGGATTGATGAATGCTGGAGCCACCTTTCAGAGAGTTATGGATATAGCATTTGTGGGAGAGAAGGACATATTTGTGCTTATCTACCTTGATGATATAACAATTTACTCCAGCAGCCATCAAAATCATTTACAGCATTTGAAAAAAGTATTCTTGAAGTGCAGGAGGTTTGGAATCTCAGTCAATCCAAAAAAATCACAATTTGCTTTAGAAGAAGGCAAGCTGTTAGGACATGTTGTGTGTGCTGCAAGTGTCCGAATTGACCCAGAAAGGGTCAAAGCAATTCAGACTTTGTCTGTCCCTAGATCAAAGAAGGATATTCAATCTTTTTTGGGCAAAATAAATTTTGTAAGGAGGTTTATCCCAAATTTTGTTGAATATGTGAAGCACATTACCTCCATGTTAAAGAAAGGCACAGAAATCAAGTGGACCGATATAGCAAGAAAATCATTTGAGTCTATCAAGAAAGCCATTATGGAGGCTCCCACACTAAGCAACCCAGATTACAGCAAGGAGTTCCATATTTTCTCATTTGCCTCTGAAGATACTATTGCAGCTGTTTTATTGCAGGCAGATGAAGAAGGTTCAGAACATCCAGTAGCATTTTTCAGCAAGAACTTGAGGGATGCTGAACTGAGGTATGATATTATTGAAAAACATGCATATGCCCTTATCAAATCCTTGAAGGCTTTTAGAGTTTACATCTTGCATTCAAAGATAATTGCATATGTACCCTCTGCTGCAATAAAAGATGTCTTAACAAAACCTGATGCTGATGGAAGAAGAGAAAAATGGATTGCAAAAATGATAGAATTTAATATAGAGTTGAAGCCCACCAAGCTGGTCAAAGGTCAGGGGCTTGCCAAGTTATTGACTGAAGAAAATTGCAAGTCTTTAGATGTTGATTTCTTGTGCACAATTGCAGAAAATGGTTAGGTAGAAGAAGAGGAAATAGCTGAAACACAGAGAAAGCAGTCAGTGGACGGGAATCTAGCTTATTGTAACTGGTATGCTGAAATAATTAATTTTTTGCTGAAGCTAGAGATCCCTTCAGGATTTACTCAAAGTCAAGCCAGAACTTTAAAACTTAGAGCAGCAAAGTATTGCATTATGGAAAATCTGCTCTACTGGAGGGATCCATCTGGAATATTTTTAAGGTGTCTGGACAAAGAACAGTCAAAAGAAGTTATGCAGCAGTTTCATAACAACATGTGTGGAGGGCACCATTATTGGAAAACCACAGCCCATAAAATTCTCAGAGCTGGGTACTATTGGCCCACTTTATTTTCTGATGTATTTGTTTTTGTTAAATCTTGTGACAGGTGCCAAAGATTTGAAGGAAAATAGCAGTTGAAATCCCTGCCCCTAAAACCAATTCAAGCAAAAGGACCTTTTCAACAGTGGGGCTTGGATTTTATTGGAGAAATCAATCCACATTCCAGTGGCCAGCATAGATGGATATTAGTAGCCACTGATTATTTCACTAAGTGGATTGAAGCAGTCCCTACTAGGAAGGTTGATCACAATGTGGTCATGAAGTTTTTGACAGAGAATATCTTTAGCAGATTTGGTTGTCCACATAAATTAATAACAGACAATGCAACAGCTTTCAGGACAAAAGAATTGGTGGAAATGTGTGATTCAATGGGAATTAAACTTGTTCATTCCACCTCATATTATCCACAAGGAAATGGTCTGGAAGAATCCTCTAATAAAAGTCTGATCAAGATAATTAAGAAGCTGTTAGAGGACAATAAAAAGAATTGGGATTCAAAGCTCAAGTATGCACTGTGGGCTAACAGGGTGACCATTAAAAAATCCACAGGGAATTCTCCTTTCAAGCTGGTATATGGCACTGATGTTATATTCCCAATTCAATTAATTCTCTCTGTGGCAAAATTCCTTCAAGAAGAGCAGGATGAGGAAGAAGAAATGGCAAAGAGAATCACTGATTTAGCAGAAATACATCAAATTAGAGAACAAGTGGTTGAAAAGGTTGCAGCACATCAGAGAAGGATCAAGGAAGCCTTTGACAAAAAGGCAAAAACAAATAATTTTCAGATTGGTGACTTGGTTTTGAAGTGGGATGCATTGAAAGAGAAGAAAGGCAACCATGGAAAATTTGATGCTTTCTGGATAGGGCCTTTCATCATTTCACAAGTTCAAGGGAACAACACCTTCATACTGAAAAGTATGGGAGGAGAAGCAGTTTTTGATGGCCCCGTTAATGGGCGGTTTTTGAAAGTTTATGTTGTTTAAGGTCTTTGGGCCTTAAAAAGTTGTAAATATTATGTTCTTAGCAGTTTTAGTACAGATGCAGTAGACTCCATGCCCAATGGAACACTAGGAATTTTGGATATTTTGTTTGCAGCTGGAAAGGCATTGATCTGCAGGTTCTTGAGACCTCACATGGAGGATCTCATCCCCAGAAGGAGCCAGTGTTAGCTCTGCTTCGGTTTGCAACATTTGATGGGTAAAATCAGGTCAGGCAATGTTGGTCTGGGTTGCAAAGGGTTTGCAGCAGCTTATTTCATCCTTCCCTTTCATTTGTCTTATTCCCTTATAACTCCCTACACCTCCGTTTCCTCCTTCCCCTTAAATTCTCCTCATTCCCCTTCAAACACCTTTGTCCTTGTTTTCCTCCCATAACCCCGCATAAACCTTTTTGTTTTAATACTATTAAACCCCGCTTAAGCCCTTTTTATTTTAACCCCCAAAGCTAAAAGTCCTAACCTATTATAACTACGTGCCTTTACAATTTACATAACCTATCGGCGGGCCCCTTACCTGTCATATCAACCAAAACGCATGTTAATTCTCCGCCGTCTGATCATCCTGCGGAGATCCAACGATTGACGCTTCCCCCGCTCCGCGAACCTGCACGATTGATAACCCGCGGGGAAGTGGTTTCCCGCCGACCACGTGTCTCACCCTGATTGCATCGCGCCTCCATGTACCAATACCACCGAGCGCCAAGAGCGGTGCAAGGAAACCACTTACCGCCCTTCCAGTACGGTCCCCTACTCGTTAACTTGTGCGCAGCTCCCACTCCCGATAGTCGTCCGATCTTTCTCGCTGCGATCTGACGGCCCATATTTGTTTCCGCTCGTCTTCCCCAATAGCACACTCTGATCCAATCTCCACCGTTCATTCACATCATCCGATGGCCCGCGTAGTCCGATCTCTGCCGTATGTTTGAGCCATCCAACGGCCAGCGTTCTTTCTCGGCTTTTCGTCCATTTTCAATGCATTTTTCAGAGTTTTTGGCTTGTCCCATGCACGCGAAGAAGAAATAAATGATCCAAAAATTTTCACATGAATTCCTCAGCTACCATATTTAAAGAACAGCATGGTCAAGGACAACAAGGACAATCCTCGAGTAGCTCAATGACTGCAGCAGTTATGGAAATTTATTCAGTTAATAGTTCACCTGTTCAGGAAGGACATCAAAGTACAGAAAGAGCCATTTTGTTCATTAAAAACAATGAAACTGTATCAGAGACCCATTTCTGGTTGTAAATGTGGTTGGTGGTCAGTTATGACCCCTCCATGCATGGGTTTGCAGAGCAATTTTGTATTCAACCTCCATATATACCCAGAAAAAAGAGGTAATAGGTTGATGAATGTAATTTTGTTGTAAGCTTCAACTTTTGGAGACTGTAACTATTATGATACCTGCAGCGTTTGGTCTTCATTTTCAACTAATGCAAGCTTCTTTTGTTGTTAATTGCTCACTGTCCACTTCTTCTTCTTTGTTCCAGGTTGTGCCTGTTATGCATTTTTTAATCTGCTTTGATGTTTAGCATTAGAGGGGCTGCATCCCACCTCTGTGTTAGAATCTAGTTAGTTTTATTGAATGTGTATGAAGGTTTCTATTGTTTTAATACTAGAGAGTTGTCATCCTCTCTGGGCATTAATAAATAGAATTTACAGACCTCTTTACTAGTTGCATCTGGCCATCACAGGGTCCTGTGCATCTGCTGGTGTGATTAGTATTCTCCATCATCACATTTTCCTCAAACTATGAGTAATTGGTGGTTAAAAGCCTTGTAGTCTGGGGGTGTTCACCCATGTCTGGGGTCAAGCATAGTAGAAGTGGTTATTTGGCTTGAATATCCAACATTTCTTTCATTCATCCACCATTTATCCAACATTTTTGTTGAGTTTGTAATGTTCCCGAGCATCTCTGATATACAACCTAGGAGAGTTTCTTGGGGTGATAACACTCACTAAGGAGGGAACGGAGCATTGATGGATACTAGGGTTGAGGGATCTCTGGACAATAGGGTATTGCCCCTATCTATCACCCACAGGGTAGAAGACATATGCTCCCCTATCTTGGTCTAGAAAAGTATACCCTAGTTGGCATTATACCCACAAACTGGGCTTGTTCGGATTGTCCCTCCCCATCTGACCAATGGGCTGAGGAGGCTTGGGGGTGTGCGATCCTTTCCTTCAGTAAGTCAGGTATCTCACCCAAGCTCGACTATGATGCAGGTGTTCTACGATGTGACTCTTTAGGGTCATTGTTGGGAAGATCAATAGGCAATAAGATGGATGAGATAGTGTATCTTTCCTATTGCTCGACATAGGGTGGAAGACATATGATCCCCTATGAGATGACTTAGGCTGAGAGTGTCCCATAGGACCTTCCCCACTATCATAGACATGAGGTGAGAGTGTCCCATGTGACCTTCCTCATTGTCAATGGATTCCAAGTTGAGTTGGGCTCCCCAATGTGGTTCCAGGTTGAGCAAGGCTCCCTGATGTTGTTCCACATTGAGATAAGTTGTTTGATGTTGTTGATGTGAATTGAGCATGGTAGCTTAAGCTCCCCTCTAATGTCAAATTTTTCTTCTTTTAGATTTCAGAGTGTTCAACATATGAGCAAAAGATAAGAAGGGATGAGAATATATGAGCAGGGATGAGCAAATATAACAAGGGATGAACATATATGAGTAGATATGAGCAGATACGAGCAAAGATGAGATTTCATGAAATCGATACACTTATGATGGGACATGTTTTGTAGTCGGTAATTTATCCCTAGCTGAGAGGGAGTGTTATTTTCCAGGCCAGGGACAAATTCCCTCCATTGGAAAATCTTCCTCATTAAGGAAGACCCCTTCTAGCCCTCGAAAGAATTTAATTTTGTTCAGGAAAAATATATTTTTAATATGGAAATTCACATGTGCACGAAAGGATAGGTTGACCCAAAAGAGAAATTGGATACCCTTCAATGGCTATAAATACAAGTCAAGTGACCCTCATTTATAGATCACCATTAAGCATTCTCTTCTTCTCACTCCTTTAGTTTGGCTCACACAGGTCAGAAGTTGGTTTGTGGAGATTGGTTCGTACAAGTCTAAAATTGTAGGGTTTAAAGCTCACACATGTGATCAAAGTTTTTGGTTCGCAGCCACAGGGTTTCCATAGGAAAATTTTGGCTATAGTTGCACACATGCAAGCCTCTATGTGTGGCGGGAAAGTTTAATCCACACGCACATATCTCTCTTCATGCAATTGGGACCTAATGTTTCATTTGATAGGTTAATCGTAGATGTTGACAATTGACCGTAGGCTTCTGAATCATGATTTTTATTAGTATTATTGTTGGGTTCATCTCTAGGATATGGTTTGGTTAGTTTTGCTGGATAGTCTTGTGAATGAAAAAATGGATTATTGTACTCTCTCTCTTTGTTGAACATTTTATGACAATCTAATAAGAAGAATAATTTGAAAGGGTTTTCCCCCTTGTGGGGTTTTTCCCTGCTCTCTAACCAATCCTGGTGTTTCTATGAGTGAATGTTTTTGTTCAATTGTTCCTTTATGTTCCACTGTATTGATGATGAACTATATAATTTCATATGTTTCTAATGATATTAAGAAGTTGTTGGGTGAATTTAATATGTAAATAATGAAATGCAATTATCAAAGCCAATAACAATATATCCCTAAGAAAAATTAACAAGACAGAAGCCAAAAACTACATCATGTGTAAGTTACACAAGGTTCCATGACTCTTTCTACTTTTACACACAAATAATATAAGGAGCCCATTTCTTTATACAGCATTATAAGTTCCCTCCCACCATGCATGTGGGATGAGTAGGGTGTGTTTATAAATCAAAAGGCCAATATTCATGTGGAGCGAATCAATGATTGCTAAATCACTTCGTGTATCAATAATGGTTGAGTCATGAATTTCCAAAAGCCATAATTGAGTTCTTGATGTTTGGTTTTGGAAAAAAAGGGCTCATTGGAAAGATGGAAGCATTAATAACAAATCAAAAGTGGTTTCCAAGGCTAAAATTATAGATATCAACTCAAAAAATTAAAAGTACAGTTATGACCAATTTTGGGCCTATCATAAAATTATTATTTATAAAAAGGGAATTATAGAATATCTAAAGCAGGACCCAGGTTGAGGACAAATACATACGTTCTTATTTTCAAATTGGATCCTTCTTCAGTTAACACAGACTGGAAAAACCTAATTTTCAAGTAGTTGCAAAGATGAAGACAAGGTTATAAAGGGAAAAAATCACAATCAGAAGGGGTGTTGAGAGAGAGGATTCATTCCATTGATCATCCTTCTACAATTTTGTGAGTGTCCTTTATATTTATTTTAATAAATTATGTTTCTTTATCCCTATTCCAATAAGAGCAAATTCCTTGGGAACCATTCTAACAATTGGTACCAGAGTAGGTTGCTTTGGAAGCAGTCTAACCACCATAAGGAAGATCTCAGAGGGACCATGGTCAATCATGAGGGTTTCACAAGCAGAGCTCCATTGTTTGATTGAAAAAAGTATGCCTTCTAAAGGGTAGGATGAGGACTTATCTATGTATCTTGTTTTTTACATTTGGAAATATGTAGTGGATGGTTATAAATCTCCAACAACTCCTCCATCTAATGAATATGGTAAGAAGGAAAAATCCATTAAGTCCATCTTGTGTGACCTATCAAAATTAGAATTTTTCAAAGTAATGCAGAATATCCAAAGGACATTTTGGACAAACTTAAAAATAATTATGAACAAGATAAGAAGCTGAAGAGTAAAGCCTCAAAGCCATAGAAGACAATTTGAAAGCTTGAATATGAATGTTGAAGAAGACATTGTAGTCTGCTTCCTTTGTGTGGATGATATTGTCAATACTATTAGAGGACTTGGTGAAGATGTTAAGGAATCAATGATTGTATAGAAGGTGATGAGATATCTTCCCTCAATATTTGATGCAAAGGTATTAACTGTTGAAGAAATGAAGGATTTGGAAAATATGAAGATGGATGAGCTACATGGGATTCCCACTGCACACTCCTCCTTTATGTTATGCTAAATCCATCACCAAGAACATGAGACATAAACCGACCAATTTCAATATAGAGAAAATCTTTAGGTACCTTTCTTACTTGGTACATCTATTTATATATTACCAGAGTCACTCCTTGGCTCATCTGGATCCATAGTTGTCTAAATATGATAAGCCCGCCAAAGTCACGGATTGGTTTCCTTGAATTAGAAAGAATCAGCAAGGTTCCTTATTGTTCAACTACATTAATAGGTTCATGCACGTTGTGTACTCAATCATAACAAGGACAGAACTAGTTATGAGGATAGAAAAAGGAAATTTAACTTAAAGGAAACAACTTTAAAAGTTTAAAAGAAGATACAAGAACCTAAAGTTGTTGATTATTCCTAGAAATTAATTAGATGCAAAAGAATTACAGTTTGTGAGAAAGATGAAAAGAGGATTTGGAAACTACAAAGGAAAGCTACCATTAAAATGTTTTAATTGTGATCAAATAGGGCATTTTGCTACTAAATGTCCATATGTAAATTGTGAGGAAAGTGATGATGAAGAAGAGCACGAAATTAAAAGCAAGTATTGTAAACACAAGAGTGATATACATTTCTTGAATTGAGTGTGGCATGTTTCTTTTTCATGTAAGTGAAATTTTAGATAGTGAGATTTATATCTAGAATTGAGTAAAGTGTTTTTTAATTCCTACAAGTGTGAAACAATTTATAGTAAGCATTGGGCTTTAACTGAGGGTTGGGTTGTTGAGGAAGGTGTTGAAAATGTAGCAAAAAAATTCTCAGTTTGATTTTCCTTGGTCAAACTAGAGAAAAATTGAATTTCCATTTCAGCACACAACTTGGATGAGTTAACTTGAGTGGCATGGATTGTGTCACCCAGTTAGCTTAGATAATTTTAGTTGGAAGACTTGATTTCAGTTGAGCATGAGCGATTGCTAATTTCTAGCAATCTAAATCAGTCAAATTGAGTTATTGTCAGTTAAACATGTTCTAACTGTTAGAGGAACTAGTGGAAGGTCAAGTTGTGTGTGTGACTTCAGTCACACTCAGTGATCAATCAACACAAAATAACAGTTGCATGTAGAGAATTTGAGTTACCCAGTTGAGGTGGAGGTTCCAAGGCAGTGTATTATTAGGTGTAGACTATTCTGAAGTGTACAGGTGGTGCATGCAGTTAGAGGATCGACCTAGAATGATTGCACAATCCAATTGCGTATTTTCCTAATTAATAGGGGCCTAATTCCTCAAGGAACGACGCAAGGAAATAAGAGCTTAGAGGGCTTGAAAATTGGCTAAGTGTTGGCCAGAGTCAGCCAATCGGGAAAAGGGATAGACTATACACTTGCAAGTTATGCTTGGGCTTGAACAAACACATGTATTCATCCATCTTATTTGATTAATGCAATACATATATGGAGGAATTTTGAGCAGTTGATTTCACCTACATAAATCTATGAGTATGTGTGTTAATTATTGATGCATGTTTATGATTTGAACCCTTGATCATGAATTGAATTCTGCAGATGAGTAGAGTATATTTAAGTCTTGTGTTTTAGTAAATTACATGAGCAGTTTCATATCTACACATTAATTTCTACATGGTATCAGAGCAATATTAACAGTAGAGCAAAATTTTCGAAGTTGTTATTGCAGGAGTATCAAATTTGCAGGATCAATTCTTCAGAGCTAGACATATGGCTTTCTATGGTCTAAGACTTGAGTATGCCCATGAGGACAGCTCGAACTTTGTTGCTTGGAAGTACCGCATGGAGGTGGTACTAAAGGACAATGGGTTGAAGGAATTTTTTGATATTTTGTTGTAGCGGCTACAACCACCCTCCAAAATTTTGCCTTAGCCTCATTTTGGAGCCTCCCTACCAACCATCCTTAACAACATGTCTTTCACTATCAAGTGCATAGGATTCAGCTGAGTTTCAAAGGCTTTCCAGCATGTGCATGCCAAATTAATTGTCTCCCATCACATGCTGCCTTTCCGGACTTAGGTTATTTTCTGGCTAAGAGATTCACTCAGAAAATTGCGCAATTTTGGAGGGGAACCAGCCTTCCCTCCAGAAATTGCACAATCCTGCTGGGATGCCTACTGGACTCCAGAATTGCGCAATCCAACACCGTCAACATTTTTGGTGCTAGGAGGGTCAGATGACAAGTTGTTTCCTCCCATCCTGTTTTTGAATCTTCACATATATGCCATGGAAATTGTTAGACTCATCCCTCCACGATGTCTGTGTTTTGCTGAACCTGTTGACATCACGAGGGATTTTTTTGATCTCTTGTCGGAATTCACGTATGATGGTGAAGGTGGAGTGGCCTGGCCTACGTACTTAAAATACTTCTATACATTTATTGATGATGCATATGAATTCTCTGATGAAGAGGTCAGCTTGCTGCTTTCACACACACTTCACAAATCCCCACAATGATGGTGCCACAACCTACCTCCCGGCAACATGCACTCACTTGACTAATTATTTGATCTCATTGAATCTACTTTCCATCATTTTGGTCTCAAACATCTTGACAAAAAATTGTTAAAAAAACGGAAGACTTCACAAGAATCGGTTATGGATTTTTGGAAACGCTTCCATGTATTGCAGTTTGAAGCTCCGAAAAGCCAAATGAAGTTTCAATATCTTTGGGACAAATTCAAATATTGTCTTAACAAATCAATCAATCCCAAGATGAAGTTGAAGTTCAAACCCCACTCAACGTACTTCGGTTATGGAGCTGCGCAATCACAGATGGACACAGTCACTGTCACAGGTGACTGTCCTTCGTCTCATCATCAAAAATCTTCACCACCGTAGAGTGATGTGGGAGAACATGCACACACGTCTATTCAACTGCCATATCCTCCCAACATCACTTCTCTCAATTTTTGCACAGATTTGGTTGCGAAGCCCATGGGTTGTCACATGCATTTGTTACCACAACCTCTGTCTTCATGTTCTGTTGATCCTCTAGATTGAAATGTCTTGTGTTCTTTCGTTCCAGACTCTACACCTATTATGAACAAGGATTAAGACATCGCCGAAGTTGGTGTTGCAAAACCAACCTGTGCTGCCATTTATGATGAGTATGACTGGGAACCTGAACATCAACTCACGGCGAAGGGTGATCTCCTTGTATATGTGCCTCCTCCGCTTTTCCCTGACATCTTTGGTAATTCTGCCATCACTGCTTTTCCTTGTGTAAATCCACCAACGGATGCACCCATTGTTGATCATTCGCAGAATACACGGGATGTCAATCCATCATTCGACATTGGAGAGGACAAATTCTTCATTGAAAATCCACTTGATTTTTCATCTTCTTTTTCTGGAAATGCAGAGGGTGAACATTCTTGCTTCTCATCTACCCCTCTTGATTTATCAGATCATGAGGATGCCGATGAAATCATTGATTTTTTTTATCGTAGTTCTCGTGATCCGTTTACTCCCGTATTTGATCACGATGTTGATTCTATTACTATTGATTTTTCAAAGCCAACTGTTTATGTTGATCTATCTGTCAACGAAGTCGAAAGCCTGTAGGCAGTCAAGGCAATTCAACCCGAGCTGATGGTTATGTCAGGACCTTGCTGTCCTGAGGTTGGTTTCACTTCCGATCAGGAAATTGTTGAAACACCCAAGTCTCCTCATCACCGGTATGTATGCATTGAAGATCAATCCCACACACATATTTCGCCTCCTCCACTTGAATTACATAATCCCATTGCCCATTCATTGGAAGAATCTTACATAGCAAGCACATGTGTGCGACACAAGTTGTCCTTTTTTCTCTCGTTTTCTTTCATGTCACAGTCAAGAGAAATCGTATGCTTAACATCCGCATGCAGTGTCGCACAGTACCATGGTAAGTCCACGGATTGCATGTCATGCGCTTACACTCATCTATGTTATGTGGACGCATTTAGACTTGAAGTGTGTTTGTCTTCATTGTTATATCTTTCATGTTTGTTGGTTCATGCATCTGTGTTGTTTGCGAAACATGCCTTCACCAACATGGGTCGACCAATGCGTCAGTGGCTGCATTGGAAATATCACTTCACATGATCAGGCCCATGCACCATTTGCTTAGGAGTAGGAGTAGTGTTTGCTTTACCTTGTTTGCTTGCATGTATGTTTTATTTCTTACTTTGTGTGTTTGTTCGCTTGTTTTATTTTTTGCTTACTCGCTTTGCTTTTGCATTTTTCTTCTTCTTTTCACTCTTTAGTTGATCTGATAATCACCCTATGAGTGACCTCAGTTAAAGATTTATTGAATAAAGGTATTAAAGACTCATGTGCTGGTGTGTGTGTCCATGTTATTTAAGCAACGGATCGATCAGATTTCCAATACACAGACAAATTAAATGGAAAGACAGCAGAGAAATATAGTAAGCAATACAAGAACACAAGAAATTAATAAGGAGTTTACCTTATTCTCCAAGGCTACGTCTCCGGTCCAGCTCTCAGTGGTGGCCTTGTTTTATTGTGTCTTAAGCAAAGAATTACAATGCAGGAGCTCGATATGAGTCACCTGAAACAGATTTGCTTGGCAGGGTGGTTCTTGGATTCCCCAAGCCACTGGAGTGCACAGAATCTGCTGCCTACCAGCTCTATGACCTTCTGGTCTACAATGGAAAGAGCCCAATGTGGTGCTCGGTCCGGACAGATCCTCTCTGGGATGGCTTGAATCTCTCAACATATCTGGTGCTCGACACTGCCTTTGTTTAGCTCGGCCCTCTGTCTTTTTCTACTTTTGCTTCACTGTCTTCTTCTCTATGTTCTGTCCTCCTCTTGGGATTTTGGTTCCTCTGTCTCTCATCCTCCTCTCGGGGATTCTCTCTGACTGCCTCTATTCATGGCTTTGAAGCCATTCGTCCCCATGCCTGTTCGGTTCCTCTTCCACCTCCGTCGAATCGCCTTCTGCAGCTGTGCTTGGAGTTCCCTGTTCGGCGTCATCATGAGCGCTCAAGGAGTGGCCACATGTCCTCCTGCAGATGGCGCCTGCGTGCTTCGTCAATTCGATTCTTCAGTTACGTCATGGAATGAGTCTTCTTCCACCATGGCGGTCAAATGGACTTCAAACCCTTCTAAATCGCGGCTTAATCCTTAGTTGATTCTACTTCCCCCATCGGGCGCAATCTTAGCCGTTAGATCTGGGGCCTCCAGATCCGATGCCATACGCACGTTTCACATGGTTGACTTGCTCGACCATTAGCGTGTGATCAATGGCGGTTTTCTCTCTCTTCCGCTTGCCATGCGTCGATCATTGAGTGGAATCGCTCCACTTTCATCCAAAACCACTTACTATTTGAGGGTGCCTCGATCAATACCGCCGGTTTCCAGAGCACGGGTCCCACCTTTGTCCTTTAGCACTTTCTGCCTTTTTCCCACGGTTCTCCGGCTCCCCACGCGACCGAGTGCTCAGGGCTTCTCCATTTCAGCCCTTTTCCCGATCCGGGCCTCCCAAGGGCTAATTCGACCTCCCGTGCAGTCTCCATGGGCCTCAGTCAGTGCGCTTTGACCGAGGTCCTCGTCGTTCCATGTTGGCTGCCATTGCCACTGGTTCAGTGGTGTTTTTTAATCGCGGTTCTGAATTCTTTAGTGTTTGTCCCAACCTGATACAGTCATGGCTCTTTGACAGTTCTTTATGGATCCAATTCGGATCACAGCCTTCCCACTGAAAAAGCTTTTGGACCACCAAAAGTTGGTTTTCAAGCATCGACTAAGTGAGGATACTGCTTTCTCACTTGTCCAATCTCAATCCACTTTGCACTGCTTGGCTTTGAACCTTTGAGCCCAATCTTGAGGTACTCCACATCTCCCCTGTGCGTTGTCCTCACCTTCCTGTCCAGCACTGTGTCTTCCTGCAATTCA
This sequence comes from Pinus tabuliformis, assembly GCA_031772625.1. NCBI lineage: Eukaryota > Viridiplantae > Streptophyta > Pinopsida > Pinales > Pinaceae > Pinus > Pinus tabuliformis. Next base: position 365,919,024 of record CM062816.1, read on the forward strand.
TTAAGATATTCAGGTAGCAGGTCATCAATAGAAGGCAATTGACTCTGCTCTTCAGGGTCCTCAATCATTGAAGGTTCAAACAATCTCAAGCAATCTGCATTTACGACTGAGTAGATGTGCATGTAAGCTGGTAGATCAAGGCGAAAAGAATTTTCACCAATCTTCTCAAGTATCCTAAAGGGTCCATACCTAATAGGCTTTAGCTTTTTACCTTCACCTTGCATTCTGTCCTTGCTGATATACAGCCAGACTTGGTCACCAACTTGAAAACTATGCTCCATCCAATGCTTGTCATGCCTAGCCTTGTATTTGTCCTGGCTCCTTTCCAGCTATTCTTGTACTGCCTGGTGGATCTCTTGGATCTATTCAATGAACCTAGTTGCCTTGTCCACATCACTGTGTCCATCAACCATGGTATCTTTACCAAAGACAAAATCCAAAGGAGACCTTGGTGTGAAACCAAAACAGGTCTCAAAAGGAGATCTCTGTGTAGAAAAGTGTTTTGCTCTGTTGTAAGCATGCTGCACATAACATAAGTGTTCATCCCAAAGCTTAGGATGTTTGCTGCAATATCCTCTCAGTAACCAGATCATTGTCATGTTAACTACTTCTGTTTGGCCATCTGTTTGTGGATGAAAAGTTGTGCTTTTCTTCAGTTTGGTGTCCATCAGTTCCCACAGAATAGACCAAAACTTCCCCACAAATCGGGTGTCTCGATCAAATACAATGGAAGTGGGTAATCCAAAATGAACCCATACATGTTCAAAGAAAAATTTTACTGTCTATTCAGTTGTAATATGTTTATTACAAGGTATCAAAATGCACATTTTGCTGAACCTGTCCACAATAACATATAGATAATCATTACCTTTCCTAGATTTAGGCAGTCCTCCAACAAAATCCATGGAAACACTTTCCCAAGGGTGAGAAGGAACTGGCAATGGAGTGTAAAAGCCTAATTTTTTGTTGCTGGGCTTGCTTTTAGCACACATAGCACACCCTCTTACATATCTAGAAACTGTCTCATTCATTTTCGGCCAATAGTAGAACCTTTGCAACTGTGCAATAGTTTTACTTACCCCAAAGTGACCTGATATCAGAGAAGTATGTGCTTCCCTAATTATCTTTACTCTCTCAGTTTGTGGAATGCAGAGTTTCCCACAATGATATAACAGTCGGTCCTTCACATGATAGTCCAATTCTTCTACTCTTTTGCCTTGACTCAAAGTTGCATATACATCTTTAAAGTCCATATCCTGAGCATATTGTTCAATGTAGCTTTCATGTAGCACAGAGTTATGCTTAAGTATGGTAGATGCATTTATAATGGGTCTAGATAACATGTCTACAACCTTGTTATGTATGCCATTTTTATATCTAATGACTAAATGAAATTGTTGTATAAAACATATCCATCTGTAATGTCTTGATTGCTGCAACTTAGTTTGGGAGTGTAGATATTGAAGTGGTTGATGATCAGTATGTATTACTGTCTCTTTTCCAATTAAGTAATGTTTCCACTTTTTCACACTCTGAACTAATGCATACAATTCTTTATTATATGTAGGATAGTTAACTACTGCAGGATTAAATGTCTCAGAATGATAACATATGGGTTTACCGTGTTGTGTCAACACTGCTCCCATGGCATAGTCACTGGCATCAGTTTGGATCTCAAAAGGTCTTTGTAGATCTAGTAGTGCTAGTACATGTGTTGTACTAATCTTTTCTTTCAAGGTGTTGAAGGCTTTCCGATGTTCCCACTGAAACACCTTATTCAATCCTGCTAAAGCATGTAAGGGAGTTGCAATTGAGGAAAAGTTAGAAATGAACTTCCTCCAATATTATGCTGCTCCTAAGAAGCTTCTCACTTCTGTAGCAGACCTGGGTTTAGGCCAATTCACAATGACTGCCACTTTAGAGGGATCTAATTTCAATTCACCTCCCCCTACTATATGACCCAAGCAGTTTAGAGATGTTTTGCCAAATTCACATTTTGAGAGTTTAACATAATTTTTTTCTCTTTTCAAAACATCTAATGTCTACTTAACATGCTTTAAATGTTCTTCCCATGTTTTACTAAAAATCAAAATGTCATCCAGATACACAATAACAAAATCATCAAGAAAAGGTCTTAGTACATCATTCATTGATCTCATGAAAGTAGCAGGAGCATTGGTCAAGCCAAAAGGCATAACTAGCCATTCATACAATCCCTGCTTTGTTTTGAAAGCAGTCTTCCATGCATCTTGCTCTGCAACTCTGACCTGATGGTATCCACTGTGCAAATCCAGCTTGGTGAAATAAACAACTTCCTTTAATTGATCTAAAATATCATCTATGCGAGGAAGGGGATAACGATTTTTGATTGTTATCTTATTCAGTGTTTGGTAATCAATACACATTCTCCACGCGCCATCTTTCTTTCTCACCAAAACGATTGGTGACCCACATGGCGATGTGCTAGGCTTGATGAACCCTTTCTCGAGCAACTCCTACACCTGCTTCTTGATTTCAGCATTTTCTAAAGTAGACAACCTGTACATCCCAATGTTAGGCAATGGAACATCTTGCTGCAAAATAATATCATGTACTATTCCCTTTTTGGGTGGCAGACCTTTAGGTTCTTGAAATAAGACATCATACTCTGAAGCAACCTTTTTTATATCAGCTTGTTGTTCAGCATTACAGCCTTCAAATACATTGGTTTTATCAGGTTTCTTTTCCTTTACAACCATCAGTAAGAATTGTTTGCATGAATTTATCATTCTTTTCATCTGCCCTGAGTTTATGAGAGTATAATTATTCTTGAGCTTATGAGCTCTTACAAAGTATTCGATTCCATCTTTAACAAGTAGATACTTGTTCTCAGCTCTATAGAAAATAGCCTTTCTATCATACAAGTAAGGGCTTCCTAAAACAATTCCACATATATCCAAAGGAACTATGTCTAACTCAACCTTATCTACAAATGTTGACCCAAAAGAAAACTTGAGTTTGCACTGTCTAGTCACTTGTAGTTGTGCTTTATCATTCAGCCATCCTAATGGGTATGGTTTCTTGTGAGGTGTAGTTGCTAATCCCAATTTCTTTACAATTGCTTCAGAAATCAAATTTACTTGTGAGCCACTATCAAACAAAGTATCAATCTTTTGATTTTTGGAAATAACTCGAATATGGAAAAGATCATGTCTTTTTCTCTCATTTTCTTCATCAATAACAGATGGAGTAGAATTACTAGTAGATGCTTCAGAATTCTTACCTTTTATACCTATGGCTACAACAGTTGTTTCATCTCCTGAGTTTGACCCCAAATCTTTCTAAATAGTTGCAACAGTCTTCTTCTTCTTGCCCTCAGACTTCTTAGGTCTCAGCTCTGGATGCAGAATCCAACAATGCTCATCATCATGCCCATCCTTTTTATAGTGAGTGCATGAAGCTTTGCTTTTCTGTGCAATGTTAGCCTTCCTTGCTTTCCACTTCTGCTTTCTTTTCTCCTTGCTCTTGCTTAGAGTGGGTTGGGATGGTCCCCCAACTTCTGGATTTCCATTCTTTCCTCTAGCTTCTAGATGAGTAGCTTGTACAGATACCTCATCTATACTAGTGGGATTAAACATGAGGATGGTATGCCCATGTAGCTATGTAGACCACCAATGTACTTCAAAAGAGTCTTTGGTGAATCTAATGAGATACGCAACTTCAATGCTCTCTTTCTAAATTCTTGAGTATTCCCTTGCACACTTTTCCCTTTCAACTATCGAAGAGTTTGCCAACTCATTATGGCTTGTTGCATGTAGGCCAATGGATAGAACTATTTTTTTATTGCAGCAACAAACTCACTCCAAACAGAGATGGTCTTGCCATGTCTTTTCATATCAGCTTGGGTTCTACCTTCCCACCAAACCAAGGCAGTGCCTCCTAGGCGTAGGCTTGCCAGCTGAAACTTACTCTTGTCTGAGTCTATGTTCTGTACCCTGCAATACACATCAATTTGTCTAATCCAATTGTCCAACTTTTTAGCATTTAGCTCTCCATCATATATAGGCAAATCAAACTTAACATCTAACTTAATCAAATATGCTTTCTTATTATGCATAGGGCTATTAGGAGGTGTGAGAAAGCTTTCCGCTTTCCCTTTTCCTTTGGAGTGGTCATGGAAGTGAGACTCATCTTCTTCTTTATCTTGTTTAGAACCCGAGGAGTCTTCATATGCTTTCTAAAGTCCTTGTAAATTTCTTCTACCATAGACTTTATAGCTAGGAAACTTTCTATGAATTGAGGGTCTGGCCCCACAGAACCTTCCTCTAACATTGTCTTCTAAGGATAGACTCTCCCAATTTTAGGATTAGTTTCCACCAACTCTCCTTCTCCTAATTTGATCTTTGATCTAGTGAGCATTCAACAACTAAACCAACACAAGCTTGTCTAACCTTACAGCCTAAAGCTCTGATACCACTTGATCTGATAATCACCCTATGAGTGACCTTAGTTAAAGATTTATTGAATAAAGGTATTATAGACTCATGTGCTGGTGTGTGTGTCCATGTTATTTAAGCAACGGATTGATCAGATTGCCAATACACAAACAAATTAAATGGAAAGATAGCAGAGAAATACAGTAAGCAATACAAGAACACAAGAAATTAATAAGGATTTCACCCTATTCTCCAGGGCTACATCTCCGGTCCAGCTCTCAGTGGTGGCCTTGTTTTATTGTGTCTTAAGCAGAGAATTACAATGCAGGAGCTCAATATGAGTCACCTGAAACAGATTTGCTTGGCAGGGTGGTTCTTGGATTCCCCAAGCCACTGGAGTGCACAGACTCTGCTGCCTACTAGCTCTGTGATCTTCTGGTCTACAATGGAAAGAGCCCAATGTGGTGCTCGATCCAAACAGATCCTCTCTAGGATGGCTTGAATCTCTCAAGCTCTCTGGTGCTCGACACTGCCTTTGGTCAGCTTGACCCTCTGTCTTCTTCTGCTTTTGCTTCACTGTCTTCTTCTCTGTGTTCTGTCCTCCTCTCGGGATTCTGGTTCCTCTGTTTCTTGTCCTCCTCTCGGGGAATCTCTCTGACTGCCTCTGTTCATCGCTTTGAATCCATTCATCCCCATGCTTGTTCGGTTCCTCTTCCGCCTCCGTCAAATCGCCTTCTGCAGCTGCACTTGGAGTTCCCTGTTCAGTGTCATCATGAGTGCTCAGGGAGTGGCCACATGTCCTCCTGCAAAAGGCGCCAGCCTGCTTCGTCGGTTCGATTTGTCAGTTATGTCGTGGAATGAGTCTTCTTCCACCATGGCAGTCAAATGGACTTAAAATCCTTCTAAATCGCGGCTTAATCCTTCATCAATTCCACTTCCCCCATCGAGCGCAATCTCAGCCGTTAGATCTGGGGCCTCCAGATCCGATGCCATACGCACGTTTCGCGCGATTGACTTGCTCAACCGTTAGCGTGCAATCAACAGTGGTTTTCTCTCTCCTCTGCTTGCCACGCGTTGATCGTTGCGTGGAATCGCTCCGCTTTAGTCCAAAACCCCTTGCCGTTTGAGGGCGCTTGATCAATACCGCCGGTTTCCAGAGTGTGGGTCTCGCCTTTGTCCTTTAGCGCTTTCTTCCTTTTGCCCGCAGTTCTCCGGCTCCCCACGTGACCAAGTGCTCAAGGCTTCTCCATTTCAGCCCTTTTCGCCCAGCGAAGCACTAATTGCGCATCAAAAATCACCTCCCTTTCTCGATCCGTGCCTCCCAAGGGCTAATTCAAGCTCCTGCGCAGTCTCCATGGGCCTCGGTCAACGCGCTTTGACCGAGGTCCTCATCGTTCCACGCTAGCTACCATTGCCACTGGTTCAAGGGTGTTTTTTAATCGCGGTTCTGAATTCTTTAGTGTTTGTCCCAACTTGATACAGTCATGGCTCTTTAACAACACTTATGCGCTAACTAGTATCACCTACTCTCGCTGGTTTTTTTGGGTTAACCCTTGTCAGCTCAGTCAAGTAGAGTAAGGTGAGGCGGAAAACCTTAACAAGTATGTCATAGGTATATACAAAATACTTCTCTGAAGGAACAACCTCTTATGCTCTCAATAAGTCGAAATCCCTCTTCCACCTTTGAAATGAAAAAGCATTATGCACAGTTATGAAAATGAAAAAAAAAAATGAAAAATATGAAAATGTGAAAAAAATTTAAAAAAGAAAAATGAATAAGGCAAAAGAAGAGAAAGGCTTTCTGTGCAGAGACTGATGCAAGTAACTCCGCCGAGGTACTGACTAGGCTCGCTGGCAACAGAGCGATGCTTGTGTTCCTGTGTGACTCCGTCAGGGTACTGTCCAAGCCTACTGGCAGCGGAGCAACACCAGAGATGAAACTTAAACTCTGACTATCATATTGCTTGTGTACTAATATACCCCTCATCCCAATCGAAACAACTATGTTGACTTGGCTTGGAATGTGTGTCAACCGACCAAGAGCATGGAAGGTGTTACATATTTCAATCAAGTTAGTGTGGGAGTCAAGATGATCAGAGAACTGAGCAATACTTCCAAAGGAGTTAGAATTGTGTTTCATGAAACAAGCTCCATTCAGAGAGTTGGAGTTCTACCAGTGTGTCGCTAAGTGTTGTAGCAGCTACAACCACCCTCCAAAATTCTGCCTTAGCTTCGTTTCGGAGCCCCCCTACCAGCCATCCTTAACATCATGTCTTGCACTGTCAAGTACATAGGCTTTAGCTTAGTTTCAAGGGCTTTCCAGTCTGTGTAAGTCAACTTGCTTGTCTCCCATCATGGGCTACCTTTTCGGACTTAGGATATTTTCTGGCTGATAGGTTCACTCATAAAATTATGCAATTTTGGAGGGGAACAAACCTTCCCCCCAGAAATTGCGCAATCTTGTTGGGCTTCCTGCTGGACTCCAGAATTTCTCAATCCAGCGAGGCAGCCCTCCCTCAGAAAACTGCGCAATCCAACATCGTCAAAAGATTGACATTCCAAAACCAGGATCATCTGATGCGAAAGATCTAACAGAATGGAGGAAGTGTGTAGCCGAGGTGAGGATAATAATATTAGAGGGAGTAAAGGACCACATTGTCTTGAATCTCCATGGGAAAGAAACCCCGTATGAAATGTGGCAAGCACTGATAGATTTGTTTTATAATAGTAGGGACCACGAGAAGTTTTCGCTCAGGGATAAGCCTCGAAATATCAAGATGCAGAAGAATGAATCTATTCAACAGTATTTGAGCAGGTTTACACAATGTCATGATGAACTTGGTAGATTTGGTGTTACTATTGTAGAAGATGACTTAGTAAGCCTAGCCCTTCTAGGCCTTCCTAAGAGCTGGCATAGATACCAAGATTTAGTGAGGGAGGGAGAAAATACCAAAATGGGAACGCTTATGGTCTGATTTGGTACAGGAGGAGATAAGGCGTAATATCGAAGATGGAACTTCATCCAAGTGTGAGGATGAGGAAAATTGTGCCTTGGATGGAAAGGCAAAGAAGGGGAAAGGTAAGAAATCCCAATCCAAACCAGAGTCCAGTTAAGGGGACAAGAAGAAAGACTTGTCCAAAATTAAATGCTTTAATTGTCATGAATTTGGAAATTATGCCATGAAGTTTCCACACAAGAAGATAAACAAGAATACCTTAGGAGGAGCAACAGGTGAAGCTTTGGATTCACAGTTTGAGCTTGATTTCACCCTTATCACATGCATGGTGAGCACAATGATGGGGAGCGTGTGGTACTTGGACAGTTGTGCCTCGTTCCACATGACGGGAAACAAAGAATTTTTTGTGTGACCTAGAGAAGAAAGACCTCTAGATTCACATCGAGATGGGAGATGATGGAAGGTATAGCGTGATCAGTATTGGTATAGTTACTTTTCAGAGGGAGTCTGGCTCCCCTCTCAAACTCAAGGATGTCATGTTTTTTTCGGGCCTAAAGAAAAATCTCATCTCAGTTGCTATGTTAGAAGACTATGGTTACGATGTGATCTTTAGCAAAGGGAAATAATTCCTAAGACACATAGCCATGGGATAAGTTAAGCAGAATGGGGTTCATGTGAAGAACCTGTACAAGCTAGATGTGGAAGATTGTGTTGCATTAAGCATGAAGGTAGAGAAGGTGTAGAGGCATGATCTCGGTGAACTATGGCATATAATACTTCACCATTTGCATCATGGCATCATGCATATTATGCAGAAGATAATCACATGCCTCCCCAAAGGATTTCTTGAGCAGCAAGATACATGCAAAGGGTGCAAAGGGTGTACCTTGGGGAAGTACAAAAAGGCCTCATTCCATAATCAGGACAACAAAGAACATGCAGTTCTTGAAAGGATCCACTTTGATGTTTGTGGATATTTCTCAATAGCCTCCACTACCAGGCATGAATATTATGTTATCTTTGTAGATGACTTCTCAGAAAAGTGCTAGATCTTCTTTATGTGGAAGAAGGATGAGACATTCTCCAAGTTCATGGAATTCAAAGCACTGGTAGAGAAGGAAACCAATAAGAAGGTGAAGTCTCTCAGGAGCGATAATGGAGGTGAGTATGTGTCGAATGAGTTTAAAAAAAATTGTGCAAAAGAAGGCATTCGACGGAAGTTCGAAGCACCCCACAACCCACTATAGAATGGGGTGGCTGAGAGAAAGACCTGTAGTGTTGTGGGAACAACAAGGGTGATGTTGCATGACCAAGGTCAACCACTGTATTTGTGGGCAGAGGCATGCAACACAAACATATACTTGTAGAACCGGAATCCTCATTTGATCCGATGCTCAAAAATATGCTCAAAAATGAAAGTTTTTGGATTGATACGAAACCTAAATGAACGCGTATATCTCATCATCCTGAATCTGGTGCCACTTGTTTTGTGGAGAACGAACTTTGTATGCTCCCAGAAATGAGTTTTGATTGATTTGGCAAATAGGAAAAATTTTGTTCAGTGTTTCCCAGTAAGCAGTCCGTACTTTTGATGTGGCATGCTGACTAGGCATGTTGACTATGCAAGATGAATGGGCTTCAAGAGCCAATGGAAGCCCAACACTTGGCAATATTTCATTGGTGCTGAGTTGGAAGATTTTTATTGGTTCGTGGTGTTGGTGATGTGGCCCAGCCAGAGGCTGCCATGTGGCACCTCGATGGCCACTAAAATTAGGGTAAGGTCAGATTCGCACCTCTATGGGATTTAAACTGAAGACCTTGCATTAACCAATCGCGACCTCCGCCACTACACTACACATGTTCCTTGTTAAAATGTTGGCAAAAATACATTTTTATGTTAAAGGTTGGGCGCATATGACATGGGGGATTGGGTTAAGGCTTAGTCCCGGCCACCCTAGTGCCACGAAACTGTGGGCGGGGAGCCAAGGGCTAGGCCCTAGCCTAACCCCATAGCCGTTACCATGGCATTAAATTAACACTTCCCATGTGACATGGTTGGAGACTGCAGCATAAAACACTCCATTCCACACTGTTTACCGTCCCTGCGACATTAGCCATTAATCACCCATGTGACAACCCTTTCGCTTAACCACAACACTCACCACTAGCCAAATTGCTGGGAGTTAACCCGCCATGTGAACATACCAGCCCGACCACCAAGACCGCCAAAAAGACTGCCAGTGGAGGGGGGCCAGCCCCAGGTCCCATGGACATGACCGAGGGCACGCAAAATTGGGGGCTCAGAGGCCATTTTAATGGTCCTACAAATTTGTCCACTGAGCAGGAATCGAGCCAGGTTTAATTGGAAGTTTTTGTGTTTGGGGCACACGAGCAAGGTTTTGGCCGAATTGTAGGATGGTTAGCTGTAGAACTTGGGAAAAGAGAGAAAGAGGGATAACTTTCTTAGTTTTTGGTCTTTTTGGGAGCAGAAAGAGGCTAGACAGGGGTTTTTGATAGATATGAAGTTGTTGGAGTAGGTTTTAAAGCCATTTGAGCATTGTAACACATTGTAATCACTATTATTGAGCATAATGAAAGAGGGCCAAGCATTGGAAGCTGGACTAGGAGACGTAGCCCAAGAGGGTTGAATGCCTTCATCACTTGTTGTTCTGTGGTTGCTATTATGGTTTTATTGTCTACAATTTTTTGCAATTTATGAGTTAAATTCATGTTTATGTGTTTATGAATTTATCATAAGAGCCTTAGAAACTCAAATTTAATCACTTGCAATTTACATAAACCTCAAGCAGTTTCATGTTTGGTATGAGAGCACTGGTTTTCTTTGTTGTTGTGAGGATTTAATTGTTTGCAAGTGCTTTTGATGCTTACAAGGTTTAAGCTCAAGAGAGGAGAAGGAAAGCTTGTGGGTGTAGGCTCTCAAGTTGGAACAAGGATAAGGAGAGCACATTTGCCATAATCTCTACCACAAGTTTCACCTCAAGTTGTACCTGAAGCTTCAGTAAGCATGTCACATGATGGAGGAGCTGATAATATGTCAGAGGATGAAATGGATTTTAGAAAAGCATTCTTTGACATGACCCATATTGGTGAGCTCCAATATTGCAGCAATGATGTTGCAACTCCTGGGACTCCCTACTTTACTTTTATCAACCCGGTAGTTCGTAACAAACTTGGAAGCGATGGTGTTATATGCACAAGTACTAGCTCTTACTGCAGGCTGTCACTTGATCAGCTGGCACAAGTTTGCTAGGAGCTTAAGCCAACTTCTATGAGTTATTAGAAGAAGCTTTTAACTGTGATGGATGAAGGCTAACTCAAAAGAGGCTAGTCTACTTGCAGAAAGAAGATGAAAGCTGAAAGGAAATGCAAACCCTAGCAAACCCTAGTTTTACAGAATAACCTGACTTGTGCAAGAAAAGAGATGTACAACTACTGAAATGGATGCCACAAACTATTGCAGAGGTAAAATACATGTGTTTAAGCTACTTCTGAAAGGAAATATGGAAAAATCATCTTTTTGTATTTTTGAGCAATTTTATGCAAAAATTATTATGCATGTGTTTTAACTATTTTTTACTATGCAGGGGTTTATCGGCGAAAGAAAATGGAGTGGATGATTGTAGGGGTTAGGAAGGTATGGAGAGGACCTAAGGGGTCCCTAGCACCCTTCTGAAGATTTTCACCGCGCTCAGATCTCGAAAAACTGCTCGCGTTATCTTCTATAGGAGGTTGTAGGGGATCTACAGGAAATTCTACAAGAATAGGCCGAAAGTGGTTTTTTGAGGATTGATGGAGGAAAAATGGTGGGGAAGTGGGAATGAAGGATGGATAAGGTTTTTAAGAGGTGTGGGACCTAGTAAATGAAGCTAAGAAGTGATGAAGATGGTTGGATTTGTTCAAGGATGTAGAAAGCAATGTTGCACAAAAATATAGAAATTAGGGTTAGTTGGCAAATTGTGGCAAATGAAGGGAAGAAATCTTGAGTGAGGGGTTGGAACAGGTTGCATGATGGAGGAAGGGTAGGTAGGGATGTATTATAGGTGTTCTGCACATTACTTTCCAAAAACTGATCCAAACAAAGACAAAAAAACAAAGATCTATCTACGTTGACCTAATCTACTCTTAAAAACCAGAAATATGATGAACAACAGTGTATAAACAGAAAATTATGCAAGAGAGCTATGGAAACTAAGCAAGAACAGATCTGAACATGAAGACACAACTGATATCAACTTTTCCAATTCAAAATCTAACACTAGCAATTGCATTAGAAGGCAAAAACAGTGTTTTTGTGGCAGCAAGTGTACCTTGGTCTCAATTCATGATCCCAAGGAGGGAGAAATGAGATCAAGGACTACTTGGTAGCCTTTTTGTGGATCTTTTCTGTTACCAAACTGTCAAATCAACCTGAAGCATGAACAACTATCTAAATCATCAAAAGCAACCTAAGAAATGAAGCAAGATTTTAACCTAAATAACAGAAATTAGTCTATGAATGCAAGAAAAACACATAAAAGTACACAAAGGAGGTATTGGCACTTGGGTTGGGCCCAACCCCAAGAGCTACAGCCTCCTAAGAAAGATCAGAGCTGGTGCAAAGCAAGATTCATCTTCATTGATCAAAAAATAATAGCTACATCCAAAAACTGTCTACAAGAAGAAGCTCGAAAATGTGCTAATACAGAGCTGCACTAAAGTGCGAAAATGGATTAACAAAATGACTAAACTACCAAGGCTTGAAGCCTTCCTACTTATGCCTACGAGGACCCCCAACAGTCCTCCTTAACTTGAGGAGCTTGGCTGCCCAAAACTGCAGTTAATCAGCCACTTCACTAGACCTGCTCGGCTGCCCTTGAAATCATCTTTGGTGGGTTGTAGAACTCCGAGCTGATGGTGGAGAACTTGAGGAAGGGGTCATTTAGTGCAGTAGACATCCCTCCTAAAAATCCTCAGCCCTGTTTCCTCGTATTTAGCTGCCAATCTACTCATAAATGCCCGATCTTGGTCCCAAAAATGTCCAAAAATCTGCAATAAGCACGTGTTAGACCTTGTGGTAAAGTGACTATTCCCATTCACACAATTAACATAAATATATTCAAAAGCATGCATAAAACTATGGAGAATGGTGGATTAAATGAGAATATTAGGAAAAATGAGCCCATATAGTTACCCATTTCCGGGGCTCATCATCACCCCCTGCTGAATGTGTTGCTCATCCTCTGAGCAACTAATCCAGTTCATCATCCTTGATTGCTTTGACTGCCTCTCTGACATCCCAGGCCTCTAAGGTGATGTCCTCTTCCCTATCATGAAATCTTGCCTTTCTGTCTACCTCCTCCCATTGCCTTTGCTCCTCTTCTTCCTTGACCCCTTCTAACAGCCCCAGCAGTAGTGGAGGGCTGAACTTAAGGCCAATCCAATTGGCTTTCAGGTTCTGCATTGATTGTTTGTATAGGGGTACTCTTCTCATAGCCTCCCTCATCCTAGTTGGGGAGTGGTACTCTCTTATTTTCAGACTATGGGACAAGGTGTTCCATCTCCTTGTGCAAGCATGAATGCAATTATCACCAAACAGTCTTTCCATGTCCTCAAAGTGAGCAATGGCCTGAGCTTGTCTTTCAACATAGTCAGGCACGATGTGAGGGTTGTCTGCAAGGTACCGATGGGAATATATAAGGGTTGAGGGATCTTCTGGTTCTGCCCTGATCATAAGTGGCTCATTTAGTTCCCTGGCCATAATCTTCTGAATCTCTACTCCCCTTTTTTCCTCATGGCTTAACCAAGAAGCCATGGCCATTAGTTGCAGATCTCCTAATACAGTGTTTGGGTCCCATAGATTCATGTTAGGTAGCGCCAAGTTATGTAAATAGAATTCTACCATCTTGGCCTTATCTTCTACTGAGCTACTGTCACACAATTGCAAAAACTGATTGTAATTCTGAAATGGAGTGGTGCCCCTTTGGGCCAGTGTGTTAATTTGAAATTGCAACCATTGGTCTTTAAGGTATAATTCATAATATTTAGCAGGTTTCCTACATTGTAAGGCTTCTATTGCCCAACTGGCCATGCAGGCCAATTGGGCCTCTTTCTCTTGCAACTGTTGTTTCAAAGCTTGTATTTCTTTTGCTGCCTGAGATTCCTATTCTTGCAGCAGTTTTGTTAGCATCTCCACATTAGCTTGTAGCTCTTCCTCTTTCTGTTGTTTCTTAGTTGTGTCCTTGTCTGCTAGAGGTCCTTCTTGCTATTGTTGCCCTCCCAAAATGGATAACCTATCTTCCTTGTGGACTTCCTGTAGCTGTAACTATTTTTTCAGCAGCTCATTCTCCTCCTGTAGCTGGGCTCTCTTGCAGCTTTCTATGTGCCTTACCATGGCCAATTCTCCCCTTAATTCTTTTAACTTATCCTCCATGTGGCCTATGTCCTCAACTCCCTTAGATTTGGCGATTTTCATCCATGTGTGTGTTCTGATCCTCTCTTTCTCTAATTCGAAAAATAATGGTACAACAAATTTCTGTGGGATGATTTTCCCACCCTCTAACAGATTGTAATATGAGCCCAAATCAGGTTGAGGGGTAGGTTCAGGTATTTCTTCAGTTTTGCTCTCCCCTTGTGATTGTTTAGCTACCTTCTCCTCCAATTTCTCAGTCTCTTTTAACTTGGCTAGAGTTTCCTGTAGAGATGTTGCAGCTTCCTGTAGAACTGCCTTTGAGTCCATCAACTTAATTTTCTCTTTCCATGTAGAGGTTTTTGGGCTTCCTCTTTCATAGGTGATGGATATCTTGGAAGGAGACTCTTCCTTCTTTTTAGTGGGTGAGTCCTCAATGACAATCGGTTCCTTGGACGGTGGCTGAGGTTTGCCTACTTTGATCCTTGTGCTTTTTCTGGCTTTAAAGTACATGGAGGTCCTTTTTATTTTTCCTCTTTGTTTTGTAGGTGTGCTTAATGCAGCAAGCACAACTGCTGCCTCTCTTGCCAGCATTTCAGGGGATTTCTCTTCCTACTGTTCTTTTTCTTCACTTCCTGTAGAAATATCTATGCCCCCTGTTTCTGCTTGTGTCCCTGATATCTCAGGGTGTGTCTCTTCTTTCTCTTGTTGGGTGCTTGTCTTGGCTGTGGCAGCCTTCTTTTGGGCCTTCTTGGCCTTTTTCTTTCCAAACTTTGTCTTTTTTCCTTTCTCTGTTTTTGTTGTTTTCTCCTTTGTTGTCTTAGGTTCAGCAGTCTTGTCAAATTCCTCTTTTTCCTTCTATTCTTCCTCTGTTTTGCCCTCTGTTGGGATGTCCTGTGCTCCCTCATCAATGTTCTTCTCACTTTCTTCAGTTTTCTCCCCCTCATTACTGCTGGATGGGCTGTTGTTTTCAGTCAAAGTTCTGATGTTATCACCCCTGGACATATTTCTGAAGATTTCCCAAGCTATGGGGACAATATAGGTGTGTAAAGCATCTTCCACCAACAGTTTGATGAGTCCATGGTGGGCTAATTGATCTGGGACTCTTGCATTTAGCTTTGTACCACATTCAATCAAAGACTGAAGGAGGAAATATGGGATGTTCAGTTTCTTAGCTGGAGGTAAGTCCATCCCATACCTCAATTCATGTAGCAACCTAAAATGATAACCATAAATGATGCTAAACCTCCCTTCACATGTGATATACTTCATGATTTGATAACTGACTTCACTCCAAAGAGGAGGCAAGCTTGTCCTTCTAACCCCGTTTTTGTCTTCTACAGGATGCTCCTTAGGTAGAAAAAATGTTTTCTTAGCCACTTGTCCCAATGACTTCTCCTCTTTGCTCCAAGGGAGCCCCAATGGTAAACCGGTAATTCTACTGATGAAATCAGGGGTAAGTTCTAGGGTCAAACCCCTAAAACTAACTGTGGCATGTGTCTTCGAATGTGGTCTCAGGGACATCAAAAACTCTTCAGTCACCTCCTCATCATAACCCTGGATTCTGTCAAAGAAGGATATCCAATTTTCCCTGGTGAAAAGGTCCACCACCTCAGGGTTCTCATACAATTTGCTAGAGTTTAAGGGTTCTTTCCTCATGAATCCTCCTGGCATGGTGTTGAGTGTGGGCTTTAACCAGAAAATAAAATGCTCAGGTGGGAAAAAAACACAGTCAATCACTGAGATAGAGGATAGCTGAATTCGGTTTTGTTTTCTAAGATCAAAGAAGGAATTTCTCGTGTGCTCCTTACAATATCAAATGGCAAAAAATTCCCCTGTTTGAAAATTGCTATCACCCATAATTGGTTTGTTTGTTTATGAAAGAAAAAAAAAAATTACAGAACAGAGCATAAGGACACAGGTTTTTTCAGCACATAGATAGATATGTAAATTCGGGTTTTTTCACACACACAGGTTGGCCTCTACTGCTACGTATCTTCCTTACAGGAGAATTTAAAAAAAATTGATGATGAGGAGATTTCGGATGCAGAGGAAAAAAACTGGGTAAACTCAGTGAAACATGCAGGCATACTTTCACCTTTTTCTCAATGCACAGGTAGACTTGTATTCTTGTTTCTCAACCTAATGCCGTGTTCAATTCACCACCTTGCACCAACAAATCATGCACAAAGGAGTTTTCCCGAGCCTACCTCGTTTTGAGCTTGGAATTCGATGAAAGTCCCGAGTTTTCTTTCTGCAAAGCCGTCCTCTGTTTTTCCTGTAGAACCCTTCCTGTAGAAGTCACTCGGCTCCTGTAGAATGAAACTGTGCTTCCTGTAGAGTCCGATAGGCGGGAGATTTTCGAAAAACAGGCAGAAATCTAGTGGAGGACCACTGGTTAGCTACTTTGGAAGTGGTAGATGCGTACTCCAGTCGAAAACGTCGTGAGTGCAGAATGAACAAAAGGTGATGAATGGCTTAACTGAGTTGTGTTTTATTTGTGGGCGTGATTCATGGTGAGGTGATGAGGTGGCCGGACCGGACTGTTGATCGTACATGACGGCCATAATTTTTCTGTATGCCGTCTAACTTCCATCACCTCCCTTACTCCCGTTTACCCGCTGCCACCACTACCAATCCTGATTATTTCTTCGTGAATAGACATTCCACATGTGTTGGATGCATATTTTATCAGCGGTTTTGAATTTAACGGGGCTCGTTTGGATTCCATGAGGACATGTAACTAACTGAGGGTGGCCAGTTAACTAGCCACCGATTCCATTCAAACCAAACCATTCCCATAGTCACGCAGCCTTGAAATATGATTCATGTAATTGCAAAATAGGTTTAGGCACTTACCTGTGCAGTCGCGGCTATGTTATGCACATTTCGGATGCTGGAACCCATTTCTTCATTGTTGTTGCTGGTTGCGTTCTGCATGCTCGACCTCAGACTGTTGCTGATGTTTATACGTTCAAACAGAGCTCATGCATGTGTCATAGGCTATACTTTGTTGTCCCTGGCTCTGTAGTATGTGTTTCAGAGGGATCAGCTGCTACAGGAATCCTGTAGGATTTCCTGTAGCTGCTTCTCCTTCTGAGATTCAAGCTAAAATGAGTAGGGCTACAACTGCTGACGAGGGTCTTAGCTGGCAAGGAATCTTCAGATGGAGGGTATCAGGTATGGTGAGTGAAAAAAAGAACTGTTGTTTTGATTTGTCATTAAATTTTTGTTTGCAGCATGAAAAACAGGATTTTTGTGTGTGACTGTGTAGGGACATGAAAACGAGTGGAATGGAGGTGTACAGAGATGGAAAAGGGGTGACATATGGCGAGGGATGGAGGCAGGGAGGTTTATAGGCCTCATAGATAGATCTCAAACCCTCAGGTCCTCTTCTGAGACCGATTTTGGCTTGTTTGTAGTTTCTACAGGATCCTCCTGTAGAAGATACAAAGCTTCCTGTAGGATGTGGAATTTCGGGCCAAATGAGACCAGATCTTGGGAAAAGGTAACGATGATGGAGGAATGGATTGTGAGGGATGCATGCATCCTGGTCATGTCCTCTATCTTTGACTTGCGTGATTCTCCCAAAACCTGTAATGACCTTCCTGCAACCTGCAATTTATTCGACAGAAATCAAATTTATTTTTCCTTTTTCTTTTTCCTTTTTCTTTTTTCTCTGAGACAGTTGGGGCGCCTCCAAGAGGTTTTCACCCGAGGATCTTTTTTTTTTCTTTTTTCTATGTTTTTTCTGTTTTTTCTTTCCCCTTTTTTTGTGTGTGTTTTTTTCTTCATGATGTAGGTAGAGTGGAGACAGGGACCTGCTCCATTACCAATACTGATTTGCCAAGAGTCTCAATGAACTCCTGCTTAGAAAGGGGCTTCTTGTAGATTTTCAATCTATGCCCATTGACAAGCATGGGGATGGATTCTTCATCAATGGTCCAAATAAGGACTAAACCATTGCCATTGCGTGTTTCCACTATATATGGTCCCATCCATCTTTTCCTCAGCTTGCCCTGGAAATCCGTGTACCTTGAATCATATAACAGCGCCCAATCCCCTGGCTGAAATTGCTTTCCTTTGAGGTGCCGGTCATGCCATATCTTTCTCTGAAGTTGGATTACCTTTGAGTGGAGAAGGGCCTGCATTCTTTGTTCATCTAATCCATTCAGCTGAAGCAATCTTTCCTATTGTGCATGGCTGAGATCTAGGTCCAGCTGAGCTGCCAACCTCAATGTGTTATATTCAAATTCTATGGACAAGAAAGCCTTCGTCCTGTAAACCAGCTCATAGGGTGTGAAACCTGTTGTAGTTTTCCAAGTATTGTTATAGGCCCAGATGGCCTCAACCAAGCGATCTGCCCAATCTTTTCTGTTGCTGCTCACTACCTTAGTCAAAATCCCTTCCAAAGCTCTGTTAGTAACTTCCACCTGTCCATTTGCTTGAGGATGATAAGGGGTGTAAGTTATGTGCTTAATCTTGTGATGAGTGAGCATGTATCAATCAGGTTAGAGGTAAACTGACTTCCTTGATTTGTGCTAATTCTCTTGGGTAGCCAAACTTGTAGAAGATATATTGCCTAAAAAAATCAGCTACCTTTTCTTCTGTTGCTGCTTTGATTGCCTTTGTTTCTGCCCACTTTGTCAGGTAATCCATGCACACAATGATGTATGACCTCTGTTTTGAAGGAGGGTTGATAGGACCCACAAATTCCATGCCCCACTTCTCAAATGGCTCGAAAGTCACCTGAGGCTGCAAGGGAATTTCATCCTTTGGAGTAGGTTTCCCCATCCTTTGACATCTATCACATTGGCTGATGTATCTCCTGACATCTTGATGAAGAGTGGGCCAATAGTATCCTGCCTGTAGAATTTTGAAGGTGGTTCTCTTTGCTGCAAAGTGGCCTCCACAGGGCCCATCATGACAGGTTAGGAGGATGTCAAAAACTTCCTCCTCCCTGACACATCGCCTCAAAATCTGATCTGGGCCAAGCTTAAAAAGATTGCCCCCAATCCAAGTGAATGGGGCACTTTTCCTCACGATCTTGCTCTTCTCTTTTGAGGAGAGGTATGGTGGAAATTGTGCTGAAACCAAATAATTTGCTATATCAGCAAACCATGGAGAGAGTACTGAAATAGCAAACAGGTGTTCATCTGGCATTTGATCATCCACCATCCCTTCTTCACCTGCAGGCAAATCTAGTCTAGACAGAAAATCAGCAACAACATTTTCCTTACCTGGCTTATCAACAATGGTCAGATCAAATTGTTGCAGTAAAAGTAACCATCTAATGATACAAGCATTTACATCAGATTTGTTCATCAAATACCTAATTGCCGCATGATCAGTATGCATGAATGTTTGATAGCCATTGATGTAGTGTCTGAACTTGTTTAGGGAATGGACTGCAGCCAGGAGCTCTTTCTCGGTTACAGTATAGTTTAACTCTACCTTGGACAAGTTTTTACTAATAAAATATATAGCATATGGTAGCTTCTCCTCAACTTGTCCTAAGGCTGCTCCTATGGCTTTGTTCGAGGCATCTATGTGAATGTGGAAAGGTAGGGCCTAGTTTGGACCTCTCAAGATTGGGGCAGTTATCAGCTTACCTTTCAAAGCATCCAGAGCCTCTTGACAGTTGTCATTCCATATGAACTAAGCATATTTTCCCAAAATACCAAATAATGGAGAGGCCAGCTTACTAAAATCTTTAATGAATCTTCTATAATATCCTACTAAGCCTAGAAAACTCTGAACATCTCTTACCTTTTGAGGAGGTGGGACCCTTTGGATGATAGCAATCTTGTTGGGATTCACCTGTAAACCTTGCTGAGAAATTGTATGACCTAACACGAACCCTTCAGTCATCAAGAATTCACATTTATCAGGACTGAGGGATAGGTTCATCTCAATACACTTGGCTAAAACTTTCCTCAAGTTAGTCAGAGCTTCTTGGAAGTTAGAACCATAAGGGGTAAATTCATCCATATAGATTTCCATTGAATCATGAACCAGTTCAGTGAATATACTCATTACTGCTCTTTGGAAGGTGGCAAGAGCGTTGCATAACCCAAAGAGAAGGACTTGGTAGGCAAAGGTACCCCATGGACAAGTGAAAGTGGTCTTATCTTGGTCTTCCATGATGATTTGGATATGATTGTACCCGTTAAACCCATCTAGGAAGGAAAAGAACTTCTTCCTTGCCAGGCCATCTAACACTTGATCTATTAAAGGCAAAGGGAAATGGTCCTTCTTGGTGGCTTTGTTAAGTTATCGATAATCTACACAGATTCTCCACTTCCCGTTTTTCTTGGGCACAAGCACCAAAGAAGAAACCCACTCACTGTCAGAGATGGGGTAAATGAATCCTGCATCCAGCAACTTTTGCAGTTCTTCTTTGACAATATCCTTAAGGGCTGGATTCATCCTCCTTTGAGGCTGCCTGACTGGTTTACAATCCTCTTTAATGTAGATGTGATGGGTACAGACTGAAGGATGGACTCCTTTCATCTCCTTATAGCTCCAAGCAAAAGCATCCAAATGGTTGTTCAATAAGCTACACAGCTCTTTCTCCTGAGAGGTGGATAGGGATGAGTTGATCTTCAAGGTTCTTTCAGGGCCAAATTCCACATTCTTAACTCAGAGAGAGGTCAGATCAGCCACACAGAGATCAACTAAAGCACTGGCTTGGGTTTCTTCCACCAACTCTTCTAATGGCAGCACACTGGGGGGTGGATTTTGAATCAAATTCTCAATAAGATCATCCTCAGTTTGAGGACCTCCCCTAGTGGCTTCCACTGTGCACAAGGGGGTAGAGTAGACTTCACCTTCATCTTCCTCCTCCAACCAGAGAGGTAAGTCATGTTCTAGCAGAGGTTGGGCAGGAGGATATAGGACTAGTTGTTTGGACATATGCCCATTCTTGATGGTCATGCTCCCAGCTCGACAATTGATGTAAGCATCTGCAGTAGCTAACCAAGGCCTTCCCAAGATGAGGGGATACCCAGTGAGTTTTGCCTTTGGCTGAAGGACCAAGAAGTCAGCAGGGTACTCCCAGGAATCAATGGAGACCATGACATCTTCCACAATCCCCTCAGGAGTCACAGTGGAGTGGTCTGCCAACTGCAGTACTGTTGAGGTCTTTCTTAGGGAACTCTGAAGGTTGAGTTTGAGCATAGTGTCCCTGGTCATTATGTTAATGGCAGCCCCTAGATCAATCAAAGTGTGGGGATTATGGTGCCATTTATGTGGACATCGACTATAGGACTCCCAGGGTCCAAATATTTTGGACAGATTACTTGTCCCAACATCAGGTCAGACAGTTGTCCTATGACATTGATAGTTGGGGCATCTCTCTTGCGCCTGCCTGGGTGCCTGAAACACTTCTCTTTGATCAACTTATTGTAGATTGTTACATCTTTTATGGCCTGGAGAAGTGGTATTTTCACACATAACTGTTTGAGTTCTCCCAGAAGTTCAGTTTCTTCTGGGTTTGGTTGCGTGGTTCCAGTTAGTCTCTCAGGAAAGGGTGGAATGGCTTTGGGTTCACCTTCCTGTTTCTCTTCCTCGTCCTCCTTATGAGGAGGTTGGCTATCTGGGAGGACCTTCCTAGATCATAGGTTGATCTCCTAAATCTCCACAGCATAGGTAGGGCATGTGGTTTCTCCAGTATATACCTGCTGGGCCTGTCTGTTATTGGGGTTCGGGTTCGGTTGAGCAGGTATCTGGGGTTGTCTTGGAGGAGCAGGAGGTAATGGTTGTGGTTGAGCAGGTGGTGGAGGCAAAAGAGCGGGAGGAGAGTTGTATTAGGGCCTCCACCCCTGATGAGGTGCATTCCACTGAGGTTGTGGCTGAGTGTGAGAATGAAACGAGTGAGCAGCTGGTTGAGTATGGTATTGAGGAGGATATGACCAAGGAGGGGGTGTGGACCAGGAAGGATGAGCAGGGGGACCCCAAGAAGGCATGGAAGTGGCTTGATTGGGGTTGTAATAAGTCTGGGATGTCCCTTGCATTCCCTGCTAGTAAGGTCTGGGTCCATGTGGTCTCCTTTGGTTCATGAAGTAGAGTGGTTCAGTGGCTCCTTCAGCCCCTTGGTACATAGCTTTAAATCTGGGCAAGGAAGGGCACTGATTTGTAGGATGGTCTTCTTCACAAACAAAACACACTTCTATAGAGTGCAATGGACATTCGTTCCTAGGATGCTTTCTGGTGCATCTGGGAAAAAATATGGCCAGAGTCCTCTCGGCTTCCTCTTGCTTCTTTTGGATTCGCAAGGTATCCATTTGCATGGCAATGGTCTGTCTCATCTCGCTCTTGAAATCTTCCATCTGATTTGCAAACTCGTTTTTAAGGAATGAACTAGATAAGGGGGTATTGGCTAAGAGTTGACTTACCCTACCTCTCTTTCTGGCTGCCCTAGAATGGTTTCTAAATATAGTCTTTATGTCATCATAAGGTAGCTGGTAGATGTCTCCCCTAGCCAGCAAATGGAGGGTATCTAGAAGGTCTTCAGGGACTCCTCTGAGCAAAACCAACTTTAGAGATTTGGGGCCAAGCGTGCACCTGGCCCTTTTATAACTGAGTTGAAACCTCTCTTCATAGTCTTCTAAAGATTCATCACTTCCCATGGTCATTCGAAAGATTTCTTCTTTTGTATCCTTTAACCTATAGCAGTCCCAGTATTTGTTGTTAAAGGCTTGCTGCATTTGAGCCCAAGTTGTGATACTGTTTCCAAGTAGCCCCATGAACCAGCAGAGTGCTGCATCCTTGAGGGTAGAAGGAAAGAGTTTCAACTTTTTCTCGTTTTCTGCATAGTCATAAGTTCGACAAAGGACAACAAACTCAAACAAGAAGGTATCAGGGTCTTCAGTAGTCAATCCATGGAAGTGAGGTAAGGCTGAGGGACTGATGTTTTTCATTTTTGTGTCCCCATTGTTTTCTCAGATGGGAAAGGTACCTTCTACTCTCTCCCCATTTCCTCTACCGTTTCTGTTTTCAGTGATGGTGTCAAGCGGAATGGCTTCTTGCTCTTCTTCTGTTATAGGATCTTCGTATATCTCTGGAGGTTCACCTATAGGCTCTTCAGGATCACTGCCACCAAAGAAGAGAGAAGGGTGACTCAGTGATGGGTGACTCAGTGATGTGGTGGGGGTGTTGGGTAGGAATTTTCCTGAATTGTCTCTGTTCCTACGAGGCATGAAATGAAATCTCGTTTTTTTGGGTGATTTTTGTTGTTTTTTCTACTTGTACCTGCAAAAACTGAAATAGATTGAACTGCAACTAACTAAAATCTATCTTGTTGAAATGAAAACGCAGAATTGAAATGCAAGCAGGAAAGCACTAATCTATTTTGCTAAAATGAAATTGCAGAAATGAAATGAAAGCAGTAAATGACTAATCTATTTTGCTTAAATGAAATTGCAGAAATGAAATGAAAGCAGGAAATGACTAATCTATTTTGCTGAAATGAAATTGCAGAAATGAAATGAAAGCAGGAAATGACTAATCTATTTTGCTGAAATGAAATTGCAGAAATGAAATGAAAGCAGGAAATGACTAATCTATTTTGCTGAACTGAAATTGCAGAATTGAAAGGAAACAACTACTCTACTCTTGCTGAAATAAACTATTTAGCAGAATGTTTGCAGTAGAAAATAGAAGAAAAGCAGTAATCACAAAATACTTTAACGCTTCCCCGACAACGGTGCCAAAAATATGGTGAGCTCCAGTATTGCAGCAATGATGCTGCAACTCCTGGGACTCCCTACTTTACTTTTATCAACCTGGTAGTTTGTAACAAACTTGAAAGCGACGGTGCTATATGCACAAGTACTAGCTCTTACTGCAGGTTGTCACTTGATCAGTTGGCACAAGTTCGCTAGGAGCTTAAGCTAACTTCTATGAGTTCTTAGAAGAAGCTTTTAACTGTGATGGATGAAGGCTAACTCAAAAGAGGCTAGTCTACTTGCAGAAAGAAGATGAAAGCTGAAAGGAAATGCAAACCCTAGCAAACCCTATTTTTACAGACTAACCCTACTTGTGCAAGAAAAGAGATGTACAACTACTAAAATGGATGCCACGGACTATTTCAGAGGTAAAATACATGTGTTTAAGCTACTTCTGAAAGGAAATATGGAAAAATCATCTTTTTGTATTTTTGAGCAATTTTATGCAAAAATTATTATGCATGTGTTTTAACTATTTTTTACTGTGCAGGGGTTTATCGGCGAAATAAAATGGAGTGGATGATTGCAGGGGGTTAGGAAGGTATGGAGAGGACCTAAGGGGTCCCTAGCACCCTTCTGTAGATTTCCACCACGCTCATATCTCGAAAAATTGCTCGCATTATCTTCTACAGGACGTTGCAGGGGATCTACAGGAAATTCTATAGGAACATGCCGAAAGTGGTTTTTTGAGGATTGATGGAGGAAAAACGGTGGGGAAGTGGGAATGAAGGATGGATAAGGTTTTTAAAAGGTGTGGGACCTGGTAAATGAAGCTAAGGAGTGATGAATATGGTTGGATTTGTTCAAGGATGTAGAAAGCAATGTTGCACAAAAATATAGAAATTAGGGTTAGTTGGAAAAGTGTGGCAAATGAAGGGAAGAAATCTTGAGTGAGTGGTTGGAAGAGGTTGCATGAAGGAGGAAGGGTGGGTAAGGATGTATTACAGGTATTCTACACATTACTTTCCAAAAACTGATCCAAACAAAGATAAAAAAACAAAGATCTATCTACGTTGACCTAATCTACTCTTAAAAACTAGAAATATGATGAACAACAGTGTATAAACAGAAAATTATGCAAGAGAGCTATGGAAACTAAGCAAGAACAGATCTGAACATGAAGACATAGCTGATATCAACTTTTCCAATTCAAAATCTAACACCAGCAATTGCATGAGAAGGCAAAAACAGTGTTTTTGTGGCACCAAGTGTACCTTGGTCTCAATTCATGATCCCAAGGAGGGAGAACTGAGATCAAGGACTGCTTGGTAGCCTTTTTGTGGATCTTCTCTGTTACCAAACTGTCAAATCAACCTAAAGGATGAACAACTATCTAAATCATCAAAAGCAACCTAAGAAATGAAGCAAGATTTTAACCTAAATAACAAAAATTAGTCTATGAATACAAGAAAAACACATAAAAGTACACAAAGGAGGTACTGGCACTTGGGTTGGGCCCAACTCCAAGAGCTACAGCTTCCTAGAAAGATCAGAGCTGGTGCAAAGCAAGATTCATCTTCATTGATCAAAAAATAATAGCTACATCCAAAAACTATCTACAAGAAGAAGCTCGAAAATGTGCTGATACAGAGCTGCACTAAAGTGCGAAAATGGATTAACAAAATGACTAAAATACCAAGGCTTGAAGCCTTCCTACTTATGCCTACGAGGACCCCCAACAGTCCTCCTTAACTTGAGGAGCTTGGCTGCCCAAAACTGCAGTTAATCAGCCACTTCACTAGACCTGCTCGGCTGCCCTTGAAATCATCTTTGGTGGGCTGTAGAACTCCGAGCTGATGGTGGAGAACTTGAGGAAGGGGTCATTTAGTGCAGTAGACATCCCTCCTACAAATCCTCAGCCTTGTTTCCTCGTATTTGGCTGCCAATCTACTCATAAATGCCCAATCTTGGTCCCAAAAATGTCCAAAAATCTGCAATAAGCACGTGTTAGACCTTGTGGTAAAGTGACTATTCCCATTCACACAATTAACATAAATATATTCAAAAGCATGCATAAAACTATGGAGAATGGTGGATTAAATGAGAATATTAGGCGAAATGAGCGCATATAGTTACCCATTTCCGGGGCTCATCACATATGGTGAAAGTTCTCTATGAAGAGAGAAACATAAGATTGCAAGGTGAGAGCTCCAAGCCTCCAAAGGAAAAGGGTTCTTCGGGAGGAAAAGGAGGAGATGAGGACAAGCCTCCTAAAGGGAATGGAGGTAAACCACTACCTTATCCACCTTCATATTCATATTCACAATCATCTTCATCCTCTTCCACAACTACCCCTTCACAAACACCTCCACAATCTCCAAAGGGACATGGTAAAAATCCCTTATTGAAACTTGATATTAAATTTGATTTGCCTATGTATGATGGTGAAGTGAATGCTGAAAGACTTGATAATTAGGTTCGTCAACTTGAAGTATATTGCAGGATTCAAAACATCAAGGATGATGAAACAAAGATTTAGTTGGCTTCATTAAGGTTGGGAAGTGCTGCTTTGATTTGGTGGGAAGTCAAAACAAAAGATGAACTGAAAAGTATGGTAAGGTCTCAACCTCTTGGATAGATTTTATTTCTGCACTTAGAATACAGTTTTATCCTTTAGCTTATATGCAGAAATAAATTATGGATTGGCAAAATTTTAGACAAGGAAAAGGACAAAGTGTTCAAAATTATACTCAAGAGTTTAGGAGAAGAGCACTAGTACTGGGTGTAAATTTGTCATCTCAAGACACTTTGTTAAAATATATTGGAGGTTTACATAGCTACCTTAGGCACACTATTCTCATGTTCAATCCCACAAATTTAGATGAAGTTTGTGTACAAGCCACACATCTAGAAGTAAGAGGAAAACATATTTCAGATGAGAAAAGTGAAAGTTCCTTTGAAATTGGAGAAAAAGGAAAGGGAAAAGGGAAGAAGAATGCTTCCATTAAGATGGAGAAAACAATTGGAGTTATAGAACATGACTTAGGTTCAGATTCAGGAGATGAAACCAAGATTACAATGATGGGTTTGAAAGGTAAGAACATAGCAAGCACTAGTTCTTCAAGTTGTTCTAATGATACTCAAGATGATGAAACAAGAATTGAAATTTTCCATATTAGAGTTGTTTCAAAGCATACCAAAATAGACACACTATTTGATAGTGGTTCTCAAGAAAATTTGATTTCTGAAGACTTAGTCAAGAAGTTAAATCTAGAAACCATTGCACATCCAAGACCGTATCCTTTAGGCTGGATATGTAAGAATGAAAATTTGCAGGTGACAAGGAAGTGTATCCTAAGATTTGCAATCAATGCAAACTTTCTTGACGAAGTTGAACTTGATGTAGTTCCACTTGAGATTTCAGGTATTGTTTTGGGAAGCCCATATATTTATGATAGGAGGGCAATATTTCATCGCCATGAGAATAAGTACCACTTGTTCAAGAATGGAAATGAGTACATAGTTAGAGCGCATAATAAGAAGATGAGTTTGTCTCTTATGCATGCTGGACAAATGAAGAAAATTGTGAATGCAAGTCAAAAAAATTATTTGTTAATGTTCAGC
Organism: Pinus tabuliformis; assembly: GCA_031772625.1. NCBI lineage: Eukaryota > Viridiplantae > Streptophyta > Pinopsida > Pinales > Pinaceae > Pinus > Pinus tabuliformis. The sequence continues at coordinate 365,946,094 of CM062816.1, forward strand.
AATCAATATGTTGTGAATGAGGCCTTTCAAGGAAACGCATCAAATGAAAAATATGATTTCATTAAGGTTTCTAATGGTTGTAATAAGTTGTTTCAGGGTTCTAACATGTTGCCTCGTAAAAGAGGTAAACAGGATGAGGAAAAATTACAGCAGGATACATCAATGTTGAACAGTGATGGGAACAAGATGTCAATGCTAAAGAGTGCAAAGGTCAAAGAGAAAGTGCCAAAGAAATTTGAAAAAGAAGGCGTAGGTTCCACAAGTTCTTCTTGGGGGTTTCAAAATGGTACATGGCAATGGCGAACACACTTGGCCAAGAGTTGAGCCAAGTACAAGGCAAGACAAGTTAAACATTGTCATGTCAACAGTGTTCAAGGTGAGAAGGATTTCGAGTTGTTTAAGTTTCCTTTAATTGACGATTGAGGAAGGAATTATTTTTTATTCAAGGACAGTTTTCTATTCTGAAAATTCGGGGAAATTGCAGCAAGATGGTATCTACAACAATAAGACAGGGTCTCTAGAATCAAGGAAAAAGATAAGTTTTCATGAAAATCTCAAATTGTTGAATTCAAGAAAATTCCAGTGGATTAAGACTGGAAGGGTGAGGGGGTTATACCCTCATCTAATTGATCAGTAATAAATATCCTTTGGGGTCCAAAATCTTCTAGTGGGGAGGAGTGATCCGATGCTCAAAAATATGCTCAGAAATGAAAGTTGTCGGATTAATGTGAAACTTGAACGATCATGCATATCTCGCCACCTTGAATCGGGCGCAACTTATTTCACGAAAAACGGATTTCGTATGCTCCTTGAAATGAGTTATGATCGATTTGGCTAGCTTGTAAAATTTTGTGCAGGGCTGCCTAGTCAGAAATCTGTACTATTGATGTGGCATGTTGACTGGGCCTGCTAACTGTGCAAGAAGACTGGCCTTCAAGAGCCAATGTCATCTCGACACTTGGCATGATTTCATTGGTTCTAAGTTGGTATATTTTTATTGGTTTATGGTGTTGGTGATGTGACTCAACCAGAGGCTGCCACGTGGCACCTCGGTGGCCACTAAAATTGGGGTAAGGTCGGATTATCACCTTTGTGTGATTCAAACCGAATACCTCACATTAACCAACCACAACCTCCGCCACTACACTACACATGTTCCTTGTTAAAACATTGGCGGAAATACATTTTTATGTTAAAGGTTGGGCGCATATGGCATGGGGGGCCAGGCTAAGGCCTAGCCCCTGGCCACCCTAGCGCCACGAAACCGCGGGTGGGGGCCAAGGGCTAGGCTCTATCCCAACCCCGTAGCCTTTATCATGACATTATCTTAACACTGCCCATGTGACATGGTTGGAGACCGCAACATAAACCACGCCATTCCAAATTGTTTACCGTCCCCGCAACATTAACCATTAACCACCCATGTGAAAACCCTTCTACTTAACCGCAACACTCACTGCCATTCGAACCACCGGGCGTTAACCCGCCATGTGAACATGCCAACCCAACCACCGAGACCACCAAGAAGACCTCTAGCGGAGGGGGGCTAGCCCCAGGTCCCATGGGGACCCCACATGATCGAGGGTGTGCAAAACTAGGGGCTTAGAGGCCATTTTAACAGTCCTACAAATTCACACAACGAGTGAGAATTGTGTGAAGTTTAAGGGGAAGTTTCCGCATTTGGGGTGCACGAGCCAGGTTTTTGCCGAATTATATAATGGTTAGCTATAGAACTTGGGAAAAGAGAGAAAGATGCATAACTTTCTTAATTTTTGGTCTTTTTGGGAGCCAAAAGAGGCTAGATAGGTTGTTTTATAGCTCTGAAGTTGTTAGAGCAGGTTTTAAAGCCTTTTGAGCATTGTAACTCATTGTAATAACTCCTATTGAGCATAATGAAAGAGGGCCAAGCATTGGAAGCTGGACCAGGAGACGTAGCCCAGGAGGGGTGAACTCCTTCATCACTTGTTGTTTTGTGGTTACTATTATGGTTTTATTATCTGCAATTTTCTGCAATTTATGAGTTAAATTCATGTTTATGTGTTTATGAATTTAACATAAGATCCTTAAAAACTCAAATTTAATCACTTTCAATTTACATAAACCTTAATCAGTTTCATATACATAGCATCATCAGATTCTAAGAATGATTACACTCGAGGAGGATTTCTTGGGGAGGAAGCTAGATGTGTCTCACTTCACGATATTTGGAGCATATTTTTACTACCATGTCTCTAAAGACTCTAGGAAGAAGCTTGAGTTAATAGCTGAGTTGGGGGTATTTGTGGTTTACACAGAAACTCCTCACAATTACCGTGTGTACTTACCATCCCTCAGAATGACAGTTGTGCGAAGGGATGTAAATTTGATGAGGAGAAGAAAATGAGATGTTCTCTTGAGAGGGAGCTTCAGTTGCAACCAGATCGGGATCTTTTGGCTCTAAAGGAGGAACCTAAGGAAGTTGTGGAGTATCCACAAGTTGATGAACAAAGAGTGGAGACATCCACTCAAGCAGAAACGTACAGAGAAGGAAGAAAATGAACCAAAGAAGCTGAGAAGCTATTGCATGATGCTAGAGAGACTGTGGGAGCACCCACTTCTCAGCGCAGGTAGAGAAGGTCACCAGATTAGTACACTGGCTACATGGCTCTAATGACTGAGTTAGTTGAGATCAAGCCATCCTCTTTCGAGGAAGAAATAGAGAAACCTATATGGGTTGATGCAATGGTAGAGGAATATGATTCCATTGTAAAGAACAATGTTTGGGAAGTGGTCCCAAGACCAACCGATAAATCAGTGGTGGGTTTGAGATGGCTTTACAAAGTAAAGAATGTAAGAGATGGAAGCATAGAAAAGTATAAGGCGATATTTGTGGCCAAGGGATTCTCTCAAGTTGAGGGAATTGAATATGAGGAAACCTTTGCACCAGTCGCAAGGTATTCATCCATTAGCTATATACTTGCTTTATTAGTGCAGATGGGGTGGAAGATCCACCAGATGGATGTGAAGACAACATTCCTCAATGGAGTTATTGATGAAGAGGTGTACATTGAGCAACCAGAAGGTTTTGAGACCTTTGATCTAGAGTCACATGTGTGCATACTCAAGTGAGCATTATATGGCCTCAAGAAAGCACCTCATGCTTGCTACACTAAGATTGACAACTATCTCACTGGTTTAGGCTTCACCAAAAGTGAAGTGAATGCAAACCTTTATCATATATTGGTAGAAGGTAAATTGTTGATTGTTGTCTTATATGTTGTTGATTTGATTTTAATGGGTGATGAGAATTTGATCAAATCTTTCAAGGAGGACCTTGCAAGAGAATTTGAAATGAAGGACATGGGACTCATGCACTACTTCCTCAAATTAGAAGTATGGCAAGGATATGGGGAACAGTTTGTCCCTCAAGGAAAGTATGTCAATGAGATATTGAAGAAGTTCCACATGGATAGTAAGAAACTCATGGAGACACCACTAGCCACCAGTTGGAGGAAAGAGGATGCTACTTCAGGTGAAGTAGTGGAGGTTACCATTTATCAGTAGCTTGTGCATTCACTAATGCATTTGGTGAACACTCGACCTGATGTGTGCGATATAATCAACCAACTTAGTCAAGCTATGGTTAGTCTAACCAAATTGTTTTGGAGGGAATCTAAGCATGTCCTAAGGTACCTCAGAGGCACCACTCAGTATGGACTATGGTACATATGGACAAAGGGAGTGAAGTTGTGTGGCTTCACAGATGCAAATTGGGCGGGGAGCCCATTAGACAGAAAGAGTACATCAGGATGAATTTTTAGTGTTGGGTCTGTAGCAGTTTCCTGGTACAACAGGAAGTAAATATCAGTGGCACTCAATTCAGCAGAAGCATAATACATGGCTGCAAGTAAAGAAGCATGTGAGGCTATCTGGATGAGAAAGATTCTTGTGGGACTGTTTGGTTAGATGATGGATCCTACTGTGATATACTGTGATAATCAAATTTGCATCAAGCTCTCTAAAAATATAGTCTTTCACGATCGATCCAAGCATATAGATATCCAGTATCACCATCTACGAGATTGTGTGCAGAGGTGGGTCATGTTTCTTGATTACATTCCGAACAAGATGCAGAAATTTTGACAAAGGCTTTGTCAAAGGAAAAATTAAAGTTCCATAGAGGCATGATCGAGGTATCTGATAATCCCTTTCTTGTTGAGAGGGAGTCTTGAAAATGCAGCAAGAAATATCTCAATTCGGTTTGCCTTGGTCAAACTAGAGAAAATTCGAATTTCCATTTCAACAGACAACTTGGATGAGTTAACTTGAGTGACATGGCTTGTGTCACCCAGTTAGCTTAGATAATTTGAGTTGGAAGACTTGAGTGATTTCAGTTGAGCATGAGTGATTGTTAATTTATAGCAATTTAAATCAATTAAATTGAGTTATTTTCAGTTAAACTAGTTCTAATTGTTAGAGGAACTAGTGGAAGGTCAAGTTGTGCAATGTTACTTCAGTCACACTTAGTGATCAACCAGTTAACTGATCAATAAAAAAAATAGCAATTGCATGCAGAGAATTCAAGTTACCGAGTTGAGATGGAGGTTCCAAGGTAGTGTACTATCAATTGTAGACTATTCCGAAGTGTACAAGTGGTGCATGCAGTTAGAGGATCAACCTATAATGATTGCGCAATTCCAATTAAGGATGTTCCTAATTAATTAGGGCCTAATTACTCAAGGAAAAACGCAAGGAAATAAGATCTTGGAGCATTTGAAAATTGGCTAAGTGTTGGCCAGAGTCAGTCGGTCAGTCATGCAGAGGGATAGACTATACACTTGCAGGTTGTGCTTAGACTTGAGAAAACATATGTATTCATCCATATTATTTTATTAATGCAATATAAATAGGAAGGGATTTTAAGCAGTTGCTTTCCCCTAGATAAATCTGTGTGTGTGTGTTAATTCTTGATGCATGTTTATGATTTGAGCTCTTGATCATGAATTGAATTTTGCAGATGAGTAGAGTATATTTGAGTCTTGTCTTTTAGTAGATTACATGAGCAGTTTCATATCTGCACATTAATTTCTATAGAAAGCATACTACAAGATAGTTTGTTAGATAGTAGTTGATATCAGTTAGTGATTGCTTCTTGCACATAATGTGCATGATAGCCTTGAAATAAAAGACTTACCCTGGTTGATCATTTATGTTAAATGGATTTGTATTGTTTTTAACAAGACAATAAAACTTCCCAATAAATGTCATCCCTACAATCAACTAAGACTCATAAGTTTGGAGAAAACCTAGGGGCAAGGGGAAATCTTAATAGAAGATTTAAGGGACCAAGAAAAGAAAGCCACCTCAAGAAAGGAGGGAGAAACCCAAGATATAAAGGACGACAATACATAAATCCGACACGTTAGTAAACAATACTCAATCATTAAACTATGGTGATAAGTGCTATTTTTCTATGTATATAATTTTTTAAATAAAAAGAGAAAAATTAATAAAGAATATAATGCAATTTCTCATTTTTATTTATTTTAAAATAATATGTATTTATGTGTTGAAAAAAAGGTAAATTCATAAAATTATACATACATATACACATAAATACATATTGAGGAGACATCTATTAACACTTAACAATGACATCAAATAAAATATATAACAGAGACATCTAACGCAAGAGGTCAACCCTAAAACAGGTCGACCCTAAAACCTCTTATATAAAGCTCAATGTACTCAACCATTCAACCCTAAGAGCTTCAACCCTAATACCTATTAGATATATTATATTAGATTCAAATTCATAACCTTATCTATACACTACATATTACATAAAGGTATAATGCAACCCAGAGAATCTCCATATGGTTAAAGGTATAACGCAACTCAGAGAATCTACATATGTTAGATTAGTCCCAAATCATATTTTTTTGTCTTTGTTTTTTCAATGTCTATTTCAAACCTTGGCTTACAAGAGTGAAATTGAATAAAATAGGAACAAAACTAAATACATTATAGCATTTCCTCTTGCAATAAATTGGATTCTCATGTAGAGAAAAATATGACCATTTGGGAGAGAGTGTCATTGAACGTTTAATATGTTGCGTTTATAGTTTGCTTGATAAGAAATTATTTACGACGATCGCCATACCTTGGAGTTATAGGTTTTATATTTAAATTCAATGCGACTATTAGTAGGAAACGGAAGGTGACAAAATAGTGGTCAGCGCTTTGTGGGCCACGAAAAAAACAAGGGCCAGTTCATTGATCATAAAATGCAAGACAAAGATGCAAAGTAAGATAAGGTTTACAAAATTCTGCATAAATAGGTTTACAAAATTCATTCACCTATCATGAAAAACCATGATATTAAGAAGTTGATAAATAGTGAAACTCAATCTTTTATGTGGAAGGATTTTTCCATATTTAACAAAAATTTTGTTGAAAACCATAATTCCATCTCAATTACTTAAACATTAACTATGAAAAAATTTCATGAAAAATTTTAATTTATTAAAAAATATCCAAATTACCTTACATTTGAAAAAAAAAAAACGAAAAACTCTAAATTTACTTATAAAAATTAAAAAAATTATTATAAAAATAAAAATACAATTTTATATTCTAAATTTAAAAGAAAATAAATATAATTATAAACTATACATATAGAAATAAAATTACATTTACATACTTTATTTCATCATAAATACAAAATAAATATAAAATTAAATTAAATAATTAATATACATGTCATTTTTAACATATTTAAAAAATAAAAAATTCAATATTTTGAATTTTACCCTTTGCTACTTTCAAACTCAAATTACCTTCCTAGAGAAATATCCACCTTGTCTACTTGTAAATCATAATTAAAAAATCAACAAATAAAAAATAAAAATTTCACCTTCCTAGAAAAGTATCACCTTGTCTACTTGTAAATAATAAATTATAAATTAAAAAATTAACAAATAAAAAATAAAAAATTCACCTTCTTAGAGAAGTATCCATCTTGTCTACTTGTAAGTCATAAATTAAAAGATCAACAAATAAAAAAATTCAATCATATTTGGTATTTGTTTTTTAAGTCCTAAACTCCTTTCAAAGTCAAATCACCCTCCGAGAATAAATTAAAAGATCAACAAATAGAAAATTCAATCATATTTGATTTTTAGTCCTCTGCTCCTTTCAAAGTCAAATCAGAAATCAGCCTCCGAGAGAAGTATCCACCTTGTCTAATTGTAAGTCTTAAATTAAAAGATCGAGAAATAAAAAAGATACCAGAAATCAAATATCAAATATGATTAAATTTACTTAGTAATAGGAGTGTAGTTTAAATGATCATGGAACTAAGAGTAATTTGGGTGTAGTTTAAATGGTCATTGAAGTAAGGGATCCAAGGTTCAATACCTTGTAAGGATTAGTATTAGGAATCATCCATTATTTAAGTATGTTGGCATAATTATCAATTTCTCTGATTACAAAAAAAAATCAAATTTTTTTTTTACTAAAAATATAAGTACATATTAAAATTTATTAAAACCAGGGGAGTAGAGTATGTATGTCTTTGTAGATTTAGCATTCAAATCGCTGGGCGGAGGTGGGTCTTTTGTCCCACAAACAAGGGCGTCTCATACACCAATTTGGTGTCTGGGCCTTGACCTTAAAATTAGATAATAATAATAATTATTAAATGATAAATATCAAATTTAAATTTAAATTATACTTGATTATAAATTTCAAAATATTTACGAAAACTAGAAATGGAATCAAAAAATTGGCTTAGCACCTATATTCCAAATTTCCAAAATATTCCAAAATTTAGAATTTAAATAAAAATATCAAAATATCTTCTAATTTTAAAAATTACAAAATATTCCAAAATCTACAGTGAAAATAAAAATCACAAATTTCCCAGAATTTAAAAATTCTCATTCAAACATTCTATGCCTAAACACTATATATTTTGCTGTTTTTGACTAGAATTTCCCAAATCTTTTTGGGTCACATCTTGATTTTTGTCGTGTAAAATCCATTTTTATATCAGAGAAAATAAAGAGAAAGTATAACAGATAGATATGTCATTCCTTTATTTTTTATAAATGTAAGAGAGTAGTTTAATGAGGCCACAAACTCGCTTAGAAAATAAGTGAAATTCCAGCATTATTTTTACCATAATCCAGCAAAATTTTTGGGAAATCTAGACTGCTGTCAAACGTCAAGATTTTGGGTGCAAAGGACTTTGGTTGAATCCATTTCCATTACCATAAAATGACCAAAATTTAAATTAACTTTCCTGACCAGTTACCTCGGTAGACAACGCCGCAACGTAAGTCACTTGTTAACTCGCTCCGAACATAACATTGATATGACGGCGAGAGCTATTTGAGCTACAGATGGCGTCACTGCATAAATGATTATGGGGACAATGGACCCCCCCATGTGCTACACTCCGCGTCAAAATTGGCTACCAGATGAAAGTTGGGCTTGCCCATTTTGCCCTGGTTTTGTTTCTGTCCACCTGTCCAGTACCAGGCCTCTTTTTATACAAGGGCCTCCTGTCTCTGCCCTATCCCAACCTTGTAGCGTTTATCATGACATCATCTTAACACCGCCCATGTGACATGGTTGGAGACCGCAGCATAAACCACGCCATTCCAAACCGTTTACTGTCCTCGCGACGTTAACCATTAACCGCCCATGTGACAACCCTTCTGCTTAACCGCAACACTCACTGCCATTCGAACCACCGGGCATTAACCACCGGGCGTGCACAATTGGGGGCTTAGAGGCCATTTTAACGGTCCTACAAATTCACACGAAGAGTGGGAATTGTGTCAGGTTTAAGGGGAAGTTTCCGCGTTTGGGGCGCAGAGCCAGGTTTTCGCTGAATTGTATAATGGTTAGCTATAGAACTTGGGAAAAGAGAGAAAGATGCATAACTTTCTTAATTTTTGGTCTTTTTGGGAGCCAAAAGAGGCTAGATAGGGGCTTTTTTATAGCTCTGAAGCTGTTGGAGCAGGTTTTAAAGCCATTTGATCATTGTAACTCATTGTAATAACTACTATTGAGCATAATGAAAGAGGGCCAAGCATTGGAAGCTAGATCAGGAAACGTAGCCCAGGAGGGGTGAACTCCTTCATCACTTCTTGTTTTGTGGTTACTATTTTGGTTTTATTGTCTGCAATTTTTTGCAATTTATGAGTTAAATTCATGTTTATGTGTTTATGAATTTAACATAAGATCCTTAAAAACTCAAATTTAATCACTTGCAATTTACATAAACCTCAATCAGTTTCATATACATAGCATCATCAGATTCTAAGAATGATTACACTCGAGGAGGATTTCTTGGGGAGGAAGCTAGATGTGTCTCACTTCATGATATTTGGAGCATATTTTTACTACCATGTCTATAAAGACTCTAGGAAGAAGCTTGAGTTAATAGCTGAGTTGGGGGTATTTGTGGTTTACATAGAAACTCCTCACAATTACCGTGTGTACTTACCATCCCTCAGAATGACAGTTGTGCGAAGGGATGTAAATTTTGATGAGGAGAAGAAAATGAGATGTTCTCTTGAGAGGGAGCTTCAGTTGCAACCAGATCGAGATCTTTTGGCTCTAAAGGAGGAACCTAAGGAAGTTGTGGAGTAGCCACAAGTTGATGAACAAAGAGTGGAGACATACACTCAAGCAGAAATGTACAGAGAAGGAAGAAAATGAACCAAAGAAGCTGAGAAGCTATTGCATGATGCTAGAGAGACTGTGGGAGCACCCACTTCTCAGCGCAGGTAAAGAAGGTCACTAAATCAGTACACAGGCTACATGGCTCTAATGACTAAGTTAGTTAAGACCAAGCCATCCTCTTTCGAGGAAGCAATAGAGAAACCTATATGGTTGATGCAATGGTAGAGGAATATGATTCCATTGTAAAGAACAATGTTTGGGAAGTGGTCCCAAGACCAACCGATAAATCAATGGTGGGTTCGAGATGGCTTTACAAAGTAAAGAATGTGAGAGATGGAAGCATAGAAAAGTATAAGGCGATATTTGTGGCCAAGGGATTCTCTCAAGTTGAGGGAATTGAATATGAGGAAACCTTTGCACCAGTCGCAAGGTATTCATCCATTAGCTATATACTTGCTTTATCAGTGTAGATGGGGTGGAAGATCCACCAGATGGATGTGAAGACAACATTCCTCAATGGAGTTATTGATGAAGAGGTGTACATTGAGCAACCAGAAGGTTTTGAGACCTTTGATCTAGAGTCACATGTGTGTATACTCAAGTGAGCATTATATGGCCTCAAGCAAGCACCTCGTGCTTGCTACACTAAGATTGACAACTATCTCACTGGTTTGGGCTTCACCAAAGTGAAGTGAATGCAAACCCTCATGCACTACTTCCTCGGATTGGAAGTATGGCAAGGATATGGGGAATTGTTTGTCCCTCAAGGAAAGTATGTCAATGAGATATTGAAGAAGTTCCACATGGATAGTAAGAAACCCATGGAGACGCCACTAGCCACCAGTTGGAGGAAAGAGGATGCTACTTCAGGTGAAGTAGTGGAGGCTACCATTTATTAGCAGCTTGTGCATTCACTAATTTATTTGGTGAACACTCGACTAGATATGTGCTATGCAATCAACCAACTTAGTCAAGCTATGGTTAGTCTAACCAAATTGTTTTGGAGGGCATGTAAGCATGTCCTAAGGTACCTTAGAGGCACCACCCAGTTTGGACTATGGTACATATGGATAGAGGGAGTGAAGTTGTGTGGCTTCACAAATGCAGATTGGGCGGGGAGTCCATTAGACAGTAAGAGTACATCAGGATGAATTTTCAGTGTTGGGTCCATAGCAGTTTCCTGGTACAACAGGAAGTAAATATTAGTGGCACTTAATTCAGCAGAATCATAATACATGGCTGCAAGTAAAGAAGCATGTGAGGCGATCTGGATGAGAAAGATTCTTGTGAGACTGTTTAGTTAGATGATGGATCCTACTGTGATATACTGTGATAATCAAATTTGCATCAAGCTCTCTAAAAATCTAGTCTTTCACTATCAATCCAAGCATATAGATATCTAGTATCACCGTCTACGAGATTGTGTGCAGAGGCGGGTCATGTTGCTTGATTACATTCCATCAGAGGAACAAGATGCAGAAATTTTGACAAAGGCTTTGTCAAAGCGAAAATTAAAGTTCCATAGAGGCATGATCGAGGTATCTGATAATCCCTTTCTTGTTGAGAGGGAGTCTTGAAAATGCAACAAGAAATATCTCAGTTCGATTTGCCTTGGTCAAACTAGAGAAAGTTCGAATTTCCATTTTAGCAAACAACTTGGATGAGTTAACTTGAGTGACATGGCTTGTGTCACCCAGTTAGCCTAAATAATTTGAGTTGGAAGACTTGAGTTCAGTTGAGCATGAGTGATTGTTAATTTCTAGCAATCTAAATCAGTTAAATTGAGTTATTATCAGTTAAACTAGTTCTAATTGTTAGAGGAACTAGTGGAAGGTCAAGTTGTGCAGTGTTACTTCAGTCACACTTAATGATCAACTAGTTAACTGATCAATAAAAAAAATAGCAATTGCATGCAGAGAATTCAAGTTACCGAGTTGAGGTGGAGGTTCCAAGGTAGTGTACTATCAATTGTAGACTATTCCGAAGTGTACAAGTGGTGCATGCAGTTAGAGGATCAACCTATAATGATTCCGCAATTCCAATTAAGGACGTTCCTAATTAATTAGGGCCTAATTACTCAAGGAACAACACAAAGAAATAAGATCTTGGAGGGTTTGAAAAATGGCTAAGTGTTGGCTAGAGTCAGTTAGTCATGCAGAGGGATAGACTATACACTTGCAGGTTGTGCTTAGGCTTGAGAAAACATATGTATTCATCCATATTATTTTATTAATGCAATATAAATAGGAAGGGATTTGAAGCAGTTTCTTTCCCCTAGATAAATCTCTATGTGTGTGTTAATTCTTGATGCATGTTTATGATTTGGGCTCTTGATCATGAATTGAACTCTGCAGATGAGTAGAGTATATTTGAGCCTTGTCTTTTAGTAAATTACATGAGCAATTTCATATCTGCACATTAATTTCTATAGAAGGCATACTACAAGATAGTTTGTTAGATAGTAGTTGATATCAGTTAGTGATTGCTTCTTGCACATAATGTGCATGATAGCCTTGAAATAAAAGACTTACCCTGGTTGATCATTTATGTTAAATGGATTTGTATTGTTTTTAACAAGACAATAAAAAATCCCAATAGATGTCATCCCTACAATCAACTAAGACTCATAAGTTTGGAGAAAACCTAGGGGCAAGGGGAAATCTTAATAGAAGATTTAAGGGACCAAGAAGAGAAAGCCACTGCAAGAAAGGAGGGAGAAACCCAAGATATAAAGGGCGACAATACATAAATCTGAGACGTTAGTAAAAAATACTCAATCATTAAACTATGGTGACAAGCGATATTTTTCTATGTATATAATTTTTTAAATAAAAAGAGAAAAATTAATAAAGAATATAATGCAATTTCTCCTTTTTATTTATTTTAAAATAATATGTATTTATGTGTTGAAAAAAACGTAAATTCATAAAATTATACGTACATACATATACACATAAATACATATTGAGGAGACATATATTAACACTTTTGTATTTTTTAAATAATACACCTTATATATTCATTAGCATAACAATGACATCAAATAAACATATATTAACACTTTTGTATTTTTTAAATAATACACCTTATATATTCATTAGCATAACAATGACATCAAATAAAATATATAACAGAGACATCTAACCCAAGAGGTCAACCCTAAAACAGGTCGACCCTAAAACCTCTTATATAAAGCTCAATGTACTCAACCATTCAACCCTAAGAGCTTCAACCCTAATACCTATTAGATATATTATATTAGATTCAAATTCATAACCTTATCTATACACTACATATTACATAAAGGTATAATGCAACCCAGAGAATCTCCATATGGTTAAAGGTATAACGCAACTCAGAGAATCTACATATGTTAGATTAGTCCCAAATCATATTTTTTTGTCTTTGTTTTTTCAATGTCTATTTCAAACCTTGGCTTACAAGAGTGACTTTGAATAAAATAGCAACAAAACTAAATACATTATAGCATTTCCTCTTGCAATAAATTGGATTCTCATTTCGAGAAAAATATGACCATTTGGGAGAGAGTGCCATTGAACGTTTAATATGTTGCGTTTATAGTTTGCTTGATAAGAAATTATTTACGACGATTGTCATACCTTGGAGTGATAGGTTTTATATTTAAATTCAATGTGACTATTTGTAGGAAACGGAAGGTGACAAAAAAGTGGTCAGCGCTTTGTGGGCCACGAAAAAAACAAGGGCCAATTCATTGATCATAAAATGCAAGACCAAGATGCAAAGTAAGATAAGGTTTACAAAATTCTTCATAAATAGGTTTACAAAATTCTTCATAAATAGGTTTACGAAATTCATTCACCTATCAGAAACTATGATATTAAGAAGTTGATAAATAGTGAAACTCAATTTTTTATGTGGAAGGATTTTTCCAAATTTAACAAAAAAATTTTGTTGAAAACTATAATTCCATCTTAATTACTTAAACTTTAACTATAAAAAAATTTCATGAAAATTTTTAATTTATTAAAAATTATCGAAATTACTGTACATTTAAAAAGAAAAGAAAAACTCTAAATTTACTTATAAAAATTTAAAAAAATATATTATAAAAATTAAAATACAATTTTATATTCTAAATTTCAAAAAATATATATATAATTATAAACTATACCTATAGAAATAAAATTACATTTATATACTTTTTTTCCTATCATAAATACAAAATAATATAAAATCAAATTAAATAATTAATATACATGTCATTTTTAACATATTTAAAAAATAAAAAATTTAATATTTTGATTTTTACCCTTTGCTACTTTCAAACTCAAATAACCTTCGTAGAGAAGTATCCACCTTGTCTACTTGTAAATCATAAATTAAAAAATCAACAAATAAAAAATAAAAAATTCACCTTCCTAGAAAAGTATCCACCTTGTCTACTTGTAAGTAATAAATTATAAATTAAAAAATTAACAAATAAAAAATAAAAAATTCACCTTCCTAGAAAAGTAAAGTATCCATCTTGTATACTTGTAAGTCATAAATTAAAAGATCAACAAATAAAAAATTCAATCATATTTGATATTTGTTTTTTTGTCCTGAACTCCTTTCAAAGTCAAATCACCCTCCGAGAATAAATTAAAAGATCAACAAATAGAAAATTCAATCATATTTGACTTTTTTAGTCCTCTGCTCCTTTCAAAGTCATATCACAAATCACCCTCCGAGAGAAGTATCCACCTTGTCTACTTGTAAGTCATAAATTAAAAGATCGAGAAATAAAAAGGAGACCAGAAATCAAATATCAAATATGATTGAATTTACTTAGTGATAGGAGTGTAGTTTAAATGGTCATTGAAGGAAGGGATCCAAGGTTCAATACCTTGGAGGGATTAGGGATTTGTAGGGATTATGGATTAGTATGAGGAATTATCCATCGTTCAAGTATGTTAACATAATTATTAATTCCTTTGATTACAAGAAAAAATTAGAAAATTTTTCAATGTTTTTTATAATTAAGATATACTTAGTACATATTAAAATTTATTAAAACTAGAGGGAGTAGCGTATGTATGTTTTTGTAGACTTAGCATTCAAATCGTTGGGCGGAGGTGGGTCTCTTGTCCCACAAATAAGGGCGTCTCATACACCAATTTGTTGTCTGGCTTGACCTTGACCTTAAAATTGGATAATAATAATAATAATAATTAATTAATAAATATCAAATTTAAATTTAAATTATACTTGATTATAAATTTAAAAATATATATGAAAACTAGAAATGGAATCAAAAAATTGACTTAGCACCTATATTCCAAATTTCCAAAATATTCCAAAATTTAGAATTTAAATAAAAATATCAAAATATCTTCTAATTTTAAAAATTACAAAATATTCCAAAATCTACAGTGAAAATAAAAATCACAAATTTCCCACAATTTAAAAATTCTCATTCAAACATTCTATGTCTAAACACTATATATTTTGCTGTTTTTGACTAGAATTTCCCAAATCTTTTTTGGTCAAATCTTGATTTTTGTTGTGCAAAATCCATTTTTATATCAGAGAAAATAAAGAGAAAGTATAACAGATAAATATGTCATTCCTTTATTTTTTTATAAATGTAAGAGAGTAGTCTAATAAGACCACAAACTCGTTTAGAAAATAAGTGAAGTTCCAGCCTAATTTTTACCATAATCCCCCCAAATTTTTAAAAAATCTGAGTACTGTCAAACGTCAAGATTTGGGGTGCCAAGAGCTTTAGTTGAATTTGGGGTGCCAAGAGCTTTAGTTGAATCCATTTCCATTTGGGGTGCCAAGAGCTTTAGTTGAATCCATTTCCATTACATACTATGATCAAATTTTTGGGAAAAAAAATCATCAAATTTTAAAGAAAAATTAACCTTCCTGACCAGTTACCTCGGTAGACAACGCCGTAACGTAAGTCACTTGTTAACTCGCTCCGAACATAACATTGATATGACGGCGAGAGCTATTTGAGCTACAGATGGCGTCACTGCATAAATGAGTATGGGGGCAATGGACCCCCCCATGTGCTACACTCCGCGTCAAAATTGGCTACCAGATGAAAGCTGGGCTTGCCCACTTTGACCTGGTTTTGTTTCTGTCCACCTGTCCAGTACCAGGCCTCTTTTTATACCAGGGCCTCCTGTCTCTGCTCAGTCATTTCACTCTAAACACACTGTGTTGTTTATTTCAGGTGTTGCTGGGTAACCACTGGCGTTAGCAGCGTGCTTTGCTCTCACAGAACCTCTGCCACTGCATTCTTGATCACAGGTTCATCGCTACTCCTCTTTTCTGCATCTGTATTCTCTAATATATTTTCCTGGTTTCTGCGCTTTTTCCTTTTATACTGTAAAATTTCTTAAAGGTTTTGGCTGAGTTACCAGGCAGAGGCAAACAGAGATCCGCAATATCTGTTTGGTGTCTGTTTTTTGGCTGGAATTCATGGCAGACATTCACTTGACTGGTTGATCACGTTGTCCCACTTTTTTAAATTTTTGGCAGAGAGATATGCAGGGGGCCTCAAAATGGAAGGGTTCTGTGACCGTTCCAGTGGCGGCATCGGTGGAAAGTGTGTGGGAAATTGCCAGTGATTTCTGTGGACTGCGGAGGTGGCATCCATTTCTGTCTGTGTGCGAGAGAGTGGAGGGAACAGAGCAAACGCCCGGCTGCGTCCGATACTGCGCCGGCAAATCTTCTGGTGATGATAATGGCAGCGGCGGCGGCGGAGGAGAGGTTATGTGGGTGAAGGAGAAACTGATATGTATGGACAGTAAGGAGCGTCGGTACAGTTACGCTGTGATAGATGGGAACATGGGGTTGCATGGATATGAAGTCATAGTCCAAGTGATGTCTGCTTCCTCTGGGGAAGGGGCAGGGGAAGGGGATTCTGGGCAGTCTGCCATTACATGGTCATTCCAACTTGACCCACTGGATAACTACAGGGAAGATGATTTTGCAGATTATTTGAGATCTGTGTTCGTTCAGATGGCAAAGACGCTACATGAGGTTTGCCTGCCTTCTTCTCACTAATCTTAAGATGTCCACTAGCTGGAAAATACAGGAGTGGCTTTTGTCATAATGTATTACAGTAATGTGTGAGAGGCCTCCTAATTAGAAAGACAGTATCCACAATGTTTTGATCCTTAACTGAAGCCAAAGGGAACTGGGACATATCTATATGCCCAGGTTTCCTTGTTTTATCAATTTCCAGTAAAACAGAATGATTTTTATGATTTATAATGATTTTTTTGTGATTTATAAGGTTAAATGAGAATATTACTATGGTAAACTATATTTTATTTTAATTTATTGTCTATATAAATCATTAAGTATAGTTTATTATCAATTTCAAGTAAATCACTAAATAGTTTATTATTAATTTCCGAACAGAATGTAAATGTAAATTTTGTGATTTATAATGATTTTTGTAATTTATAATGTTTAGAGAGAATATTTTTAATAAATTACATTTTCTTTTAATTTATTGTTGATATAAATCACTAAGTATGATTTATTATTAAAATTTAAATGAAAAAATAAGATTTACTATCGATATGAATAAAGTAAAAACTAATATTGAAATGCTAAGTCTGGCTAACATCTAAGTTTTGATAATAAACCATACTGTCAGGCCAGGCAGTAACTCCACAAAACAAACAACTGATTCATTTATTATTCCATAGGTAGGTCATTGTTATATACAATAGGAGTGATTGTTCAGTTCATCTCCCGATGACTATTCACATTCCTAATTTATTTATTTACACAAAATTCCCCCAATCATAAAGATTAGGTGTCAACACATACTTAGTGAATCACATTTTATTTTAATTTATTGTCGATATGAATCCGTAAGTATGGTTTATTATCAAAACTTAAAAGTTTGCAAGACTTAGCATTTCAATATTAGTTTTTACTTGATTACCTCTAAAACTTTTTAATTTTAATTTTACTCAATCCTGCACTTTAGGAAAGTCTGTCATTTTTTTGTTTTTTTTATCAATCCTAGACTTTAGGAAAGTCCGTCATTTTTTTGTTTTTTTATTATTCTAATTTTTATGATATAATTTTTTTTTATGGGATAGTGAATTTTAGTTTTCTAATATTTTATTTATGGCACTACAGAGAACATTGGAAAGGTTTTGTATATAGTTGTTTTTTTAATAGTGTTAAGAACTTATTAAGATATTGTATTATCTTTTTTCAAGAACAAGATTTGTTGTTAATTTTTATGTTATTGAAATATATATATATATATATATATATATATATATAATTTAATGAGTTTTAAATTATTATTATTATTATTATTTTTAAACTATTCTATTAATAAAAACATAATGTACAGTGAGGTACTGGCCTCTATGGGACTAGGTCATCTATATGACCATTTTAAACATCAAGTCTTGAAATCGACACAACTCTAGATGGGGAAACTAATCCTAGAACGAGATAAAGATAGGTTCATTCTACCCACGCAGGGGCTATAGTTCCATAACTCAAAATTTACTACCAAGATAGACCACTGTGAAAAGACTGTAAAATTCAAAAAACGCTGCCAATATTGACCACTGTGAAATTCAAAAACGCCAGCCAAAATTAACCATTGTAAAAGGAAAAAAAACAAAACTTCGAACCCGAGCTGGACACGTGACCTGTGGCATGCAGCTGCAAGGTGTCTTAGGATGGTGGCTTCTCTTCCACGATCGAGCACCAGCCATATTCTCCTGAGTCAGTTTCCGTTGCCTATCTGCCACCTACAGTGTCCTGTGGCTCACGGTCTTCCACCTGTATGCCTTTGTCTTTGCGGGTGGCGTTGCCTCCCAGAGTCTTTTGTCTGTTGCTGGATGGATGGTCCATGTCTTTCGGCAGGTGGCTAGAGCTCGGCTCCCCATGAATATTGACGAGTGAAGGAGGGACCTGGTCAATCTCAGGACTGAGTTCTGGATCTCCGCATGAGCCAGTAACCTCCCTAAAGTCCATTGAGATGGTAG
Organism: Pinus tabuliformis; assembly: GCA_031772625.1. Lineage (NCBI taxonomy): Eukaryota > Viridiplantae > Streptophyta > Pinopsida > Pinales > Pinaceae > Pinus > Pinus tabuliformis. The sequence continues at coordinate 365,964,774 of CM062816.1, forward strand.
TGATGATGACCGGTTTGTCCATGGAGCAGAGAAACCAGAATTGAGCCTGCTGGGAAGTAGCAGTGAAATTGGTGTGCTGGGTGGCTCCGTTGGCATGCCAAACCTCACGGAAGCCAGCTCGACCTCGACTGCTGCGAGTATCTGGATATCTGCCCTGGAAGCGAGAAGAGGAAGGGCTGGGGGTGGGGAGGCTGAAGGGGAAGTCGAAACAGATGGAGGCAAAGACGGGGGGTGGATGGCTCTGCCACAACTACCACCTCGCCTACATCACGTATGATGGTGTTGACGCATGTTTCCCTGGGTTGGAAGCTGCAGCAAGAGATGAGCCAAAGGGGCAGGGAGCGGGGTGAGAACAACGGAGGGGAAATTGTGAAGAATAGGGGGAGTCAAGTCCGGGCCAGAGACAGGGGCCGAAACCTCAATTTGCAGGGCACAATGAATGGACTGAGAGAAGTGATGACCATTGCCTAGGTCGACGCAGTAGAGGAGTCTGCAACGTCTACCCATTACGGTGCGAAGGCTAGGCTCTGCTACTGTAGGGTGGCAAGAGAAACTCAGAGGTCGAATGGAGAATTGCAGAGAGCTTGGCTCCATATTTCTATAATTGCAGGGGATGCCTCGATCCTCCCAATGGATTGTTAGTGTCAGCTGAGGGGCAGTGACCTGCCTTAAATTCCCACTTGGGAAAGCGCAGGTTATCATGTGGTTCAACCACCTGCTTGTCCAGCGGCAAATCTTCATTAAATGCTCATCTACCACTCGCATCCGGGGAATGATTTTTGAAATATTAATTACTAATTCATTATTGATTAAAATCAATTTATAATCTTAAATATAAAACTAATAAAAAATTCCCCGTAAAAAAATCCTTTTTGAATTCCCAGAAACTATTTCATCCCTACCATCAACTAAGAACCTAGGAGCAAGAGAAAATCGATTTAAGGGACCAAGAAGATGAAGCTACCTGAAGGAGGAGGGAGAACCCCGATAAGTAAAGGGTGATAATACATAAATCTAAGATGGTAATGATAAATACTATGATGATAAAGTAACGGTGGTTTTCTATGTATATAATTTTTTTAAATAAAAATAAAAGAGTTAATATGAAATATAATGTAGTTTCTCTTTTCTATTTATTTTTAAAAAAAATATGCATGTGTGGAAGGAAACATCAATTGAGACAGATGTAGATGTACACATAAACACATTTAAGAAAAATATGAAGGAAAACCTAAACACTTTTTGTCAAATTTTTAAAAATAATATTCGATATAAATTCCTTGATACAAGCCAGTGTCTAAATTAACGACATAGAATGAAATATATAATAGAGACATTTTACATAAATAATCAATCCTAAGACCTCAATGTACTCAACCCTAAAACCTACTAGATGTATGGAATTAAGTCAGACTTCATAGCTTTATATATACAATGCACATTAAATAGAGATATAATGAAATTAAAGAAATGTCACTACATTTGGACTCCTACCAAGTTATTTAGTTATATATATATATATATATATATATATATATATATATATATAAAACCTTAGTTTACAACAGTGGATTTGAATAAATTAGAAAAGCAACTAAATGCATATTAATAGCGTTTTCTCTTCCAATAAATTGGACTCCTATGTGGAAAAAATACGACTATTTGCTACACATTGAACTATAAATACGTTACGTTTATCACTATGCTTCATAAGGAATTATTGATGACGATTTTTATGCCTTAGAGTGATGGTTTTTATTTAAATTCAATGTAACTATTAATGGGAAAGGAAGGGAGGTGACAAAAAAGTGGTGACCGACTTGTTAGGTGATGAAAAACACAAGGGCCAATTCATCGATCATAGAATGCAAGACGAAGATGGAAAGTAAGATAAGGTTTTCAAAGTTCTTCGTAAAAGGAAGACCAGTTTTCCCCACAAAGGAATATCGTGCTATCCACGTGGTCGGCGTAAGAGAAAAACTCCATGCCCATCACAAAAATCTTTTAGCATTTATTCACTGACGAAACATTTCTATGACGTTGACAGTTATCTGGGTGTCTTTTTATTTTTATTTTTATTTTATTTTTATATATATATATATATAATAATAATTTAAAATTTATACATAATTTTTTTATAATGTAAATGGTTATGAGTAAAAAAAAAATTAAAATTGGTTTGTTTAATGATTTTTATTATTGAAATATTAAAATTTTTATTATAAAACTCAAACAGCAGACTCACAAAAGGTGAAACCGTGTACATTTACAAAATTCCAGGCAAAATCTCTTATCATATTAAAATCCCACAATCCCACACTGTTATTTTCATATTTATCACCCATTAGTTTTTATTTTTAAAAACTATAAATTAAATTAGAAATTTTTTTTTTTTTTTTTTTTAAATTAAAGTTTAAATAAATTCAAATTGTTTTTAATTTTTTTTTATATCTAATAAAAAATTAATTTTATTGAAAATTATAATTTCATGAAGACTTTGTAAGTTTGTTCTTCAAACTTTTTCATGAGAAGTTTCAGCTTATTTTGCAACGATCCAAATTACCCAACATTTTCAGCTTATTTTATTTTAAAAGGGTTCAAATTACCCAACTTTTGGAAAAAACAAGTAAACTAAGATTAAACTTCACTGAGTCCAAAAAAACATAAAATCACCAAAAATTTTGAGTTACTCTCATTTTTATAAAGAAAGAAAAAGATATTTTTTTTAAAAAAGAAAATAAATATAATCAAATAAATTTCATAAATAATGTAAATGTTATTTTTTATAGATAAGTTTATTAGGTGTACAATAGATGTTATTGGGGCTATGTTAAGGATTGTGGTTAGAGAATCATTTCAAAATTCACATAACTTAGTAAACAAAGAAAATATCATTTTTTATGTGTAAAATTAATTTTCAATCATTTCTCTTATATTTTTTCTTTTAAAACTCAAACCACGTTTAAAAAATATCCATCTTGTCTATTTATAACTAATAAGCACTCGTAAATCAAAATATCAGAGTAAAAAAAAAAAACCAATCCCTTATAAGAATCAAATGGGTTGATGTCATGAAACAGCCTCATTCCCTTCATAGGCAGCAATTATAATTTCCATCCTCAAGGAGGAACTCCGGATGTCCTTAGCTTTTGCTTTATGCTCTCAGGGAAAATAAGGTTACAAAATAACACTTATGATAAACCAGTAGAATAATTTTGTGTTTTTAGATTTTTTTTTTTCTTCTTCTTCTACTCTTGAAATAGTAAAAATGTCTATTTTTCATTTAAATTTCTCTTTTTCTTTTTAAATAAACTCATACAAAAATCCTATAAATATTCTAGACAATAATAAATTTAACACAAAATAAAATAATTTCGAATCCAAATTCTAAATTCGTTTAAAATTTTCATATTTGAAAAATCATTTAAATAATTTCTCCATCAATACCCAGCATATCGTTGCCAAAGTTCATGGGCGGTTGGGGCTTACTGGATATGCAATCGTTTGGAAGGGCCCTGTTATGCAAATCTCTGTGGAGGGCTGTTCATGGTGTAGGTCCATGGTGTAATATGATACAGGCGAAATATTTAAAAAAGAAGGATTTTATTTTCTGGTACAGAAAAGGAAAGATCAGGGTGCCATATGGATCTTTCATTTGGAATAGCCTTCGCAAAAATGAATCTTATTTTCTGAAGAATCATATCTGGCATTTTCAGAATGGAAGCAAGATTCTTATCGGCAGAGATCAATTTAAGGGAAGCAGTGGGGTGCCTAAAATACCAGAACTTCTATTGAGCTTCTTCCACAGAAGGGGACATTTCTATTGGGATAGTCTGATTGATAAATGGCAGGGGCCTATTCCAATATGGAAAAGCGCAGACTCTCTTAAGATGCCTCACCCGATTGCATATCAATGGGATCTCATTAAGGCGAGTCTAAGAAATTGTGGTATTTTTCGCAATATGGAATCTGACTTTTTAATATGGTGCCACTCAAAGGAGATGAATAATATCAGGGTCAAAGAAGTTTATCAGCATATCATGCAAACAAACCGATCTCTGCCCAATTCGATCTTTCCCCACATTTACTGGAAGGATGGCTGTCAATCGAAAATGATTCACTTCGCATGGCTCAACTTTCATAACAAGATTCTGACCTGGGAGAATTTGAGGAAGCGCGGGTGGATCGGTCCAGGTATATGTCCCCTGTGCAGATCTGATGGGGAAAATAATGACCACCTGTTCATTAGATGCTATCGCTCTCAACAAATCTGGCAGTTCCTGGAGAAAAGTTATGGATTCAAACTCAAGTCTTATGCTACAATTTTAGATACGCTCCTCTGGTGCAGCGCACAGAAATTAAATTGGCGAAGGTTATTGATTTCCTCCCTGTGGCACATCTGGAAATGGCGAAACTCTGTAATTTTTAACGATTCTAAATTGGACAGCACAGATATCTTTGTTAAAATAGTTGCTTCTTATGAAGCCCTTCCACTGAAAGCCAATTTCCAAAGAAGAGGTGTACCCTCTGACCAATCTTTCGAAAACTCTCCCTTCCCAAAGGCGTTTTTCGACGGTGCAGAACAGCAAGGCTTATGTGGATGTGGCGTCCTGATCATGGTTGATGAAAGCACTCAGTTCTCCTTTCACTGGAACGGGGGTAGTGGATCTAATAGTAAAGCGGAGGCCATGGCTCTCGCAGGATTATTATACTTTTGCCTCTTCCTTAATCTACAACATGTTTCGATATATGGGGATTCGAAAGTTATGGTTGACTGCACCTCTGGTAAGATCCATATCACTGCATCTCACTTGAATGGCTGGATGGGCAGGATTAGATACTACTGGGATTCCATGGATGGCAGCTCTATTCATCACATTCGCAGAAACAAAAATTATATGGCTGATTCTCTGTCTAAAGCAGGGCTACAGGAGACTACTGGTTCTTGTTTTTTGCAGGTCCTTTCTGAAGGAATTAGCTATCATATACAGGAGTTCAATATGCCGGACTTCTAGTTTTCTTTGCTCTTACTCATAACAGGTTTTCTTGGACGAGTCTATGATCTTTATGTGGATGTTTTTCTTGATTTTGGATGGGATTCACGATGTTCACTGTACACCATATGCTTTCTGGTTCTCATATGCTGAAGTTATGTTTTGGTAAATGTATCAGTCATTTCCTCCCTGATTTTTCACTGGATGCACCCATGCTTCTCTTAAATGGGAGTACACATGATGTAAATTTTGATCTTTATATCCTTCATATAAATATAATCAGCTTTTTCTTTCTGAAAAATTTCTCCATAGTCCAAAATTTATATAAATATTCGAAATAGTTTAAATGTTCTTATAATTAAAATACACCGAAAATATAAACCCAGGTTAAAATCCATTAAAGAATAAACATTAAAGTTAGAATCGAATTTTAGTTGAGCATGATTATAAACTTTTAGATATTTTAAAAATCTGCCGAACAAAGTTATAAAATTTGCGATCCAAATAAGAATATCTTATCATTCTAAAAACCAAAAAGTTATGTGATTCCCAAAATTCAGAGACCATCACTGAAACATTATTTTTATATAAACGTAAGTCATTGAATTGATTGGCTGCTAACTTGACATCGATGAGATATGTAATCATAAAATGGCATCATTGCATAATTGATTGTGCCGAAGGAGCATTCTTATTCTATAGTTTAGTATGACTGATAATTTGATATCGAGGAGATATGTAATCATAAATGAAATTAGTGGATAAACGATTGCGTAGAAGGAGCATTTTTATTTTATAGTTCAGTATGATCTTAATGTGTAATTATGTCATGTTTTCAAAAAAATAATAAAAATAATTTTTATTAATGTTGGTCAAAACATTAACTTGAATTTTAAATTATATATAACTTGAATCTTTAAATTATATATAACTTTTTAATTTTATTAATGGACTAAGATTAATTATTGTTCATGGGTTTTGGGTAGATGGTGATCGGGTGCTTTGTTAAACACTCTTTGATGTGAAGTCACTCGTTCAATTCTCCGCTAGATCGGGGTGATATATTGGACATGATGAAGATGTAGTCCTACCAAGCTTACAAAAAAATGGACTAAGATCAATTATTGAGCCATGAGGCACTCTACAACCCAGTGTGGGGGTAGATCTCACGCATGTTTAACATTTAACATTTAACATTATGGTAAATAAATAAAATCTCTTTTTATATTTATTCTGTAAAGCTCTTTATATTTATAAAAACTCAAAATTAAATGAAATCTTCGGGCGAAATACCATGGGACAAATTATTATTAATACCATGAGCCAAATACCATATTTATAAAAGAGGTATGGTAAATAAATAAATATAAAATAGGTATAAAGATGTATGGTAAATAAATAAAAATATATCCAATAAGATTAGAAATCAACATCTAATTATATACCAAGCATATGGGCCAAATATCTTGGACCAAATTAATATTAATACCATGCAAAAAAAAATAGTTAACCCTAATATTAATATTAAAAATATAATATTCATATTAATATATTATAATATTAATATTATTAAATTTAATAACTTTGGATTAATACAATATTAAATTTGTTATATTATAATATATTAATATATCATGATATATATATTAACTCTAGACATATATATGGGAGGGAAGAACAAAGACATAGAGTGATAGAGGTGGAGAGATAGGGGGAGTGACAAGGGAGAGATGGAGATAAACTGAAGGAAATGAGAGCAGAGAGGGAGAGGAGTGAGAGAGTTAGAGAAGGGTAAGAGAGGAAGAGGGAGACATAAAGATGGAGGTCAGAGAGAGGGAAGGAGATAATGAGAGGATTGGAGGGTAGAGAGAGAGAGATGGGGGAAGAGAGAAAGGGAGAGAGAGGACTTGAGAGAGAGGAGGAGAGAAGGATGGATAGAGAGATGGAGTTGGAGGGGGAGAGAGGGAGGGTAGAAGAATGACATAGAGAGTGAGAATTGGAGAGAGAGAGAGAGAGTGAGAGAGTGACAAGGGAGAGATGGAGAGAGAGTGTGTATGTTTAGGGGTGATATAAAGAGACAAAGAAAGAGAGATGTAGACAAGGTGGAGAGAAGGATAGAGAAGGAGAAAGGGAAGGATATAGTAACACATTGTGTGTGAGAGAGAGAGTGATGGGAAGAGAGAGGATTGAAGGGCAGAGAGAGAGAGAGAGAGGGTGGGGAGAATGGGAGAGAGAGGAAGGATGAGAGAGAGGACTTGAGAGAGAGGAAGAGAGTGATGGGGGAAGAGAGAGGATTGGAGGGGAGAAAGAGAAAGAGCGAGAGAGATGGGGGAAGAGAGAGGGAGGTAGGAGAGAAAGGGAGAGAGAGGAAGGACGAGAGAGAGGACTTGAGAGAGAAGAGAAGGGAGGGAGGGATAGAGAGATGGAGTTGGAGGGGAGAGAGGGAGGGAAGAAGAAAGACACAAAGAGTGATAAGTGGAGAGAGAGAGGGAGTGACAAGGGAGAGATGGAGAGAGAGTGTGTATTTTTGGGGGTGAGATAATGAGACAAAGAAGGAGAGATGGAGAGAAGGGGGAGAGAAGGAAAGAGAGAGGTATATAGTAACAAGGTTGGATGGTGAAGAAGAGAGAGAGAGAGAGGTAGGAGAGAAAGGGAGAGAGAGAAAAGAAGGGAGAGGAGGAGGGAGTGATAGATAGATAGATTGAAGAAAGAGAGTGTATGTTTTGGGGGTGATATAGAGAGATACAAAGATAGAGATATAAATGGAAGGTGAAGAGAGGGAAGAAGAGAGAGATGGAGATGGAGATGGGAGGGAGGGACAGAGAGTTTGATAGATATGGAGTGAGAGAGCGCGTGAGTTTGCGGGGCTGAGATAGAGAGACAAAAATGAGAGATGGAGGGAGATATAGATATAGATGGAGGGGGAGATGGAAGAAAATTTCTTGCACTGAATGCATTGATTTCACTGTAGATGGTGATTTCTAATCCTATTTGATTACTTGCACTAGATGCATTGATTTTAGTGTAAATGTTGATTTCTAATTATATTTGATTACTTGCACTAGATGCATTGATTTCAATGTAGATGATTTCTAATCCTATTTGATTGCTTGCACTAAATGCATTGATTTCAGTGTAGATGGTGATTTCTAATCCTATTTGATTGCTTGCACTAGATGCATTAATTTCAATGTAGATGTTGTTTTCTAATTATATTTGATTACTTGCACTTGATGCATTGATTTCAATGTAGATGATTTCCAATGCTATTTGATTGCTTGCACTAAATGCATTAATTTCAGTGTAGATGGTGATTTCTCATCTTATTTGATTGCTTACACTAGATGCATTGAATTTAGTGTAGATGTTGGTTTTTAATCTCATTTTCTTACCTGCAGTAGATGCATTGATTTGAGTGTAGATGTTGATTTCTAATCTTATTTGCTTACTTGCATTAGATGCATTGATTTCAGTATAGATGTTGTTTTCTAATTTTATTTGATTGCTTGCATTAGATGCATTGATGTTAATATAGATGTTGATTTCTTATTTGATGTAATTGGATGTATGATGGTACATTAATTTTAAAGTGATTGGATTAACAATGTGCATTGATTTCAGTGTAAACACAAAAAATATTGACAATATACATTGATTTTTGTGTTATAGTAATTCAACCTATTAATATTGGAGAGTAAGAAAGACAAGGTATGATGTTTCCTACAACAACTCAAGCTAAAGGATTAAATGATTTATGATTTCAACTGTCATTTTCATATAATTGATATGAAAATATGACAAAACTAACAAAGGTGACAATAAGAATAGTACAAAAAAATAGTTTGAGATTGATCACAATGAAGACTATTTGTAATTGATTACATTCTTATTATTCACACTTTCTATCATTAAGCACTATTATATTGTCATTTTACATTCAAATTTTTTATTTCATCATTAAAGTTATTAACAATATTTATCATCTCAAGAAACTGAGATAACTAAGAAAATTTAAAATTAAAATGACCAGAGAAATCTCAGAGATATTTAGCATATTTAAAATGATTATATTAATATTAGATGTATTTACGTATTATTGATAAAATTAATCATATGTTCAATAGATTTTCCTTGGTCGTACATGACCGAAACCCGCATAGATCCATCTTAACTTCGGATCTATTAAGCGTCGAGAGGGATCAAATCTCTCGAGGTGCAAACCTCTTTTTTGAGTGCAAAAATTGAGGAAAGGTTTGTACCTTGAGAGATTTAATCCCTCTTGGCGCTTGATAGATCCGGAGTTGAGATGGATCTATGCTAGTCTATAGAGGTAGTGGACCCCTCCATGTGCTATAGTCTGCGTTAAAAGGCGTCATTTACCGAGGTTGAGGAATTGTCCAGACCGTCAAAAGTGGCAAAAAAAATTCAAGAAATCTTACAGTATTTGAATCATGTTTTTAATGGTGGAAATGGATTCAGCACCATCAAAAACCTCTGGGACACCTAAAATCTTGAAGTTTGATAGCTGCAACTCGGATTTATCAAAATCCCTACTAGATTTTATCAAAATCTTGTAGTAATTTCTATGGTTTTCAAGGCCAGTTAGATGATATAAAACCTAAAGCAAAAATTGACGATAAATATTTATACCTACCCTTAAATTTAACCAAGTACATTATTCACTTTAGGCAAATACAGTCCCTCATTAACTGTCCAATGGCAGGCCAATTATTTGTTGCATGCCACTTTGTCATGGTTAGACTTGACCTCTCCGATTCCCAGTCTGGTCAGTCATTTCACACATTAAATACACTGACCTCTCCGATTCCCAGTCTGGTCAGTCATTTCACACATTAAATACAGTGTTGTTGTTCTTTTCAGGGGTTACTTGGTAACCATTGGCGTTAACAGCGTGCTCTGCTATGACAGAACCTCTGCTACTCTATTCTTAGTAACAGGTTCAACGTTCTACTCTATTCTTAGTCACATGTCCAACGTTTCTCCTCTTTTCTAAATATGCATACAGTCTAATAAATATTCTCTTTCTCTGTGTTTTTTTTTTTCATTTTAGACGGTAAAATCTCTTAATGTTTTTAGATTTTAATGTTTTTGGCTGAAAAAGCAGGCAGACTAAAACTTGGGCATATCTTCATCTATTTCATGTATTTTTTACAAAATTAATGAGGGAAAGACTTGGTATTCCAAGAGTAGGTTTGACCTTATTCATTCCTAAAGTTTTTAATTTTATTCAATCATAGACTTTAGGGGCAGTGTTTTAAATTTTATTCAATCCTAGACTTTAGGGCATTTTATTCCATCCTAGACTTTAGTGGCCCGAAAAATTTGTTTAAAATTTTATTCAATCATAGAGTTTAGTAACTTTTTATTTTTAAATTTTGTTTTGAAATTTGAAATGTTTTAAATTTTATTCGATCCTAGATTTTAGTGCCAGTCTAAATTTTCAACGTTTATAATTGAATAATTTTTAATGTTTATAATTTTATTCAATTATAAATTTTAGGGATTTTTTTATTTTATTTTAAAGTTTGATAGTAATGTTTTTATAAAATTATTAACTATTTTTTTTTTTTAAATTAATAGTATATTTTTTTATAAAATTATGAAATGTATTTGTTTAAAATATGTCTTTGAAATATATTAAAATATTCAAATTCCATAAAACTAAAAAATATTAAAACAGTCCAATTCAATAAAACTAATATTTATAATTTTAAAAATTTATAATTCTAAAAAATTCCTTAACAAATTTTAAGTCAACTCACTGAATTTCATTAATCTTAACTCAATTCACTAAATTTCATTAATCTTAATAGTAATTATATTAAATTTCATCAATCTTATTAATAATAATTTATATTAAATTTCATTAATTAACAATGAAATGGTCAAAATTTTGATTACCCATAAGGTTATCTTGAATACCTATATTTGGTTGTTGGTCCAAAGCACTATCATTATAATAATATTTGTTTAGGTAGACAACTTCTTCCTCCACTGTTACAGGTTTTAATAAATAATTATCTATTCTATGTTTAAAGTTTTTGTTTGGAATTTTACTATATAAAAGAGTAAAAAATGAATATATATATATATATATATATATATATATATAAAATAATATTTAATAAAATAATTAAAATACTTATATTATGTAATTTATTTTGATTATATAGCCTACACCATTAATATTTGCACATTTCACAAATACTTATTAAATTTAAATTTAATAAAATTAATTAAAAGAAAAGAAACAAAAATTACACGAAGTAGTTGGCATTATTAAATTTAAATTTAATAAAATTAATTAAAAGAAAAGAAACAAAAATTACACAAAGTAGTTGGCTTTATCTTTGTAGGTCGCTGCGTGGACTTTGTTCTTGAGTTTCCCTCAGCATGTCCCTTCGACTCCCGCGAGGGCACAAACATGACAATTTTTTTTAAGTTGGTAGGTTTATTTTTATGTTATGACAATTTTATTTTTAAGTTGGTAGGTTTATTTTTGGGTTAAGTATCTTATTATTGTTAAATAATTTTTATTAATTATGTTGTTTTTGGTATAGGATTTTTAAAATATTTATTTAATATAATTATATAAAATAAATGGCTTATAAATGTGGACAGACATTAATCCATAATAAGAATAAAAAAATTGATTCAACAAAATATGTCACATTATTTGATTTAAAAAACTATTAAAATTAACTAAATTATAATTTTATTATAAATAATTATTATTATTATTATTATTATTTTTACAAGAACGGTTATGGGATTTTATTAACTGGATGGCTAACAGCCTCAAATTCGGTTACAAGAGGAAGAACAAAATTCTGCATGACTGTCCAACAGTAGGAAGAGTTCTCCTACTCTTTTCAGCTTCCTTTTTTTACAATTGAAATAGTGAGCTTTGGCTGCTAATTTCCCGAGCTGAAAGATACAAACAAACTGCTGTAATAAAAGGCAATAAAACATGGCTCTTTAAGGGATTGGGTCCCAACAGATTTCCTTGTCTCTGAGAATTGTGCCGGCGTCTAAGAGAACAACCTTGTTTGCCTCAATATCCGCTTCTTTGTTGTTGATTCTTAAAATATGAAAGTAATTCAATTTTAGAGACTTGGTCATGCTTTTGATCCTTGCAATAATCCTTGCAAGTTGCAGATCAGCTGGCTTGGAATTGTTCACCACTGTACTTATGATAACCTGGGAGTCTCCAAAGACGTTTGCCTCCTCAAATCCTAGCTCTTTGAGGAGTTTGACACCTTGAAAGAGGGCCATCGCCTCAGCTTGTATACTTGAGGAATGGCCTAATCCCCAAGCAAATCTGTGTGGTGGAGAACCTTCTGGATTGATGATGAACCCTCCTGCGCCAGCAATTCCTGGGTTCCTTTTTGCTGCCCCATCGAAGAAGAGAGAGGGAAGAGGTTGATTGGACAGCCAGTGCTGGAAGTCTTCTTCGTTTTTCCTGATTTGCCATTCTTTGATGGATGGAGGGGAGCTGCTCAATTTTTGGAATTTGAAGTTGAGGGCAGATCCTAAATCTCTGTCCTGCTGATTTAGATCTAGATCATCCCCTTTGTCTGCCAGCCACTCAGCTAGTTGGCTTTTCACTAAGTTGACAACTAATCTGTAGTCTTGTTCCTTGCTCTGAAAAATTCTTCTGTTTCTTTCCAACCAAACTTGCCAACTGATAAATTTAGGAAGAGCACTCCACGCTGCTCTGATTGTTTTGTTTTTTGGGGGTGAACCTGGGTATCTGGTCATCCAACCTGCAAACAGATCCAAAATCGAGGTGGGGAAATCGAACTTGTAGTTCCAGGCCTCAAGAAGATCCTGCCAAATGGAGGTTGCATACTTGCACTTGATAATGAGGTGGAGGGCGGTTTCTGAGTTTTCTTTGCACATCATGCATCTAGAGGGGCCATGGATGCCTCTTTTCTGGAGCCTGTCTTCTGTGAGGATTTTTTGATGGCAGAGGAGCCAACAGAAGTGATCAATTTTTGGAATTGAAGGGATTTTCCAAATACCAACCCAGGGGGCAGGATTGGGGGGCACATGGGGATGTTCCAGACACTTGATATACCCCTGAGCTACTGTGTAGCCTGCACGCGTTGAGCCCCATCCTCTCACGTCCTGCCTGCGCGCGTGTGTGGGAGCCAACCCATGCAAATCGAGTAGAGCGTGCCCAGCTCAGAAGTCAGCGCGGGAGGAACAGGAAGCCGCTTCCAACCCACCCAGGCATCGTCTTTCCAGGTTGACACGTCCCAGAGAGTGTTAATATTATGCTCAGATGTCCAACGCATCAGTTCAGACGTGCCTCTCAGCTCAGCCAGCGGAGGTCTGCCCAGGATGCTGTCCGTCCACAATTGAATTCGTTTGCCATTGCCTGGGATCCAATATGCATAGTTTCTTATCAGTGGGACTATTCTGTTAATGAATAAACTGAGAGGAGTTCTGAGATCATTTTTTGGCTGTTCCAGGCATCTGAGCCTCGTGCCTCTAAAATATTTTCTCCACAGAGCTACCTGAACCCAACCTGGTTTAGGTGCTATGATTTTCCATATTATTTTGGCTCCCATGGCTAGATTTTGAGCTCTGAGGTCTTTGAAATTTAATCCTCCCTCATAGATAGGTTTGGTGACTATTTCCCAATTGACTAGGGAAATCCTCTTCTCGTTATTCTTGCCTCCTTTCCAGAAGAAGTGTCTGATTAACTCCTCCATCTTTTTGATGATTCCCACAGGTGCTAGGAGGACTGAGAATTTGAATAATGGAAAACTGCTCAGCACTGCTTTAATGAGCACTGATTTTCCGGCGATATTGAGCCAAGAAGCTCCCCAAGCTTGCATTTTGGTTTTGAATTTGTCTAGCTGTGGGTGCCAGTCCTTGCTCAGGGCCCTCCTGTGGAAAATTGGCAGCCCAAGATACTTAAATGAAGACCAGGAGACAGAGGCTGCGAATCCTAGGCATCTAGCTATTGCATTTGCTATTGAAACAGAGGTATTCCAACAGTAAATGTTACATTTTCCCTTGTTTAAAATGCTGCCTGAAACCTTACTGTAATCATCCAGAACTTCTTTAAATTGTAGAGCTGAGCGAAGAGAAGCAGCCCCCAGCAGTATTGTATCATCCGCAAAGAGGGCATGACTGATATTTTTTGCCCCTCTTGCAATGCACAGGCCAGCGATTTCATGCTCTTGTTGCTTTTTATCTAAGTTGAAACTGAGGACAGAGGCCTGAAGGACGAATAGGAGGGGTGAGAGGGGACATCCCTGCCTCAGTCCTCTAGAGGCTTTGAAAAACTCCGCCGCCCTACCATTCACCAGGGGGCTATCCAAGGTTCTGAAATGCATGCTCTGACCCAATTGATGAAATTTTGTCCGAACCCCAGTTTATGAAGCACATCAAACAAAAATTTATGCCTAACACGATCAAATGCATTTGCAAGATCTAATTTAATAGCCATACCTTTTTCCTTTCGATGAAGGCTGGAGTGGATTGCCTCTTGAACCAACACGAAGTTATCTACCAGCTGTCTGCCCTGGATGAATCCTCCTTGACTGTCGGGGATGATTTTGGGTAGAATTATTTTCAACCTGTTAGCTATCACTTTGGTTATGACTTTGTACCCAATATTGCATAAGGAAATTGGGCGGAATCTGCTGAAAGAGTTTGCTCCTTTCTCTTTGGGAATGAGGGCAAGAAAGGCTGAATTTGTACCTCCTCCAATCTTCTGACAGTCTTGGGACTTTTGAATCATTTTGAGGAACTCCTTCTCAACGATCTACCAACAAGTTTGAAGAAATCTGGCCGTGAAACCATCGGGTCCCGGGGCTTTGTCGGGATCCATTGCGAAAAGGGCCTCCTTGACTTCCTTGTGAGTGATTTTGCTCTCAAGAATCTGGTTCATTTTGGTGGTGATGAGGTTAGGGACAGCGTCTAACAGACTGTCATTATACTCAGCTGATAGCTCCTCCCTGTACAGCTTCCCAAAGTGCTCAGAGGCTGCCTTTTTTATGCATGTAAAATCCTTCAAGACGTTGTTTTCTTCTTTAATTTCCGTGATGGAGTTTCTCCCTTTCCTGGCTTGGGCTTGTTTATGGAAATATGAGGAGTTTCTATCGCCTGATTTAAGCCAGAGACTTCTGGACTTGAGCCTCCAATATTCCTCTTCTGCCAGGCAGGCCTTGTGGAAGCTTTGCTGGAGCCTGGCCTCCTTTTCCAACTCTTCTTTTGTGATTTCCGCTGCTTCAAGATGGAGGTGCTGGTTTTCTAGCTCGATTTGGATTTTTTTCCTTTGCGCAGCGGGGTTGGGTAGGGTCTTGGCCCAATTTTTTAACATGGCTTTGACTCTTCTGAGTTTTTCCTCCCACACAAAGAAGGCGGATCCCTTGACTGGGTCTTTCCAACAATCTCTGACCCTGTCCATAAAATCTGCCTCTTTAATCCATAGAGAACTGAACCTGAATGGAATAGGCCCCAGGTCTTTGGGGGTCAGCAGTTCCAAGCTAATAGGCTTGTGGTCTGATATGCTGCTGTGAAGGATGCACGATCTAGCCTCTAATCCAAGGAGCAGGAAGGAACTTTGCACCAGAAATCTGTCCAGTCTTGCGGCTATGTGTCCCGGACCAACCCTCTTGTTTGACCACGTGTACTTGCCAATAGATGGCTTGATGTCTATCAGATCCCAGTCTTGCATGAGATCTTCCACTGCTTCCCTTGCCGGATCTCTGACAATACTGCCTCCTCTTTTTTCTGATGAGAGAAGAGTGAGGTTGAGGTCTCCGGCTATGATTATGTTCTCCAAATTTTCTAGATCTGCCAAATTTTTGATGGCATCCCAACATAATTTTTTTTCACCTGCATTGTTAGGAGCATATACATTGACCAGACTAAAAATTTCTTTAGATTCTAAGTGCTGCAATTTTAACAAAATCCAATGAGTGTTCAGGGACTCAGAGATAAGGGAAAACTTATTTGGATTCCAGAGCGACCCAAGTCCTCCTGAAGCTCCGCGGGCAGAGGTTGCATGTGCTCCGTCTTTTTTCCAAAACTTTTTGCTTGCTTGGAGGAAGGCTAGATCCTCCAGTTTAGTCTCCTGGATGAGAAGAATGTCCGGGGCCTCCAGTCTTACTAGACTTTTCATTGCTTCTTCCTTTGCTTTGGAGCCCATTCCCCTACAGTTCCAGGAGACTATCTTCATCATTTATTTTTGCTGTGGTGAGCTCCTTTGGAGCTCTGGGTTTGGATCTTCTTCGTTTTCGGGGTTTTTGCTAGGAGTTTCTCTAGCGTTGGCTGGCTGCCCTGGAGCTTGTCTTTGTATGTTTCTTGATCCCTTTTTTCCTTTGTTGACATTCGGCCTCTTGTAGATCTTCTGGGGGTAGACTGTGAATCCCCTATTTCCCCTTCTTCCTCCGATTCCTCGGACTCTTGGGTTTCCTCCTCCTCTTCTGATATCTTCCCTTTGGATCTCTCTGGTCCGTTGTTAGATTTAGGTGGAGAGACTTCTTTCGGAGTTTCTGTCTCCTGGGTATTCATTATTTCAGATCCGAGGATCTCAAATTTGTTCCCTTGGCTCTCCATGGGAGGATGCTGTGCAGGGCCCGTTTGGGGGGCTCTGGCGTTAGTATTTGTAGTCTTCCTGAAAGAAGATTTGGGTCTTTTTGCCTGATTCCATCCTTCTTCCTTTCCTTTTTCCTCTACCCCTTTGGACGGGCAATCTCTAGCGAAGTGTCCATAGACTTGGCACTTCCGGCATTTGAACGACAGCTGTTCATAGTCCAGCTTCTGGACATGCGTCCAAGGACCTACCCTTATTTTGATGGCTTCTGGTAGTCCGACCTCCAGATCCACCTCCACACAAATTCTGGCGCAGTCATACTGATCCTTGTTGTTGGCCCTGTCTATGAATTTCCCAAGAGTGTTTCCTATGTGTTTCAGAGAGTCCCAGTTCCAACAGTGAACCGGGAGATTGGGAAGCCTTACCCATACCGGGACCGCAGAGGCACATCCACCGCCGGATCGAAATCTGGCGTCCATTTATTCAGGTACAGCCCTTGAGGCCCCATGAAGTAGGGGCCGTTTCTGAAAATGAGGTCCTTGTCTTCTTTTTCTGAAAATTCAAATAGGAAGTAACCTCTTCCGAGGAAGTAGGATGTTACCTTGTTCTTGATCAGCGGAGCCCAATTTCTAGCAACCCAGTTCTCTGTTGATTTCGGAGAGGGCCAGAGACCTGTAAACTGACCAACCAGAGCGCGATCTGCCAGAGATAAAGCTACTTGAATCGGACCTTCAGGGGGAGAGCGATCTCGGGGATGTCTTCAAGTCTTTTCACAAATTTGGCGGCTTCCACAACTTTCTTCTTAGGCAGAGAGGCCAGTAAGGATCTGAAGGCCTCAGCAGCGGAAGACGGAGAAGGGGAGGAGGGCCCCTGGGAGGGATCCGGCTCCTCCATTGCAAGCAGCAGGACAAACCCTAGCCGACCGCAGCCAGAGGCTAGAGCTTTCGGCGGCAAACCCTAGCCGACCGCAGTCTGAAGGCAGAGCCCTCGGCGGACCCGCCCGCAGGGATCGGAGAGAGCAGGAGCGGGCAAGCGCGCAGAGATCTAGATCCGCAGGGTGCGGATCTCGCGAGTTGCAGAGCCGAGAGCTCTCGCGAGTTGCAGAGCTAATTTCGTGGTTACAACTATACACCACATTATTTATTATAAATAATTATTATTATTAAGCATAAAAATTATTATTATTAAGCATAAAAATAATTAATATATGAGTGAAACATTATTCTTAAGCATGGAGCTTCATACCCACTATATTATGGAAATTCTTAAAGTGTAAATAGTTTTTGTTACAATACCATAGGTTAATACCACAGTTTATCAAATACCACATGTCAAATATGGAACATGTTGAAATAACATTATTTCAATTAATTAATTCGAAATAAAGTCATTAAAAGAACATAACTAACTTCAATATAAATATTAACCTTTGATCTCTCAATACTACTATGAATATTCTAGGCTATTCCATGGAGGTTAAATCTTTAACCACTTAATAATTATTGATAATTAAATTAAAATTCTGGAAGTCTTATTCTGGAATAAACATAATTATTAGGTGGATGGTAGGGATTTAATCTCCATGGGATATTCTAGAAGATCAATACCATGGTTTATCAATTACCACATGCCCAATATGACACATGTTGATATGACATTTTCTTTAATTAATTAATTTGAGATAAATGCATTAAAGTAACATAACTAAGTTCGAGATAAATATTAACCTACATATTCCATAGACGTTAAATCTTTATAATCCACCTACTAATTACTATAATTAAATTAAAATTTTGGAAGACTTATTCTCAAATAGACATGCCTATGCACATAATTATTAATAATTATTAGACGGATGAAATATTCTAAATTATTCATACTAGTATACACAGATCAATGGTTGAGATTTATCTATAAAGTAGTTATGTCATTTTTTCCTCTTTTAATTAAATTGATTAATTAAAAAAATGTCATATGAAGTGAATTATGATTTTTTGGGCATGTGGTATTTGATGAGATGTGGTATTGGTCCATGGTATTGTAACAAAATAAGAATTTCCATAATAAAGTGGGAGTAAATCTTCATGATTAAAAATCTTGTTTTATATATATTATAATTTATTTTTATAATTAATAATAATTTAAATAAAGTTATAGTTTAGTTAGTTTTTATGATTTTTTAATTTTAACAATCTTGAAATGTATAATAAAGTAAGCATTTTGATGTTTATTATGAATTGATTCAAGTTATCAACCATTTATTTATATGACTATATTAGTTATATTTATTTATGGCTAAGCAAATGGAAAATAGTAAATAACAAAATTAAAGTTTGAGAAATTATTAGATAATTATTCTTGTATCTTATTTAAGTGTTAATTTTTAAATATAATTTTAAAAGATAATAATTAATCAAAATATGTATTAATTAATTAATATATGTATATGAAAAAAATTAGTAAAAATATTTCGAACAAAAATGTATAATAATTACTTTTATTAATTAAGAAGGATTAATTAATAATCATAAAGATTCAAGTTTCAAATCTTAGGTGGGGAAAGTCAACAATTTTTTTTTTTTTTATAATTTATA
The DNA here is from genome assembly GCA_031772625.1 of Pinus tabuliformis. NCBI lineage: Eukaryota > Viridiplantae > Streptophyta > Pinopsida > Pinales > Pinaceae > Pinus > Pinus tabuliformis. Next base: position 365,983,940 of record CM062816.1, read on the forward strand.
ATAATTTATAGAAATGATTTTACTATTAAACTAATAATTAATATGTATTGCAATTTGTCTTTTAATTTATAATTATAAACCATCCAATTTTAAATTAGCTTGTTCGACATGAAAATAACTACATTATAACTAGCATAGATTCATCTTATCCAGAGTTAAGATGGATCTATGCTGGTTTATTGATTAATTATAATTATAATTATAAATATAATTATTAATTTTATGTTTTATTTTTATTTTATTTTTACCAAGTCAAAATGTTAAAGATTACAACATCTCTACCATACTGGAATCAAATGTTTACATAACAGTTAAGTTTACTTTGATCCTCAAATATAAAGAATTTTTTTTAATAAAAAGCGAATTGGGTGAGGGGAAATCTTGGATAAAATATAATAGCCAAGGGTGGGGAGAAATACTAATTAAAATGTAATATTATTATATTTCACCTAATATTTAGGGTCACACCTCACCCTAAATATCACATTTACTCATTATTTCCCGCACACTTGATAATTTTATAGTTGAGTTTGTTTATTTTCAAACTTCAAATATAAGAAAAATTACAATAAGAAGTGGACCAGTTGAGGGGAAATATTGGGTAAATTGTAATATTATAATATTATATTTCACCCACTATAACCTAGTAAAAAGTGGATGGAGGTAGGAAAAAATATTAGATAAAATGTAATAATTACATTTTTCTTAATATTTCCCCACCTTTGAACATATACAGGTTACATGGATTCAACGCTATCATTTTCTACAGTTCATTATATATCTAAATATAACATCAAACTAAGATGGATTTATGCTAGTTTAATTTCACCCTGAAATAAGTTATATTCCACATGGATTCTTAAAACCATGGGTCATTTTTATTTTTTAATTATTTTACTTTTATAGTGTTATTTTATTTTGTTATTTTATTTTCATATAATTAAAATGTTTACATTACATTATGTTACGTCACACATTTCTATCATACTATAGGCATTAGACGTTAAACATTTCTAACATACTATGGGCAATAGATCTCAACTCAATGAAGGAATTACATATATCCCATATATATATGACATTACCTGAAAACATCTCTCTCATGTATTAGGTTGTAGAGCACCTCTCGGCGTAATTATTTTGATCGGATGATCTTTTTTTTGTTAAATTGATATATATATTATATATATATTATATATATTATATATATATATATAACATCTCTTTCATGTATTAGGTTGTAGAGAACCTCTGAGTGTAATTATTTTGATTTTAATTGGATGATCATTTTTTTGCTAAAATTAAGAGTTGAATGTATATATTTATTTCTTCCTTTTTTTTTTTTTTTGGATATAAGTTAGACATAGATATTATATTAAATAAAAAAAAAAATGAATTGATTAAATTGGTTTATGTGCGAGGAATAATGAAAAGCCATATTGGGTATACGACGCCCCCCAAAAATTAAACAAAACATGTCCACGAAAGCTAAGAACATGACTAATTATTCGAAAGGTGGAGGGTATGTCCACTTGAATCAATAAATTCCAAGTTTGCTAGAGCTCGAGTCATTTTTTTAACCTTAGTTTCCAACTTTCTCACTTGCTTCTATGCCTCGTCCCTCAAAAGCGAAAAGCGAAATTACTTTTTACTCCACTAAGCACTCCGCTAGAACTCTCCCCATGTTAGGCTTTAACATCCAGTATATATCTCGTGTTTGCATATACCTATTATTTCTGGTTCTTGTAGTACCTATGATAGGTGCTTGGTTGCCCACATGTTCTGGTACCTCGAAGAACTCTCTCTATACGGTCCTCTCTCTCAGCATTTCCTATTTCTTATTGGACTGAAGGAGGAGTGTTGTTAAAGTATACCCTCGCAAAACATTCAGTTGAAAATTGTGCCCGGGAGGAGGATGGTATCCCCATCACCTCTCCTACGCCTAACCCCTCTACCTCTAGGCACGAGTCTAAAAAAAGCAACCACCTAGTTTCAAAGATAGTTGAGAAGGGGAGTCTCCTAAGCATCAAACAGAGTAGAGATATGAAGCAGGAGTGAAGGTGAGTGCAATGGGAGTTAAGTAAATGAAGGAGTGGCCAACGACACCAGCCCAAAGAGCTGAGGACTAAAAAGATTCTGAAATCAATGTCCCCCAACTGGTTTGTAGAGCACTAAGGGAAAGGTTATGAGCACATAGGAGGAGCATATCAGAAAGAAATGGAAGTGAAGAGGATCAAGGATGATTGGAGTTGAATTTGGAAAGGTTTGGTGGATGTAATGCTTCTTTGTTATGTGTGAGTTGTTATTGTGAGTCTCTAGTCGTCAATCTAGAAGTAGCCAGTTTCCTATGTGTGAGTTGTGTTAGCTATCTAGATGTGTTGTTTCCATTGATCTAGATACTATAAATATGTAGTGAATGTAATTTATGTTGTTTGAACAATCTCTGCTCTTCATCTCAATTTCTATCATGGTATCAGAGCCTGCTCTGGCTTGACTCCCTTGAAACAAAGCCAGGAAGATGCCTTGAATTTTATTACTCTGATTAGGGTAGGAGATCATGTTGTGTTTATTATTTGTGAGTAAACTATGTTTTTATAGATCTGTATGTTTGGTTGTATATCCATATGCAACAAACTGCTAACCTCGGCTCACCCCTACGACCGTGTTGCTTACAAGATCATATTTGAGCACTGCATTTACTACTATCAAATTATGGAAGCAGTTTGTGTCCCACGTATTTTTACAGCCCTTGTCATGAGCTTGAAAGTAGTAGATCTTTCTCGTGCCACAAAATTTTGAAGGCAGGATTAGAGGGACACTCACTGAAGCATAGTCAAATTGCAACCATTCTATTTTTAGTTAAATTGAGGTTGGATTTTAGATCTTTGTGTCCCTGTCAACACATGTTGGGCGTGGCATCTCAGATCTCGACCTCGACTTGAGATCTCATCAGCCACCACTATTGATTGTATTCACACTGATACACAGGTTTTGAAAAATAATCAACTACATCAGTAATAGAGACTGGGTCGACTGGAGGATCTGTTAAAGAGCCAACACAACCGTGGTGTGCCCGAAATGTTTGAGAGTGAATAAGAAAAGGAGCGTGGTTACTGCGTGCAACGATTATTACAATGGATACTCATCTTCATTCAACAAGGCATTTAAAAAGACGCAGAGATGAGCTTTGAGTTTCATGGCATTCTTTAGCATGTCGATGCTACTGGACGAAGAGATGGCCCACACTACTGCAAAAGAGGTTGTATAGATTTCTGTCTCATGGTCACAGACGAAGTGTGATCTACATCAAATATCCGTGCATGAAGAATAATCTGTATGCACAAAAATTTTGAGTTCAAAGATCGTTGCTCATAGTGGAAGCCCATACAAGCTCGGCCTTTTTTTCAATAAGAAAAAACGTTGTTTTTTTGTATTGATGAAGAAAAAATAGTACACATATCCTGGATATACACAATGCATGTACATATGAACCAGCTACATATCATCCAGTGTATCAGAAAACATATAGATCTATATGTGTCGATATAAAACGTGATAAGTAGGTATATCAAGAGTAAAAACATATTACAATCATCAAATAATCTTCCATGTCCTTAAGAACCAAAATAATCAGTCCATCATGGTACCATAAATAGCCAAACATAAAAGCATGTCAAAAAATAAATATCATAGCCGAGAGATTACTATCCGGGGAGAGGTAAAACACCAACATCCAGATGCCACCCATTTGAATCTCAATGTGCATTCCGACGAGAGTATCAAGTAATCCCTGCTTGGACATCTTGTCTGCATTTTGATTAAACTCTCTGCCTATATGCTAAATAGTTGGGTCCCTGAAAGACCCCCAAAGGGTCTTAATTTGTTTGATCCATCCATGTAGTTGTGGTTGTCTAATATTCACGCAGCCCCGAACATGGTTGATGATGGTCTGTGAGTCCCCATATATGTGTATAGTGGGGATGTCCAGGAATGTTGTGAACCATAGGAGTCCCCATGTTGGGTTGTGTTATATTCTTTCCACGACTAGCTTACGTAGTTAACTGGGGGGTGGAGCCCCCCCTTTGTTGCGTCGATTGCATAGCGGGGGGGTCACAAGGGGTTTGAGGGGGGCAGGTAGCCCCCCTCTACGGGGTCCGGGGCAGTGCCCCGTGAAATTTCTTTTGGGACCCTATATTATGTTGGGCGGATCTACCTATGGTTTTGTGCATGGTTTTCGCACATGGTTTTGGACGTGATGGTTTTCAGTCCATGGTTTTGGATGCGATGGTTTTCGGTCCATGGTATAGGATGCTTCGACATGTATAAATATGTATTGTAACATTGAAAGGAATATAATGAAAATAATCATCTGGTAGTCCCTGTTTTGGGATCCAGGGGAAAATCTCTGTGTATATGTGTTTTATGTGTTACGCTCTCGCATTGTTTATTTTCTATATTTTAGAATTCATATGCAGGTAATTTCTGTATGGGGTTAAAACCTACATTTGGTATCAGAGCCAGGTTTTGGCTTCAAGGGGACGCCTTTGTTGCTGAGGGGTTTCACTCGGGCCTGTGGTAGACCCTGTTTAGTGGGAGATCTAGGGATCGATTCTGGTGGTGAAAGAAAATGACAAGTAATGGAAAGATAGAGATCGAGAAATTTAATGGTTAGAGTTTTGAGTTGTGGAAACTCAAGATGGAGGATCTGTTGGTGGATAAAGATCAGTGGATCGCGGTAGATCCGGGTACTAAACCAACGGGAGTGTCCGATGAAGAATGGAAGAAGTTGGATAAAAAGGCAAAGAGCACAATATGATTGTGTGTCTCAGATTCAGTATTGCTAAATGTATCAGGGGAAGCTACAACTAAGGCTTTGTGGGACAAGTTAGGGACTTTGTACCAATCTAAGTCTCTAGTGAATAAACTGTTCATATGAAAAAAGCTATATAACCTGAGGATGAAAGATGGAGACTCAGTGACAGAAAATCTAAACGCATTTAATGCTATGGTAAATCAGTTATTATCTGTTGATATTAAAATTTCAGATGAAGATAAGTGCATCAGTTTGTTGTGTTCTCGACCAGATTCGTGGGATAGTTTGGTTATTGCAATAGGTAGCAATGCAACTGCCTTGCAGTTTGATGAAATAGTCTCATATTATTGATGGAGGAGATGAGACGAAAAAATATGGACAGCCAGAATGGTGATCCCTTGTCTATACGAGGATGGTCCTAGAACAGAAACAAAAATAAGTCATCGAGTGGGAGATCTAAATCTCTAGGAAAGTATATAAAGATGGTGTGATGGAAATGCGGAAAGGAAGGGCACTACAAAAGGGACTGTAAATCTAAAGCTCCTGACAAAGGAAAAGGATCTGATGATGCTCCTTCTACAGAGGCGAAAAGGAAAGTATATAAAGATGGTGTGATGGAAATGCGGAAAGAAAGGGCACTACAAAAGGGACTGTAAATCTAAAGCTCCTGACAAAGGAAAAGGATCTGATGATGCTCCTTCTACAGAGGCGAAAACCACCTCAAACGAAGGTGGGGATGTGTACTTGGCTTCTTCAAGTACACATGTAGATCATGAGGCATGGTTGATTGACTCAGGTGCATCCTTTCACTTCACTCCCCATAGAGAGTGGTTTTGCGAGTATGAGAAATATGATGGTGGTGATGTCTTCTTGGGGGATGACAGGAAGGCTAGAATCGTTGGTCGCGGAAAAATAAAGTTGAAGTTGCAAGGTGGAAGGGTTAGAACACTTTCGGGTGTCCTGCATATTCCTGCATTAGCCATAAATCTGATTTCTGTAAGCAACCTGGATGATGCAGGTGTAAAAACAGTGTTCGATAAGGATACCTGCAAGATGGTTCGGGGAGCATTGGTATTGATGCAGGGAGTTCGGATTGGATCTCTATAAAAGCTGCAAGGTAGCACTGTTGTTGATGGGTGTAAGAATTATGCGGTTCCTGAAAGTGGAGTAGAAAATCTAGTGGTCTCTGGAGAGAAGACCATGCTGTGGCATCAAAGGCTTGGACATATTGGAGAGAAGGGCCTTCAAATACTTCATGGTAAAGGTATGATAGAAGGTATGAGTAATAGATCTCTGGATTTTGATTTCTATGAAAATTGTGTATATGGGAAGCAAAATCGGGTGAGTTTCCCCTCTGGTGGTAAGAGAGTGAAACATATATTAGAGCTTGTGCACAGTGATGTGTTTGGACCTGTGAAGGTTCCACCACTGGGTAAGTCTGTGTACAATGTATCATTTATAGATGTCTTCACAAGGAATACGAATTATTCACATTATGTGAACCAAATCCTAAATGATGAGCCATAGATCTTGGATTATCAGTTGGAGGAATGGGGTCGTCAGATGCATTATGGAAAATTTTATCCCAAAAAGTTGGTAGAATGGATCTTGCATCGCAATGAATATTAGACGGTTTCATTGGCCTAGTTTTAATTTATGATTGATATGCAAAGATTGAAATTCTTAGAGGTCTATCCAGACCATAGTATAGAATTTCCTCATCCATCATGAATTCTAGAATATATGGTGTGAGAAATGAGTTTTGTGTAAACTCGATACAATGAAAGAACTATAAATTTATCCTAGTGATGAATGAGCCTGATCCCATAGCAGAAGATGTACAATTGTACCAAATATTGTTGATTGAAATAAACCATCACAAGCCCACGTGGTGTAGAACAGATGGTGTTAGTTTGTATTGTTAAGTCACTTCGTGATGTGAAGGTCACTAGTTTGACACTCTGTGGGAAAAATTCCAATCATGTTAAGGGTTGGTGTGGCCTAGGCTGAGTGCGATCCCCATGTGATTTTGACGGCTTAGATACCCTTGGGTCATGGTTTCTCAAGCCATAGGTCAAGCCTGATGTAATCTTTGTTGAACTGAAACCACTTGAAAAACAATGAACCATCACAAAAAATCGATGATTCGAGAAACACCAAGGATCAATCTTGCAGTGAACTAGTCATTGTATTTTTTTAGTAAAAAATGGACACTAAATCAAATATTTGAAAAAAACCTAGACTTTCAAATAAACTAAATCCCCCCCTAGATCGAAAAACCCAAGATTATCAACTTTCATAACAACGTATATATGGAATAATTACTTAAATATATAGAGGAAACATATGTAAATTAAAAAATATTTTAATCTTTAAATTTGTTTTTTTAATATATATATATATATATATATATATATATATATTATATATAACACTATATAACACTATTTTTGTATATAATGTGAAGATATTATACTTATGTTATAAATATTTATAAATATCTAAATATATATAATCTAAATGTGTATAGTAAAAATAAAAAATTATATGACTTCTTCAAGTTCCACATCATCGACAAATTCTTCAAGCTCCTCCGTATCCCTCCCATCCTCAGCTTAGGTTAACCTCCTATCACCCTCATCAACCATGGACTCCCTTGTGAACTCCATCACATATATCCCCCCCTCACCCTCCACTTCCTTGATATCCACTCCACTTCCCTCTCCCTCAATGTCCTCAAAACCCCCTCCTCCACTCCTCATTGACCAACTCCCTTTTTCCTTTGGGGTTGACCACTCCATCCATCCCAGTATCCCTCTTCATTTTCCTTGGATATTAACCTAAATTTCCCTCATTCCCCTAATTCTTTACCTCTTAAATTCCCACTTTTCCATTTGGATTACCCTTTTTTTTTTTTCCAAGGAAAAAACGAACTTTCTTATAAGATATAAAAAAGTTACAATACGTTTGAGTTAAACATTCTGCTTAACCTGTCTGTTTAGGAGCCGGGGCTCCTCTGTTTGAAGCGTTTTACGTCCCTTTAGGACTCAACAAAATTCAAAATGAGATCGGCTTTTTCAGCCATACCTGAAGTGCATGTCACAGCAAAAAAACGAGGCCGTAGATCTTCCTGGGCTTCCATACATATGGAAAACAGCCCAGGATCAAAACCATGAAAAGTTTGATCAGCATGTAGTTCGCTCTTTAAACCAGAGCATATTTTTGAAATCAAAACAAAAAACATAGGAGTGAAGTCTGTTTGAGAGAATATCACATTCTTTCGCTAGCGGGATAATAACAGTTAAATACTGGAGCATCTTCATAGACAGATTATATATTTGGAGCTTGATCCGACACACGGATCTCATCGTTTTCCTGTTCTGTTATGCTCCAAACACCCACAGGCTGCCGCAAGCCTTCTTTAGAAAATCTATCCGCTTCCTCATTGAATTCCCTGTATATGTGAGCAATTGAGAAAACATTAAACTGCTGTTTTAAAGTTTGGATCTCTTCAAGTAAAGGCAATAACAAGTAATTCTGGCATCTATACTTCCCCAATACCCAGTTTATGACATTTAACGAGTCACCGAAAATCTGAACTGTGAGGATATGTTTTTGAACAAGCCAACATAGGAGAAGTTTAAGGGCAGTGAGTTCAGCAAAGTTATTTGTCCCCCTTCCAATTCCCACCGAGGCTTTGAGAGAATGAGTGCTACTGAGGTGAATGCACAATCCGGCCCCTGTGTAATCGTTTTGGGCGGCCCCATCAAAGAAAGCCCACGGGATCCCTTCTCTGATGCTTGGTTCCTTCCGCGGGGCAGCGTTTGTGGGGGCTCCTTGATAGGAATACTGTCAAGGATGGCACTGCTTTGGATGGCTATGGCTGTCCCCGGAGTCAACTGCTCACGAAAAATGCTTCGGTTTCTAGTAATCCAGATACCCCAGCAGACAATGGGTGGTAAGTTTCTTAAATTCTTCTCTTGAAAGCGATTCCACCATGATTCCCATGCTGTGAGTAAACAGTCACCTTCCCATCTGATTTTTATATTGATCAGTCTTTCCACTTCAGCCCATACCTGTTTGGTGAAAGGGCAAAAGATGAACAGATGAGAGATGGATTCAGATTCTGCAAAACACAAAGGGCATCTCCCCGGACCTTGTTTGAAACGTGCTTGCAAAACTTCCCATGTAGGGATCTTTTGATTTAAGGCACACCAGAAAAAAATTCTTGCTTTTTTGGGGCATTTTAACTTAAATAAAGGTTTTGACCACCAGACTGGCGGGTTCCATCCTTTGTTCTTCATCAGAAAACTGTAACCGGCTTTTGGTGAATATGAGCCAGTCTCTGCATGTGCCCAAACCAGTGTATCAGATCTGTCCGAAATTCTTATATTTGATCTTCTAAGTTCTTGGATGAATGCCTGCCATTCCTCCCTCCAAACAGGATCAATTCCAATCTCGACCTCAGTCCTCCAAACCTGACCCCAAATGGAGTACTGATCCAAGGATGCTATCTGCCTTAGGTTCCTGATACCTATCTCATCCAGATGATTTAGTAACCAGGGGAGAGAGCAAAACCCTCGTTACACCCAACCCAAGGATCCCTTCCAATCCTAACATTTTCTCCATTCCCCACTCTCCAAGCTAACCCTTGTTCAATTATCCTAAAGGCCTCCGTAGTGGCTTTCCAAATCACGGAACAGCTTCTTCCTTTTTTATTTGGCTTTCTGACCCAATCTTCCAGAGGTGTGGGGTCGATGTACTTCCGCCTTACCACCTTTGTCCAAAGGTTTTCCATAGTGATAACCCGCCAACCTGATTTTGCAGCTAGTGCCAAGCTGAAATCTGTGAGGCTTTTCAATCCCCAACCACCCCAATCCTTTGGTCTTGCTATTTTGTCCCATGCCACCCATGGGAGTACAGAGTCTTCCTTTGATCCAGACCATAAGAACCTACTGCATATCTGCTTGATTTTGTGAAGAGTTCCTTTTGGAATCCAAGTCAGAGCAGCCCAGAATACCGGAATAGCCTGGAGGACCGCCTTTACCAAAGTAAGCCTACCCGCCCTTGAGAGCCACTTATAACTCCAATGGGTTATTTTTTGTTCAATCTTCGCTATAAGCCAATTCCAGTCTTGCTTTCTGTAAGAAGATGGTTTTAGCCAAAAACCCAGGTATTTGAAGGGCTGCTCCATATTACATGTGCCAAAAGGCAGCTGGCCTGCGATCAGATTCTCCTCCTGTCTGTTGAACCCTTCAAAAATAAGTTGAGACTTCCTCTCATTTATTTGAAGCCCTGTTGCCTTTAGAAACAGATCAAGAATGCGCTTTATTTCTAAAATTTCATTTATGCTCCCATTAGTAAAAAGCAGTATATCATCAACAAAGAGCAGATGAGTAATAAACAGGTTGACAGCAACTTCCAAACCTTTTACCAAACCTGTTTGTTTTGCCTTTGTCATAAGCCTGCTCAATCCTTCCGCTGCTAGTAGAAAGAGCAAGGGAGAAAGTGGACATCCTTGACGCAAACCTCTTTGACTTCTAAAGAATTTAGAGGCAGCTCCATTAATCAAAACAGCAAAGTTTACATTGGTGACACATCCCATGATCCAGTTTATGAAACCCACCTGAAAACCCAAATGTGTCAGCAGCAGCTTTAAATACATCCAGCTGACTCTGTCATAAGCTTTTGATAGATCTATTTTTAGTACTGCCCCTTTTTTGTTTGCTTGTCTTAAACTGTGGATAGTTTCTTGGGCTACCCCTATTGCTTCATGTATTTGTCTCCCATCTAAGAAACCAAATTGTTCCTTAGAAATGCATCCAGATAAAAAGGGTTTCAGGCGAACTGCAATGATCTTAGCAATAATCTTATAAATGGTATTGCACAGAGAGATAGGCCTGAAATCTTCAAAAGAACCAGGATCTTCTGTTTTTGGGATAAGTGCTATGAACGTTGCATTGAAAGGACCATAAATTTCCCCTTTTACCCTTGATTCTTCGACTACTTCAGTAAGCTCAGCCCCAATTGATTCAAAGAAATGTGTAAAAAGTTCTATTGTCCATCCATCGGGGCCTGGACTTTTGTCTCTTGGCATAGCCTTTATTACACTTTCTACTTCTTCTTTTGTCACTTCTCTGAAAAGATCATCCGCATCCTCCTCCTCCACAAACCTAGGGAAAGCCTGGGCAGTTCTGATGATTTCGGGCAATGTAATATCCCCCGGGTCCGAGAAGAGTGAGTGGAAGTGTGATTTCCCCATAGAGGACAGTTCCTCAAAAGAGGAAGCCTCTCTGCCTTCAGCATCTCTTAGCTTCCATATCGTGTTTGCATTCTTCCTCCCTTTTGCATAGTTATGGAAAAACTTGGTATTTTCGTCCCCTGCTTTCAACCATATAGCCCTGCTTTTTAATCTCCACTCCTCTTCTCTATCCAACAGAATCTTTGCCCTTTTCTTTTCCAGAGCCAGAATACTTTCTTTCGCCTCCTGAGATGAGTAGGAATCGTTTTCTGGATCTTCTAGAGGCCCTAATGCCTCATCAATTCTCACTAAGTCTTCCACTTGCTTTTTCCTTCTATCTGCAGCCCATTCAATAGTAGCTTTTTTCAGTCTTTTAAGGTTCTCCAAGAAAAGGCCAGCTTTATTCATTGAATCCTCCCGTCTTGCATGTCTCCAGGTCTCGTTAAAGAGCTTTGTGAAAGATTCCTCCTGAAGCCAGGAAGCATTGAATTTGAAGGGCGCCGCAGGCTTTGGTGGAGGTTTAGAAAACTCCAGAAAAATTGGAAAATGATCTGAATTCCCTCCATCCCCCACCCATTGACGGAACAGAGGAATACTGGAAGTCAATCTTTCATTTATAAGGAAACGATCTAGTCTTTTCGCTATTCTGTCTTCCCCCGTTCTTCTATTCCTCCAAGTAGGTTTGGCTTTTATGATATTGACATCAATCAGATGATGCGAGAGAAAAATATTTGAGAAGAAATCAGTCAATGGATCCTCCCTCGCAAGAGGCCCCCATGCTTCAGCCATTCCTAAAGAGAAATTTAGGTCTCCCCCGATGATAAGATTTCTGTCTTTTAACAAATCTTTTGTGAGAAGGTCGTTCCAGAAAGAGGCCCGCCCTTGACAAGGACCGTAGACATTTACAAATAGGAGAGGGATGTCAAAATCCGGAGATATCACCTCCAATCCCAGCACATTTGGGAGGCCCCAGGAGCTTAAAACCTTCAATCTTCCCTTTTTAAACCCCATGGCTAGACCTCCTGAATGCCCACAAGCGTCTGCAGCTATGAATACCCATCCTGGGAGGAGAGAAGCCAAAGAGGATTCAACATCCATACTTTTCCCCAGAGTTTCTTGAAGGAAAACTATGTCAGGATTGTTTCGAGCAATAAGGTCTTTTAAGGCTAGTTTTTTAGGTTTACTAGCTAACCCCTGCAGTTCCAAGAAAGGCAAATCATTTTATAACCGATTCTGGGGGTTTTGTTGCTCTAAGCGCCCCGGGAATTGTCATTTGTTTTCCATCTGCTACATCAAAAACGGCTTTAGCTTGTGTTTTTGACAAATTAGATTTTCTTCCTCTGCTCTTTTTTGGGTAAGATTTTGGAGTTTCAGTGCCCAAACCTCCAACAGGATCCAGAAGTTCCTTGGAGCACCCCGACTTTTTGCTATGAGATCTAAGGTTATATTGGCAGCCACCGGAGGAGGTTCCAACATCGGGTATCAACGGGGGGAAATCCTCACAGTTCAGGTTTAAGGAGGGAAGAACAGACGTAATAGATTCAATATTTTGCATGACAGTCTTAGCATTTTCTTTCATTGTGACCCCCCCTTCTACAGATTCATAATCAGAGACAGAGGTATGTTTAGGAAGAAGCATACCCGATTGATCTTCCGGTGCGGTCGCGTCCGGAACAGGAGGAGAGGGATCCAGGATTGTATGGTCCGCTAACATGTCCCTCACGTCTCCGGCATCCTTGTCTCTTCCTTCCGATGTCTGCTTCGATTGCTCATCCACGGGCTTACCTTCTGGAAGAACCTCCTCCTTCTCGCTCCCGACCCGCCTATTGCTCCTTTCCCATTCCTTATCATCTCTAAAGGTCCTCCTCTTCCTCCTACCCAGTGGGCAATCACGGGCCAGATGCCCATATTCATGGCAGCAATGACAGCGGAATGGGAGTAATTCATAGTCCAAAGGCTGCTCAACCACGTACTCTCCATAACGCAGCGGAATGGTTTTCGCCAAACCCTCCTTTGGATTTAACCTCACCAGAATCCTTGCCACCCCCATCTCGAAATTTTCAAGGTAAGATCTGTCTGCGTCCAAATATGTTCCCAAATGGTTCCCAATAGCCTTAAAGACAGAATCCGCCCAAAGATAAGGAGGGAGACTCGGAGCCCTTACCCAGACAGGAAACTCTTCAACCTTCTCTTTTGCAGCGTCGAAAAGCGGCGTCCATCGCTTAAAGAACACCGGTCTGTTCCCAAATTCCCATATTTTTCCTTCAACCCATTCCATAGCTTCTTTATTACTGAATCGTGCCATGAACCAGCCCTTGACTAGAGCGTTTATCTTGCATGAAGCCGCTGGGGTATTTGCCCACTGACTCGAGGCCCACTGTCTGAGATCTTTCCCGGAGATGGGCCGACCCCTGATTCTGCCCACCAAGGTAACTTCGGCGAGCTCAAGGACGCCATTCACTTGCAAATCCATACCAAGAACGAGTTCAGAGAGGGTTTTAGTCTTTAACGGTTTTGCTTTCTTTCGTTTCTCCCCAACCCTTGTTACTTCCGGGTGTGCATTCTGATCCCCGGACTCTGGATCATGAGATCCCTCAACCCTTTGGGTCCCCACATCCTGCTTGGTGCCATGCACGTCCCCATCCGTTGAGGTGGCTTCGACCAAGCCCTCGACAGGACTGCCTAATATGTCAAACGCCGGAGTAACCTTCCTCTGAGTAGTCCCATCCACCGGAATAAAAGAATCCTTTCCTCGCGTGGCTAGGCCGTCTGCTCGGGAGGGCAGTCCCGCCGACCCTTCAGATCCCAGAGGAGGGATTTCAGCGAAAAGCCCCTTTCTTACAACAGATGAAAAAGAACCCTTCCCGATCTCCTTCCCTGAAACATTTAAACCTTCAACCGATCTCCACACCCCTCTGTTTTGGACAGAGTTTATAATGTCTTCTAATCCCCCTGATGGACAAAAAATCTTGGCTGGAGATGATGACTTACCGGCCGGTGCTACAGACCCTTTGTCTCTCGACCCTAACAGTGAGGGTTCCTTCTCGCTTCTCCTGCCTTCGACGCCCAGAATGCCCGATATGTCCCAGCTTTCCTCCAGCAATCCCTTAGCGAAGTCTGCTGCCCTAGAACCAGCCGTCAGAGCCGCACCAGCTCCATTCCTTTCGAGTTTATCGATCAGGTCTCCAATGTTCTGTTCGGTTAAGTCCTTTCCCCACACAGTGAGCACATCCTCTGGCGAAGGGTCGAGTTCCACCGTCTCGCTAGCAATAACCATTGTAAAAATCCTTGAAGTCCGTAAAATGGTAAAAACTGCCAACCGTCACCCGAAAATGCCAGCTGAAAAACCGCCTGCACAACTAAAAAACGCCTACCATACTAAAGTCGGAGCAGCTTCAAGGTAAGTTCACGGGGTTTCGGTATCCACTCCTTCAAACCGCCTTTGTAAAAACCAAAAACCCGCCCGGCTGCATGAAAGCTCCTTTGACTCGCGGTGCCCAGACCGCTTGACCGCATATGCTCCCGACTCCCTCTGTGCCTGCCAGCATCGCACCTGCCGTACCGTCGTGTCAACTTGCAGGAAACCCTAGGCTACCTAGGCCCTAGCCCTAGGGGACCAGGGTCGAATCCCTGCCTCGCCATCCGTCTCCGTCCTTCACTTATCTAAGATCTCCCTCTAGGATACAATCATCTTATTCAAGATAATTGAAGCATTAAACCTTCTAAAAACAACTATGTTAAGCACATGTTGTTTCTTAGGAAACTGTAGCTACAGGAAAGAAAAAACAAACTTTTCTTGAACCATTTGGATTACCCTTACCTTGAACCCTCTTGCCTTTTCAATCCTTACTCTCTTTCTAAATTTCTTATTTCTTCTTCAAATGACCCATCCCCCCCTTCATCTACTCCCACTCCTATAGCCTTTCTTGTTACCTCTTATATTACCCCCCTTCTATCCTTTCTTGCTCCCTCTTATATTACCCCTCCTCTAGCCTTCTGTGCTCCCTCTTCTATTACCCCTCCTCTAGCTCCTTTAATCTTCACTCCAAAGTTGTGAATCTCTCTTCTACCAACCCCCCCCTAACCTTATGGTTTTAGAAAAAGGCTTCAATTTCACCATTGATCCTAATTGTATTCCTTTCAAATACCTTCTTTGTGCCATTTAATCCATTACCCATAATCTCCCCAATCATGAAGCAGAGGAGATTTTCCAAGAATGTAGACATGCTATGCCTCCCCACCATAACCTCTCTTCTGAAGAGTTTAAAGTCATCCATGAGATTAACAATAACCTAGGTATCCTTACCCTTAAAGTAGATAAAGGAAATGCCATAGTTATCATGAATTCTCTATATTATGAATCTAAACTCTTAGAATTTTTATCCCCATATTCTTATAAACCACTATCTAAAAACCATATCAAGTTGATTACTTCTGTGGTCACTAAAGTGGTCAAATCTTCTTGTCTTCCCCCCCAAATCCAAAAATGTCTTATCCCCTCTCACCCTGTCACTCCTAAAATTCATGGGCAACCAATAAATCATAAACAAGGAATCCCCCTCAAACCCATAGTCAGCGCTATTAGGGTTCCTACTCACAACCTCTGTCGATTTATTGTTGACAAGCTTTAACCCTTTCTGGGGAACTCTCCTTATTTTATTAAATACAACCAATTACTTTTAGAAAACTTCTCATCTTCATCTTGATCCTAGTGACATCATGGTCAATTTGAAGTAGTATCTTTGTTCACAAAAATCCCTATGCCGAAAAACTTAGATTTAATTCCCAATCTGGTTGATCCTAAAACCCTTAACCTTATAAAAATATACCTTAAATCGATGTTCTTTTCCTTCTATTGCACTTTTTATGAACAAACTAAAGACACTAAAATGGGATCATCCCTATCACCTTTTGTCTCAAACATCTTTTTGGAACATTTTGAAATTAAAGTCATCAACTCATGGCACCTCAAGCCTAAATGTTGGAAATGTTTCGTTGATAATAGCTTTGTGATCTGGTCCGATGGGATTCCTTCCCTTTTTGATTTCTTGAATCACCTTAATAACCTTTTCCTCCCACATATAATTAGTATGGAATTAGAAGAAAATTCTTCCTTACAATTTTGGATCTGATAGTTTCCTATTGGTTTGATGGTTCTCTCTCTCATCAAGTGTTTTGCAAAAATACCCATACTGATCATTATCTTCATGCCCTTTCCCATCATCATCCAACCCAAAAATATGTTGTCTTAAAACTCTCTTTAACAAAGCTATTCACATTCCTAATCCTCTGTTTCTTTCTAAAGAAAATTTCCATGTCATGAAATCCGTTAAAAACAATGGTTATCCTTTTAGTCAAATCAATAAGGCATACCAATTTGCTCGGTTCCCTAAGCCTAAACATTCTCTAATCCCTACTCTAAAAGCTATGGTTTCCCTTCCCTATATAAGAGAAACCACTAATCCCATTTCCAAAATTCTAGCCAAAAACATTAAAACTCTATTTAAACCCAACAAGACATTACAAAAATTATTCAAATCTCCCAAAGACCTTGTTGATCCTTTGAAAAACCTAGGGGTCTATACGTTTTTGTGCTCCAACGAAATTCATACATTGGTCAAACCAGTAGATCCATAAAATCCAAGATAAAAGAACATATAGTCGATACCTTTCATAATTGGTTTTCCAAATCAGTCATTGTTGAGCATTCCTTTAAATCTAAACACCTTATTTTCTTTGATTAATAGAAAATTCTTGTTTCAGCTCATTTCAACTCTACCCAAATTAATCGAAAAGCTCCTGAAACAAAAAATCATCCTAATAACTTTAATCGTGAATATGGAAATAAGTTAGTCCACTCTTGGAAACCTTGATCATCAAATCTCTCCTCCTCCTCCCCGTTCCCCCCCCCCCCCCCTACTTCGAATATATCCCCCTCTTTTTTAATTTTATTTTATTTATTTTAAATTTTCTTCTTATTATTTCCTTAGTTTTTGAAAAATTCCACCTTTTTTATTACTTATCCCCATTTAATAAATTCCCTCGCTCCCTCATTCCTTATTTATCAGGCATTCCTAATCCAGCCCTCTAATTCTTAATTTTATTTTATTTCTTTCATCTTCTTCTTCTTTCCTTACTTTTTGAAAAAATTGCCTTTTATTACTTGTCCTTATTTAATAAATTCCCCCCCTCCCTCTTTGTTTATTATACCTGCCATAGGCATGGTATTATGCATTCAATTTTTTCTTTCACCTGGTATTACTTTTTTTTTTACCAACAAAAAATTGCAGCTTCTCCATAATTTAACACTATGGATTAAATTTATTATTTATTATTAATATTTAAGGTTATTTATATGTAATATGATTGGTTCAAGTCTTGTTTTGTAATGATTATTATTGTAGTTTTTTCACAACACAATGTCATGTGGATAACCGCCTCATATTTTTCTGCCATAATTTTTGGATGCACTTGCAATATTTATGCCATGATTTTCAGATACTTTTATATTTTTCAATGTTAAGCTTCATAGGAAACCACCAAAAATTAAAATCCTTGAAAGCTTAAATAACATATTTAACATCAATTACTACCCAACAAAAATTAAGAGAGTAGTATTTAAATGCGACTTTTTGAAAAGTTTAACTTTATTCAAAAGCAAAATGCAATGGGATAAACTCATTAATAATTAGTGAAAATTGATTCAAACTATAAATTTTTATTTAATATATATTAAAATAGTTAGACACTTAAAAAATAAATATAGATTGAATTAATTATTATATAATTATTTTAAAAATAAAAACCACATATTTATATTGCTTAGGTATTTATTGTTTATTACGGATTTTGGTTTAAGCGAAATGAATTTTAACAAATAAATTAAATTATAGTGAAAAAATATATAATTTTACTTAATATCAATAAGAAATCAGTAAAAAATTATTAATAATAAATTAAAATGGTTATTAATTCAAACAACAAATAACTAAGTAAATAAATCAACTCTATTTTTAATATTTATATTTTTTTGCCTTCAACACTAACATGTTCACCAAAACTTTGAGATGGAACAGTTAATGAAGAACCTAAAAGATGGATAGTGAGATGAACAATGGTGGTGGGTCTGGTTTAGGTTTTATTGACGGGGAAGTCTTTAGGCAGTTGGAGGCTGGTGAGCGATGGAGGAGACGGAATCAGACTACACACTAGATCCTTTTGAATTAACCGGCATTTTTTCTGCAGGGGCTGGGGCTCAATCATTGTTGGTGGGTGCGGAATCGGACCTGGGACTGACCAATTCTAGGTATTTACTTGATTTTTGCTACCATGGGGTCGGGTTGTCGGTGTCGTTGACGGACTGTTCGAGGGACAGGTCTATACAGGCTGATGCGGTCCTCTTTGTTCGACAGTTGGGCCATATCTGGGAGGACACTAGGGTTACTGGGAATACAGGTGTCAGTGTTATTCATTCCTTGATTTGGGGCCTCCTTTAGACTTTTGTGACCCTTGTCAGGACAATCGGTGCTCTGAGCAGTTACAGGAACTTCCTATTGATGTGAGGGAGGTGGTTTATGGATCAAAATCATTTTCAAGACTGGTGGCAGAACCATTCTTTACATCAGTTTGTTTATTTGAAGATTTGGGGCCTTTTCCAGTTGGGGCTGTAGACTCTTTGATATATGTGGGGGGGTGGGGGGTAGTATTGGGGTTTCTTCATTAGTTGGGCACCCTCTATTGGAGGGGGGGAATGTTTCTTCATGTCCTATTTGTGAGGTTTTAAAGAATGTATTGAATGGTAAGTGTGTGGAGGGAGTACATGATGTTGTTTCTCTTCCTGGTTCAGTGGGAATTCGGTTGTTATTGAAAGATAGGGTTGAAGCTGCCAAACAGAAGGGGCATAAGAAAAAATTCATTGCGGCACGTATCAAATATTGTGGTGAAGGATTAATTTTTGGGGAGGATGTGCCAATGTCCAAGTTGGTTGAATATTCAGATTTGGATGTTGTTGATCGAGCCTGTGGTAGACATTTGGGGGTATCTTTTCTCAGGGACTGGATTAAGGAGACTTGGGGATCTAAGATTTCATATGTCCCTAGGGTTTAGCGGTTGGTGGAAGGTTGGTTTGATTTATTTATGCAAACCAAAGATGATGCTAAATGGGTGGTTGGCTCTCACTGGCAGATGGCGGGGGTGCCTGTTTGTTTTTCCAAGTGGTATGCACTATTTGATGCCAAGAGGGCTAAGGTTGTTGAGGAATTGGTCTGGGTACGCCTCCCTTGTCTTCCTAGTGGCTTCTGGGAGCTAGACTATCTAAAAGAAATTGGGAATTATATTGGGAAATTTGTTGAAGCGGATATGTCATTTGTGGAGATTGGGGAAGTGACGGTGGCTCGTATTTTGGTAATGTTGAAAATACGAGAAGGTTTGATGTCTGAAATCCCTATTCAAATACTATCAAGATCCTTCAAACAATAGTTGGATTATGAAGGTATACCTTTTCGGTGCTGAAGATGTCATGCTTATGGTCACTCGGTTGATTAATGCATGTTGCCACTTAGGCCTAGGTTTGTGGGGGTGGATGCTAGTGGCTATAAAGTGGGAGTTTCTAGGGTTGCACCAGATGAGGTAGGTGGTGGTGATCGTCGGGTAATGGGACCTTTGCGGGGGGGTACCAGAGAAGAAACCTCCTATCATTCATAGGTTGGCGGATCTGGAGGAGAAGGGGTTTACTAGTAGGGTGAAATTGATGCATTTGCGAGAGTCAATGGTCTCTACTGTAAAAGTGGTTGGTACTTTTAGTATGTCACCATCTATTCCTATTGTACATGATTCTTTTTCGTGTGATAAATTAGTTTTTGTTTCAATATATTCTGCTTCAACTACTTTAATTTCCTCTCTGGTCATGGTAGATTGCATCATTCCTAATATTGAGCAATGTATTATGTCTCTTAGTCTTACGTCTTTGCCTTTTCTCTCAGAGAAAGTTAGAAGAGCAGTGTATTTGGTACTCTCTGCAAAATCGGTTGATTTTGGATGGTGAAGGCATATGTGCTTCTTCTGGCCTAGGGTTGGCTTCCACCTTACCTTTTTCTCAAGGGGTAGGGGTCAGAAATCATTACTCTCTTATGCACAGGCTTGTGTGAAGATGGATTTAGCTTCTGGGAGACAATATTCTATTGAATGGGCGCTTAGAGAAGTGAAACCCAAGATTGCGGTTACCTCATGAATATTTTCTCCTTTAATTGTCGAGGGTTGGCGAGCCCGTCTAAAAAATCGTCACTTTGTAGACTGGTAATGGATACTAAGCGGGATATTATTTTTCTACAAGAGACTTTTATGCATTGGCACATGGGTGAAGGCTACTCTGGAGTCATTACTTTGGGTTTGGACATTTAAGGCTATTGATGTTTGTGGTTGTTCTGGTGGCTTGGTGTTGGGATGGCTCTATAGGAACTGTCGTTGTGAAAACATTTGGGGTTTTGAGTCGGTTATGGGGTTGGAGGTTTACTCGATGGATTTGGATACCTCCCTGTTAGTTGTTAATATCTATGGTCCTTATATTGATCGGATCCCCTTCTGGGAGAACCTGTTTCGTAAATCATTTTTAGAAAATAGGAAGGTGATTTTGGGTGGTGATTTAAATTTAACTGTGAGGGCTTCTGAGGTGTGGAGTGCAAATGCTAATCCTAATGCTCTTTTTCCTTTTTTCATCAATCTATTGGATTCACGTGGGCTGGTGGATATTGAACCTATTAAATTGAATCCTACTTGGAGGAATTGTCACTCTAGTGAAGATGTTATTGCTAAGATATTGGACCGTTTCTTGGTGGCTGAGGATGTTTCCTCGTCTTTGCACTATTTGAAGCAATGGGTGGTTTATGGTGGGGAATCATATCATAATCCAATTATATTGGAATGAAAAGGGCGGGGGAGGAAAACTCCAAGGCCATTCAAATTCAATGTTGAATGGTTGAAAGATAAGCACCTTGTTGACCTGGCTATAAATAATTTGATTCCTTATTGCCAGCATAGAGGTCATGCGAAGGTTCAGTTTATCAATAATCTGAGGAATATCAAGTAGCTCGCTTTGGCTTGGGCTCATGAAAAGAGATGTCAGGATGATTGGGAATTAAAATATATTGAGGACAAACTCTTTATTTTATTGGAGGGGTATGGTAGGGGTTTTCAATCAGAAGAGGATAAGTTGGAGGTTACAGGGCTTGAGTGCAAATGGAGGGTCCTGATGGTTGAGAAGGAGGCATCTAGACGCTTCAAAATTCAGACCATTTAGATGCAGAATGGATATGAGAATAAAAAATTCTTCCAAGCAGTTGCTCGGGGTCAAAAAAGGAATAATACTATTTGGGAGCTGGTTGACGAAGTAAGGACTAGACATTCCTCCTTTGAGGGTCTAGCTCATTTGGAGGTGAAACATTTCAATGATCTTTACAAGGAACCAGGTGGGACTTCCATTGAGGAAATTATTTAGGTGTCTCAATTGTTCCTTAGGTTTGTGGAAGAGGATGACAATGTGGAGTTGATGGCCAAGGTGTCAATGGAGGAGTTGAGGACGGTTCTCGCATCCTTCTAGAAGGATAAGCGCCCTGGACTGGATGGGTGTCCACTAGAATTTTTCTTGGGCTTTTTAGAATTTACTGGGGAGGATATCCTTCGAGTGATTGAGGAATCCCGTTCGAAAGGTTATGTTCACCCTCATGTTAATGCTAATTTTATTTCATTGATTCCAAAGTCAAATAATCTGGGTTCACTTGACGAGTATCGGCCTATCTCAATGTGCAACTATTTATACAAGATTATATCCAAGGTTATTGCATGTTGGCTAAAGGAGATTCTCCCTGATAGGACTTCGAGGGAACAATTTGGTTTTCGGCTGGTAGACAGATTCATGAGGCTATTGGGGTGGCTCAGGAGGGCTTACACAGTTTAAATTCTAGGGGGTTAAATGGTGTTATTATTGAATTTGATTTGTCAAAGGCCTATGATCAGGTCAATTGGCCTTATCTTTGACTCCTTTTGACACATCTTAGATTTTTTGTGGGTTTCATTCGATGGGTTATGAGTTTTGTGACTTCGGTATCCTTTGTTGTACTAATTAATGGGGTGGCTTCACCCTTTTCCACTCCTGGGAGGGGTCTTCGTAAGGGGTTTCCACTGTCCTCTCTGTTGTTTTTTCTGGTTGTGGAGAGTTTGAGCCATTTTCTTGATCATGCTAAAATCACTAGAAACTACAAAGGGGTTCTTATATCTCAGGTTTTGTTTATCTCCCATATTTTGTTTGTGGATGATATTTTGATATTTTGTGATGGGTCGTGTCAAGATGTGGATAAATTGTGTATTGGGTTAGAGATGTTTAAGAAAGCTATGAGTATGTTTATTAATCTAAATAAATCCTCCCTCACTTGTTCCAATCTTGAGGCGGTGGAAATTGACTATTTGTCCTCTAAGTTTGCTTGTCCTATTTTGGATATTGATGAGGGCCTCAAGTATATAGGTTTCTATTTAAAGCCCAATGATTATTGGAAAGATGATTGGCAGTGGTTAATTGAAAAAATTGAGAAGCGCTTGAATGTATGGAGCCATCGGTGGCTCTCAAGGGCTGGAAGGTTGGTTTTGGTCAAGTCTGTCTTGGAGGCTATACCGGTTTATTGGATGTCACTCTCTTGGATCCCAAAGGGGACTCTGGAAAAGATTCATCGATTATGTTTTTCCTATTTTTGGAAGGGACATAAGGAGTAGGGTTTTCCTTGGGTTCGTTGGGATGCAATTTAGATGTTGAAAGCTCTGGGAGGCTGGGGTCTGAAGAACATATTTCATTTTTCAAAGGCATTGGCAGCTAAGGTTGGGTGGCATCTCATCTCCATGAACAATCTGTGGACTTCTGTGGTGATTGAGAAATATATTAAACCATATACTCTAATTGATTGGATGAGGCTTCCTTCATGGACTTATGGGAATTCCTCTGTGATGTGGAAGGCATTGTTGAAATACTTTGAGCTATTTAGGAATGGCTTGGCGTGGAGGGTTGGAGATGGGAAGTCGCTTCGGGTGGGCATGGATCCTTGGTCAAGAAGTGGTATCGAACATCTTCTTCCAGCGGAGTTATTCACTTTACTTGCTGGGGTTGGGTTTAGAACACTTCATCAGATCCAGAATCTTGATACAACCACTACTTGGCAACAAGGTTGGTTACTTGGGGCGTTTCTCAATCTTTTGGGTGAACACCTTGATCACTAAAACAGATATACAAATGCGCTCTCTGCTACACACATTCATATCTCTGATAGGGCGGATGAATTGGTTTGGGAATCTGAATTGTCGGGGGTATATACACCTAAGGTAGGATATATCAAGCTCAGTGTGGCATTATTTGTGTTGAATCCTAAATGGTGGTGGCACAGGTTATGGAAGATTCAGTGTCCTACAAAATCAAAGTTATTTGGTTGGTCGTTGTTAGAGGGCAAGATGTCTACATGGGTTTTTTTTACAGAAAATATAGTTTAATGGCCCAAGATGGTGTTGCTTATGCAGAATGTCATCGGAGGATATTCCTCATATATTTGTTAAGTTCCCATTTTCTTGTTTTTTTTGGATGGAGGTTACTCGAATGTTGGGTCACCAATTTGTATGGGCAGGTAATTCCTTTGATGAGACTTACCAAGCATGGTTTTGTGAGGGGTCTTATCATCAATTTCAAGCTCTTTCTTTGATTGTTTCCTGGGGTATCTGGATGGAGAGCAATTGGTATTGTACAAGCTATTGGTATTTTCTCATATTTTTCATCCTTACCTACTGTGGGGCATACCCATGATATATAGGAAGAACTCATTGACTATACTTTACCATGGGGATATTTTGATGGTTCCTCCAGGGGGAACCCACCTATGGGGGCGGGGGTTGTCCTCTTTATTTCTGCAAATCAACACTATTATTTCTTTGCAGGCTTAGGGGAGGGGAGTAATAATTTTGTTGAATTAATGGGCATGTACATTCTTCTCTAATAGGTGATACTGAAAGGATGTCGGACTATATATGTTTTTGGGGACTCTCAGATCATTGTGCACTGGACAAATAGGATTCGACATTGTCATATTACTTGTTATTTGTCATTCATTGAGGATATATTTCTCTTAATGCAACAATTTGATCATTTTTCAATAACACATGTTTACAAGGAGAGAAACGTCCTGGCAGATGAGGCTGCCAAGAAGAGTTCGAAGGTTCTGGTGGGACAGATGCAGATTGAAGAGTTCCTTAGAAATGGACAGAGGGGTATATATCATCGCGCCTTCCATGAGAGGGGCACTATAAAATTTAATGAAAAATATATCATGATGCATATTGGGCTTGAGTAAGGTGATAAATTTTGGATTTTCATCAGTGATATATAATGTAATATTTGACATGTATGGACAATATATGGGTATTATGATATACTAAAATATATGCACAACATATATCTACAAATGTAATTACTATATTTTTTTTGGAAGTAATGACATTATGACTTTTTTCAAGGAATATATATATATATATATATATATATATTTTAAGAAATATACTCAACCTATCTTTCACATATATATCTGGCAAGAATAACCACCCTTTAAAATATATCTATTTATACTTTACACCGAAAATGTAAAACTTTCTAGACAACCTTCTCAACAAAAACATTATCACTATAATAAGACATTATTATTGTCTCTCGGTAGGATTGGATTCTTATCACCACAATGCAAAATTACAATTAACAAAATACCTCAATTTACCAATCGGTAAAACCTTAATTGATTAAATTCTAAACCTTAACAGTAACTTGAATTCAATATTTTTACTTTAATTTAGCAATATTTAAACTAAGTGGCATGTACTAGCTATTGTCTTGCACTTGTCCCTCCTTTGTTCCTTTTTCATATATTAATTCTTGATTAAACAATTATTAATAAAAACTATCAATCTTTCATTTTCTTCTATTGTTAATTAAAAATATATTTTAGTTCAAACCTCTTTTGAACTTTGAATGGACTCTATCCTATGAATTTTAATGCTCCCCTAAAATTTTATATATTTTTTACCCTTTGAATTTTAATGTCCCCTAAAATTTTATTTCTTTTTTACCTTAATTATTAATTCCCATTAAAATTTCATTTTTTGTGAGTATTATTGTTTTCCTCAATTTTTAATTCTCAATTCATTTTAATTCATAAATTACTCTTAGTAAATTAAAATATTCCTTATTCATCTCATATATTCCCTTTGACCTTTGAATTTTTTCATTAACCATTGAATTCTAACATATTTCTCACATATTTACTGTAACAACCCCTAGTTATGAGACATGTATTGCAAATTGAATATTGGGAAAAACATAGCGATGGGTAACATTGGTGATTAATTAATGACTATGGAAATTGACAAAGGCATTAGCAAAGAAAAAGTGGCATTAATTGACATTTATTTATGAAAATAATGGAAAATAGGAGAAAAGGGAGATGAAAGGTCACAAATTTGCATGAGGAGGAAATTGAAGGAAGATGAAGGAAAATGAAGAAAATAGAGGCCTCATCGATAAAAAGGCTTATGAATATCAGTTCATAGCTTTTTTCAGTTTTAGCTTGGAGCTCTCTTCTATTCTCTCACTTTCTCATACTCTTGCACACTTAAGAGTTTTCTTGGAGCATTTTGGCATACATTGGATTTGGAGAAAGAAGGTAAAGGAAAGAGAGAAAGCACAAGGGAACAATTGGATCAATAGCTAGAACTAGATTTCTTTGCAGGTAACAGGTTCCATGTTTGATTTTCTTGTTGATTTATGGATTCGTGGTATATACATGTGATTATCTGGTTATGTTTTGTTATTGGCATGGAGGATTTCCTATATTGGTAGTGGTTTTAGCCTTGCCTTTCCATTTCCTAGATAGCCATGGTGTTGTGGCCTTTTTCCACTTGATTTTTCTGGTTGGTGCTTATAATTCCTTATGGTTGTGGGTAAGAACAAATGCTCTGGAATCCCTGGAAAAACTTGGGTTGAGTTACTAGTCTTGGATCCTAGGTTGGACAAATGCTCTTGAGCGCTTGGTGGGTTGAGTTACTAGACCTGGAGCCTGGTTGGACAAACACTCTAGAGCCCTAGAAGGTTGTGGGTTGATTTATTAGCAAATAGAGCCCTAGACAGGTTGGGTAGACACCGATTTGGTTGGTGTTAGTGATGTTTGACCGTAAGGTAGAATCACTGGTTGAGGGTTGAGGAGGTTTTTCCTATGGAAGCCCTGGTTTGGTTTTTCTTGGTTTATTCCATGAGATCCCACATTCATTCTTGGAATATAACGTGAGGGTGATTGGTTGAAAGAGAGGTTTGGTTCAACCCAATCTATGGTCGTGTGGTACATGGAAGTCCCTGACTTGGTTGGCATTTTCATATATTAATAATAATTATTTCTCTACCTTCATTTATCTATATTTGTAGCAATTATGTTGGTGACATTATGGTTGAATTTCTATGGTTTATATGCTAGTTATTTTTTTCTTATATGTTGTTCATATGATGTATCTTCTATGGCTCTTTTCATGAATGGTTTAGTTATTGATCATTCGATGAATGTATGGATTAATAAGTGTTATTATAGCTATGTGGAAAGGGCACAGGATTTTCTTGGTAATTCTCAAATGAATATCAAAATTTTATGATCAGAAATGCATACATGACCTGTATCTTACATGTTTTCCATGTGTTTGATGAAACACTAGCATGTTTTGGTTACTCTAGGTCAATTTTTGAGTTGAGATTGAATGTTTAGCATTATTTCCATGTTAGACGTTATTCTAGAAAGTATCAGCCAATTATGGGCAGTGGTCTGGAGGAAGGCCTGAAAAGGTGGCATTAATCCTGGGACCGCATGCACAAAATTGAAGAATTTTGGTCACAACTGCACCCAGGCAGACTTGTGTGTGCAGTTGGAGGCATTCAACCGCATCGAGTCCTTGTCATGAATTTGGTTCGAGGTTAATGGGTGTCAAAAGGAGCCCTGACTCAGGGTATGGTCACCTGGGGTGGTTCTTTGGCCCCTAAGTGTTCTGTATCCTTGAGGAATGAGGTAAGTTGTTAGTTTGTGATCAGTTTGTCATCCCCACTTCCTTTAATGGATATAGGAGGTCAAGTCATGTCATAATAGATTTCCATCTCATGTTTACCCTGGCAGGCCAGTGAAACTGGGTAAATGTGGGAGGGGTGGTTACATTTAAACTTACATGCACTCTTTTCTAATCATTCTACTTCAATTGGTCCCTGAGGATGAGTGTAGTGTCCACCCAAAATGTTGGACACAATCCTCACGCCATGCACATAGTAATGACCTCTAGAAATAACACTACTATGATTATGGAATGTGGAAATATAAATTTAAAATTGTTTCTTTTATATATTTAACTTTTATGAACACCATTTTAAATTTTGGAAGAACAAGAGGAGACGATGGTGCACATCGTTATGGTTTTGTCACGACATTGTGTGGTATTGGGTGCCACCAACGAATACGTTTCCATTATGGTGCCCGTGAAAAATTTGGTCCAGACCTTGTTGAGTCCCCTCTATTTATCAGTGAACGAAATATCTGGTTTTGGTTTTTTTTCTAGGAGAAACAATGTCCATTACTCCACAAAATCCTCATGGAATTCTTAGAATGCGTAGGAATCAAAACAACAGATGCCCTTGTTACACAGATTCACTCCAAATTTGGTTGTGGCTACACAAGTTTCTACTGGGGATCAACAATCATTCTTTTGGTAGCCTCATCCTGTTGGCATTGGTGTGGAAGAAAAATAATTTTGGCATTATGTTTTCTCCTTTACATAACTCTACACTTCATTCCTAGTTTTTATCTTTTTATGGATTACACTTTGTCCCCTCATCCCTAGATTTTTTGGGGCTTCACTTGGTCTTTAACTTGGCCATTTCTGGGTCAAGGGCCACTGGTGGCATGCTTCCATCCACTTTTCCAGTGATAGAATAGAGTTACACTTTTCAAATCTTCATTAAGAATATCAGTGGAAAATCAAATAATTTATGGGTAAAAAATTCTACTATTGTATGTTCTCTTAAACATGAGATTGAAGCTAAGTTGGGTATATCTAATTGTTTTCAATGATTGCAATTTGAAGAGAAGGTTTTACCTAATTCCTTCGAGCTCCAAGACTTTAATATTTCTAAAGATTACACCATCATACTAAACACAAGACTCTATGGGGGTGCTCCTGGTGCAAAATCAACTAATGGGATTCCTATCACTTTTAAGGATGCAGTCCAAAGGAAGGTTCCAGCCTCAGCAACACAGGTGCAAAATATTTTAGGCCCTTATATTGTTGAACAAATGGAAAAATCTCCATCTATGGAACATAAACTTATTGAGGTACCTTCCCTTTTCTCTGTTTTACAATCTAAAGCATTTATTCATAGATTTAATGCTTTTTGGACTAAACCTGAAGCATTAATTCAATGGATTGTTTCCTCATCGACTTCAAACTTTAAATTTTTTCTATGCTTAAAGGGATTTTTCATAGTTCAATTTGAAACTTAAAAGGATCTAGATTATGCTCTTAATGCAGGGCCTTGGTTTTGGGCTAGAGTCATGTTATTCATTATGCATTGGTTCCCTAAGTTTGATGCCAACACCATGGTGGTCTCTAGCATACCATTTTGGGTGAGGCTCCCAAATCTCCCCCTTCCATTCTAGCACCACAAATTCATTGAAGATATAGTCAAACACTATGGGAAATTTAAAGTAATGGATCTGGAAAGAACATAAAATGATATCTTCACATTTTCCAGAATATGTATGGAGATTGATCTCAGAAAAGGGCTTCTGAATCATATAAATATGAAACAAAAAAACTTCCACTGGTCTCAAGTTATAGACTATGAGAACATGACATTTAAATGTTGCATGTGTTTTCAAATAGGACATTTGCAACATACATGTCCATAGGCAAAGAAGAATCGCAAGAAGAAGAAGAGGAAGCCTAATAAACCAAAAGGATGGTAGTTCACCAAGAAATATCCTTCTCAGGTGAAGAATAAGACAAAAAGAAAGTTAACTTGAATAAGAAGAATTGAATGACATAACTCATCAAGGAGACGCTCAATATGGGGACACTATGATTCAGCTAGACTTTGGTACCGTACAACATAAAGAAAAGGAACTTGTGGACTCTTTGACATTGGATGGAACTGGGGGCTCTAAAAGAGCTCATGTCTCTGAGAGCTCCAATTCTAACAAAGAAAAAGGTCCCCCATGTGGGACAAGAATTGGCTTTGGTTCTAGTTGAACCAAGCCCTCATGGCTGGCAAAAAGAGAAAAAATAGAAAAGTAAGAGAAAAGATTAGCACTAATCAGCCTTAATTTTCCTTTGCTCATTTGTCATCATTTCTAGTCTTTTACTTTGTGGTTCTTGTCACTATATGGACATTTATGCTACCTCTGTCTCTCTTTTTTCTTCATCATGTAATGCTTGTATCTATATGCATACACACTATGTGTGTCTACAAAAATTAAAATTTATTTACATTAATAAAAATTATGTTTTTTTTCTTCTCATATATATATATATATATAGATTATTGAAACATTACATTTCTATTATAAGTAAATATATAAATTTGTATAATTTAAGTGTGTATGATATAATAAGCCTACAGGGCTTTGGATTGATGGTGAATGGGTGCACTGTTAAGGCACTCCTTGTGATAGGTCACTGGTTCAAATCCCCCATGGGTGCTTACTTATAAAAAAAAGTGTGTATGATATAATAAAACCACACACATACACATATTCAAAAATAATAAATAACAACCACATTTAAAGGTTAAAATATTTTTTAAATTTACAAATGTTTCCTTTATATATTTAACTTTTATATTTTATTGAAATACTGCACTTCTATTATAACTATTTATAAATATATAAATTTGTATAATTAAATTGTATGATATAAAGAAATATACATACATACATATATATTTTCAGAAATAATATATATATATATATATATATATATATATATATATATATATATATATATATTATATCATTGGCTCACCTAGACACGGATGAGTTTCCTGTGCATGTAGCTAGTATCGACCTTTGGTACACTGAACCACAAAAAGAAAAAAAAGAAACAAATTTAAATTAAAAATATTTTATCCTTTAAATTTGTTTGTCTCATAGATATCTATATATATATATATATATATATATATATATATATATATATATATATATATCTATGAGACAAACAAATTTAAAGGATAAAATATTTTTAATTTAAATTTGTTTCTTTTTTTCTTTTTGTGGTTCAGTGTACCAAAGGTCGATACTAGCTACATGCACAGGAAACTCATCCGTGTCTAGGTGAGCCAGTGATATTTCATGTAGAAATGACTCCCAAGGAGTGATCATGTCAATATCGATGCGGCTAGAACTTGTTGGTTGATGAAAGGTGTCTTTAAAAACTCCTAATTACCCCACATTAATCATCAACTCGGGCAAGTCCTTTTATTCCAAGAGTGTATACAATATGTGCATACTATGAATCCAGAGAATAATGTTTCTTAAAATGAAGTATAGACCTTTGATACAAGAGTAAGAGGATGCATCTAATAAACTCAAATTGAAATCATTAAAGGAAATATGACATCTAAGCTTCAAGACTTAATCCTTTGCTGAAATCGTAGTCAAATCTCACACAAGCAATTCAATTAACAATAGCATCAGCCGAGAGCATAGTAGCAATAACTCATCTCTTCCTAGCTGATTCAATCTAAGTCATACTCAATCTCTACGAAGCAATCCATATGGAAATGATATCAATTTGAGAGTTTGATGGCAATAACCAAACTCTTACAGCTGATTAAATCAATATGATTCACTATCTAAATAATTTAATCTGCAATAAGCGTAAATCGAATCAAACGACAGTGCTGTAAAATATGTAAAGCAAATGTACTACGTCAATATAGGAAAGAGGTAAATAGCGAATAAGATAAACTCACAAAAAAGGGGAAAATTAACAAACTAATAAAACTTGCGAGAATCAGAAATATCTAACACAAGGAAGCAATTTAATCCACCAGAGGTCGGGTCCTTAGCCGCCAGCGAACACTGCTGAGCTACTTTAGAGAATACGAATGAACAGTAATTTCAATTATATCTTAATCATTGAACTTAAGTAGCATTACAATATGGACGCGTTCTCTAACAGTATGAGTCTGTAAATTAAAATTACAATTTGAAATAACAAAGATTGATCCCCTTTCTTCCTACAATCGTTTGCTTTTATAGTCAGAAAGAGGTAAAAGATAAATGTGATCCCTCAAGATCTCCCAATCCTGACGGATTCGCAACTGATTGCTATCTTCAGACACCTTTCCTATTTCGCACTGATCCTCCTGATTCATCCTCCGACCTGTCCACAACTGACGCGTTCCATTCTTCATTTGTTGGTTTATGTTTTTCCATTGTTAGGGAACAACAACTGTTCCTTTCGTCATTTTTCTGCATAAATAGGAGTAAAAGTTAGTTATGATGGCTAAATATTAACTGCGAGTAATTCATCCATTTCTTATCATAATCCATCATTATGTTAGTGTATTAAGATATCAAAGAGATAAGAAAAGAGGAAAAAAGTGATGAAATTAAGGGTAAATACATACCCATTTCGTAACTCAACATACTCCCCTGCTTACCTTGTTTCATGTCCTCATGAAAAGTAAGTAATTCTTATGCAGTGCAGTTAAAGAGTCGGCTGGAGAAGGAGCGTCAAAAATTGGTCTAAAACCACGATGTTGAGCCAGGAGCGCAAAGGCGGGCCCTTCCTTTCCTTCAGGAAATTCGTAGATAGCCCGATAACCTTCAGGATGATACCAAATAATGGGGCTCCAAAACCGACATCCTAACCAATAAGGTCCTTCTATCAAAATAAGATTGCTATAGGGGAAAAAACGGGCCGCAACTGCTTTAAAATTTCTGTAATTAAATGGCTCCCTATCCTGCACACTACTAGTGGAGACCATCCACCCGAGCTTGGATGTAGCCAGAGATCTTTCTTGAATGGAGAGGAAATATGATACTCCTTTCTGTACAATCTCCTTATGAATGGGCCCTAAAATTTTAATCACCCCTTCTCGTGTCATCAGACTCTTATGGTTGGCAAGCATTTGTAAAGGGTGCTTGGGTTCACTTCTTACCCAAAGATCCAATCCATGTTCCTGTCTTTGGAATGCGTTATGAGCTTTAAACCATTTGAGTTGGTTAACTACAAACGAGATAAAGGCCTAGAATTGAACATCTCCCACAAAAGGGTTAGGGTTCTTTTCCACCTCATTCTCTAATACAAAATTGTGTAGGTAAAACTCACAAAGAAGCCTTTGAACCTTTACACCATGTTGTTTGCAGCAATTTATAAAATCTTCAATTGTTCTTAATTCAATTGGTTTTCCAGCTCTCACAACTTTAATTTTCAACAACAGGTATCGTTCTAACAAAAACAAGGCATAATTGGTGGCGGGAGACCTGCATGCCAAGACATTTGTATATAGTGAGCAGATGGTGTCTATCTAACCTATGACCCTGTCTATTTTGAGCTTGATCTTCTCTATTTTTCCTTCCACCTTTCTGCATCTATTGAAAGTCTCGCTCTCTATTACATTTATTTCCCGAAGCTGTTTCTGCAGCTCTTGATATTTCTGTTGGGAAACAGTTTCTTGTTCAAGTCGTTCCAACCTGAGCCGAGCTTGTGCCAATTCTTCCTGAAGATTCAGTATAATGGGGTCATGATATCTTTGCCTTGTATGCCCATCTGAGTGCTTATGCTATGAGAAGGGACATCTTCTGTCTGTATTTATTTATTATGGGAGGTCCAAACCTCCGTCCGAGTAGCCATGCTATAAGAGGGTACATCCTCTGTTTGAGTAGCTACATCTACTAAAATTGAATGCTGTTCCTCTTGAGTGATGACTGTTTGAGTAAGTATGGGCTCAGTTTGAGTCCCTATAGCCCTCTCTTCATATAATTTTGTTTGTACGACCACATTTACTATCTCCGGGGTATTGTCTAGAACCTTTCCCATTGTGATTTCTTTTATTTTTCTTTTAAGCCTCTTTACCGTTTTACGAAGCTTCTGTTGTTCTTCTCTTAGCTTCTTCAATTTGGCTCTATACCTTTTCGGAGGAGTAACTGTTCTGCTGATAGTCTCATTAATAGCTTTTGTTTCTAAAGAGCCTGGTTGTTCACCCTGGCTCTGTTCTAATAAGACCATGTCTCCAGATTGATTATCAGCTTCCCGAATAATCTCTGTCTCTGCTTCTTCTTCTTGGTTTATGTTTTCTGTGTTTAGGCCTACCTGGCTGTTTTCCACTGGGAGCATGTCACCAGATTGGTTCTCTAATTCCTAAATGGCCTCTACATCTGTTTCCGCTTCGCGGCCTGCATCTTTTGAGGGAGATAGAATTCTGGTATAGCCAGAATTCCCAAGAGATTTGGTTTCTCCTAAGTTAAGATTGAGCAGTCCTTCAGGTTGCATGTAGACATTCATGTTGGCCAGGACCTGGGCGATCTCGAAATCATGCAACAGATCGCCTTGGGGGCTCATATTTGGTGTTGGGAGAGGTCCCAATTTGTTTCTTTATTCATCTTTGGAATGCCCTGTTCCTTCCTCAGGTTCTGATTCAGGGTTACCTTGTCCTTCTAACTCTAGCTACAAGTATTGTTCACTTACTTCGCTGGATAATTCTATGGGTTGACTAGTGTTGCCTTGAGGATTTTCAGATGCTCCCTGTTTTGACCTCAACCTTGTGGGTCATCTACTTTTGTGAGGTATGCTTCCTGAAAGGGCAGTCCTATTTCTTTTTGGAACAGGGTTAGGTGTTGGCAGGGCTACACCTCTTTTGAGGGTCAATATTAGATCATCCCAGGTTGATTGTTGCTGGGCAAGGTTATAGCTAACTATTAACCTGATCAGACAATGGTGGCTAACTACTGTTTCTATGTGTTGGGACCGTCTCAGCCTCTCGGTAGTGTCATGCAGTAATGAATTCAATAGTGCAGGCAAATTAACAAAGCATTTTTGTTTTAAAACTGCTAAAAGTTTGAGTTGTTGCGGCCTTACCATGTCTTTACACCCATCGTAGGTAATATAGTTCTGGACAATTCATGCCAATTCTCCCCATGGCTCTCCAAGAGAAGATGGTCGAATGCCTTTTCCCTTCTTGATTAGCTCCTGTCCTTCGTCCCTAAAAGCCTCGATAGCGTCATGCAGCTTTAATCGCTTGCCAGCCCATACTGGTCCTTCTACCGGCAACCCAGACACTTCTGCTATCATAGCATCTGTTACAGTGATTTGTCTGCCTCTTACCACAGATTGTCCATTCTGTAGATTCCGTAAAAATTTGATGGCGATTTCCTCATTGGGGGGTTGAAATCTTGTAAAATATGCTATCCATCCTGCACGAGCTAGAATTTCCCTAGCTTCATTAGAGACAGCCAGTGTTAAAGGTTCTCGGCGCACTATTCTTCCTCCCATGATGCTTGAATTCTGCAAACGATTAGTGTAGCGGAGAAAGCACAGCAACGAACAAAGCCGAGTGATGGAATAGCAAATGGTTGTAATGGCTCTATTAGGTGATACTTTATAAACATAAATACCGTTGTCGAGGACTGTTATAATGCCACATGCTCTATGATCATGGGATGTCGTATTGTTTTGCAAAATCAAATGAAAATATGACAGTGCATGCATAAGTATACTGGAGGTCCTCGCCCCCCTTCGAAATAATAGGTCACCTACGACTGAATGAATGAAAGGATAATGTGATGGCGGCGAAGTACAGGGGTGATGGATTGGGTAATGAAAGTGGCAAGGTACGCATATTAATGAAAGGTGTTATCGGGAAATCTAGCGTCCACTTGGAGCTGCTAGTCCCACTAAGACTGGTAGCTATCTTAGAAACAAACAAACTAAAGCTACTTTCGCTCTCTTTTATGAGAAGTAGATAAGAGGGGAACAAAGGACACCAACCTCAGGCTTGCGCTTAGTTCCTTGCTTAGTTCCTCTCCCTTCTGACAGATCCTTGCCACTTTACATTCATCTACCCAGCTTCAAAGATCACCCGTGTAATCAAAGAAGCATAACACTATCGAAGAACAAAGATCTACAATCACAAACAATATAGGACCAGATATATATTGACCACACAAATTCATATATCATCAAACATACAAGAATGTGGAGGAAAACTTGAATAGCTTTATTAATATCAAGAATAGCAAAGAATTACAACCAATTGTTCTGACCCAACGTCATCCTCCTAGCATGAAAGCCCTTCTTCACCTCATGAAAAGCTTAGATCACCCAACACTATGATGTTCCACCAAGAAACCAACAACACTTCCTTACAAGATACAAAATTCCAGCCTCTGGATCTCTAGGATGAGGGATCCATATATAGATGATTGCAGGGGGGTGAGCTAGCTTCTGGGATTTTGATTAGTGTCCTCTCTCTAATAGTTCTTGATTCCTCTTGGAGGTTGATGATCTCCTACTCATCCCTGGGTGAATTCAGAGAGGCAAGTGTCATAGGAGAAGTTTCTGGAAGATTCTATGATCATCCACCTCGAAAACTGTCTATGCCATTTGTCCACTCTCGCCCATCGCACCCTACAGAAGGGCTTTTCAGTATGCATCGCACCCTTTTCACTGGGCAGGTGAGATGCATCACACCCTCTGCACTGGGCAGTCTGTATGGTCTAGTTTTGACCAGTTCTGAGCAGATTCCTGTGGAGAACTTCTGGGAGATGATGTAATCAGCTGACCTTGTTCTTTTAGGGTATGGAACAACACTTTTAGGGACTTAGGAGCCCTTGGTTTTTGGACATGTTTGATTTGGGTTGAAGTGCCCAAAAATGTCTATAACAAAAGGATCATAAAGGATATTGGAGTGATGAAAACAAGGCATGTAACGAGAATTATCAATAAGTGATAAGATGCCATGAGGTGATGCGATAAAGAAAAAGGACAACATACACAGGAAATAATACTTTACCACTGTTATTCCACTTAAAACTATTATGATTGATTTAAAATGATTAACTCATGCATAAAGGTTCAAGTTAAGTTAGGGACATAGTCTCTCCATAGAAAAGATAAAAACATAAGAAGAGGGCATTATAATAATTATTGATGTAAAATAGAATTTCAATACCATCAGCAGAGCTTCTGTTGCCCGCAAGCGTTCATAGGCTCAACAGAGTTGCTTTCTAACCCTTGGGAACCATGGTCCTCTATGCATAATTGGGGAAGTGCATTATGATGTCCATAGTAGAGACCAATGTACTGGCATGGTAACCAGATGAACACTTATATTGCCATTCACTGGGAAGTAGCGAAAGTGGTTAGGCCGGCTCGTGATGAGACCTCCTGTTCCAAGGACTTTGTTTCTTGATGCATCCATTGGATCATATCCTAGTGTGGTGGCCATAGTGGGAATGCCACTTCAATCCTTCCTTATGATCATGGTAGGCTAGCTCGTGATGAGACCCCCTATCCTTCATCTGTGGAAAAAAATTCATACAATTGTTAGTGAATATATATATATATTTTAAACACTCCCCATTTTATATATATAGAGGGTTAGCACTCCTTAAGAGTAGGGATGGTGGAAGAAGTTTGAACATATCAATAGAAAAAATATACCCATAATCTTATTGATAATAAACAGAGAGAATTATATGGGACAGGGGAGAACCAACACGGTACAGATAATCAATCAGTTTGATTTATAATGGAAATGAGGACAGTGAAGTGATATAGATAATGTGTCCTTTCTTTTTCGATCATCCAAAGAAATCTTGTTAAAGATGATAATATTCAAGATATTTGCTTGTTTGAGTAGACTACATACTGGTTGTCCTTAAATATGTATTGTACTTTTTATGCCCTAAAGAGGATCATAAAGAGTGAACTGGGATGGTCTAGGGATGATCATGCAAGGGAGAGAAAGGGTGTTTTAAAAAATACTCACAAGGTGTTGTTCCCTGAGGGGAACATCAAAAGAAAACCCACACAAAAAGTGTTGTTCCCTATAGGGAACAACAACTATTCCCTGTAAGGAACAACAAATAAAAACACGCAAAAAAATGATGTTCCTTATAGGGAATACCAGTTGTTCCTTGTAGGGAACATCAAATAAAAATTCACGCAAAACGTGTTGTTCCCTATAGGGAACAACAAAGAGAATACAAACAAAAAATTGTTGTTCCCTATAGGGAACAGCAGCTGTTCCTTGTAGGGAACAACAACTGTTCCCTGTAGGGAACAACAGCTGTTCCTTGTAAGGAACAACAAGGGAAATACACATGAAAATTGTTGTTCCCTATAAGGAAGTACTTTGGGATTATCTTCTGCGCCGAGGATTTGTGCTTGCAGCAGCTGTTCCCTGTAGGGAGCAGCAAAGAAAAATGCATGCAAAAAGTGTCATTCCTTATAGGGAACAACAGTTGTTCCCTATAGGGAACAACAAAGAAAAATACACACGAAACGCTTTGCTCCCTATAGGGAACAACAAAGGAAAATGCTCACAAAAAAGTGTTGTTCCGTATAGGGAACAACAGCTGTTCCCTGTAGGGAACACCAGTCGTTCCCTGTAGGGAACAACAAAGGAAAATGCACATGAAAAAGTGTTGTTCCCTATAGGGAATAGCAGCTGTTCCCTGTAGGGAACAACAAAGAAAAATGCACATGAAAAAGCATTATTCCCTATAGGGAACAGTAACTGTTCCCTGTATAGAACAACAAAAACTAAAAAAACAATCATCTCTACTATTCTAAGAAAATCCAATCGAATAGAAAGAAAATAGAAAAGAAATTTTATGTACAAGTTTCAAAAAATAAATTCTTCACTGGACTGGTGCTATCGAAGGTTTTCCCACTTCAACGAGAATTTGTATCGTAGAATCTTCACGTATCTGTTGGCAAAAGGATTCCCTTGTAAGCGGTTTGTGGTTGAGGCATACTCAATGTCCATTTGCTTTAAAAGAGTAGCTAGACCCATCAATGGTGGCTAATGTAAGGGTGCCATTATCGTGCACCTCTTGTATCTCGTAGGGAACTAACCATCTAGTCTAGAGTTTGCCAGGAAATCCTGGAACCTAGAATCATACAAAAGTTCCCAGTCACCTTCATGGAATATATTTTTCTTGATGAGGGCATCATGCCATTTTACTCTTTGTTGTTGAATCAATGCAGTATGCTGAAGAGCTAATAGCCAGATTTCATCAAATTCATTGATTTGATGTAGTCTGTTAACCTAAGCTTCATTCAAATCCAATCCTACTTCTTGGGCTATCCTCAATGTCTGAATTTAAAATTCTATGGGGAAGATAGGTTCTTTGCCAAACACTAGCTGATATGGGGAGTATCCTGTGGTATTCTTCCAAGTCGTGCGATATGCCCACAGGGCTTTTGGCAATTGGATAGCTTAGTCACATCTATGCGAGGTGATTGTCTTTGTTAGAATTGCCTCGATTACTTTGTTGGTACTTTCTACCTGGCCGTTCACCTGCGGGTGGTATGGAGATGTGATTCTATGCAAAATGTGATGATTTTTTAATGTAGCAGCAATCTTATGGCTTACAAATTGTGGCCCTCCATTCGTAATTATTTCTCCGGGCAAGCCATACCACACAAAAATTTGGAAAAGAAAATGGATTATTGTGTCCTCTGTTGCCCTTGGTAATGCTTCTGCCTCCACCCATTTAGTCACTTATTCTGTTGCAACCAGTATATATGGCCAATGAAATCTAATGCCCAGTGTTCAAAAGGTTCGATGACTAACTGTGGATGTAGGGGCATCTCGTTAGACTGGCCAGGGCAACTCATTCTTTAGTAGCTATCGCATGCCTGGATAAATTTCTTGGCGTCCTTAAAAATGGTGGGCCAATAATAGCCCATCTGTAAGACTTTATGTCCAGTCCTGCAGTCTACAAAGTGTCCATTGCAAGGTCCATTGTGGCAGGCTTTTAGGATATCATAGATTTCGTCTTCTCTGACACACCTGCGGATATGCACATCGGCGCCTATGTGAAAGAGGTATCCTCCCATCCAGGAGAACCAAGTGCTGCGTTGCACTATTAATTTTCTTTCTCTGGGTGTCAGGTGCTTGGGTAATTTTCCCACTGCTAGGTAATTCGTGACATCTGTGTACCATGGTGTTTTCACAGTTACAACAAATAGGTGCTCATCGGGGAACTGGTCTTCTACTGCCACTGTGTCATCTGTTTTTGGCACACGTGAGAGGAAGTCTGCCACCAGATTTTCCTTTCTTGGTCGATCCTTGATTGTTATGTCAAATTCCTGCAAAAGGATTAACCATCGTGTCACTCTTCCATTCGTAATAGGTTTATTAGCTAAATATTTGATAGCAGAGTGATCAGTATACAAAACCACAGGGTATCCTATTATATAGTGTCTGAATTTGTTAATAGCATAAATTATAGCTAGAAACTCCTTCTTGGTCACGATGTAATTCAACTTAGCAGGAGTTAAATTTTTGTTGATGTAGTATATCGCATAAGGTTTCTGTCGAGAACTGCTCCAATGGCTGTATCTGATGCATCAGATGAAATCTAGAATGGTAAATACCAGTTCGGGCCCCGTAATACTGGGGCTATTGATACTAGCCATTTTAATTCTTCAAAGGCAATGTCACATTTTTCAGTCCATATAAAATCAATATTTCCTATCAAAGCATATAATGGTGTAGCAATTTGGGAGAAGTTCTTTATAAATCTTTGGTAATATCTAGAAAATCCCAAAAAACTACGTACCTCAGTTTGAGTGCAGGGTGTAGGTATTAAGAGGATTATCTAAATTTTTGTTGGATCTACCTGAATTCTAGCTGCTGAGATGTAATGAATCAGGATGAGGCCTTCGGTCATCATCATGTGCGATTTCTCGTGGCTTAAGCAGAGCCTAGTAGCAATGCATCTTTGCAGGACTTTCCCCAGCGTCTGTAATGCCAGCTCGAAGTCATCTCCATAGGGTGTAAAATTGTCCATGTACACCTCGAGTCCCTCGTTTATCAAATCTGTAAAGATGCTGAGTATGGCTCTCTGGATTGTGGCAGGTGCATTGCACAGTCTGAAAGGTAATACCCTATAAGCAAACGTCCCCCAGGGGCAGGTGAAGGTAGTCTTATATTGGTCTTCAGGGGCAATTTGGATTTGGTTGTAGCCACTGAAGTCATCTAGGAAAGAGAAGAATTTTTTACCTGTCGATGTATTTATAACCTAGTCGATGAATGGGAGGGGAAAATGATCTTTTTGCGTTGCTTTATTAAGATCTTTGTAATCGACACATATATGCCACTTCCCATTCTTTTTAGGAACCACAACTAATGGAGAAACCCATTTGCTATCAGATATAGGATAGATGAAATTTACATCAAATAGTTTCTGTAGTTCGTCTTTAATAACATCCTTTAGGTGAGCGTTTAATCTTCGTTGAGGTTGTTGAATGGGTCTCACATCGTTCTTAGTGTAGATGTGGTGCATACATAATTGGGGGTCAATCCCTTTCATATCCGGGTAATCCCAAGCGAAAGCCTCTTTATATTTTCTAAGGAGTTGGATAAGCCTCTGCTGCTGGTCATTAGTCAGGTTTTTGTTAATGTTTAGGACTTTCCCTGGCTCAATTTCAATGGGTTTGCTGTTATAAACAGTTGTTGTTGGTATTATTTGGTCATTGATATCTTTTAAGGGATCTTCTTCAATTTCGTTATCCAGGGCTGCTTCAATCATGTGACATTTTAGATTAGATACGACAGCTGGGTGGTTAATGTAAGTGTCAATAATGTCATCTTCTGTTTTATTCTTAAATTCAAGAGCATATGCTACAGTTAGTGGTGATCGAATATTTTTAGTTAGATATGTTACAGGTTGTTTCCTAGTTTTTATTATAGTTAGGCTTGGTTGAGCGGGAGGATATAAATCTACGTTCTTCACATTACTTCCTCTTGCTATAGTCATACTGCCTATTCGACAGCTTATATAAGCATCTGTAGTCGTGTTGAAGCCCCGAAAATCGGGTCGACAACAAGGGGGATACCCGCCCGGTCCGGACCTTGGTTGGCAGCTCCTTATCCGTTTGGTATAGCGGGTCCGACTGGGGATAATGGGACCAGTTTCCCAATCTAAGGGTGTGTGTGTGTGCAGAGTTGGATGATGCTGATCTAAGAGTTCTAATCTAAGCTATTTTAATCTAATTCTATGCTATTGTAATCTAATGAAAACATCACATCTAATCTATGCTAACCCGGGATGTATTTCTTCTATTATGAGATCTAAATAGATTTCAAATAATAACTGGTAATAGAGATCATTCAGCTATCATAAGAATGGAAATCAATTAAGATGAACCACTTTGCATAAAAAGTTAGGCAAAACAGTTGTGAACAGCATATCGCATAATAAGTTATTCATATATCAAACATAAATAAATGGCTCCACCGTACAAAAGTGCCAAATGG
Source organism: Pinus tabuliformis (assembly GCA_031772625.1). NCBI lineage: Eukaryota > Viridiplantae > Streptophyta > Pinopsida > Pinales > Pinaceae > Pinus > Pinus tabuliformis. Next base: position 366,025,589 of record CM062816.1, read on the forward strand.
TAACTCAAACATTCATGCAATAACATATAAACAATTAAAAACTGTATATCACTTTAAGAATATAGGCAGAAATGGTCAAGAGATAAAAGTACCATTTATGACTGGTCCTACTCATAAGCTTCAAGCAACAATGATTTATCTCTCCTTGTTCTAATATCTACCAAGAGTACAGAAGTGCAACATCAGTAGCAGATATCAAATGCAAACATCAATAAACCTTGATCCATTCATTCATCAAAACCTCCTCTGAGGGTGCAAAAGTGCATGTTCTGAGGACAAGTTTTTGACAAATTTATGGACCCTTCTCTAAATGCATGAGAAGGGTTTAAATACTGCTAACTAAATAACTTAATTACATAAATTTAGGATACGGTTTAAATGACCGCCCTTTATCTAAGCAAACTTATTTCTAAAAATTGAATCTAATTCCTAACTATTTCTGCATTTGCTCCTTAATGTTGTGAGCATTCAACATTTGCCTGGGAAGAGTCGGCTGGTTGTTTTCTGCTTTTGCTTGAGCTACGCAAATAGAAATGGCAAGCGCTGGCACCACTTTTTAGTAAACTAGAAGATATTTTTGGGAATCATCCTCTGGCTGGGTGAATTTACTGCGTATATACTTGGTAACAACCCAAATTTCTCTCAAATTGCTTCTGCTTTTGCTATCTCGGTTTCCGGACTCGTGGATGACTAAGCAAGTTAGGGACTTTGCTTTCTGAACAATTTTCTTAGCGATGCGCGATTAGGCGCTAATCGCGTATCGAAAACTGCCTCCGTTCTTTGATCCGGGCCTTTCTGGTGCGTTTTTCGCCTTTAGTGCTTTTTCCTTTACCGGGCATAAGCTTCAGAATTTTGTAAACATGCTGCTTTTGTGAGCTTTTGACCTTGAGTGTCGAATCGCCTATTGATATCAGCATCTGTTCAGTAATACTCTGAAATCTGCGTTTCTGTTGCATGCGGTATCCGTTTATGAGGACATCTCTTCTCTGTTCTCCGAGCATTGACGCTTTCCCTTTTTCCTTAGATGTTTCCTGCACATTGCTTCATGTTGTTTCCTGTTTTTCATTCTTGCAGTTCACACAAAGGAAAAGAGTAATGATAATAAATTTTGACACAAAAGCTCTAAGCTCTACGAATGTATAAAATCACGACACCCATAGTGAACTGACTCTTCGAAAAACACAAAACTGTCCTTCATGAATACTTTGGCGTACATTCATTAATTTCCTTTAAGGCGCGTGCCCAATTTTTGGTTTAGGGACAGCTTTTCTTGAATGCTGAGCCGAGGAAAATTTGCGATGGGTGATTTCTATGACTCACATCGCAGCATCACGGATCGCATTATCGAGATGTGTCATCGCAGAGTTTCCTGATCAGTTTATCGCAACATCGCGTTTATCGCAAGATCGTAGATCATAGATCGTTGCAATTTGTTAAGTTATTGTGTGCTGTTTATGCGATGTTGCGATATGCGATGTCGCATATCGGCCATCGGAGATTTCTTAAGATCTTCATTTATGGGCGCTTCTTAATGTATGCGATGCGATGAATTTCGCGTCGCTTCTTCGCAATTTTTTATTGTGCTCATAAAGAAATGTTTTACTCCTCTCCGTGCGATGTATTTTTAAGGAGTATAATACAAAAATTTTTTTATAAATTTTTTTGAATTTTTTACTAAGGGTCCCCACTTGTTTAGTGTTATTGCTTATGCTAAAGAAGGAGGGGGGTTGTTGGAGGCCACAACAATGGCGATTCACTTGGAAGAACCAGTTATCTCTGCTTTTCTATTGAATTTTTTAAACTTCCAAAACGGAAATTTTTTTGATAAATTTAAACTTTGTTATGGACAGATAGAGTACATTATGCCTTATTCTATCAATGATATTTTGTTTCAACCTCTTTCTATTCTAATTGTTTTCTTCCTCAGGCTTGTCCTTGTATTTATATCAGCCATTACTTGGTCTTGTAAAGATAAAATAAAGTCTTCTCTGTGTGCTAGCTTTAAAATATGCTCGTTTGTTGTAGGTAGAGCCTCTGCTGCCAGCAGGCGTCCATAGCCTCGACAGGGTTACCTGTTACCCAGAAATGATCCTTTATCCTGCTTAAGGTTATCTACAACCTTCAAAGAAAAATCCACCTTGACACTTTTTCCTTTTTTATTCTTAAAGAACAATGTCTTGGTTTGGTAGCCAAATTATGACACAGTCATTCACTTGATTTACACTTTTGCTGAACAAGCTGGCTCGTGATGAGACCCCTTGTCTTTTGATTTCAACAATCTTGAGTCATTGCCCTGTTTTGATGGACAGTGTTTGGCAAAGTTAGCAAAGTTATAATATCTGTGATCATGATAAGCTGGCTCGTGATGAGACCTCTTATTCTTTGAGATATAGTGTTTCTTGGATTGTCCCTCTGAATGCTGCGATTTTCTTTAACAGGGAGGAAATCATTGTTTTCCTTAAGAAAGCTCTGGACGACAATAATAGAGTTTGAAAACAACAGTTTTACAAAGAATCTTTATTTTGTTATTGATACCTTTCATTGTGCTGATATATAAAACAATTTCTTCGCTAAAGGTTGCTTTCATCAAATTTTTTGAAGTTGAAACTAGTATCATATCTAGGCTAAAGTTTTTAACTGTATCTGTCAATAATAAAGATCAGATTTTCAAAAATTTTCTATTTATACAAGCGAAAAGCTCAAAATCTGAAAGAGAATTGGTGTCTTTTCGTGAATACCGGTAGCAACCATTTACAACTGGTTTTATTATGAAAAAGAAAAGAAAAATAAAACTATTCTACAAAATAGAAGAATAATCTTCTATGGAAAATATATTTTAAGGATTTGTCCATTAACAGGCAAAGAATCCCTTCTACCTGCTAAATCCTGTAAGACAAACGTTGATGGACCTATGACTTCAACAATCTGAAAAGGACCAAGCCACATCTTTTGAAATTTTGTATGTTTGCCCTTTTCTTCATGAGCCTTATCCCATTTTAAAACTAAATCTCCCATCTGAAATTTTTTTCTGGTCATTATGTTTGAATCAAAAGAGGATTTTATTAGTGCTTGATGATGAGCATGGGTTTTCTTAGCTTGTTCTCGTTGCTCTTCTAATTTAATTATTTCCATTTGTCTTAGTTGTATGGAGGAAGTAGGTACTTCATCAATGTATTGTATTAAAGACAAAGAGGGAATGACTAGGTGAGTTGGAAGAACCACTCCTTTCCCATAAACTAAATTAAAGGGGGAAGTGTCGATCGAAGCTTTTTTCGTTATTCTATCTGCCCATAAAGCATTTACCAAAGCTTTATGCCAATTCTTTTGGTTCTGGTCAACTGTTCTTTTAATAATCCTGATTAGGTTTTTATTTGTTGACTCAGCTAACACATTACCTTGCGGATAGTAATTGGCCGAATATTTTAGTTTGAACCCTCTTTTAAGTGCAAACTCAATCATTGCATTTCCAGAAAAGTATGATGCATTATCAAACATTAAAGCCGTTGGCAATCCAAACCTAGTGATTATAAATTGATCTATGAATTCGATAATATTTTTAGAATTAGCTGTCTTGAGAGGAACTGCTTCTACCCATTTAGTAAAATAATCTGTTGCCATGAGGATGTATCTATGCTGCTTAGAAGAGTGAGGAACGATCTCACCTATTATGTCCAAGCCCCACTGACTGAATGGTTGCTCGATGTTTACCGGTTGTAGTGGCAGGGACGGCTTCTTTTGTCTTCCAGCAGTAGTTTGGCAGACTTGACATTTCCTCACGTAACTGTGTGAATCTTTGAACAACGTAGGCCAGTATTATCCTGCATGTAAAATTTTATGTGCAGTAGCATCTCCAGCATAGTGTCTGCCTGCTGGTCCATGGTGGAGTTCCTGCAAAACTTTTTCAGCTTTAGTTTTTTCAAGACATCTAAGAAAAACAGAATCATAATTCTTTCTAAAAAGAATATCATTTATGAGCTGATATTGTTTAGCTTTCAATCTCAGAGTTCTTTTCTTAGCGTGATCTAGTTGTGATGGAGCATACCCGTTCTTAAGATAATAAATGATATCAGCATACAATGATTCTGCATCGTTTAGGCTTACCTCATACATTTGTATCTCTTCAGATGAAATTTCAGAGATTTGCGATGCTCCAACCAACATTTTGCAGAAGCCTTGACCTCTTACAATGTTTGCTGGTTTGATCTCAAGGTCGTATTCCTGTAAAGCAGTGATCCAATTTGCTCTTTTCTCGCCCATATCCTTCTGTACTAGAAGATTTCTTACCGCTGGAAACGATACTATGATCTTAGTATGGGTTTTAAGTAAGAAAGGTCTGAAATATTTGACCGCTTTGAAAACAACATAGGCCTGTTTTTCCACGTCTGAATAATTGAGTTCAACACCTTGTAAATTTGAGCTAAAAAACGCAATTGGAGCTTCCGCTTTTTCTTGATTTGCTTGAGTTAGAATCGCAACATATGATTTCTCTGAGGCAAATGTGTATAAAACAAAAGATTCTGAAAAATTCGGGGTTGCTAAAGATGGAGCATTAATAATAGCTTGTTCGATTAGGTTGAATGCTTCATGTTCATCTTGACCCCATTTAAAATTTGAATTCTTTTTAATCATGGTTTGCAAAGGAGACACAATTCGTGAAAAATCTGGGACAAATCTCTTTACAAAATTGATTTGACCAAGGAAAGATTGCATGGCTTTTTTATTATGAGGTAGAGATATTTCAGAGATTTCTTTGATTCTGTCAGGATCAATGTGAATACCGGATTTTGACACTATGAATCCTAGAAGTTTTCCTTCACTTAATGCGAAAAAAGATTTCTTTGGGTTAAGTGAAATCCCATACCTTAAACATCATTGAAAGATTTGTTTTAAATCTTTGAGATGGTCGCTTCGCTTCTTGGAGTACACTGTTATATCATCCAAATAAATTACTACAGATTTATTGACTAAACCCTTAAATGCGATGTCCATGGCTCTTTGAAATGTAGCGCCGACATTAATCAAACCAAATGGCATCTTCCGATATGCATATGTGCCCCATTTAGTTCTGAATGTGGTTTTCAACTGATCATCGGGATGCACCAGCACTTGATTATATCCTGAAAATCCATCCAAGAAAGACATCAGTTCTGAGCCTGCTACTGCCTGTAATATCTGTTCCATAGGTGGAAGAGGAAAATTGTCTTTTTGACAGGCTTTGTTAAGATTCCGAAAATCGATACAGATTCTAATATCTCCATTTTTCTGTCTAATGGGTACCATATTGGAGACCCATTTGGAATGTCTGACGGGGAAAATTATTCTGGCTTTTAATAACTTATTTAGCTCAGTTTTTATCTGATTTTCTAAATTGGGGTGGATCTTTCTCAGTTTCTGTTGGACAGGTTTTTTGTTGTCAACCATAGGAATAGTATGCTGAATGATAGAAGTGTCGTACGTCTTCAGCTCATCGTAATTCCAGGCAAAAACATTTTTATATTGTCTCAAAAGATGAATATATGCTAGTTTTTCTTCAGGGACTAAGCCGATGCCTAGATTAACGTTTTGTGGTTTATCATCGGTTCCTAGGTTTACTAATTCGTAGTTCAGAGTTGGACTGTAGAGCTTTGAATTGGTAGACCTTTTAAACCGATTTTTCAAATCGTATAAGTCTTCTAACTTAACCACCGATTTAGGTATAGCATTATCAGTGCTATTTTGTTGTATTTTCCGATCGTGATGGTATTCGTCAATTATCTGATTGGAGTAGGATCCTTCATAAGTGAGGAAATTTACAATATCAGGATCGTCATTGAATACTCTCCAATTTGTAATGTTGTCAGGGATGGATGGTCTAAAGATTAATTCTATTGAGAATCTATCTGGACTAAAATCTTCGGAGGGAATAAGCCTAGAGGCTATGTTAGCCAAAAGGTCTGCGCTTGCGTTTTGGAGTCTCAGGATTGAAGAAATATTAAATGCTATGAAATGCTCAGTCAGATCTTGTACTAAAGATTGATAGTGTTTTAAATGACCTGATAGGCAATGTATAGTGTTACGTACCTGTTTGACGATAATCTCAGAGTCTCTGAAGACTTGAAGATACTTGACGTTTAACCCGATTGCTTTGTATAGGCCTTGCACCAAGGCCTCATATTCTGCTGTATTGTTTGTGCAATTGAATTCGAGTCTGCACGTAAGCATGGTCTTGTTTCCTTCTGGACTAATCAGAACGCATCCTGCTCCTGCTCCTTCGTTAGATTTAGAGCCATCGAAATATAATTTCCAAAACAAAGATGTATTTACAGGTTCATCTACAAAATTAACACACTTTGAACTAGCAGTTTGGGAAAAATTTTCGACCTGGGACAAAACTGAATTTTCTAAGTAAGGTGATGTGTGAGCATTGAAATTACCGAGAAAAGAATCTACCGAGTAATTGCCTATGATACTGCTGTTATACGATACTGCTTCATTTTCTCCCTCTAATTCCGTTACTATGTACTTCTGGTGTAACTCTCGTTCAACCTTTATTTGATTCGGTTTACCGTTGTAGGGTAACCACATGTGCGACCAGTCAGTTGCAAAGTATCCATGGAGTTTCTCAGACCAATCTCTGCTAAGAATTAAGCCATAGAATTCTGGGATATCAGCCACTAGAATGTCAATAACCTGACATACCTTCGGGTTAGATGACAATCTTATGGTTACTTGATTAATTTCACCAATCACTTCGACTTGAGATCGATCAAGCTGAACTATGTGCACTGCAGATTTTTGTGGTTGAACATTTAACTTAGCACATATTGATCTGGGTAAAATATTCGATGAAGCACCAGAATCTACCAAACAATTGTGCACATTTTTATTGAAAATTTCATAAGTGAGAAGAAACGGGGGAGTGTGAGATCTTGATCTTCCTCCAATCAAGGCGATATCATTTGGATCAATCTTATTGATCGCATTAGTTGGAGGTCTCCCCATGTTGTGGGAAGCTTGAGAGAGTACAGTGGTAGGCAAAGGTACAATAGGCACGGCATGTAATTCTTTCATCATTATCTTCTGTTGATGCCTCAATTAGCTCAATTCATAAAGGGTAATATTAGCCCTAGTCTTTTTCATGTCATCAATAATATTGTACTCCATTTCATCCGACACTATCAGTGTTTTTGATGGAGTTGTTTGATCTGCTTGGACTGGGCTAGATTGAGTCGCTTTAGTGGTTGTTTTCTTTGTTGCGACTTTATCTTTTTTTGTAGGGATTGCGCTCTTCTGCTTAGGGGTAGTTTGGGGAGGATCAAGTTGATTTTTGCTTCGTGTGCTAACCGGAAATACTTCTTGATCTTCTTCTTGTGGGAGGATGAAATCCCACATTCCTTGTAATTCCACAACTTCTTCATCATCGGTCTGCCCTTCAGTGGCACTTTCTTCTTCTTCCTCTTCCTCAGTTTCAGCATTGGAGATGGCATTGGGTGGTTTTGCATCCGTTGAAGGACCTCTTTTAAAAGCTCTGTAGGGCTTTTTTAAAGAAGTTTCTGCTACTTGTTTTTTTTATGTCAACCATCTCATTAGACATGGTCTTTAATACTTTCTACAATCCTTCCAAATCGAAAGGGTCTTTTGTTTGTTTCTTCTCGGAGTCTTCCTTGAAGGTGATTTTTTTAGACTTGCGTTCCTCTATCGCGGATCTCTTTTCCAGGGCTATTACGCATTTCTCTACTGCTATCGCCTCTGTCATGTTTTCAACTAAGGTTGTTTTATTTGCTCTATCCACGAAGATTGCTATGTTTGATGGTAAAGTAGTAATATACCATTCACATCGTACTTCTTCGCTGGGTTGGGAAGCAGTGGGAATTTTGTTGAGAATTTTATTGAACCGTAAATCGAAATCTTTGATAGGTTCTTTAGCTTGGGCCTTAAGATTGGATAGGTCATTGATTAATGTTGCCGTTGATCTGTCATCACCAAACTTGATAAGGAATTGATTCTGGAAGATATCCCAACTTGTGATAGACCCGGAGGGTAATGAAAAATACCATGACCTGGCTGTCCCTTGCAGTGTATAGGGAAAAAGCCGAACAACAGCATCTTCATTAGTAACTCCGTTGAGATTGATAGAAAGCATGAAATTGTTTATGTGTTCTTCTGCTAGCATGCCTGCTTCTGGATTGAATTTGGGCAGCCATTTCTCAGGATGGGCCGGTATTTGACTCAAGGGCGCAGGCATTAAAACTGCCCCAGGGTTGTTCCATGGAGACTGGGCCATTGTTGAGTTGCTAGTAGAGAAAAGTGCAGAAGATGATCTCTGTGGCTGGGAAGATGAGGATACTATGATCGTAGAGGATTGAAGAGGGGTTGTGGGAGTTCCAGTAGATGGATGGATGATGGTTTGGAATGGAGGTGTGGGTGGTTGACTTCGCGGTGAGGTAGTTGAAATGGGCGATGTAGACGAAAGAGTCTCACTATCAGACTCTTGTGGCGATTTCCTCGCTCTTTTCCTGGTGGGAAGAGGCAACTCAGTTGGCTGGATGCCAAATTTTTCACTCTTTAACCTGGTTAGGGGATGAGCAGGATTGTACTGCGAAGTCACACTGCTTTGAGATTTATCAGACCTCTGAGGAGAAATGGAAAATCCCTGAAGTTTGTGAATCAGAGATTCGACTCCAGGAGGTTTAATGGTAGATTGGTTTGAAATATCAGGGTGTGTAGTAGCGATTGATACTCGAGTGACTTCTGACTCTGGATTTAAATATACTAGAGAAGTCGGGGGAGATGATGAGGGCGATTTACTCTCAGAATGGTATTTAGATTTTGATTTAGGTGCCATTCATAGTTCAGGCCCTCCTTCTAGCGCTAAATATGTTGAAGCCCCGAAAATCGGGTCGACAACAAGGGGGATACCCGCCCGGTCCGGACCTTGGTTGGCAGCTCCTTATCCGTTTGGTATAGCGGGTCCGACTGGGGATAATGGGACCAGTTTCCCAATCTAAGGGTGTGTGTGTGTGCAGAGTTGGATGATGTTGATCTAAGAGTTCTAATCTAAGCTATTTTAATCTAATTCTATGCTATTGTAATCTAATGAAAACAACACATCTAATCTATGCTAACCCGGGATGTATTTCTTCTATTATGCGATCTAAATAGATTTCAAATAATAACTGGTAATAAAGATCATTCAGCTATCATAAGAATGGAAATCAATTAAGATGAACCACTTTGCATAAAAAGTTAGGCAAAACAGTTGTGAACAGCATATCGCATAATAAGTTATTCATATATCAAACATAAATAAATGGCTCCACCGTACAAAAATGCCAAATGGTAACTCAAACATTCATGCAATAACATATAAACAACTAAAAACTGTATATCACTTTAAGAATATAGGCAGAAATGGTCAAGAGATAAAAGTACCATTGATGACTGGTCCTACTCATAAGCTTCAAGCAACAATGATTTATCTCTCCTTGTTCTAATATCTACCAAGAGTACAGAAGTGCAACATCAGTAGCAGATATCAAATGCAAACATCAATAAACCTTGATCCATTCATTCATCAAAACCTCCTCTGAGGGTGCAAAAGTGCATGTTCTGAGGACAAGTTTTTGACAAATTTCTGGACCCTTCTCTAAATGCATGAGAAGGGTTTAAATACTACTAACTAAATAACTTAATTACATAAATTTAGGATACGGTTTAAATGACCGCCCTTTATCTAAGCAAACTTATTTCTAAAAATTGAATCTAATTCCTAACTATTTCTGCATTTGCTCCTTAATGTTGCGAGCATTCAACATTTGCCTGGGAAGAGTCGGCTGGTTGTTTTCTGCTTTTTCTTGAGCTACGCAAATAGAAATGGCAAGCGCTGGCACCACTTTTTAGTAAACTAGAAGATATTTTTGGGAATCATCCTCTGGCTGGGTGAATTTACTGCGTATATACTTGGTAACAACCCAAATTTCTCTCAAATTGCTTCTGCTTTTGCTATCTCGGTTTCCGGACTCGTGGATGACTAAGCAAGTTAGGGACTTTGCTTTCTGAACAATTTTCTTAGCGATGCGCGATTAGGCGCTAATCGCGCATCGAAAACTGCCTCCGTTCTTTGATCCGGGCCTTTCTGGTGCGTTTTCCGCCTTTAGCGCTTTTTCCTTTACTGGGCATAAGCTTCAGAATTTTGTAAACATGCTGCTTTTGTGAGCTTTTGACCTTGAGTGTCGAATCACCTATTGATATCAGCATCTGTTCAGTAATACTCTGAAATCTGCGTTTTTGTTGCATGCGGTATCCGTTTATGAGGACATCTCTTCTCTGTTCTCCGAGCATTGACGCTTTCCCTTTTTCCTTAGATGTTTCCTGCACATTGCTTCATGTTGTTTCCTGTTTTTCATTCCTGCAGTTCACACAAAGGAAAAGAGTAATGATAATAAATTTTGACACGAAAGCTCTAAGCTCTACGAATGTATAAAATCATGACACCCATAGTGAACTGACTCTTCGAAAAACACAAAACTGTCCTTCATGAATACTTTGGCGTACATTCATTAATTTCCTTTAAGGCGCGTGCCCAATTTTTGGTTTAGGGACAGATTTTCTTGAATGCTGAGCCGAGGAAAATTTGCGATGGGTGATTTCTACGACTCACATCGCAGCATCGCGGATCGCATTATCAAGATGTGTCATCGCAGAGTTTCCTGATCAGTTTATCGCAGCATCGCGTTTATCGCAAGATCGTAGATCGCAGATCGTTGCAATTTGTTAAGTTATTGTGTGCTGTTTATGCGATGTTGCGATATGCGATGTCGCATATCGGCCATCGAAGATTTCTTAAGATCTTCATTTATGGGCGCTTCTTAATGTATGCGATGCGATGAATTTCGCGTCGCTTCTTCGCAATTTTTTATTGTGCTCATAAAGAAATGTTTTACTCCTCTCCGTGCGATGTATTTTTAAGGAGTATAATACAAAAATTTTTTTATAAAATTTTTTGAATTTTTTACTAAGGGTCCCCACTTGTTTAGTGTTATTGCTTATGCTAAAGAAGGAGGGGGGTTGTTGGAGGCCACAACAAGTCGCTAGCCAAGGTCTTCCTAATATTAGAGGATGTCCATCTAGCTGGTTTCTAGGATCAATAATCAAGAAATCTGCTGGGTATTCCCAAGAATCTATAGACACCATTACATCCTGTAATGTCCTTTCTGGTTTGACAACTGATCAGTCAGCAAGTTCCAGGAAGGTCGTAGTTGGATCTAAGGCTGTGATGCCAAGTCTCTGACAGGTTGTTGTTGTGATAATATTAATGGTTTCCCCTAGATCGACCAATGGATTGGGAAAGGAACATCCATTTATTTGTACTGTGACTATAGGGTTTCCTGGGTCCTTATATTTCACCGGTGTTTCTCTGCTTGATAATAAATCAGACAAAGTTCTGACTACGTGAACAGTTGGTGTTGCTTTTATTTTCCTCGTAGGCTTTTTGGTACACAATTCTTTAATGGTTTTTGCATAGATTGGAATTTCCTGAATAGCCTGGAGGAGGGGTATTTTTACACAAAGATTTTTTAATTATCCTAGGAGATTGAAATCGAGATATTCGATTGGGCGAGGTATAATCAATATTTTTGGGAATGGTAGAGAAGAGGTAATAGTTTGATCATGGCTTTTCTGTTTAACTATATTCTCCGTTTGAGGTGTTTGTTCTGCAGGTAGTGGTTCTTCTAATTGTATATTTTTATCACCCTCTGACTCGATTATCCGTCCAGACCTCGATTTGAGTTCACCACACTCTCTCAACTCAGTTTCCAGATCCAGCCCTTCAATAATTTGTACCGACTGGACTGGTCTATTGTTGGGATTCGGGTTGGGTTGGGTTGGGAGATGTGGTCGTAGATTGGGTTGAGGATTCTACTACAACGTGTAAGGTGCTGGTAGCATAGGTTGAGGCAGGGGGATTGTTCCATCTGGCTGGTTTGTAGGTCTTTGCCAACTTGACTACCAATTTTGGTTTTGTGAAGTGGAGGGGGGCCATTGAAATGGATATGGATTGTTCTACTAGAATGGTGGAAAGTAAGAGGAATTTGGCCAACCATTGTTTGGATTTGATTGATTGGACCAAGGTGGCATAGAAAATGCTTGTGGTGACCAATTAGGAAAAGGTGGCTGGTTCTGCCATGTAGCTCCTGTGTATTGCTGAGAATTATATTGTGAGGGCTGAAAGAATGAAGATGGGTCGGTAGGCATACCTGTTTGTCGTGCTTGCCATTGGCGATGTTGATTTAACAGGTAGACTAGTTTTGTTTCTTCCTCTACCTCTTTGAAGACCGCTTTTAATCCTGGGAGCGATGGGAAATTTTCTATGGCATGTTCTTTAGTGCATATGGCACAGGTTTGTACCATATCCAGTGGATATTATTTATGACTATGTTTCTTCCTGCGTCGAGGGAAAAAAATAACCAGGTTCTGTTATGATTCAACCTGCTTCTGCTTGGCTTGCATGATGTTTAATTGTGTTGTCAAGGTTCCCAGGATATCCGTTTTGAAATCTTCCAGCAGGTTGCCGATTTCAGTACGAGTAATGCTTCTACCAGAGATTTTGCTGTCCCCAGTGATCATATCGCATTCACATGGTTTTAGTCTTGTACCACCTAGCGAGCACCTGATACAAAAATTAATAATGTTAGAATATTCTTCTTGATAGATATCACCTTTACCCATAATATTTAATGTCTCTATCTGCTGGTCTTTCATCCCCTTAATCAGTGTGGTTTTTAGCACATTATTAGGTAGAGGCAAATTTGCGTAAGGAGACCTTTGGAGGTTATATTGGAAACGCTCCACATACTCTTCCAAAGTTTCACTATGTCTTGCTACCTTTTGGAATATCTCATCTTTTAGTTCTCTAGATCTTCAATAATCCTGATATTTTTTAAGGAAAGTAGTTTTCATTTGGTCCCAATCATTTATGGTGCCCCCACCCAGTCCCATAAACGAATTCAAGGTTGCTCCCTTTAATGTGGAGGGAAATAGCTTCAGTTTCTAGGGATCGATGGTGTAATCTTAACCCCGACATAGGACGTCAAATTCAAATAGGAACGCATCCGGATCTTCTGAAGTGAGTCCATGAAAGGTGGGAATATTTTGTAAAGGGATAGATTTCATGGGGGCATTAATAGCTGTGTCAACAATAGAATATTGTAATGTAGAGGTCTGGGGTGCTTGTGGATTATTGGCCATTTGATCAAATATATGCCAATACCCTTCCGGGATTTCTGGAGCTAGAGAGTTTTCTTTGGGTTGTCTAGAAGAGGTGGGAATAATCCTAACAACACTCCCTTGATTTGGGACATTGGGTGTCCTCTACTGAATTACTACCTGAGGTGATCTTGGTTCCTCTGTTTCCCCTGTTTCTCCTCCTCCTTCATGAATGTTGTAAGAATTCCCTTCTTTTGAGGGAATTGGTCACGAATTTTCAATGTCTTGAAAACTCTACTCAGTCCCTTTAGTTTTACTGTGGACCTCAGCGTAGGCTACAAATGGTGAGCTTATGGCTCGAAGGGAGACAGTAGGTTGTCTGGAAGCAATGGTTCGGGGACCTACTGATGGCTGAGATTCAGCTTTTCTTAATATGTTGTCGATAAAAGTTGATCGTCCAAGGGTCACCAGTCCCTTAGATTTTTCAAGTTTTGGATGTGGAATTGTATTGTTTTCTGGTCTTTTCTTCTTAGTCATTCATGCAAAAATTCAAATATTTATTTCTACCTTAAGTTCCTATCAATTCTGCTGGAAAGCAGGCGGGGAGCATGCATTTTACTTGCTCCGTACGTAGGTTCTTACCTTCCATTTTTAATACCCAGTTCTCTCTCAACAGACAAACATCAAACACCTACTTCACTTTTCTGTAATTGTGCTAAAAAGCGGGCGGAGGAGCAAGCACTTTACTTTCTCGTTACGTAGGTTCTTACCTTCCATTTTCAATACCCAATTCTTTCCCAACAACAATTATTAGATATACATCACTCTTTGTAAAATGGCGACACTCTCCCTGGCAACGAAGCCAAAATGTTGGCTAATAAAAGGTGTCTTTAAAAACTCCTAATTACCCCAGATTAATCATCAACCCAAGTGTTGAGCAAAGGAAAAGGTACGATTCTACCATTCATTTCTTTATCTTTCCCTTTAAACATAATTCTTTTTATTCTAAAAACTAGCAATATGATAAAAGATTATAGTTGAAATGGGAAAGTAGTGGTTAATACAAATTAATCAATTATTGTGTTTTTTTATACAGAAAAGGAAAGATTTGGAAAACCGCTATTTGGAAGGTAAAGACAAAAGCAGAGCAACTGCTGTTCCTCCGCTAGGAAACCGTGTCCAGACAAGGAGATCGAAACTGGAGCGCGCAGTTCAGGAAAAGAAGGAGAAAACAGAGCGTCTGCACAAGAGGACAAGAAGATAATTGAAGAATAGAAGATTAAGCAAAGCCCTCAGGATCTTTTGATCTTGAGGGATCGCTACTTTAAAGGTTATCTACAACCTTGATGTATCCGCCTGCCCACTATAAATGGGGCAATGATTGTAAAGACGAGGGAGGAATTTTGATTTTTCAGAAATTACTGTTGTAATCTCAACTTTGATCATCGACTCTCTTTGAAGAGCGATAGCTGTAAACTTTGCCATACATGATTAATATATAACTCAGTTGTTGTTCCATTATCTGATCCTGGAGTAAACTCAGCAGTGCTTCACTGGTGGCTAAGGGCCCGACCCTGGTGGATTCACCTGCTTCTTGTATCACTATTTTACAATTACAGTCTTGTGTGGTTTGATTTCCTTTGCATTTCCTTAATTCACTTTATTCGGTAATCTTTTGTTTATGAACATTTCACGGAATTGCTCTGTTATATTGAAATCATAATTGGATTGTGTTGGTGATGAAATTATTAATTATAACTTGAAATGTCCTGCTATTCATTCTGATCTAATATTGCGCTATCTAATTCAGGTTGCTGTTCATTTAATGGCTGCTCACTTATAATTGCGATTAATGTTCAATTAAGTTACTGTTCAATTATAACTGCGATTGCTGTTCCTTTAATACCTACAATTAATGTTCATGCTGTTAGAGTAAGATTGCTGATTCATTTTAACTTATAGTCGCCATGTGTTTCCATTTAATCTACTTTGTTGTTCCGATTGGATTAAGATTGTTGTTCAATTCATTTCTATTAGGATAAACTCTACTGTTTAATTCATTTATGATAAATCAAGCTTTGTTGTTTAGTTTTTCAATAGACTTAGTTGTTGTTCCTTTTCTATCAATTGAATTGCCATTTCCAGTTATTTGCTTTAGTGTGGATTGAAGGATCTACAACTGTAAAGGACATTGGCTACCGCTGTCTAAGTTCTCAGATTGGAGATCTTGTCTATGATTTATTTTGATTTGCATTAGTTTATAGGGGAGAGAGTTATCATTACTGAGTCCTCAACTGATGGTTGTTTGAGTGAATGATTTAGTTACATAACATTTGAGTTTCTTGTTGTTCCAATTAGATTTTGTTTCCAACATTCATTTATCTTTTCATTTTAAAGCACTATACTGCAAAACATTACTCTTGAGCAAGTGACCACCTCAGATTGAGTACAGTCCTGAGATAAAAAATCTTTCCTGGGTTGATAATTAATGCAGGATAAATAGGGGTTAAAAAGACACCTTTTATCACTCAACATTTTGGCGCCGTTGCTGGGGAGAGTGTAGCCATTTGTTTCTTTTGAAAAGAGAGTAGTGTGAGTACCTACTAGGAGAGAGTTGGGTTTTAAAAATGGAAGGTAAGAACCTACGTACGGAGCATATAACAGCCCTGCTCCCCCGCCCTCTTTCCTACAGATTTGTTGTTTACCTTGGGTAGAAATAAGTATTTGAGTTGTGTGCATGACTAAACAGAAAAAGCCTAAAAAGAATCCAAAACTGCTACCCAAAACTGATAAAGCTAAGGGGCCGGTGACCCTTGGCCGATCGACCTTCATAGATGAAATCATTAAGAAAGCAGAATCTCAGCCATTCGTAGGTCCTAGAAGAGCTGTTTCTAGACAACCTACTAGTTCCGTTCAGGCCACAAGATCACCATCTGGAGCCTTTGCTGAGATCCACAGCTAAATAGAAGAGCAAGATTTTCAAGAAGTTGAGAATTCTAGCCCAAAATCTTTATAAGAAGGGAACCTTAGTAATCCCTATGAAGGAGTAGGAGAAATAGGGGAAACAGAAGAACCAAGACCTCCTCTTGGAATAGTTCAGCCACTAAGCAGCCCAGATAAGGGAAGTGCTGTCAAAATCATCCAGAACAAAACCAAAGGATCTGAAGAGCCAAAATCTCCCTATATATTAATTCAATAAGGAACTCTCATCATCCTAGACTAAGGAAGTGCTATTAAGGTCATTTCTTCTAGTCAACCTAGGAATAATTCCCTAGAAATCCCAAATGGATATTGGCATATATTCGATCAAATGGCCCAAAATCAGCAAACACCCCAAACGTCCACACTGTATCCCATTGTGGACACTGCAGTAAATGCACCTATGAAAGCCATACCTCTGCAACATATCCCTACCTTCCATGGTTTAACATCGGAAGACCCAGATGCGTTTCTATTTGAATTCGATGTATTATGCCGAGGGTATGACTATACAATAGACCCCAAAAAACTAAAACTATTTCCCTCCACACTAAAAGGAGTAGCTCTACGATGGTTTATGGGGTTAGGTGGAGGTGTTATAAATGACTGGGATCAAATGAAAGTTGCCTTTCTAAAAAAGTATCAGGATTACTGTAGGTCCAGAGAATTAAAAGATGAAATATTTCAGATGGTAGCCAGACCTAATGAGACATTGGAAGAATATGTTGAACGGTTTCAATATAATCTTCAGAGATCTCCTTATGCATCATTACCCTTACTTGACAATGTGTTAAAAACTACATTAATTAAAGGAATGAAGGAACAATGGGTTGAAACACTAAATATTATGGGGAAGGGTGACATTTATCAAGAAAATTTTGCTGACATTATTAACTTGTGTATCAGGAGTTCGAGAGGTAGTACGAGGCTAAAACTAGCAGAACGTGACATGCTCACAAGGGACAACAGGATCTTCGGTGGAAGTGTAACCCGCGCAGAAATCGGGAATTTACTGGAAGATTTTAAAACTGACATATTGGGGACTTTGACAACGCAGCTCGATATTATGCAAGCTAAACAGAAACAAGTAGAAGCAGAGCAAAATTTGGCAATATTATGCCCTAGATGAAGAAAGAAACACAACCATAAAGAGTGCCCACTGGATGTAGTTCAAGTCTGCACTATTTGCACAAAAGACCACTCCACAGAGAATTGCCCCTCACTCCCAGGTTTGAAAGCAGTTTACAAGGAAGCGGAAGAAGAATCAGAACTAGTGTACCTACTTAATCAGCGCCGCCAATGGCAACCACGACAACCAGGTATGCCCACCGATCCATCCTTTTCTTTCCAACTTCCGCAATATCATACTCAACAATATAATACAATGTGGAAAAATCAGCCACCTTTCCCAAGCTGGCCACAACAACCATTTCCTTCATCACCATGGCCAAATCAAACAAGTCAAAACAATTGGCCAAACTTCCCCTATTGCCCACCATTTTGGCAAAACAATGCATATCCAACACAATGGTCCCCTTCCACTTCGCAAAGTCAAGCCTGGTAGTCAAACTGGAAAAGACCGATGAATCAGCTAGTTGGAACAATCCCTCTCCCTCAACCTACACTGCCAGCGCCATATACATTACAGCAGAACCCCCAGACCAATGTCAGACCGCAACTCCCAGCCCAACCCAACCCAAACCCTAATAATAGACTGGTTCAATCTGTTCAAATAATTGAAGCACCAGAACTAGAAACCGAGCTAAGGGAGTGCAACGACCTTCAATTAAGGTCTGGG
Organism: Pinus tabuliformis; assembly: GCA_031772625.1. Classification (NCBI taxonomy): domain Eukaryota; kingdom Viridiplantae; phylum Streptophyta; class Pinopsida; order Pinales; family Pinaceae; genus Pinus; species Pinus tabuliformis. Next base: position 366,043,551 of record CM062816.1, read on the forward strand.
CGAATAATAGAATCAGAGGGAGACAAAAATGTTCAAGTTGAAAATTCGTTTCCTTCAGAACAAGCAGTACAAGAAGAGGAATTAGTTAGACAACAAACTCATGATCAGGCAACCACCTCTTCTCCTCCATTCCCAGAAAGGCTAATCATACCGCGCCCAATAGAACATCCTGACTTTGACCTTCTGGGAGAACTAAGAAATTTGTGTATAAAAATCCCACTCCTCCAAGCTATCCAAGATATCCCAATATATGCAAAAACCATCAAAGAGTTATGTATAAGAAAGCCAAAGAGGAGAATAACAACTAACCCAACTGTCCAAGTAGTTGGTACCCTATCTGATCTATTATCAGGAAGAGAAGCACCTGTCAAATATGAAGACCCAGGGAATCCTATAGTGACAGTACAAATCAATGGACAAACCTTTCCAAATGCCTTAGTTGATTTGGGGGCTGCAATTAATATTTTGACAACCACCACGTGTCAAAAACTTGGCATTACATCATTAGATCCAACTACAACCCTACTGGAACTAGCTGACTGATCAGTAGTCAGACCAGAGGGTACACTACATGATGTAATGGTATCTGTGGACTCCTGGGAATACCCTGTCAACTTTCTGATAATTAATCCCAAAAACCAGCTAGATGGACACCCCTTAATCTTAGGTAGACCTTGGCTAGCAACTGCTGACGCTTACATTCGATGCCGACAAGGCGGTATGACTATAACTAGAGGGAGCAATGTCAAGAATTTAGCTCTATACCCTCTAGCACAACCAAGCTTAACAATAATGAAAACTAACAAACAACCTGTATTGTATCTCACAGAAAACATTAGGTTCCCATTAACCATAGAAGATGCCCTTGATTTTAAAGACCAAATAGAGGACGACATCATTAACAACTTCATTAACCAATCCAAATCTAGATCCCATGTATAATGCCATATGATAGAGGTAGCATTTGACAATGAACTAGAAGAATATCCCCTCAAAGACACCCATGATCAATCTATACCTACTACCTTTTTTTATAAAGAAAAACTATAGAAATTGAACTGGGAAAAACTCTAAATATTAACAAAAATATGACAGCTAAACAAGAGGAAAAACTGGTCCAACTTCTGAGGAAATATAAGGAAGCCTTTGCATGGGACTACCCAGACATGAAGGGAATTGACCCCTAGCTATGCACACACCACATATATACGGAAAAATATGCTAGGCCCATTCACTAACCTCAAAGGAGATTGAATCCTCACTTGAAATACGTTGTGAAAGCTGAGTTACAAAAACTTTTAGATGTAAAATTTATTTATCTGATCTCCGATAGCAATTGGGTCTCTCCACTAGTAGTGGTGCTAAAGAAGAATGGAAAATGGAGGATATATGTAGACTACAGAGAATTAAACAAAGCAACACAAAAAGATCACTTTCCCCTTCCATTCATTGATCAGGTATTAGATTCATTAGCAGGAAAGAAATTCTTTTCTTTCCTAGATGGCTTCAGTGGATAAAATCAGATTTAGATTGCCCCTGAAGACCAAGATAAAGCTACTTTTACCTGTCCATGGGGAACATTCGCCTACAGAGTCTTACCCTTTGGCCTATGCAATGCCCCTACCACATTTCAAAGGGATATCTTAAGCATTTTTTCAGATTTAATAAATGAAGGGCTTGAAGTTTATATGGATGATTTTACACCCTATGGGGATGATTTTGAGCCTGCATTACAAACACTGGAAAAAGTGTTGCAAAGATGTATCGCTACTAGACTTTGCTTGAGCCATGAAAAGTGCCACATGATGATGACTGAAGGACTTATCCTAGGTCATTATATCTCAGCAGCTGGGATACAGGTAGACCCAGCTAAAATTTAGATAATCTTGTTAATACTGACGCCTACTACACAAACAGAGGTATGCAATTTTATGGGATTCTCTGGTTATTATAGAAGATTCATAGAACATTTTTCTCAGATTTCTACACCTTTATATGCACTAACAAGCAATGTTGATTTTATTTGGACAGATAAATGCGACCGTGCTTTTGAGGATCTGAAAAAGCTTGTGTCAACAGCCCCTGTGCTCAGAGGCCCAAATTGGGATTTGTCATTCCAAATTTCATCTGATGCTTCAGACACAGCTATTGGAGCAGTTCTTGGGTAGGAAGAAGACAAAAAGCCATATGCAATTTATTATATTAGCAAGAATCTATCTCTTGCTGAGCTAAACTATACTGTAATCGAAAAAGAGTTTTTAGCTGTAATACATGCTGTAAATAAATTTAGGTATTATGTTACTGGATATCCTGTTGTTTTATATACAGATCACTCCGCCATAAAATATTTAGCAAATAAACCTGTTACAAATGGTAGAGTAACAAGATGGTTGATTTTATTGCAGGAATTTGACATCACAATAAAAGATCGACCTGGAAAAGAGAATCCTGTAGTTGATTTTCTCTCACGAATGCCGAAGCCAGTGGATGCAGCAGCAGTTGAAGATCAATTCCCAGATGAACATGTGTTTGTTTTTACTGTCAGAGCACCATGGTATGCTGATGTTGCAAATTATTTAGCAGTAGGTAAATTACCCAAACATTTAACCTGCAATGAACGAAAACAGATTGTATAGCGCAACACCCAATTCTCATGGATTGGGGGCTACCTATTTCACACAGGGGCAGATATGCACATCAGGAGATATGTCCGTGAAGATGAAATATTTGAAATTCTGAAAGCTTGTCATGACAGACTGTGTGGAGGACATTTCGCAGACGCAAAACTGGTCACAAGGTTTTACAAACAGGCTATTACTGGCCTACAATCTTTAAAGATGCTAAGAAATTTGTTCAAGCCTGTGATAGTTGCCATAGAGCGGGACACCTTGGATAGTCTGATGAAATGCCTTTGCAACCACAGCTAGTAATTGAGCCATTCGAGCGTTGGGAACTTGATTTTATTGGGCTAATTAACCCATCATCAAATCAGAAAACATATATATTGGTAGCAACAGAGTATGTTACCAAATGGGTTGAAGCATAGGCACTACCAAGAGCTACAGAGGACTCTGTGATTCATTTCCTGTTCCAAATATTTGTACGATATGGCCTCCCGAGGGACATAATTACAGATGGAGGGCCGCAACTTGTGGGTAATAAAATTGCTTCAACATTAAAAAATTACCACATTCAGCACAAAATTACAACCCCTTACCATCCACAGGGAAATGGCCAACTAGAGAGCATGAATAAGGTGATAGAGGCAATACTTACAAAAACAGTTGCATCGCACAGACGTGACTGGGCTTCAAGATTGCTGGAAGCCTTATGGGCATACCGAACAACGTGGAGAAATACCACCGGCCATTTGCCATATCAGCTAGTATTTGGGAAAGAACCCATCTTTCTGATAGAATTCAAGATACAAACATTAAGAACAGCATAGGAGGTGGGTTTGAATTTAAATGAGACCCAGACTAATAGATTACAACAAATTAACGAGCTAGATGAAATCAAGCTCTCGGCTCTTCAACACACAACATTAATTCAACAGCAGAGAGCAAAATGGCATGATGCCCTGATCAAAAAGAAAATCTTCCACAAAGGAGATTGGGACTCCTATAAGATTCCAGGTTTTAAGATTTTCTAGTAAAACTCTAGACTCGATGGCTTGGACCGTATGAAATATAGAAAGTGCATGATAATGGCACCATTACTTTGACTACTATTGATGGATTTGGACATTCGTTTAAAGCAAATGGTTATCGAGTGCAACTGTATCATAAACCGCTTACTCGAGAATCATTTTACTAGCAGCTATGGGAAGACTCTGATATGCAGATTCTTGCTGAGGAAAATAATGTTTCCTTGGCATTAGTTCATTGAATAACTCTTTTGCTTCCAAATTTTGTATATAAGTTTTTCTTTCCTGCTTGTATAAACCACTTTCTGTACAGATTTTTTCTGCTGTTCCTTTTCAAAGGAACGACACTTTCGCATTGTTGTTGTTCCTTTTCAAAAGAACAACACTTTTGCATTTTTGTTGTTCCTTTTTAAAGGAACGACACTTTCGCATTTTTGTTGTTCCTTTTCAAAGGAACAACACTTTCGCATTTTTGCTATTCCTTTTCAAAGGAACGACACTTTCACAAGGAACAATACTTTTGCATTTTTGCTATTCCTTTTCAAAGGAACGACACTTTCACATTTTTGTTGTTCCTTTTCAAAGGAACGACACTTCAAAGGAACAACACTTTCACATTTTTGCTGTTCCTTTTCAAAGGAACAACACTTTCGTATTTTTGTTGTTCATTTTCAAAGGAATGACACTTTCGCATTTTTGCTGTTCCTTTTCAAAGGAATGGCACCTTCACATTTTTTCTATTCCTTTTCAAAGGAACAACACTTTCGCATTTTTGCTGTTCCTTTTCAAAGGAACGACACTTTCGCATTTTTTCTGTTCCTTTTCAAAGGAACGACACTTTGCATTTTTGTTGTCCCTTTTCAAAGGAACGACACTTTCGCATTTTTGCTGTTCCTTTTCAAAGGAACGACACTTTCACATTTTTGTTGTTCCTTTTCAAAGGAACAACACTTTCGCACTTTCACTGTTCCTATTCAAAGGAACAACACTTTCACATTTTTGTTGTTCCTTTTCAAAGGAACAACACTTCCACTAGATTGCATTTTTTGTTGTTCCTCTTAAGGAACAACAACTGTTCCATCTAAGGAACATCACTTTTTGAGTGCATTTTTGTATGAACATCATTTTTGTGAATAATGGTTCATTTGTCATGATCCCTTCTCGGCATAAATATAAATTCATGCAAGAACACAAAACCAGAGGATACTAAAATCAGCAAACAAAAGAAAAATTGCTATCCTTAAAGAAACTGCTTTGTATTGATAAGAAAAGAGGGGAAAGGATACAACTATTTATATCACTTTGCTGTCTTTATTTCCACTAAAACTAAGTTGATTGATTATTTTTATCATGTTGGTTCTTCCCTGCTCCTCATAACTCTCTTTGATTATTATTATCGAATAAGAATAAGGGTATATTTTTCTCTATTGAGATGTTCAGACTTCTTCCACCATCCCTACTCTTAAGGAGTGATGAGCCATCCTCTATATATAAATAGGAAGTACTATATAAAAAAAAGAGAAAATAAAAAATCTATCTGATCACTAACAATTCTATGATTTGGAAAATGGAGGATAGGGGGTCTCATCAAGAGTCAGTCTACCATGTTCATAAGGAAGGAATGAAGTGGCATTCCCATTATGGCCACCACACCAGGGAAATGGTCCAAGAGGCACATAAGAACAAGAAAAGCACTTGGAACAAGAGGTTTCATCATGAGCCGGCCTGACCATCTTTTATTCCTTCCTGGTGAATTGCATTGAGACTCATCTGGTTACTAAGCCAGCTCAATGGCCTCCATTCTCTCAAAAGCACTTTCCTAGGCATACATAAAGGATTACGGTTCTGAGGGTGAAAAAAGCAACTTTGTCAAGGTTATGAACACCTGTGGGCAACAGAGCTCTGCTGATGGTATTGAAGTCATATTACTACACATCAATAGTCATTAAAAACCCTCTTCTTATATCTTTATCTTGATCTCAAATGAGAGTATGGTCTAAAAGTCCTTTTTAACCTATTACACATGAAATATTGTTTAAAAATAAATCATAATGGTTAAGTGGATAATGATTGCATAAGCACTTTTACTTACGTCAGTTGTCCTCTCCCCTATTTTTCGCATCATTTCATAGCATTTCCATATCTATTTGTGATTTTCATCATAAACCTTGATTTCAGTAATTCGCTACTTTTGCAATCATGCCATGAATATATAAGCCGTTCCTTTTTTTTACTGTACGATTGCCGCCCAGTACGCTACTCCTCCATTGGTACGGTCGAGGGTGACCTATGATTCTTCAAGGGGGTGGGCGACTTCCGAAATATTCCTGTATACGTGTCAATCCTTTACTCAGAGGTACTGAGACCTCATCAGATCTTGGAGACATCAATTTTTAACGATATTAATGTTTCTAATATATACAAAGTTTTGCTGTTCCATTGCTATTTCTGTGTTTTGTTCTGTAAATCTTAACATAGTGCTAAGCATAGATGAAATGGGAGGCTGATCAGTATGCAACGAACCATAAGTGCTGATAATTTCTGACATTGCACGAGAAATTCTGGAAAGAGCAGGATGGATCACTTATCTTACATGGCTACAACAGTCCCATGCAGTTGTGGCCATTGAATTTCTACAAAATTTGCAAGAAGATTATTCCTTGGTGAGGGGAAGGCGCATAATGGTAACAGAGGCAGTAATTGCCAAAGTATCTGGACTACCGGTAGTCAGACCAGTATGGACCTAGAAAAAAGTGAGACTTCAAGATGCTATAGCCATCTTCCAGGACGAAGGACATAACCTTACCGTCAAAGGAAAAGGAGTCATGCTGGCAACTTTGGGAGAACCATGGGCAGAATTAGCCAGAATAGTGCAAAGTTATATCACATGCAATGGGAGAAAAGATGTGGTAAGACTGTGCCACCTCAAATTATTAGCAGTGTTAAACAAAAATTTGTTGTAAATTTGCCTGCATATTTAAAATTTTTATTGCATGATGTTGCTCGGAGTATATGGAAATCCCGTCACACAGAAACAGTAGTAAGTAATCATGGTTTGATTCGATTAATAGTTAGCCATAATCTTGCTCTACAACAGAGTAGTTGGGAAGAACTAGTAGGGGGATTGGCCTTACCAGCCCCGAAACAAAAAAGAACTACCAACACATCAAATAAATCGCAGAAGCGCAGGCAGTCCTCTAGATTGAGGAGAAGCAGGGGAATGTTTGGAAGTCTCCAAGATAACAGTAGACAGCCCTTATAAGTACAGGGCACCGAAGATGAGCAACTCCCACAAGTTGAAGGAGGGGAAAATGTGGAATAAGAAGTAGAAGAAAACATGGAAAGGGAACTGGAGGAGGAAACCGAGCACTCCGACGGGGAAGAAGGGGAGGAAGCAGAGCCATCCATAGCCTCCAGCGGAAGCCCATTACAAAAACCTCTGCAAGAAGATGAATTGGCCCAAATTTTGGCCAATATGGGTGAGTATATCCAGCCCCATAGCCCACTCAACCTCGATATTGAGGCAGGACAATCACAGGAACACTTTGCTCACAGTAAGAGTGCATCTGAGGAGATGAATGATGAGGATGAAGTAGAGGAAGAGGCCACTCAGGAAGTGGCAGATCAAACTAGGGTTACCTCACCTAAGAAATCTAATCAGAATCACGAGAACACTGAAGAGGCATTCCAAGCAGAGACAAGCCAGGGCAAGGACATAGTCCCGGAAGAACAAAGCCCAGGCCTAAGAATGGAAACAGTTGTTCCTTCGAAGAAGAAGACGAATGAAAGCAAGAGGCTGCGAAAGGAACAACAAAGGCTACTAAATGTAGTAAAATAGCTTAGACAACAAATAAGAGTCCTAAAAAGGGGGAAAACCTCAAAGAGAATCTCGAGAACAAAGGATATAGCCACCCAAATGAAACCCCATAAAATGAGGACCAAGGGAACTCAAACCAAGCCCATTGTCATTTAGGACCGCAATGAACAACATGTCGCTGTTACGAATGCAACAACGCAAATAGAAAGTCCACCCGTGTGTGACAAGGACATTCACACAGAGGTATTGTCCTCTAGTGTCACAATTAACCAGACATCTCATGAGAAGGAAACACAGACTATAGGAATAAGATATCAGAATAAGAAGATCCAAGTAGATCTTTGGCCCAAAAATGTTTTGATGGACAATGATCCTAGGATAGTGAAACTCTAAGAGGATCTGGCACAGGCCCAACAGATGATAGGAAAACTCACAGAAGATACTGTTCCTCAGGAGAAATATCAAAAGTTACAACAACAATTAAGAAAATCAATGCATCAGAGAGCGAGGTTGTTGATAAATGTCAAAAGGCAGAGGAAAAAGTTGAAAAGGTAACAAATAAGCTAAACTCAGTTATAATTCGAATGGATACCCTTTGTTCTCTATATACTGATGTTCTAGCATGTAGGGCACCTACCAAAAATTATGCTTTTTTTTTGTTAGAAAGGTATTTACAAAATTAAGGCTGTCAAGGCAGTAGTACCTATAGAGTTAAAAACTATTGATGATTTCATAAGCTTCTGTAAATATTATGGGGTGAAAGTTCAGCGTTTGCCATGTGAGTTTTATTTGCATAATTTTGTGTTGGAGGAGGAAATGGAAAAGAATCCTAGTCCTTTTGTGGGTGATATCCAGTTTCAGGCATTCATCTCGTTTGCTGTTAACCAAATAGAGTGGCTCAAGGTCCATAATACTTTTCAGAGACAAGAAAATAGATGGACCTCTGGGTTAGAGGTGAACTGAAAAACCCATTGCAATTGTGGGCTAAGCATAAAAGATTAATGAAAAAGGAGGGTGTGATCCAAATTTTGGGACCCATCCATAAAGAAATTGTCCAGAGAGGAGTAGAATACTTCCTTTCAATCAAAGGCCCTACCATAGCAGCAGGTAAATTTTGATGGAAGACTTCCAATCAAAATATCCATGACGGAGAACTCTTCAATTATAAAAATTTTAAATCAGCTGTCAATCACTTGGTTACCTATAGTAACCTCATCTTGAGAGAAGGCCCACTTTGGCTAGGTTGTAGATTTCGAAGCCCCATTATATGGTATCCTGCAGCAGGATATAAGGCTATATACAAATTGCCTGAGGGGCAGACAAGAGCCATTTTTGAAGTTTTAGCTGCAAATCATGGTTGTAGACCCCTTACTGAAAACCCCTCTCCAGCCTACTCTCTAACTGCTTTGCACGTAAACTACATGGTTTTCATGAGGGCATGAAAAAGGGTAAGTAGGGGGGTGTGTTGAGCAAAGGAAAAGGTATGATTCTGCCATTCATTTCTTTATCTTTCCCTTTAAACATAATTCTTTTTATTCTAAAAACTAGCAATATGATAAAAGATTATAGTTAAAATGGGAAAGTAGTGGTTAATACAAATTAATCAATTATTGTGTTTTTTTATACAGAAAAGGAAAGATTTGGAAAATCGCTATTTGGAAGGTAAATACAAAAGCAGAGCAACTGTTGTTCCTCCACTAGGAAACCATGTCCAGACAAGGAGATCGAAACTGGAGCGCGCAGTTCAGGAAAAGACGGAGAAAACAGAGTGTTTGCACAAGAGGACAAGAAGATAATTGAAGAATAGAAGATTAAGCGATGAGGGATCGCTACTTTAAAGGTTATCTACAACCTTGATGTATCCTCCTACCCACTATAAATGGGGCAGCGATTGTAGAGATGAGGGAGGAATTTTGATGTTTTCAGAAATTACTGTTGTAATCTCAACTTTGATCATCGATTCTCTTTGAAGAGTGATAGCTATAAACTTTGCAATACATGGTCAATATATAACTCAGTTGTTGTTCCATTATCTTATCTTGGAGTAAACTCAGCGGTGCTTCACTGGTGGCTAAGGGCCTGACCTTGGTAGATTCACCTGCTTCTTGTATCACTATTTTACAATTACGGTCTTGTGTGGTTTGATTTCCTTAATTCACTTTATTTGGTAATCTTTTGTTTATGAAAATCTCCTGGAATTACTCTGTTATATTGAAATAATAATTGGATTGCGTTGGTGATGAAATTATTAATTATAACTTGAAATGTCTTGCTGTTCATTTTGATCTAATACTGCACTGTCTAATTCAGGTTTCTTTTCATTTAATTGCTACTCACTTATAATTGCGATTGCTATTCAATTAAGTTACTGTTCAATTATAACTGCAATTGTTGTTCCTTTAATACCTATAATTAATGTTCATGCTGCTAGAGTAAGATTGCTGATTCATTTTAACTTATAGTCGCCGTGTGTTTCTAGTTAATCTGCTTTGTTGGTCCGATTGGATTAAGATTGCTATTCAATTCATTTCTGTTAGGATAAACTCTGATGTTTAATTCATTTATGAAAAATCAAGCTTTGCTGTTAAGTTTTTCAATAGACTTAGTTGTTGTTCCTTTTCTGTCAATTGAATTGCCATTTCCAGTTATTTGCTTTAGTGTGGATTGAAGGATCTACAACTGCAAAGGACACTGACTACTGCTGTCTAAGTTCTCATATTAGAGATCTTGCCTATGATTGATTTTCATTTTCATCAGTTTACAGGGGAGAGAGTTATCATTATTGAGTCCTCGACTGATGGTTGTTTGAGTGAATGATTTAGTTACAGAACATTCCAGTTTCATGTTGTTCCAATTAGATTTTGTTTCCTGCATTCATTTATCTTTGCATTTTAAAGCACTATACCACAAAACATTACTCTTGAGCAAGTGACTACCTCAGACTTAGTACACTCTTGAGATAAAAAATTGTCCCTGGGTTGATATTTAATGTAGGATAAATAGGGGTTAAAAAGACACCTTTTATCACTCAACACCGGGCAAGTCCTTTTATTCCAAGAGTGTACACAATATGTGCATGCTATGAATCTAGAGAGTAATGTTTCTTAAAATGAAGTATAGACCTTTGATACAAGAGTAAGCGGATGCATCTAATAAACTCAAATTGCAATCATTAAAGGAAATATGACATCTAAGCTTCAAGACTCAATCCTCTACTGAAATCATAATCAAATCTCACACAAGGAATTTAATTAACAGTAGCATCAGTCGAGAACATAGTAGCAATAACTCATCTCTTCCTAACTGATTCAATTTAAATCATACTCAATCTATACGAAGCAATCCATATGGAAATGATATCAATATGAGAGTTCGATAGCAATAACCAAAATTTTACAGTTGATTAAATCAATATGATTCACTATCTAAATAATTTAATCTGCAATAAGTGTAAATCGAATCAAACGACAGTGTTGTAAAATATGTAAAGCAAATGTACTACTTCAATACAGGAAAGTGGTAAATAGTGAATAAGATAAACTCATAGAAAAGGGGAAAATTAACAAACTAGTCAAACTTGCGAGAATCAGAGATATATAACAAAAGGAAGCAGTTTAATTCACCAGAGGTCGGGCCCTTAGCCGCCAGTGAACACTGTTGAGCTACTTCGGAGAATACGAATGAACAACAACTTCAATTATATCTTATTCATTGAACTTAAGTAGCATTACAATATGGTCGCGTTCTCTAACAGCACCAGTCTGTAAATTAAAATTACAATTTGAAATAACAAAGATTAATCCCCTTTATTCCTACAACCATTTGCTTTTATAGTTAGAAAGAGGTAAAAGATAAATGCGATCCCTCAAGATCTCTCGATCATGAGGGATTCGCAACTGATTGCTATCTTTAGACACCTTTCCTATTTCGCGCTGATCCTCCTGATTTGTCCTCCAACCTGTCCGCAACTGACACATTCCATTCTTCATTTGTTGGTTTATGTTGTTCCATTGTTAGGGAATAGCAACTATTCCTTTCGTCATTTTTCTGCATAAGGAGGAGTAAAGGTTAGTTACGATGGCTAAATCTTAACTGCGAGTAATTCATCCATTTCTTATCATAATCCATCAATATGTTAGCGTATTAAGATATGAAAGAGATAAGAAAAGAGGAAAAAGGTGATGAAATTAAGAGTAAATACATACCCATTTCGTAACTCAATAGAACTCAGGTGGGGAGGATAATTAGAACATTCCTAGAACTCAAACATGCATATTAATTTTGAAATCTTGACAAATTGTGTGTGATTTTTTCTACCATTAAAATTTACCTTTAATCACTCTATGAATTCTCAGTCATTCAAGGCTTTAATTGAATGAGCACTTTGTTCTATTTTTGTTGATAAAGATAAAGAGATTATCCTATTGTGTAACTCGTGTTTAGTTTTAGTTTGAGAAACCAAGTATAAAAACTCATTTGAGATGTATAAAGATTAATTTTAGAATATTTGATATATTAACTTATATGTAAAAGAACCATTACACAATGCCTTGATTATTTTGATATGTTAAAATTTGTATTGGTTTCTAATTTCTATTTTCCAATTATTTTTGTAACAATAATGTTATGAACAATCTGGCAGAGAGGCCAACATTAAATATCTTTATCAAGGAATTTCTTGTTGTATGGTCATACTCAACTATTCCCGAGTTTTCTCGCAATGTTCTAGATGTTATTTTGATTCTTTAAATTGTGTTTATTTCATGAAAACTCCATCACAGAGTCCACAAGATCACGGAAATAAAATTTTATTTAATTCAATAATGAAATGAAGGTGGAAATCTAGGCATCAACCTTATGAAGGAAATGGTTTCTTCAACCATCGCTACATGGAAATATGTGAGCAATTTAGATACACCAAGTTAAATTGTAGACTTGTTAGATGGTTGTAATCAGAGTTAATACACTTGGTGTGCTCCAAATTGGGAGACAAATCTCTAGTCATCCACTGCATGCACTTAAATTTAGTTGTCGTTCATTTTGGAATCAATAATTAGTTATAGAAACCCTTACTTGGTTCTCGAATAATTTGTAACTACTAATTCAAGGAATATATGATGGATGTGTGTGATAATTGAAGGGGGTGATGATCTCACCAATCAGGGTTCTAGTTATGCTTCATGGGATTACCATGCTCTCAAAAACCTTAAAAATCTCAGCCCTACTATTTAAAATCATCTAGAAAGGGTATATCTATCACTAAGTGTTGTTCTCATCACAACAGCGGTGGGGGTTTATTTACATCTTCTTTGGAATATCGACAATCTTTGTGCATGGCTTACTTTCTTGCGTTATATAATATGGGTTATGTTCATCCCTGCTTATTCATATAATGAGAAAAAACACATAATGTTACTTAAGACAATTGCTCTACTTAATGGAGTTAATTCTGAACCCCTTCTTAATATAGTTATCAACATCAATCCTAGTGTTCTAGCAATAACGTTTATTGGCACATGCTTGGCATTTGTGTGGTCTTCAAGTGCTACTATCCTTGCTCGGTTCAAGGAATTTATATTTCTGGGAGGGTTAAGGTCAGGTATTAGTATCTTGCTATGGTTCTAGTTTGCATTGGCTCTTTTGGTGGCTCCAATCTATCTACAGGATTAAGATTTCTTTTGGCCTTCTACTCTGTTATCACTCCAAAATTTCTTCGAAGTTGTTAGAAAAAGAAATGATAGAGGTAACCACTAACAACTTTTGGAGATCAGGACCTAACCTTCCTAATCTCAGAGAGGGCTCTCTCTTTTTTATTTAACTTTGTTTTAGTTAATTAATTTTAGGCTAGTTATGATTGTTCTTGGGTTTTGATTTGAATTTGGGTGGTGGGATCACTTACTTAGATGAAAAAGGATTGTCTTTTACCATTGGGCTATGGGGTCGAATGTCATACAAACTGGACTAGATCAAGCTTCTAAAAATAGTGTCTAGAGGGCAAGATAGAGGAGTTACTACAAATCTCAAAGGCTTGATGGTGAAATGGTTTCCAATCAGATCCAGGGAGCAATTAAGGGTTCCCTAGGCTGGATCATGAAGAGAAGTGAAAGAGGTCAACTGGGATGGGAGAGAAATTAAGGGTTCTAAATCTGGGTATCAGAAGAAAACATATAAATGACTAACTGTGAAAAACAGAGTGTACTTAAACAAATTATGAGTGATATTTCTAGTTAATTCATTCAAATTAGAAAACAATTAAGTTTATGAAACACATAAGAAGGTAACAAAATCAGACAAAGAAGATACTTCACTACAGTAGCTCATCTCATGAATCCTCTAGTGCAATATTTTTATTACTAGCTCCAGTTTGTTGACTTGAAAGTGTTACAGTGACCCTTAGGTTTAAGATCAAAATAACTCTACAAATGTATAGAAATCCACCCTCAATACTTTGAACTATGAAATATTTATACAAAAAGAATTTACAAAATATCTCAAATTGCATTGAGAACTGTTATCACCCCAAGAAACTCTCCTAGGTTGTATCTCAGAGATGCTCGGGAACATTACAAACTCAACAAAAATGTTGGAAAATGGTGGATGAATGGAAGGAATGATGCATATTCAAGCCAGATAACCACTTCTACTGTGCTTAACCCCAAACATGGGTGAACACCCCTAGACTACAAGGCTTTAGACCACCAATTACTCACAATTTGAGGAACAGGTGAAGATGGAGAATATTGACCACACCAGTAGATACACAGGACCCTGTGATGGCCGGCTGCAACCAGTTTAAAGGTCTGTAAATCTATTTCCTAATGCACAGACAAGATGACAGCTCTCTGGCACCAAGAAAACAGAAACCTACATACACCTTCAATAATACATACTAGATTCTAACACAGAGGTGGGATGACAGTCCCTCTAATGCAAAACATCAAGAGCACATGAAAAATGCATAACAGGCACAACCTGGAACAAAGAAGAAGTGGAAAGTGAGCAATTAACAACAAAAGAAGCTTACATTAGTTGAAAATGAAGACTAGACGCTGTAGGTATCACAGTAGTTATAGTCTCCAGAAGTTGAACTTTACATCAAAACAATATCCATCAACCCTCATTACATCTTGTTTATGGGTATATATGGAGGTTGATTACAAAAACATTTGCTATCCTATGCGTGGAGGGGTCATAATGGACCACCAACCACATTAACTGTTTGATATGGGTCTCTGATACAATCTGACTGTTTTAATGAACAAAATGACCCTTTCTGGTACTCTGTTGTCCTTCTTGAGTAGCTGGAGTGAACTATGGATGAAATTCCATGCCTGATAAATGCTTTAACTGCTCGAGGCTGTCCTTTCCTTCTTCGGCCATACTGCTCTTGAATGCAGTAGTTGAAATATTAACTGTGCAGAGTACTTGGTAGCTGATCGCTTCATCCTTCGGGTGAATGATACAGGTTAGAGGCATGAAAACAACATGGAGGATGCATGGGTAGGACGGGAATAAACAATAGCCGTTGGATCCTGCAGATGGATGACAGAGATTGAATCAGAGGGATCTATCGGGGAAAGCGGGCGGAGACAAATGTGGGCCGTCGGATCGCGGTCGGGCAGATTCGACGGCTATCGGGAGCGGGAGCTGCGCGAATGTTAACGAGCGGGGAACGTATGAGTAGGCGGTTAGCGGTTTCCCCACACCACTTATGGAGCTATGGTGGTATTCGTACGCGGGTGTGCGATGCGAATCATCGGCCGACACGTGGCCGATGGGACAAGCAGAAAACTACCGCAATTGCAAGTTAATGCGCGGGCAGGTTCGCGGGTATGTAACGAGCGAATGCTGTCGAATTATGCAATGGACGGTCAGACGACGAGAAAACTGAACTTGGTTTAACGTGCGGGGAAAAGACGAAGACCATTAGATTGAGGCACGACAATCAACGGCTATGGTTATGGCGGAAGGTTATATGGGTGCGGGTTCATAGGTTAAATGCCCGGGGACTAAAGAAAAGGGGTTGTCAAGGACCTTGTTGGGTTTCGGAAGGTTTAAACGGGAAATGGAAAGGCTTTATGGAGGGAAAAACAGAGATAGCAGAGGATGTGAGGATAAGTAAAAATGAAGGAGAAGAAGCTTAAATGAGTGCTGCGAGCTCCCTTTTCTTCATGAACGCATGGCCGAGTTGATATTTGGTCCTCCAACTGCTAAAACATGTAGCAGAGCTAACACTGGCTCCTTCTGGGGATGAGATCCTCCCTGTGAGGTCTCAAGAACCTGTAGATCAATGCCTTTCTGATGAAAACAAATTAAAAAATTCCTAGTGTTCCATTGGGCATGGAGTCTGACTAAAACTGATAAAACCAAATATTTACAACCTTTAAGGCCAAAAGACCTCAAGTCACATAAATTTTCAGAAAACACCCATTAACTAGGCCATCAAAAACTGCTTCTTCTCCCATACTTTTCAGTATGAAGATGTTGTTCCATTGAATCTGAGAGATTATGAAAGGGCCTGTCCAAAGAGCATCAAACTTCCCATGATTGCCTTTCTTTTCCTTTAGTGCATCCCACTTTAAAACCAAGTCTCCAATCTGAAAATTATCTGTCTTTGTCTTCCCGTCAAAAGCATCCTTGATCTTTTTCTGATGTGCTATAGCCTTTTCAACCAGCTATTCTCTAATTTGATGTATCTCTGCTAAATCAGTGATCCTCTTTGCCATTTCTTCTTCCTCATTCTGCTCTTCTTGAAGGAATTTTGCCATAGGGAGATTTAACTGAATTGGGAATACAACTTCAGTGCCATATACCAGCTTGAAAGGAGAATTCCCTGTGGATTTCTTAATGGTCACCCTGTAAGCCCATAGTGCATATTTGAGCTTAGAATCACAATTCTTTTTATTTTCCTCTAACAGCTTCTTAATTATCCTTATCAGGATTTTATTAGAGGATTCTGCTAGACCATTTCCTTGAGGATAATATGAGGTGGAATGAACCAGTTTAACACCCATTGAATCACACATTTCCACCAATTCTTTTGCCTTGAAGGCTGCTGCATTATCTGTGACTAATTTATGTGGACAACCAAACCTGGTAAAGATATTTTCAATTAAAAAATTCATGACCACCTTATGATCAGCCTTTCTAGTAGGGATTGCTTCAATCCACTTAGTGAAATAATCAGTGGCTACTAATATCCATCTATGCTGACTGTCATGCGGTAAGAGTCAATTTTGCGGACAAAACCGACCTCCCTAGAAGCTAAGGCTTTCTAGTGACAAACAAGACAAGTAAACACTACCTTTCTCTAAATATGCATTTAGGATACAAGTAATCAGGTGTTTATAACATACCTTTAGTCCAACGCTTTGTAGTAGTCCAGCCTCACCGATCTGGATGAGCTCCTCCTTCTCTTCGAAACCTGCATTCACTAACAAGACAAAAGATTAAATAGCACCTGAATAACTTATAAAATAACACATATTCATCATACAGACCAAGGAGTATATGAAACAAATCATGTATAACAATCTGTTGAGAAAAGTGAGCTTATTTGTATTAAGTGGAAACAAAAGAAACCATTACAACCTGAGCCTTGGTGTTGTGCAGGTCCCTCCTAGGGTCCAGCAAGAGTTTTCCTTTACTTTGATCAGCTCACCCACTTCCAAATAAGGCTAGGAAAGGATGGGAATCTCTCCTCTCAAGCTCTATAAGGGAGTCCTAATTCCAGCAGCATCTACCCTTAGGAATATTCAGCTTTCAACCTCCCCTCCTTCTGGCCCAATGCCTGTATTTATAGTGCTCTAGAGGAAGTTAATCAGGTCCACGATCAATGGGATAAGCCCCTCTTTGGATGGGATAGCTCCCCTCTTGATGGGATAAG
Organism: Pinus tabuliformis; assembly: GCA_031772625.1. NCBI lineage: Eukaryota > Viridiplantae > Streptophyta > Pinopsida > Pinales > Pinaceae > Pinus > Pinus tabuliformis. The sequence goes on from CM062816.1 coordinate 366,060,900, forward strand.
TTCCTCTTTCATAGGGATACATGAACCATCTGGAGGCGCTTAATACACGTCAAACAAGCTTCTAGAATGCTCTAGAAATGACCACAAGTAACTTTTTGAAGTGAAACTTGCGCCTTTTGACCTTTACAGGAGTACGCACCCACCCTTTAACAGACAGAGCGTACAAGTATGCAGGTATTGTGAACTTGAGGTGCGTACACGCAGGTAAGGCTAAGAGAAACTGTGTACCCAGAGATATATAGATTTTTAAAGACTTTCTCTCTTTCTTGGAGTTTGACATGAAGAGCAGAGGTATAAGACTTGCCAAGGAGGATAGTATGACAGTTGATGGAGCCATACTAACTGCAAATAGTCATGGTGACGGATTTTAGTGTAACAGATTGCCCCCTAAAGTGCGAAGCCTGTAGTAGATTAGGGTTTCATATCATCTAGGAAGGGTGAAGTACTTTATCATTTCAAGGATTATCTTGTGGAGAGCCCAGTCAGAACCTGCAAGTATTCAACACAAAATACATATATAAGATCATATCATCGCTGAGGTAGGCATTCCCATACTCAGATCAAAAACTTTAACTAGCAAACTAACTACTGCTCTGATACAGGAATGATTTTGCAGTACATCATAATCATAGACTTGTGTAGACACAGTATGGACGCAGCCATCTGTTTATAGTTGGTCTACTATACAATGAATACAAAACTCCTCGCAGCCTGGATAGTGGAAACTAGATCCAGGGTCTTCATTTCTACTTCCCGAAATAGTACGATTCTATCCATGCGAATAAATGAGTTGATGTCGAACATGGTAGAAACCACTTGATTACCAGTCAATGATGTAAACTGTTAACAAGTGTGAGAGAGACCACCAGTGATGTCAATGGTTCTCAAAGTACCCAGCACAATCCATGAGATGTGAATGAATGAGTTGATGTCGAACATTTCACGGAATCCTTCGATCGAAAGTCAATGATGTAAACCGTCGTCAAAGGCGAGGAACCTGCCATTGATGCATGCAGATTTCAAGGTACTGACGATTTCTAGGTCATCTTTCTAGATAATGTGCTGATGTCGATAGAAAGCGACCCGTTGCAGGAAAGCCCACAACACGAAATCATAGATCAAGTTGAAGAAACATAGTTGTAAGGACTGACTCAGGGATGGTCGAGATGGATGACGGGTATTTTGCAGATGAATGGTTTATTTGCAGTGACCTCTTGAACACATAACGACACAACATATGGCTTGGTGACATTTGACCCAAAGTTAATACCCAGCTGAAGACTTTCAATGTGGTTTGATCAACTGTGAGGCAAAGGATTTCCCAACCCAGGTGAATGGAAAGTGTCGTGTTCAAGAGTGGTGATAAGGCTTCTTCTGAGACAAAGGATAACAAATAGGCTCATTTTTCTCTCTTTTCCCCCACCATTTCTGGCAAGTACCTCTTTATTTTTTACAAGCTTGAGGAGGATAACATATGCTTGATTATAAGCTCATCCTTCGGATGAGTCCAACTTAGTTTTGATTCGAACCCTAAGAAGGAGTGGTCCGTTCCTGTTTGTAATCGAACAGGTCCTTTACTGTGAAATTTTAACGAGTCCAGTATAGGAGAAACTCGACGTTTTTCAATTTTAGAGAGTCTGAAAAAACTAAAGAAGACTCCAGGGTTGAACTTTTTCGTAAATTTGTGTCTCCCAAGCCCGAAAAAGTATAAAATAATACTTGAGAGAACCGCTTGATCTTGCGACCAAGGAATACTTTCATAATTAGTGCCTCTGACTTGAAAAGTAAAAAGTGATCAAGGGCACGTCGTTTTATTTCCAGTATCGAATTTGAAACGACAAAAATCCGGCAATCTTTTCGTGTTTTTACGGTCAGAAAAGGGCTATAACAGGACCGTCTTTTAATTCCGTTTTAACGAGTGTAAAAGAAAAACTCGGCAATCTTTTCATATTTTGAGAGTCTAAAAAGGGCTTAAAAGAGAACTCCAAGGATTCACTTTTTCATAAGTTTTAACGAGTTCGAAAAAAATGATAAAAATGTACTCATGGTTTTCAATTTTTCGTAAGTTTTAATGAGTTCGAAAAAAAATGATAAAAATATACTCATATGGCCGACTTTCAATTTAATTTACGAGCAGGAAAAGACGGAAAGAAATCGGCATTTTCATTTGTTTTACGAGAATGAAAGATGGCAAAATAATCTCGGGATTTTCATGAGTTTAACGAGTCTTGAAAATAACTGAAATTGACTCAAGATAGGTTTCATTTTTACAAAAGCTTGAAACAGAGAAAAACTATGCTTCAAAGTAGTTTCATTTTTTCACAAGCTTGAAACAGAGAGAAAACTGTGCTTGATGCCCCCTAAGCATAACTGCTAGAGCGCAATTTTGTCATGCGGAAAGAGTCAATTTTGCGGACAAAACCGACCTCCCTAGAAGCTAAGGCTTTCTAGTGACAAACAAGACAAGTAAACACTACCTTTCTCTAAATATGCATTTAGGATAGAAGTAATCAGGTGTTTATAACATACCTTTAGTCCAACGCTTTGTAGTAGTCCAACCTCGCCGATCCGGATGAGCTCCTCCTTCTCTTCGAAACCTGCATTCACTAACAAGCCAAAAGATTAAATAGCACCTGAATAACTTATAAAATAACACATATTCATCATACAGACCAAGGAGTATATGAAACAAATCATGTATAACAATCTGTTGAGAAAAGTGAGCTTATTTGTATTAAGTGGAAACAAAAGAAACCATTACAACCTGAGCCTTGGTGTTGTGCAGGTCCCTCCTAGGGTCCAGCAAGAGTTTTCCTTTACTTTGATCAGCTCACCCACTTCCAAATAAGGCTAGGAAAGGATGGGAATCTCTCCTCTCAAGCTCTATAAGGGAGTCCTAATTCCAACAGCATCTACCCTTAGGAATATTCAGCTTTCAACCTCCCCTCCTTCTGGCCCAATGCCTGTATTTATAGTGCTCTAGAGGAAGTTAATCAGGTCCACCATCAATGGAATAAGCCCCTCTTTGGATGGGATAGCTCCCCTCTTGATGAGATAAGTTCCTCTTTCATAGGGATACATGAACCATCTGGAGGCGCTTAATACACGTCAAACAAGCTTCTAGAATGCTCTAGAAATGACCACAGGTAACTTTTTGAAGTGAAACTTGCGCCTTTTGACCTTTACAGGAGTACGAACCCACCCTTTAACAGACAGAGCGTACAAGTACGCAGGTATTGTGAACTTGAGGTGCGTACACGCAGGTAAGGCTAAGAGAAACTACGTACCTAGAGATATATAGATTTTTAAATACTTTCTCTCTGTCTTGGAGTTTGACATGAAGAGCAGAGGTATAAGACTTGCCAAGGAGGATAGTATGACAATTGATGGAGCCATACTAACTGCAAATAGTCATGGTGACGGATTTTAGTGTAACACTGACCACTGGAATGTGGATTGATCTCTCCAATGAAATCCAAGCCCCACTGCTGAAAAGGTCCTTTTGCCTGTATTGGTTTTAGGGGCAGGGACTTCAACTACTGCTTTCCTTCAAATCTTTGGCACCTGTCACAAGATTTAACAAATAAAAATACATCAGAAAATAAAGTGGGCCAATAGTACCCAGCTCTGAGAATCTTATGGGTAGTGGTTTTCCAATAATGGTGCCCTCCACACATGCTGGAATGAAATTGCTGCATGACTTCTATTGACTGTTCTTTGTCCAGACACCTCAAAAGCATTCTAGATGGATCCCTCCAGTAGAGCAGATTTTCATTAATGCAATATTTAACTGCCCTAAGCTTAATAGTTCTGGCTTGGCTTTGATTAAACCCTGAAGGGATTTCTAGCTTCAGCAAGAAATTAATTATTGCAAAATACCAATCACAAGAAGCTAGATTTTTGGCCACTAACTGCTTTCTCTCTAGTTCAGCTGTTTCCTCTTCTTCATTTGTCTGACCGATTTCTGCAATTGTGCACAAGAAATCAATATCTAATGATCTGCAATTTTCTTCAGCCAGTAACTTGGCAAGACCCTGACCTCTGACAAGTTTGGCGGGCTTCAGTTCTATATTAAATTCAATTAGATTTGCAATCCATTTAGCCCTTCTTCCATCAGTATCAGGTTGTGTTAAGACATCTTTTATTGCAACAGAGGGTACATATGCAATTATCTTGGAATGCAAGATATAAACTCTGAAAGCTTTCAAGGATTTGATAAGAGCATATGCTTGTTTTTCAATAATTTCATACCTCAGTTTAGCATCCCTTAAGTTTTTGCTGAAAAATGCCACTAGATGCTCTGAACCTTCTTCATTTGCTTGCAATAAAACTGTTGTAATGGTGTCCTCAGAGGAAAATGAGAATACATGAAACTCCTTGTTGTAATCCGGGCTTATTAAAGTGGGAGCCTCCATAATAGCTTTTTTAATGGACTCAAAAATTCTCTTGCTATATCAGTCCATCTGACCTCTGACCCTTTCTTTAACATGGAGGTAACATGCTTCACCAATTTTGCAAAATTTGGAATAAACCTCCTCACAAAATTTATTTTGCCCAGAAAGGACTGGAGATCCTTCTTTGATCTCGGGACAGACAGGGTCTGTATTGCTTTTACTCTTTCTGGGTCAATTTGAACACCTGCAACAGAGACAACATGTCCTAACAACTTGCCTTATTCTAAAGAAATTGAGATTTTTTAGGATTTATTGAAATCCCAAACCTTCTGCACTTAAGAAACACTTTTTTCAAATGTTGCAAATGATTTTGATGGCTGCTGGAGTATACTGTTATGTCATCAAGGTAGATAAGGACAAATTTATCCTTCTCTCCCACAAATGCTATGTCCATAGCTCTCTGAAAGGTAGATCCAACATTCATCAACCCAAAAGGCATCTTGGCATACATAAAAGTGCCCCAAGGAGTGGTAAATGTAGTCTTCTCTTGGTCATCTGGATGCACAAAATCTGATTAAACCCTAAAAATCTATCCAGGAAAGACATTACTTTGGCTCCTGAGACCTTCTGCAACAAATGCTCCATTTTCGGTAGAGGATAATTGTCTTTCTTTGAGCACTTGTTCAAGTTTCTGAAATCAACACACAGTCTGATTTCTCCACTTTTCTTCCTCACCACTACTAGGTTGGCTACCCATTTTGAATATCTAAGAGGAACTATAATCTTGGCAGCCAGCAATTTTTTAATTTCTTTTTCAATTAGAGGAAGAAGCATAGGATTTATTGGTCTTAGCTTCTGTTTGAAAGGAATGGTGTCTTTCTCTAAAGGGATTTTATGCTGAATAATATTTTTATCATAAGTTTTCAGGTCACTATACTCCCAGGCAAACACATCAGCAAATTGCTTCATTAATTTGCAATATTCAGAACTTTGGTCAGCAGACAGATGAGTGGACAAATTTATGTATCTAGGCTGACCTGGACTCCCTATATCATGCTTACAGACTACAGATTGGTCTTCTTTTTGGGCAGCCTTGTAAGGCACATCATTTTGGTCAAACAGTCTTTCTAAAGGAATTAAACCCTTAGGAATATGATTGTTGGGAAGCTGGACAATGCTATTTTTACCAATTTTATTTCTAAGCTGGGATTGGGGTTTTTCTTCCAAGGCATCATTCTCTTGGTCAATTTGCATTTTGGAAAACTCATCAATGACTTGTAGAAACCTATTTATTTCATCATCATCATCATCAAAAACTTTCCAATGCTAGACATTATCAGGCAAGGATGGTCTATATTTCATTTGGACTTCATACACTAGTCTGGGAGACATTGGAGGAATAAATAGACTAGTAGAAACAACAAGTGAATTAGCAAGATGATTTTTGGCTCTAGGGATATATGAAATACAGAAATAATCAAAAGAATCTCTGATTCTCCATACCTCATCTCTGTATGCTTTCAGCCTTGGGTGCTTTGCTTGAAATGTTTTATTTACTTGCTGAATGATCAAATCAGCATCTCCAAACACCTTTATGTTCTTGATTCCTCTGTCTTTTGCTGCGTTAAGACCCAATAGCAGAGCCTCATATTCTGCTATATTGTTTGTGACTTGAAAAGCCAGCTTAAAAGACAGTTGTGTGCTTTTCTGTTGTGGAGATATCAGCACCACCCCTGCTCCTGCAGTCTCCTTGGAACATGCTCCATCAAAGAACATCTCCCAAACCTGACTTCCTTGCTCTTTCTCGGCCTGATTTGTTGGTTTCCTGAGCTGCATTGAGGCCTTCTGAGATTCTTCTATTTGGAGAATACATGCTCCAAAATCAGTGTCCACAACATATATGGGATGATTAGTAGGATTCTTCTCATCACTGATGATGTATGCCAACTGTGCTTCTTTGTACAATCTCCTGCTTTCTCCTCCAAAAACTGGGACAGTGGCATAAGATAGATCATTTTGTAATGTCCCACCTAGTCTCTTAATCCATCCTCTGGACAGTAGCATGCCAAACTTAGGAGGGACATCTGCTACCACAATATCCATCATCATACTCTTCATGGGCAGCTAAGTTAGGGTAAGGGCCAGATCTTTGATTGATCCTAGGCATTTTACCTTTCTTGAATCAAAAGAGAATAAATCATGATATGGTCTGGTGATGTCAAGGCCTAACTCTTCCATGATAGCTTTAGGCATCAAATTGTGGCTGGCCCCTGTGTCTAGCAGGCAGTTGTGGAGGATTTTGTCATGAATGGTCAAGGAGACATAAAAAGATGGAGAATTATTATCAACAGGTTCAATCATGGGGCTAAGCACAATGGCAGGCTTGTCATCTTGCAAATTGACAGAGTCAGTGGAGGTTTGTGTGATTTCCAGCTCAAGGGCCTCAAGGATAGGCTTTCTAAATACTTCACTCTTTACCAACTCTACCAGAGGCACAAATATTTTTAATTTCTGGACTTCTGACTCTAAGCTGAAAGAGGAAGGTGATTTGTCAGAACCTCTTACCTCTTGAACTGGAGCTTTAAGGATGACTGGATCAGTTGCTGGTCTTCTCTGTCTGATATTCTGTGACTCTATTTGGACAACAGCTCTTTGGGCAGGATTCTCTTTGACATTTTTTGCATTCGACCTCAGGTTATATCTTCGTTGCTCCTCAGCTTGTAGGACAGCTTCTCTATCCCATTCTTGATTGTCTTGTTCCTGCAGCAATGATTCTTCATAAGCAGCCAAAGTAAAAAATGTAGCGCTGCCTTTATCTTCCATGCAGTGAATTTCATCCTCATCTTCTTCGAATTGTTCCTCCTCCATGACTACATTTTGGAAAGGAGCTTTAACCTTTTGTTCTTCATTTTGTTCTTTTCCCCTCTGGATTATTTGCAACTGTTCATTTTCTCTTCTGAAAGGCTTTGGGTTTCTTGAAGCAAATGCGTTCTGCTGCCTTGTTTTTCCTGAATTTTGCTCAACCTTCAGCTTAGATATTTCAGCAGCCAATGACTCTATCATCTTAGTCATTTTATCTAATTTAGGTTCTAAAGATGAAGCAGAGGAAGTATAAGCCTGACCTCTTTGCCTCCTTCTGTCAGCTTGACTTTTTAGCTTTTCTGCAGCCATGATATTAGACTCTACTTCTAGAGCTGCATCCTGCATGTCTTCGAGAGTAGCACATATCCTTTCTCTCAACAATAGGCAAAAATCAGAGTCAAAAGCATTGGCATAAATGAGTTTGGTAGAGGTGTGAGTAGGCTTTACCTCAGCTGGTATCTTACTATACATACGATTGAATCTTTTATTAAAATCAGGCAATGATTCCCCATTTTTTCTTTTCAGGTTACGAAACTCAGTATGATAATACAACAAGTCCTTTGTATCTCCCCAGTGCTTCAAAAATGTATCATCTAAGGCTTCAATATTTGTTATAGATCTCTAGGGTAATTCTCTGAACCACTTCTTGGCCTCTCCATCAAGGTTCTAAACAAAAACTCTCATCCACACATCATTTTCACTTATATCTAAGTTATCAGCATAACTATAAAAAGATTCAAGGTGTTCTTCAGCTGTCACTCCCTCTGTGCCAGTGAACTTAGGCATATATTTTTGATATTCTCCCACATGCATGGGATTCAAAGGGATAGGCAAGACCAAAGGTCCATATCTAGCAGCAACAATTCTTTCTATCTTCATGGGTGCTTGTTGGCCTGCCATGATTGGGATATGTGGAAGGACACTGGCAGATTGAATGGTAGGAAGTAATGTGATGGATGGCAGAGACAAAGGGATGTTTTGGACTAAATGGGAAACTTTCTTTGGACTGAGATTCAAAGGGGAACTAGATGGACAAGGGGCTGTATTAATCTCTGAAGGAATTTCCTTATTAACAGTGCTGGGCTCTAAATCTTCAAACTGTATATCTTCAACTATGACTTTATCTTTTAGAGATGCATGAGATTTCTTAGGCTTACCTGATCCTGATGCCCCTTTTTGTGATGTTTTCTTTGACTTGACAATCTTCTCAGGGTTAGGTACTGATTCAACTGGTGATTTATGAGGATTTCTTCGAGTATGTCTCACAAACTGAGCTAGAACTTCAAACTGGAGTTGCCAAAAGTTGATCTTCCTCCAATGGAGTCGCCAGATAGATGATTACAACCAGAAATGTGCCCAGACCTTGTAAATCATCAAAATATGGAACTATGTCGTTCTCCCAGGGAAGCTGAGCTTCAATCTCCTCTCCCCGGCAACGACGCCAATTAATGTTATCACCCCAAGAAACTCTCCTAGCTTGTATCTCAGAGATGCTCGTGAACATTACAAACTCAACAAAAATGTTGAAAAATGGTGGATGAATGGAAGGAATGATGCATATTCAAGCCAGATAACCACTTCTACTATGCTTAACCCTAGACATGGGTGAACACCCCCAGACTGCAAGGCTTTAGACCACCAATTACTCACAGTTTGAGGAATAGGTCAAGATGGATAATACTGACCACACCAGCAGATACACAAGACCCTGTGATGGGCTGTCAAGGACCTTGTTGGGTTTCGAAAGGTTTAAATGGGAAATGGAAAGGCTTTATGGAGGGAAAAACAAAGATAGCAGAGGATGTGAGTATAAGTAAAAATGAAGGAGAAGAAGCTTAAATGAGTGCTGCGAGCTCCCTTTTCTGCATCAACGCATGGCCGAGCTGATATTTGGTCCTCCAACTGCTAAAACATGTAGCAGAGCTAACAAGAACTAATCTAGGAAAAGGAAATATCTTCATGCAAGAAGATAGAGACAACTATTGAATTGTTGTTTGTTGTCCCTGTTATTTAGGTTCTATTGTCTTTTAGTCTTTGATCTTTTTCCCTTTAAGTTGCTTGGCTGTTTGGTCTTCACACTGGATGTCATATTTACTTATGACCTTTAATCTGATACACTTTCATATGATACTCTTTGACCTTGCTGACTTGTCAATATCCTTTTACTGTGCTCTTTTACTTTTTACTGTACATTTATATTTTTACTGTGCATTTCCTACAGTAAATCATTGAGTTTTTCCCATGTCTTAGCATCTGGTAATTGAATATTGAGCATTTTTCAATATATCTCATTTGCCTCTGTATACTTGGAATGAGTTGGCTTACTAATAAAAAGGTGTTTTACCTCATGCTGGAGGTAAAACAAGTTTTCAAAAGTTTGGTATAATACTTTACCTGTCGGTATGCCCTTCATGGATGAAATATTTACCTAATCTCTTGCCACTTCCCTGATCTTCTTATTGTAATCCACCTGTGTCATTAGCTTATCATTTATAACTAAGGGATTTGGTAATCCCTTTTGCCTCAAAAGTTCGAACTTAACCATGAACTTGTCAATGGCCAGTTGCATGGTTTGACACTTATCCTCCAAGTTCAACATTAAATTCCTCTTAGTGAGGACTATTTTAACTTCCAAAATTGTACATGTCCTGTCAGGTATCTCTAGTTCTTGCAGCTCATACCTGTTCTTGGAGTTGAGGAAATGAATGATCCTTTCTACCTCCTCTGGCATATCTCCAAGTTCTTCTTTAACTTTCTGAATGGCTTCTGTAGCCTTCTTTATCAAATCAATATGTTCAAAAATAACCTGAATGGATGGCCAAATATCATTGACAGAGTCAATGATATTGGCCCATAGTTGTTCCTTAGCTTAACCTAGAGGCTCATTCAGTGTCAGCTCTTTCTCCAGGATTTTGATTCTTTTAGTCATCCTTGTGGCCTTCTATTGTTATTCTCTGTGCATGATTTGGGGAAATTTGTAATTTGTTTCTAGGCTGGTGACTTTCCCCTTAAGTCTGTTCATCTCAGTGGTCTGAATGGACATTTCTTCCATTGCTTTGTCCAACATGTTTTCTTCATCACCTGTGGAGCCTGTTGCTGATCTAGTTGGTGTAGATGTTGGTAGTGCAATGGCCATTGGAGTAGTGGGAGCTAAGGATGTTGCCAAAGTAGAAGATATAGTAGTATTAACTGTTGGAATGATAGTTGCAGGAGCATTATCAATACTAGCTTGTTTGAGCTGCATCAAGCTATCTAGTTCTTTCTCCATCTCCTTCAACTGATCATTTAGTTGTAGCACTAGGTCCATCATCTCTTCATGATTGCTCTGACTTTCTAGGACCTCCTTTGTCTATGGGTGTTGTGAATGAGGCAGCTTAAGCTACTTCTTGATGGCTACTATGTCCTCATTCTTCTTCTTGATCAACTGTTCAATAGCCTTAATGTCATTTGGATCATGGCCCAGTTCAATGACCAAGTCCTCTAAGGAATTTATTCTGTTATCTTTGGCCTGTGAGGAGGCCTTTTCTAGCTTGAATTAGGTTGTCACAATATCCAATAAATATTTCAGCTTAAAAGCATCCATGGCCTTTTCGGTGAGGGTGGAGTAAATCATTTCTCTAACCTGCTTATGGAACTTTATCTGATCAATGGGATGTACATCCCTAGCCAACACCTTAAAATTAATCTTCTTATAGTCTACCGAGGTCTTTCATTGCTGTACAGTGGGCTGAAAAAATGACACCTGCATCTTGCCTTCTTTGATGTCAAAGGCTAACATCAATTTGGTCTGGTTCGGTGGTGTAAGCTTGAGGTATTGGGCATATGTCTCTGCTTTCAACTTTTCATTCCTTATCTTTATTTCTTTGAATCTGTCTTTGATATCATTTTCCCTGTCAGCTGGCCTGACAAAGGAAGAAACCTCCATACTATGTTGTCTCTCTATCATCTGTGTGTTGGAGGTTGATGGTTGTTGTGTTTCCTCTGATGCAACTGCTTCTTTACTTCTCTGCCTCATTATCTCAATGTTAGTCATTTCCACTGATTCAATGTTTTCCTTCTATTCATACACAAGATTCAACTTGGGCTTCTTTCTTAGCTCAAACAACTCATCGGTAGTCTACATGGCAGAGTTGGATGCTTCTTCCCTGTTCCTCTTTGGATTCTCCTCATTGGCTGGGATCTGTAACACAAGATGAACATTCATTGGTTCTCCTATTTCTGGAACCTACAGGAAAGAGCTCTGGTCAAATTGTTTTTCTAAATCAATCAGTGTGTTCTCAACATCCACAACTGTGTTTTCCATATCAATCAATGTGTTCTCCACCCACTCAGATTGGTTGGAAAATTGTTCAATGTCTGGTCTTGGGTGGTGGATGTAAGGTGCCAATTTGACCTTAAGTCTCAACTTGTTTATGACCCCATGAGGGTCATACTGCCATATGAAGTTGTTTCTGAATTTCATTTGTTGTAGTAACCTATCGGCCTCTAGTCTAGCCTCTCTATTGTTGCAAATGAATGGGCCCAATTGGTTTTTCATCTTGAACTAGGTTTTCTTCTTAGCAGATAGGAAGTGGACCTCATCAGAATTGATGATTTGTCTGAAATATTCAAGGGAAAATATCCTCATAGGGAGGTATTTTGGAAATTTATAAGGGGCTAACTGGCAGCCATAAATTCTGATCTTAGTGTGGTTCTGGTAGAGGTACCAGTCTCCCACCTTGCTGTTCTTTGCCAATTACAACACTCTCTTGATGTCTTGGCTGATTCTAGGCTAAGTATTAGAAGTCAGCATGTTCATGACTGGGTACACAAAGGAGTCTATGAAGTCTTTGTAGGTGAATGCCATGGAAAACTTATGGACCAAGGGTGTCTAGTAGACCACTGATCTCTCCTTTCCCCTAGTGTCGAACTTCTGGATGCTCACTAGGAACTTATCTGTCTGGTAATATAACAAAATATAAAACAACACTACAGAGTATTTGAAAACTCTTTCAGTGGGAATTCTGGTGAATTGTTCATGCATTCTATCTGCAATGAACTGAGCATAATCATACATGATAGCAGGAGGCTTGCCTAGAGTGAAAATGGACAGGAAGGCTAGGATGGCCTCATCCACATGCTCATCTGTTGTGTATCCTAGGATGCATGAGAGAATGGCGATTATGTGTTTGCCAGTTTCTGAGAAAATGGTGGCAGCATAGGGTGGGGTATCTGTAGGAGTATGGCGCTCTTCAATGATAAAATTTTGGAAAATTTGCTTGATTTTCACCTGGTCTAATGTAAGGTACAAGTCTAATAGGTTTCCAATGGATAGAGGGGTTTGATTAGGGCTAGATTGGATTTGTAGCATTTGGTTGATTGACTCAGGTGTAATAGTGAATAACAACTGCTGATCTGGGGCAACAATAGCCCTTTGGCTAGGGATATAACAGGCATGACAAAAATGTACAATATCTAGGAAAGGGTGAACTTCTGGGAATGTGTATTTGGGTAAATTGGATTCCCAAAGGTTTATGTCATCTGCATGGTTCAAAAATATATCCTTACTCCAACAATGGAGCTTCAGAAGGTGGGTTGGAGTTGCAGTGTCTTTTATTTGGAAATCCCTGTCTGCTAGGGCCAAATGGTCAATGTCCAGGTGAGGGGTTGACACAGGTCTGACATCTAGAGAGGTCTGGGCAGCCATCTTATGGGGAATGGTGAGCATTGGGCTTGCACAGATTGTGGAAATGAAGTCTGAATAGGTCTGGTATAGAGATAGGGTAATCTACACTTTACAAAAGAGGGGTTCAGGTATTCTGGGGGAAAATACTTTCAATTTAAGGGAAAGATTAATTAAATTTAATTAATTACTATTTGAATTAACTATATGCTTTCAAATTGAGATGGTTGTTCTAGTTTTTTGTCCAAATACTAGGAAATGGTGGTATAGGCTGCAACTGGTTTCAATGGTGGTTGCAGAGGGTACTCTGGCTTTAGCTGTGCACTGGATGGCTGAACTAGGCGTCTGGAGCATGTTTGGGAGGTAGTTGGTGGTCAAATTTGGTTGCAAAGGCTTAGGGTGTGTTGAAGCACCGAAAATCAGGTCGACAACAAGGGGTATACCCACCCGGTCCGGACCTTGGTTGGCAGCTCCTTATCCGTTTGGTATAGCGGGTCCGACTGGGGATAATGGGACCAGTTTCCCAATCTAAGGGTGTGTGTGTGTGCAGAGTTGGATGTTGCTGATCTAAGAATACTTAAAGCTAATCTAATTCAAACTTTTAAACTAAATCTATGCTATTGTAATCTAATGAAAAACAACACATCTAATCTATGCTAACCCGGGGTGTATTTCTTCTATTATGCGATCTAAAGAGATTTCAAACAATAACTGGTAATAAAGATCATTCAGCTATCATAAGAATAGAAATCAATTAAGATGAACTACTTTGCATAAAAAGTTAGGCAAAACAGTTGTGAACAGCATATCGCATAATAAGTTATTCATATATCAGACATAAATAAATGGCTCCACCGTACAAAAGTGCCAAATTGTAACTCACACATTCATGCAATAACATATAAACAACTAAAACTATATATCACTTTAAGAATATAAGCAGAAATGGCCAAGAGATAAAAGTACCATTTATGACTGATCCTACTCATAAGCTTCAAGCGAAAATGATTTATCTCTACTTGTTCTAACATCTACTAAGAGTACAAAAGTGCAACATCAGTAGCAGACATCAAATGCAAACATTAATAAACCTCGATCCATCCATTTATCAAAACCTCCTCTGAGGGTGCATAAGTGCATGTTCTGAGGACAAGTTTTTGACAAATTTCTGGACCCTTCTCCAAATGCAATGAGAAGGGTTAAAACACTACTTCCTAATTCTAATAATAGTGTATTTACAAAATTTAGGATGCGGTTTTCAAATGACCGTCCTTTTTCTAATCTAATTTTAAAGAAAAAACAACATTCTAAGTAAGGCTACTTCTGAATCTGATCTTTAAAGCTGCAAGTGTTCATCATCGGTTTAAAGAGAGTTGGCTGGCCGACTTCTGCTTTGAGTTGGGCTGCGAAAAAGGAATCTATGAGAGCTGGCACTACTTTTTCAGCCGCGTTTATGATGTATTTCACAGTCATCCATTGACTATGCGGCTTGACCAAGTATGCCCAGTAAAACTCCCAATTTAACCTGTTTAATGCTTGGATCGCTTTTCCCTTTTCCTGCGCCTTCTGCTTCCAGTCTGATTCTAGCCGTTGTTTATTTGGTAGGTACCCCGGGGTGGTCTCTGCAATTAAATTTGCTCTGTGAAAATTCTCATTTACACAGTCGATAAGAATGCTTGCTTGCGTGGCCGCTGTTTCCGCTGCTTGTTCCGCCTGCCTGATCTGATCGTCCCATTTATTAAAGAGCAATTCTTTATGATTCTCGTTTATTTTGGGTGCACTTGCTCTTTTCCCTTCATTTTCATCCTACCAAGCCAAGTACTCCGTCACTCGTTTGTCAATCTGATCATAGTCAGCTCGCAAGTCTACCACTTGATTGGTGATTTTATCGCTTAGTTCACAATAATGACTCCACTGTGATATCTTACGTCCCAACTCTTCGTGTTGCTGCAGTAGTTGTTCATTTAAGCCAATAGACTCTGAAATAAATTCTGTAAGCTTAGGCTCATCTTTATGCATTTCTTGGAAAATTTGTAATTGTTTTCCTTTCTCGTCTAGACTTCTTTGATAGCCTATCTGCATCTGCTAAAAGTCTTCCTGCAACTTCTCGAGCTAGCAGTTTGTCAGGAATATACAAGGGTAGGACATGAGGAGGGACGGTGCTTCCAAATACTCTAATATAGGTGAACCATTCTTCCCCGAACCATCTTGCGATGGGGATGATATCTATCTGTGCCTCGGGTGAGCACCTCGGGGGATCTTCATCATACATCATTCTATACAAGGGTAAGATAAGCCCGTGACAAATCTGGTAGAAGTGTGGGATGAACTGAGAATCCCGCAGTACCTTATGATAAACATGGATAGGTAATGGGTCCTGGGTAGTCCATTTCCAACCCATAATGGGAAATTTAGACACATAACAAATAGAATCCATAACATATGCAAATAGATAAAAATCAGGATAGATCCTTTGAGACAAGGATCTCTTAGACCAGTAATTGATAATAGCTATGTATAGATTATCAGAAAAGATCTTGGCCCAATCCATAATATCGGCATTTGTGGCAGCATCTATTAATGGTAACCATTCAGACGAAAACTTATTGATATCTGGCATCCCAAATAATCTACAAAGCATGGCTGCAGCAAAACAATACGGAGAGGTGAGGGAACCAGTGCTGTACATACCGTTTTTGTCTTTCTTGAGCGGTTCCTCTTTTCTGGACCAATCTTTGGTGGTCTCTGATAGGTCTGGGTTCTCCGCCACAAATTTCTTAACGAATTGTGCATTGTAAGTCGCCTGCGGTTCAGGAAGATGATACATAAGCTTTAAATCTTGTGCAGCGAATGATCCGATGAGCCCTTGTCCTTGAATCTTGAATTGTCTGTTGTCCATGTCTGCATTGTCAAGTATCCACTTGATCATATCCGTATATGGTATAATTTTGGGCCTTGCTGCTATTCGATGAAGAAATGAGCATGCTAGCTCTTCTAAGGACGCTTCGGAAGAGCGTTGTGAGCCCGCGACAGCAGTAACCTTCATTATTCTGGGATTCTCTTCTTCAAGTAATCTGTACATGCTTTCCCACGTCGATATCCCTGCGTCTTTGTTACAGGCTGTGTCTGTATACAAAGGCACCATTTCCTTCGTCTTTTCCTTCGCCTCAGAGCCCTGAGCTCTATTTTTCTTTCCCATTTCTTCCTGCGTATGGCTGTGTATCGTATTTCGCTCTCCGTTCCTGCAGCTCACAAGTGAAATGGAAATGACTGATCAAGAAAGGTGATGGGAGAGTTTTAAATGCAGCAGATATATCAAATATGCCACCTTACGTGAAGTAATTCTTTACAAAAGCACGCGTCTACATTTCATTTAATAGCTGACAACTAATCCCTTTACTATCATTAAAAGCGCATGATCTTGAGTCAGATTATGGTAAGTGGCTTTTCTTAAATAGCGTGCCCAAAGGATTCGTGATGAAGTGATTTTATGATTTGCTTACGTAACATCGCAGATCGCGCCATCGCAAATCGCACCATCGCAGATCACGCAAACACACGAATATAACATCGCAGCGATCGCAACATCGCAGATCGCAGAAGTTTTATGCTTGCCAAATCTTGTCAACTCATTTTCTGCGATATGCGATCTTGCGATCGGTGTTATCGCAGATCGGTAAATCTTGAAGTTTTTCCATTATGAGTATTACTTTATTGCGATGCGATATATTGCTTAGCATGAGAGTCTTGTATATACCGATATTATAGCGAAATGGAGGCACTTCCTATCTTTTTTGCAACGCGGTTTTAAATATTTTTTCCTTATCATAGACTTAGGTTTTAAAATATTCAAAAGATCTTCCTAAGCTTACGATGGTAACCTTATTTTGAAGAAAGGAAACTCTTGCTTTCCCTAAATTTTAACTAAGGGTCCCCATTCATTTAGTATTTTGGACAACACTTAAATGAAAAAGGGGGGGTTGTTGCTAGCCACAACAATTGGCGATTCACTTGGGAGAACCAGTTATCTCTGCATTTTCTATTGAATTTTTTAAACTTCCGAAACAACAATTTTTTTTCTTCAGAAAATTAAACTTTATTATAAAAAGATAAAGCATATTATACTCCAAACTGTCAATGATATTTTGTTTCAACTTCTTTCTTTTTTAATTGTTTGTTTCCTCAGCTTGTCCTTGCATTTACACCAGCCATTACTTGGTCTTGTAAAGATAAAATAAAGTCTTCCCTGTGTAGCAGCTTTTTAAATATGCTCCTTTGTCGCAGGTAGAGCCTCTACTGCCAGCAGGCGTCCATAGCCTCGATAGGGTTACCTATTACCCAGTAATGATCCTTTATCCTGTTTAAGGTGATCTACAACTTTCAAAGAAAAATCCAGATTGATACTTTTTCCTTTTTTATTCTTAAAGAACAATGTCTTGGTTTGGTAGCCAAATTATGACACAGTCATTCACTTGATTTACACTTTTGCTGAACAAGCTGGCTCGTGATGAGACCCCTTGTCTTGTGATTTCAATAATCTTAAGTCGTTGCCCTATTTTGGTGGACAGTAATGGCAAAGTCAGCAAAGTTTATAATATCTGTGATTATGATAAGCCGGCTCGTGATGAGACCTCTTATTCTTTGAGATATAGTGTTTCTTGGATTGTCTCTCTGAATGCTACAATTTTCTCTAACAGGGAGGATATCATCGCTTTCCTTAAGAAAGCTCTGGACGACAATAATAGAGTTTTTTGGAAATGGCTGTTTCTACAGGGAATCCTTATTTTGTTATTGATACCTTTCATTGTACTGATATAAAACAATTTCTTCACTAAGATTGCTTTCGTCAAGTTTTTTGGAAGTTGAAACTAGCATCATATCTGGTTTAAAGTTTTTAACTATATCTATTGATAATAAAGATCAAGTTTCTAAATTTTTTTTGCTATTTATACAAACAAAAGTTCAAAATCTGATAGAGAAATGGTGTCTTTAGTAAATGTCAAATGCTGTTAACCACAGCAAATTTTATTAGGAAACAAAAACATTTAAAGAAATGAGAGGTTGAAATTCCCTAGGATTATGTACATAATAGGGATAATCTCTTCTCTTATTTTGCCTACCAATATTTAAAAACCAAATTATCCACCTAATAACCTAGCTAAATTACTCCTACTCCTATTCTAATTATACACAGAAAAATTAACTAGGTAAAATGATATTTCCAGTGGAACCATCTTTTCATTTTTATTCCTACACGTATGTACCTTTTAAACATCAGTGTTGAGAACAAAGCTTTTCTTGGATTGTGAACATTGGATGTGAAATTAGAAAGTGTAACTTCAGTCGAAATTCTGTCTGAAATTTCTTTCTTATGAAATCTTCTGTCCAATTGGATACCTATTGGATCATAAAAATCGGGATGAATTTCTGTTATGGATTGGTGATCATGTAATAGGAAAGATGACAAGCCAGGTTGCGAATATGATTTTTCAGTTTTAATGGCCTGTAATCCATTATGCGTTAAAGTCAAGCTTTTAGCA
The DNA here is from genome assembly GCA_031772625.1 of Pinus tabuliformis. NCBI lineage: Eukaryota > Viridiplantae > Streptophyta > Pinopsida > Pinales > Pinaceae > Pinus > Pinus tabuliformis. The sequence goes on from CM062816.1 coordinate 366,079,358, forward strand.
ATTTCTTGTAAAAGGAAAGTTTCCACATATAAATCACTAAATAAATTAATGAAGAATAGATGGAAATTTTTGGAAAGAGATTTATCAATTAACGCGAATTGCTGGCAAGTTTCCAAAAATATTTTTTTTTGTTGATGATGTCTTGGAGGACATAGAAGTTTTTTAAGGAAGTCTGATATTGATTGATCTTGGAATTGAAAAAGTTCTATACTTCCTTGACACAATCTAGTTTTCCAAAATGGTAGCACATCTTTCGAATGTTCTTTGATAAGGTGCTCAGTATACCATAGTAATCTCCCAAAAGTCTGAAAATTTAAAACACAATCCGATTTTGTACAAAATGAGTGCAAGTGAGAAAGAATGTAATGATTATCTGTACAAATAATGTTACAACACAACTGGGATTGACTTGAAATATCTTCTTTTTCACAAGAACTGGCCAGAATTATGGGATCCGAGCAATTTCGAATTCTGTCTTGTGAATCAGAAGACAAGTTATGATTTTGAACAAGCATGGGGGTTTCCTCATGATATGAATCATAGATCGGGGTATTGTCTTGGATAATAAAATCATGCAAATGATCCTTTACTTTGGAATGAGGATTGACTGATATGATTCTTGAATTAGAATATCTCTCATTATCTAAGCTTTGTTGAGTTACTTGAGATAAATCAACAACATCATTGTCATCAAAGTAGCTATCATAAATGATTTTACAGGTTTCCCTAGATTTCTCTTTTTGATTGAATATTTTCAGACAAGGAAGGTCAAGTGGTTCTTGTTTGAAAATGATCAAAGGATGTTCTATAGCTGTCTTTTTATCTTGAAAACCTAATGATGACTCATTTGAGTAATCCTCTGTACCTTTTGAGATATCTTTAATATTGAGAGGGGAAAAATTATCATCACTAAAAACATCAGGATAAAGAGAAAAATGCGATTCTGGAACAATGCATTTGAAAATATCATCGTGGAAAAATCTTTGTTCATTAGATTCATCATAGACATCGGGCTTTAGATCATACCTTTGTGTACTGATACTTTTCGAAAGAGAATTATATTGCTGTTCTAACCTTGGCATCTGCATTTGTTGACTTGCAATGATATTATCTGACCTTGTATCAAAGTCATCTCCTGGTTCCAAGGCAGGCTTTCCTCCATCATTCTCGCTTTCGTCTTCTTGCATTAGAGCATGCATGTTTCCTAGGCTTTGGGAACCTTCTCCATCATGAGTGATTTGTATATTCAAATTGGAATTCTCATTCATATTAGAAGAAAATGAGACATAGCTTGGACTAATCTCTGCTGGATCGGACATAGGAGGCAGGGAATGCTCAGCATAATCTGAAGATTCTTCATCCGTGAGTTCACTTTCAAGATCATACTTTAGACAATTAAGATGAAATCGCATATTAAAATCCCTAACAGATTCATCTTGTTTCCGTAGATAATCAATTTCATCATATACCTGGTCATAGTCATAACAATCAAATTTACAAATGAAAGTCTTGACGAATTGGTCCCAGCTGTGAATTGAGGCAACTGGGAGGGTTCTACACCATTTTCTAGCTTCCGCCGTGAATGTAAGAGTAAAAATTCTGCATAAAACGCCTTCATCAATTCTTTGAACGTTCGGACTTGAAACTCTTTGAATAAATTGAAGAGCATGATTAAAAGCAGAAGAATTATTCTTACCATTGAATTTTACCTGAGACAAGAGTCTTACCACTTCAGGTGGAGTGTTGGAAGAGGCACGAACATGGATGCAACTCCAAATGGGAAGTTTGTGAGCAGCCATCCTAATTCAAATGTTATGATTTTCAAACCATTCCAACAGACAATATGCTTCAGGCCCTCCTTCTAGCGCCAAATATGTTGAAGCCCCGAAAATCGGGTCGACAACAAGGGGGATACCCACCCGGTCCGGACCTTGGTTGGCAGCTCCTTATCCGTTTGGTATAGCGGGTCCGACTGGGGATAACGGGACCAGTTTCCCAATCTAAGGGTGTGTGTGTGTGCAGAGTTGGATGTTGCTGATCTAAGAATACTTAAAGCTAATCTAATTCAAACTTTTAAACTAAATCTATGCTATTGTAATCTAATGAAAAACAACACATCTAATCTATGCTAACCCGGGGTGTATTTCTTCTATTATGCGATCTAAAGAGATTTCAAACAATAACTGGTAATAAAGATCATTCAGCTATCATAAGAATAGAAATCAATTAAGATGAACTACTTTGCATAAAAAGTTAGGCAAAACAGTTGTGAACAACATATCGCATAATAAGTTATTCATATATCAGACATAAATAAATGGCTCCACCGTACAAAAGTGCCAAATGGTAACTCAACATTCATGCAATAACATATAAACAACTAAAACTGTATATCACTTTAAGAATATAAGCAGAAATGGCCAAGAGATAAAAGTACCATTTATGACTGATCCTACTCATAAGCTTCAAGCAAAAATGATTTATCTCTACTTGTTCTAACATCTACTAAGAGTACAAAATTACAACATCAATAGCAGACATCAAATGCAAACATTAATAAACCTCGATCCATCCATTCATCAAAACCTCCTCTGAGGGTGCAGAAGTGCATGTTTTGAGGACAAGTTTTTGACAAATTTCTGGACCCTTCTCCAAATGCAATGAGAAGGGTTAAAATACTACTTCCTAATTCTAATAATAGTGTATTTACAAAATTTAGGATGCGGTTTTCAAATGACTGTCCTTTTTCTAATCTAATTTTAAAGAAAAAACAACATTCTAAGTAAGGCTACTTCTGAATCTGATCTTTAAAGCTGCAAGTGTTCATCATCGGTTTAAAGAGAGTTGGCTGGCCGACTTCTGCTTTGAGTTGGGCTGCGAAAACGGAATCTATGAGAGTTGGCACTACTTTTTCGGCTGCGTTTATGATGTATTTCACAGTCATCCATTGACTATGCGGCTTGACCAAGTATGCCCAGTAACACTCCCAATTTAACCTGTTTAATGCTTGGATCACTTTTCCCTTTTCCTGCGCCTTCTGCTTCCAGTCTGCTTCTAGCCGTTGTTTATTTGGTAGGTACTCCGAGGTGGTCTCTGCAATTAAATTTGCTCTGTGCAAATTCTCATTTACACAGTCGATAAGAATGCTTGCTTGCGTGGCCGCTGTTTCCGTTGCTTGTTCCGCCTACCTGATCTGATCGTCCCATTTATTAAAGAGCAATTCTTTATGATTCTCGTTTATTTTGGGTGCACTTGCTCTTTTCCCTTCATCTTCATCCTGCCAAGCCAAGTACTCCGTCACTCGTTTGTCAATCTGATCATAGTCAGCTCGCAAGTCTACCACTTGATTGGTGATTTTATCGCTCAGTTCACAATAATGACTCCACTGTAATATCTTACGTCCCAACTCTTCGTGTTGCTGCAGTAGTTGTTCATTTAAGCCAATAGACTCTGAAATAAACTCTGTAAGCTTAGGCTCATCTTTATGCATTTCTTGGAAAATTTGTAATTGTTTTCCTTTCTCGTCTAGACTTCTTTGATAGCCTATCTGCATCTACTGAAAGTATTCCTGCAACTTCTCGAGCTAGCAGTTTGTCAGGAATATACAAGGGTAGGACATGAGGAGGGACAGTGCTTCCAAATACTCTAATATAGGTGAACCATTCTTCCCCGAACCATCTTGCGATGGGGATGATATCTATCTGTGCCTCGGGTGAGCACCTCGGGGGATCTTCATCATACATCATTCTATACAAGGGTAAGATAAGCTCGTGACAAATCTGGTAGAAGTGTAGGATGAACTGAGAATCCCGCAGTACCTTATGATAAACATGGATAGGTAATGGGTCCTGGGTAGTCCATTTCCAACCCATAATGGGAAATTTAGACACACAACAAATAGAATCCATAACATATGCGGATAGATAAAAAGGAGGATAGATCCTTTGAGACAAGGATCTCTTAGACCGGTAATTGATAATAGCCGTGTATAGATTATCAGAAAAGATCTTGGCCCAATCCATAATATCGGCATTTGTGGCAGCATCTATTAATGGTAACCATTCAGACGAAAACTTATTGATATCTGGCATCCCAAATAATCTACAAAGCATGGCTGCAGTAAAACAATACGGAGAGGTGAGGGAACCATTGCTGTACATACCGTTTTTTGTCTTTCTTGAGCGGTTCCTCTTTTCTGGACCAATCTTTGGTGGTCTCTGATAGGTCTGGGTTCTCCGCCACAAATTTCTTAATGAATTGTGCATTGTAAGTCGCCTGCGGTTCAGGAAGATGATACATAAGCTTTAAATCTTGTGCAGTGAATGATCCGATGAGCCCTTGTCCTTGAATCTTGAATTGTCTGTTGTCCATGTCTGCATTGTCAAGTATCCACTTGATCATATCCGTATATGGTAGAATTTTGGGCCTTGCTGCTATCCGATGAAGAAATGAGCATGCTAGCTCTTCTAAGGACGCTTCGGAAGAGCGTTGTGAACCCGCGACAGCAGTAACCTTCATTATTCTGGGATTCTCTTCTTCAAGTAATCTGTACATGCTTTCCCACGTCGATATCCCTGCGTCTTTGTTACAGGCTGTGTCTGTATACAAAGGCACCATTTCCTTCGTCTTTTCCTTCGCCTCAGAGCCCTGAGCTCTATTTTTCTTTCCCATTTCTTCCTGCGTATGGTTGTGTATCGTCTTTCGCTCTCCGTTCCTGCAGCTCACAAGTGAAATGGAAATGACTGATCAAGAAAGGTGATGGGAGAGTTTTAAATGCAGTAGATATATCAAATATGCCACCTTACGTGAAGTAATTCTTTACAAAAGCACGCGTCTACATTTCATTTAATAGCTGACAACTAATCCCTTTACTATCATTAAAAGCGCATGATCTTGAGTCAGATTATGGTAAGTGGCTTTTCTTAAATAGCGTGCCCGAAGGATTCGTGATGAAGTGATTTTATGATTTGCTTATGTAACATCGTAGATCGCGCCATCGCAAATCGCACCATCGCAGATTGCGCAAACACACGAATATAACATTGCAGCGATCGCAACATCGCAGATCGCAGAAGTTTTATGCTTGCCAAATCTTGTCAGCTCATTTTCTGCGATATGCGATCTTGCGATCGGTGTTATCGCAGATCGGTAAATCTTGAAGTTTTTCCGTTATGAGTATTACTTTATTGCGATGCGATATATTGCTTAGCATGAGAGTCTTGTATATACCGATATTATAGCGAAATGGAGGCACTTCCTATCTTTTTTGCAACGCGGTTTTAACGATTTTTTTCCTTATCATAGACTTAGGTTTTAAAATATTCAAAAGATCTTCCTAAGCTTACGATGGTAACCTTATTTTGAAGAAAGGAAACTCTTGCTTTCCCTAAATTTTAACTAAGGGTCCCCATTCATTTAGTATTTTGGACAACACTTAAATGAAAAAGGGGGGGGGGGTTGTTGCTAGCCACAACAGGGTGGCGCAGGAAGGCTTAGGAAGCTTTCACAAAGTGAATGAGCGAAAAGGCTGAAAATGAGCATCCTCGGTGTTTTAACTGGCAACGGTTAGAATTTGGTGCAAAATTTCATAATGAGCAATGATGGTTTCGACTTTTGGCGGGGAGGTGGTTTCGGGGGCCATCAGACTGCTTTTGGCCATCAGGCAGTATTTTCATGAGAGCACGCGAATTAGTGTGGAGTTGCCACATAACCAAAAGGGGCCCAAGCAAAACCACCCATTTCGCATGCTCTCGGGCGGGTAAAGGTCAGATATCGGGAGCGCGTGATATGGCTGTGCGTTGTTAGATCTGGGGGTGGAAGATTAGATGGCTGTCACATGGTGGAGCTACACGGAGGGAAATCAGGTGGAGATTTGCGGGGCCGAGGGGATTAATTACAATTGATTTGTAATTATTTAATGAATAAATGGGGATTAAAATATAATGAATGGGTTATGGAGTGGGACTAGGGTTAAATGTGGCGGGATTTGTTAACCGCACTAGGGTGGGAGGTTAAAATGTTTTATGTCGGGGAATATAGGAATGGGGGAGTTAATAAAGTAATGCGGGGGGGAGGGGGGGAGATTTAAACTTAGGATAAGGGTTTTTAGGCAAAATAGGGAAATTAATAAGGGGAAAGTAGTTTCTTCAAAGGGGAATGGGTTTCACACTAGGGAAAAGGGGTTTTTTGGTACGGGAATGAGTTTGGAGGGTAAATTGCTAGGGAAATGTGTGAAAACAAGGGGCAAGGGTGAAAATGAAGGGAAATGGGTATTTTCTTAGGAAATGATGGGATAATGGGGAAATTAGTAAGTATGTAGTGGGGATTGGAATGGAATGAGGGGAAGTCAACCAAATGAACTTGTGAACATCCTTTCACTTTCATAACTGCTCCTATACACTTAAACATAGGATTAAGTATAATAAATGCGCTTTTGCTTCAATCAACTTTGTACTTCTGCAACCTTTCTTCTACTTACCCTTTACTTACCCTAACATTTTTTCTTCACTTTATTGGGTGCATTTAAGCTAGCAGACCCTTTCTTTCCTTTTTCTTTTGAAAAGTAAACTATCTAATTCTAACCTTATATCTTTCAATGGCTTAGATTAAGCTTATGAGCACATTTTATTTCTCTACCTAACTACTGATCTGCCAAGATTAAACAGTTTGGCTAGATCTTTATTCTCTATCTATAAACATGAAATTTAAATCATGAAATAGTTAACATTAAACGATTTGACTATCATGGGTTGTGGCATTTATGACAAGCTGCACACAACCATTATTTTGTACAGTAAAGTAAAAAGTAGTGGCACTTATAATTGCACACTTTCATGATCTGTTTTTGTTTGGGGTTCATATTTTTTTCACTTTTTTGATCTTTTCTTATTCTTTTTGTCCTTTGATATTTCTTTTAGGACATACCCTCTTTACATTTTTAAATTTTTAATATGGAAAACATTTGCAGAAAAGCAAAGGTATGTACAATATTACAAGATCAACCACAGTCAATTCAAAATTATGAAACCTATTAATATAGGACCCTAACATACTGTTCCTTGTGAATAAAATAGTTGCGGTATTATTAATGCACTTTAAATATAGACAACAAGAGTTATTGTGTTTTACATTATTTTTCATATGTTATTACATTTGTAATAACAAGAATGGTTTTGTATTAAAAATAACAAGTATATTGATACCCATGGTTTCATAACAAAAAGAGTAGTTGGGAATTAATACCATGGTTTTGTGAATTTATACCCATGGTTTTGCATTTTGTTAAATACAATAATAGTATAGGCTACAATGGTAGTTATGGTATTGCATATGTTAAATGCAATAATAGTTATGGTTATGTATTTGATAATGCATTTAAACATAAAAATGTTAGTAGTGGTTATGATTTTATTTATGGATTGGCAAGAAAGTGCTTTTATGCAAAGATGTATAATACATATAAGTTATTACTAATTCTAACTTGATAATGATAATCGGTAGAGATTGAATCTTTGAGATAGAGAGATTTGAATTCTCTCTAGCATTCTATTTGAATGAAAAGCCAAAATACTTTTGGTTTTGATAATTTGATATTTCAAGAATTATAGGTAATTATGACATTAGAGCATTTGCAGTGAAGCAATTGTGACTTTTGCAAGGAATCGACTGATAGTTTTTAAATTAATCTCTTTTGTAGTGATCGAATGATGGATTGTAACTAATACTATTACAAGCGATGAGATCATTATATATAACTATTGTTACATGTAGAGTGAAAAAATGTTAGATGAAAAGTTAAAATGGGAAACTTGGTTTATATAAATATATTACTAACTTTATATGGTTAGACAATGGTGATGTGTGATGGGGAAGAAGGTTACTGCACTAGAAAATCATGCCACGAGGATATTGTGCTCTAAGAATTGTTGGGTAATGTGTTGAGAAATATGACAACATGTCTAATGTATGGGCCTTTGGTTAATAATGTTTAAATGAAATTTTATACTTCATTTGTAAAATATCCACAATGAAAAAGGGATGGACTCCCTCATTGTCATTGAGTAAGGGTTGAACCCCCTCACGAAATGTTTAATAAAGAAAAACATTTGTTGGTTTTTCCCTTCAGGGTTTCTAGGGTAATATTAGTGTTTATTTGTGTGCTTGTCTATTTGGTTTATCCTATCATTAATGTCACCTTACATATTGTTTGGAATTATCTCATTCATCATGTTTTTAATAAGCCCCAATTAATGGAATGATGTTAATGATGCAAGGTTGCATCTAAATGCATTATGTTGACAAGTTACACTAATGATTATTCTGTTATGTAAATAACTACTCCATTTATATGGTTACTTCACTTAATGATGTGGTTGTATCATTTTATGTTTAGTTAAAGAGTATGTGATAAGTCATTCGAGGGATTCTACATGTTGATAAAACTTGTAAAAAAAAATGATCATGTGTATTTTGTGCGAGGTATAAAGAGGGATGTTACAAGTGGTATTAGAGCCTGGGTTGCAACATTTACACTTCTTGGGTTATGTGAGAACGTGAAGCAGTAGAGGTATGATGCTATTGGGTGAAGCTCAGGTATGATACTAACGAAATTACATTGCAATGTATGCATTAGACTACATTTAATATGAAATGCATAATAGTGCTAATGAATGCTTTGAAGAATAATAGTGTTGATGGCATTAAGTCCTCATGTTGATAAAAGGTAGTGCAAAATCTTGTTGCATTTGATTATAATTAAATTATGGACAATCTTGAACACTCACATGGTAAATAGTGATAATGTGGATTAGGATTGACTACCAACCTTTGTATCCATACTCTTATGATAATGTTTAATGATGCATTAAATGCTTGGAATTGCAATGCATTGCTTACATTTTTTGTAAAATAATAAATGCATGTAGTTTTTTGTCAATAATAAGAACAGTATGTAAAAGAATAAATGCTTTCAAGGAAGAAAAGGGATCTAAAGCTTCGGGCCTGTGCGGTGCCCCTAAATTTTGCAGAGGACATTAAATTATTGGACGCCATGGACATAGTTGAGAAGGTGTTAGTCGGTCGGGTTCACGGCAGACACTACAGTGTGGCAAAATTACAACAATGGGTCTCGGAGGTTTGGGGTGAAAACCTAAAGGATATCCCGAAGGTCCAAACCCTAGTCAAAGGATGGTTTGCTTTGCATTTCAGCTGTTTGGAGCACACCAACTGGGTTCTATCCACGGTCTGGCACCTTGACCTAGCTCTTGTTCTACTCAGAAGATGGACTCCCCTCTTTGACCCGGAGCGGGAGAGGGTCGATGCAGGTCCTATATGGGTTCGATTGCTTGGACTACCACTGCATTTTTGGACGGAAGATGTCTTCAAGTGCATAGGGAATGCCCTCAGAGTTTACCTCACATTTGATGATTCATACCAGACTTCGGGGAATTGGCTTATGCCAGGATATTGGTTCATCTGGACCTCTCAGAGGGCTTTCTCGAGTACATAGACATCCGTTGGAGGAACAACACCAGAAGACAACTACTGGACTATGAGGGCGTCCCATTTCGATGCCGGAGGTGCCATAAGGTTGGGCATCTCTATAAAGACTGCCCCCTGCTGAGCAAAAAGAAAAATCAGACCTTGGCACTGGATATCGCCTCCCACCCGCATTCTCATCAGGACGCTTAGCCTAGGAGACAGGCTCCTATGGCACCACAGAACCTGGCTACTTCTGAGATACCGGTCGGCCAACAGAAGAGCCCAGCAGAAGTGACAGTGGCTCCCCCATAGCCGAAGAAGCGAGGGCGGCCTCCCAACCGTTCTCAGTCGCCTCCACCGTCTCGACCTCAGTCGCCATCTGAGGGCTTGCCCTCGTCGGGTATGATTCCTCCCTCCATCCCTGTTTCCTCTTGCTGCTCATCTCATATTGATTGCATTTTATCTAGCTCTTTCTCTGAACTACATGTCATGAACCCATCATCTGAACATCTGGGACCGGGTTTGGATTCCGCCCCCCCTTTCATCGCACCGCTCACCTGCCTGATTTCATCCGCCCCCATTTTCTCACCTGCACCCTCCTCGACTTCTCCCTCTCACCTCCCATCTACTACTCCTTCCCTCCAGGTCCCCCCACCTGGGAGATACTTGACTCGCTCGAAAACTAAGAGACAAGCCCAGGACCATATTGGGCTTGAGATTCTCCACTCTCCCCCTCCCCCTAAACTTCACAGGGGTCGACCTTCCAATCTTTCTAAAGCCCAAGGCACAGCTGAAGATGAGATTGCTTTGGGGGTTCAATCTACCATCCCAGGGATGCTTAGAGCCAGAGAATCCCAGCCTACCCCCCCTCCATGAAGATTTTCTCTTTCAATTGTAGAGGGCTGGCTAGGCCGGATAAAAAACTAGCTCTTCGACGTCTGTTAAAAAATGTTCCGCTTGATATTATTTTTCTACAAGAAACCCTGGGACCTGTATTAGACATTTCACAGTCCCTCCAAAACATGCTTCCTGGTTGGATTTTTATTGGACTTGATGCTCATGGGAGGTCGGGAGGTTTAGCTTTGGGCTATAACTCCCATACCATAAAAATGCTCAATTGCTGGGGTGGTTTGGGCCATCTTGGAGTAGACATCAGATCTGCTGACCTGGGGATGAATTTTCGGATATATAATGTCTATGGGCTGTGCCAGAACAGACCAGCATTTTGGCAGAACCTTCTGAGTTCTGATTTATTTTTGACTGACCACCTGATCCTGGGTGGGGACCTTAATTTTTCCATCGGACATTCTGAATCCTGGGGACACAGGGCACAATGAGACTCCCTTTCGGATTACTTTCTATCTGAATTGGATGCTCACCATCTGATTGACATCCCCTCTGCAAAGCCCCAAGCGACTTGGAGGAATAACAGGACTGGGGAAGACAGTCTGGCCCGCAGACTTGACCGCTTCCTTGTCAAAGAAAAGGTGTTGGACTTGGGTTTACAAATCAGACACTGGGTAGGTACAGGTGGGATCTCTGATCACCTACCCATTTACCTGGAAATTGAAGGAGGGCAAGCAAAACCTAAAGGACCCTTTAAGTTATGTTCTGTCTGGCTCAAGGATGACTCCTATAAAAGAATGGTCACTGATTTCTGGAAAGCAAACCCCCCTGGGAGGAGAGAAGACAGTACTAGAAGATTTATACAAAATCTTACAATCCTTAAGAGGATGTCCAAACTTTGGGCACATAACAAAAGAATACAGGAGGAACAAACTCTCTGTAGGATTGAATCTGAAATTGCTGCATTTGAAAATGATCTTGGAGGAATATACACCTCAGACGATCATAAGGAAAGGATGGTTTCTCATTATGCTGAAAGGGAAAAAATACTCAAGGATAAGGAAGAAACCTGGCGCCTAAGAAGCAGAGCCATCTGGATGCTTGAAGGGGACGAAAACACAAAATTCTATCACAAATTCACCAATGGAAGAAAGGCGATCAACACCATTTGGCAGCTACAGAATGAGCAGGGGCAGATTGTTAATACATTCCCGCAACTTGCTGAACTTGCCTCCTCTCACTTCAAAAGTACATACCGTGCCCCTAGGGAGATCAACTTGGCAGAGATTATCAGGGTTGCACAACTCTTTCCCAGATTTGTGGATCCTGTGGAAGGAGATGAATTAATAAAGGCAGTCTCTCTGGAGGAATTGGAACACACCTTAAAGTGGTTCAAAAAGGATAAAAGTCCGGGGCCCAATGGCTGGTCGATTGAATTCTACTTGGCCTTCTTCGACATCATTGGGGAAGACCTGCTCAGAATTGTTGAGGACTCGAGAATCAGAGGATTTCTTGAAACCTCAATCACCTCTACTTTCATTGCACTCATACCAAAGAAAGACAACCCAGACTCATTTGAGGACTTTCGTCCCATATCTCTCTGCAACTGCATATATAAGATCATAGCTAAGATCATTGCAAATAGGATGAAACCTATTCTTTCTAATCATATCTCTCCAGAGCAATTCACTTTCCTATAGGACAGACAGATCCATGAAGCTGTAGGCACCGCTCAGGAAGTAATTCATACTCTACACTCAAGGCGCGGCAAAGGTATGATCATGAAGGTTGATTTATCAAAAGCTTTCGACAGGGTAAATTGGCTTTATATTAGAATGTTGTTAACCCATTTAGGTTTTCCTTACTTATTCATCAAATGGATCATGAGTTGCATTACTAATATCCCTTTCAGTGTTCTGGTGAATGGAAGTGCCTCTCCTTTTTTTACCTTGGAGAGGGGGCTGAGACAGGGATGTCCTCTCTCGCCTTTGCTCTTCTTGCTTGTTATGGAAGGTCTCAGCAATCTCATCAAAGAAGAGCATCGAAGGGGCAAATTAAAGGGTATAAAGATAACAGAAGGTTGCATCCTGACTCATCTTCTCTTTGTAGATGATATTCTGGTTTTCATCAATGGCAGTATTGGGGACATTAGTATCATCAAAGCAAATTTCTCCCTTTTCCAAGAGGCAACAGGTATGATCATAAATGACAGCAAGTCCACATTAACAGCAGCTGAATGTACTCCGCATGAGATCTATTTTGCTCTGCAACGTTTCCACTTCACACAGCTGCAATTAGCTGATGGTTTAAAATATTTGGGGTACAAGTTGAAGCCACTTGGATACAAAATTGCTGACTGGACTTGGCTCATCTCCAAGATGGAGAAAAGACTTAATACCTGGTACCTAAAATATCTTTCGCATGCAGGCTGACTCACTCTAATCAAAAGTGTACTGGAGGCCACTCCTGTATATTGGATGTCCCTGGCTTGGATACCCAGAGGCATTCTCAATAGAATACAAGCCCTCTGCTGCAGGTTTCTTTGGCAAGGGAACAAACAGGGCAAGATTTTTGCTTGGGTCAGGTGGGAGGCTCTGAACCTACCAAAAAAATGGGGGGGTTGGGGCCTAAAAAAGTTAGAAGATTTCTCATTAGCACTTGCTACAAAACTTGGTTGGAAATTAGTATCAGCAGACAACCTTTGGACAAGGGTTACATATGCCAAATATATTGCTCCAATGCACATCATGGACTGGATTAGAAGAACTCACCTAAGTACCTCGGGCATCTCTATTATCTGGAAGGCAGTACTAAAGGCTTTGAACCCTATCAGGGAGGGCCTCACTTGGAGAATTCGATCTGGGCGCACTGTTCGCATTGGCCTCGATCCATGGGTGGGATGTGGAGACATGCACCGCCTACCTAGGGAGCTCACACAATATCTCCAGCAACATAACATCTCTTATATAGCACAAATTGCAGACTCAGAGAATACCTCCTTCCTTCAACAAGCCTGGAAATCAGCTCATCAATTAAACATTCCTCCTATTTGGACATAGCACTGGGAGGAATACCTTCAAGCCCTCACTGATGCCCACATCCGTATCCTTGAAGGAGACGATGAGATTATATGGGCTCTTTCAAAAAATGGAAGGTACACACCAAAAGAAGGATATCTGACATTGTCGGCACCAAGGAAGCCTCTGTTGCTTGTTGACTGGTGGAGACATCTATGGAAACTCAAGGCTCCTCCCAGAACAAGACTCTTAATGTGGACCATCCTCCAGAACAAAATCCCAACTGGTGAAAACCTCCTCAAACGAGCACATTATGGTCCCCATTGGTGCAGCTTTTGCAAGCAGGAAAATGAATCCACTTCTCACCTTTTTTTGGAATGTACAGCTATTTGTAACCTGTGGAAGCTTATCCTACAGCCCATTGCACCCTCTGCAAACTGGGCTGGAAATTCTATTCTTGCAGCCTGGCAGTCCTGGTATAACACTTCCTCATCTCAAAAGCTTCGAAACCTTCCCCTTCTGATCTGCTGGACAATCTGGATTGCCAGAAACCGTATTATTTTTCAGGATACAGTGCCGAACTGGGCTGTGTTGGTGACTAAAGTCATGGCTGATTTCTCCCTCATTCCGGATGATCCTCCCCCTCGTAATCCGTGCACTCCCTCTCCTATTCAAATAAACTACAACAAACCTTGGGCTTTCTTTGACGGTGCAGCACAAGAGCAAGGCTGTGGAGGGGGGGGCTATACTTCACATATCCCATCATCATTCTTATAGCATGCTCATAGGTTTCCGCAGATGCACTAACAATTCAGCTGAGCTCCTTGCCGCTAAACATCTCATACATTACGCCTTGGAGAAAAACTGCACAGATCTACAATTATTTGGGGACTCAAAAATTATTTGTGACTGGCTGAACAGGAAATCTAGATGTTCTTCATATGCTTTAAATCACATCTTGGAAGAGACTTTGAGATTGATCTCTTCTTTTGACACATTTACTTGCTCACATATTTACAGGGAGCAGAACGGAGCTGCCGACAGCCTATCCAAAGAGGCTGCGATTGGGGAGCCGGGCATCTGGTTGATTAGAGAACAGCATGGGGAAGCTTTCTTCCAATATTATCATCGGCCTTTTATGGATCTACAAGTTTAATACATGATCTTGTTCTTGTTTTAGTTATTTTTTGATCAGGCACATGCCTTTTTTGTATGTATATATTGACATTGAACATGGTAACAGACTGTTTATCATATGGCTTACAGTTTTTTGTTTTATTATTGTTGCCCCCTGCATGGATCAAAGGCAACAATACTGTTTATACATGATATGATCATGCACTGCATATGCACCAACATCTACAGAATGTAATTTCCTCTTTTTAATGAAATTATGATTTTTCCTTATGGGAAAAAAAACGAAAGAGTGTGGGAAGGCATACATATGTTGAGGCAATGAGTGAGTTGTCCTTGATGTTGTTGATAGCACGTTAGAATGTTGAAAAAACATTAATTAACCCTCTTGAATATTAAGAATAAGAAATGAGTCAGATGGCAGGTCTTGTTAAGTGCTTATTAACAAAGTATAAGGATGTTTGGTATGACCATAATGGTTAATGGTTGATTGTATCTTGTTGTGAAATTACCTTGAATTTACGTTGAATTTACAATAGTTGGGTGGCATTGGCTATTTAGTATATTGCACTATCCTCCTATGAATTATCATTGCATGACATCATTCATGGTAATTTAAATACTAACAAATCATATGTGAAATGGTCCAATAATTATTAGCCTTATCCCTGAAGGCATATTGCAATAGATTTATTGGAATATGCATCATCCGATTTTTGTTTATTTCTAGAGTTGTAAACAATTTGATAGTAGTAGTTCATTATGATATTATTGGTTTAATAGTGACAATACATTGTTCGAATTTGCATATGTTATTTTGAATTAAAATTGGCTTCTAAAATGAAACCATTATATGTTATTGACACTTAGTTACTAATAGTAATTATATGATTCGAGTTATGTATGGGAAATTATAGGATTTTGTGCATATTAATATATTATGCAAGAAAAAAATGATGGCTACAGATGTGGATATTGTTTAACCATGAATAAGCATGATTTTAAATTCTTGAATATCACAAGAACTTAAACCACAATAGCATTAGTGCCTTGTAAAAGTGTATGATTTAATGGAATTGCATTGTTTGGTAGGGACAATATGTTGTTGGAAAACAATCATTATGACTTTCTCATTAGCAGATGTAGTGCTTAGATTCACATAATATTTTCCATGAAATTATAGAACATTCATGCCTCGTAAATATCCTATGAATTACAGGTAATATGATGATTGGATACCATTACTAGGAAATGTAAGAATTCCATGTCATTAGTCGTGAAGCATGTGCATGTGTATACCTTTCCGTAATAGGGACAAAAAGAAAAGAGTTGTGGTATTTCATATTAGTTTTAAAACATACATAAATGGTAATTAGTGTGATAAGGGTAGCAAAGATTATTTTTTAACTTAAGAATGTTGATATACATTTATCAATATATGTTGTGTGTGAGTTTATTGAAGTCCTACATTTCGAGTGGTATCACCATCCATCATAAGGGACTCAAGTAAAGATTTACTTGAGTCCTTGATGATGGGTGGTGATACCACTCTAAACGTAGTGTTGAATTTCCACGATCTTGGGTCTAGGTTAGAATCTTAGAATCTTTGACACTGCCAAACCAATAATCTCAACAAAAGCTACTTTGCACAGCGGAAAATATAAAGCAGTAAATCACACATGCACAAGTATAAACAACTTTTTTCAAACTAATGTACAAATGTGTACAACCCAATCTTTATTATATTAAACCAACTGTGTGATATAATAGTTTAGGGCTCCCATATATGGGATATAAGATACAATGACAATCTCGTTGCAGTCTCTATGTCATATATCATCATGTCGGTCCTTCACTTTTGTTCTACTCTCTAGATGCCACTTAGTCCATCAAGAGACAACACATAGAGTCTCCAAGAGGGCTGCCACATATCACTGCTGCAAGTTGCTTTTTCTACAATGAACACGGGCTAATCCAATCTTCTCTCTAGGCTGGCCAATACCTGAGCTCCAATCTGCCTTCTAGTAGCCTCTTTCATCCATCAAAGAGCTACATATAGGCTCAAAAACTTCACCCAAACTTCAGTGGTCAAACTCTCTTTATGATTTCTAGTCACGGGCTACTTTGGGTAGCCAACACGCTACCCTCCACCAGTCCAATGGCACCCAATCCAATCACTGCAAGATCTGCTCCTAGTTGAGGTCTCCAACTTCCCAAATCAACCTCAACACATGGCACTTACAAGCTGCAACAAAAAATAATCCAAAATAGATCCTTCACTAGGATCCAACACCTACAAGAATGTACCAAAGTACATACCTTTTTCTCATCGTTTAAGGGTACGTTTCTCTACTATCAACTTCGATCTGGTTAGGGAAAGACCATAGTCATTTCCAACCCTTATTTTCTGCCTGGACTTGCTCTCTACAACTACGATAGTCATTCTTTGAGAAGTTGTGGTACACCACTTCAATCATGGGATGTTCTAGCCCTCAACCAAACCTTGGCCCCTCCTTTAATCACTGTGGCATGCTTCATATTTACTCCACATGCCTACGACAACCTTGTTTGAGGACAGTCCACCCATAAATAAGCCCCATATCACGCCAGAACTTAACACTTTCTCCTTAACCCTCCTTCACAACAATTCAGTCACCAAACAACCCTACGAGGACTTCCTTTTCCTCACTAGTTTCCTTCCTTTGCCTATGACCAACACATAATTTGTCTTCCTTCTTCAATCAGTTCCTCTTGTGTTGTGTTTCTCACTTTTGATGTGAGAAATGACACTCTATTCACCTTATATTTATATCCAATATGAGGGATCCATCAAAACGTCATCAGAGGGCTTAAAAAGTTGTCATAAGGCTTATTAACATCAATCTAACCCTGACCTTTTGCCACAATCCCCACACATAACTTTAAAAAATTCATAACTCCATTTCTTCAACTTGGAATTGGATGATTTTCAATGCGTCATATCCATGTCAACGAGTACTATCATCCTCATCCATCACATGTCGAAATGTGTCCATGGTTTTGGCCCAAACAATGATGGGTGCAAAACCCCAACTTTGGGTTCCAAGCCCACAAGTGACTCTTGTGGTGCTCCACCCTCCAAACCCAAAACCCTAGGGCTTGGAGTACCTCCCAAGCTACTTAAATCAACACTCCCTCTTAGCGAGGGAGGCACTTCCAAGACTAGGAATTAACTCATCATCATCATCACTACTCACCTCACCCAAATCTTGGCGCTCACTACTACAACAATCCATGTAGCATGAACTACGCCTCTCTCAGAAGTGTCACTATCACTATAAGCATCCTGCTTCTTCTTCTTTTCTTGTATCACTTTCCAATCCCTCCATTCCTTTTTGGTAGATGTGGAAGAACCCTTGCTCCCCACTAGCCATGTGCTCTTCTTGGGTTGCAAAGTCTCCCTCTAAATCTATAAGCTCCCGCTAGAACTTAACTCCCTATGAGCCTATGGAACCTAGACCTTCTTCTCTGGAACCAATACCTACCTCTCTGAATCTGCACCTGCAACTGATTCTCTGGAACATGCACCTTGTCCTCCTTCTTCTTCCCATGATCCATAGTCTTTCTTGTTAGCTTGTATATACCATACTCTCGAACTTCAAGTACAATACTTGCCGAGACCTCAAGGTATGAATCTTGCCTTCCCATCCTAGAACAAGACCTCAAACCCATTCTTCTCAATCATCAAGATAGATATCATGCTATATCTGAGTCCTGGTTCAAATAGTACATCCTAGAACCACATCACCCATCCTGTCTCCATCCTGAATGGCACAAATTTTGATCCTCGGATCTCCTTCTGACTCTTGTCACCCAACACCATGTGCAACTTGGAGTCTCATTCAACTAGAGTCTCAAAAACCTCCTATGATCCTGCCATATGTTTCTATGCACCACTATCCACATACCATCCATCCTCATCGATAGTACCCTGCGAGAAATGAGAGATCATAGAAAATTCCTCCTCCTCTAACCTCCTAGTGAGAGCATCTATCTGAGCAGAGGTGGTAACACTGGCAACCTACTTCCATTTCTTCTTCTCATCATCTCCCTTCTTCTTCATCGTACATAACGAAAAATGACCCATCTAGCCATAGTTGAAACAATTGACTTTACTCAAGTACTTATTTTGCTTATCTTTTATTCATGCTTCAAGTGACACATCATCATCGAAAGTCTTCTTCTTTGAATGAAGATCCTTGTATCACAGCTCTTCCTGAATGAAGTCATCCCACAGCCTATTCCAGTCTAGCAACTTCTCTTTGGAAATGATCCCCTTGATGAAGGGCTTCCATTCCTTGGTGAAACCTTTCAAATCAATCCTCACCATATCAAAATCTGAAATAGTCACACCAATGACAACAAGCTCATACTTGACCTGAGACAATCTCATTAGATACAAAGTCCCTCCTTCACCATGTATCATATTGGTGTACTTCAACTCATCCTCCAATACCAATACTCAGTTCTCCTTCTTATTCTGGAAAAAATTATAAAGAGACATCCACATATCATGTGTAGTGTTCTTCCCAGACAAATGAGGTATTAGGGGATCCTTCACACCATCAAGGATGATCAATCTCGCCATTGTATCCAAATCCTTGTACACTTCCAACTCCTTTAGGACATTTGGCTTCTTGATGGCTTTCTCGACGAACTCCCATATCTTGTTGACCTGCAAGACCAACTTTATCCTTTCCTTCCATGGAATATAGTTGGATAACCCCTCCAACCTGTCCTCATACCAGTGGCTATCCTGCAACTTCGACATTGCAATGAGCCCTTCCCCTAAAATGTGAACAAATCCCTCTTAAGTTGTACTCCATTGTGCACACTTTGATTCACTGCCTTCCGAAGTAGCTCAAACACGCTCTGATACCATGTTGAATTTCCACGATCTTAGGTCTAGGTTAGAATCTTAGAATCTTTGGTGCTACCAAACCAAGAATCTCAACAAAAGATACTTTCCACAATGAAAAATATAAAGCATTAAATCACACATGCACAAGTATAGACAACTTTTTAAAAAATATTGTACAAATATGTAAAACCCAATATTCGTTATATTAAACCAACTGAGAAATACAACAACCTAGGGCTCCCATACAAGGGATACAAGATACAATGACAATCTCGCTACAGTCTCTATGTTGTATCTCGTATTGTCAGTCCTCCACTTCTGTTTTTCTCTCTAGCTACCCTTAGTACATTAAGAGAAAATACATAGAGTCTCCAAGAGGGCTTCCACCTATCATTGCTACAAGTCTCTTCTTATACAATGAACATGGGTTGATCTAATCTACTCTTTAGGCTGGTCAATACCTAAGCTATGCATAGGCTCAACAACTTCACCCAAACTTTAGTGGTCAAATTCTCTTTATGACTATTAGTCACAGGCTACTTTGGGTAGCCAACACGCTGCCCTCCGCCAGTCCAATGGCACCCAATCCAATCACTGCAACATCTAATCCTAGTTGAGGTATCCAACTACCCAAATCAACTTCAACACATTGCACTTATAGGTTGCAACATAAACTTATCCAAAATTGATGCTTCACTAAGATCCAACATCTACAATAACGTACCAAAGTACATACCTTTTTCTCACTGTTTAAGGGTTTGTTTCTCTGTTGTCAACTTTGGTCTGGTTAGGGCAAGACCATAGTCATTTCCAACCCTTGTTTTCTGCCCAGACTTTCTCTCTACAACTGTGGTAGTCCTTCTTTGAGAGGTTGTGCTACTCCACTTCAATTCTAGGTTGTTCTAGCCCTCAACCAGACCTCGACCCCTCCTTTAATCACTATGGAATGCTTCATATTTCTTCCACGGCCCTACGATAGCCTTGTTTGAGGACAATCCACCCAGAAACAAGCCCCAAATCACTCCAAACTTTGACATCTTATCTTCAGTCCTCCTGCACAGAAATTTGGTGAACAAACATCCCCAACAGACCTTCCTTTTCCTCACTAGTTTCCTTCCTTTTCCTGCGGCCAAGATAGAATCAGTCTTCCTTCTTCAACGAGCTCCTCTTGTGTTGTGCTGCTCACTTTGGATGTGAGAAATGACACTCTATTCACCTCATATTTATATCCAATATGAAAGCCCCATCAAAATGTCATTATAGGGTAGGACAAGTTTTCATAAGGCTTATTAACATCACGCTAATCTTGACCTTGTGCCACCATACCCATACATAACTTTCAAAAATTCATAACTCCATTTCTAAAACTTAGAATCAAATGACGATGTGTCAGATTCGTGTCAATGAGTACTATTATCCTCATCCATCACATGTCGAAATGTTTCCATGGTTTTGGCCCAAATAATGAAGGGTGTAAAACCCCAACCTTGGGTTCCAAGCCCACAAGTGACTCTTATGGTGCTCCATCCTCCAAATCCTGAACCCTAGGGCTTGGAGTACCTCCATAGCTACTCAAAATCAACACATAGGACATCAGTAAACTTGCACACAACATATATCCATAAAATTATATCATGCTGGCACGGAAATAGCAATAGGGTTAAGACCCCGGGTTCGGGCATAAGAGGCCAACATGGCTCTATTGTATTCTAGCACAATGCCAACATTTTCACCTTACCCAGGATGGATAAGGAGCCCCACCTGAGGCATGCCACCACATGAGTTAGAGAAGGGTTGGAATATGATACCAGGGAAACCATATCAAAAGATAGAGAGAAAGGAATAGTAACTTAACATCCAATGCAACCAGATTGTAACAGTATATGCATACTATAGAAGAGAGACTACCTAAATAGGTGCATATATAAAAATTTTGAATAAAAAAAATAACACACATTGAACACACTATGATCCCATAACAGTATTCTGCATTGCTATCAAAGTAGGAACATTACACAAGGCTCATGGCCTATTCCTTAGTATCAGAACTCTTATAGATGGGATAAAAACTCATACAAAGATAATCACGGAGTTGTTCTCATAGCTCCACAACATAGGACGAATGGAATTACCGAGAAAAGAACATAACCAACCCCTTATAAATTCTCTTTTATGCTTTGTATCTTCTTCTTTCTTTTCCTGCACGCCAACCCAAACTATCAGTTCCTTTTCCCCTACTCAGTTGTCTTCATCCTCGGCTGCTCCTACTCTTTCCTTGCTCGGTTGTCTCTTATTCTTCCTGCCATTCCTCCACAACTACCAGTCTCTTGTCTTTCCTTGATTGTCAGCTCCGAAACTTCCTAACGTCTATTTCCACCACTTGTCAATAGCCTCTTTCTCCACAAAATATCACAAAACGAAGGCCCCAACAGGCCATGACCATAGTTCATTGACTCGTCCCAGATTCAATCTTCCTTTGGTGTCATAGGTGTTGTTGATGCTTCTGCTGGTGCTATTGCGGGTGCTTCTACTAGTGTTGTTGTTGGTGCTTCCTCTGGTGCTGATGCTCCTTCTTCTTGGTTGGTTTCTTTAAACGAAGGCCCCAATTGAGGCACAACCGCAATAATCTCTTGGAATAATTGAGTATAGTTATTGAGAGTTGCTTTCCAAGTTTATGTGATTGGAGTTACTTGCGTGAAGAATTCAGTCATTGTGTTGGACGTTTGTTGAGATGGTTGTGCCATTAGTAAGGAATTCCATTATACTTCCATGTCCTCACTTATCTCCTGTAATGTGTCTATGTGTGCTTGAACCGGTGGTCGAAGATTATGGAGTATCTATTTTGTCTTGGTCAACCCATCTTTGGGTGGCCTTCTAGTGTGGTGACTTATGCTCAGAACTACTTCCTTTGATCCTTATCCTTTGTGTTCTTGATAGTGGTGAGGAGCTTATTAACTCGGTTTCGAAGTGGGTAGATCGACTAATTCTTCTTTGCCAAGATTCTTGACTAGTCATGAACCTACTATAGTAAGGTGTATGCATCATTTGTGGCCTCGACAATGGATTCCTTTAGATCGGTTGCAGTGGTAACCCTTTACTCAATCTCGTTGGCATATGTCATGACAAGTTCTGGTAATGCACTCCTCGTAGTGGCAAGGGTTTTCCTGAGCTCTCAGTTGGTCGTGATTAAATCATTGCATGTGGTCTGGATATCGTCACAGCATTCAACTAGAGTGTAAGATTAGATATATTTTGGAGAACCTATTACAACATCATAAATGGATGGCTATAGTGCTTGGAATTGTGAGGTGATCTGCTCAACCTGCTCCTGGAGTTGTTTCTTGTCCTGGTAGAGTTGATCACGTTCAACTATGAGTGTAGCAATATGTTTTTGCTGCTATTCATGGTTAGCAGTTAGGTCATTATGCAGCTCTGTGACCCTTTGTGTGGTTTATTGAATAAAATTGAACAACTAGGCTGAGGACTAGCCTTGAATATCATTATGTTGCATGGTTGTTGGATCAGGGAACCAAATCTATAGGGGTTTCCCACTGGAGACATACTTTTCTGAGTGTTTATGAGGTGAGGTAGATTATTGTGACTGATCCTTAAATGGAGTTGTCTGGATGGATGGGGAGTGATGGAACAGGAGGAATTAAATGAAGTGGTAGTGTGACAAGCCTGACAGTGGTAATGAGTGACTGTGGAATGATGGGCCCCATATTCAGTAGTGGACCTGACGCTAGTAATAACGACATCATGGAGATGGTGGTAACTCCTTCGTTGGAGATTTTCATGGTAGACTAAATAACGGAATCAATTTCCATGTTTGTCTCTGTGTCTAGCAGTTTCCCAGAGGGTATGGTGTTTGAGAGGGTGGCAGATGTAGATGCAGTGTGTGGGGAAGGGTTGTGTGAGCTAGACGATGCAACTAAATTGGAAGTTGGAATCTCTTTGATGATGGGTGAGGTAGTGTCAGACTGAGGCTCTTCAAGGTTGAGGTAGATAATGTGAGTGGCAGGGGTTTATTTCTATTTCTTGGCCCCAACTGGAGGTTTGGTGACTTTTGCTTTGTGGGGTTTTGGGATGGTGGGCTTGGATTTCGAATGGGACACTACAACTGACATTGAAACAACAAGAGGAGTGGTAACTAGAGGATTTTGTTGTATTAAACCTTGAGATTCAAAAGAGTTGGAAACCGAACCTGATGATATGCCGATATTGGCAATGGTCTCCTTTAAGGAGCTCATGTGCTTCTTCAGTTGTTTGATGACTAGTTGTAGCTCCTGTTCAGCTATATGCTTTTTAGAATCTGCAACGGTTTCCCATGGTAATGTTGGAAGCACCATCCCATCAAAGAAATAGATGTACCTTCCTTCTCTAATTTCCTCTGTGACTCCCGGCCACGACCCAACCTTTGTGTGGAAGGCTTCGACTGATAACACAAATTTCTGAGCCTGCATCTAGAAGGTATGAGGGTGAACACAGTGCGGCCTCACCCAGGTGCTCCCATGAGAAGAACCAAACCAAATCGTTGTTGAATACTCATCAAGTAGGGACCTGGGGATTCGTTTTGTAACTCTAATGACTTCTATCATCTTTATGTGCTAGTCGTCGAACGAAGCCTCATTTATTTCTTTTCTTCTCAAATCCCTTGAAGTTCTCCAAGGCACATATCGGAGGGCCAAGGGCTAGTCTTCTGCGATTAGAGCTAAATCTCGGCCCTTTGGTGGGAACCATTTCCACATTTCCATGGCAACGACAATATAAGCGTAAATGAAATTGGTGGTCTACTTGTAGACATCTACACATGCTTCAAACAATTCCTGAAGGAGGAAAGCACACCAGTTTAGCTGGGCACCTGATGCACAATGCTCTACGATTGAAATCATATCTAGTGTGCACTCATTCTTGGAAAATTGATGCATCATATTCCCTGCAATGATGTGGCAGGAAAAATTAATTTTCAGGGAGTTGATTAGACCTATGCACGCTCCCTTTCCTCCACTTTTGGTATCATACTTGGTGTAGTAGTCTACATCATCCTCCTTTTTCTCTCTCTTGGAATTTGTTTGGAACGTGGTTGAAACTGCTTCTCCTATCACTGATAGACATGTAAGCCTTAGAATGTCAACTGCATGAATTGGGTACACATTGTCGAGCCGGAGCGACCCGTCCTGCATTCTGCTGATCAACAACTTGGTGCATTGCATCACTACTAGAGTCATGCCAAACATAGGAAAACTCCTCAAATTTAGTAATGTGGGCCATTGGATTCCTATGAAGTTAGTCTTGACTTTGATCATTAATGTTCCAGCTTCTTTTTTGATTGACTTTGTATAGACCTTGCGCTTCATGGCTGGAAATTGAAATGAGTCAGATAGATCATTATCAACCAGTGTTGTTTTGTCATACTTGCCATAGAGAAACTTTGTTATTGCAATTATTTCATCTAGCCCAAACTCAGGAACAGATATAATTGCCTTCGTCATACTAGATCGGTGCTAATAAACTAAAAGCATCGAGGGTTGGTAGCTAATCCTTAAACGAAAACACTTGGAACTAGACTACAATGGAGCGACTCCACCACCTTGGCTTCAGACTCTAATAAATTCAGCATTTCCATGTAAATTAAGTAGATCAGCTCAAAAGGACGTTTCTAATGAGACCCCCTAACAAATTACTGCAACAACTTTCCCTATGCAAACTCGAACGTGTTAATCATGTCCTCAATTGGGCTGGACGTTACTTGGTTGACACAATTCTAAAAGAGGAAAGGTGGAGTTTATGGGTAATTATGTTATCGTTATGGAATATTTTTAGGAATTAATTATTACTATAATGGGAAAGATTTTACAGGAATCTAGGTTGACACCATAATTATTATCTAATTATTACAAAAAAGACTCTCAACACATGTGACTCCTCCCCCGACCATAGACAGTTACAGTGTGGTGGAATGGAATCCGCAACTGGGAGTGACTTTGTAGAGCCTTATTTG
Organism: Pinus tabuliformis; assembly: GCA_031772625.1. Classification (NCBI taxonomy): domain Eukaryota; kingdom Viridiplantae; phylum Streptophyta; class Pinopsida; order Pinales; family Pinaceae; genus Pinus; species Pinus tabuliformis. The sequence continues at coordinate 366,104,736 of CM062816.1, forward strand.
GAAACATCAAGGATAAAATTATCAGAGCAAAAGAAAAGAAAAAAAAATGACTAACACAAAGAATGATGACACAACTAACCAACTACTACTGACTCTTCCTATTCCTACCTATGATCCCCTTTTAGAGATCTAATCAATTCTGAGTAACATTGTTTGATGTGTGGAGGGTTTTTTAGGTGTGCACCGTTCACCCAAACTGGTAGCAATACCCCGTCCAGTTGCACGAGCTTAACAGCTCTAGACTCCCTTATCTCCGCAACAACGAATGGTCCTAACCAGTTCATTTGTAGCTTCCCGGGAAACCTTAAGAACTTACTGTTATATAACAGAACATGCACTCCGACTGCAAATGATTTCCTCTTAATATGTCAGTCATGCCATGCCTTCTACCTTTTCTTCTCAACCATTTGGTGGAAATATGCCATAAATATTGCCTCATCAAGCTCTGATTGTTTGTTTAATCTCTTCTAAAGGGATTCCTCCTCTATCATCTTAGTGTAGTCACTTGACTCTTGTGTAGTCACTTGACTGTTGTGTGGTATGCCCATAGGGTCATTGGCACCCTCTCGTCCCAATCATCTCGGTTGGCCGAACATATATTAGTCAAACCATTTTCTAATATCTTGTTGAAGGCTTCTACGGTACCATTGGCCTGCGAGTGGTATGGACTGCTTTTGTGGTGTTGTATCATGAAATTTTGAAGTAGGGAAGCAACTGTCTCATTTATGAAGTGGGTCCCTTGATCACTGGTCAGACTCCTGGGGCACCCGAATCTAGATATGATGTTCTCAAATATGAATTTAGTGGTGGTATCCACTGTACAGTCCTTTATAGGTGTTGCTTCGGCCCATCTGGTGAGATATTTTGTTACGGTGATTACATACTTGGCATGAGAGTGATGCACTGAAGGATTGATCGGGCCTATGAAATCGACCACCCATTTCTATTGGAAATAATACTGAGGGGGGGGGGGTGAATTAGTATTAGCAAATCAATAATATTTCATTTCCATATTCTAATTCATATATGCTACTTCAGTTAAAGAAACTTGCGTGTATACGCAACTGTATATAAGGCAACTAGCGTATACCCTATAAAATTATAATTTAGTTAATTCTTCATAATTTGATCTTTAATTTGTGCATCAAAACCATATAAACAGTAACCAGGAGCAGTAAAAACATAATAGACAGTCACACACATGAACACAAGATATAAGGTGGAAACCCAATGCGGGTGAAAACCACCTGCTGCAATCGTCTCTATCTTTCCTTTAATAAGAAACTTCTTTTTACAATATTTTGTACTGGTGCAGTCTTATACCAGTACGTAGGATTCTACCTACAAAAGGCTACAACCTTCTCTCATTCTCTAGCTTCTCCTGGAAGGGAGCTACAACCCCCTAGCTCTTGTTCTAGTTGATATACTAGTATGAAGGTGCTGATCTACAGAATGCTACAACCTTCTCTTTTCTTCCAGGGACCACGTTTCATAAATTTTCAAATTGGATCCATCAATAAATATATTTACATCAACCAATCTCCTTTGCACCAACCAAAACTGAATCAAACAATCACTTCTCTGAATGTTGTAACCAGAACACAGTAACTGTAACCAAAATCCAAGCCAAAACCTAGAACACTGTAATAGCAATCAGAAGTAGCTAAAGCATATTTTTATGAGGTGTACGCTACTTCAATGTGACGAACCTACGTGAATACGCACTTGTATCAAGGCAAACCTGCGTATACGCACTTTTGAAATGTCGAACCAGCGTGTATACGTGCCTTTGCTATAATGAACCTGCATACAGATCTGTAAATGATGATTTTAACCTTTACAATTATTTAGACAACAGTTATACCCAAATCATCTTATTTACAGATTACAACATGCGCCAATTATTCAGATAAAATATCAAAACCACACAAAGATACTTCTCTTCAAGCCTTAAGATCTTGACCCATCAATATAACTTATTCTTCATCACGCGCTCAGGTTCATCCTTGATTCAGATCCAACTATGCACCATAACCCAATCACCCGTATTCTAGATCTTGCTTTTCATTAGATATACAATTCATGAGCGCCTTTGCCTAATGATCTTCTCCTCCTTTTATAGTCTTAGGCCTTACTCAATACCATGGTCCAAAACCACTTAGAACCAATACCTTGGACCAAATACCTAGGGTCAACACGTCAGACAAGATACCTTGGACCATTACCATGGATCACAATACCATGGACCAAATACCATGGACCAAAACCAAGTTTTCCAACATGTACGCACTTTTTCTTTCATGAAAGTGCGTATATATGCCATACGTGCCTTTTGGTGTGAAAACCCACATGTACACACGGCTTGGTCAATGGGAACCTGTGTATACCTTTCTTTCTTCATTCTGAGAGCCTGAACAAAGATCTATTATCTGAGTGAGTTGCCATCAAGGACAACACCTGTGTCATAGTGCCAAATCCGAGTCATAATGCCGACAATATCCCCTTTTGGACTTGATGGCAACCCCAAGTCACTCTCTCCTTTTGTCATCAAGGACAAAGGGTTATGCGAATTCTCTGATATGATGAAGTGTGTTGTCCATGCTCCCCCTGACTACAAGCAAGGTCTGCAAAAAGATGTTCTATAAGACGAACATGACTCTATACATCATAAATGACCTTCCTTTCACGAAAAACTCATACATACATCCTTCTCCCAACCAAGTGGGGATATACCAAGATTGACTCATCCACCCAACCAAGTGGGGATATACCAAATGTTTATACATGACAAAACAAGAACATTACATCATCCATCCCATGCATAGTGGGGAAACAAAATAGGTCGTTTCATGACCTTGGTAACAAAAGATATACATTACATAGAGAAAAAATATCTAAAACAAGACTATGATAATTATCAGCAACTATCATCAACAACATCTATGAATCACCATCCAGATCAGCAACCATGATCTCCCTCTGCACCTGTTCCACCTGAATAAAAAACAACTTGTGAATTTGTACCAAGATATTCTAAGATAATTCCAACAATGCATTATTCGAAGTATATGCTGCCCCTGAACCTGTGCCAGATGATCACTATCAGACCCATATTAGACTCTTTTCATCCTGAGTTTGGCCCACTGTTTTTCTTCAAACCAACACCTACACGACTGTATCCATAGAAACTGGTGTATGTACATGGATATGCTTCATGAAACTCGCGTACAACCACTTTTATCTGAAACAGATAAGTTTCAACTTCAAGATGCTACATCAACTACTCCCAGCTTCTGCCTGAGATATTCAAATGTTTCTCTGGGCAGTGGTTTGGTGAATATATCAGCAACCTGTTCTTTGGAGGGAACATACTCCAATTTGACCTTTTGTTCAAGCACTTGTTCACGGAGAAAATGATATTTGATAGGTATGTGCTTGGTCTTGGAATGCATGAATGGATTATTTGAAATACTGATTGCACTTTTATTATCACATAGAATGGAGATTGGTGGAGTACATGTGATCTGAATGTCTTGCAATGTTTGCATCATCCAAAGGAGTTGTGTGCAGTAAGATGCAACAATCACATATTTTGCTTTAGCTGTAGATAATGCAATTGCACTTTGTTTCTTGCTGAACCAAGATACTAATCTGGAACCTATAAAAAATGCACCACCACTGGTGCTTTTTCTATCATCCACGCTTCCTACCCAATTTGCATCTATATATGCATGAAGTGTAAGATCTGTATCTCTAGGATACCATAAACCAAAGTTCTGTGTTCCTTGAAGATATTTGAAAATCCTTTTGACTGCTTGAAACTGTGATTCCTTTGGATTTGCTTGGAATATTCCAACTATTCCCACTGCATGAATGATGTCTGGTCGAGTACCTGTTAGATAAAGCAGACTCATGGATCTGTAGGTTGGTTGATGTACTGCTGCTGATTCATCATTTGAACTGAGACTGCATCCTGTTACCATAGGTGTACATACTGGTTTAGAATCTTCCATGCCATATTTTTTCAATATCTGCTTGAGATACTTGGTTTGTGATAGAAAAATACCATCTTTAATTTATTGAACTTGTAAACCAAGAAAATATGTGAGTTCACCAAGCAGGGACATTTCAAATTCTTTCTGCATTACCAAAGCAAAGTTTTGACTCGTGGCTTCTTCATTGCTACCAAAAATGATATCATCAACATACACAACAATTATTAGCAATTTATCATTGTCAATCTTTGTATATAGATTGCTATCAGCTAATCCTTTTGAAAAACCTTGTTGATGGAGGTATTTGTCAAGACGATAGTACCAGGCCCTTGGAGCTTGTTTTAGACCATAAAGAGTCTTTCTAAGTCTGCATACAAGTTTTGGATCATTTCTAAGGATCAATCCATTTGGTTGCTCAATATATACTTCTTCTTCTAAGTCTCCATTAAGAAAGGCAGATTTTACATCCATTTGGTATACTTTGAAGTTCTGAAAGCTAGAAAGAGCAAGGAACATTCTTATGGCTTCAAGTCTAGCAATAGGTGTAGAAGTTTCTTCAAAATCTATACCTTCTTGTTGAGCATATCCTTTACAAACAAGTCTAGCCTTGTTTCTAATAACTTCTCCATTTTCATTCAGCTTGTTTTTGAATATCCATTTGGTTCCTATGATATTCTTATCATGAGGTCTAGGAACTAATTCCCAAGTATTATTCTTTTTCAATTTGCTTAAGCTCTTCATTCATGGCCTTGACCCAACATTCATCTTTGCATGCTTCATGTACATTTTGAGGTTCGATGGTGGAAAGCAATGCTAGATAGCTTGAAGCTTCTGTAATAGTTCTTCTTCTCTGCACACCTGCCTCTTTCTATCCCAAAATTTGAGTCTCTGGATGATTTTTATGCACATACCTGGATGGAGTCTTTTCTTCTACCATTATCTATTCTTCTAGTGCTTTGTTGGTTTCTTCTTCATAATTAGTTTTATTTGATGTGGAAGGATAATCCTCATCTTCTTCATAGTCTTCGGTTTTTACCTACTTTGGATTTTTGCCTACTTCATCGACCACAACATCAATACTTTCAACAATTTTTCCAAGTCTTTAATTATAACACTTATATCCTTTACTTCAGGAAGAGTAACCAAGGAGAATGCCTTCATCTGCTCTAGGTTAAAACTTGCCAAGGTTTTCATCAGTCCTTTTGATGTAACATTTACTTCCAAAAACTTTGAAGTATTTTACAGTAGGAGTCTTACCATACCAAACTTCATGTGGAGTTTGAGTGTTGTTTACCCGAACATTTGTTTTGTTGAGAATAGTGACGACAACAAATGCAGCTTCACCCCAGAAAGTTGCAGGAGTTCCAGACTCATCTAGCATTGCACGAGCCATTTGTTGAACAGTTCTGTTCATTCTTTCTACCACTCCATTTTGCTGAGGAGTCCTTGTGGTAGAGAATTCCCTTTTTATTCCATGTTCTTCACAAAAGTCGAAGAATTCATCTGAGGTAAATTCCCCTCCTCGATCAGACCTGAGGCATTTGATTTTTCGATCTGATTCATTTTCAACCAATGCTCTGAAGTCTTTGTACTTTTCAAATGCTTCATCTTTATGCTTTAGAAGTCCTATCCAACAGATTCTGGGAAAGTCGTCAATGAAAAATATAAAGTATTCTTCTCCACGAGGTGACTTTTTCCTTGATGGACCACATAAATCAGTATGAACAAGTTCAAGAGGCTTACTAGATGATCCTTCCTTCTCAGGGAAATGAGCTCTGGTTTGCTTACCAAATTGACATGATTTGCATATTGTATTTTCTGGAATGCTGATATTTGGAAGATCACGAACAACCTTGAATCTGCATGCTTTTCTTATTTGAGAGAAGCTTAGATGCCCCAATCTTCTGTGCCATAGCTAGTGTTCATCATTTTTGCTTAGGTAGCACTGTTGCTGTCCTCCCTTGAGTATGTATAGGTTATTTGGAGTTCCTATACCTTTGATCACTATTTCTCCTATATCAAGCTCACGAACAACACATCCATTTGATCGAAATACTACCTCATTTCCTTGATCACACATTTGATTGACACTCAATAGATTATGCTTTAGACCATCAACATACATAACATTCCCAGCTTTAACCTTTTCTTTTAAGAGAACAGAGCCTTTACCTTTTATGACTGCAGGAGTGTCATTTCCAAATGAGACCTTATTTTCCTTTTCTAAGGCATTATATGACTGAAGTTTTTCTTTATCACTTGTCATGTGTTTCGAGCGTCCACTGTCAATGTACCAATGATTTTCTTATCCTTCTGCATATAAGGCTATATCGCATCTTTCTGTTTGCAATTCTTTCTTTCTCCATGTTTTGGGACCTAATGAAGTTTGCTCCTTTTGAGATGTTTGCCGAAATTTACTCCTGCATTCAGAATCTTCATGACCAAAGTTGTTACAGATAGAGCATTCTATTTCATTTTCAAGAGTAGAAAAGTTATTATAGGTCCTTTTCATGATCCCAGTCACATTCCTTTGATTTTGTGCTTCTCTAGTCATGATGGTCTTGTAAGCAACACATTGAGCAGCTTTGTGTCCAAATTTATGACATGAAAAACATTGGCCATTAAAGAAATTCCTGTGATTATCGAACCTACTGACCTGGTGATTGTAGTTTCCATTGACATTCATTCTTGAAGCAAATTGAGTATGATTTACCTGAGGTTGGTTGTAGCTTCTGTTCATCCTTGAAGTAGATTGAACCTGATTTACCTGGTGATCTGCTTTATGCCTTTGCTGACGATTGTCAAACTGTTCACTTCTCCTTGCTGCATCAAGATAGCTTTTGGAGGTTGATGGCTTTTGTGTTTGAGATGCTTCTTCAGTATATCCAAGACCTGTCTTTATTAGAGGAGAACGCTGCACTTTGATAATTTCATCTAAAGTTTCTGATCCTTTAGCAAATCTGAGATTGAGAGCTTTTGTTTTCTCAATATCTTTTCTTAGACCCACAATTTCACATTCTAATTTTTCATTGTGTTTTTCCCTTTTAGCAAGTTGGAATGTCAGAGTATCTATAATCATATTCTTTTCTTCTAAACAAATTTTAAGTTTAGAAATTTCTTCATAAAGACCATCTTCATCTAAAGCATCCAAGAAATCATCATCTTCAAAAGCCATAAGAAGTCTATAGTCATTACCATGTTCATCTTCATCACTATTTGATAAACCATTGCTATCTTCATGCGTATAATAGCTCTTCTTATCTACATTCTGTTTTCTTTTCCATTTTGCTGTTTCCTTACATTTATCAAGCTTATCTTTATGAGGACATTTGGCAGCATAATGACCGACTCTTCCACAAGCAAAGCATTTGAAAGGTAGCTTACCTCTGAATCTTCTAGAACCTTGTTGAAGGTTCTTGACAAAGTTTGCTTCTTCCTCTCCTTCTGAAATATGTCCTCATTCATTGAGTTCTTTTCTTCCTAAAGCTTTGAATGTGGCTTCTCTCATATCTGATGGACCCCCTTTTCTCATTTCAAAAGCAGTTAGGATTTCGTGCAACTATGTCATAGTAATACTCTGAAGATTCTGCTTTTCCTCTATGGAAAAAACTTTTGATTCAAACTTAGAAGACAAGGATCTTAAAACCATTTCAACTACAGTAACTTCTTTTATCTCTTCACCTAATTTTTTCATGCGATTAACAATCTCATATATACATAAGAAGTAATTAGCTAGACTTTCATCATTGTGCATTTTGAGAGTTTCATATTGAATTCTGAGAGATTGTAGTTTTGCACGTTTTACCTTATCGTCTCTTTCATAGCTTAGAATGATCTTGTACCATATTTATTTGGCGGTTTTGAGTTGCATAACCTTGAAAAATTCTGATTGTGACAGAGTCCCCAATAATGTATTGATAGCCTTGCCATTTGTTTCATACTGCTTTTTACCTGCCCTATCTATAGTAATTTCTGATGGAAATGTGTACCCTCCTTCCACGATTTCCCAAACATCTGTTCCGAGATATTGAAGATAGGTTGTGGTTCTTACCTTCCAATAGACGAAGTTGCTCCTATCAAATATTGGTGGTCTAATGGATCCCTCTCTTTCGTAGGTACTCATGATGATAGATCTTCCTTCAAGCGATCAAGCTTCTTCTGAAGGACCTACTCTGATACCAATTGTTGGAAATAATACTGAGAAGGGGGGCTGAATCAATATTAGCAAGTAAATAATATTTCATTTCCATATTCTGATTCATATACACTACTTCAGTTAATGAAACTTTCATGTATACGCAACTGTATATAAGGCAACTAGCATATACCCTATAAACCTATAATTTAGTTAATTCTTCATAAGTTGATGCTTAATCTGTGTATTAGAACCATATAAATAGTAACCAGGAGTAGTAAAAACAGAACAGACAGTCACACACATGAACACAAGATATAAGGTGGAAACCCAATGTGGGTGAAAACCGCTCGCTGCAATTGTCTCTATCTTTCTTTTAATAAGAAACTTCTTTTTACAATATTTTGTACTAGTGTAGTCTTATACCAGTACACAAGCTTCTACCTACAGAAGGCTACAACCTTCTCTCGTTCTCCAACTTCTCCTGGAAGGGAGGTATAACCCCCTAGCTCTTGTACTAGCTGATGTACTAGTACATAGGTGCTGACCTACAGAAGGCTACAACCTTCTCTTTTCTTCCAGGGACCATGTTTCATAAATTTTCAGACTGGATCCATCAATAAATATATTTGCATCAACCAATCTCCTTTGCACCAACCAAAACTGAATCAAACAATCACTTCTCTGAATGTTGTAACCAGAACACAGTAACTGTAACCAAAACCCAAGCCAGAACCCAGAACACTGTAACAACAATAAGAAGTATCTGAAAGCATATTTTTTTGAGGTGTACGCTACTTCAATGTGATGAACCTGCATGCATACGCACTTGTATCAAGGAAAACCTACGTATACGCACTTTTGAAATGTCAAACCAATGTGTATACTTACCTTTGCTATAATGAACCTATGTACAGATCTGTAAATGATGATTTTAACCTTTACAATTATTCAGACATCAGTTATACCCAGATCATCTTATTTATAGATTACGACATGTGCCAATTATTCAGATAAAAGATCAAAACCACACAAAGATACTTCTCTTCAAGCCTTAAGATCTTAACCCATCAATAGAACTTATTCTTCATCACGCACTCAGGTTCATCCTCGATTCAGATCCAGCTGTGCACCATAATCCTATCACCCATATTCTAGATCTTGCTCTTCATTAGATATACAATTCATGAGTGCCTTTGCCTAATGATCTTCTCCTCCTTTTATAGTCTTAGGCCTTACTCAATACCATGGTCCAAAACCACTTAGAACCAATACCTTAGACCAAATACCTGGGTTTAACACGTCAGACAAGATACCTTGTACCAATACCATGGATCACAATACCATGAACCAAAACTAAGTTTTCCAACATGTACGTGCTTTTCCTTTAGTGAAAGTGCGTGTATACGCCATATGCGCCTTTTGGTTTGCGAACCCGCGTGTACATGCAGCTTGGTCAATGGGAATTTGCATATACCTTTCTTTCCTCATTCTGAGAGCCTTAACTGAGATCTGTTATCTGAGTGAGTTGCCATCAAGGACAACACCTGTGTCATAGTGCAAAATCTGAGTCATAATGCCAACAATTTCTCAAATATCTACAGGGAATGTACCAATTGCAATGGGAGCTCATCTTGATGTGACAGCCTTCCAACCCATTGGCACACATCACATCCTTTGGAGTATTATTTTGTGTCTTTAAAAACCTTCAGCCACCATAGTCCCGCCTACAACACTTTCCTTGCAGTATCTTTTCCCCCAACATGGCCACCCGCAAATCCTGAATGAAATCCCATAGCACATCATGTCTCTCCTGGTGGAGGACACATTGACACAATACTTGATCAAGGCCTAATTTATACAATTGTCACATGATTAATTGGTAGTTGGCCAATCAAACAACAATGTATCTCCTCTAGGTGGGTGTGTATTCTTCCAGACATTTTCTTGTAGCTAAGAAGGTTGCAATGTCTTCTAGGTAATATAGTACAACTTTAATCTAGAACAGGTCGGCGTCTAGTATTTGATCATTCAAGGATCCTCCACTTTCTCCCAATTCTAGCCGTGAGAGGTGATCAGGTCCCACATTTAGTCATCCAGGTTAATGATTACCTCGAAAGTAAATTCTTGAAATAACAACAGCCACCTGCAAATTCTTCCCTCCAACACAAGCTTGTTCACCAAGTACTTCAAAGTGGAACGGTTAGTGAAAAGCTTAAACAGGCCCCCAAGAAAATAATGTCGAAACTTTTGGAGTGAATACACCATCTCCAGTGCCTCCCACTCTATCATGGTATAATTATTTTTTGTTGTGGATAACTTCCTGTTGGAAAAGTAGATTGGGTGGTCGAGGCTTCCTTCCCGCGGTTGAGACAGAACAGCCCCTAGAGCAATACCAGATGTACCTATGTGGACATGGAAGTATTTGTTCTCGTTGGGGTAGACCAGAATCAGTGCACTTACCAGCTTCTCTTTTAGTATGTTGAGTGCAACTTGACATTCCTCCATCCACGTAAATCGTTCAACCTTCCTCAACAGTTTCTCCATTGGTGCAGTAATGGAGGCGTAGTTGCAGATAAATCTTCTGTAGTATCTAGTATGTCCCAAAGTCGATATGAGTTATTTTACACTTGCGGGTGGGTCCATATTCACTATCGCTGCAACCTTGGCAGGATCTATGCATACTCCTTATTTGCACACTATATGGCCCAAAAGTGTGCCAAACAGGACTGCAAATATACATTTTTTCAAGTTCAACGATATTTGTAGTTGTCTACAATGATCAAACATTATCCTGAGAAGACTGGAATGTTTCTTCAGCAGACTATAGACCGTCCAGTCATCCATGTAGACCTCTAAGAACCTATGGATGTAATCCCTAAAGGTTGCAATTACAATTATCGAGAACACTACAGGTGCATTCTTGAGACTAAATGGCATAACATGATAGGTGTAGGATCCACATTCTATAGTGAAGGTAGTTTTCTTATTATCCTCCTCGGCTATTCTGACTTGGTGATAGCATAAAAATCCATCTGTAAAGAAGTATGCTTCGTTCCCTGCTATAATATCGAGAACCTCATTACTAAATGATATGGGAAATAGGTCATGCACGCAAGCATTTTTAAAATTGCGGTAGTCCACGCAGACCCTTATTTCTGTAGCATCTCTCTTATTTTTTTTTTTACAATCAGACTTACCCACTTTGCCTCGTCCACTGGAAAAATAAGCCTTTGTTCTAGCATCTCGTCTATCTCTTTCTTCACTTTCTCTTTAATTCTTGGTTTGAGACTGTAAGGTTGGTGCTTTATTGGCTTTGCATCGGGTTTTAATACAATTTTCATCTCCCCTAGGTCTCCCTTAATCCCTTTTAGTTCCACAACTGATGAAGGAAACAAATCCTCATATTCTCTTAGGAGGTCAAAAATCTCTTTTGTAGTTTGTTCATCCCAATAGTCTCCAATCGAGGCTAGCTTTGGTTTGTCATCCATCCTGATGTTATGCTTCTACAACTTCACTGGGAGCAAGTGTGGTGCATCGATTACAGGTCCATCCTTGATGCCCCTTTCCCCTTCAGTTTTGTGGAATGACAAATGTCGTAACTCCTCTGAATCGTCCTCATCTGTTTCTTTATCCACCTTTCCAAAGGTCATTGCTTTAGGATATCCTTACTCATATAGATGTTGTAAGGTCCTCTGGTCTATGCACTCATCCATTAGCTAACCTAATGTGAGCACAATCCACTTGAAAGCCTGCAATGTGGCAGTTAGCCTCCTGTCATTGTCTAAGAAAGAGAAGCTACTGACAAACTGCTCAACCATGTTATCCCAATCTCCCGTTTTCCTCCCTGTTTCTTCATGTACACACCAGGATTTTGGAAAGGTTCCCAAGGTATGTATGAACCCAAGTACAAATTCTTGAGGATACTCCCATGCCTGTCCGAATCTTACTTCCATTGCCTTCTTGATATTATCCTAGTCGTGGAGGTAGTTGTGGTGAACTCCCCACCATCGTGTCGATGTCTCTTGCAATGCGACATTTATTAATGGTATTTTATGCTCTTCAATCACAGTTGCATCAATTATGTTGAGAAATGGATTTACTGAGTCTATACCATTAAAGATAGGGAAATCCGTTACCTTAGTGCCAATCCATTTGACCCAACATATTGCAGCGCAATGTCTAGTGTTGATCTCATATCCACTCTGTTGCCAATCATCCTAGGCGGCTTCTGAGCCAACCTTTGAACTTTGAATACTTCTCCAACTAATAGATCCTTCAGCTGTTGGGTTTATGTAGTCCTCCCTTTCACCTGATGTCGGCCTGTAAATTTGATCTAACATCCCTAGCTCTTATGTATCATCTGTTGGTTATGTGAATCTTGGTCCCTGATATAGTTCTATAGGTTGTAGCACCCTTACTCCTACTTCAAAAGCCATTAGTTCCTTCTTTAACTCAATTATAGCATAATTTTCAAATACCCAATTGATGAGCCTCAGTATTGCAACAAGAATGTTGCAACTCCCAAGGCTACTGACTTTAATTATCAACTTGGGGTTCATACAAAACTAAGAGGTATAGACACTATATTTGCAGCATACAATGTGTCCTTCCTTTGTTGTCATGATGTAATGGAGTGCATGTACTGAAATCAAATCCTAAACTAATTGCAGAATTTGAAATGCTCGAAATGGAAACCTTAACCTATTGCAAAAAATAAAGTACAAGGAAAGAAACATATTCTAATTGCATAAAGATCGTGAACTAAATGTAAAAGAATCCTAACTTAACCCTATTTATCACATGTGATTATTTAAACTAACTGAGCATGGAATCTGATCTAGAGAGTGCTAACTATTGTGTGTATGAATAAATATAAAATAACTTTTTCATTTTTATCTTTTTGCTTGAAAAATGTAAATGCTAATCTTGCTTGGTTCTTTGGCAGGGTAGTCAGGTGTGGAGGAAAAGGAGTACAATGGTTCATATGGATTTGTGGGAAATTAGGGGCCTAATCCCGGCTTCTAATGATGATTTTTTGAATTCGGCCTCAAAACAGGCCACTACAAGTTTTCTTACAGGAAGTACTAGTTCCTACAGGATCCCCTGTTTTATTACAAAAAGCAAGCCGAAAGCTTAGGAAGTGGTCTAGAAGGTGGAATGGAGCTTGGGAAAGGTGGATAATGGAAGAATAATGCATGGAGGTGGTGGACACTACCCATAACTCAAGCAAGGGCTTCAAGATGGGTAGATCTACTCAATGGAAATGGAAATTTTTGCTTTGGCGACATGGGTGGATGAGGCGAACGAGATGAGGTATCCATGCAATGTAAAAGCTCCTACAACAACACACATTATTGTTTGCATCTATCCACAAATTCATCTATACATGGGAAAGATTTATTAAATAATGGAAAATTACTTAGTCTAAAAATCAGAAATTCAAGAACTACTGAGCTAGTAAATCTATCAAATGCCTAACCTAATCAAGTGAAAATTCAATGGGATAAATTTTTTTATTAAATATATTTTTTTTTTGATCTAATGCAAGTGAAACCACCTCGATTGAAGCTCATTAACATGCTCTAAAAATATCAGAAATTTATTATTCTTTGCTAAAAAGGAGTTCCAGAAATCTAGATTTGGGAATAAGAAGACAAATCCAAGGAGCTCGATGATTACTATGACCTTCCAAAGCTTTTCCAAGGATGAAATGATGCTTTTGATCCTAAAAATGAAGTTACATCAACCATTTAACCCAATCCTACAAAAAGAAATCATTAATACTAAATGTAGAAATAGAAAGAAATAAGAACAAGAGATGCATGTGAATAAGAAGTGAAAAGAAGAAAAGAAAATGATACAAAAGGGCTATGAGACTCCTAGGATAGCCAAGCCCAAGGAAACTCAGATACCTATGGAGGAGAACAATATTAAGAAGTTGAACATGACACCAATCTTCATTATTTTCATCAATACAATTACATCCCTGTAAGAAAATACAATGGCGCTGCAAAAATACGAGTTCTCTCCACAAGAAGACTAATAAAAATATCTCCCTAGAGGCTCAACGAACCTGAGCCTTTATCTTACACTGTCAGCAGTAGCCCTTGAGGTTTTATGGATGTAAAAAAGAATATTTTGAAGAAGTACTTGAGGAGCCCCATTTATGAAATAGTTTACAAACCAAAAATAGAATCCCCCTAATATTGGTCCCCACGCTCCAATCTCTCCCTATGGAGAAAGATATGGATAAGGAATGGGTTATCTCACTAACCTTTCCAGAATGGGAAGAGAAGTACACATCTGGAGTTTGACAGAATTTATGATGAGATACATGACTTGTGTTGGGTGTGGAGCCGAATTATCTTCTGTATTCAAAGGTATCGCCACATTGGAGCCCAGTTTGAAATGGGGCGGCAACGCCGCTCGAAAAATATTCGCTACAAGGGGGGTCTAGGGGGGGTGGCTGCGACCTTTGGGGAGCCCCCCTCCCCCCCCCCCCTAGCGGGGGGTTTCGTGGGCAGCACCCCTGAAGCTAAGAATAGATGTAAAATTGCCTTGTAAAAGTATAGTAATTTCTAGTCAATCTGGGCCGTTCATTAGGCGGAGATCTGACGATAGAAGTTATGTTTAATTTAGGGTTTTTTTTCCCTAGAAGGCAACCCCTCACTATATATGAGGGAATTTTATTGCGTCTATGTAGATCTATATTCTAAGTGAGAAGGAGAGAGGAGATTGAGAGTGAAGAGGGTGTTACAGCGGATTTGCTGTAGGTTGTATCTCTTCAGTTTGCTGGATAATATAAAAGGAAGGACTGGTTTCTTTTCCGTGGACGTAGCCCAAACTGGGTGAACCACGTATATCTGTGTCTCTCTTGTTCTATGCGTTTTCTATGTTTATATTTTTGCAATATTTTATGTGTTCCATTGCTCCATAATATATAATTTTCTAACAACTGGTATCAGAGCCAAAGGTCTTTTTTTGGCTGACAAACTCGCAGGAGAGAAGGATTCCTGGTTCGAGTGGGAGCAATGGTGGAAGATGGTAAGTTTAGGGTCGAGAAATTTAACGGCCAAAACTTCTCACTGTGGAAGATGTAGATAGAAGATTATCTGTATGAGAAACATCTATACCTAACATTAGGCGGAAAAACAAAGATGCCAATGGGCAAGATAGACGAAGAATGGAACCTTCTTGATAGAAAGGCACTTGGAATAGTATGGTTATGCCTCGCAGTGTCTGTCACCTTCAACATTTCTAAGGAAACAATGACAAAGGGTTTGATTAAGGCGTTGGCGAAAGTTGGAATGGTTTAGTAATGGCCATTAGTAACTCTATTTCTGGATCTAGTACTTTAAAGTTTGATGGTGTTGTTGGTGCTATCCTTAGCGAGGAAATGCGACAGAAGAGCTCCGATGAGACATCGGGTAATGCTTTGAGTGCAGAGTTTAGGGGAAGAAAAATGGAAAGAGGAAAGAGCTCAGGATATTGCAGTAAATCAAGGAAAGGCAGATCCAAATCCAGATCAGGGATAGTCTGCTTGAAATGCGGAAAGAAAGGACACCTAAAGAAAGACAGTAGATCTCGGAAGGGAAAAGAAGGAGATGCACAACAAGAAAACAATCATGAAGCAAATGTGACAGGTGAGGTGTTACAAGATGCTTTGATTCTTTCTTTCGAAAATATTACTGATTCCTGGGTGGTAGATTCAGGGGCCTCATTCCATGCCACACCTGATAAGAAATACTTTCATGACTATGTTCAAGGAGATTGTGGACAAGTCCTTTTGGGTGATGATAAACCCTATAAAATTGTTGGAATGGGTAAGGTTCTTGTAAAACAAAAAAATGGAAACCAATGGCTACTAAAGGAGGTAAGGCATGTTCCAGATCTGAAGAAAAATATAATTTCAATAGGGCAGTTAGGCGGTGAAGGTTGTGTGACAACTTTCACAGATAAAGCTTGGAAGGTCACCAAAGGAGCCATGGTAATAGAAAAAGGTGAAAAAGTTGGTACATTGTATTTATGCAATGGTATTTCTAACTATGTTAATGCTTTAACTTCCAAAGGAGTAGATGCAACATTATGGCATCATGGGCTCGGACACATGAGTGAGAAGGAGATGAAGATCCTTCAATCAAGGAATTTGTTGCCGGGTTTGAAGAATGTTGATTTGGACTTCTGTGAGAATTGTATTTATGGAAAACAGAAGAGAGTCAGATTTCTTAGAGTTGGGAAAGAAAAGAAGAGTGAAAAATTAGAGCTTGCGCATACAGATGTATGGGGACCTACTCAGGTATCATCTCTTGTTGGCTCTCATTATTATGTTGCTTTTATTGATGATGCAACTAGAAAAACTTGGATTTATTGTATTAAGAATAAATCTGATGTATTTGATACTTTCAAGAAATGGAAAGCTTTGGTTGAGATTGAGACAGGAAAGAAATTGAAGTGTCTCAGATCAGACAATGGAGGTGAATATTGCAACAATGAGTTTGATAGGTACTGTTCAGAGCATGGAATTTGCAGAGAGAAGACAGTTCCAAGAACACCACAAGAAAATGGTGTGTCAGAAAGGATGAACAGAACAATCATGGAGCGTGCAAGGTGCATGAGATTGCATGTAGGATTTCCTTTACAATTTTGGGTAGATGTTGTAGATACTGCTGTTTATCTAATAAATAGAGGGCCTTCAAGTTCCCTGGATGGTGGTGTTCCAGAGGAAGCATGGATAGGTAAAAAGGTAAACTACTCTTTTTTAAAGCCTTTTGGTTGTGAGGCCTTTGTCCATATTAATAAAGAAAATAGAACAAAGCTTGAGGCAAAATCAAAGAAATGTACCTTTATTGGATATGGTGTTAATGATTTTGGTTATCTCTTATATGATTATGAAAATCACAAAATCATTAGGAGCAGAGATGTAATATTCAATGAAAAGGTCTTGTATAAGAATTAGTTGTAGGAAAAGAAACAGGAAAAAGAAAACAAGGAATACACAGTTCTTGATGAGATCACTGAAAAAGTAAAGGTGCCTGAAAATAACAATAATCAACAACCACAACAACAACAACCACCACAACAGCAACAGGTACCTCAAACACTTGAAAGTGGTGTTAGAAGATCTACCAGGATAAGTAGACCCCCTGAACGATACTCTCCTTCATTATATTATTTATTGTTGACTAATTCTGGTGAACCCGAATGTTATGAAGAAGCAATGCAGGTTGAAAGCAGGAAGAAGTGGGAGCTAGCCATGGAAGAAGAGATGGAATCCTTAATGCATAACCAGACTTGGGGCTTAGTCAGGTTGCCTGCAGGTAAAACTACATTGTAGAATAAATGGGCTTACAGGCTGAAGGAAGAAGATGGAGGAAAACAGAGGTACAAAGATAGACTTGTGGTGAAGGGGTTTTCACAGAAGAAAGGTATTTATTTTGATGAAATATTTTCTCTTGTTGTTAAAATGACTTCAATCAGAACTATTCTAAGTCTAGTAGCAGCTGAAGATTTGCATCTTGAGCAGTTAGATATAAAGACAACCTCTCTCCATGGGGATTTGGAGGAAGAGATATATATGTAATAGCCACAAGGATATGAGGTAAAAGGGAAGGAGAAACTAGTGTGCAGGTTGAAGAAGAGCTTGTATGGCTTAAAAGAGGCTCCAAGGTAGTGGTATCTAAAATTTGACAAGTTTATGTCTGAACAAAGTTATACTAGATGTCACTCTGATCACTGTGTCTATCTGAAAAAGAAAAATGATGGCAGCTATATTATATTGTTATTGTATGTAGATGACATGCTTGTTGCAGGGTCTAACATGCAGGAAATAAATGTGCTCAAAAGAAAATTGGCAAATTCATTTGCAATGAAGGATTTGGGAGTTGCAAAACAAATCCTTGGTATGAGAATAACTAGAGACAGGAAAAATCGCAAACTAACATTGTCTCGGAATGAGTACATACAAAAGGTGTTGAAAAGATTTAATATGCACAATGAAAAACCAGTTAGTACACCTTTTGCTAGCCATTTTAAACTTAGTAAGGAAATGTGCCCAAAGACTCAAGAAGACATGGATTATATGTCTAAAGTTCCATATGCATCAGCAGTTGGAAGCTTAATGTATGCAATGGTCTGCACAAGGCCTGATATTGCACATGCAGTGGGAGTTGTAAGTAGGTACATGAGCAATCCAGGAAAGGAACATTGGATGGCAGTGAAATGGATTCTCAAATATTTGAAAGGTACCACAAATCAAGCATTATGCTTTGGTGGTTCAAACATTTCTCTACAGGGATATGTTGATGTAGATATGGCAGGTGACAGAGATAACAGGAGGAGCACTATAGGATATGTATTTGTTGTAGGTGGAACAACTGTCAGTTGGGTTTCAAAAATCCAAATTGTTGTTGCACTTTCAACAACAGAAGCAGAGTATGTTGCTGCTACAGAGGCTAGTAAAGAAATGATTTGGTTACAAAGGTTTATGGGTGAATTGGGTAAGGAGCATGATATGGGCATGTTATACAGTGATAGCCAAAGTGTCATTCATCTTGCAAAGAACTCAGCATTTCATTCTAGGACTAAACACATATAGCTCAAGTACCATTTCATACGATCAGTGTTGGAAGATGGAGAGTTGAAGCTGGAAAAGATACACACTAGCCAGAATCTTGCAGATATGCTAACAAAAGTTGTAACCAGGGAGAAACTGAGAATATGCTCAGTTTCAATTGGTCTTCAAGTATGATGAAGAAGATGAGAAACAACCAGGTCCAAAGAGGAGTCATTGTCCAGCAAATGAAGTAGCAGTGGAGTTGTTATAATCAGTCTCCAAGTGGGAGATTGTTGGGTGTGGAGCCTGATTATCTTCTGTATTCAAAGGTATCACCACATTGGACCCCAGTTTGAAATGGGGCAGCAACGCCACCCGAAAAATATTCGCTGCAAGGGGGTCCAGGGGGGGCGGCTGTGACCTTTGGGGAGCCCCCCCGCGGGGGGGTTTCGTGGGCAGCACCCCCGAAGCTAAGAATAGATGTAAATATGCCTTGTAAAAGTATAGTAATTTCTAGTCAATCTGGGCCATTCATTAGGTAGAGATCTGACGATAGAAGTTATGTTTAATTTAGGGGTTTTTTCCCTAGAAGGCAACCCCTCACTATATATGAGGGAATTGTATTGCGTCTATGTAGATCTGTATTCTGAGTGAGAAAGAGAGAGGAGATTGAGAGTGAAGAGGGTGTTACAATGGATCTGCTATAGGTTGTATCTCTTCAGTTTGCTGGATAATATAAAAGGAAGGACTGGTTGTTTCTTCGTGGACGTAGCCCAAACTGGGTGAACCACGTATATCTGTGCCTCTCTTGTTTTATGCGTTTTCTGCGTTTATATTTTTGCAATATTTTATGTGTTCCTTTGCTCTGTAATATATAATTTTCTAACAACTTGGATATTCAAAACTTATTCACCCATGCTTACTCATACTGGCTCTTATCTCTTCTACTGGTATTGGCTCTGCCACTACCACTAAATAAAGTGCCAGAGATTCCTTCTTTGCCTATCACTTTCAAATTATTTAAACCTCTATGTAAGGGAGTTAAGAAGTTAACTATCCCGCTATACAAAATCTATTTCTAGCCGGTGTTAGGGCGGATGATCCTTAATAAAGATTGGGCAATAACCCTAACTTGAGAAACAAAACTTCGTTCTCTGGCATGTCAATAGGTGAGGATGAATATTTCAAAATAAGGTAAAAAAGTGTTGCTATAGTAGGCTAAAATGGCCATATAATTCGTATGGTATATCCGCTTCAATAATTTAAGGTCCATCTTTTGTGGCCTACTTATTACTATTTGGCCCAGTAGTTGGAACCCCAGGCACATCTTCGCATAGATAAAGACCCGGTTAAGGACCAGGTGAAGATCTAATTCAAGATCCAATACTAGTAGCCATGACCCCTAAAATGTTGATTCGCTGGTTCTTTAGATTCACTACCTCACATCGTCGGTCTTCAATAAATCTATTGCAAAATCAAAACTCACTTTTCAAAAGGTCAATAGCTTAACTTGTTACAGATCAATAGCTAAGCTTGCAATGTTGAGCTATTTAAGCGTGTTTCCTGTTGACGTTTTGAGCATCAAACAACCCTGCCTCACATTCATCCTTACTGCCTGCTCTTTTTCCCTTCCCTCAATCCCCTTCCTACCTAACATTCCATCCAGCCTCTTCCTCTCTGCCTTACCCCCTGAGCCTACCTCATTTGGGTTCGAAGACCTTATCCACCCAACCTACCTCATTCGGGTTCGACAACCATACCACCCCGTCTACTCTACCATGCTATACTCCCTTCCTTAATTGTGGAGCATGCATGACTCCTCGCCTTAGGTCCGGAACAAGACTCCCAGCCTTGGGTGTCGAACTTATCACTTCCATTCTCGGGTGCTAAACCTAACTCCCCGTTTCGAACAAGTCCTCACCGCACTTACCTTACTTTTCACCCTAGTTGCAGTAGTGAAACAATAAAGGAAATGAATAAAATGGATTAACAAATGAAGTTGTAGATCAAGTAATTGCCCACTAATGAGCCTAGGTATTGTAGCAGGAATGATGCAACTCCCAGGGCTACCAGCTTTACTTATCAACCCAGGGTGCGTACAAACTTGGAGGTGACTGTGCTATATACACAAGTATAAGTGAAGGTACTACCTATTGTCACTGCTCATCTGGAAAGAGACCCCAGGGGTTCCAAGCCAGACTTCTATAGGGTCAGAAGAAGCTTGATTTTGATGGAAGGAGAGCAAACCTAGTCTACGGGAGAGCTAATCTACTACAGAAATGAAGAAAGCAACATACAATGTTGAACTCATACTAGACCTTAGCTAACCAATTAAACACTATGGGAAGGTGCAAGCAAATGGAACTAAGCCAAATCTGTGTTTAAGTGGAGAAAGAAATCATAGGTCAAACTGGTGAAAAGAGGACGTGAAGGAGCAACAACGCATGAGGACCATTGGATCAGGTGGGTGAAAGGCAAACGAACGAATGAGATCAGATTGCAGGAGGGTACGTAGGCAGATGGGCAAACATGGTCAACTAACAGGCTTGATGGCTGAGATTATATCATGGAGGCAATCAGTAGATGGATGGCGGAGATCGGCCAAGCTAGTTAGTGATCGAGTGAAGCAACAGTCATCAGATTAGAGGACAGATCAACAGTAGAGATGGAAGTGGGTAAAAGAAAACGTGCAAAAATGACGAGAGAGTTTGGAGGGCAGTAAGCGGGATATCGCGTGCCCTCAAAGTTGTAAGCAGTTTTGGGGAATTTCACACGATTAGCCTCCCCGGCCGACATGTAGCACGGGGAAACTACTCATATCGCGTGCCCTCAACCCAATAACGGTCAGACAGAAATCCATGCAATATCACGTAAAGGCCATCGGATCTAGCAAAGAAGATCTACGACGGGGATGTGAACGAGCAGGTTGGTGAGCGGGTGTGCGATAACCATCGGATTTGACAAGGCAGATCGCGGGTGGGGATTTAAAGGGTGAAAATTCAAATTCGAAATGTGGATTGGGTAGCAATTGGTTGGTTTTGCGTGTGAAAGGTGATCGACGGCTAAAAACTGCTTGAACGTGGATGAACAGCTTCTGCTGAGATTTTCATGTTCTAGGAGAATGAAAGCGGTATGCGAGTGAGGTCTAATGACAAAAAGAGAGCGAACGAGTAGATGAACATTAGAGGAATATAGCAATATAAAATGACTTCAGTGCCTGGATTAAATGACAAACCTTCTGTGAAGACCAAACCCTATGCTTTTGGGATTCTTGCAGGGTTTCTTCCTCACATCATGGTCCCAGAGGGAGGAGGGGAGGCCGAGACACCTGTGAGCAACCTTGTGGATCTTTTCTTTGTCAACTTACTAATTAAATGAAAGTATAAATGGAACGAATTGAAACACAACAAATCTGCCCTGCATTATTGTAATGAAATTGCAACTACTTAGCAAATGAACAGAAAACAAGAAGCCACTTCAGTAAATGAACAGGAAAGCCATGAATCTGTGTTGAACCACTATGATGAACATGCATCTACTTAACCAAATGAATAATCAAACCATGCATCTATGCTAGTGCTGTAATGGAAATGAACTACTTGAGAAAATGAATAGAAAGTAGGATTCTATGCTCGAATACAATACAAGAAAGATGAGCTTTGGCTACTAGGGTCGGGCCCTAACCCAAGATCTTCAGCCCTCAGAGTTAACTCAGTGCTGGCTCAAATCAAAACTCATCTTCATTACCAAAGAATATTGTATTACATCAAACTGTTACAAGTCAAAAGGTCTGAATACTTGCTAACTGACTGATTGATTATTGGTTAACTAAAAAAACTGAGTTCCTAAGCCTCTCTATTTATACATCTGAAGTCTCAAGGACTTCCCTCAAAATTAGGGATGTACAGCTCCCAACTTAATGATAACTTGACCTTTCACTTTCACGAGCTCGACGACCTTGTAGTAGGGAGGCCGCTTGTACTTCCACTTGCTTGGCTGTATTTTATTACTCCTGATTTGGTTGTGTGTACTTTTAGCTGATGGAGGGATATTCCAATGGATGGGTAGTAAATGAGGAGGATTTTCCTCCTATAATTCCTCTCTCTTGTCCCATCTGAGTTTTTACCAAGGTATTTTACCATCATTCCTTTCTTTTACCTTTTATCCCTGCATTTCCTTTGCTTTTATTCTTTATTCCTACATTACATGCACATTAGACCACAAAGCAAAATATCCAACTCTAACTCAACCCATAAGCAAAATATAATAAAAAGTATGCAATAAGTTGTGAGAATAGTTGGTTTGGCTAAACTAGGAGGTGAATTAAGGCCAATTAAGGCCCATATAATTACTCAATGATGAGACATATCATCACCCCCCTACTGAAAGTGCCGCTCATCCTCTGAGCAACTTAGAGGCTCTAGTAGCCTCTCTGAGATCTCATTCTTTTGTTGTGGTCTTTTCTTCTTGTTTATAGCATCCTGCTTTCCTTTCTTTTTCTTCCCACTGATATTCTATGATCTTCAAGCTATGTAGTAGTGTTTCATCTCTTTTAGAAGGCATGTGTATTATCATTTCTTATCAGCCTAAACATATCCTCAAAATGTTTACTTTCTTTCCCTTGGGCAGCAAGGTATTTGAGTGTCAGCTGAGGATCATTTGCAATTAAATTATGGGTGTTGATTAAGGCCATGGGATTTTGATTGTTCACTGAGGTTTTGGAGGGCATGTCCTTTTTAGAGGAAATTGGCCACCTCTTTACTTACAAACCAACTACCTCTTAACCCTTACAGCTTTTGATCACATGATGCAAATGAGTGAGTGAGTAGGATACTTACTTGTGGCCTTAATGCCGCGCTATAGGTGTCAAGGATCAGAGGTGCTGCTGATGGTCATTCTTCTTCCTCCTCTGTTGTCTGTTGATGGTTTCTTCACTGAAGATCGGATGCTGCTGCTGTGTAGCTCTTTCTTCCTCCTCTGCTGTCCGCTGATTGTTTCTGTGACTACAGATCAGATGTTGCTGCATGTACAGAGGGAGTAGGAGTGTGTGTGAAGGCAGGGATGATGGTAATGGATGAGGTGATGTTGTGGAAAACACAATCTTCTCTTGAATTGAAGTAGTGAAGTGAAAAATAATGGAATTTATGGAGGGATGCATGGTAAGGAGTGGGGGAGATGAACATATGTGAGGCAGGGCCCCCTTTGGATCTTCTCTTTGCTCCTTGATTGTCTTTCTCATCCTCCTGCAAACAACAATTATGTTTTTTTTCTTTTTCTTTTATTATTATATTTTTTGAAAAACACCTAGGTTACCTTAGAGAGGTTTTCACCCTAGGTATCTGCCCTGGGTGCCTCAAGGAAGGTTTTCACCTAGGGATCTTCTTTTTCTTTCCTTTTTTCTCATCCTTGGGCTGCCTCATGGAGGTTTTCAACCCAAATATGGGACTCAAGCGCCTCATGGAGGTTTTCACCTGAATCCTTATTATTTTATTTATTTATTTATTTTTTATTTTTTTCAGTGACCTGATGAGGGAGGAGTTGAAACTTGCTCCACCATCATCACTGTCTTATTGATGTTGTCAATGAACTCTTGTTTAGATGAAGGCCTCTTGTATAATTTCAATCTGTGTCCATTAACTAGCAATGGAATGGCTTCTTCATCTATAGTCCTGATTTGCATTGAACCATTGTCATGGCATCTTTCCACCACATATGGTCCAAGCCATCTTGTTCTTAGCTTGCCCTTGAAGTCCTTGTACCTTGAATCATATAATAGTGCCCAGTATCCTTCTTGAAATAGCTTCTCCTTGATATGCTTTTCATGCTAGATCTTTCTCTGGAGCTGAATTATCTTTGTATGGAGGAGGGCCTGCATTTTGAATTCATCTAGGCCATTCAAATGGAACAACCTTTCTTTTTGTGCATGACTGAGATCTAAATCTAGTTGGGCTGCCATCCTCAATGTGTTATATTCAAATTCAATGGACAACAAAGCCTTTTTTCCATATACCAGCTCATAGGGTGTGAATCCAGTGGTGGTCTTCCATGTTGTATTATAGGCCCAGGTGGCCTCAACTAGTCTCTCAGCCCAGTCCTTTCTATTGTTGTTCACTACCTTGGTCAGGATGTTCTCCAGTGCTTTGTTGGTCACCTCCACTTTCCCATTAGCTTGTGGATGATAAGGAGTGGAGGTCCTATGTTTGATCTTGTGATGCTTGAGCAGTTCTTCAATCATGCTGGAGGTGAACTCGCTGCCTTGGTTTGTCACTAGCTGTCTAGGGTACCCAAATTTGTTGAATATGTTCTCCCTTAGGAACTCAACCACCTTTTCTTCTGTTTCTGCCTTGATTGCTTTGGTTTTTTCCCACTTAGTCAAGTAATTGGTGCACACAATGATGTGTTGTTTTTGCTTGGAAGGAGGGTTGATAGGCCCAATCAAGTCAATGCCCCACTTGTCAAATGGCTCGAAAGTCACTTGAGGCTGCAACGGCATTTCATCCCTTGGAGTAGGCTTTCCCATCCTCTCACATCGATCACACCGACTAACATAATTCTTCACATCCTGATGAAGAGTAGGCCAATAATAGTCTGCTTGCAACAACTTGAATGTTGTCCTTTTTGTTGCAAAGTGACCTCCACAAGGACCATCATGGGAGGTCAAAAGGATGTCAAAGACCTCCTCTTCCCTTACACATGTTCTCAAGATTTGATCTGGACCAAGTTTGAACAGATTGCCCCCAATCCAGGTGAAGGGGGCACTCTTCCTGATTATCTTGCTCTTCTCTCTGGAGGGCAAGTTTGGTGGGAACAGTGTTGACACCAGATAGTTTGTTATATCAACAAACCATGGGGAGAGCACTAAAATAGCAAACAAATTCTCATCTGGGAACTGATCATCCACCATTCCTTCTTCACCTGCAGGCATATTCATTCTAGACAGAAAGTTAGCAACAACATTTTCTTTACCAGGCCTATCAACAATAGTTAAATCAAACTATTGCAATAAGAGTAACCATCTTATGATTCTAGCATTTACATCTAGTTTGTTCATTAAATATTTAATTGTAGCATGATTAATATGCACAAATTTCTGATAGCCTGTAATTTAATTCCTAAACTTGTTCAATGAATGCACAACAGCCAGGAGTTATTTTTCTGTCACAGTATAGTTTAGCTCGACCTTTGATAGGTTTTTACTGATAAAATAGATGGCATAAGGCAATTTTTCTTCTACCTATCCTAAGGCTGCTCCGATGGCTTTATGTGAGGCATCAACATGAATGCGAAAAGGGAGGGCCTAGTTTGGGCCTCTAAGGATTGGTACAGTGGTTACCTTACCCTTTAAAATGTCCAAGGTCTCTTGACAGCTCTTTGACCATATAAATTCAGAATCTTTGGCCAATAAACCAAACAAAGGAGAGGCTAGCTTGCTGAAGTCTTTTATGAATATTCTATAATATTTAGCTAGCCCTAAGAAACCCCTAACATCTTTCTGCTTTTGTGGAGGTGGGACCCTTTGGATGATGGCTACCTTGTTTGGGTCCACCTGCAGTCCTTGCTGAGATATGGAATGACCTAGCATAGTCCCTTCAGTCATTAAGAATTCACATTTTTCTGGACTGAGGGACAGGTTCATCTCAATGCATTTACGTAGAACTTTGCTGAAGTTAGTCAGGGCCTCTTGGAAATCACAGCCATAAGGTGTAAAATCATCCATGTAGATCTCCATAGCATCATGAACTAATTAAGCAAAAATACTTAGGACTGCTCTCTGGAAAGTGGCAGGAGCATTGCACAGGCCGAAAGAAAGGACTCTATAGACAAAAGTACCTCATGGACGGGTGAAAGTGGTCTTATCCTAGTCTTCTAGGAAGATTTGGATTTGGTTGTACCCAATGAATCCATCTAGGAAAGAAAAGAACTTCTTCCCTGCCAGGCCATCTAGCACTTGGACAATGAAGGGTAAGGGAACATGATCCTTGTTACACAGTATTTTGTCACCGACCCCACATCCCCTGATCCTGGATAGAGTCGGTCCCTGAATGACATCTTCTCTTTGTCATATACCAAAATATGTGTCCAAATCTTCCATATTACTCAAGAAGATTGCCTAAGCTCATTAATCCTGAAGTTGACCCCTTTTTACCCATGTTTCAAAATCGTCACAGGTCATCAATATCCTGCCTATGATGATAGCCCAGAATGAACTAACGCCTCGCAATGTCGTCTTTGAGTCTTAGTGTTTGACCCGCGATGACCTAGATATGGCGAATTAGTTCAAACAAAATACTTCTGGGTGGTTCTAGAGCTGGTTGTTGGGTCAAAGAAGTTCGCCTCTCCTCATTTGAGATGGTGGTTCCGCCTTTTGAGTAACCTCCCATGAAGATAAGCTTCCTCTCCCCTCATTTATGGAGGCTCCTCCTCTTATAAAAGCATCCTCCATGACTATGATCAGCTAGTTCTTAGTTAGTTAGTTCTTGGTTTGTTGGTGTTGGGTAGCGGAAGCCTCGCGCAACGGTTACAGGGCACGAAGCTGGACATTTTGGGGTAAAGTTCGGATAAAGACTCCGCTAAACGCATGGAGCGTGAATTGTAATAGGTTGAGTCAAAGGGTAGTCTGCCCGAAAACAATGTAAAAAGATGTAACTAGGGTTGGCCCGCGCCGGGATCGTGGGCCAGGAAAGGGTATAAATAGAGCGCGGCTCTATGAGGGAAAGGTAGTTCTCTATGAGCGCGGCTCTATGGGTTCTTAAAAAGAAGATAGTCTGAAAGCATCTGTAAGTCCGAGTCGAGGGTTAGGTAGGAAGTAGAGGCTCTACAGCTGTGTGCGCAGAGGCCTAGAAAGTCCGCAGTTGT
The DNA here is from genome assembly GCA_031772625.1 of Pinus tabuliformis. Lineage (NCBI taxonomy): Eukaryota > Viridiplantae > Streptophyta > Pinopsida > Pinales > Pinaceae > Pinus > Pinus tabuliformis. The sequence continues at coordinate 366,132,277 of CM062816.1, forward strand.
GTGCGTGGACCCCTGTAGCTGAGTGTGCAGGGCGGATCTAGATGTATTGGAAAATATTGTTAATAAAGAAAAGTTTGCTTCTATAATTCTATATTATCACGCATCTGTCTTTATGGTTTATCTTTCTATATCTGGTTAATGCGAATGTGATGAATGTATGCGAATCTGGGTTCATTTTGTACACAAATAAATTATGTTGATTAAATGTTTGCTTAAAGACCCTGTTGAATAATTCTAACTGCATCCTTCAAATAGAATAGCACATGAATAAGAAAATTATAATCACTCTGGATCAGCGTGAAGGGCAAGCAACGCGGAGTTATAGAACAGTGCGCGAACCTTCCAGTACACATCTAGACATCCCTAGGGTGCGAAAACCTGGTTCCAGCACACTCCCCTGCTACCTCGGGTGAGCCCTGAGTCCACGCTCCGCAAGCTGTTGCCGAAAGGGCCTGTAGCCACGATATTTGTTTGGCTACATAACTCTTCCGAACTTGGGTCAGGCCCAAACAAGCAAACAAATGGTTCTGTTGCCGAGATCGGGATCGGCCTAAAGGGTGTTTAGGTGTGGAATGTGGGGACCCAATAGAGAAAGAACATTGAAAAGTTCAAGAAAACCAGGGACAGTGATATATTAAGAGTAGCAATGGAGAATACAATTTAGTTACCTATACTTAAGGGATCCGGAGGCGAAGACCCGGAACAATTTTGGTTTGTGCTAACATCAATATGGAATGCGTAACAAGTCGCGGATGATAACATCAAGAAAGCCATCTTAGTCAGCGTGCTATAGGACCGGGCGCTAACATGGTACATGAAGTATTCGAGCACCAACACAACGGCGGAGATAGCAGATATCCAGACTGAATTAAAAAGGGAGTTTAGCTAGCCAAAAACAGAAGCACAGTCAATAATAGGATTCAAAGAGATCACGATGACGCCTGGCGAGACTCTGTGGGATCTGGATCAGAGGTTCAAAAGCACCATTTGCGAGGCCAACATGACCTTGACAGATGCACAACACTGCACTTAGTTCGTCGCATTGTTAACGCCATATCTAAAGACAGATTTGTCACAACAAAAGATCTCAACCCAAGCAGAAGCTTTGGAAGCAGCAATGTGGCTGCACGAAACCCCTTCACAGCACCCAGGGTTGGGAGTTCAGCAAATCTAAGTGCAGGTCCAAAATTTGTGTTTGGAGATACAAAAGTTAAAACACAACCAGACGCCGCATTCAGAAATCCGGGAGGAAGGATGGTGCATCAAGTGCAGAGGCCAGGGACACGATAAGGATCATTGTCTAGTATTAGTGAATTTTGTTGTCACAGGGGGACCGACACCATTACGACCAGAGGCGCAAATAGGGCTGAGCGTGGTCGCCCTACTCTAGTTCACAATATGTCAGGTAGGAGGAAAGCACAACACAGACAATTGTCATCTATTACCAAAACCCCACCAGACCCCCCACTAGCTCTTTTGTAATTCTTGTAGATCAGTGGGTCACGAGGAAAGGGATTGCCGTAGTTATTGAATGTTGATGGACCAGGAACCTGCCTACAGAATGCAAACTGAGGGGCGAGGTTAGGGTCCAGCCGTAGCGATTGGGCATGGCGGGTTCCCAGGACGAGGGCGAGGACGTGGTGGAATGGGACTAGGAAGGGGTCACGGGCAGCTAATCTAATACAACTGCGGAGGACCGAGACATTATGCGTGAAATTGTACCGATCCGACCCGAATATCATGTTTGTATTATGAGCAGTTCGATCACGAGCTACTAGACTACCCCATGCTGATAGGACAGATTCACGAAAAGAAGGCAGCACCTCCTACAACAACGCAAAACGTGCAGATGATGAGATCCGAACCCCACGACTACGAACCCACGGTCAACAGGATATTGCGATGCGGCGCAGCTACAGGAAAGGATGATGGGAAGACTAATATGGAATCTAGGGAAAGCTTCACAGACATCTCTACTCGAGGTAGCAGGGATCCGCTAGAGTCAACTCGGGATCCCTCGATGATGACTACTTTCTTAGAGACATGCCTAGAACTGCTTCGCGACAACCGGGTTGTCCGAAGGTTACAAGAAGTGATTAATAGATGTGCGAGGTGGGGTGAACCTCGCATAGTCTAGAAAATAGGAAGACACGCATCATGGATGGGTCAGGAAATGCGGCTAACAGCGCAAATTGGCGACTACAAGATGGATCAGGTCATTCTAGACCTGGGTTCTGATGCAAACGTATTGCCTAAACAGACTTGGGAGCACATGGGTAAGCCTACACTACAATGGTCTCCTATCCAATTGCAGCTAGCCAACCAACAGAAGATCTTGCCCATGGGAAGGCTACAAGGGGTTATAGTAGACATTGATGGCGTGAGTACCCAGACGGATTTTGAAGTTATTGAAATTATGGATGAACATAGTCTGTATCCTACGTTGCTAGGGATATACTGAGCCATTGACATGAATGGGGTTATTAACCTCAAATAGAGAAAGATGATATCCAAGAAGAAGTCACATTGGGTTATTGTTCCACTGGACCCAACAGAGGGACCGCGCTACACAGAACTGACGCGTAGCGAGGAGAGGGGTGATGTATTAGATAGTATCTACCAACTTGCTGCGACAGAGGAGCAGAGATTCTCGTGGTGCTACGCCAATGATTCAGATGAGGAGGATGGATGATGGCACAATAGGGTGAGCGAGGCAACCACCTTACACTGTAATATGATGACAAAATCCATGTATTGTGTTAAAGTTCAGAACCACGAACTACCGACGTATGATGAGATGACAGTAGTAGAGGATTTCCTAGATAAGTTCGAAAGCACAGTATCAGAGTACCAAAGGTTCGATGCACTCAAATGGGCATTGCATGTGACACTGACGTGATGGTGGGATACCCATGTAGGAACCTTTGAAGATTGGCGAAGCTGCAGGCGCATGATGCAGATAATATTTGGGAAGCCCAAGCTACGAATAATGGTGAAATACAATGGACGAGATGATCCACGCATGCACCTGACCAATTGGAACCAAGCTTATGGAGCGGAGCCTCAACCAGAATGGGTGCACTTATTTTATCATACCCTGGATGTCATTCCAAGAAACTGGTATACGAAAACAGAGCTCCGGCATGGCACTGGCGAATGGGATATCCTTCACGAAGGGTTTTTGTCGAATTTTCTCTTTAAAGACCAATGGATGGATATTGTGGACGATGCATTACAGCTAGTGAAGGCCGCCATATTCATAACACCGTCGGAACCAACAAAAGTTTGGCCATCAGACTGGTCAGGACAGTTGAACCAGACCTTAGCATGTTATAATATACAAACAGAAGATGATGAGGATGACCTGCGTAACATCAATATACCAGAATCCGAAGGGAATTGTGAGGTGAACGATCCTCAGATAGAAGATCCAGACATCACGACACCGTTGAAAACAAGGCAAGTAAATATCAGAACAGAGGAAGAGCCGAAATATGCCACACTTGGGGATTACTAGGATGACGCCACGGTGGAAAAGGTCGCCGAACTACTCTGCGAATACCGCGATTTATTTCCTACAAAAATGACGAAGTTAAAAGGAATTCCAGGGGACCTCGGGATAATGAAGATAACTGTGAAGCCAGATGTGAAGCCAGCGAAGCAACGACCCTATCGATTGAATCCAAAATACAAAGAAAAATTCCGCGAAGAATTGGATAAGATGTTAGCAGCAAGAATTATTGAACCAGTTGAGGAGTCCGATTGGTGGTCGTACAAGAGAAGAAACATGAGGGGGAGATCTGCATCTGTGTGGATCTGCGAAAGCTCAATGATGCTTGTGTTAACGACCCGTTCCCAACACCCTTCATAGACGAGGTACTAGAAAATGTGGGCGGGCAAGAAGCATACTCCTTCACAGACGGGTTCTCTGGGTACCATCAAATCAAGATCGCACTTGAAGATCAGAGCAAGACAACATTCGCTACTGAATGGGGTTGTTTTCAGTATACAGTAATGCCCTTTGGATTGAAGAATGCGCCCGCGATATTTTCTCGTATTGTGCTAGCCGCATTCAAGGAGTTTATCCACAAGTTCATAGAAGTCTATGTGGATGATTGGACCATCTTTGGCCTGGTCAAGAAGCATGCTACAAGCTTAGAATTAATGCTGGATACCTACCAATGACACCAGATTGCGCTCAACTTAAAGAAGTGTAACTTTCTCATCCCTTTTGGGAACTTGCTGGGCCATGTGGTTTGTAAGCAAGGACTAATGGTCCATCCAGAAAAAATCACTGTCATATTGAATCTGCAAGTGCCGCATAGTGTAAAGCAGCTACGCACTATGCTAGGACACACCGGCTACTATAAAAAATTCATCAAAAGCTACGCCCAGATTACGGCTCTGATGGAGCAATTGCTGAAAAAGGATGCTACTTATTGCTGGAATGAGGAATGCAACAGAAGCCTAGAGACACTTAAGGAGAAAATGGCTTCCGCTCCTATATTTGTTTTTCTGAAATGGGACGTCGAGTTTCATGTGCATGTGGACGCATCTTGTATCGCACTAGGAGTGGTACTCACTTGACAACCAGGAGCGGAGGGGCTGGACCATCCGATTGAATTCGTAAGTCATAGGTTGTCTAAGGCAGAGAAGAATTACTCCACTACTGAGCGAGAGGGATTAGCGATGGTATACGCACTCCAGAAGTTCCGTCACTATCTACTTAGAGGACATTTTAAGATGTATATGGACCACTCTGCGCTCAAGTACCTAGTGAATAAGCCTGTGTTGGGGGGCCACATGATCCAAATGGAAAAGGGCATCAACCCATGGTACTCATCCACCCATATTATTCATTGACCCATGGAATTTACCCATGGTATTGTAAATGGCATCCGCCCATGGTATTGTAAAATCCATCCATGGTATTCATTCACCCATGGAATTGACCCGTGGTATTGTAACTGAAAAATACTATAAGTAACAAGTCACATTTTGTAAAAGGACAGATTGTCTGCCACAATGTAGCCTTTACAATTATTATCGTTTTTAATAAAAAATTTCTTTGTGGTTTTGTTTATTGGGCATTCTCCTATTTTTCTGCTGGCAATTCTAGTTTTCAGATCTTGGGGGTCTCTCCTCCCAAGATTCATTTCAATCTTTTAGATCTTGGGGGCCTCCTCCTAAGATCCGGATTAGTGGTATTAGAGCAGGTTATGATTCCATGGAAATGAGGGTTTGATGCATATTTTAGTTTCAAATTTTGCAGCAATATTCAACAAACTTCAGGCATGTGCTACATCCTCCACAGAGCATTTTCTTGGGCCAAGTGGGAAGAATTTTTCTTTTTTCATTTTTTTGCAGGAATGTTTTTGGGCGGCGAGTTTTCAGATCAGATCTGAAACATTTGGTACAAAATTTACAAAATCAAATACCAGATCTGGATTCCTTGTGAAAAAATACCAAAATTCAAAAAAAAAAATAGCCGAATCAGAGTCCGGATGAGGGAGATATCGCTGATTTAAAATTAGCTATGTTGTAGAATTTTTTTCTGACGACAACTGGTGGATAGCTACTCTCCTATCATTTTTTTAAAGTTTTTGGTGCAGAATTTCGGAAAAATGATTGTAGATCTGAGCTCCTCTTGAAAAATCACCCAATTTCAAAAAAAAAAATGGGTCTAATCGGAGTTTGGATGTGGGAGATATCGCTGATTTAAAATCGACTATTTTTCAAAACTTTTATGACGGCAGAACTGTTGCAGCACAAATCTGAGATTCTAGAGTGTCCAGATAAGGATTTCCATCATATGGGAAGATGAAAAATGGTCCTTCTGCTTCCAAAAATAGGTTATAATAAATATTATGAGTTATATTGACTGAGTTATTCCCATTTTAATTCTGGAGAAGCATTCGTAGTGGGTTCCCATTGGAGATGTGCCCTCCCACCCCACTTTAGTAGGCACCTGCTTCACATTCATCAGTTTCAACATAGCAGCATTTGGCTAGGGTTATTTGGAGATGTGCCCTCCCACCCCAGGCTATGTAGGCACCTGCTACTTCATCAGCAACCAACATCATGGTTATGGGTCATCCACAAACCCACACTTCATCAAAGTCCATTTGCTAGGCTGCACACTGTCAGTATCACAGTTGGTCACAAGAATTACAGGGTATCTCTATCCTCGGATCTTCATTCGTCATGGTTATGGGTCATCCACAAACCCACACCTTATCGAAGTCCATTTGCTAGGCCTCACACTGTCAGAATCACAGTTGGTCAGAAGCACTACAAGGTATCTCTATCCTCGGATCTTCGTTTATCATGGTTATGGGTTAACCACATAAAACCCTTATCTTCAGTGGTTCTTCATATTCAACAAAGGCTTCGCAGGAGGGAACTTTACGCAAGGGGGACCATTGCTTCTTAAGGAGGGAGGAATGATCTGAATGGAAAAGGGCATCAACCTGTGGTACTCATCCACCCATATTATTCATTGACCCATGGAATTTACCCATGGTATTGTAAATGGAATCCACCCGTGGTATTGTAAAATCCACCCATGGTATTCATTCACCCATGGAATTGACCCGTGGTATTGTAACTGAAAAATACTATAAGTAACAAGTCACATTTTGTAAAAGGACAGATTGTTCGCCACAATGTAGCCTTTACAGTTATTATCGATTTTAATAAAAAGTTTCTTTGTGGTTTTGTTTATTGTGCATTCTCCTATTTTTCTGCTAGCAATTCTAGTTTTCAGATCTTGGGGGTCTCTCCTCCCAAGATTCATTTCAATCTTTTAGATCTTGGGGGCCTCCTCCCAAGATCCGGATCAGCGCATTTGTCGATGGTTGCTATTGTTTCAAGAATATGATTTTGAGGTTGTTGTAAAGACGAGACATCTGAATGTAGGTCTGAATCATCTATCCCGAATTGAGAAAGGTGAAGAACCAACAAATCTAGAAGAAGGACTTCTAGACACTTAATTATATGTTGTGCATATTAAAGATGGCCACTTTGAAGATATAATCCACTTTTTAACTACAGGCACTGCGCCATAGGGGTATTCTGTCTAGCAAAAGAAGGAATTGGTGATACGTGCAATAGATTTTACCGTAATTGCAGGCCACCTCTACAAGATGGGTAACGATGAAATATTGCGCAGATACGTACTTGAGTTTGAGCATGGATAGATCCTAACCGAAGCACATGGAGGGTTTGCTAGCGGACATTATGCAGGCCGCGCCATAGCCCAGAAGATTCTTTGTGCCAGATTATGGTGGCCCACTCTACATCAAGATTCGAAGGCATACTGTCAGGCCTGTGATGTATGTCAACGGACGGGCAAGCCGTCGCGAGGGACGAAATGCCACTTCAGCCACAGATGACGCTACAGCCGTTTGAGAAATGGGCGATTGACTTTGTTGGGCCTATCGAACCACGAGGAAATATGGGCGCGTGTTATATCATCATTGCGACTGAATATTTGACCTAATGGGCTGAGGCACAGCCAGTTAAAGATCGCACAGTGGTGACAGTGGCAAAATTTTTGTTCGAAAATGTATTGACTAGGTTGAGCTACCCCAAAATTCTCATGAGCGATAGGGGAACATTTTTTTTGAATGAAACGATCAGTGCACTCATTGAGGAAATCCATATCTATCACCAACAGAGCACGCCCTACCATCCGCAAGTGAATGGGACCGTGGAGGCATTTAACAAAATTCTGGAGACTGCGCTGACAAAGGTCTGCAATGCATGACTGAATGACTGGGATTTGCGCATTATTTCCGTGCTATGGGCATACAAAACTACATGCAAGAAGCTGACGGGCCAAACATCTTTTCGATTAGTTTATGGCAAGGAGGCTATTATGCCTATGGAATATATTGTGCCTAGCCTGCAGATCGTAGTGATCATAGGTATGGCAGATCGCGGGGCCTTGGAAGAATGTCTCGCATAGCTAGAAGAATTGGAGGAGGAATGGTTTTTGGCTAGCTTCCATTAGCAGGTACAGAAACAGTGCGAGAAAGCATGGCATGATCGTCATATCAAGGTGCGCACCTTTAAGGAGAATGATTTGGTCTTGCTGTATGACAGTAAGTTCAAGAAATTCCTAGGAAAACTCCGCATGCACTGGTTGTGACCCTATGTCGTCAAAGAAGTTACCGATGGAGGTGCGGTTCAGCTAGCTAAACTCAATGGAGACCCATTTCCAGGAAGAGTGAACGATAGTCGCCTAAAGCTCTACACGGGCGGGCCGACCGCCTCACTAGCCAAGAAGAAGATAGTCTCACCACTCCAACCAGTTGAAAGAGAGCGGGGAACGATAAAGAAGTCTTGGGGACAAATGCGCGACTACCATGGTGCGCGAGAATTTGACCAAACACAAGGGCCACGATGGCATGAGGAGGCTCAAGCGGATGCACCGATCGCAATGATGACCGTCGATATCACTATTCATGACAAGATATGGGCAACAGGGCAAAACAGAGCGGGTGGCGGGACATTAAGAGATACAGTATGAACCAGATATGGAACGAGCAGCCACAGATTCTACACAAGAAGGTTACACGAGCGAGAACGAGTGGCAATCACTGCATTGGAATTTCGCATAGCTTATAAATTACCAAGGGGAGTCCACTCAGTGCCCTACAGTTCGAAAACACCAATGGAGCTGTTCATTTTCTATGCACAGGGTATGCGTCCGACGGTATTAATCTAGCCAATTGTTATATACATTTTTGTGCCTAATAGCATGGAGCATGAAATGTCAATAATCTGAGGGATCCAAAGTCCCTAAACATGTTGTTGTTACCCTTAGAGGAACAAGGTCAGCAAACCACAACACTGAAAATCAGTTCTCCACCTGAAAACACTCAAAAACAAGCTATTTCTGGATCATGTCAGCTGCTCCACTGAGCATCTGCGCTGAATGTCAACTGCTCCACTCTGTACCTGCGCTGAATGTCAAATCTAATGAAGGCTACCTGCGCTGGGCGAGATTGGTCAAGTGGCACAGTCATTCTGCAAGGTGTCAATTGCCCAGGAAGCTTCCAAACTGACACTTGGGTCAAGGAATTCGCCTTGTGATGAGTAAGAGGGTCTTGATCTCCAAGTGGAAGCAAGAATCTCCAAGTGGACTCAAGAACTAAAGATTAACTAAAGTGGGAAAGGACACTAGTCAGCTTCATGTCAGTCTCAAGCTGACTCATCCTTTCTCCAAATCTCCTATATATAGAGCTCTCTCATGAGGTCTCAGGAGGCTGGAATTTTGTGCAAGTAAGGAAGTGCTGTTGGTTTGTGTATAGAACTATTGGGTGATTGCTTTGAAGGAGGTGAAGAGGAGATTTCTTTCTGCTGGGAGGTGTTGCTGGATTGGGCCTCTTATGGTTGTAACATTCTCAGAACTTTACTTCTTCCATTAATAAAGCATTTGAGGTTCTTCTATATGCATGTGTCTCTATGGCGAATTGATGCTTGTATATTTGATTTATTCTAATCCTTGAATCAGTTATGGATGTATGCTTCTTGTAGTTTCCTTTTCTTGTGCTTTTGCAGGATCTTTGTGTAGCTGGGCCAGTTAAAGAGCAAGGAGCTGGGAGCAAGCAGCAAAGAGGGAAGATTGGATCAACCATTAGCGGAAGATAACGGTTAGTGGATCCCTTTCTCCTCTCTCTTACATCTCATAAAGAAGTAATCTTGAATAGCTTCGTATTCAGTTGTTGCTGAGGTACTATCACCCTTAGAGTGGGATAGGGTCATTCCGTATTGGATACTTTTCCCAACAACAAATTGGCGACTCCACTGGGGAATCGTATCTTGTTGGTTGATTGTGTTTTTGCTATTCATTTCATAAACAAAGGGAGTACCGAATCGAACTGTGTTTGAATCTTTCATATACAAAGTAGAGGGCAGCTACTCTAGCTCAGTTTCTGGGCAAGTTTATGATTTGAAGAGATGATCCACAAGGACTCTAATAAGCTCTTAGTGATAGCTTTTCATCCTCTTTGTCATCCCTTAGTGTGTCCTTGACTGATAGCTTCTGATTTGAGCAAAAACTGTGAATTTTTGAGCAATCTGTGACCCGGAAACCACCAGAAACGAAAGTTTCGTTCTTCAGTGCAGGCTGTACAAAGGCTGTTTGCATTTCAGCGCAGTTCCCGAAGGGGCTACCTGCGCTGAAGGTCAAACAGGCAGTGTTCCACCTGCGCTGGACCAGTCCTGCCTTGTGCTGCTGGGGTTTCCTGCTGGTTCTTGCCTTGTTTTCACTCTTGTTTTTGCTGTTTGTTACCAGTCAGTGGGCCTATCTGAAACCAACTTTCCTTGTCACTATTCCGCCTCAGTTGTATAAAGAAACTGTGTTTGTTCTTTGTGTATTTCTTGTACATTTACAGTTTCCCATAACAAAAGTGAACTAGTCTTGTTGTGGCCTCTTAGATCTAGACCTGTGATAAAGTGTCGTTTTGATCTTAAGAGTTAGTTTATTTGTTGTTCATAGCTGATTGAGCTTTTGCTTTCGTCATTTGGTTTGAATTTATATATTTCTAGTGTCGAAACAAGTAAATCTTAAGGTGTCTTTTGATTTTGGACAAGCTTGTTTGCTTTCACTTGAAATTGAATTCAAAATTATACAACAGCTTTCTTTTTGCATTTCACCAACATTAAGAAAGAGAAAATAAATACTTGCATTGTGCATGTGCATTATGACAGCTTGCATGTTGATTTAGGAAAATGCATTAGTGTGTGCTCTATGATCTGTGTGAAAAGGTGTTATCTTTCTTTTCCCTCAGTAGTTAAGGTTTTCAAAGTTGAAAGATTGAAAAGCTTGCTTATCATCTTAGACTGCATTTAGGAGTGTTACTATACATCTCATGGTGATCCATAAAGGCAAACTGCTAAACAAGATCAACCTTAAAATAAATTGAATTTACATAACAACGCATTGAAACATAACGCAAACATCTATAGGTCTAAGCTAGAGACGTGTTCCGGCGTCGTTAAACGTGATATCTTAGCGTTGAGTGGTTGGGTGATTCCTCCACGGTGAAGCGATAAGTATCAATACGGACTTGTGCTCCCACGTACCGTCGCGTATATATTGGGAGACCCCTATAGGAACAAAGCCTTTATCCAATAGGAAACCGTGTCGGCCGCCCTACTGATCGCAATGCAGTGAACACAACATTCACGAAGATCGACCACCCGTACCGTAAAACGTATTCTGTGGTTTTGCGAAAAGTTTGGCACACCCTCTGCCTAGAACTCCAGAGCAGTTTCTTTTGGCCTTTTTCAAACTCTATAACTGAAAAAGTCCAACCGAGCATTTGTCACTTCGGGCTCGTTAAAACATCGAAGGAGACTAGAGTCATCTTTAGCTTTTTCTCGACTCTTAAAAAGTGAAAAAGCAAGTTGTGTCTAAGCGTCGTTATAAAATTTATTTTAAACGGAACATAATCACCTCCTATTCCCGCGTTGATCTTAAGTTGAGAACATGGAACGCCCCAACCAAGGAACTCCACATGATGGAAATCCTAGTCCATTCTCCTCTTGGGGAGAAGTCGGTGCGCCCCATATGGCCACATTGTTGCTTCCAGGACTGACAATTGGCCTGCCTATTTGGCTATTCTCAACTAATGTAGTTCAGACCACCATGGTTCCTGAGCAGTCGAGTCAACAGTTAGATCAATCTAGAGCTGCCCACCAGCCTTTTACTTCTTATAACTCTTCCTCTAATCCTTCATCTTCACAAGGTGGGGCTGGCAAAAGCCAAGCTCCCATGGAGAAGAAGGAGAAGAAGAAGAGAGAAAGGAAGAAGAAGGAGCCTAAGGCGACTGGGGGAAGCAAAAGACATCTGACAAAAACCCACACACAGCACAGACCGGGCCTAAATCGCCATGTGTCATATGTAGAGGAGACCACTTCCATAGAGATTGTCCCTGTATTCCCCGGATACTAAAGGACTGGTCACCTCGTTTGCACAATTCGGGAGCATCAACCTCTGATAACCATGTTGATTGCGTACCATCAACCAGCGAAAGTGAAGGTTCAAGACAAAGAGGGGGAGTAAGATCCCCCTGCAGACTGTGTGAAGGCGGTCACGCCATCCACCGTTGTCCCTTCTTAGACGAAGCGAAGAGAGTTTTGGAAGATCGTCCGGTTTCACCGGCAATACTTGCTCCTGGATACAAAAAACTCGTGCCGAATCCTTCGTTGGTTGAAAATACAGCTGGCCTGCTCAAGTGGTCAGCTGAAGCGTCAGTCATTGAAAATGAACCTACTGAATCCAGACCAGACGAAAGTCTAAAGGTCGATACGGCAGTTGACCCGGTTCTTCCTTCAGAGGTTTCATCCTCAAATGACACCGTCACTGAAGATTCATCTTCAAATGACACCCTCACTGAAGAGAATAAGGATGACACCATCCAGATTCTTTTCATCAACACAGATTCTGATGAGCATCAGGGCAATGCGCCCATTCCTTTATCGCAGGAAGGAACATCGTCAGGGTCGTATCTGGCCGTGTATTCGGTCCCACCACCAAGCAACCTGGTTGTGTCCTTTGATTGGAACCAACTAGGTAGACCCCGGTTACCAGCCAGTATACCATTCAGAATCATAGTCCAAATATACAGAATGGTAATGGCTGGAACTATCATTGATGAAGGGGCATCTGTGAGTATCCTTTCCTCTATTGCTTGGAAAGCACTGGGTTCCCCAGAGCTTTTGCCTGAGATAAGAAATCTCTCGGGTTTTGATAAAGGAACCAGTCGACCATTAGGGATCCTCCCCAATGTGCCTGTTACATTGAAAGGGAAGACCGTTCAAATGAACGTGATGGTCGTTCAAGGACCCTTGGATTATAACCTACTCCTTGGACGAGACTATATATATTGCATGGGAGCTATAGTCTGCTCACTCTTTAGAGTAATGTGTTTTCCACACGAAGGAAGAATGGTCAAGCTCGTAGACCAACTTTCATTCCCAGGATCATGCATCGCAAATAGTCAAATACCAACCCTCAATGGTCTATTCACCCAAGAAATGTCTCCACCCCCAGTCCTCCTTCCCGATGAGTGCGAGTGATTCGGAAAGATGGGATTGGGACCCAGGGGGCATGCATCCTGGTCTGCTTCGGGCAGAAGAAACCCTGGGTATAAGATAGAATTTCCGCGAAAGAATATGACTAGTCCGTACCCCGTCCGAAAGAAGGAAGAGGGGTTGTTCTAGAACAAGATTCTTTTGTCAAGGTTACTTGTTTGACAAAGGTCATTCAACTTTGTCTAAACAAGTAGGCAATGCCAAAGAGATTCCTTTGCTGCAACAAATTGTAACCATCTTTGAGTAACCTAATGATAGACATCGCCGAAGAAAGAGTTTCATTTGCGGCAGCAAATAAAACCATTCTTTGGGTAACCAGAAAGAGGCAAGCCTCACCCATCAAAACAAATGTTTTGAAGGATAAGTAGGGGCAGCCTTGAAATTGTATTTTATACCTGGGGGCATGCAAACCTTTTGGAGTGTAAGCAAAGAGCGGTCATTGATCGTTTCCTAACTTACATAAAGAAAGGATGTGGGGCAAAGGTCAAAATTTGCCAAATGAAGAGCATAGCTTATGTGAGGTGCAAGCTCTATAAAAATTGGAATCTTGCAGGAGACATTTCTTATCCTATGACTGGTATATCGAGCAGTTTTAGCATAAAGTTCATGCTCGTTAAAAAATAAACGCAAGATCCGAGCAGTTTTAACGCGGTCTTCATGCTCGTTAAAAAATAAATAAAAGCAGTGAGCAATGTTTCCTCCAGAGTTTAAGCTCATTTTTATCTAAAAAAAGAACCTATCCCGGTAAATAACCTTTGTGATTGTAATTTTATCAGCCATAAAGAGCCTTGGTCGTGTTTGCACCCGCCACCTCCACCGTCATTTGGCCGATCGTTCACCTCCATATGATTGTTTACCCACTTTGAGGAACAGCTGCGAAGAGTGAGTTCACCTAGCCATCCTTGTGACACTGCCGTGATTGGAAAATTCCAACCTGTACCTGGAATCAGTTGCTATCCCTGTTTATCACTCGTTCTTCAAAAGACGAGTCTTCTTTGAGCTCTTTTCATCTGGCTCGTAAAATATGAAAAGTTTGCCGAGTTTTGGCCTTCCAGCTCGTTAAAAGGACCGGAAGAGCTATCCCTCCTCTAGATTTTAATCTTTTTGGACCTGAGGGATTATTGCACAAAAAGGTCGAGCGCTTGTTTTATTCGGCTCGTTAAAGTAATCGAAAACTCATCCCTTCTGTATTGTTTTATACTTTTTCGGACTTAAGGGATTAGATGACGAAAAAGGAATTTTGGAGTTAGCTTTCTGTACCTTTTCAGACTCTCTAAAAATGAAAAGGATCGAGTTTTCTTTGTCGTTAGACTCGTTAAAATGATTAAATAGCGACAAACTTGTCTTTAGACGAGAACGAGTTTCCCTATCGCTAAGCTCGTTAAAATATAGCGATGGGCTTGCCCGAAGGGCAGGTTATAGAACAAGCATATGTTATCCTCCTCAAGCTTGACAAAAATAAAGAGGTACTGGTCAGAAATGACTGGGGAAAAATTGGGAGAACCTCAAAGCTTTAATGGTAGCAAGTCGCTCTTGAACATGACACTTTGTCCTCCGTATCACATCGGGTTGGGTTGTTTCATTCACCGGTCTCATCACCATGGTCCTCGCCAAACCATCCACATCTGGGGTAATGCTATCGATCCATCACATCAGTGTCGTTATATGTTCAAGAGATGTTGTTTAGAAAGAGTCAACCGTGTCCCATCCACTGCCATACATTATCCTTCATCCACCCATGATCGCCACCCTGAATCATATTTCACAGATTGTTTTCACCTCCACTAAAATCATTAACTCCGTTCCGTGTCACTGATGTGGGATTCATTAAGGCCCTCCTTTGACAGATCACTTCTTGTCGACTTCAGCTCATTATCCGAGAAGTTGATCAAGGAACAAAACCCCCAGTACTTTGAAGCTTGCATGCCTCAATGGCAAGTTTCTCACTTCCGGCGACAGGTATACATCAATGACCTTCGACCAGAAGATTTTGCGTGGTGTTCGACGCCAAGTCCTTTATTCACACTACGTGAATTGTACTGTAGTACCTTGAGGGTCATTATCATTATTGGTGATTCCTCTCGCGCTTGTTAACGGTTTACATTATTGACCGGTAATCAAGCGATGTCTTTCCATGTTCGACTTCAGCGCAATTCTCACATGGATCGACTTGTACTTAGAGTGAAGATCGAATGAGTTTGAAGACCTCGGATCTAGTTTCATCCATCCGGGCTGCGATATATATATATTTAGGATATAAAGACATTTGTTATGTACATCATTGCAGCAGATGATCATCCTACTCAAAGGATGATAATTTCAGCAGAGAATTATCAGTCTACCATCAGACGATCGTCTGTTCTATGTACCAAAATGAATTTATAAAGCTGAGCATGGGAATGCCCGCATCAGCTAGATCATGAAAGTAGAATGAAAAATAATGTATTGTATTTTATTTTTATTACAGGGCACCTCTCAGCGATTGAATGAACTTCGGATCCTCCTGATAAAGCATTTCACCCGATAAAGGACCTCATACTTTAGGGGGCAACTGTTATAGACATTTTTGTGCCTAATAGCATGGAGCATGAAATGTCAATAATCTGAGGGATCCAAAGTCCCTAAACATGTTGTTCTTACCCTTAGAGGAACAAGGTCAGCAAACCACAGCACTGAAAATCAGTTCTCCACCTGAAAACACTAAAAAACAAGCTATTTCTGGATCATGTCAGCTGCTCCACTGAGCATCTGCGCTGAATGTCAACTGCTCCACTCTGTACCTGTGCTGAATGTCAAATCTAATGAAGGCTACCTGCGCTGGGCGAGATTGGCCAAGTGGCACAGTCATTCTGCAAGGTGTCAATTGCCCAGGAAGCTTCCAAACTGACACTTGGGTCAAGGAATTCGCCTTGTGATGAGTAAGAGGGTCTTGATCTCCAAGTGGAAGCAAGAATCTCCAAGTGGACTCAAGAACTGAAGATTAACTAAAGTGGGAAAGGACACTAGTCAGCTTCATGTCAGTCTCAAGCTGACTCATCCTTTCTCCAAATCTCCTATATATAGAGCTCTCTCATGAGGTCTCAGGAGGCTGGAATTTTGTGCAAGTAAGGAAGTGCTGTTGGTTTGTGTATAGAACTATTGGGTGATTGCTTTGAAGGAGGTGAAGAGGATATTTCTTTCTACTGGTAGGTGTTGCTGGATTGGGCCTCTTATGGTTGTAACATTCTCAGAACTTTACTTCTTCCATTAATAAAGCATTTGAGGTTCTTCTATATGCATGTGTCTCTATGGCGAATTGATGCTTGTATATTTGATTTATTCTAATCCTTGAATCAGTTATGGATGTATGCTTCTTGTAGTTTCCTTTTCTTGTGCTTTTGCAGGATCTTTGTGTAGCTGGGCCAGTTAAAGAGCAAGGAGCTGGGAGCAAGCAGCAAAGAGGGAAGATTGGATCAACCATTAGCGAAAGATAACGGTTAGTGGATCCCTTTCTCCTCTCTCTTACATCTCATAAAGAAGTAATCTTTAATAGCTTCGTATTCAGTTGTTGCTGAGGTACTATCACCCTTAGAGTGGGATAGGGTCATTCCGTATTGGATACTTTTCCCAACAACACCAATAGAGAGGTCGGATGCTCTGAGGAGTATGCGAGTGACCGATGCGGGCTGCAGCATCACCAGTAGGAGATGTATCAAAAAGGAGGGAACACGAAGAAAAAGTGGTCCGGAGGCCATCGCCTCACCCAGGGGCAGGTTGGCGCACTCTAATAGAATAACAAAAGGATGAAAAGATGGCAACCACAGGTAGATATGCAGTTAGTAAGCCGCTCTTGATGTCCCTCGAAGATTGGGAACTTCTGGACAATAGCTAGGGTCTTGCAAAATTGCAACACAAGCTACAACAGACGGCGTGCAGGGCCGGTACAAAGGTTAGAAGAAGCTGTGGTGGTACTAAGAGGTGGCTCCCCTACTCGCGCTAGACTCTTCGGAGGAGGTGTTCTGTGTTAACCGAGCAGAGCAGAATGAGCATCATCAGTTGCGAGATGGGGTAGAAACACTGAAGCAGGAGATGGATGTAGCATTGCAGGAGACAAGGAAAGAGTACCAAGATGACGACCATCACTCACAGTGCAACAAACCACAAAGTCAAGGCCGAGCATCTAGTTGCATCGATGAGTGACTCAGGACGAGTCACGATGATTGTGTTGGGGGACTGTTGGGTAGCAGAAGCCCCACACAATGGTTACAGGGCGCGAAGCTGGACATTTTGGGTTAAAGTTCGGATAAAGACTCCACTGAATGCGTGGAGTGTGAATTGTAATAGGTTGAGTCAAACGGTAGTTCGCCCAAAAAAAAATGTGAAAAGATGTAACTAGGGTCGGCCCGCGCAGGGATTGCAGGGCAGGAAAGGGTATAAATAGAGCGCAGCTCTATGAGGGAAAGGCAGTTCTTTTTGGCATGAAAAAGTAATGGGTTCTTAAAAAGAAGATAGTCCGAAAGCATTTGTAAGTTTGAGTCGAGGGTTAGGTAGGAAGTAGAGGCTCTGCAGCTGTGTGCGCGGAGCCCTACAGCTGAGTGCGCAGGGTGGATCTGGATGTATTGGAAAATATTGTTAATAAAGAAAAGTTTGCTTCTATCATTCTGTATTATCACACATCTATATTTATGGTTTATCTTTCTATATCTGGTTAATGCGAATGTGATGAATGTCTGCGAATCTGGGTTCATTATGTTGATTAAATGTTTTCTTAAGGACCCTATTGAGTAATTCTGATTGCATCCTTCAAATAGAATAGCACATGAATAAGAAAATTATAATCACTCTGGATCAGCATGAAGGGAAAGCAGCACAGAGTTATAGAACAGTGCGCAAACCTTCCAGTACACATCTAGACATCCCTAGGGTGCGGAAACCTGGTTTCAACACCCTCTCCTGCTACCTCGGGTGAGACCTCAGTCTGTGCCTAAAGGGTCCGGTTACAGATTTTTTTTTGTGGTTTAGGAAAGGGATCCCGCTTATTTCAACTGGGCCCTGCCTAAACACCCTAAACACCCTTTAGGCTGATACCTCGAGTGAGACCTAAGAATTCATGTTTGCCTTTCATGTTGTGGATTGATAGTGTGGAATTGTTTTGTAAGAAGGAAACCTTGTTGTGATTGCCTTAGTTTCATACTTATGATTTTGGGTGAGAGAGTCATCAGTCTTTCTAGGAGACATTTGAGAGTGAATGCTTATGGAGACATACTGATTGGACCCTTCAAGGAAGCTTGTGACGTCAAGGCATGGTTGTAAGCTTTATTGTTGTTTATATTAATACAATCAATGGTTATTTCCTATATCATGTATGAGATGTATGTTGATAGCTTATGGTTCCTTGACTGTATAAGTAGATAGTTCGTTGTTGTGCTCTATTATGTGCTTTGTCATTTTCATATGTTGTTTCAGGTGACTCATTCATTAAGGAGAAGAAAGTGATAGCTGAAGTGACATGATAAAGACTTCATCAAACACTGGTAGAAGGCAGGCCTCTTCAACGATAACTATTTAAGGAATTAGCTATTGCCTTTGTCTTGTTGTGACTAGACCCACTCTAGGGCTAGAGGGGTTGTCTCTATTTGCAGAGGGAACTTACCTGCATCACAAGTTGGTGAGTCCACTGGGGAGTCCTTTGTGTGTTGTCTCTTGATTTTTCTCTTGTTGTTTTCGATTGAATTACATAGTGTCTCTTTGTTTTGGGACTGAACCATCAGTGATTTGGATCACTTGAGTAGATTTGGTAGTCCACCTCACTGTCTGAGTGATAAGCCTGGTGTCTTTTCATTATTTTTGCCTTGTTTTCCCTCTTTATTGAGATCATCATTATTTAATTCCTAATAGCTGCGACGAATCACTCTTGTTCTCTTTACCCTTGTTGTACGTCGTGGATATCCCGTCATACAGCTGCGACGATTCCTAAAATCAGACCATCACTGAGAACAGGTGTACCCTTGTGATGACGTCGCTCAGTTGCTCGTGTTGTGCTTGCGATGATTAGCGATCGTCTCATGTTGTCAGTGTTGCGCCTGCGACGATTCCTGTAGGGTTAACTTTTACAACCCTACCTCTTGAATAGACCAGTGTAGCTTGTCCTTTGTTGTTTCTTTCACCTTGTTAAGCTTGTTTTGATTGTGTTTACTGAGGCATGTCCTTCTTGGTTCCATTTGTATGAAATTTGGCTTTTTGGACTATGTGACCTAGGTCTTTTAGGGTTCCGTCAAGAATTCGTTGGTTTTGGGTTGCTTGTCCTTTCAAGTTTCTGAACTACATCCACAACAGTCTTGTTGATTTGTTTGAAGTTGTTCTCTTGCTACTTGTCCATCTTCCTGGTTGATCCATAGTGATTGGTCATCAAACTAGCTTGTTGTGTTGACTTGATTTCCATTCACTATTGAAGCATCGATTACATTTTCCTTTTGATCAATTAGGCTGCGCATTAGCTTGTTTGTTATTTATTCCAAAAATAAAAAACAATTGCACTCATATAGTATACGAAAATGAATACATTTTTACATTAGTAGATTCTTTATGATTAGGAATTGAAAAGTGAAATTCAAATCTTTCATTTTTCGTCATAGTAGTTGCGAGATAAGCGGAAATCGGTGCATTGCGTTTCCTATTGATTGGATTACTTACTTGCACTATTGTTCTTGCATTTGCTTTTTATTATCTTTGTTCACTTGGAAATGAACTCCTTACCCTCATTTAGGTAGTCGTTCATCGAAAGGAATTGTTTTTTACTCATTGTAGTTGCATACTAGAGATTGTTGAAATACATTCAGTAAGGCCTTGAAATCAAAACTTAATTCAAGATCAATTGTTAAAATTCATTGAATTAACCTAAAAACACATTGGAACTTAATGCTCATATCTAGAAGTCTAGGCTAGAGACGTGTTCCGATGTTGTTAAACCTAGTGGCTGTTGTTTTCACTGAGGTTGGGTGATTCCTCCTTTGTGATTTGATAAGTGCTAGTATGGACTTGTGCTCCCTGGACCATTGAGTATATGCTGGGAGACCCCATTAGGTTGAAATCCTTTTACCCTTAGGAAGCTAAATCTATCGCCTTATAGATCGTAACACACCGAACATAGCATTCGGGATGATTGATTGTCGTACGGGAAGTCCTTGGTCATTTTTCTTTCATTTATCACCAAGGTGTATATTGTAGTTTTACGATTTGTCTAGTAAACCCTCTTGTCTAGAGTTTCCAGAGTAGTCATTTTCGTTCCTTTTCAACTATTTAAAAGTAAAAGGATCATCTGAGCACTTGTCTTTTCAGGCTCATTAAACTTCGAAAATGATAGAGTCACATTTTGTCATTTTCTCGACTCTTAAAATATGAAAAGGCAAAGTTTTGTTTCAATGTTGTAAAATTAACTACCCACGAAATATTCCTGGTTATAGTTGGTGTTTCTTTCAAAATCAATTCCAATGGCAACATTTCCAGAGTCTACCAGTCAAGGTCTCCCCCCGGATGGGAATCCTGGTCCTTTTCCTTCTTTTGGAAATGTTGGTGCTCCTTATATGGCAACGTTGTCCCTGCCTAGGTTAACCATTGGCTTACTTGTTTGGTTGTTTTCAACCTCGGCGGTCCCAAGCATCCTGACTCCTGCTCCGCTGTCTCCTACATTTGAATCACATCACGATGATTCTAGGGTTGACCCTTCACCTTCTTCCCCTATTTCTTCACCCTCCTCTTCTACTTCACCTAGTGAAATTTCCAAATCCAGTAACTAGGAGGCTAAGAAGACGAAGAGGAAGACGAAGAAGAAGAAGTTAGATAAGCGGGTGATCCAAAATGTATTTGGGATAGATTCCTAAGTCAAGGTGTTCCTCACAGAGGAAAAAATGAAAGTCCAAGGAAGTTCCTGGAAATAGCCCCATTGCAGAGATCTTCTCCTCCTGAATCTACTACAACTTGAATGGGAAAAAATGGACTTGGGATGCAGAAGTTATCGCTTAAGGAAGATGCCCTTTGTTCCTTAGAAAAAGAGGCAAAATCCTTTAAAAAGGCAAAAAAAACCCTTCAAAAGGGGAGATCACATTGGACCAGGGCAAAAGAGCGGATTAGGTGAAAAAAGGGAAGCCACCCTCGATCATCGATCCCCGACATATCGGGTTAGAGGAAGGCACATGTGATATAACATAGGGATCGGGCCGAGCGATGTGCCGATCGTTGATGCTGGCGGATCGAAATCGGCGATGCCACGAGGCAAAGACAGGACCCCGCGACGTGCGATATGCCGATCGCCGATCTCAGCGGATTGCAATTGGCGTTGGCATCGGTCATGCCATATGGGAAACCCCAGGCCCATGCGATATCGCAATATTGCGTAGGGGTCATGCGACGGAGCAGGCCACATATATATGCGCCGATGCGATGCGATGGACTTGAAAGGGTTTTGTAATGCCACTGCATAAATATTTTAGATCCGGCTAAGGCCATTGTTACGGGATTTTTACGATGTGTTAATGTGTTTTAAATATAAAAGGAAATCCATGAAACAAGAGGGATTTCAGGAGGACCCAAAGGCGGTAAGTGGTTTTGGTTGGGCTCCGCCTGAGCCCATACAATGGAAGAGCCCAGCCCATACAATGGCTGCCATGTGTCCAGGTTTAGGAGAGAGAAAACCACCCTTATCGGGCGGTTAACCCTGATACGAAAGGGCTGCCTGAAATGAATCACCACAGTTGGATCTAGATCTCCCAGATTAATAGTGGGGATGCAATACACAATTTAAAAGGCAGACCTGAAGGACTATAAGGCAGAGTTCATAGTTTTGAAGTCCGATAGATGCATTTGGGCAGATTTTACAGGCTTTCTATGTATTTTCCTGTGTAAGCCGAGAATGGCCGTTTCAGGGATTTCAAAGGCCCGATGCACTCATTCGTTGCAAAATAGGTGGCCACCTCCCCAAAAGGTGTTATGCCATGATTACTAACGCTTAGAAGAGGGATTTGAGCAGACAAAGGCTAGAAGACAAAGATCCTGAAACAGAAAATGAACAGGCAATGTTGATTTGGCTTAAAAGCCACGAATTTCAGAAACAACGGGGTTGTTGGTTGCTGAGGTTGTTGTTAGGGTTTTGTTGTTGAAAGCGAAGCCAAAGTAGGAAGCTAAGGTGAAACAGAGTCGAAAGAGGCAGCACAGAAGGAAAAAGAATAGTCAATGGAGTCACTTGGAAGTCAAGTGAAAAGCCAAGAGAGTTGTAAACTAATAAAAAGCAGAAAGGAGACAGAGCCGAAAATCAAGAGCCAGAGCCAAAGCCGAAGAGCCAGAGTTAGAGCCAAGAGCCAGAACCAAGAGCCAAGAGTTAGAGCCAAGAGCCAGAACCAAGAGCCAAGAGCTAGAGCCAAGAGCCAGAGCTTCAAGAGCCAGGGGATAAAATGGTGTCTGAACCCACTGTTTCTGTGTAAAACAACAGGAGTTGAGCCAAGAGCTTGTAAAAAGGACTTATACCATAATCCCAGAGAGCCTAGTTGAGTTGACTAGAGCTCACGAAGATGTAGCCCAAGAGTTGTGGGTGAACTCCTAATTACATTTTTGTTTTTGTGTGATTGTTTATTGCTGCATTATTTTTGTTATATGTATTTATAAATCAGTTTTAGCACATTAATTTACAGCACCAAAACAATTTAAAAACAAATACTAGCATACACCTATATTTTCAAGAATTTCTTAATTCCGCATTGGTTAATCAATAAGACTTGGGAATATTTAAAGATTTGGAAGTGGGAGAGGTTCTTGTAAATTAGACAAGAAGCCTAAGAGCCCCATTCCTAGATCAAGTGGTATCAGAGCCAAGTTTGATTAAACCCACCTTCAAAGAAGGTTATATCAAAATGCTTGATTGAAAAAGAAAAGATTGCTTGTCTGAAAGGTGTTTGAACAACAAGAGGTTGATTATATGCTTGTTTTGTATACTGACTATTTTATGAGTTTGCAGAGGTAAAGGGAAAGCTACTAATAGCTCAGTCTAGGAAGGACAAATAGGAAAAATGGCTAAAGGCATTCTTCTATCCCAAAGGACCTCGAGGAAGTTTTTATAGCACAAGAGGTTTGTTGCAAAAGGTTGCTGAAATAAGCTCTTTATTAATCTTGTTTGAATTTCTTTGTTCATTGGCATAATGACAACTTCCTCAAGTGCATACTCAAATTCTTCCCTCTTTATCACAAGACTCTTTGATGGGGACTTTAAGCAAGACTTGTTTATCATGATGGATAAGGTGAGAGAAATGTATGAGGATGGAAAAAAGAGCATCATACTTAGAGAGCAGTTGAATTCCATGAAGGAAGCAAAGCAGATGCTTTCTAAAAAATTGCAAGAAATGGAGAGGCAACTTCATATTGCAAATATGAGCCTGAAGAGGATGCATGAGTTGGAGTCACATCTCTTTGTTACCCAAGAAGCCTTGGTCAAGTATCAGCTTGAAGAAGAGGTAAACCATTCCAGTTTGTCTTCAAATTCTTCTAAGAATGCTTATATTGGTTCTTTTGAGAAACATACAAGAGGTATAGGTTCAAAGCTAATGTCCAAGATGGGCTATGAAGGAAAGGGATCGAGAAAGCATGCACAAGGTATTGTTGAACCAATAATGGTTGAAGAAAGGCCTAATTACTTTGGTCTTGGATATGGACAGTCTTATGGAGAGAGTTCCAAAGCTACCATGAAGGTCATTGAAACGACTTGAAGGGGTTGCATTGTAGAGTGTGAAGATTGTATTCAAGAGGAATGCAATGGCTTGAAACATCACTTGCAGGATGCAGGTGTTCAGAAACACACACTTGAACCAGAGAGTTGTGGAAACTCTAACAGCCTTGAAGAGATTGATGGGGTTCCAAATGGAGCTACTTCTTCACTCAATTCACCTCCTCATGAAGGCAATAAAGGTGAAAGAGGTAGGTATAAATCTGGTTCTAATCATATTCCTTTTGATTTTGCAAATCATGGTAAATTTCCACATAAGCATGGGAAAAGAATTGCATGTTCCTTTTGTGGTTTGGATAACCATCATGTTTCTAGATGTTGGAAGAGAATGGCCACATACAGGAAAATTTTGAAGGAAAAGAAGAAAAGAGCCAAAGGTCCATTGGACAAGGAAAATCATGCTGTCAAGAGGATGCACATGTGCTGCACTTACTGCCATAAGCAAGGGCATCTTGTTGAAAGGTGTTGGGCTCTGAATCGAACAACGCTTCCACAAAAGCTGAAGAAAGTGGAAAGAGAAGATGGCAGAATGGAAAGGAAGTTTCCATAAATAATGTGTTTCAAAATGATTCACATGTTGATGTTGATGTGCAGACAAAGGCAAGTCCTTTGAAATGGATTGGTAAGAAATTTTTAGAGTTCTCTTCCAATTAAGGATTGCATGTTTATTGATGCATCTATTTGCATTTCTTGTTGATGAGATGCAAGTTGCAGGCTTCTACCAAGATGGTGAATGGAAAAGGTTGAGTAGGAGACGCACTTTGTTTCTACAACATTATATTTCATTTCAGCTTCAAAAGTACAGTGTGCTTAAGTGAAAGTTGAAGGATGAAATGCATGTATAAGCATGATGTGCATGAACAGAGGGATGTTGATGTTTTCCTTGTATTTGAACATGTATGAGTAATTAACTTAAAGGGTTGATTGCTTTGTTGTAAACATGCATGTGATGCCATATTGACTTGAGAAAAGTTGATTTGGTCTCCAAGATGGAGATAGTGATGAAATGTTTCATATTTTGAAAGAGTCCTAATGGTCTTTTTCTACATGCTTGGCTTGAAGGGAAATTTGTTTTAAAGGCATGGTTTTTGGGCTTGTTGTCTAGTCCATCATTTGTATGCAAATCTAAGACATGGAGGTATTCACAAGATGTGAAATCTATTTCTTTTTTGAAGCAGGAGTTTAGTCCATCGAGTTGTTGTCTGTATGTCTGTTGTTGTTAATCGTTGTTATCGGAAGCTTCTCAAATAGGTACAAATGAAATATTTTGTGAAGCAGGTGTACTTCACATTTGTTTGAGCCACATTGGATCAATGATCAAGTTAGCGAGTTCAAACTACCTTCTGTGACCATCTAAGCAGGAGTTCTGCAGGAAGGCAGCTCTTGCCGAGAAGACTAGCCCATCAAGAAGGGAAGTGGTCAGAAACTTTGGTTCATAGGCACTATGCAAGACAAGTGTAGGGAGGCTGAAAGAAGAGGGTGAGTCACTCTCATTTACTATTCAGATCAGTATATCAGTATTTTGGAGACCAAAAGTTCTTTTAGTGGGAAGGCGTGATCGAAAATGGATTTTGGATAGATTCCTAAGTCAAGGTGTTCCTCACAGAGGAAAAATGAAAGTCCAAGGAAGTTCCTAGAAATAGCCCCATTGCAGAGATCTTCTCCTCCTCAATCTACTTCAACTTGAATGGGAAAAAATGGACTTAGGATGTAGAAGTTATTGCTTAAGGAAGATGCCCTTTGTTCCTTAGAAAAAGAGGCAAAATCCTTTAAAAGGCAAAGAAAT
Organism: Pinus tabuliformis; assembly: GCA_031772625.1. Lineage (NCBI taxonomy): Eukaryota > Viridiplantae > Streptophyta > Pinopsida > Pinales > Pinaceae > Pinus > Pinus tabuliformis. The sequence continues at coordinate 366,157,917 of CM062816.1, forward strand.
CCCTTCAAAGGGGGAAATTGCATCGGACCAGGGAAAAAGAGTGGATTAAGTGAAAAAATGGAAGCCACCCCCGATCGCTGATCCCCAACATATCGGGTCGGAGGAAGGCAAATGTGATATAACATTGGGATCAGGCCGAGAAATATGCTTGGGATTGGGTTGGATGAAGGACCGAAGGACTAAAGGGTTGGACGAAGGGCTAGATGAAGGACCCTTTGAAGCTGTCGAGGGGCTGGACGAAGGGCTGGATGAAGGGCTGGATGAAGGACCGAAGGGCCGAAGGGCCGAGGTGGAAGGTGGAAGGATGGGGTAGGCTGAAGCCAAAAGTTAAAAAAGAAAAGAGAACCCGGGTCGAGGGGCTGGCCTATGGAGGTGGTGGGCTGAAGCCAAAAGTTAAAAAAGAAAGGGATAAGCTGAGGGCGGGGTTGAAGGGGCTGAGGGTTCAGGGAACATAAGCAGAGGTTCTGGTGAGGCTAAACTGGTTGAATGTTCATGGCTTATAGGCTGATGGATTATTTATTTATATGAAAAAGATAACCCAACAAGGTGGGGCTTGGTGGATGTTTGGTTGGAAGGTGGGGTGATGGGGCCCCATCAAGGAGGGGTCTCCTGTCAAGGTGGGCCGAAGGCTCAAGGCTCAAGGTGGGATGAAGGCTCAAGGTTGGTCAAAGGCTCAAGGCTCAAGGTGGGGCCCTATCTTACTATACGATGCAGGCTCAAGGAGGGGCCCATATTACTATATGATGCATGGTCAAATCTAGGCATATCGCTCGGCTCGATCCCTATGTTATCACTCGGCCCAGCCACTGCATAAATATTTCAGATCTGGCTAAAGCCATTGTTACGAGATTTTTACGATGTGTTAATTTGTTTTAAATATAAAAGGAAATCCACAAAACAAGCGGGATTTCAGGAGGACCCAAAGGCGGTAAGTGGTTTGGGCTAGGCTCCGGATGAGCCCATACAATGGCTACCACGTGTCCAGGCTGAGGATAGAGAAAACTACCCTTATCGGGTGGTTAACCCCCGTACGAAAGGGTCACCCAAAATGAACCACCACCATTGGATCTAGATCTCTCAGATCAACGGTGGGGATGCGAGACACGATTTAAAAGGCGGGGCTGAAGGAATATAAGGCAGAGTTCATAGTTTTAAAGTCTGATAGACATGTTTGGGCAGATTTTACAGGCTTTCTGTGTATTTTCCTGTGTAAGCAGAGAATGGTCGTTTCAGGGATTTCAAAGGCCCGATTCACTCATCCATTGCAGAACAGGTGGTCACCTCCCCAAAAGGCGTTATGCCATGATTTCTAACACTTAGAAGAGGGATTTGAGTGGACAAAGGCTGGAAGACAGAGAGCCCGAAAGGGAAAATGAATAGGCAGCGCCGATTTGGCTTAAAAGCCATGAATGTCAGAAACAACAGGGTTGTTGGTTGCTAAGGTTGTTGTTGGGGTTTTGTTGCTGAAAGTGAAGCCAAAGCAGGAAGCTAAGGTGAAACAAAGCTGAAAGAGGCAGCACAAAAGGAAAAAGAATAGTCAAGGGAGTCACTTGGAAGTCAAGTGAAAAGCCAAGAGAGTTGTAAATTGATAGAGAGCAGAAAGGAGCCAGAGTCAGAGCCGAAGAGCCAGAGTTAGAGCCAAGATCCAGAACCAAGAACCAAGAGCCAGAGCCAAGAGCCAGAGCTTCAAGAGCTAGGGGATTAAATGGTTTTTGCACGCACTATTTCTGTGTAAAACATCAGGAGTTGAGCCAAGAGCTTGTAAAAAGGACTTATACCATAATCCCAAAGAGCCTAGTTGAGTTGACTAGAGCTCACGGAGATGTAGCCCAAGAGTTGTGGGTGAACTCCTAATTAAATTTTTGTTTCTATGTGATTGTTTATTGCTACATTATTTACTGTTATATGTATTTATAAATCAGTTTTAGCACATTAATTTACAACACCTTAACAATTTAAAAACAAATACCAGCATACACCTATATTTTCAAGCATTTCTTAATTCCGCATTGGTTAATCAATAAGACTTGGAAATATTTAAAGCTTTGGATGTGGGAGAGGTTCTTGTAAATTAGACAAGAAGCCTAAGAGCCCCATTTTCAGATCAGCGACAGGCCAACCATGTGACTATTTCTCTAATTGCACCTCCGATAGAAAAACCTTCTGATCCTCCACGGAAGGTTAAATTTCCTTGTAAGTTGTGCAAGGGTGACCATTTCCTTCGAGATTGTCCTGGTATTACAAGGATCTTACAAGTATGGTCTCGAGATATGATTCGACCATCCTTATCGACCTCTGAAGATCATGTCAATGTTACACCTTCATTAAGAAGAAAGGAAAGATTAGATTCCCCTGTAGGTTATGTGAAGGCGAACATCTTCTTCACCTTTGTCCTCTCATAAAGCTTCCATACTTTTGGAAAACCTTATGGCTTCTTGCCCCCATCTCCCTATTGGTTATCAGAAAATTTTTTTTGACCCTCCTCTGGTTGGTGCAGAGATTGACTTAGATTCATCCCTTACCGACCCTACTCTTACTGAACTTGACCCTCTAGTGTCTGTTCCCGACCAACCATTGGTTAAAAAGAGTGTCGACTTGGTTTCGCCACCAGTTGTTCACTATGTTCTAGAAGAGCATAATGATCATACTGCTCATGTTATTCTCATCTCGTCAAATTCTCCTGAATCAAAGAGTTACCCTCCTATACCAGCTGATTGAGAGAGTCCTTCTCCGATTCCTGCAGAGCATGGGGGTGATCGTACAATACCCCTACCAAGTAGTTCTGTCGTTTCCTTCGATTGGGGTCTCTTGACTGCTTTCCACCTCCCATCTTATGTGCCTTTTCAAATCATAGTACATGCCTACAATATGGCAGTACTTGGCACTCTAGTGGATGAGGGTGCATCTGTTAGCCTCATGTCTTCCACTACTTGGCAAGCTTTGGGCTTCCCACATCTTGTGCCTATCACCCAGAATCTGTTGGCTTTTGATGGAGGAACCAGTTAACCCTTAGGGATCCTTCCAAAGTTTCCTATTACTTTGGGAGGCAAAACCGTCTATATAGACGTGATGGTCATCCAAGGTGTGTTAGATTTCAATCTTCTCCTTGGACGTGACTATATTTATGTCATGGGAGCTCTTGTTTCTTTGCTTTTCTGTGTGTTTTGTTTTCCACATGATGGAAGAATTGTGACTATTGATCAATTGTCGCTCATTAGTCACCAGATACCTCCTTTGCAATCATCGTCCCCTATCGGCTCTTGCTTGCAAGCAGTACCTTCCCTACCATGGGTCAATTATGTGGCTACCCATTCCGTCTCTGCATCTGTTGATAATCACATAGATGGTCTTGTACATCATGTACTAGGGGCATTGGAACCCAATCTGTTGTTGGTGCCCCATGACATGTATTCCTCCCAGAGCATGGTTCTTCCATCTAGCGAAGACCTCTTGGGAGTCATGTTCTCGTATGGCCCACGAACAGTTTTTTTAAGGAGAGTTCCTTTTTCTTGTGTCAACCTCGTTAAAAAATGGAGCAAGAGGCGGAGCATAATTCCTTCTCTTGTGTCAAGCTCGTTAAAAAAATGAAACAAGGGTCTTGAGGAGAGTTCTTGATCTTGTGTCAACCTCGCTAAAAACGAAACAAATGTCTCGAGGATAGTTCTTTCACTGTGTCAACCTTGTTAAAAAAATGAAACAACTCCCTTTTCCCAATCGATTCTTTGATTGAAATCTTGTAAAATCCCAATCGAGTCTTTCCTGGATCTTGAAAGTGAACCTTCATTACATCCACCTAGTTTAATGCAATGAAGCTTGGGGGGCATGTGCCTCAATTGAATCATTATGTTGGGGGCATGCAAAACTTATTCAAGCATAGTTTTTCGTTTCAAGCTTGTGTAAACATGAAACCGAATCCAAGCAGAGTTCTCCATGGTTCGAGCTTGTGTAAAAATGAACCCATGCGCTGATGCACCTTTTTGGCTTGGTGTGTAAGCAATTTCTCGCTTATTGTGTTCTTTTGCCTCTTATGTAGATATCTGAAACCATAATTTTCTAAGGTTGTCTTTATGTGTTCGCTTACTGGAAAGGAATTTTGATTATATCACATATCGACACATTCCTAGAAGACTAAATACATTAACTAATGCATTAGAAAACCATGTATTAGATAGACATTTGTGCAATTTATAAAAATCATAAGCAATCATTCAAACACAATAAGTAGATACAGTAAAACATAGATAGGTATATATCATGTGTTCTGCACCGTGGCGCCCAAAAATATATATATGTCCAAAAAATATATGTGTGTTTAGTTACATCGCGAGATACATGTCTCTCAAAATCTGCAGAAAACGAAACCTAGAAGTCTATTATGCATTATGCTCTCTGTAGCAGACTACTGCCCGCACCACGCATCTAAGCAGCTGGTGCATCCTGTTCGACACCCTCGCAGTATGTTGCTAGTACTGCTTAGGAATCTCCTTGAATCTTGCATAGTCTGGGATTCCCTCAGTTAAGCCCTCTAGGTTACAAGCTATCTCGTCCTCGGCCTCTCCACTCGGAGGTGGTAAGTCAATCTCGTTGTCAACCCTTAGGGCGATAGGAGATAGACCTACAGGTCTCTCAGGCCCAACATCTGCAAAGATTGAACATAATAATTAGGACATATATATTTAAAAGCTCAAAAAATTGCAAAAGCTTTGTTGGTCAAGCTAAATATCTTACCTCTCTCATTCCACTGTTCACCAGGAGGAAGCAACATGTCCGGATCACCCCTGAAGTCCATCCCAGCATATGGCCAATCCTCAACTATAACTTGTTGACGGTTCATCCACTCAACAAATTCTGGACCCCATGATATAAGCTGGCCACTGCCACCTTGCGGCATCACGAGAGCCCAACAAGTAATCTGTGTCTGTCGTGGTCCTGGACATACCACCATTACATCCCGTCTCTGGAGGATTGGTACTCGTTCCAGCATGAGAAGTACTAAGATTGAACTGTAGCCGAACTATTTCATCTCGCCCCGATGGTACTTGGTCAGTTGTCTCTTCATATTGAGAGACACATCTTCTGCCCAATTAAACATGGTAGGATTCAAACAGTCTTGGGCTAGCCGTAGTTGAGTCTTAGTTGCCTCATGCTAGGCTTGGGAGCCAACTGCTCTGGTAATGTTGAACAACAATACCCGCAGTGACAAATCACTAACAGTGGCAATTTGTAGATTTCCACTTGTTGGTGATTTCCATGCTCCTAGGGGGTGCACTCTTGCAATAAGTGTGTCCAAAGAGTCTCCAGTAACCCAAGTTCCCATCATGCGAGGCATCTCCCCTCTCCGTGACAACCCAATAAAAAAGTAGATATTCGTGGCATTGAACTCAATTTCTTGACCACAGATTATGAATTTGCCTTCTGTCGGATTCCATACTCAGATCAAGTACTCTAAGAGATCCAATTGTGCTCTTAGAATTGGTGTCAAGAAGAATTTTAACAACCCACAATTTCATAGGATGTTCAAATAATGAGGATCTGCCACTCCCATCACATCATCATTGTCATGAGTACGTTCTTTCCGTACAAAATCCATTTCTTGTCCCTGCATGCACAAATATACCTTTTCCAAATGCCATCCATCCATTTTCATCCTTTGAAACTGATTATAAATGAAAATATTTTGGTTCTGGCGCTCGTCGCAACTATTTTTAAAATAGCTGCGACGAGCTGATTTTCATAGTGTAAAAACTTTCGGGTCGTCGCAGGTGTACATCAATCTCTTGCGACATTCCTGTTTTCGCACAGTGTAAATTTCTCAGTCGTTGCAATCCCGAGAGAGAAACTTGCGACGATCGAGGCAGATTTTTAATCCAAAAAATCGCTCTAAACCATGGTTCAAAACATGAAATTGAATCCTATTTTGGCATAAAAACATAGGTAAGGCTATGGAATTTACCTGGAAGTAGCGTGACGAGCAATGGATCCCTGAGCCTCCTAGAATCGGTTGCCAAATTTCACGAGGTATGCAATGGTAGAAGTTTTTTTTACCATAGTCAAAACACAAGTAAATAGATTTTTTACCAAAGTGTTCCTTTTATAAACTTTTTTTCAAAACTTAGGGTTTTCATTAGGGTTTTGAATTAGGGTTTTGATCTATATTCACATATTTTTGTGAGACAGATCTTATGCTTGAGTTTTCTTGTGCAGCGACAGGTGTTTCGAACACTGGCAATGATCGATCTATGAATTATATACTCAGTAAATACCGAAAAGTCCTTTTTGAGTCAACTTTAAGCTCTTTTCTGACTCTTGAAATGTGAAAAGATTACTGAGCCATTGTCGTTTCAAGCTCGTTAATGGTTGTGAAATGTCATGTATCTAGTACGTTTTTTACTTTTTCAGACTGGAGGCACTATTTTCGAAAATTACTTCTTGACTAAAATGGTCAAGCAGTTCTCTCAAGTATTGTTTTTTACCTTTTCGGGCTCAAGAGACACAAACATACGAAAAGGGCCCATCTGGAGTTTTCTTTTCCGTGTCTTTTCAAACTCTCTAAGTATGAAAAAGACTCTGAGTTTTACCTATGTTGGACTTGTTAAACCCTGACGACATTGGACTCGTCGCCATGATGAGACTCGAGCTTCTCCTCCCTAGGGCTCATTAAAATTTCACTAGGTTCGATTTGTCCGAAGGACAAACTTATATTGCAAGAATATGATATCCCCTTCAAGATTGTGTTTCAAAAATAGTTGGGGTACTCACCAGTAATGGTGGGGGAAAATTTGGAACTATTCTATTGATTACCTATGGTAGCGTGTCGCTCTTGAACATCGACACTTTTTTGCTTCTCACCGGGTTTCGAATATCCTCACTTCGTCATTGGCCTTCCGAGATTTGGGTTCTTCATTTTGCCTCATTCTATTCGATCCCTGTTGTCTCTGCATGACCTTCGATCTCTTGGTACCAAAATGCTGCTGCATTCCAGAGTCGTGTTGCTGATATGTTCAAGAGCTTAATCCTTCTACAGTTTGCACCCTTACATACTTCTTTGATTCTTTGTTTCATCCATCTTCATCTTGTTCCTTTGTCTCGCATCATTGATGTGGGAAATATTATGGCCCTCCTACGACGGATCACTTCCTGTCAACATCAACTCATTATCTAGGAAGTTGATCTAAAGATTCCTTTCAGGTACCTTGGAGCTTGCATGCCTCAATGGCAAGTTCTTCGTATTCAACGGCAGGCTTGCATCATTGGTCTTCGATCAGGTGATTTCACAAGTGTTCGACTTAGATCATTCTTCACACTTTGTGGATTGTACTAGTAGTACGTTGAGAACCATTAACATTACTGGTGGTTTCTCTAGCGCTTGTTAACGGTTCACATCATTGGCCGGTAATCAAGCGATTTTCTAGTGTGGTTGACTTCAACACATTTATTTCCATATTAGAAATTGTACGATGGACAGGTCGGGATTTAAGACCTTCGGCTCAGATTACACAAGTCCAAGTTGCGTGGATTATTTATACATGACTCTTTTGATTGGATGGTTGTGACCATACCTGAGTCTTTCTGGATGGTTGTGACCATGCCTATGTTTTCATATGGTATTTTTGACTGGATGGTTGCATCCATACCACAGAATAGTTCTATTTGTCTTTTGGATGGCTACGCCCTTACCTCGACTACGTGTACTTCTTTCACTATCAGAGATATCAGTTGTACTTGTGTCTACAGGTTCTCCATGATGGTGTTTCGGTTTAGTTATGGTTTTGTAAAGCATTTCACCCCTCCCACACTCTCGGCCTTCATGCTTTAGGGGGCATCTGTTACACAGTATTTTGTCACCGACTTCGCATCCCATGATCCTGGATAGAGTCGGTCCCTGAATGACATCTGCTCTTTGTCATATACCAAAATATGTGTCCAAATCTTCCATATTACTCAAGAATATTGCCTAAGCTCATTAATCCTGAAGTTGACCCCTTTTTACCCATGTTTCAAAATTGTCGTAGGTCATCAGTATCTTGCCTGCAATGATAGCCCAAAATGAACTAATGCCTTGTGATGTCATCTCTGAGTCTCAGTGTTTACCCATGACAACCCAGATATGGCGAATTAGTTCAAACACAATACTTATGGGCAGTTCTAGAGCTGGTTATTGGGTCAAAGAATTTCGCCTCTCCTCATTTGAGATGGTGGTTCCACCTTTTGAGTAACCTCCCATGAAGATAAGCTTCCTTTCCCATCATTTATGGACGCTCCTCCTCTTATAAAAGCATCCTCCATGACTATGATTAGCTAGTTCTTAGTTAGCTAGTTCTTGGTATGTTGGATTGATAGCTTATAGTTTGGATTGCTGATAGCCTAGCAATAACTTTTGAGGTATGAGAATAGCCTTTCATGTTGTGGATTGATAGTGTGAAATGGTTTTGTAAGAAGGAAGCCTTGTTGTGATTGCCTTAGTTTCATACTTGTGCTTTTGGGTGAGAGAGAGTCATCAGTATTTCTGGGAGACCTTTGAGAGTGAATGCTTATGGAGACATACTGATTGGACCCTTCAAGGAAGCTTGCGACGTCAAGGCGTGGTTGTAAGCTTTACTATTGTTTATATTAATACAATCAATGGTTATTTCCTATATCATGTATGAAATGTATGTTGATAGCTTATGGTTCCTTGACTCTATAAGTAGATAGTTCGTTGTTGTGCTCTATTATGTGTTTTGTCATTTTCATATGTTGTTTCAGGTGAATCATTCATTAAGGAGAAGAAAGTGATAGTTGAAGCGACGTGACAAAGACTTCATCAAACACCGGTATAAGGTAGGCCTCTTTAATGATAACTATTTAAGGAATTAGCTATTTTCTTTTTCTTGTTGTGACTAGACCCACTCTAGGGCTAAAAGGGTTGTCTCTATCCATAGAGGGAACTTATCTGCATCACAATCCTTCTTTGTGGCCTTGTTCAATTCCCTATAATTGACACAAATCCTTCACTTCCCATTTTTCTTGGGCACTAACACTAAAGGAGAGACCCACTCACTGTCAGAGATAGGGTAAATGAACCCCACATCTAACAGTTTCTGCAGTTCTTCTTTGACTATGTCTTTGAGGGCTAGATTCATTCTCCTTTGTGGTTGCCTTATTGGCTTGCAACCTTCCTTGATGTATATGTGGTGAGTACACATTGAGGGGTGTACTCCCTTCATTTCCTTGTAGTTCCAAGCAAAGGCTTCTAGGTTCTCCCTCAACAAGTTGCATATTTGTTCCTCCTCTGAAGTAGAGAAAGATGGATTAATATTGAAGGTCTTATCTGGCCCAAATTCTATGGTTTTTACTCGGAGTTGGTTGGAATCGGCCAAGCATAAGTCAATTTGATGATTGTTTAGTGTTTCTTTTACTTCTACTTCTAGGGGTAATGAACTAGGAGTTGGACTTTGGAGCAGGTGTTCAATTAAATCATCATCATCTTGTTGTCCTCCTCCTATGATGGCTTCCAAAGTATACGGTTCGATAGAATAAAGGTCATCTTCTTCCTCCTCCTCCTCCAACCATAAAGGTAAGTCCTGTTCTAGGGAGGGTTGAGCAGGAGGGTATAGGACTAATTGTTTGGAAATATTCCCATTCTTAATGGTCATATTCCTAGATCTGCAGCTAATGTAGGCATCAATTGTGGCCAACCATGGCTTCCCAAGGATGAGAGGGTAATCGGTAAGCTTAGCCTTGGGCTGGAGAACAAGGAAATTTGTAGGGTACTCCTAGGAATCAATGGAGAACATCACATCCTCCACAATTCCATCAGGGGTGACTATGGAATGATCTGCAAGTTGCGGCACTGTTGAGGTCTTCCTTAATGACCCTTGGAGGTTAATCTTGAGCATGGTGTCCTTTTTCATCACATTAATGGCGGCCCCAAGATCAATCAGAGTGTGTGGGACAATGGTTCCATTGATGTGGACATCAACTACTAGGCTTCCAGGGTCTAAGTATTTTGGACATATTGCCTTCCCCAACATTAAGTCAAATAACTACCCAACGACATTAATGGTAGGGGCATCACTTTTTCTTCTTCCTGGATGCTTAAAACGCTCCTCCTTAATCAATTTATTATAAATAGGCACATATTTGATTGCCTAGAGAAGAGGGATCTTTACACATAGGTTTTCCAATTCTCCCAGAAGTTCAGTTTCTTCTGGGGTAGGTTGGTGTGGTTGGGCTAATCTTTCAGGAAAGGGTGGATTTTCTATAAGGTTGCTTTCCTTTTTCTCTTCCTCAACCTCCTTATGTGGAGAGGGAGGTTGGTTATCTAGGATAATTCTCCCAGATCTCAGGTTGATCTCCTGAATTTCAACAAAATAAGCTATGTATGATGTCTCTCCACCATATGTTTGTTGAGCCTACCTATTGTTTGGGTTTGGATTTGGCTAGGCAGGCATCTCGGGTTTCCTAGGTGGAGCATAGTGCAGGACTTGTGGTTGGGTAGGGGATGGAGGAAATAGAGTTAGAACATTATTGAATTGGGGCCTCCACCCCTGGGGTGGGGTATTCCACTGATGTTGTGGCTGATTGTAGGTTTGAAATGACTGGCTGACTGGCTGGGAATGATATTGAGATGCATAGGCCCAAGGAGGGGGTGTAGGCCAGGAAGGATGAGCAGGGGTCCCCAAGAAGGTGTAGTTGTGGTTTGTTTTGGTCTGTAATATGCATGGGATGATCCTTGCATACCCTATTAGAATGGCGTAGGCCCAGGAATTCTCCTTTCGTTAATGTAGCAAAGCTGCTCAGTGACCCCTTCAGCTCCTTGGTATACAGCTTTGAGTCTAGGTAAGGAAGGGCACTTGTCTATGGATTGGTCTTCTTCACAAACTGAGCAAACCTCAATACAATTTAATGGGCATTCATTCCTAGGATGCCTTTTGGTGCACTTAGGATAGAAGATGGCCAAGGCTCTCTCTTCTTCCTCTTCCTTCCTTCTGATATTAATGGTATCCAATTGCAAGGCAAGGATTTAGCGCATCTCACTTTTGAATTCCTCCAGCGTATTTCCAATTTCACCCTTGATGGATGAGTTGGAAGACGAGGTACTGGCCATAGGTTGACTACCTCTACCCTTGTTTCTGTTTTCCCTAGAATGGTTTCTAAAGACAGTCTTGACGTCATCATAAGGTAGTTGGTAGATATCTCCTCCTGATAACATGTGTAAGGTGTCTACGACATCTTCCCTTATTCCTCTAATTAGGACCATCATTAGTGACTCAGGGTCAAGTGTGCACCTGGCCCTTTTGTAACTGAGCTGGAATCTTTCTTCATAGTCTTCTAGGGATTCATCGTGGCCTATGGTCATCTTGAAAATATCATCCTTGGTGTCCTTTGACCTACAGTAGTCCCTATATTTGTTGTTAAAGGCCTGCTACATCTGAGCCCAAGTTGTTATGCTATCTCTAGGTAAACCCATGAACCAGCGCAATGCCGCCTCCTTGAGGGTAGATGGAAACAGTTTCAACTTCTGCACATCATCTGTGTAGTCATAGGTTCGGAAGACAATGGAAAACTCAAATAGAAAAGTGTCAGGGCCTCTGTGGTCAAGCCATGGAAATGAGGTAGAGCAGAGGGGCTTATGTTCTTCATTTTAGTGTCCCAATTTCTTTCCCTGATGGGGAAGACACTCCCAATTCTCCCTGTATCTCCTACGTCATTTAAGTGTTCAGCCATTGGTTCAGTAGGAATGGGTTCTTCCTCTTCTTCTTCCCCTATAGGTTCCTCAAATATATCAGGTTGCTCACTTAAAGGGGCTTCCAATTCACCGTCAGTGAAGAAGAAAGAAGGTTGACTATTGGATGAGGTGGGGGTATTTGGCAAGAATTTTCCTGAATTATCCCTAATCCTAAAAGGCATGAAAGGAAATGTTTTTGGGTTTTTGTGAGATTTTATTTAAAGCTGGAAAGTACTCTGCAGAAAGGGAATTGTTGATTAAATGAAAGACAACTAGCAAAATGGAAACTACTTGCAGAATGAAATTGCTGAATTGAATGAAAACCACTAACAAAAGGAAACTACTTGCTGAATTGAAACTGCTGAATAAAAGACTATTGACAGAAAGAGAACTACTTACTAAATTGAAATTCTATTTGCAGGAAAGGAAACTAGATTAACTTACAGAATGGAAAGGAAAGCAGATAAATGACAAAATGAAAGAAAGAAACTAGATTACTTTTGCAGAAATAAACTAATGGAAGAAAGTTGGAAACTAGAAAATAGAAGAAAAGAGCAGTAACCACTACTACTCCGACACCTCCCTGGCAACGGCATGAAAAAGTGATGAGCCTAGGTATTGCAGTAGGAATGCTACAACTCTTAGGGCTACCAGCTTTACTTCTCAACCCGAGGTTCTTACAAACTTGGAGGTGACTGTGATACATACACAAGTAGAAGTGAAGGTACTTCTTGTTGTCACTACTCATCTGGAAAGAGACCCTAGGGGTTCCAAGCCAGAATTCTATAGGGTCATAAGAATCTTGATTTTGATGGAAGGAGAGCAAACCTAGTCTAGGGGAGAGATAATCTACTGCAGAAATGAAGAAAGAAACATGCAATGTTGAACTCATACCAGACCCTAGCTAACCAATTAAACACTATGTGAAGGTGAAAGCAAATGGAACTAAACCAAGTCTGTGTTTAAGTGAAGAAATCAATCAGAGGTCAAACTAGTGAAAAGAGGATTTGAAGGAGCAATAGCGCATGAGGACCGTTGGATCAGGCAGGCGAAAGGTAAATGAACGGACGAGATCGGATTGCAGGAAGGTACATAGGTAGATGGGCAAACATGGCCAACTAACAGGCTAGACGGTTAAGATTATATTGCTGAGGCAATCAATAGATGGATGGCAGAGATCAGCCAATCCAATTGGAGATCGGGTGAAGCGACAGACGTCAGATCAAAGGATAGATCGACGGTGGAGATGGAAGCGGGTAAAAGAAAACGTACAAAAATGACGAGTGGGTTTGGAGGGCGGTAAGCGGGATATCGTGTGCCCTTCAAGTTGTAAGAAGTTTTTGGGAATTTCATGCAATTAGCATCCCTCACCGACACATAGCACAGGATATCACTCATATTGTGTGCCCTCAGCCCGATAAAGGTCAGACGAAAATCTATGCGATATTGCGCGAAGGCTGTCAGATCTAGCAAAGCAGATCTACGGCAGAGATGTGGCCAAGCAGGTTGGTGAGCGGGTGTGCGATAACCGTCGGATCTCACAAGGTAGATCGATGGTGGGGATTTAAAGGGTGAAAAGTGGATTGGGCAGTGATTGGTCAGTTTTGCATGTGAAAGGCGATCGACGGTTAAAAACCATTTGAACGTGGATGAACATATTTTGCTAAGATTTTCATGTTGTAGGAGAATGAAAGGGGTATGCGAGTGAGGTCTGATGACAGAAAGAGAGCGAACGAGTAGATGACCATTAGAGGAATAGAGCAATATGAAATGACTTTAGTGCCTGGATTAAACGACAAACCCTCTGTGAAAACCAAAACCCTATGTTTTTGGGGTTGTTGCAAGGTTTCTTCCTCACATCATGGTCCTAGAGGGAGGAGGGGAGGTCAAGACACCTATGAGAAACCTTGTGGATATTTTCTTTGTCAACTTACTGATTAAATGAAAGCATAAATGGAACAAATTGAAACACAACCAATCTGCCCTGCACTACTGTAATGAAACTACAACTACTCAGCAAATGAACAGAAAACAGGAAGCCACTTCAGTAAATGAATAGGAAAGCCATGAATTTGTGTTGAACCACTGTGATGAACATGCATCTACTTAACCAAATGAATAATCAAACCATGCATCTATGCTAGTGCTATAATGGAAATGAACTACTTGAGTAAATGAACAGAAAGCAGGATTCTATGCTAGAATACAATACAAGAAAGAGGAGCTTTGGCTGCTAGGGTCGGGCCCTAACCCAAGATCTTTAGCCCTCTGAGTTAACTCAGTGTTGGCTCAAATCAAAACTCATCTTCATTATCAAAGAACATTGTATTACATCAAATTGTTACAAGTCAAAAGGTCTAAATACTTGCTAACTGACTGACTGGCTATTGGTTAACTTAAAAAACTGAGGTCCTGTAATTCCTCTCTCTTGTCCCATTTGAGTTTTTACAAAGGTATTTTACCATCGTTCCTTGCTTTTACCTTTTATACCTGCGTTTCCTTTGCTTTTATCCTGTATTCCTGCATTACATGCACATTAGACCACAAAGCAAAATATCCAACTCTAACTCAACCCATAAGAAAAATATAATCAAAAGTATGCAATAAGTTGTGAGAATATTTGGTTTGGCTAAGCTAGGAGGTGATTTCAGGCCAATTAAGGCCCATATAATTACTCAATGATGAGACTCATCACCCACCCACCCCCCATGATAGAACATAAAAAGTGAATAGATATAGGTGATATTTGCTTAAATAGATTAATTATGAATAAATGACAAATAGAGATAAATGAAATAGAATATAAAGCAATTGCCCGCCCAACCACCCTATATCAAAGAAAATTAAAAATATTGATGCATGAGCATTATTACGTATAATAATTCCTTTATGGTCTCACCCAAAAGTCATTCGTAAGGCGTGAGCGAATGCTACTGAGCTCTTAAAGGAGCTAGTTCACGTAGAACCCCTTCCGGTGAGTTTAGTAGGTTGTAGTCGGAACAAACCTTCTGAGTCAAGACGGTTTCTTAATTCTGTCGTCAAATAGATATGTGAGAATCTCTAATGAAGTGAGATGAATGGTTATTCAGCTAGGCAAAATAAGCCTTAATATGGAAAAAAGGACCTGTCCGCTAAGTCCACATGCCAATCATACCAGTCATTGCAATAAATAAGCTCTAGTCATTGAAGTAGATAGTCATATAGTAGCTAGTAATCATAGCCAATCATAGCCCATAAGCAACAGTCAGAGCCAGTCTCTTAGCAGCCATACCACAATAAGCACCATACATAACAACCATCGGTACACAATTGAAAATTCCGTGGCTGGTACTGAGTGAATAGATGTGCGAGATCCAATTTGATAATGCGGAATCTTTTGGGAAGGGAAGAACATTTGATTTATCGATTCATTTTTTGATTTTTGAGTATGTTTCCCGAAACAACAACACTGATGATTGATTTATCACCTACCAGGTTCAGCCCAGGCAACAAGTTGAGTTCGAAAAGATTCTAGAAAACCTCACCCTCGACTACTAATGGGGAGTCCCTCCACGTCCTCGATCTCCTAGCATTTGATCGAGTGGATAAATCCCCTTATGATTTTACGCTTTTATTTAACAAAATCTAATTTTAATAGGGTCGGATAGGACCAACCTATTTAGGGTACTTAAAGTGCTTCTTTATTACTAATAATTGTTGGCATCTCATGATGTTTCTATATGATTGGTTGTAGGAATCGATTGCTTCGAGTTTTAGCACCTTTATGCTTGTTGGGAGAAGAACCGAGGGCTAGTCGAGCTAAATAAATTGAGGTTGGGAGAACTTAAAGATGGGGATGGATGAAAAGATGGCTCACTAGCTGGAGGGTGGACTATTTAGAACACTAGCTAGATGGATGTGTAGGTGGCTGGGGGCAAGGCACGATACACGAAATGACCTCATACGGGTGGGGTGGACGCTTCAATCATAGAATGCTGTGCTTTTATTTATACTTCAATGCTTATATACTTTGCGCCCAGTCAATGTGCCTTTTTTTATTGAGTTGATTGACGAGGAGTTAGATTAGGAGTCTTCAGCCAACCGAGAGAGGAGGAGTTGGACGAGGAGTTGGAGGAAGGAGTGTTTGATCAGTCTTCCCCAAAGAGCCACAAACAGACTGGGAAGGGCTAAACAAACATTCACCAGAAGCCTAGAAAGAGATAAACCTCAGGGAGAGGAGCTAGGTAGTTTCGTTCATGCATATTAGGTTGAGCCAGCCACGCAGGTCTGATAATGCCATTTCACGAAGGTTAAGTAGCCGGTACTTCTCAGGTATGCTTTGAAAGGGTCTGCTGGCTCATTGGCGGCATTACTTTCAAAGGTCTCTACTTTCACAATTTACTTCGTTCCAGCCAATAAGGCCTTTCAAATTCATTAAGGGCCAAGAAAATAAGGAGAAAGGGTCGGTATTCACTCTTACTAACCTGGGTAATCCAACTACTATTGTTCACTAGGATAGATCCGTGCTCTTATACAAGAGCACATCGATAACACAACTCTAAGTTCTCCTACCATCCCCACGTCAAGATTCCAGCTATTGGATTAGTTGGATGTGCGACTTGAGAGAGCGATAAAGAAAGGGCTCATGTTTTCAATCTCAGGGTGCTCACCCTTACGAATCGGAACAGGGCGAACCGATGATCAACCCATCCATCCATATAGGTAGGCCATCCTTCCTTATGGATGGGTCTGTCTAGTGGAACATCTACTCAGAGTGGAACTACCCATCCACTGAAGGGTAGGATTAAGGCACGCCACTCTACTGGTAAGGATTCCCATATAGGCCTTCCTTATGTATGGGTCTGTCTAGTGGAATGTTTACTAAGATCTCATGAGTTGAGGCAACAATGAACGTATTTCCCACGAAACTACGATCTATAATCTAATTTCCCTAATTGGTTGGGATCTGAGAATGAGTAATGTCAATTTCCAATGGACTACTACTTGTTTGTAAGTGACCAATCTTGCCTGGACAAAGTGGATGGAATGGACCATGTATTACCCATCCTTGCCATGCAATCCAATGCATTCTCTTGTTATTGTGACAGAACAATCCTTATCGTGAATGGCCAAATGGACCCTCCCTTATTATATGAATCCTCCATTGCACCAATAATTTCATTCCCTGGACCCTGGCCCTGGTCTCTATGAATCCTTATGATAATGATGCCCAACCGCGGGTCATGTTAATGACACATTAGAGAATCGTATTGAAAGGGCTTAGACTAACCTACCTTATGTATGTCCCCAACTAACAAAATATCCCCAACCTACCAATGAATCCTGTACAGGGCCAATCCCAGCATCCTTAATTGCGCCCTTAAACAAACATTTGAGGGGTAATAGCAAAGGATTGAGGCATAGCTTGGGAGCTAGTGAAACCGATAGCTCTTGCGTATATAGATTTTATGATTCAACTAAATGAAAGGTTGTAATAATATAGCGTCTCATATAGTGAAAAAAATTGGCATCTGTAGCATTGTTGAATAGGAAGCATATTTATTGCCCCACCACCCATAAGTAGGGAGGGGAAGGAAAGAACTCCCATAGATCCCCAGGATCAGTGTCTGAACATCCCATTCAATCGAGTTCCTGTACCATTCTTTCTGTATGGTTGGTGTGGTAAGTTACTAGCCATATGAAGGCCCATGGCCACTTGAAGGATCCACAGGCAGAAGGATGGAGAAGGCTTCCTTCTCATCTAGGATCTCCCTTCCAGTGATGGATCAAGCTCCCCTTAACTTAGTGAAAGTTAAACCCGCATCGTCTTTCTGGCTAGATGGCATGTTTGAATGTATAGGGTTCTTTCTGATCCTATCATTCCTCTCTTTGGACAAAGACAATTTCAAGTCAATCTTTCCCCAGCCAGGGTCAGTCAGACGGGAAGGAGAGGATCCATTGCCAGCTACGGGTAGGTTCTCGGTAGGTGTTAGGTGGGCCCAAGTCTAATCGCAGTGATTGGACCTGACTTGAAAAGCTCATTCCTCCCTAAATGGATAGTCTATATGGGAAGGAAATCCCCAGGGTCCTAATGGGGAATAAACTAGTGGGATGGCCCTTGAGTTATTGGTATAGTGTAGTTTTGCACCATTCATTCTATCTTTTTGGATGCTTTTACCTGTTTTTGTTGATGATGTCGCTGCAACTAAACCTTCAACACAAAGGTCACTCCAACTGTCCAACGTTTCGAATGGCCACACCAATTACTTTATCTACTGTGCATACCAATAGGTAAAATCGGGCTAACCAACATCCATCGATAACATGCATCAGATAATAGCATCTATCACATTTTCATCTTGTTGGGGGTACCTTACACGCAAATCATAGGAGGATAGTTGCTACGTTATGGGAGCCCAACCTTGAACTTCCACTAAGATACTCTGGGGAGCCATAGTAGGGAAATGATCAGGGCAACAAGATATCATGTGCTTTCAAGGATTATAGGACGAGAAAAAAGGATCCTTCTCAACCTGATCAGACATCAAGAGAAGCTTTTGTACTAGCTTCCCTATTGGAGGGTACATACCTAATATCAAAACTCTTCCTTCACTTTAGAATTTCCCAGTCGCTTACTAAGAAAGTCACCGGGCATCCTACCTTCCTGACCTTCTAGCTCTTTTCCCCAGACCAATAGCGTATGTTTCCTTTCTTTTTAGTCAATTTAGTCGATCCAGCTTGGGCTGCTTACATGCTCGTCAGTAATATGATGGATGATTACCACCCTAATAGCTAATGAAGGTTAACCCGAACCCGCATATGTGTTTTTTGCTTCTTTTGCATCTATTGTATCACTCCCAGTCAAAATAGCTTATCGTAAAGTAGCAGCACATCATACATAAATAAGTGGGTCTTTAGCAGCTCTGTGCTTAGAGATTTGGCATTGCCTTTCTGTCCTTAGGTTGGGTGAGCTACTTCTGATACATAATTTCGCTACTTCCTCATTCGTTGGGGAGCTGTAAACCAGCTAAATGTCAAAGCAAGCCATCAAACAATCCATCCTTGTTCTTCGAATGAAATTACTAAACTGTACATTTCATTGTACTTGCCTCCTCCCATAGAACCACTATCCTTCACTGTAAAATAGGTAGGTGTGACGTTGGCCCACATCTCTATGATTGGGATTACTCTCTCCTCTCTCACCCACTAACTCTGCCCACACCCACTCATCTCTGGCTGGCCGGCCCTATTCTCTGTAACGATGGGAAACTTGGATGGAATGTGTGAGTTTGGGTAGTGGGTGCTGCTAAGGATCACCTTCTCGGTCAGTAGCATCAGAAGAAGATTAATTTCTCAATCTATTAAACTCAATCGATCTTATGTATTAGGAACACGGCTTACTCAATCGATATGCTCCATATGTAAACAGCATCAACATGGCTCAACCTCATCACTTCTGGTGGGGACATGGGAAACATAATCAATCCCATTCAGTGGATCGATGGGGTCCTTCACCTCTCTCACGTATGGATCAAAAGGGTCCTTCTCTTTCCCATATGGCAACCCTTGTGGTCACAATCGATATGTCTATGACTGGCAATGATCAACTATGATCTATGGCTCTGACTGGCATATGAAGCTCAAATTGTGAATCAATGTATGTAATGCTTCATTCATCATTGCATCCATTCCCGGTAGGAACCGATGTTCCGTAGTGTTAAGGGTCAGCGGAGGTAGTCACATTTTCCCGTTTAGTCTGTGTTGACAAGGGGGGTGTCAAGGTCCCCCTGTAGTTAATTTTGGCAGGGCCCCAAGCTAGTCCATATCAATCAGCTTTGTTCATAATTCCCCCACCCCCTTCATTAGGTGCTAATCGATATATCCAGCCAGCCATTTGTTTTAACGTTTCAAATTGCCCTTATTCTTCGATTGCATAATGACATATATAATGAGATATATCTTTCTTTGTCTATGATATTAGAAAATATTATGAATTTCCTTTCATTCGGGGAAATGAAGTCCTTGAAGTGGAGTGGGGTTTCAAGGTGGCACCATCTAGGACCCAATACGCCACACCTAGAGATCTGGGAATTTCAATACTTTCGAGTGCCCTTGTCATACAAGCAAGACCAGTTGTACCACGTCTTTCAATGGGGTCAATTAAGTAAGTAAAGGTTGCATTTCAAATCCAACCATACCAACAAGAAACGTCAGTGGTACCATGCCTTTTAATTGGATCAATTCACTACTGAAAGGTAGCCACCAGATCAAAAAAGCCAAAGAAGAGAAGAGATAAGGCCGGCCAGGTTCTGGAATGTTAATTGACTAATCGCTCACGTGTGACCAAAGACGCCAAACATCCAAGAAAAAATTCATTTATTATAAGCTAGTTACCTATACCTACAAGCTAATCTAGTTACCCAAGCTAGTAGAAATAGTTCAAGTATGTTCCCCACTTCCAAATGGTTCCTTTGAAGCGATATATTGATGCTTCCCAAGCTACGTCAAGAGTGATGAGTCTCATCATTGAGTAATTATATGGGCCTTAATTGGCCTTAATTCACCTCCTATCTTAGTCAAACCAACTATTCTCACAACTTATTGCATACTTTTGATTATATTTTGCTTATGAGTTGAGATAGAGTTGGATATTTTTCTTTGTGGTCTAATGTACATGTAATATAGGGATAAAAGGTAAAAGCAAGGAACTATGGTAAAGGACCTTGGTAAAAACTTGGATGAGATAAGGGAGAGGAATTACGGGAGGTAAATCCTCTTCATTTACTGCATCCATTTGAATATCCCTCCATCAGCTAAAAGTACACACAACCAAATTAGGAGTACTAAATGACAGCCAAGCAAGTGGAAGTACGAGCAGCCTCCCTACTAGAAGGCAGCCGAGCTAGTGAAAGTGAAAGGATAAGTTATCATTAAGTTGGGAGTTGTACCTCCCTAATTTTGAGGTAAATCGTTGAGACTTCAGATGTATAAATAGAGAGGCTTAAGACCTCAGTTTTTTAGCTAGTTTTTTAGGCAGTTAACCAATAGTCAGTTAGTCAGCTAGGTAGTCACCAGTCAGTCAGTTAGCAAGTATTCGAACCTTTTGACTTGTAATAGTTTGATGTAATATAGTGTTCTTTGATAATGAATATGAGTCTTGATTTGAGCCACCACTGAGTTAACTCAGAGGGCTAAAGCTCTTGGGTTAGGGACCAACCCTAGCAGCCAAAGCTCCTCTTTCTTGTATTGTATTCTAGCATAGAATCCTTCTTCCTGTTCATTAACTTAAGTATTTCATTTCCATTACAACAGTAGCATAGATGCATGGTTTGATTGTTCATTTGGTTAAATAGATGCATTTTCATTACAATGGTTCAAAACATATTTCTGGTTTCCTGTTCATTGACTTAAGTAGTTCTTGTTTTCCATTCATTTGCTTGAATAGTTGCAGTTTCATTACAGTGGTCCAAAACATAGTAGTTGTGTTTCAGTATGTTCCATTCATGCTTTCATCTAAGCAGTAGGTTGGCAAAGAAAAATATCCACAAGGTTTCTCACAGGTGTCTCGGCCTCACCCCCCCCTCTAGGACTATGGTGTGAGGAAGAAACCCTGCAACAACCCCAAAAACACAAGGTTTTGGTTTTCATTGGGTTTGTCATTTAAACAGTCACTGAGTTCATTACATTGTCACTCTGTTCCTCTCATAATTATCCACCCCTTCACTCTCTCTTTCTGTCATTTAGACCTCCACCCTCTTCCCAGATCTCTCATGCTGTCAATCTCCTTCAACCTAGAATGCACATCGAGAGTTTTTAATTCATGTTTAAAAGTTTTTAATGGTAAAATGCCTTTCACAAGCCAAATCGTACAATCATCGCGTAAATCCACTTTTCGTGTTTGACTTTCTGCCTTTAAATCCCCGCCGTCGATCTACCTTGTCTGATCCGATGGTTAACGCGCACCCGCTCACCAACCTGCTCGGTCACCTCTCCACCATAGATCTGCTTTGCTAGATCCGACGACCTTTGTGCCATATCGCGTGGATTTCTATCTGAACGTTATCGGGCTGAGATCATGTGAGATGGGCAGTTTCCTCGTGCTATGTGTCAGCCGAGGAGGCTAGTCGCGTGAATTTTCAAAATACAACTTATAGTTTTGAGGGCACGTGAGATACATCTTACTGCCCTCCAAACCTGCTCATCCTATCCACACTTTTCTTTTTGCGCGCTAACCTCCACTGTCAATCTACCCTGCAAGATTTGATGGTTGTCACATCACCCGATTGCTTTATTGCCTTGAACTCTCCACCGTCAATATGTCTTTTGATCCGATGGCTGTTGCTTCACCCAATTTCCACTTGGTTTGGCATATCTCCATCGTTCATTTGTTGATTGCCTCCGTGATATAATCCCAACCGTCCACCCTGTTAGTCCTCCATGTCTGCCCATTTTCCTATGTACCCTCCTATTGTCTAAGCTCAACCGTTCATCTACCCTTCACCCACCTGATCCAATGATCCGCATGCGTTATTGCTTCCCCACGTCCTCTTTTCACCATATTTATTTCTGACCCTTCTTTCGCTTAGACACAGACCTAGCCTAGTTTCCATTGTTCAACCCTTAGCTTAGTTTCGATGCTTTTTGCTTCTGCAACTTAGATAGTAGCAATAGGTTAGTGTTAATCTCTGATTCTGCTTAGCATAGTTGTGTAATTGGTTACCTAGGGTTTGGTGTGAGTTAGGCTTG
Source organism: Pinus tabuliformis (assembly GCA_031772625.1). Taxonomy (NCBI): domain Eukaryota; kingdom Viridiplantae; phylum Streptophyta; class Pinopsida; order Pinales; family Pinaceae; genus Pinus; species Pinus tabuliformis. The sequence goes on from CM062816.1 coordinate 366,180,352, forward strand.
CATGTTGTTTTCTCCATTTCTACAATAGAATAGCTCTCCCCTAGACTAGGTTTTCTATCCTTCCATCAAATCAAGCTTCTTCTGACCCTATAGAAGTCTGGCTTGGAACCCCTTGGGTCTGTTGCCAGATGAGCAGTGACAACAGGCAATACCTTCACTTATACTTGTGTATATAGCACAGTCACCTCCAATTTTGTACGAACCCCGGGTTGATAAGTAAACCTGGTAGCCCTAGGAGTTGCATCATTCTTGCTGCAATACCTAGGCTCATCACTTTCTGGCACCGTTGCCGAGGAGGTGTCAAAGTAGTAGTGATTATTACTCTTTTCTTCTATTTTCTAGTTTCCAACTTTCTTCCATTAGTTTATTTCTGCAAAAGTAATCTAGTTTCCTTCTTTCATTTTGTCATTTATCTACTTCCTTTCCATTCTGCAAGTTAATCTAGTTTCCTTCCCTGCAAATAGAATTTCAATTTAGTAAGTAGTTCTGTTTCTGTCAGTAGTCTTTCATTCAACAATTTCAATTTAGCAAGTAGTTTCCTTTTGTTAGTGGTTTTAATTCAATTCAGCAATTTCATTTTGCAAGTAGTTTCCATTCTAATTAGTTTCTTTCCACTTAATCAGTAATTTCCTTTCTACGGAGTACTTTCCAGCTTTAAATAAAATCTCACGAAAACCCAAAAACATTTCCTTTCATACCTCGTAGGATTAGGTATACTTCAAGAAAATTCTTGCCAAACACCCCCAACTCATCCAACAGTCAACCTCCTTTCTTCTTCACTGATGGTGAATTGGAAGCCCCTTTGGTTAAGCAAACTAACATATTTGAAGAACCTATAGGGGAAGAAGAAGAGGAAGAACCCATTCGTATTGAGCCAATGGTTGAACACTTGAATGACAGAGGAGATAGAGGGAGAATTGCAAGTGTCTTCCCCATTAGAGAAACCAATGGGGAACTTAAATGAAGAACATAAGCCCCTCTGCTTTACTTCATTTCCATCGCTTGACCACAGAAGACCCTGACACTTTCCTATTTGTGTTATGAAACTAGCTCACAAAAAGATATAAAAGATAGATCAACACCTTAGAAATAAGCCTCTTTGAGGGGGAAACCTCCTTTACATTACACAAATGAACAATTCTTGGATGATACAAATGACAAGACCTTCTTTCTTTATATAGGAGTCTAAGGGGTCATAAAATAATCAAAGCTGACATAACAATAATAATGTAAGGGCACAATAATAACAATAGTGGGCTTCTATCTGACACAATAATAACAATATGGGGACTGCATGGGCACAAAAATATAATAAGGGGGTTGTACTAATAACAATAAGGGGTTAGGAGTGCGCCCGTCAAGCCCCTGCTAGGTCAAGACTACTTACGCGCATCGCCTTCGGCTCTCTGCCATGGCCCCTTCGGAAGCTTCACCGGAGGTGGCTGCTGCTCAATAGTCATTCTCAAATCTGGTTAAGTCCTTACCTCCCTAGAGACCTCGCCCAGCAATCTCCAAGTTCGTGAAGAAGCTCGATGTTTTGCAGGAAGTCAATCTCCCCCCAGCTCTGCCTCGTATGGTTGCTCTTGCACTAGCAGAACGAGGACTCATTGGGAAATTTACTGGGCTCTGGCCATCGCCGAAAACAATTCAAAGATGGGTTGAAAGGAATTGGTCTGATAAAATACAAGGCAAAATCTCCATTCAATTTTGTGGAAAAGGGTACTTCACCTTTCATTTTGAAACTAGAGAAGACAAAGACTTGATATTCAGGAATGGGCCCTATTTCATGGATTCAAGAGGGCTATACCTCAACAAATGGACTCTGGATTTCGATCCCGAGTTGGATATTCTGAGCACTATTCCTGTGTGGGTTCGGCTTCCACATCTCCCTCTCCACTGCTGGGGAGACGAATCAGTCTGAGCTATTGGGAATGTTGTGGGCAGATACATTGATTGCAGTGAAGCAAAAGACAATATGCAGGCTTGTGCCTGCATATGCGTAGAAGTGGATCTTGGAAAAGGACTTCTAGACGCCATCAAGCTCAAGGTGGATGATTGGACCCACATTCAACAATTGGACTACGAACAGATTCCCTTCAAATGCAAGGTATGTCACAAATATGGACATTTTGCTAATCACTGCACTAAACTAGTTGATGTAGAGTATACTTTGCAAGATGAACATTAGGAAATAGTTAAGAAAAAGTTAGCAGCCCCAACCCCCAAGTCAAACCCTGAAGCTGGCTCTGCTCGTAATCCTCCCATTCCATCCTCCTCGTCCCTCTCTCATTCCTCCCTTCCTTCGTTGGACCAGCCCCATCCCCAACCACCTCCTTCATCCTCCAACCCTTTCCATATCCTCACTCCCCCAGAGGATAAGGGCCCCCCCCCCCCGTGGCTCAAATCGATGCCCTTGAATCTCCTCTCCCTCTGATTATCTCCTCCACCCTCCCTCCTGATCCACCCTCAGCTAGAATCACCAGAAGTAACTCAAAGGAGCATGGTGAAACCTTAGACAATCAAAAGAGAAATGGGCCAGGAAGGAAATCCGCCAAGAAGCAGAGAGATGAAAATATCCAGAAGGATATAGCCATGGGCACCCAAAACCCTATAGAGTCCTACATCTTGGGACAAATTGATAAAGATACAGCAAACAAGGAGCAGGGAGGGCGAGCAACTCTCCGCAGCCCCCACATGAAATGATGAAAGTCCTCTCTTGGAATAGTAGGGTACTAGGGAACCGCTCCAAAATAACTGCCTTAAAAGATCTAATAAATCAAAAGAAACTAGGAGTTGTATTAGTTCAAGAAACAAATTAAGGGCAGCAAGAAATGAAAAAAATGATAGCATACCATAAAGAGTACAAAGGCAGCGTTTTTGAATCAAGAGGAGCCTTTGGGGGAGTCACAACTCTTTGGGACCAAAACACTTGGAGTCTCATAGTAGAAACAATCAGCCAACGTTGGATAAAGACTTCTCTGGAGAGCACTACAAATAATCAAAGGATATTCATTTATAAAGTATACGCTCCAAACCATTATAGAGACAAGGAGCAATGATGGGGCACACTCAAAGAAAATATAGATGAAGAAGAAAATAATAACATTATTCTGGTGGGAGATCTAAATCTCATTTTGCACTCCAATGAGAAGCGAGGAGGCTACTTCTCTTCAGATCCATACAGAAACCAGGTGGAGACTATCATGCAGGACCATGACCTTATTGATGTAGTCCCAAAAAACCACAGATTCACTTGGAATAATCGCAGGTTAGGGAAAAACAATATTATGGAAAGGTTGGATAGAATCCTAGTGAATGTTTCACTTCTCTCCACTTTCTCTGCAGCTTATGCCTTCATCCATCCCTCCACAGCTTCAGATCACTACCCCACATCTCTGACTCTTGAAACCCACTGCTCATTGGGACCTATTCCCTTTAAGTACAGTCCTCTATGGAATGATAACTCAATAGTCAAAAGTACTATTCAAAGTAGTTGGCAGCAGCACATAGAAGGAGTGCCAGGTTATATATGGGAAAGAAAAATTAAAAGAGTCAAATGTGCACTAAAGGACTGGGCAAAAAACTGCTACACTGAGCCGGAAAAAAAGAAAAGAGAGACCAAAGCCAAATTGGAGGATCTCCATAGCACAATTGAGGGGCGTGAATTTTAGCAGGAAGATAAAGATAGTGAAGATAAATTGTATTTCCAACTATATCGCATCAATAAAGAAGAAGAGGAGAAATGGAGAATTAAGTCTAGGTAGTTATGGCTGAAAGGAGGAGACAAAAATTCAGCTTTTTTCCATAAGCAAACTACAGCCCAGAAAATTAGGAACAGCATTGCATCTATCATTGATAGAGAAGGAAATCTACAAACCAGCCAAGGTGCTATCAAGCAGGTAGCTTTAGATCATTATAGAGAACTTCTAACAAAAACTAAGGAAGAGGAAGACTATTCAGACCTGTTGCAATACCATCCAAGTGGGATCAGCAAAGAAATCAATGACAACTTGAGTAAGGAGATAGAAGAAGAAGAAATAAGAGGAGCCATTTGGGCTCTCCAACCAGACAAAGCTCTTGGACCAGATGGCTTTCCAATCTGCTTCTACAGAGCTCACTGAGGTATTATTAAAAAGGATCTTATCAAAATGATGAAATGGATCCTGTTAGTGTCGGTATCTTCATCCCTCCGTCAGTGATCAAATTCTCTTGTTGCATTGCATGTTAGGTGTCTCACTCAATCAGTTGCATTCCATTAGGGTCATGGAGCATCTGATGGTAGTGGTTTATTATACATTTTCCCTCATGTTCTTTACCTGCTGACCCATTTTCATTCATCTAGATCATCTGTAGTCATTTTTTGTTTTTAAATCTGCAAAAGTTAGTTTTAGGGTTTTCGATTTCATTAGGTCTAGGGTTTCATCAAAAAGGTCTTCAAAATGCTCAATAATGGTCAGCAGGCACATGAGGAGGTCAAATAAAGTTCCAGTAACAATAAATTCCATAATCACATGCTCAGTGATTGTTTTTTCCTCAAAACCCTGTTTTGAGGAAAAACAGAGTATTCTATGTTTTCATGTGTAAATTTGATGTAATTTTAGTTTTTCATATGAGGAAAAACACAGTATTCTATGTTTTCATGTGTAAATTTGATGTAATTTTAGTTTTTCATATGTAATAACTTAAGTGGCAACCCTGGTCACCTTGCCAAGCTTCATCAACTCCATCACCTGCAAGGCAAACAAAAAGTCAAAGAATTCAGTTCATTAAAGGAAAAAATAAAGCAAATTGCCCAAAAACAGAGTTTTAAAAGCAAGTCAAAGGCAAACATTACAAAGTGGGTTTTTGATAAGTGAAAAATTAAAATCCTTTGTATATAAACCATTTTTCATGTTCAAAGAGCTCATTTGCATCCAAAGGAGAAGGAGGGAACAAGAGAAAGGTCGTGTTGGAGAAAAAGAGCAAAATCGCAACAACTTTGGCAAGTTTCAGGGGCACGGCACATTAGGTTGTGGGCGCGACGCATTCATTTGGCATGGTGCATTGGGCCGCCCTCTATAGTGTAAAATTTACACAGGCGCGGTGCATTGAAGTGGCGTGGTGCATTGGGTTTGTGGCGCGACACACAGGGTTTGGAAACCGATTTTACCCACAAACTCTCCCAAATTGCAAATTTTGCTCAATCCTCAGGTGTTCAAGTAAGTCAAACATTCCTCCATGATCAGTGAATGAGTTTCTCTGTATGTTTATGGTGATTTAATGAGAAAAACTTGAAACCCTACCTCCTTGCAATTTTGGTCAAAAACAATTGCTTAGGGTTTCAAATTGTGTTTTTTGCTGCCAATTCCATTCCTAGCTATCTCTCACTCCCTCACTCCTTCATTCCCTCTTTCACTTTCTCCTTCTCATTACATTTTCATCTACCCACTTCCTAAACCCCATATCCCCAAATTATTAATCCCAAATCCCTAACTCCCACTATCCCAAACCCTAGTTAAAAATTCCCAAACCCTAATTGTTGTCCCAAGAGCCTAAATACTATTCCCTAAACCCCCTATTCCCCAAAAACTTGTCAACAACATTCCCAAAACCCCTCATACACTTTCCCTCCATAGTCCCTCATACATTCTCACCCTTGGCAGCAAAAACCTAAAGATACCATAAAATCTCTTCATACTCATCTAAGAAAACTCAAACATTGGCAAACATGGAGTCAGATTCTTCCTATGACAGAGATGAGGAGACACTCAATGATTCTTCTAGAGAAATGCATGCACCAAGGAGACCTCACAAGGGTGGTAAACATAATCGAGAGGAGCCTACTTCACTTGCCGAGCTGCTGGCCTATCCTCTTGCTGTCACATGATTTCAACACCAATCATATTATCAGTTCTATGAGATGGTAGAGAGAGTCAGGTACCATCATGAGCTGGCTAGATTGTTTGTGCTCCATCTTCATAATGGTCAAGTCACTTTGGCAGGTGTGACATTCACCTTGACACCCGAGACTATTTCTCAAGCAACTGGCATTCCAAATGTCAGTGAGCAGTGGAATAAAAGGCAGTTGATTGACAGAGAGCATTATGAGCCTTACATCAAGGCTGGTTATCAGAGACATGTCAGTAGAGTTTTTCCCTTCAGGTATCTGAAGGACACATATGCTCCCTTGATGAAACTCATAATTAAATATTTCAGCTGTGAGGGCCGATTTTCTCGCCTGTATGCCTATCACATCAGATTGTTGATGCACTTCACTAGGGTGAGAATGATGAATCTCCCCTATTTTATTTGCCAGAACATTGAGAAGATGACCACCTTAGTGCATAGGAAACCTCCTCAGCAGCAGTATAACAACATATATCATTTTGCACTAATCAAAATTGTGGTCTTGCATCAGCTTGGTTTATTGAACATCTCATGGGAGGATTTCATTTCACATGAGGTCTTTACAGGTCCTCAAGTACCCCCAGCAGTTTTTCATGAGGCAGGAGGGCCTTCACATTAGTAGGAGATTCATGAGACACAAATCACTAGTGTGCCTATGTTTGTCACTTACCAAAAGGGCACTAGAAGGTTATTTGCAGCAGCAAAATGAGTACTATCTCCACCCGGGGTGGAAGGGGTCTCGTTTCCTCCATCAGCAGAGCAGGTACAGGACAAGGGCAAGCAGCCATTACATGATGAGGGGCCTTGAGGAGGTCAGGAGGCAGATTTCATCCTCATTCAGGATGATGACACCGATTTGGGCTCACAAAGCTAAAAGCTTAAAGAGATCATTTGGGAGCAGCAAAAGGACATTCATGATTTGTCTCTAAACCTAAAAAAATCCAAGTGGATAATCAAATATCTGGAGCAAATAAATAAATAGCTAGAGGATCATCAAACCATTATGGAGCTACAAAACATACGAGAAAACCGGCAAGCTGCCAAGAGGAGGAAAACCAAGTTTACACCACTTGAACAAGAAATTGATGTTGATCGTGAATCTTGGCTTGAGAGGATAAACTTTCACTTAGAGAAGATGTTGGAGAGGGCCAACAAAGAGAAAAACATGTTGAGGCACATGGCCTTCCACTACTTGGCGAGAAACAAAAGTTGCAAAGCAAGAATCAAGACTTTAAAGGCCAAGTTGAAGAAAGCATCGAGGAAGCGAAAAGAGCAAGATAGACTCCAGATCTTGGCTGAGGCTTCCTTAGCCCAAAAAAGCACTTAATGAAGGACACTTAGCCAAAATTTCAAGAAATTTGGGACACTTTTTGCGATTTTGAAATTTTTGGCCTAAAAAACAAGTTTTTTTGCCTGATGCGTCGCGCCACCTGGCGCGCGCTTTTGCTAGGGAACTCCTTTTGAGGAAAAATCAGAATTTTTGGATTTTTCATGGAAAAATATGAATGCCCACAAATGGCCAAGAAATTTTGACAGGTTTTGAGCTTCCAAAAAGGTCAAAAACACCTCAAAAATGACCTTTTTGCCCTTTTTTGGACACATAGGAAGCAGTGTTGGGAGAACTCAGTTTTGGAGGGGAAAATGGAGTCCAAAATCAGAAACTCCACTTTTTCTGGAAAATAGACAGGTATAGCTTTCCAACAAGCCCACTTGGAGAAAATTTGGTGCACGGGAAGCCTCCAAAATCAGCTGCAAAAAGGCATTATGCATAGGGAAATCAGCACGACGCATAGAAGGAAATTTGCTCATTTTGGTCAAAAAACTCTGTTTTTCGCCTAGTTTCCTCACAGTTTGAATTTCCTCTTTCTAATAGTAAAACTCATGATGTAATTTAATGTGACTTGATGGAATTTGATGTAAGTATGCTAAATTTTCACTCATAGAGGTAGATTCATCCATGAAAAGGTAGTTTGCAATTGAATGAATCAGTTCCCTAGTTTTTAGAGGCAAGCTATTCCGCTGCCTACTTTTTAGTTCTCAGTTTAGACTTTATTGGAACAGCTCCTAAACTTATGAGCTCGACCCCTAGAGGCTAGGATGAGTTTTTTATTACCTGTATCTACTCGTTTTTCAGTCATTAGCAAGGGTTGGACTTCTGGGAAAGCTTGGAGCTTCATTGTATTTTCATTTTTGCTGTTTGGCAAAGCAATAGACCAAGGTTTGCAGCACTTTATGGGATTCTTGTGGCATCTTGATTTAGTATTGTGTTTCCTTCTGTAATTGTAAGTTTACATGTGTTTTATGTATGCCATCATCTCTCCTTGCTTCATCTTAAGTAAAATCAAACAAGGGTAAAGGTAGAATTCATTGATTTGTAGTGCTCTACCCTAGGTTTGTTTAGTTATTTATGTTTTCAACTGTTTGAAGAGGACCCCTGAGACTTTCATGCCCTCTTCAACGCCTCACCAGTCAAAAATCTCTCCATGTCACTCAATTTTAAGTACCAAACCATTTTCCTACCTCGCCCCATAGAGATCTCTGCAAAACTGAGCCTCATTCCTCGGACCCAAATCTGCCTTTCACATTTGAGCCAACAAAACATCATCAAATTCAATCAAAATATTCTGAAAACATACCTAGCCTAAGATCAGTATTCACATCAGTCATCTCAAGCCTCATTGATCATATTTTGCTGAGATTGACAAGGAGAGAGCCCTCTCCCGACCTGGTAGGGCTAGCTACCAAGTTAAGCGTGGTTTGATGTTACCCTAGAATTTTCCTTTCTCAGCCTGAGGTAGATTTAGGCCCTAACAGATTCAGCACAAAGGGAAAATTGGAGGCTATACCAATTCCACCTACCTAGCCCTCATTCCCAAAGAGAATCGCCCCATGACCTTCTCCTGCTTCCGGCCCATTTCTCTTTGCAACTTCTCTTACAAAATCCTCACAAAAATATTAGCTACTTGTCTCAAACCTCTTCTTCCTTCACTCATATCTGAAAACCAAGGTGGATTTCTGGCCAATAGGCACATCTCTTATTTAATCATCCTTGTTCAAGAAGCAATTCATTCCAGTCATTCCATAAAAGAAAAGGGTTCATCCTGAAGCTGGATTTGGCCAACGCTTTTGATAGGGTAAGGCACTCCTTTCTTATCGTTGTCCTTAAGAAAATGGGTTTTGCTAAGCCCCTCCTTGATCTCATCAAAGCCTGTATCATGGGGCCTTGGATTTCCCCCCTTGTCAATGGTAGACCTGGACCTCCCTTTCAATCTTCGAGAGGGCTGAGACAAGGTTTCCCTCTCTCCCCTTACCTATTTATCTTGATGGCAGAATCCTTCAGCAAAGCTTTAGATTACAAGAGATGAACTGGTCTCATCACTGGCATAAAATTCGAGAATGGAGTCAAAAACATAAACCATTCCCAATTTGTGGATGACACTCTATTAATTGGAGGGGAATCTGTCACAATAGCTCGTCGCTTCAAAACTCTTCTGGACAAATATATGAGTTATTCAAGAGGCATGATTAACCATTTAAAAAGCTGCATCTATGGTTGGCATGCAACAGCCCAAACCCTTCATAATATAGCCAATACTTTTGGGGTCCCTTGCAAATTGAATTGGGATTGTTTCACCTATCTGGGAATTCCTGTGAGCATTGGGCCCTTAAAAGAAGAAATCTGGGACATAATTATAGAAAAAATGAAGAGGAAAGTGCAGCAGTGGGGTTCTACATGGCTTAACCCGACATGCCGCCTTGTTCTTCTAAAATCAGGGCTCTCATCTCTTCCACTCTACCAATTCACTCTAATGCAGGCCCCAGCCATATTCCATAATAAAATGGAAAGTATTCTCTGCCATTTTCTCTAGCAAGGGGGGAAAATGAAAAAAATAAGTTCAATCTTGTTAACTGGAAGCAAGTAATTCAAGGCCAGGATTGTGGAGGACTTGGAATCAGATCTCCCAAGCTCTCAAATTTGGCTTTTGGAGGCAAGATCATGTGGAGACTAATCAGCGAGCAACCAACATGGTGGAAAAGAGTTCTAGAAGTCAAATATCTAAGCTGCCCAAGACAGCAACTCTTGGACTGTGAAATACCTACTAGAAATAGTTCAAAAATTTGGAAACTATGCAAAAAAGTAATCCCTTTTTTGGCCCAAAACACCTCCAAAGTCCCTAAGGGAGGCAGTAGTATCAAAATTGGTGCAGAAAAAATTATGGGGAATCAATCTATCAATAGTCAACCAGGTACGGATAAAATCCTTCTCTTTCTTTGCAATAAAGGAATTCATTATCTGGACCAAATCTTGCAATGGGACACCCACTCGCAGATATGGATGGGATGGACCTTTCCACCCATACCCTTAGACCTTAAGGAGAGCTTTGACATCCTTCAAACTCATCTCCATAGCATTTCCCCCATAATAAAAAATGACATCAACAGTTTTCAATGGGATCCTACAGGCTCCAACTACACAATTCAAGCTGGCCACCATTACTTATGTAATAAAGAATATCCTGCTCCTTCTTGGACTCACTAGAAAATTGTCTGGAAATCTGAGGCCATCCCCAAAATCAAATTCTTCATATGGACCCTCTTGAAAGGGAAAATTTTCACTACTGATAATCTGCAAAAGAGAGGTATAGCAGGACCTTCACGATGCCCAAATTGTAAAGAAACAGGAGAAACCATCTAGCATCTCTTTATCACCTGCCCTTTTGCAATTTCCTACTGGAAAGGAATATTTCCCAACGATCATCTTCCATGGAATTCCCAAAACTCCATTGGCGAGGTTCTGAATCTATGGAAGAAGAGTTACCCTTGGCAGCATAAGAAGAACAATATAGCCAAACGGGTTTGGGATGCCCTCCCCTATGCCCTTTTGTGGAAAATCTGGTTGGAAAGGAACTGTATGATCTTCCAAAACAAGGAAACCATCATAAGGCATCTCTGTAGCAAGGCCAAAAGTTTAATGTTAGAAACTATTTCTGCCAAAAATTTGAAGAAATTTGATGTCGCTGACCTCTGTGTTGAGGAAAGGGATTTTATTAGCTATTTGTTAGATAAAAGCAATAGCAATCAAATTGAAAGTAATTCCAACATCCAGTCTAGCGTCCCCAATCATAATTGGAAAATAAGAAACAAAGAAGAAGAATTTTCAAGCTGGCTCCGAGGCAGCAATCTCCATTATCTCTTCTTCGATGGAGCTTCTAAGTCTAAACCAGGAACAATAGGTGTAGGCGGAGACATCCGCAATCCCACTGGTAGCATTATAGCCACTTATGAATGGGGACTGGGCTCGTTATCCAAAAACAGGGCAGAAGCTCTTGCCCTCTATCAAGGTTTAAATCAACTCCAAATTTTTGGAATTAGAAAAGCGCTGATTTTTGGAGACTCTACCACAATCATCATTCTCATGGTTTGCAATTGAAAGGCATCCAATATCTTCCTTCAGCAAACAATTAATAGGTGTCAAACTCTAACCCATCAAAACATGGAACTTAGATTTTTCCATGTGCTCCGCTCTCTCAACAAAGAAGCCAACATGTGTGCCAACAGAGCTTGTTGCAAACCCAAAGGTAATCTTCTCTGCAATAATACAGAATCCCATCATCATCTCCCGTAGTATTTTCCCTCTTCATGAACGGTGGAAACTCATTTGCCCTTCTCCTCCACAGCATCTTCATGGGATTCTCTGACAGACATCTGCATCTCTCTTCTTTTGTCAAATATCTGATTAAGATCTTCTCTCCTCCCATCTATCCTGTCACCCCTTCCACTCTGGCCCAATTGACTCGATTCCTTCACTCTCGTTAATTCCTCCTTCCCTCTCTCGTGATCCCACGCCTCCACTTCTGTGGCCTTCATCTTATAAATTCGAGCATCCCCCCTCAACCTAGTGCTCAGTTTTGTTCACTGGTTTTCGTGATCCTCTACATTTGTTCCCTAACTCCCGTCTTGGCTGGGACCTCGGTCTTCGCTGTCTCCCCAGCTCTCTGCTACTCTCTGCTTCTCCCTCGCCTGCATTTCCCTCTGCTCTCTAATCTGCGCTCTGTCCTCATCCCTTTTTGTGTGGCACCTTCCTTTTTTCTCCCTTTCTTCATCTCAAAAGGATTATCCTCTCAGTTCCTCTGCTCACCAGGATGTTCTCCTTTATAGTCCTTCTTCTTCCTTATCTTCGTCGGCTAGATAGAACTCCTTAAACATTCCAGGTCTTTCTCATCCCAAGCAGAGCACTAAGGCAGCTCCCAGCATCCACGATATGGCAAGATCTGAAGACTGCCTGCATTGTGTTGATCTACAAGTGGAACTGGAACAAATCCACGCGCATCAAAGACTTCTGGACGCCAAAATAGATTCCCATGCTACACTGACCAGTGAGAAATATGAAGCAGATATCAATTTATTTCTACATAGAGTCTCCTCGCTCCAGGAACAATTTAACGATCTGGCCAATAAATGCAATCATGTCCAGGAATCAATCGAAATCCTGAAGTACATGATGGAGAAAAGGAATGCTCCCAGCACCAGTTCTTCAAGCCTTAGGAATGCTGAAGTCGATAGCAAACCAGAAGATTCAACAGCACGCCAGATCAACCATGTTAGCATAGATTAAAGATGTGTTGCAGATATTGCTTACTTTTGTCTCAGTTTGTTAGAAATTTTACATACTCTTGTTTTCCAAAAGACAAAAATGACAGAATAAAAGGGAAATTTTGTCTTCCCAATCATCTCCTAGCTTCGCCTTCGGGTTTAAAACTTTGTATCACAGGAGCTCAGTCTCCCAATATTTTTTTGGAATACAAATAGAAACCAATTATGTGAAAAAAAAAAAAACAATAAGGGGTTACACTAGTAGTATAGGGACCTAACATGCCCCTCTCCTTCATAAAGTGTTGTCCTCAATGCTTGAGTAGTTCTTGATGCTTCTGTATAAAATCTTGTCCTCCCTTGTGGAATCTTCAGTGGATAAGTTCTTCCACTTGATGAGATACTCTGAAATTGATCTATTTTGTAGCTTTTGATTTTTTTGGACACCTAATCCTCTATGGGTTAGTTTTGAAGCTGAATAGACTAAGGAAGTCCAAGAGACCTTGGGATGTGGAACCCAATGGTCACACAATGTACTATAAATGTATATCATTTGTTAATAAAAAATGTACTCTCATGTTTTATCTTTCATATTCTGTTGCTACCATGTGTGTGTTTAACATGGTATCAGAGCGGGCTATCTCTTGCCCTACTCAAATTTGAGCCATTGTTTTGTGGCCTTTGTAGATCTGAGCACTTCTCCTTATTGGTTTTGTGCCTTTCGAAACTGCTTCACTGAAACTTTGGTTCTTCTCTGCTCTGGATTCTCCTTTACCTGAAAATATGGTTGTTCTCTCTCCTACCCAATGGCACAACTAAGCAGCAGTTGTCATCTTCCATAAACACCCCTGCATGAAATTATTTGCTATCCAAGCCATTTCCCTAGGCTACGCCTACTTTAACGCTATGAAATTTGTGCCTACTCCCAGCTCCAGCATTCTCTACCATTGCATAGCTCTGCCATTCTGGATGCTCTCTGACACATTGCTTTGTTGCTGGCATCAGTCGTGGTATTCATTCCATTCTTAGTCTCAATGTTGCGTTTGGTTCCATATTCCACCTGCTCAATTCCGTTATAGTTGAACAAGTCAGGAATAGATACAATCCCTTTCATCCTTACAAACCTACCTCTCCACATATCAAGTATTGCTGCCTTTGTCTTCCCTGTTTGTCAAGATGCCAATTTATTGATAAAAATTTGATCCCCTGGATGACCGCTCCTCTACCTGCAATCTACAACTTTCATCTCCATCTTGATGTGTGCATGCACTGTCCTGGGCTTCCTTGACGCAATTCGAACAGTTGATCTCCGACGGCTGTCGGGGTCACTTGAAAAGACTCAGATCATCGTCCTTGATTGGATTTCCTCGCTTCAAATTGACTGGAACGGCTTGCTTCTTTGATGGATTCTTGCATGATGATTTCAAAATATGATGTCTTAAGCTCGAGAGATTGGACACTGTAATGGCCTTGGGCTCCTTGGGGGAAGCAGCGGCACCTTTGCAGTTTTCCAATGTAGAATCATCGTCACGTTGCTGCGAGGCTGGTTTGCTGGATTCGTAAAGCATGAAATGCAGCTGCAAGCATCCATCTTGGCGATTCACCTTCAAGTATTTGTGAGAGGCAACTTCGATGGCTTTGAGCATGAATCTTCCATCTTACATGCAAGATTTCATGTAGATGGACGGGCTGCTGCAGCTAGAAAGTGAAGGAAGCGACAGAGTGAAAGATCTCAGCATCCAGATGTTCTTTTGCATGTGCGTTGATTTTATTATATATTGAATTCCCTTTATCAATCATTGATTTAAAAGGAGGATATATTTTTGAAGGTCGTGGGAATGAATGGTCGGTAATGTTTCACATATATGATGGGCATATAATATATTAAGGAGAAATATGAAATGCATTGAATGCTGGTGACTTCGTTGAATGCTGGTGACTCTGTTGAATTCTGGTGACTCCACTCCACCGTGCGGCCCTCCGAACAGTCGGCCATCCTCACAGTCCCGTTGCGGTATTGATGTCAATTCATTTTGCATCTTTGTATGTATTAAATCATCGATTTTCATGAGAAACCTCCTTCTAAAGAAAAAACACAACTAACTGGTAAAGGCACTCCATTCTGTGAACTGGGCATAAAGCGAACATGGTAGAATGGTCGAAACAGAGACAATGTGCATTGTTAATTCCTATATAGTTGTTCTAGCCTTTGAAGCTTTGTTTTAAGTGCTTCATTATGTTCATCCTTGAAAATATTTTCCTGTACAAGAGAAGTTTTCTTGTACTTCCTTATGCGTGATCTTTGTACAGACTATCTGTTGGCAATAATCCTCTTGATTCTTTTTATCTCTTGCATTTGGTGCATTTGAAACCAGGCCACAATTTCAACGGTGTTTGAGAAAGTAGTTAGCGATGATGTCCCTCTCTTGAACTAGTTACGAGAGAAGGTACAATATTATTTACCTGATCTTCGTAGATATCAAGCATCATGGAGGCACATCTAAGAGGGACCATAGCTATCATATTGGTTTGAAGATTGGAGTTAGCACCAAAGTTTTTGATGTTGGCATTGATTGCTCCCTATGTGACCTGCATTTGATTCATGTGCAGAATTTGATTTATTACGTTGCTATATTCAACATGAAGTTCCAAATCAATGTTTTGATGAACCAAGTCCTGTCACTGCTCAGATTTCTGTGTTTTACAGTGTGAAGTTCAAGCCTTTTTTAGCACATTTCTTGATGCTTGGGTATAGGCTGAGGTTGCAGTAGGAGCAGGCTAAGATTTTTGGGTGAGTAAGCCCAGAAAGGAGTAGTCTACCTGCAAGAAAAACCTTGTTCTTGAGCGTGTATTAGCTCACTGTTTAGGGAGGAAACACTTCTATTTTGGGTGTGTACATTCAGTTAAGTGACTGTCTAGTGGACTAATTTTCTGTGTGTAAAAAAAAAAAGGTGCATTTTTGGTCATTTGATTGTTTCTACAAATACATTGTTGATTTGATTGTTTGAATAATGGAGAAAAATCATGAATTATTAGAGTTATTAAGCACTCTAATCTTATCTATTGATGGAAGTACAGTTAAAGTCAACAAAAACACTCTCGGAGATATTCAAACATATTTACAACTTGCACAAGATACCATTGAATCTTTGTAGCTTGAATCTTAGCTATAGCAAGAAGAATTACAGCAGTGGAGTCATCTTTCTGAACCTGTTTCTGTTCAGAAGATTGAAACAAACTCCCATAAACAGCAAGACAATAATGTTACAATTGATTCAAATCTAGTGTCAAATAAAGCAATAGTTGTACATGTAGATGCAGAAGTTCAGTCTGCACTTCCCAAGTCGGTCATCAAACCTTGGGAAGATCTTGTCCACAACAAGCACAGAACTGGTCTTGGATATGACAAGGATGTGTCCTTTCACATTCCAGACTACTCAAAACCCATTTAGTTTCAGAGTTCCGGATTCATTCATGACAGTTCACCTCCAGCTGTTCCAGATTCTGCTCCTCTTCCAAAGCAACAGATTGTGAAATGCCAACACTGTGACTGAGTTGGCCATCTGAAAGATCACTGTTTTGATATTCATCCATGTAATCACTGTCACAAAACCAGTCATTCTTCAAACAGATGCTTCAGAAACAAACCTCCTGCATGAACAAAGATTCATCTTGGATGGATTGCTTCTTGGCAATGGGCATCAACAGCCAAGAAGATATTTTAATCACATGTCAGAACTTGTTCAAGAGTATTGAATAGTATTGCAGTTGAGTTTTCTCCATCATCTCACCTTGTATCTAACAGGGGGGGAAATGATGGTCATCTTCAAGCTTCAAAGTCACATCAAGCAAGCCTGAGCCACAACTTGCCACACCAGTTTCAGAGTTGTAGCCAGAGACAAGGATGCCCCTGAGCATGCCCTTCAGTTGGTAATATGGGACACTTCCTCTAGCAGAAGACTTCATCTTCTTTCCAGACTTGGAAGAGTTCCAGGAATTGCATTAAGCATTCCAGAGTTGTTGGTCATCCTTAAACCATCACAGGTTGAGACTTCCCTTTTCAGGTTGAAGTTCTCCTTTTTATGCAGGGTGAGACCTCCCCTTATTGGTTGAAGGTTTCCCTCTTCAAAACATTAGGAGCACTTCCTCTAGTAGAAGACCCGAGCTTCATGACAGACTTGGAAGAGTTCTTGGAACTGCACTAAGCATTCCAGTGTTGGTGGTCATCCTTAAACCACCGCCCTTTATACCAACATTTCAGAGAGCACATTCAGCCTAGTGCTGCCATGCATTTTTTGCGCATTTTGTATTACAATTCTCTTCTTGGACTCATACATAACCCTTCGGATTAAGGGGGGGGGGGGATTTTGGACACCTAATCCTCTATGGGTTAGTGTGCAAGCCGAATAGACTAAGGAAGTCCAAGAGACCTTGGGATGTGGAACCCAACAGTCACATAATGTACTATAAATGTATATCATTTGTTAATAAAAAATGTACTCTCATGTTTTATCTTTCATATTCTGTTGCTACCATGTGTGTGTTTAATAGAATTCTCAATTCTATGACTGCTTCAGGTTCAAATATGACTTTTCCTTCCTTGTCAAGTTCTCGCAATGTTGTTTGAACTGGGATCTTCTGCAACTTTTGAATGAGTTCCCACTCCTTTGGGCATATGGATATATGTAAGGCCTGATGTTTGGAGGAACACTTCATGGAATCAAATGAATAGTATGATCATGATCACAAATAGGTAGGAGGCCTTTGGGAGTCTCAAATACCTTGGAATGATTGTCCAAAACTTTTTGGAGATCTGGAGAAATACATGATTTCAATGTCGAATCCTCTAGTGAACATAATTGTGCAATTACAGCCGATTGTTCTTTATTTAGAAGCTTTGACATGCTGTTAGAGTTGATTATCTTTCCAGGTTTTCCTTCGATACCCCTCAATTCAACTTCCTTTCCTTCCCAAAAAAATTTCAAGAAAATTTCTTGAAAATTAAAAGTTATTGTACCCAAAGATTGTAGCCATTAGACTCCTAGTAAAACATCAGCACCACCCATTGGAATGGAAAGCATTGGGCTATTCAATCCATATTCTCCCATGGATAGCTTGATATTATGGCACTTTCGAGAGCAATTTATGGTTGCTCCACTTGCAACCATCACTTGACACTCCGGTGCTGGATATAGGAAGAAATTAAATTCCTTGGTTATCTTACAATCAATAAAATTATGGGTACTGCTCGAATCAATCAACACTCTTATCTTTTTCTTCTTGATATGTCCTTCTATCTTGATAGTTTTAGGAGTGGTAATTTCTTCCAATGCATTACAATATATGGTTGGATTGATTTCTTGAGACTCAATGTGATCTTTCAATTCTTGAACATTTTTTTCTTGATATGTCCTTCTATATTGATAGTTTGAGGAGTGGTAATTCCGTCCAATGCATTACAAGATATGGTCAGATTCATTTCTTATTTCTCGATGTGATCTTTCACTTCTTGAACCTTTTTCTTCTTGATATGTCCTTCTATCTTGAGAGTTTTAGGAGTAGTAATTCTTTCCAATGCTTTACAAGATATGGTCGGATTCATTTCTTCTTTCTTTGGGGTTTCTTCCTAGTGTATATACTCTTCTTTTGATGTTTCTTGTTCATTTTCTTCCTCCTCTCCACAATCAATGTAAAATAATTTCTTCTCAACACACTTATGACCTTTAATGTATTTGTTATCACAATTGTAACAAAGCCCTTTTTCTCTTTTTTCTTCCAATTGTTGTGGTGTAACCCTTGTAGGTTGTGGAAGGCTAGGAGAAACAACACTTCCATTTTTATAGTTGTGAGGGGTAGACTTCCTTGTTGCCATAATTTTGCTTTCCACTTTGTAACAAAGCACTTTTTCTCTTTTTTCTTCCAATTGTTGTGGTGTTGCTGTAAAGAAGGTATTGCTCTTTGTATCCTCATAATGTGCTATCATTTCCTCCATGAAAATTGACCACGTAACAAGTTGTTTATGAGAACAAAGCCCTTTATACCATAAAAATTGATCTAGTTCTAAATATGAAGATGCAATACATACCTTTTTTAATAGTGGTACACCATGTAGATCAAAATATTGCTCCATCTGTAGTATCCAATTTATTGGATCCTTTCCATCAAACTTCCTCATATCACCTCTTCTTGATTTCAGGAGCTCGATCTTAAAATGACTGTAACTTTGTACTTTCAAATCTCAAAGTTTTGAAATTGTCTCTTGCAGTAGCTCTCTAAGTCCTCTTTCTAACCCCATAAGTTTGATTAGAATTTGTTTCTCCAAGAAATAGTTATGCCCAATCTCCTTAGATGACTTGATTATATAATGTTTCAGTAGAGCGAACTTGTATGGTGTGCCACGTGTCTCTGTTTCAACCTTCATATCTAAAAACAATGCACAGAAAACTAAAGTCTATCCTCTTTTTGTAACTTCTTACGAAAGTTCAATTTGTTGCTCAGAGAGAAAGTTATGACGATTTTCCCAAGGTCACCTATTTAGGATGTAATTCGAGAGTCTGCAAAAACCCTAACTTCCTCAAATCATAATATCCGAAAATATAGCGAGACAAGATCTGAAATTTGGACTCAAGATTCAAAATTATTTCTTCTCAAATGAGTTTCTTCTTTAGCTTCTGAAACTTCGTAGCAAAAGAGTTATAGTGAAAATCTCACGATGACCTATTTTAGTTGAAATTATGGAGCTTGCAAAAACCCTAACTTCCTCAGATCATATCTCCGAAAATATAGCAAGACAAGCTCTAAAATTCAAACCTGAGGTTTAGTGCGAGTACGTCTCAAATGGGTTTTTTTCGCTTCTAAAATGTTGCAGAAAAAAAGTTATAGCGAAAATTCCATGATGACCTATTTGGAGCAGCAACACCCTAGAATCCAAAGCTCTGATACCAAATGCTATGAAATCAGCTCACAAAAAGATAGAAAAGATAGATCAATGCCTTAGAAATAAGCCTCTTTGAGGGGGCAACCTCCTTTACATTACACAAATGAACAATTCTTGGATGATACAAATGACAAGACCTCCTTTCTATATGTAGGAGTCTAAGGGGTCATAATATAATCAAAGCCGACATAACAATAATAATGTAAGGGCACAATAATAACAATAGTGGGTTTCTATGGGACACAATAATAACAATATGGGGACTACATGGGCACAACAATATAAAAAGGGGGTTGTACTAATAACAATAAGGGGTTACACTGGTAGTATAGGGACCTAACAATTTGAGTTTGTTGTTGCCTGCCAAACCTATGACTACACCAATAATGAGCAGAAGTTGAAATTGTTTCCATCTACCCTCAAGGAGGCAGCATTGTGCTGGTTCATGGGTTTACCTGGAGATAGCATAACAACTTGGGCTCAGATGTAGCAGGCCTTTAACAACAAATATAGGGTCTACTGTAGGTCAAAAGACACTAAGGATGAGATTTTTAGGATGACCATAGGCCATGATGAATCCCTAGAAGACTATGAAGAAAGATTCCAGCTCAGTTACAAAAGGGCCAGGTGCACACTTGACCCTGAGTCACTGAAGCTAGTCTTGCTTAGAGGAATAAGGGAGGATATCCTAGACACCTTACATATGTTATCAGGAGGAGATATCTACCAACTACCCTATGAGGACATCAAGACTATCTTTAGAAACCATTCTAGGGCAGCGAGAAACAAGGGTAGAAGTAGTCAACCTATGGCTAGTACATTGTCCTCCAACTCATCCATCAAGGTGAAATTAGAAATATGCTGGAGGACTTCAAAAGTGAGATGCTACAAACCCTTTCCTTACAATTGGATACCATGAATATCAGAAGAAAGCAAGGGGAAGCAGAAAGAGCCCTGACCATCTTTTGTCCTAGATGCACCAGAAGGCATCCTAGGAATGAATTCCCATTAAATTGCATGATTTTTGCTCAGTATGTGAAGAAAACCACTCCACAGACAAGTACCCTTCCTTACCTGGACTCAAAACTGTATACCAAGGAGCTAAAGGGGTCAATGAGCAGCTTTGCTACATCAACTAGAGGAGACCTCCTGGGCCTAGACCATACCCATAGGGTATGCAAGGATCATCCCATGCATATTACAGACCCAACCAAACCACAACTACACCTTGTTGGGGACCCCTTGCTCATCCTTCCTGGGCTACATCCCCTCCCAGGGGTGGAGGCCCCAATTCAACAATGTCCCAACTCTATTGCCTCCATCACCTACCCAACCACAACTCCTACACTTTGCTCCACCTAGGCAACCCCAGATGCTTGCCTAGCCAAATCCAAATCCAAACAATAGGCAAGCCCAACAAACATACTGTGGAGAGATATCATACCCAACTTATGTTGTTGAAATTCAGGAGATCAACCTAAGATCTCGGAAAATTCTCCCAAATAACCAACCTCCCTCTCCACATAAGGAGGTTGGGGGAAAAAGAGAGGAAAGTAACCTTAAAGCAAATCCACCCTTTCCTAAAATATTAGCCCAACCACACCAGCCTACCCCAGAAGAAACTAAACTTCTGGGAGAATTGTAGAATCTATGTGTAAAGATTTCCCTTCTCCAAGCAATCAAAGATGTGCCTATTTATAATAAATTGATTAAGGAGAAGTGCTTTAAGCATCCAGGAAGAAAAAAAAATGGATGCCCCTACCATTAATTTCATTGGGTAGTTACCTGACTTAGTGTTGGGGCAGGGAATATGTCCAAAATACTTAGACCCTGGAAGCCCAGTAGTTGATGTCCACATCAATGGCACCAACGTCACACACACTCTGATTGATCTTGGGGCTACCATTAATGTGATGACCAAGGACACCATGCTCAATCTTAACCTCCAAGGGTCATTAAGGAAGACCACAACAGTGATGCAACTTGCAAACCATTCCACAGTCACCCCTAAGGGAATTGTAGAGGATGTGATGGTCTCCATTGATTCCTGGGAGTACCCAACAGATTTCCTAATTCTCCAGCCCAAGGCTAAGCTTATCAGTTACCCTCTCATCCTTGGGAGGCCATGGTTGGCCACATCTAATGCCTATATTAGCTACAGAGCTGGGAATATGACCATTAAGAATGGGAATATGTCCAAACAATTAGTCCTATATCCTCCTGCTCAACCATCCCTAGAATAGGACTTACCTTTATGGTTGGAGGAGGAGGAAGAAGATGAACTTTATTCTATCGAACTTTATACTTTGGAAGCCATCATAGGAGGAGGACAGCAAGATGAGGATGAATTAATTGAACACCTGCTCCAGAGTCCAACTCCTAATTCATTACCGCTAGAAGAAGAAGTAAAAGAAACACTGAACAATTATGAAGTTGACTTATGCTTGGCTGATTCCAACCCACTCCGAGTCAAAACCATAGAATTTGGGCCAGAGAAAATCTTGAAGATTAACCCATCTCTCTCTACTTCAAAGGAGGAATAGCTATGCAACTTGCTGAGGGAGAAATTAGAAGCCTTTGCTTGGAAATAAAAGGAAATGAAGGGAGTACACCCCTCGGTGTGTACTCACCACATATACATCAAGGAAGGTTGCAAGCCAGTCAGGTAACCACAAAGGAGAATGAAACCATCCCTCAAAGACATAGTCAAAGAAGAACTGCAGAAACTATTAGATGCATAGTTCATTTACCCTATCCCTAACAGTGAGTGGTTCTCTCCTTTAGTGTTAGTGCCCAAGAAAAATGGGAAGTGGAGGATTTTAGCCGATTATAGGGAATTGAACAAGGCCACGAAGAAGGATCACTTTCCCTTACCCTTCATGGACCAAGTGCTAGATGGCCTGGTAGGGAAGAAGTTATTTTCTTTCCTAGATAGATTCAGTGGGTACAACCAAATCCAAATATGCCCAGAAGACTAGGATAAGACCAATTTCACCTGCCCATGGGGTACTTTTGCCTATAGAGTCCTTCCTTTCATCCTGTACAATGCTCTTGCCACTTTCCAAAGAGCAATCCTAAGTATTTTTGCTGAATCAGTTCATGACATTGTGGAGATCTATATGGATGATTTTACACCTTATGGTTGTGATTTCCAAGAGGCCCTAACTAACTTAGGCAAAGTATTACGCAAATGCATTGAGATGAACCTATCCCTCAGTCCAGAAAAATGTGAATTCTTAATGACTGAAGGGACTATGCTAGGTCATTCCATATCTCAGCAAGGACCACAGGTGGACCCAAACAAAGTAACAATCATTCAAAGGGTCTCTTCTCCATAAAAGCATAGAGATGTTAGGATTTTCTTAGGGCTAGCTGGATATTACTGAATATTCATAAAAGACTTCAACAAGCTAGCCTCTCCTTTGTTTGGTTTATTGGCCAAAGATTCTGAATTTATATGGTCAAAGAGTTGTCAAGAGGCCTGAGACATTTTAAAGGGTAAGGTAACCACTGCACCAATCCTTAAAGGCCTAAACTATGCCCTCCCTTTTCACATTCATGCCAATGCCTCACAAAAAGCCATAGGAGCATCCTTAGGAAAGGTAGAAGAGAAATTGCCTTATGCCATCTATTTTACCAGTAAAGACCTGTCAAAGGCCGAGCTAAACTATACTGTGACAGAAAAATAACTCCTCGCTGTTGTGCATTCATTGAACAATTTTAGGCATTACATCACAGGCTATCAGACATTTGTGCATACTGATCATGATGCAATTAAATATTTAATGAAAAAATCATATGTAAATGCTAGAATCATAAGATGGTTACTCTTATTGCAGCAGTTTGATTTAACTATTGTTGATAGGCCTGGTAAAGAAAATGTTGTTTCTGACTTTCTGTCTAGAATGAATCTGCCTTCAGGTGAAGAAGGAATGGTGGATGATTAGTTCCCAAATGAGCATTTGTTTGCTAAGTGCTCCCCCCATGGATTGTTGATATAGCAAACTATCTAGTGTCAGCAAAGTTCCCACCAAACCTGCCCCCTAGAGAGAAGAGCAAGATAATCAGGAAGAGTGTCCCCTTCACCTAGATTGGGGGCAATCTGTTCGAACTTGGTCCAGATCAAATCTTGAGAATATGTGTAAGGAAGAGGAGGTATTTGACATCCTTTTGACCTGTCATCATGGGCCTTGTGGAGGTCACTTTGTAGCAAAAAGGATAGCATTCAAGGTGTTGCAAGTAGGCTATTATTGGCCTACTCTTCATCAGGATGTGAAGAAATATGTTAGTCAGTGTGATCGGTGCCAGAGGATGGGAAAGCTGACTCCAAGGGATGAAATTCCCCTACAGCCTCAAGTGACTTTCGAGCCATTTGACAAGTGGGGCATTGACTTCATTGGGCCTATCAACCCTCCTTCCAAGCAAAAACAACACATCATTGTGTGCACCGATTACTTGACTAAGTGGGCAAAAACCAAAGCAATCAAGGCAGCAACAGAAGAAAAGGTGGTTGAGTTCCTAAGGGAGAACATATTCTACAAATTTGGGTACCCTAGAGAGCTAGTCACATACCAAGGCAACCAGTTCACCTCCAGCATGATTGAAGAACTACTCAAGCATCACAAGATCAAACATAGGACCTCCACTCCTTATCATCCAAAAGCTAATAGGCAAGTGGAGGTGACCAACAGAGCACTGGAGAACATCCTGACCAAGGTAGTGAACAACAGTAGAAAGGACTGGGTTGAGAGACTAGTTGGCTAACTGGGCCTATAATACAACATGGAAGACCACCACTGGATTCACACCCTATGAGCTGGTCTATGGAAAAAAGGCTTTGCTGACCATCGAATTTGACTATAAAACATTGAGGATGGTAGTCCAACTACATCTAGACCTCAATCATGCACAAAAAGAAAGTTTGTTCCATTTGAATGGCCAAGATGAATTCAAAATGTAGGCCCTCCTTCATATAGAGATAGTTCAGCTTCAGAGGAAGATATGGCATGAAAAGCACATTAAGAAGAAGTTGTTTCAAGAAGGAGACTAGGCACTATTATATGATTCAAGGTACAAGGACTTCAAGGCAAGCTAAGAACAAGATGGCTTGGACCATATGTTGTGGGAAGATGCCATGACAATGGTTCAGTGCAGATCAAAACTATAGATTAAGAATCCATTCCATTACTAGTTAATGGACACAGACTGAAAATGTACAAGAGGCCTTCATCTAAAAAAGAGTTCACTAATAGCATCAATAAGACAATGATGATGGTGGAGCAAGTTTCAGCTCCTCCCTCATTAGGTAAATAAATAGAACAAAAAAGGATTGAGGTGAAAACCTCCATGAGGTGCCTGAGTCCCATATTTGGATTGAAAACCTCCATGAGGCGGCACAAGGATGAGAAAAATGGAAAGAAAACGAAGATCCTTGGGTGAAAACCTTCCTTGAGGTGCCCAAGGCAGATACCTAGGGTGAAAACCTCTCTAAGGTAGCCTACATGTTTTTTAAAAATATATATATAAAATAATAAAAGAAAAAAAATGTTTTGCAGGTGGATGAATCAAGGAGCAAAGAGAAGATCAGAAGGGAACCCTACCTCACATGTACTCATCACCTCTGCTCCTTACCATGCATCCCTCCATAAATTCCATTGTTCTTTTCACTTCACTACTTCAATTCAGGGGAAGATTATGTTTTCCACAACATCACCTCATCCATTACCATCATCCCTGCCTTCACACACACTCCTACTCTCTTTGTATAGTAGATTGTAGAAGAGGTAGAAAGGTGACCACATAGAAGCAGTAACAACATCTGATCTGCAGTCAAGAAACCATCAACAGACAGTAGAGGAGGAAGGAGAATGATCATCAGCAGCACCTCTGATCTTTTACACTTGCAGTGTGGCATTAAGGCCACAGGTAAGTATCCTACTCACTAACTCATTTGTATCATGTGATCAAAAGTTGTAAAGGTTAAGAGGTAGTTGGTTTGTAAGTAAAGATGTGGTTAGTTTCCTCTAAAAAGGCTATGACCTCCAAAACCTCAGGATCCCAATAACATGGACAATCTTCAATGACTTACCAGTAGAGGACGACATCAAAACCTTCATCTATGGTGTTAGTCCTTCTGTCACTAAGGAGGTGACAAAACAAGAAACAATAGATTCAAAGCTAGATGGGGAGGAGATGAATACAGAAGAAACTAATACAGAGGGAGATGATGAAGGAGAACACAAAGAAACATGATTCTGAAACAAAAGAGAAGGAAGGAATTGAAACAAAAACAAAAACAAAAAAAGAGTAACAAGAAACAAAAGAGCTAAGTGGCCTCAAGGACAGAGAAGCAGTTGAACAATCAAACCCCATGGCCCTAATCAGCATCTAATTGCAAGTAATCAACGAGTACACATTATGAGTATTTGTTTAGGCTGCTAAAGAAATGATCATATACATGCCTGCTAAAACAGATAATACACTACCACATAGCTTGAAGCATGAGATGTCAGAGAGGCTGCCAGCGCCACTAAGTTGCTTAGAGGATGAGCAACACTTTCAGTAGGGGTGTGATGATGAATCTCATCATTGAGTAATTATATGGGCCTTAACTCTCCTCCTAGCTTAGTCACACCAACTATTCTCACAACTTATTGCATACTTTTGATTATATTTTGCTTATGAGTTGAGTTAGAGTTGGATATTTTTCTTTGTGGTCTAATGTGCATGTAATGTAGGGATAAAATGTAAAAGCAACGAACTATGGTAAAAGACCTTGGTAAAAACTCGGATGAGACAAGGGAGAGGAATTACAGGAGATAAATCCTCCTCATTTACTACCCATCCATTCGAATATCCTCCCATTAGCTAAAAGTACACACATCCAAATCAGGAGTACTAAAAGACAGCCAAGCAAGTGGAAGTACAAGCAGCCTCCCTACTAGAAGGCAGCCAAGCTTGTGAAAGTGAAAGGACAAGTTACCATTAAGTTGGGAGTTGTACCTACCTAATTTTGAGGGAAGTCATTGAAACTTTAGATGTATAAATAGAGAGGCTTATGACCTCAGTTATTTTTAGCTAGTTTTTTAGGCAGTTAACCAATAGTCAGTTAGTTAGCTAGGTAATCACCAGTCAGTCAGTTAGAAAGTATTCAGACCTTTTGACTTGTAACAGTTTGATGTAATACAATTTTCTTTGATAATGAAGATGAGTCTTGATTTGAGCCAGCACTGAGTTAACTCAGAGGGCTGAAGCTCTTGGGTTAGGGCCCAACCCTAACAACCAATGCTCCTCTTTCTTGTATTGTATTCTAGCATAGAATCTTGCTTCTTGTTCATTAACTTAAGTAGTTCATTCCCATTATAGCAATAGCATAGAAGCGTGGTTTGATTGTTCATTTGGTTAAATAGATGCATTTTCATTACAGCCGTTCAGCACAGATTTCTGGTTTCCTGTTCACTGACTTAAGTAGTTTCTTGTTTTCTGTTCATTTGCTTCAATAGTTGCAGTCTCACTACAGTGCTATAGAACAGAGTAGGCGTGTTTCAGTTTGTTCCATTCATGCTTTCATCTAAGCAGTAGGTTGGTAAAGAAAAAGATCCACAAGGTTGCTCACAGGTGTCACGGCCTCACCCCCACCCTTTGGGACTATGGTGTGAGAAATAAACCCTGCAGCAACCACAAAAAGCCAAGGTTCTAGTTTTCACAGGGTTTGTCATTTAAACAGTCACTGAGTTCATTGCATTGTCACTTTGTTCCTCTCAGAATTATCCACCCCTTGACTCTCTCTTTCTGTCATTTAGACCTCCACCCTCTTCCCAGATCTATCATGCTGTCAATGTCCTTTAGCCTAGAACGCATAGCGAGAGCTATTAATTCACATTTAAATGGTTTTACTAGTAAAATTCCTTTCACAAGCCAAATCGTCCAATCATCGCTCAAACCCACTTTTCGCGTTTGACTTTCTGCCTTTTAAATCCCCACCATCGATCTGCTTGTCAGATCCTACAGTTATCGCACACATGCTCACCAACCTTCTCAGTCACCTCTCCACCATAGATCTGGTTTGCTAGATCTGACGGCCTTCACTTCATATAGCATGGATTTCTTTCTGAACGTTATCAAGCTGAGAGCACGTGAGATGGGTGGTTTCCCCGTGCTACGTGTCAGCCAGGGAGGCTAGTCACGTCAATTTTCAAAATACAACTTATGGTTTTGAGGGCATGCGAGATACATCTTACAGCCCTCCAAACCCACTCGTCCTTTCCGTACATTTCTTTTCACACACCAACCTCCACCATCGCTCTACCCTACCAGATCTGATGGTTGTCACATCACCCGATTGCTTTATCGCCTTGAACACTCCACTATCGATCTGTCTTTTGATCTAACGGTTGTCACTTCACCCGATCACCACTTGGCTTGGCCAATCTCCATCATTCCTATGTTGATCACCTCCGCGATATAATCCCAGTCGTCCATCCTGTTAGTCCTCCATATCCACCCATTTGCCTACATACCCTCCTACTATCTGATCTCAACTGTTCATCTACCCTTCACCCGCCTGATCCAATGGTCCTCATGCGTTGCTGCTTCCCCACGTCCTCTTTTCATCATATTGATTTCTGACAATTCTTCTTCTTAGACACAGACCTAGCCTAGTTTCCATTGTTCAACCCTTAGCTTAGTTTCAATGCTTTTTGCTTCTACAACTTAGATATTAGCAGTAGGTTAGTGTTAATCTTTGATTCTGCTTAGCATAGTTATGTAATCAGTTAGCTAGGGTTTGGTGTGAGTTAGGCTTGCATGTTGTTTTCTCCATTTCTACAGTAGAATAGCTCTCCCCTGGACTAGGTTTGCTCTCCTTCCATCAAAATCAAGCTTCTTCCGACCCTATAGAAGTTTGTCTTGGAACCCCTGGGGTCTCTTGCCAAATGAGCAGTGACAATAAGTAGTACCTTCACTTCTACTTGTGTATACAGCACAGTCACCTCCAAGTTTGTATGAACCCCGAGTTGATAAGTAAAGCTGGTAGCCCTAGGAGTTGCATCATTCTTATTGCAATACCTAGGCTCATCAAAGAGCTACTCAATAGTTACATCAATAGCTTTAAAACGTCAATAGTTGTTTTAGATTGTTTTTATGAACAGTGAGGGAAGTATGCCTAGTAGAGGCTCCTATAGCCCAATTTATATAGCGTTATAACCAATTCTATAGCTACCCAGCTTCTAGAGGCGGCTACTTATTTATTCCTTTGAAGTAGTCTATTTTCTTCCTTCGAAGTGCTTCAGTCTTCCTTAGAAGTGCTTCATACCTTTCTCGTTCGGTAACTGGTCCTTTCATCTGGATCCAGAAGTACACTAGTCCATCTTCGTTGATATGAACAAGAATTTTCTTTGTTATTTGCAACTGAGCACTTATTCCACAGAATAAGCATACAACATCTACATTCCCCGAGGCTTGCCAACGAGAGCCAACCAGATGAATGATGTTGACAAGCTAGACCTGTTGGCCTTCTTCTAATCTGAAAGGTCCTACGGCAAATAAAATGACGAAGATCGGGGCTACTAGAAAAATGATTGAGAAGGAAGGTATTTCTTGCTTGTCTGCAGCCCCCCCACCCAATAAGTAAAATAGGAGCGAGGTACTAAGTTTTTTTTCACCCTAACTTTACGTTTGTTAAATACTTGGTATAAAGTAATAGGGCAAGCATAATTACATATATAATGTATAATTACTGGGAGAACAAAGAAAGAAAGTGAAGGATCATATCTGTAGGGTTGGCTTCGCGTGAGAAGGGTTTATAATAACTTGACTGGGTAGGGACCTTACTGGGCAGGATCTTACTTACCGCCCAGCAGCATCCCCACGACGGTAAGACCCCGTGCACTTTGACTTACTATAGTTTCGGAATGACTACCTTGCGGGTAGGTGCGAGGTAGAACTCTAAATTGACGATTCTGCTGGAGGTAGGGGGATACCCACCCCACCCGATATGAAACCAGCATCTATTTTGGTTCTCCGGTCAGCCAGAGGTTATATTTACATTCCGCCCGGATTCGTTCTAGTCATATCGTATTTCCTTTTCGGGACAAGGAGACCAGCCTATTCGGGTATCCAGGCATGGTTTATTCCTCCATCTAAGTATGGGTGTTCCTGGATCTCCGGGCTCATCATATGTATACCTACTGTTGGGCTCGCTCGTTTCTCCGCGTGCTAACTATCCCGCAGCTACCATGATAATAGCTGTACCTACTGGAATAATAAGATTTAGTCGGATCACTACCGGTCGGGTTCGATATTAAACCCAACCCATTTTGGCCTGCTGCAGGGCCCATCTCATCTTTCCGTCCACAATAGGGAGGACTAACCTCCTCACTGGAATGAATAGTCCTGGAAAATCCTAGGCTAGACATTTCTCTTCTTTTCTTTACTCAATCGCTCTTTGAGGGGAAGAAAAGTCTCTTTACCAGGATATCCCCCATCCATTCCCATTCAATGAGCACAAGACACAAGAGCCCTAAGCCTCCCCCTAACCTAGGAATCTTTCTCCAGCAAGAACGTTGCTATCTGTAAGTAATATATTTCTTGTTTCCCTGTTATGCATGTCATTGTTGAGCCTTAGGGTTGTTGGAGGGAGGGAGAATGACAAGCAAGCCACCCTTAGTTGGTTGGTTGATTGGTGTAGTGATAAGGGTGATGCCATTTAGTTTTTGGTCGAGTGGTATTAATGATGACTCTACTTGTTTAAAGGGATTATGGAAATAAATGGGCTAGTAGCCTCTGCGAATGAAGATTCAACAAAATAAGAGTGTGATCGATGCGATATTGTTCGAGTCCATGAGAGAGATGAGGAAGAGGCCTTGAGGAATGTACTTTCTTGTTTGGAATGGGATTGATTTTTTAGTACCCGTCAAGTGTGGTGTCGGTTGATCCCTTACCTCCATCTATGAAATTGATCCAGGTGGATGTTGGTGGCCACCCACCTATCCCACTTGGACCCCCACAACTGTCTCTGTTAGTTTTTCAGTTTCCTTATTTGTAGCACAATTTACTATTTTTAGCAGCTTTTCGGGTCTTGAACTTCCGGAGCCATTTTGAGGCCCTAAACAATGTTTTTTGGGAAATCTAGGAGCAACATGTGGTGAAAAACCATGTTGGTCTTTCAAAATTTGTAGTCCTTAGATAGATCTTTCTAACGAGCTATTGTGCATGTCAAAAGGAGATCGTATGCCAAAGTTACGACCTTGGGAATTTGATGTACCAATTTACCCGAAACGGGGCCCATAATTTGGCGTTTCATCTTCTAGGGTTTGGTTTTTGGATGTTTAGAGTTTTCCATTGTTTCTCAACAATAAATAGGCCTTCGAGCCTCATTTTAACACAGTTCAGAGGCATGTAGCCGCCACATCTCTTCTCAGAGGTAAGCTAGCATCGCCCTAGCTAGTTTATTTCCATTTCTGTTTTTAAGCATATTTCAATATTTTATAATAATGAAATGAAGTTTTATTTCCGCTGCATATCTGTATTTATGGTTATCTCTGTAATTTTTTGCCTTCTTGTTTAAATCTGGATCAGTGGTATCAGAGCGATCTGCTCTTTCTCTGTTTTTCTTTGCATGTCCCCAATGAGGTCGGGATATAAGGAGTTAGGGCTTAAACTGGTCGAGCCTTTGCAAGACCATCCTCACAAATCTTGATAGCCTCCCATGGCGGATGAAAAGAAAGACAAGGGGGCAAGAGATCCTATCAAAATATTGCTCGAAGAATCCCTCGAGCGACAAAGGAACGTGATGATGGATAACTTTGCCCAGATCCTTCAGCGGCTACCCAGAGGCGATGCATCGGCTTCCAACAACTACTTTGGAAACGCCACACCCTTTAAGGTACAATTAAATTTTGAAATCCCCATCTTTGAGGGTAAAATAAATGCAGATGTCGTAGATAAATGGTTAAATTTTCTAGAAGGGTGTTTTTCTGTTTATGATCTTTCCAGTCGGGAAAATATTATTTTTGCTCTTCTCAAAGCAGCCCCCCACGTTAAGGATTAGTGGGAAACCTACTGCAAGTAGAAGGATGAAAGTACGGACTCACTATTTTCATCCGCACCCACTTGGAATTCATTCCGGGATGCCATTAAGGAGCAGTATTAACCTATCAAAAGCTATGAGGACAAATACATAAAGTAGACCGCGCTGCAACAGGGAAGGGACCAAGACATGCCAGAGTTCATAAACATTTTTCATACCCTTCACATACAGCTGGGTATCAAGGACTCTTAGCTACATTTGGTACTTAAATACCGCGGCTGCCTACACAGTTACATCCAGGACGAGATGGAGCTCCTGATCATCTCCTCGCTCGGCACGGCGTACCGATACGTTGTAAAAATCGACCAGAAGTTTAAACAGAAGAAGTGATACTTTGGATCTGCGAATCCGAAGACCAAAGGACAAAGCCAAGGCAGGGTGACCCAAGACAACCCGTCAAAGCCGTAAGAAAAGACCAACACCACAAAGTCGAAGAAGGACACAAGAAAGTGGTGTGAATTCCATAAGAGCCCCACTCATAACACAAGTGAGTGTCGAACCAAGCAGTAGTTGGTGGCCGAGTTGAAGGCTTCTGAATCAAATGCATGTTCCAACCCTAAGTCAGAACCCGACAAGGGGAATGCCAAAGGGAAGCAGATCATTGACGCAGAGCCCAATGCCACTATTGCCACCACAAAGATCTAGAAGAATGAGCACGAAGATCCAGAGGAGGGGAAGCGCCTTTTCCACTCACAAATGTGGGTGAAGGGTTCGCCGCTACAATTCATTATTGACAATGGTAGCCAAAAGAACCTCATTTCAACAGAGGTTGTGAAGCAGTTGGGCCTACCGACTACACCACACCCGCAGCCATACAGTATCGGGTGGCTTCACCAAGGACGAGATCTCTGAGTCCGTCAGCAGTGTCGCCTTCCCTACAACATCAAGCCCTTTACAGATGAGGTATTGTGTGATGTTGCACCTCTTGATGTTTGTGATGTACTATTAGGCCAACCATACTTATGGAGGCGACATGTTATGTATGAGTCAAGGCCTTGTGCTGTTATTATTACTTTGGGTAATTCAATATACAGGATACCGGAGGTAGCCCCACCCACCACCACTTTGATCACTGCTAAGAAAGGCAGCAAGCTCATCTCCCAGACTAGGGAATTCACTTTCTATCTGGTTCACTCCCAAAGTAAGGGGAAGATCATCACCACATCCATGAACCTCATGAAGGGTTCCTCCATGCAGCAGCAGCAAAGGGATACGGTCATGAAAGAACACAGGAATAGCTTCTCCTCACCCACAGGGGTACCACACAAGTTTCAGGTGGGCGACAAAGTCTAGTTGCATCTGTAGAAAGAACGCCTTATAAGAACCCATCAGAAGCTCAGAACACTCCGACATGGCTCTTACACCATTAACAAGGTTGTGGGAAACAATTCCTTGGAGCACAACATTCCCTCATTCCTTCGCCTGCACCAAGTGTTCAATGTGTACTACCCTTGACCATGCTTCCCACTATTATCGCACACATTAGAGATTGTAGTACAGCTCACCAGGGATCCAGCTCAGCAGAAGTTTCCTCATGTCACAGAGGAACTCAATGCAATGGGGACCATTGCTTCCTAAGGGGGGGAGAATGATACAAGTGGTGGATGTTAGTGGCCACCCACCTATCCCACTTGGACCCCCACAACTGTCTCTGTCAATTTTTCAGTGTCCTTATTTGTAGCACAATTTACTATTTTTAGCAGTTTTTCGAGTCCTAAACTTCCAGACCCATTTTGAGGCCCTAAACAACGTTTTTTGGGAAATCTGAGAGCAACATGGATCCATGGACTATGTTACTCTTCCCAAGGTTGTATTCCTCGGACAAATCTTTCTAACGAGCTATTGTGAACGTCAAACAGAGATCGTATGCCAAAGGTACGATCCTGGGAAGTTGATGCACCAATTTACCCGAAACGGGGCCCACAGTTTGGTGTTTCATCTTCTAGGGTTAGGTTTTTGGATGTTTAGGGTTTTCCATAGTTTCTCAACAATAAATAGGCCTTCGAGCCTCATTGTAAAACAGTTCAGAGGCATGTAGCTGCCACATCTCTTCTCATAGATAAGCAACCATCGCCCTAGCTAATTTATTTCCATTTCTGTTTGTAAGGATATTTCAGTATTTTACAGTAATGAAATGAAGTATTATTTCCACTGCATATCTGTATTTATGGTTATCTCTGTAATTTGTTGCGTTCCTTTTTAAATCTGAATCAGAAATGGTGGTGAATGCTTGGCCTTATCAGTAAGTTCAGTTGCCCCATTTCATTTAATACGTGGAATTCCCGAGGGAGAGACGAGTTCCACAATTTGTGCCATAATTCCATAATATCTTGTAGATTTATTATTTAATATTGATCCTCCTATAGTAGGGAGAAAGTCCATAAATTATCTCCTCCAAATCTTCATAATCTGCCCAATATTTTTATAATAATACACAAAAATAAATAATATTAGGCACAAATATGCAATTATTCATAAACCTTCCTAATGAATATATTAAAATTAAAAATACATTATCTAATGCAAAAAGAGAGGTTTAGTGTGCTAAAGGATGGTCATAGGCCTTAATTTATACTTAATTTAGAGGCCCATCATACCCCTTGCTGAAAGTGTTGCTCATCCTTTGAGGACCTTAGTGACCTCATTGTGCCTCACTCATGGCCCTAGTGGTCTCTCTCTTATGCACCCTTCGGTCCTTTCTCTTAAGAATCTTGGTTGTAAGTTCTACAAGGACAAGCCCAAAAATATATTTGTGCATAGAAAAATCATTGTTTCTTGAGACCATTAGCTTACTTTCTTCCCCTTTTTCAAGATGGGTTCTTGAATATTTTTCAGTTTGGCAAGGTCTTCCACATCCTTATCAACCTTCTGCTACCTTGTTCCACCATTTGAACACCTTTAAAACCTTCAAAATGCCTTTGGATGAGAACGGGGACATCCTGTAGTAATTCCTGTCAAAACTACAGGAAACCCTGTTAAAACTATAGGGAACCCGTTTTGAGCATAAATGATAGTCTGAGGTTAGAGCAGGGCCTTAACTTGACTTCCATGCATTTCTCCCATTTCTATAACATGTTTTATGCGTTGGAAAAAATCTAGAAAGAGATTAGAGACCACTTGGAAAGCCTCTTTTTATCACTACAGTTTGAGTTCTGTTTTGATGGTGAATGTCTCATTTCTTTTTTTTGCCTTCTTCTTCTCTCTTGTGGCCTAGATGATTCTCTAATGGCCTTGGAGTTTTTTGTTTTGATTAGGTCTATCTTAGGCACTGTCTTTTTTAGTTTTAGCACCAATTGTTCCTTTCTTCCTTTTTGTAGCAACATTTTGTCTTCTTGTAGCAGCCATTCCTTCTCTTTTAGAGTCTTTTAATTGTATGGTAGTGATGATAAATGATGTAGAGGGTTTCGAGGATGATGTTATGGATCAAAGGGAGTAGTGTAGGTTTGTGAAAATGGAGAGGATGCTATGTTTGGTTTTTTCACGATATTTTTAGGGTGAGACAGAGTGTAGGGTTTGTTCTTGAAATTATGAAATGGGATGGATGAATGATGGATAGATAGTGAATATAAAGTGGATAGAGGTCTTGGAGTGTTGTGGTGACTTGAGATTTGCAAAAAAAAATTCTTGTAACTGTTGTCCTCATTCCTTGAAATCATCACCCTTTATAATTTGACTTTTCAATATTGCATGAGTGAAGGAGTGAGCTACAATTAACTAGTTGAAGGTGTTTGAGACTGCTGACCTATCCTTGGCTTATAAAACCTCATCTCTCATGCATTGACAACAAATTTCTAACTATAATATGCTCAAGAGAAGAGGTCAAGAATATTGCATACTTGTACCTACCTAATGGTTGTTGGAGAGACATACATGCTGCTGCGGAGTTGATGTTGTTGTGCTGCTAATGACTTGGGTACATCTTCTTGACTGCCTTTTTCTTTTTTGTTGATCTCATTTTGTTGATGGGTTGTCTTCTTGTTGATGTGCAGGTGTTGGGGGACCTATATCAACCTTCCCTAAAGAATACTTGACCTTCTGACCCACTTCTCCATCATATTACCTCTTGTAGCTTCTTCTCGGCCTTCCTGTAGATATCCTATAGTAATTCAGAGCTTCCTGTAGAGATCCTATAGTAATTCAGAGCTTCCTGTAGACATCCTATAGTAATTGAGGATAGTGTCTTGTAGCAGACTTTGTTTGTCCATATCTCCCCAATGGTAGAATGGATTGACTTGAAATTTTCTGAGCATGTTTCCATCATCATTATGCACCTCCCCATAAAAAAAATCTTGGCTAATCGATGCACGAATCTCGAGAAAAACTAAAAATGTCTGAAGGTGATGGAGGCTGATTTCTTGGCAACCGTGCACTGGAATTTGCTGAAATTGCTTGGGAATGTTACCATCATCCATATGCATATCCCATGAAACATCTTTTTAAATGTATGCATGGATATCGAGAAAAATCAGAAATGGTTGTAGGTGATGGAGGTCAATTTCTTGGAAACCTTGTACTAGAATTTGCTGAAATTGCTTGAGCATGTTACCATCATCCATATGCATCTTCCTATGAAATATCTTGGCAAATGGATGCATGGTTTTCAAGTTATGGAAAAAATAAATTTCTTCTCTATGTATTTTTGTTTCCTGTAGTAAAACAGAGCATTCCTATAGTTTTTTAGGACAACAAGCAAATTGAATGGGAAAATCTTGAGAATGATGGGTGGATGATGGATTGGCATGGCCTTGGCCTTGTTGGAGCATTTGAGCAAAGGAGGATATAGTCAAAATTTGACTTCTTTTGACTAGGCTTGACCAATTTTTTCTTTTAGTACCAACTTGTTTTTGTTGCTTGCAGATGTTGGATAATACATGCATTCATTAGAGAGACACATGGAGCAAAGATTTATTATTTTTTCTTTTCTTTTTCTTTGTAGGCCTACTAACCGCCTCAAGGAGGTTTACTAGTAGGTTTGCCTAGGCGCCTCAAAGGAGGTTTTCACCTAGGATTTTTTTTTTTCTCTTTTTTTCTTTTTTCCCAACCCATTGACCACATCATGAAGGTTTTCAATCAATGAGCCAATCTGAGGCACCTCAAAGGAGGTTTTCACCAGATATTTTATTTTTTTCTCTGATTTTTCATGTTTTTTTTCTACTCTATTCTACTTGAAAAACAAAATCACTTTCAAGTATAAGAATACTTCCAATGGAGCCATGTGCACATCAAAATGACAGAAAAACCGATGTGCAGGCTTGAAATGTATGCTTTGACATGTACCTAAATTTGAGTGATCAAATGCTTTGACTTTGGTGATATCAAGCACAATTGAAGAAGAGAGTATCGTTGCAACTTAGTGATTGTCTGGAACCATATTTCAATATAGTTGTGATGGCTCTGGTCCACTTGCTGATTTGGATCATTTTGGATATCTTCTTCTACCATGATCTTCAAGTCTTCCTCTTTTTGCTAATTGATCTCTTGAATACATGGAGCATTTGATGGTAACCATGAGGTAGTTTTCTCAATCTCTGATTTTGATGTCTACTCTTCATCAAGTGCAGCCCATGATTCTTTGATCTTCTCTTTCGAATCTTCTTTTTCTACATGTTGTCACTTAATGGCATCAAGAGAATCAATTTTTTGTAGTGTCCTTCCTGAGCTATGGTAAATACCATTTATCTCAAAAGGAGATGTTTGGAAGTCTTGTACCTTAGCATTGTAAGTGGGTTGAGCTACTTCAATGTGTGGGTTTGGAAATGGTGGTATAGGTAGTTGAGTGCAAGTGTATATTTGAGATGGATGTGGTTGGGGTTGGGGTTGGGGTGGAGGTGAATGGTAGGGATAACATGGAGTTGGGTATGGAGGATATTGAGGAAAATATTGAAGATATTGTGGATGAATTCCATAAGTTCCTTGCCAACCTTGTTGCCAAGATTAGTTTTGGGGTTGAGATGGCGAAGGTCGCCAAGGAAAAGGTGTGTTCTAATTACTTTGAGATAGATGTGCATGTAGAAAATATGTGTAGGTTAAACTGATAATGAAATATAAATCAAAGCAGAATACTATAACCCACTTCTACTATCAATTTGCAAAACCTTAAAGATCGAATTAAACAATATAACCAGAAGAAGAAGAACCAATGCACAATACACATGAAAATACTTTGGGGAAATCCTCAGCTAAAAACCCCACTCTATTGTATTATCATATATGTGGAAATACATAGGAATTATACAAAGCCTTAGCTCTCATAGCTAGCCAGCTCTCACAGCTAGCCAGCTCTCAGTACAATCCTCACAGATGCTCATAGGCAATCTTGGCTTCTTTCCAGCCTTCCTCTCTATCCTCCAAGCTCCTATTTCCTTGCATTGTTCCTAGTGGATGATTCTCCTTCAACCAAGTGGATGATCTCCTTCCAAAATTGCGCAATCCTCAAGGATTAAATCCTTGACTGCATGCATGAGTTTTCTCTTTGAGAAAACACATGCAACTGATAGTACATTGCCCCTGACTTTAATCTCAACTAGGTATTTCTCAAAATAGACATGCATGAGTTTCTGATGAGGGAATCTTCAGTTAATTGAAGTAGCACTAGTTGAGTGCATGCATGCATCAGCTGACTGTTGACTCACGATTAGTTCCTCAAACAGTTTGGAACTAATTTAACTGGACTTAACTCAGTAAACTGAGTTAACTAATTACAACTCAAATATAACTCAATCTTATTTCCTTAATTCAAGGGATAACTCTTGCATGACTTCAGAAAGACTTCTAACTTTAATTTCTCCAACTAATTAATTCAAATGAATTAATTAATTATTTCCGAGTAGCTGTTAAGACTAAATTTGATTTTAATTCACAATTTAATTCAAGGAGAAATTAAAATGGAATATTCTTGTTTCCATATTTCAACACTCCCTCTCAACAAGAAAGGGATTATCTGTCACCCCGATCCTGTCTCTATGGAACTCAAATTTACACTTTGACAATGCCTTTGTCAAAATGTCAGCATCTTGCTCCTCTATCGAAATACACTGTAGCAACATGATCCTCTCGACCTGTGAAAAGCCATGGAAAACAAATCTTGCCTTATGCTTCTCCACACTATCATCAGTAGCTTGCTTTACCTTGTAAAGCCAACGGGAACTCACAACTGACTTGTTCTCCAGTCTCGGAACCACATCCCAAACACTGTTACGAACTATGGAGTCATACTCCTCCACAATAGCATCAACCCAAATTGGCTGCTGCACTGCTTCCTCAAAGGAAGATGGCTCGGTCTCAA
Source organism: Pinus tabuliformis (assembly GCA_031772625.1). NCBI lineage: Eukaryota > Viridiplantae > Streptophyta > Pinopsida > Pinales > Pinaceae > Pinus > Pinus tabuliformis. Next base: position 366,219,139 of record CM062816.1, read on the forward strand.
CACATTTCCCAACAAGGGCCATGTATCCACTGTACCTCTCAGGTGACCTCCTCTTTCTGCGCTAAGAAAATGGTGCTCCCACATTCTCTCTCGCATCCTCCAACAATCTGTCATCTTCTCTTGTGCGCTTTTGTCCATCTCTGGAAGACTTTGCTTGAGTTGATGTCTCCACTCCTGGAACCTCTGCATGCAGCTTCTCCGCATCAGTCTGAGGCTCCTCCTCCTTAGGAACCAATAGTTCCTCCACAACCTGTAGTTGAAGCTCCCTCTCAAGGGAAACTCGCATGGCCTTTTGCTCATCAAACTTGAGATCTCTATGAACCATTGTCCTCTGACTGGTAGGCAAGTACACCCGATAGTTGTGAGGTGTATCAGCGTACCCCACAAATATCCCCAACTCTGTTGTTGGCTCAAGCTTCTTCCATGCATCCTTTGTCACATGGAAATATATCGATGAGCCAAATATCCTGAAGTGACCCACATCTGGTCTCTTACCGGAGAAAGCTTCTTCTAGTGTCTTCATCCCAAGTATGTGATGTGGGCTTCTATTTTGAAAATCGACCGATGTGTTGCATGCCTCAGCCCACAAGTGAAGTGGTAGGCCTTGGTCATGAAGCATTTCCCGTGCTGGCCCTACAATAGTTTTGTTCTTCCTCCCAGCCACCCCATTCTGCTATGGGTTATGAGGTGTTGTCAACTCTCGTTTAATTCCTTCTACTACACAGAAGTTCTTAAACTCTTGAGAGACATATTCTCCACCGTTGTTGCTTCTCAAGGCCTTGATCCTCTTCCCTGACTCTTTCTCAACCAAAGATTTGAACTCACAAAACTTTGTGAAAGTTTGGTCCTTCTTCTGCATGAAATATATCTAGCATTTACAAGAGTAGTCATCAGTGAAAATCACATAATACATTTGCTTCGTTGTGGATGCCATCGAGAATGGTCTACACACATCAGTATGAACTCACTCTAAGATAGCCTTTGCTCAACTGTCTCGATCATGAAAGGAAGACTTGGTGTACTTTCCCAAGGTACAACCTTTACATGTGTCAACTTGCTCAAGTTTACCTTTGGGAAGTCCTGTAGATATCTGATGCATTATCTTTAAAGCCCCATGATGCAAATGGCCCAACCACCTGTGCCACAACTCACCAATGTCTTGGCTTTGCACCAATTCTTCTTTCGTACTCAATGTTGCACAATCATCTACCTCTAGTTTATAGAGATTCTTCACCCAAATCCCTATACTCTTGGTCTGACTCGTGGTTATGTGTCTTAGGAACGCCTTTCCTTTACTGAAGACAACATCGTAGCATTTGTCCTCCAACATTGCGACTGATACCAAGTTCTTCTTCAGTCCAGGCACATACTTCACATCTATCAAGGTGAGAGGAGCTCCATGCTCCCTTTGAAAAGCAACCTTGCCCACTCCTAAAACACTATGCCTTTCGTTGTCACCCATCTTTATGCGCATCTTGAGGTTTTTCTCCTCCAAGGCACTAAATAAATTTTTATCACTGGTCATGTGGAATGAGGCTCCACTGTCAAGATACTAGACACAACCCATCATCGATGACACCATGCATGCGATGAGGGTAAAGTCCATTTTGAACTGAGAGGCTAATGCCTCACCTTCCAATCCTTTCGAGGGTCCCTTCTTGGACTTCTTCGATGGGCAATTAGTCGCATAATGTCCCATCTTGTGACAACTAAAGCATCTCACTTTAGACATGTCACCCTTCTTCCCTCCATGAGAAGAATTTGATTTGGAATGGGAAGCCTCTCCCTTCCCTTTCCTTGCCTTACTTACTAAGGCTAGATTTTCTTCATCATCATTCATGGATGAAGAACTATCTCATGTGCTCCTCCTAATCTCATCCTGCATAAGATCCGACCACAGTCGTTCCCAATCTAGCAGTTTCTCCCTTCCATTCACAGAGTCTTGGTAGTTATTCCAACTCTTTGGAAGGCCAAGGAGAGTGAGGCTCACCATATCATCATCGGCAGTAGTTATTCCCACACTGCCAAGCTCATCTCTATAGGTGGTGAGCTTGTTCAGATATGTGGAAATCGTATTGCCCTTCTCCATCTCGATTCTTCGAAGCTTATCCTTGAGCACCAATTTCCTCTGGTCGCTACTGTTCTGGTAGAGGTCCTTCAATGTCTTCCACATTGAAAATGGAGTATCCTTCCCATGGAGACTCGAGACAATATGGTCTCGAAATCCCTCAAGGATGATCTGTCTCGCCTTCGCCACACACTTCTTCCACTCAGCCAACTCTTGTGCATTAGTTGAAGCTGGCTTTGGGATTTATTCATCAATGAATTCCTTCAAGCCCTTATCTTCTAATATAGCCTCCATTCTATCTTTCCATGCTATGTAATTCGAGATACCTTCCAAGTCATACTTGAGTCTCAAGCCATAAAATGCCATTGGCCAACCTTGAAGTATGATATGAATTCGATTTTCACCTGCAACCCCAAACTTCAAACTTCGAATTCTCTTCTCTGTATACTATTCACAACTCTAATACCATGTAGAATAATTTCTACAAATCCAGCTCTGATACCATGTATAAAATCTATAGGTTAACCTGATAATGCAATATAAATCAAAGCATAATACTATAACCTACTTCTACTATCAATTTGCGGAATCTTAAAGATCGAGTTGAATAATATAACCAGAATAAGAAGAATCAATGCACAATACACATGAAAATACTTTGGGGAAAGCCTCAGCTAAAAACCCCACTCTATTGTATTATCATACAGGTGGAAATACATAGGAATTATACAAAACCTTAGCTCTCACAGCTAACCAGCTCTGAGTACAATCCTCACAAATTCTCACAAGCAATCTTGGCTTCTCTCTAGCCTTCCTCTCTGCCCTCCAAGCTCCTATTTCCTTGTGTTGTTCCTAGTCGATGATTCTCCTTCAACCAAGTGGGTTATCTCCTTCCAAAATTGCACAATCCTCAAGGATTAAATCCTTGACTGCATGCATGAGTTTTCTCTTTGAGAAAACACATGCAATTGATAGTACACTGTCCTTGACTTTAATCTCAACTGGGTCTTTCTCAGAATAGACATGCATGAGTTTCTAATGAGGGAATCTTCAGTTAACTGGAGTAGCACTAGTTGAGTGCATGCATGCATTAACTGACTGTTAACTCACAATTTGTTCCTCAAACAATTTGGAACTAATTTAACTGGACTCAACTCAGTAAACTAAGTTAACTAATTACAACTCAAATATAACTCAATCTTATCTCCTTAATTTAAGGGATAACTCTTGCATGACTTCAGAAAGACTTCTAACTTGAATTTCTCCAACTAATTAATTCAAAATGAATTAATTAATTATTTCCAAGTAGCTGTTAAGACTAAATTCAATTTTAATTCACAATTTAATTCAAGGACAAATTAAATTGGAATATTCTTGTTGCCATATTTCAATAGTGCATAAGCTTGAAATTGTGAATTAGGCTCATGCATCATGTCAAGTTGAATAGGTTTTCATGGTCCTCTTGTATCTACATAACATATCTGCATTGGCAATGAATTACTCAATTGTCCTCTTGGTGAACTTCCTTCAACGTTGGTAATGAGGAGAAACATTTAACATCATGTGATTTTGCATGGATAACACAAATATCAACATCTTCTTTTTGCTCATTTTTTATTCTTAACATTTCTACGTGTTCAGTTAAATTGCTAAGAATTTTTGTTTTAAATTCATCAAACAAATTTCCAAGTTTAGCTTGACTTACCTATCTTGATGCTGATTGACTTACTCTTGCCCTTCCTCTTGATATGTGTTTGCATGTTTCACAAATTTCATCAAATGATAATTGGTATACATCACCTCTACTTATGAGATCAAGGAGATCAATCCATTCATCCCTAATTGTTCTAAGTAAGAGGGTTTTTAGTGTGTCAGATCCTAAATGATGTAGTTTTTCCCTCTTAACATTATACATGAACCTTTCTATTAGATCCTCTAGACTCTCATCTTCTCTTTGATTCATTTTAAATATTCTTCTTTAAGATCATGATCTTTATATTTTTCTAGAAATATATTTTGCATATCATTCCATGATCTTATTGAATTAGTCCCTAAACTCATGAATCATTTAAGAGCTCTATCCTTCAATGTTGTCGGAAACAATATCAATTTTTGAGTGTTCAATAAGTAACCATAAGATCTACAAAGGATTTCAAATTCAAAGAGAAAGGTTTCCGGATCCTCTCACCTTAGACCATGAAATTTTGGAAGAAAAGATGGAGGGATGTTCTTCATGTTCACACTATCATCAGTATCTTGAATGGGAAATCCAAAAGGATCTTCGTCGTTGTCATTATCTCCATCCATTTCTTCTACATTCTTTTCCATCTCTTCTTCTTCTGCAAAAGTGGATGTTGATGTGGCTCTTACTGCACCACATGATAAAACGGGGGGGTGGGTTGGTGTTGAAGATTTTTTTTGTTTTTATAATCGAATGAAAACACTAATGCAATGCACTTTTCTTATTTTGAAATGAAATATTCCTAATGAAATTATTTTTTGTTATTGCAAAAAGAAAAAATAAATTAATCAACTAGGGAAGAAAACAATGTGTACTTTGACACCTCCTCAGCAACGGCGCCAAAAAGTGATGAGCCTCGGTATTGCAACAAGAATGTTGCAACTCCCAAGGCTACCGACTTTAATTATCAACTCGGGGTTCATACAAACTTAAGAGGTATCGGCACTATATGTGCAGCATACAATGTGTCATTCTTTTGCTGTCATGATGTAATGGAGTGCATGTACTGAAATCAAATCCTAAACTAATTGCAGAAAATGAAATGCTCGAAATGGAAACCTTAACCTATTGCAAAAAATAAAATACAAGGAAAGAAACATATTCTAATTGCATAAATATCATGAACTAAATGTAAAAGAAACCTAACTTAATATTTTATCGCATGTGATCATTTAAACTAACTGAGCATGGAATTTGATCTAGAGAGTGCTAACTGATGTGTGCTTGAATAAATATAAAATAACTTTTTCCTTTTTATCTTTTGCTTGAAAAATGTAAATTCTAATCTTGCTTGGTTCTTTGGTAGGGTAGATGGGTGTGGAGGAAAAGGAGTAAAATGGTTCAAATGGCTTGGATGGAAAGTAGGGGCCTAATCCTCACTTCTAGTGATGATTTTTCTCAATTCGGGCTCAAAACAGGCCACTACAGGTTTTCCTACAGGATGTTTATAGGATCCCCTATCTTATTACAAAAAGTAGGCCGAAAGCTTAGGAAGTGGTCTAGAAGGTGGAATGGAGCTTGGGAAAGGTGGATAATGGAAGAATAAGGCATGGATGTGGTGGACACTACCCAGAACTCAAGCAAGGGCTTCAAGATGGGTAGATTTGCTCAATGGAAATGGCAATTTTTTCTTTGGCAACATGGGTGGATGAGGTGAATGAGATGAGGTCTCCCTGAAATGTATAATCTCCTATAACAACACACATTATTGTCTGCATCTATCCAAAAATTCATCTATACATGGGAAAGATATATTAAATAATGTAAAATTACTTAGTCTAAAAATCAGAAATTCAAGAACTAGTGAGCTAGTAAATCTATCAAATGCGTAACCTAATCAAGTGAAAATTCAATGGGGTAATTTTTTTTATTAAATAGAATGATTTTTTGATATAATTCAAGTGAAACCAACTCTATTGAAACTCATTAGCATGCTCTAAAAAATAGCATAAATTTACTGTTCATTGCTAAAAAGGAGTTCTAGAAATCTAGATTTAGGAATAAGAAGACTAATCCAAGTAGCTCAATGATTACTATGACCTTCCAAAGATTTTCCAAGGATGAAATGATGCTTTTGATTATGCAAAAGAACTTACATCAACCATTTAACCCAATCCTAGAACAAGAAATTATTAACACTAAATGCAGAAATGGAAAGAAATAAGAACAAGAGATGCATGTGAATAAGAAGTGAAAAGAAGAAAAGAAAATGATGCAAAAGGGATCTGAGACTCTTGGGATGGACAAGCCCAAGGAAACTCAGACACCTATGGAGGAGAACAAGATTTATAAGTTGAACATGACACCAATCTTCATTATTTTCATCAATACAATTACATCCCTGCAAGAAAATACAATGGAGCTGCAAAAATATGAGTTCTCTCCACAAGAAGACTAATAAATGTCTCTCCCTAGAGGAATGTTCAACTTGGTACTTATACAAAATTATTAGTAATCATTACCCATGAAAGGAGGAAGCTTTCTCGACCAAAATCCCTTGATTAGTGGATCTGGTTCCCTATACCAAGAATCTGCATTAAATGGCAGGGAACACATTCCTAGATTTTCTCAATCATTGGAGTTCCACAATCTATGTCATAATTCCATAATATCTTGTTGATTTATTATTTAATATTGATCTTCCTATAGTAGGGAGCAAGTCCCTAAAGTATCTCCTCCTCCAAATCTTCATAATCTGCCCAATATTCTCATAATAGTCCACAAAAATAAATAATATTAGGAACAAATATGCAATTATTCATAAACCTTCCTAATTAATATATTAAAGTTAAAAATACATTATCTAATGCAAAAAAAGAGGTTTTATGTGCTGAATGATGGTCATAGGCCTTAATTTATGTTTAATTTAGAGGCATGGGCCTTAATTTATGTCTAATTTAGAGGCCCATCACCAATCTACCCCGAGCAGTGTTGGATAAGGATCCTTGTCTCCAATAATATCTATTACTTTGAAATCTACATGGGTCTTTACCCCTACTACATCCACTTATACATCCTCTAGTCTCCCAATTGGAAGTATACAATATTGATTCACCATCCACAAATGGATTGGCAAGAATTTCAATTGAGGTTTCCCCAATGCTTCCCACGTTTTCCTTGGTAGGATATTGACATCGAAGCAAAGATTTAGCATAGTGTCCTTGATCTGAAATCCTAAAATCTAAACATCAATTTTGAATTTTATACGTGTTCTCTTCTTGTTCCTCCATACTCTCATAGTGTGTATTTCTTTCAAGTTAGTGGAGATAACTCCTCGCCCAACCTCCTCCTCTGGGATGGTCTCCTTTAGAATTTTCTGCAACTGCCCCAACATCTGGTCATCATTCATGATCTACCGGAATAATCTAAACCATTCCTCGATAGGTCGAATAGTTGTGGACTTTGGAAGGTCCAGGCTTTTAGATTTATGAGACTTTGTATGCCCCTTTAGTGGTCCTACGCCCGCCAAATTGTCAAAACAAAAGTGCCTTCGTGTAATATTGCTTCTGTTGCTTGAGGTCATATGAGCGCTTTGGGGAGGCCAGTATGATGATCATGGGCTAGTCTGCGGTTCCTCGATCAACCCTGGTATTTTTTCCTCCACATGTGACTATATTAATATTTGATAGGGGACTACCTTCATTACTCTTAGCTCTACGTTAATCAAGTTTTCTCCCCTCCGTCGGTTTCACTCCTCCCTTCTTCCAATTAGCTCTGTACAATCCTTTGTTGTGTGTGCCTTAACCCTACATTGAGAGAACCAGGGTGTTCTTGGTAGAGGGAAATCCCATGCAACATGTCTTTCTTGGTCATATAGTTGTAACATCGAACTTGTTCTTTTCTTCCTGGCCTTTCACCCCTTGTTCTTCCTTCTCACCCTCCTCAAGTAGTCTCATTAACTCAGAAGGTTGAGCGGTCTAACCTATCTGCTAGAGCATCCAATGCTCTACATTGGTCAATGTGGTGAGTTGTGGAAGCACATAACTCACAATAATTGTTATTTGGAACATTGGAGTATTTTTGTAATATCGGGCATAGACGAGGAGAGTGTCCATACCCCCTGCATACTTCACAGTACTTCGAATGGTTGCGTCTAAGATACAACCCTTGTGATCCTACCTACATGACTCCCGCTATGGGTGTAGGCCCAAGTGATCCCCCTGGAGTAGATGCAGTACCTGTGCCCCACAACCTTGGGCGTTATGTGGCAACATGAGCTTCCACCAAGAAATTTGTGCACCACACATTCGATCTCGCCAGTGGGGCCAGTTGCAAATCTTTTAACTTCTCTATTAGACTTCCAATTTTATGTTGAAGACCTAAGATAGATGGATCATGCGATGTTTCTCCCCCTTGGTTTTCATGCAGGCATCCTACCATAGCTTCTATTTGAGTTACTTACTTGATAGCATCTTGCAACGTGTCAATCTTGTGTTGCGTCAATGGTGTACGGGTGATGAGTAACAATGCTTTGATAAACCAATCTCTTTCATGATTCGGGTCTATTGGGTAACTAATTTTACTGATTGCATGCTTAAATATTCACATCATTTCCCATGCGGTCTCTCCCTCCTGTTGCTTTATCTCCCACAGCTTCGACAACCCTTGTTGATCAGTTTGGGGAAGTTTGAATTCTTGTACAAATTCTCTTTTAACATTGTCCACAGTTGGGTTTTGGTGTAAATCTGACCATTTTATGAACCACCTCAAGGCTCTTTCCCTAAGAGTGGTCTAAAATTTGATTAGCTTCACATTATTAGGCATTTGGCGTGCTCTCCAGATGGCCTCACATAGATACCAATGTTGTCCTACGTCTTCGCTCCCCCTATTGGAGTACTTGGGATACCTTGTGAATGATCCCGCCATTTTTTACTGAGTCTGTGCTAAAATCACAAATCCTTGTGATCCCGGTTGTAGAGATCCTTGCAAACCTGTATTACTGCTACTATTTCCACTGCTACTAGTACTAGCTTTATAATTAACATGCACACTATGAACTCTTATAGTTTTGATCAACTTAGAAAGTAATTTGTCAGGATTGTTATAGAGTACCAAGGGAAGGTTGGGGGAGACACTACCTGAGCTTCAGGGGGTGGATCATTGATTCTTTTCGACGCATCATCTTCAGCAAATAGTCTTCGTATAGTAAAATGCATGTCATCCTCTAGGCCTTCCTTTGAGTTGACATGGCCTTTTCCATCCAACCTCTCCCTCTCCACTGGTGAGGGAGGTTCCCTATCGCCTTCTGAACCCACAACAGTTTCGTTTGTCTATATCCCCTCCGCCGAGATTTCTTCCATCATGTCTCCTTCCTATGGACTTCTCAACACTGCTCCTGCTTGGTCCAATCCCTCTTGTTGCCTTTTAATCATCTGCATTGCCCTTTCCTACCATCTCTCTGCTATCCACACTTTCCTTTACACTCTTAGATCCCTAGCCTTTCAAGAATCATCTGCATCCATCCTCCTAATAGCCTCATAGTTCCCTGATTGGTAGCATCCCTCACTTTAGGTCATTCCCCTAATACTAGGTGTTTATGCTACCATGCTTGGTCCTTGGAATAATAGTAAGCCATCTTCCACCATTAAGACCTTGATCCAGAGGGTTACTTCTTTTAGCAACTTCCCTCGCAACCCTCCTTGGAACACAGCTTCAGCTTTTGAAAAGGATTGATGGCTTTCTGCCACAAACTCAATAATATATCCTCCTAGTGTGGATTGTACCAAGAAATATATCACCCTCTTCAGGTTCATGTTAAGACAATGTAGTGCAGCGAGATATGCTTGAGTCCAGTTCCGACAAGACAACTTTTGTCCACTAGACCTCCCTTTCACCTACAATCTCTGTAACCAGTTGTAAAGTTCTTCTAGAAATTTGCACCAGAAGATCTCATATTGATCACTCACTAGTTCTGAATACAGGATTTTGTCCTTTAGTTTCACAATAATCTAGCAACGGAGTTGAGCTTGCTGATAAACAAATTGTTCCACTTTCTCATCCCACCAATTTCATAGTTCTTTCTTAAATATCTTCGATACCATATTCCAAACCCTCTTTTTTTTCAAGTCCTGGAAACTGAACCATTTGTTGGCACATAAATAGTAACAAGGTTAAGACCCTGCGTTCGAGCATAGGGGGACAACAAGGCTCTATTGTAGCCTAACACAACACCGACATTTTCACCTTACCCGATATGGGTAAGGAGTCTCACGTAAGGCATGTCGCAACCTAAGTTAGAGGAGGGTTGGAATCCGATACCAGGGAAACCATATCAAAAGATAGAGAGCAAGGAACAGTAACTTAACATCCAAAGAAACCAGATCGCAACAGTCTATGCATGCTATAACAAGTGCATATAAAAAATTTTGAATAACCAGAATAAACACACCATGATCCCATAACAAGCTTCTTCAATACTATCAAAATAGGCACATTACATAATTATCACGACATGTTCCTCAGTATCAAAAATCTTGCAGATGGGATACAAACTCATACAAAGATCATCATGGAGTTATTCTCATAGCTCTGCAACATAGGATGAATGGAATTACCGAGAACACAACATAACCAACCGCTTCATGGTTCTCCGTTTTATTTTTTATCTTCTTCTTTATTTTCCTGCATGCCAACCCGAACTGCCAATTCCTTTTCCCCTACTCGGTTGCCTTCATCCTCAGCGACTCCTACTCTTTCCCCGCTTGGTTGTCTTTGCTTTTTCCCATCACTCCTCTGCAACTTCTAGTCTTCTACCAGTCTCTTGTCTTTCCTCAGTTGTCAGTGCCGCAACTTCCCAACGATCGTTTCCGCCACTTGTCACTAGCCTCTTTCTCTACAAAATATCATAAAAACGAAGGCCCCAACATATCAACATGACTATGAGCCATGGAAACATACACTCACAAAGCTCAATATTGTACTGTCCAATAATGGGAACATATGTGATGGAATATATTATGTATATTCTACAAACTTGATGATCAAACTAGTAATAGTAGGTATTGTTGATTACATAGATTTTCCAAACTTTAGACATTACAATGTAGTTCTACAAGTTGATGTTTCAATGATGGTGTTAGTATGAATGAACCTATGTACATCATGCATCTAACTAAATATTTTAATTTTCATCCTTTGGAAATTCATCTAATCTGCGTGAATATTAATGGTGACACTATATATTAAACGTAATCAGTCGGGTCCATTATATTGTAGAATTTGTGGTGTTTTCACTGTCATTGCTAAACATAATCTAGATGGAATTTTTAATCAGTTGGCATTACTGATTTCTTTGACTAGAAAAGTCTGCATTATTGTCTTCAAGTTAGTAATGTTGCATAGTGACTTATGGTTGGACACATGTGCATGAAAATGAAATATTATTTTGCATGAATTAGAACTGTGGTGGATGATAATGTTTAGATCATAATGACTATGTCTATTAGAAGGTTTTGTTCCATCAATTGTTGTTATGGAAAATACCTCCATGGAAACTTTTCTTTAATTCCATTATATGTATTGTCTGGAGAATATATCTTTATTCTCTATGCTTACTCTTAATCCCTGGAAACTTTTTATGTAAGTGAAAAATTAACAGGACCAATACTTTTTATTTTATTGAAGTATTGAGAAACATTGAAGCATGTGAAAATTGAAATGCATTTTGAGTATAAACGACAAGATGTTTTGTATGTAAATAACATGTTTTGGTAAAGGTTATGGTTTTATGAAGTATATTTATGACTAATGTTGTTAATATGAGTAAGTAGGGTAAGGTTAATGTCTGCCAATGATGTCACTAAGATTCTGACAACACGAAACATAAAAACTAGTGAAAGGTGAAAAGGTTACAATGCCACTTGCGACTAAAAATGGGAAGGTATAATGGTTACTATTATGCAAACATGACATGCAAAATTTGTTCATAGAAGATAGAATGGTTTTTTTTCTAAAATGCATGTTTGATTATTATGTGAAAAACTCGAAATGAACACCACCCGTAAGACATGAGATATCAGTCATGAATTGGTGGATTTTGGGGGATGCCCTAATTAAAGGCCAAAACCATGAGGACCCGAACACATGAAATGTTTCAAGAAATCATAAGCTAATAGCAATCATGAGTTGGTAATTGAAAATTATTCAAGGAAGCATTCAATGATAGTGGAGATCAAATTGTAACTTGTTTTTTTATGGTTGATCTTTTGTTTTAATAAAATAAAATGCAGATTGATAAGCAATGTCAAGGAAAAGTAGATCATGACTTGTAAAGGAGAAATCCAAGCAACTGTTGAAATGATGAAAAACTGAGATGAAGTGGCAAGGACCACACATGGAGAAGGCCATGAGTTTTTATTCCCAATAGGAAAATCCATCTAACATAGATAGGATAGGTCATATAGTGGAATAAGTCCTAGGAAAAAGTGGTAGGGTTCTTATGCATGCTACGAGACCTGGGAGGAGGTGATTAATTGTAGTTGAACGGAATAAAAAGGATGGTTTGAGGCCATTAGAGCATTGAGGGATGCATGTCTAAGATGGATTTCATGATTCCACTATTTATATTGAAAGAAAGTTGGATACAACCCATAAGGCACTTGGGTGGTGAAAATTATCATAGTAGAGTTTTGGAAGCAAGTAGGTTGGATTCGTCTCTACAAAGTCATGATACTAGACTTATGGATGTCTTTAGCAAGGGCTAAGACAATATGTACCTTGTGAAGTTATGACTACTTCGATCATTACTATTATTAGAGAACTATATTCTCTCATAGTACTATTGTAAATGTACTGTGCTAAATGGTTGCACCTGGAATTACGTAAATGATTGATAGTTAAAATTATTGTGATTGAAAATAATGTGATTATGATTTAGAAAACACTAATTGTGTTTCCTTGGTCAATATGCCACTTTGTATTAGCTTTGGGATGATAAACCACCCAAGGTGCTTGTTCTCAAGTTGATAAAGAACTCTTAGAGTGCATGTCGCAGTTGATAAACCACCTGTGATTAAAATATTGTGGAATTGACATGGTTTCCAAGAATATTGGTAGGTTAAAAGGAAAAAAAGTATAATGATGAGGAAAGGAAGAAGAGAAGAACATCGAGGATGGTGTTATTTTTTAAGGGGGGAGTATGTAATATCCCTAAAACCCGAACATGCATATTAATTTTGAAATCTTGATAAATGGTGTGTGATTTTTTCTACCATTAAAATTTATCTTTAATCACTCTACAAATTCTCATTCATTCATGGCTTTAACTGAATGAGCACTTTGTTCTATTTTTATTGATAAAGATAAAGATAGTATCCTGGTGTGTAACTTTTGTTTAGTTTAATTTTGAGCAACTATGTATAAAAACTAATTTGAGATATATAAATATTGATGTTAGAATATTTAATATATTAACTTAATACGTAAAAGAAACGTTACACAATCCCTTGATTATTTTGATATGTTAACATTTGTATTAGTTTCTAATTTATGTTTTCCAATTACTTTTGTAACGGTAATGTAACATACAATATTTCAGAGACAGTAGCATTAAATACCTTTATTAAGGAATTGTTTGTCGTATGGTTATACTTGATTATTTCCCAATTGTCTCGCAATGTTCTATATGTTATTTGAATCCTTTAAATTGTGTTTATTACATTAAAATTCGATCACAGAATCCACAAGATCATATACATTATGTTTTTATTTATTTCAATAATGAAATGGAGATGGAAATCCAAGGTTTAAATCTCATGAAGGAAACAGTTCTTTCTACCAGTGCCACGTGGAAAGATGTGAGTGATTTAGATATGCCAAGTTAAACTATAGACTTGTTCGTTAGTTGTAATCAGAGTTAATACACTCGGTGTGCTCCAAAACGGGAACCAAATATCTAGTCATCAAATGCATGCACCCAACTTTAGTTGTCATTCAATTTCACATCAAGAATCAGTTGTAGAAACCCATGCTTGGTTCTGGAACGTGTTAGAGTCGGTCTTGTCAGTCCTCCATTAGAGATCAAAACTCTTTCTGCATTTCATTTTTAGGTGTCTTGCTCCATTCACTCAGCTGCATTCCGCTAGGGGCATGCCATTATCTGACGGAAGGGCCTCATAATTCATTCCCCTCATGTCTTGTACCTAATAGCTTAGGTCTTTTCATCAATGTGTATTAAAGTCCATCACAGTCAATGTTTGATCTTTTAGTGGATGAGAGTCATTTCGGTCATTAAGTCTAGGGATTAGTCATTAGGTCTTCAAACAATGTCTAGTAAAGCCAGCGAGGCCAGAGGGAGGCTCTTATAAAGTTGTGATTCAAAGATTTTCATCGTCATATTGATAGATTACGACTGTTCTTCAAAACTCTGTTTTGAAGAAAAGTCAACAGTTTGCCATTTGTAATAATTTTCAAAAGTTTCTCAGTGGATTTCTCCAAGCGCAGCCCTGGTCTCCTTAGCCAAATTCCATGTCAGCTACCCCTGCAAAAAATTGCCAAAAATTTCATCATTTTAGTCAAAGAAATCAAAAGGAAGTGTGAAAAGCACAGTTGTATTAATTGTGAAAAAGTGCCAAAGTGAAAACATTACAAAATGGGTTTTGGAGGAAGAAAAAATCAAATCCAACTCTTGCAACATATTTCTCCAAGTTATATAAATCATTTGTGACAAGTTACATTCATGAAATCTTCTAGCAAAGTCGAATTTGGAGGTTGAAGAACAAACCGCAGTTGAAAGGCCGTGACTGTGTCAAAGGATTGGAGTGCGGCGCACAGGTGGAGGAGCACGGCGCACATAGAGCGCGCGGCACACTGCGGATTTCCGCCCAATGCTAATTCAAACAGGTGCGATGCACACAGAGGGTGCGGCGCACTGGGTTCTTGGCACGGCGCATATACACAGAAGCCCGATTTTGCTCTAAATTTGCAACCAATTGCCTTCAATCCCTTGAATTTGCCAAGTGGGGTCAATCTCTCAGTGTTTCATCCATTTTTATGTTAGTATGATGATAGTTCATGGCGGCTTATGGTTGCACAAAAACTCTTAAACCCTACCACTTAAAATCACCAAAGCAAATGCTGTTAGGGTTACAAACTCAGTGTGTTGGTGCCAAGGTTCTTCCTCCATTTCATTTTTCCTTCTTGCCCTCATTCCCTTCTTCCCTATTCCACTTTTTCCATTTCTCCCTATCCTAAATTGCTACTAAAATCCTATTCCCTATCCCCTCCGCACATTTGTCAAAGGTAAAACCCCAAACCCTACCCCATATAAATTTTCCTAACACCCCAAACCCTACCCCATATAAAATCTCCTAAACTCCCTAATCCCTTCATATTATTCCCCTTCCTAATAGCCCCTTGTTGCATTTTCCCCTTGGTGACAGATTTCAACACCAAAAAGAGCAGTTCAAGCACAGTTCATACACAGCAGTCATCTTGTCTTCAAGGTATCTTGTATAGCAGCCATGGCATCTGAGCATTCATCAGACTATGAGGTGGAAACCCAAAGTGACTCTCCCTTGGAGGAACAGGCACCCTGGAGGCCTCATAAGAGTGGCAGACATGTTAGAGAAGAATCGATCACCCTTACAGAATTGCAGGCCTGCCCTCTTGCTATGTCCTATTTTCAGCATCAGTCATGCTATGAGTTTTGTCAAAAGGTGGCTAGTGTCCAATTTCATCATGAGTTGGCTCGTCTTTTTGTGCTGCACTTGCACGGAGATCAAGCTATCTTGGCTGGTGTCACCTTCACACTTACACCAGAATCTGTCTCATTAGCAACCGGAATACCGAACATTGGTGAACCACGGCACAAGAAACAGAAGATTGACCAGCAGCATTATGAGCCTTACATCAAAACCAGTTTCTTAAGGCAGCTCAAGAGGGTGTTTCCATTCCGGTATCTGAAAGATGAATATGCTTCACTAATGAGATTGATAATGAAATATTTCAGCTGTGAGGGGCGATTCTCTCGTCTTTATGCTTATCAAATCAGGTTTCTCATGCATTTCACCAGGGTACAGATGATGAACATTCCGTATTTCATTTGCCGGAACATAGAGAGGATGACCACCTTTATACAACGCAAAACACCTTAGAAGCAACTTAACAGTGTCTATCATTTTGCTCTTATTAAGATTTTGGTGGTTCATAAACTTGGATTGCAGGGAATCACTTGGGATGATTTCATCTCGCATGATTTCTTCAGAGCTTCACGGGGAGTATCAAAGGTTAAGAATGAGGGTGAACCTTCTCATCAGTATGAGCGCCATGAGACTGCTAGTATGTCGATATTCATCACATATCAGAGGGGTGCTAGACATTTGTTTGCAGCAGCAAAGCGAGTGTTATCTCCACCCGGGGTGGAAGGGGCCTCGCTTCCTCCATCAGCATCACAGGAACAACACAAAGGCAAGGATCCAATGCAGGATGAGGGGCCTTCAGGTGAGCCATCAGGTGAACGAGAGACCGAATTCATTCTCCTTCATGATGATGATACAGATACGGGTCCACAAAGCGCCAAACTTAGAGAGATAATCCAGGAGCAGCAATCAGAGATCGAAGCCTTATCCCTTGAATTGGAGAGGGCTAAGTGGAACATGAAATATCTGGAGCAGAGGAACAAATAGCTTGAGGATCAGCAAGTGATCATGGAGCTACAAAACATTCGCGAGAATCGCCAAGCTGCGCAAAGGAGAAGAGTTGAGCTCATGTCATTGGAGCAAGAGATTAATGAAGATCGGGAGGCCAACCTCGAGAGAGTTAACATGCAATTAGAGAGGCTATTGGACAAGTCTGACAAGGACCATGCATTGTTGAGACGCATGGCTTTCCACTACATGGCGCGAAACAAAGTGTGCAAGGTCCGAATCAGGAATTTGAAGGCGAAATTGAGGAAGGCAATCAAGAAGCAAAAGAGGCAAAGGGAGCTCGATCGACTTCAGATATTGGCTGAAGCATCTTTAGCCCAGCATAACACTTGATAAGGAATCTCCAGCCCAAATTTCAAGAAATTTGGGGCATTTTTGGGATTTTTGGAAATTTTTGTGCAAAAAACAAGGTTTTTCTGCCTGTGCGCCGCGCCACGTGGCGCGCACTTACAATAGGGAGCTCCAAATGACAAAAGGTTTAAATTTTTGGATTTTCCATGTAAAATCATGACTGTTGGTGCATTTCCAAGAAGTTTGGGCCAATTTTGAGTCCTCAGGAGGTCAAAAACACCCAAAAAATGACCTCTCTACCCCTATTTTGACACACAGGAAGCAGTCTTGGGAGATTGCAATTTTGGAGGGGCAAATTGGCACCAAATTAAAAAATTAAACTTGGGTTGGAAAGTAGATAGGCAGATCTTTCCAACAAGCACACTTGGGCTCAATTTGGACTTCTATAGGTGCCTCAAAACCAGCTCCAAAGTGGCGCGACGCATATAGTTTTTGGCGCAACGCACAGAGACCCAAAGGCCAAAATCACTCCCGCTTCACAAAATTTCGATTCGCAATTTTCTCCAAGTGGGCCCGCTCATTTACAATACATTTTTCCCGGCATCGAAGGCAAAGTTTAAAAATAATTTTTGGCTTCTACCCAAGTGGCCAAATGAAGGCGAATAGCCACCCAAAACATCTGCGCTCATATTTGCTTTTTTCTAATTGGTCCTCATAGAAAATTGAATGTAACTGCTGATGGTTGGCTCTTCATCTCCTGGGTGGATCGAATTTCTCATGGCAAAGATTATTTATTGTATTGAGAGTCATTTTGTAAAGGGTTGGAATTTCTGGGAAACTGTGGGAGATAAACCCAGTCACTCACTGTACATTTTGACAGAGAATTAATGAAAGATTGCAGCTCTGGTTCATGAAATTCCTGTGCGGTGAGTTTAGAAAATGTATCTTCTTTATGTTTCATATGTATTTCGTTATGTTTCATATTTTCATTCATATTCATTTCCAGTGAAAGCTTTCTGAGAAAAAAATGTAGAATTCAGTGTACTGCTCTACCTTGGGATAGTTTTCACGTTCTATGTTTTCTTCTGTTGAAAAGGATTCATGCCCTTTTCACACTCTTAAACAATCTCTCCACTTCATATTATTTCGAATTTAATTGCTAGACTTTTCGCCTGTCTTGCCTCACGAAATAATCTGTGTCTTTGAGTTAAATTCTTTGCTCATGTTGTTCCTTGGCCCCACACATCCCAGAAAACTCAGTCATTTTTCAAAATACCTCCATCATATTTGTTTACCTAGCCTAAAATCAGTATCCATTTTTGTGTCATCTCAGACCCTATTGTTTATTTTCCTGAGCGTGACCCGGAGAGAGCCCTCTCCTGTTCTGGTAGGGCTAGCTACCAGACTGAGCATGGTTTGTGGTTACCCTGAATTTTGCCTTCCTTCAGCCTAAGGCAGATTTAGGCCCTAACATAGTGGCGACCGTACTGGGGAAGAAATTCTTCATTTGTTAGTCTTCTCCGTTGCGTAAAAGGCAGGCTTAACCTACAAACACCGCATACTTCTGATAGTTCTAAGCTTCCGGATGATAAGTTTAGGATTTGATAGGCTGAGTAAGTTGTTCATGTCCTGTTGATTTTTTGAAAATAGCACGCTGGCTTCAATAAGATATACCAGAGCCAATCCAAATCCTGATCCTCCTCATATCTATGAAAACCCCAATTTGATTCCAAGACTCCTTCGTCAAGAGAGCACTATAACTCCCGTGTTCAAATCCCATTCATGTCCTGACATTTTTTAGTATCTTGAAGAGCTTGAGTTTGATGAGCAATTTGAAATATCATTGTTCGAGACCAAATCCGAAAGGGCTGTTGACTATACTGTCCCCAATCCACAGTTTCTTGTAGACCTAGAAACTGAAAGGGCTAATCGGTCAATTGATAATTATATTGCGACACAGCTTCAAACTCAAATTGTTAATTCCCTACAAACTGCACACACCCATCCAACACCTCCAAGACCAAACCCACCAAGAGTGATGGCTGCTCGTTTTTCACCTCTTGTGCTGCCTCAAGTTCTAGATGATATGCCCACAGATTATCAAAGCAAAATCCCTTTGTTTGATGGCGCTCCTAACAGCATTACCGCTCAGCAACATGTGGACAGAATGGCAGATTTCTATGACCTTCATGAGATTGATGCAGAGAATGTGACAATGAGACTCTTTGTACAGACATTTGCCGGTGAAGTTAGGAAATGGTTCAGAGGTTTTCCGGCTGCACGTATCACTACCTTGGCCGAACTGCAAAGACAATTTTTAGACCGCTGGCAAGTAAAAAAGAATCCTCTTCAAATTCTGGCTTAATATGAGCAGATCAAACGAAACGCTAGTGAGTTGGTCCATGACTACTGCATTAGATTCAATTCCATTTATAATGAAATTCCTGATCATCTAAGGCCACCTGTGGGACTAGCCATGATGAAATTCCCGGATGGTTTTGATGCTGACATGGCTTATAAACTAAGAGAAAGAGAGTCGACCACAATGGAAGACATGCAAAAAATCAAGGTCAGCGTTGAAGCAAATCTGCTGTCCAAGAGGGCTAGAGAAAAAGCAGAAAAGAAGGTCACAGTCAAGTAAGAGTCTTCCTCGATGGATCAATTACTCAAGAAGGTAGAGCAGATGCTTGAAAGGATGAAACTGGACAAACCTGAGCCACAAGTTAGAAATTCTAACTTCCGTGGCCAGCAGCAGCCACAATATAGGATAAGACAGAGAGATCAGCGAGCCCAAGATCAAACAGCACAGCAGCCATTACAGCCACCTCTGCAGCAAAATTTTGTGAATGGACTGGAGTCTGATGAGGAAGGGAAGGTAATAGGGGAAGAGAACCACTTATTTACTCTGGATGATTTGCCTACTTACATTACTGAAGAGGAGGAGTATGCGGAAAGTTCAGCTGCACACAAAGACGCATATTTCATTCTAGTAAGTGACACCATTTTAGAAGAATAATCAGAGGAGTATCAAAGAGGCTATATGAATGCTCTGTCCGCTCAGCAACGGCAATATTTACTTAGAAATAGAGATGTGCCAGTTAACCCAATTCAGAAGAGGAAGGAAGTTTCGGCATCAAAGAATGATTCGTCAGTTGCACAAAGGAAAGGCAAAGAGGCACTTGGACCTGACATCAGCAATTCACCATCAACAGAAAAATCAAATCAGCAAATTGTATCAAGAGAAAAGGAAAAGAAAGAAGCCCCAGTCAAAGAGGTAGAAAAGACTTCCACTTTTAGTTTAGAGAATGAAATTTCCAAATTGAAGGTATCCATTCCCTTGACTGAAATAATGAAGAACAACAGTTATAGGGGGCAGGTTTCTAAAATTTTAAACTGTGATCCAATGTCTGATATGGTGAATGTCGAAGATGATCAACCCGAAATGATTTTTGGGCTAGCATTGAATGGTGAGTCTCCAGACAATGACGTGCCACCTTTTTATATCAGTTTGAGATTGCATGATTTTGTGTTACACAATTCCATGTTCGATTCCGGAGCTTCTCACAATCTCATGCCCAAGGCTATCATGGATAAGCTGGGTTTGGACATCACCCGGAAATACCATGATGTCTATTCGTTTGATTCCAGCAGAGTAAGATGTATCGGGCTCATCAAAGACTTGGTTGTAAGTCTGGATCAAATCCTAGTAAAGAATGTTTTGATGGATATTGTGGTAGCAGATATACCTCCCAGGTTCGACATGCTTCTTTCCAGATCTTGGGTAGCAAAACTGAAAGGGACATTACAACTAGATTTCTCCTATGCAACAATTCCAGTGTTTGGTCAAATGAGAAAACTGTATCGGGAAAAAAAAATGAAATACATGATTACAAGCAAGGAGAAACCCGTTAATCATCCAATTAATTATGTACATACAGATCTAGAGTCTTTTGTTTTGTATTCAGATAGTTTTAATGATGTAGATAGTCAGTTAGTTGAAGCAGAAAGTATTCCAGAAATAGTAGAAAATTTCACAGAAGTTTTGAAGAAAGAAGGACGAGAACAACAAAACACCGTTGAGAAATTAGCTGAAGGTAACGGACAACAAGCAAGAAAAACAGAGCCAGCAGAATTTCGGCACTTGGAAGAAGAGGAAGAAGGTTTGTGGACCATGGATTTTGATGGTGCAGTGGGAAATGATGGTGTCGGAATTGGTATTTGGGTACGCAGTCCTTTCTCCGCCCCGAACAAGGTGCCTAGTAATGTGCGGGTATGCTCCTACAAATTAGCTTTTGATTGTTCGAACAATGAGGCTGAGTATGAAGCTCTGATTGCTGGCCTAAAGATTCTAAGAAAGATGAATGCTAAGAGGATTGTAGTATATGGCGACTGCGAATTGGTGATTAAGCAGGTCAAAGGCGAATATCAAGCAAAACATCCTCGGATGCGGGCTTACCAGAACGCAGTCCTAGACATCCTGAAATTATTTTCAGAATATACCTTGACATGCGTGCCTCGTATTAAAAATAGCATTGTTGATGCTCTTGCTAAGGCAGCCAGTAGTTTGAAGATTCCAATGAACTCCAGTAATAAATTCGAAATCCATGTCAAGCATCGTCCGACTGTCCCCTGTTGGAAATAATACTGAGAGGGGGGGTGAATCAGTATTATCAAGTTCTTTTAACAAATC
This sequence comes from Pinus tabuliformis, assembly GCA_031772625.1. Classification (NCBI taxonomy): domain Eukaryota; kingdom Viridiplantae; phylum Streptophyta; class Pinopsida; order Pinales; family Pinaceae; genus Pinus; species Pinus tabuliformis. The sequence goes on from CM062816.1 coordinate 366,240,573, forward strand.
TTCCTTATTTACACTTTGAATTATTTTTGCATATCAGTACCATAAAATAATGAGCATGAACAAGAAAAACAGATAGTCACACCAAAGAACACCAGATATAAGGTGGAAACCCAATGTGGGTGAAAACCACCTGCTGCAATATGTCTCTATCTTCTTTCAAATTAGAAACTCCTTTTACAATGATTTTGTACTGGTGCAGTCCTTTACCAGTACGCAGGCTGCAACCTGCAGAGAGCTACAACTCTCTCTCGTTTTCCAGTCTCTCCTGGAAGGGAGCTACAACCCCCTACTTCTTTTCTTACAAGGACCACTTTTCATAAATTTTCAAATGATCATCAAGTACATGTAAATTACACAGTCAACTGCAGTAACCAGATCAACAATAACAGAACTAAACCCAGAACACCTTATCAACAGAAAAATTCAGTCAACAGAAGATCTTAAGACAGATATGCAGTTTTTCTTTCTCTGGCCTGCGTCGCTACGCACTACACCTTCTGCTTCCCTGCGTATACCCGCAGAAAGCCTTCTGCTGCACCGCGTACCCACGCACTGCTTCTTCAATCGCGTTGCGTACTGTTACTACAGGTACGCACCCAGAGACACTATCGCGCCACGTACTTCTACTGAAACCACGCATTCATAAATACTATCGCGCCGCGTACTTTTACTGTGCGTACGCACCTGAACCTCTGTTGCGCTGCGTACCCACGCAGTTCTGCTTCTTCTGCTCTGCGTACCCACGCACTTGCACCGTTATTCCCCTGCGTACTTCTGATTAGGGCCGAATTGGCAATTCACCAGTGTGCCACAGTTAGTCGGATGCCTAGATCTGATCATGCGCTCGAGAGATCACCCTTCACAAATTCGCTTTCAACTTCACTTTCATATAGATCAAGCTTTTAAGACAATAACCCAATATTTCAGATCTTAAGATATTCAATTTGCAAAGATGCTTAGCCAAGTGATCTCCTTTGCTTTATATAGGCAAGCTCCTCCTAAAATCATGGATCAAAACCATAGATAACCAATACCAGGGGCCCAAAAACATGAGGCTCAATAATAATAATAATATAAAACAATACCACGGGCCAAAACCATAGAATCAAGAGCGGCGGGCTAAATACCACGGGCCAAACATAGGAAACCCCACGTGAATGCGCTTCTCTGCCTTGAAGTAAGTGAAACTGGGGGTACGCACCTTCTAAACAGGTGACCTGCGTGTCTAGCCGCGGTCCCTTCACGGAGTACCGGTGTGTACGCATCTTCTGAACTGTTCTCCTGCGTACTTCTTAATTTTCAACATTTTGAGAGCCTGATCAGAGCATTGCCACTTGGGGGTGTTGCCATCAAGTACAACATCTGTAACATAGAGCCATACCAGAATCATAATGCCAACATCCCCGACAATCAGAGGTATTGGCAAGTTTTCCAAGATGATGAAGAGATTGATGATTTTCTGCAAAACAAAGGTAAGTTCAAAGAGACGTCAATTGATGAAGAAAATGATGATGGCAAAGATGAGGTGCAGATCAATCAAATGGATGTGTTACAGCTAAAGGATAACATTATTCCTAAAGGCTTGATACCTTTAGAAGAACTCTTTGATCAAGATGACATAGCCCGCAAACCAACATTGCAACCAACAGAGAAGGGTGTTGAAGAGGTCAATATCAGAACAACTGCTAATCCTAAAATGGTTAAACTATCTAAAGCATTACCACAAAAGATGAAAACCAAATATATCAGTTTGTTGTCTTCATTTTCTGACGTGTTTGCTTGGGACTATTCTGACTTGAAGACATACGATACCAATATAATTCAACACACTATACCCATTAAGCCTAATCAGAAACCTTTTAGACAGAAGTTGAGAAGGCTAAATCCAAAACTGCTGCCATCAATTGAAAAGGAGATAAACAGGTTGTACAAATCAGGAATCATTGTTCCCATCAGATTTTCGGATTGGATCTCCAATTTGGTGCCCGTGCGGAAGAAGACGAGTGAGATTCACTTGTGCATTGATTTTAGGAATCTCAATAAAGTTTCATTGAAATATAACTACCCACTGCCCAAAATGGATCATATACTTCAGCGAGTAGTTGGGGCATCTCGTATGTCACTACTTGATGGTTATTCTAGATATAACCAAATTTCTGTCCATGAAGATGACCGAGACAAGACAGCATTCACCACTCCGTGGGGAACTTTTCATTACGCTAAAATGCCTTTTGGTTTAAAGAACGCAGGTGCCACCTTTCAGCGGGCAATGGACTTGGCTTTCGCAAATGAGAAGGATGTATTTCTGGTCGTATACCTTGATGATCTGACAGTGTTTTCCAAATCTGATGAAGAACACATGTATCATCTGAAAACTGTCTTTCAAAAGTGCAGAAAATATGGTCTATCGCTGAATCCGAAAAAGAGCTTGTTTGCCATGGAGGAGGGTAAACTACTTGGGCACATTATCTCAAAAGATGGCATTCGTATTGATCCAGCACGTGTACAAGCTATTCAGCAAATTGATATGCCCCGGAATAAGAAGGAGATTCAGTCTTTCAATGGTAAAATGAATTTTTTATGCCGCTTTATACCTAATCTTGCTGAGCACCTAAGAGAGATCACAAACATGCTTAAGAAGGAAATCCAAGTGAAGTGGACGGAAGAGGCTGTAAAATCTTTCAATTTAGTCAAATTGGCTCTTTCTTCAGCTCCAATTCTAATCAGCCCGGAATACACTTAAGATTTTATATTGTTTTCATTCGCTTCGGAGCACACTATGGCAGTGGTGTTGATGCAGAAAAGAGATGATCATGAAAGACCCATTGCTTTCTTCAGCCGAACTATAAGAGATGCAGCCTTAAAGTAAAACATAATTGAGAAGTAAGCCCTCGCACTTGTGAAAGCATTGAAAGATTTTCAGGTATACATTCTGCATTCTCATATTTTGGCTTATGTTCCTAACACTGCTGTCAAAGATGTTTTAGTGCAGACCGATCTGGAAGCAAGACGAGGCAAGTGGATTGCAGCTTTGTTGGAATATGACGTGGAGATAAAGCCCACAAAGCTAGTTAAAGGACAGGGATTGGCAAAGTTAATGGCCGAATCAAACTTGCACGCCTTAGACATAAATCTGATCGCTGCTATGTCTGATGAGAATGAGGAAGGTTCGTCAATTCAGGTATCTGAAATGTTTGCTCTTTCTCCGTGGTATTCAGACATCATATATGTGCTTCAAAATTTGTCACCACCACCCGGCATGACTAGAAACAAAGCTAGAACTCTCAAATTAAAGGCTGCCAAGTTTTGCATTCTAAATTTTTCACTTTATTGGAAAGATCCCGGTGGCGTTCTTTTGAATTGTTTGGTGGAAGAAGAAGCAAAGCAGGTCATGGAGGATTTCCACGAAGGAGATTGTGGTGGTCACCTTTTTTGGAAAATAACAGCAAATAAAGTTCTGAGAGCGGGATACTATTGGCCAACATTTTTTGCTGACGTATATAAGGTTGCCAAGAGCTGTCATAAATGCCAGATTTTTGAAGGAAGGCAGAAAGTACAGCCCTTTCCGCTCAAGCCCATTGAGGCAAGTGCCCCTTTTCAGTAATGGGGGTTGGATTTCATTGGTGAAATTCATCTCGCTTCTTCCGATCAGCATCGATGGATTCTTACGGCAACAGATTACTTCACGAAATGGATCGAAGCAATTCCCACCAGACAAGCTACAGATGCGGTAATTATTCCATTCCTTGAAAATAACATCTTGTCTCGCTTTGGTTGCTCGAATAAATTAATCACTGATAACACAACAGCGTTCAAATCGAAAAGGATGGTAGAGTTTTGTCATAAATATCACATCATTTTGGGTCACTCAACTGCCTATCATCCGCAAGGCAATGGATTGGCGAAGTCTTCTAACAAATCTTTGGTCAACATCATTAAAAAGCTGCTGGAAATCAACAAGAAGAGTTGGCATAAGAAGTTGGTCAATGCACTTTGGGCAGATCGGGTCAGTCAAAAGAAATCCATTGGTATGTCCTCCTTTGAGCTTGTGTATGGAGTTGATGCCTTGTTTCCTACCTCTCTTGTAGCCCTGGTAGTCAAACTTCTTCAGGAAGCCGGCAGTGAAGATGATCCCATGCAGAGAAGATTGAATAAAATGATCCATTTGTAGCAGACCAGAGAAGAAGTGTTCCAAAACACATCCAAGTTGCAGGAGAAGATTAAGAAAATTTATGACAGAAAAGAAAAGGCAGAAAAATTTCAACTAGATGATGTAGTGCTAAAGTGGGATGCAAGGAATGAGGAGAAGGGTAAGCACGGTAAGTTCGAGAATCTCTGGAAAGGTCCCTTCAAGATTGCAGCATATCGGGGTCAGAATGCCTTTCTTCTGAAGGAAATGAACGGGGAAGATTGTCCAGGAGGGCCGATCAATGGTCGGCTGCTCAAGCGGTACCACTTCTGAGTTGTTTCTACTATCTCCATTGTCACTGTAAATACCATTTTATTTCAGTTTTGGTTAGAGTTTGTCAAGTCAGTCTTCGAGTCATTTTAAGATCAAATTTGAGTCAGTTTTTCGGTCATTTTGGTTTCATAATCGAGTCAGTTTGAGTCAGGTTTTAGTCAATAAATGAGTCAGAGTCTGGTGTTGTTTGTCGAAATAATGACTCCATAGCCCAATGGACGAAGGCATTGTCTGCTCTCCCAAAGATCTGCCGTTCTTGGCACCTCCAAGGAGCTACCATCCCCCATTGGAGCCAATGTTAGAGTTGGTCTTGTCAGTCCTCCGTCAGAGATCAAAACTCTTTCTGCATTTCATTTTTAGGTGTCTCTCTCCATTCATTCAGCTGCATTCCGCTAGGGGCATGCCATTATTTGATGGAAGGGCCTCATCATTCATTCCCCTCATGTCTTGTACCTGCTGGCTTAGGTCTTTTCATCAATGTGTATTAAAGTCCATGACAGTCAATGTTTGATCTTTTAGTGGACGAGAGTCATTTCGGTCATTAAGTCTAGGGATTAGTCATTAGGTCTTCAAACAATGTCCAATAAAGCCAGCAAGGCTAGAGGGAGGCTCTTATAAAGTTGTGATTCAAAGATTTTCATCGTCATATCGATAGATTACGATTGTTCTTCAAAACTCTGTTTTGAAGAAAAGTCAACAGTTTGCCATTTGTAATAATTTTCAAAAGTTTCTTAGTGGATTTCTCCAAGCGCAGCCCTGGTCTCCTTAGCCAAATTCCATGTCGGCTACCCCTGCAAAAAATTGCCAAAAATTTCATCATTTTAGTCAAAGAAATCAAAAGGAAGTGTGAAAAGCACAGTTGTATTAATTGTGAAAAAGTGCCAAAGTGAAAACATTACAAAATGGGTTTTGGAGGAAGAAAAAATCAAGTCCAACTCTTGCAACATATTTCTCCAAGTTATATAAATCATTTGAAACAAGTTACATTCATGAAATCTTCTAGCAAAATCGAATTTGGAGGTTGAAGAACAAACCGCAGTTGAAAGGTCGTGACTGTGTCAAAGGATTGGAGCGTAGCGCAGAGGTGGAGGAGCGTGGCGCACATAGAGCGCGCGGTGCATTGGGGATTTCCGCCCAGTGCTAATTCAAATGGGCACGATACACACAGAGGGCGCAGCACACTGGGTTCTTGGCGCGGCGCATATACACAGAAGCCCGATTTTGCTCAGAATTTGCAACCAATCGCCTTCAATCCCTTGAATTTGCCAGGTGGGGTCAATCTCTCAGTGTTTCATCCATTTTTATGTTAGTATGATGATAGTTCATGGCGGCTTATGGTTGCAAAAAAACTCTTAAACCCTACCACTTGAAATCACCAAAGCAAATGCTGTTAGGGTTACAAACTCATTGTGTTGGTGCCAAGGTTCTTCCTCCATTTCATTTTTCCTTCTTGCCCTCATTCCCTTCTTTCCTATTCCACTTTTTCCATTTCTCCTTATCCTAAATTGCTACTAAAATCCTATTCCCTATCCCCTCCGCACATTTGTCAAAGGTAAAACCCCAAACCCTACCCCATATAAATTTTCCTAACACCCCAAACCCTACCCCATATAAAATCTCCTAAACTCCCTAATCCCTTCATATTATTCCCCTTCCTAATAGCCCCTTGTTGCATTTTTCCCTTGGTGACAGATTTCAACACCAAAAAGAGCATTTCAACCACAGTTCATACACAGCAGTCATCTTGTCTTCAAGGTATCTTGTATAGCAGCCATGGCATCTGAGCATTCATCGGACTATGAGGTGGAAACCCAAAGTGACTCTCCCTTGGAGGAACAGGCACCCTGGAGGCCTCATAAGAGTGGCAGACATGTTAGAGAAGAACCGATCACCCTTACAGAATTGCAGGCCTGCCCTCTTGCTATGTCCTGTTTTCAGCATCAGTCATGCTATGAGTTTTGTCAAAAGGTGGCTAGTGTCTAATTTCATCATGAGTTGGCTCATCTTTTTATGCTGCACTTGCACGGAGATCAAGCTATCTTGGCTGGTGTCACCTTCACACTTACACCAGAATCTGTCTCATTAGCAACTGGAATACTGAACATTGGTGAACCATGGCACAAGAAACAGAAGATTGACCGGCAACATTATGAGCCTTACATCAAAACCAGTTTCTTAAGGCAGCTCAAGAGAGTGTTTCCATTCCGGTATCTGAAAGATGAATATGCTCCACTAATGAGATTGATAATGAAATATTTCAGCTGTGAGGGGCGATTCTCTCGTCTTTATGCTTATCACATCAGGTTGCTCATGCATTTCACCAGGGTACGGATGATGAACATTCCGTATTTCATTTACCGGAACATAGAGAGGATGACCACCTTTATACAACGCAAAACACCTCAGCAGCAACTTAACAGTGTCTATCATTTTGCTCTTATTAAGATTTTGGTGGTTCATCAGCTTGGATTGCAGGGCATCACTTGGGATGATTTCATCTCGCGTGATTTCTTCAGAGCTTCACAGGGAGTATCAGAGGTTAAGCATGAGGGTGAACCTTCTCATCGGTATGAGTGCCATGAGACTGATAGTATGCCGATATTCGTCACATATCAGAGGGGTGCTAGACATTTGGTTGCAGTAGCAAAGCGAGTGTTATCTCCACCCAGGGTGGAAGGGGCCTCGCTTCCTCCATCAGCATCACAGGAACAGGACAAAGGCAAGGAGCCAATGCAGGATGAGGGGCCTTCAGGTGAGCCATCAGGTGAATGAGAGACCGACTTCAGATACGGGTCCACAAAGCGCCAAAACTTAGAGAGATCATCCAGGAGGAGCAATCAGAGATCGAAGCCTTATCCCTTGAATTGGAGAGGGCTAAGTGGAACATGAAATATCTGGAGCAGAGGAACAAACAGCTTGAGGATTAGCAAGCGATCATGGAGCTACAAAACATTCGCGAGAATCGCCAAGCTGCACAAAGGAGAAGACTTGAGCTCACGTCATTGGAGCAAGAGATTAATGAAGATCGGGAGGCCAACCTCGAGAGAGTTAACATGCAATTAGAGAGGTTGTTGGACAAGGCCGACAAGGACCATGCATTGCTGAGACACATGCCTTTCCACTACATGGTGCGAAACAAAGTGTGCAAGGCCCGAATCAGGAATTTGAAGGCGAAATTGAGGAAGGTAATCAAGAAGCAAAAGAGGCAAAGGGAGCTCAATTGACTTCAGATATTAGCTGAAGCCTCTTTAGCCCAGCATAACACTTGATAAGGAATCTCCATCCCAAATTTCAAGAAATTTGGGGCATTTTTGTGATTTTTGGAAATTTTTGTGCAAAAAACAAGGTTTTTCTCCCTGTGCGCCGCGCCACGTGGCGCGCACTTACAATAGGGAGCTCCAAATGACAAAAGGTTTACATTTTTGGATTTTCCATGGAAAATCATGACTGTTGGTGCATGGCCAAGAAGTTTGGGCCAATTTTGAGTCCTCGGGAGGTCAAAAACACCCAAAAATGACCTCTCTACCCCTATTTTGACACACAGGAAGCAGTCTTGGGAGATTTCAGTTTTGGAGGGGGAAATGGGCACCAAATTCAAAAATTCCACTTGGGTTGGAAAGTAGACAAGCAGGGCTTTCCAACAAGCACACTTGGGCTCAATTTGGACTTCCGTAGGTGCCTCAAAACCAGATCCAAGGTGGCGCGATGCATACAGTTTTTGGCGCGGCGCACAGAGACCCAAAGGCCAAAATCACTCCCACTTTGCGAAATTTCAATTCGCAATTTTCTCCAAGTGGGCCCGCTCATTTACAATACATTTTTCCCGGCATCAAAGGCAAATTTTAAAAAGCATTTTTGGCTTCTACCTAAGTGGCCAAATGAAGGCGAACAGCCACCCAAAAAATCCGCGCTCATATTTGCTTTTTTCTAATTGGTCCTCATAGAAAATTGAATGTAACTGCTGATGGTTGGTTCTTCATCTCCTGGGTGGATCGACTTTCTCATGGCAAATCTATTTATTGTATTGAGAGACATTTTGTAAAGGGTTGGAATTTCTGGGAAACTGTGGGAGATAAACCCAGTCACTCACTGTACATTTTGACAGAGAATTAATGAAAGATTGCAGCTCTGGTTCATGAGATTCCTGTGGCGTGAGTTTAGAAAATGTATCTTCTTTATGTTTCATATGTATTTCGTTATGTTTCGTATTTTCATTCATATTCATTTCCAGTGAAAGCTTTCTGAGTAAAAAAGGTAGAATTCAGTGTACTGCTCTGCCTTGGGATAGTTTTCACGTTCTATGTTTTCTTCTGTTGAAAAGGATTCATGTATTTATGCCCTTTTCACACTCTTAAACAATCTCTCCACTTCATATTATTTCGAATTTAATTGCTAGACTTTCCGCCTGTCTTGCCTCACGAAATAATCTGCGTCTTTGAGTTAAATTCTTTGCTCATGTTGTTCCTTGGCCCCACACATACCAGAAAACTCAGTCATTCTTCAAAATACCTCCATCATATTTGTTTACCTAGCCTAAAATCAGTATCCTTTTTTGCGTCATCTCAGACCCTATTGTTTATTTTCCTGAGCGTGACCCGGAGAGAGCCCTCTCCTGCTCTGGTAGGGCTAGCTACCAGACTGAGCATGGTTTGTGGTTACCCTGAATTTTGCCTTCCTTCAGCCTAAGGCAGATTTAGGCCCTAACAGAACGATTTGAAACTACCAATTCAAGGAATATATGATGGATGTGTGTGATAATTTAAAGTGGGAGGATGATCTCACCAACTAAGGTTTTGGTTATGCTTCATGGGATTACCATGCTCTTGAAAACCTGAGAAAGATCATCCCTATTGTTTAAAATCATATGGAAAGGCACTTAGCGTTTTTTTCATCACAACAACGGTGGGGGTTTATTTACATCTTCTTTGGAATATTTGTGGTCTCTGCATATGGATTGCTTTTTTTGATTCTATAATATGGCTTATGTCCATCCCTACTTATTCATATAATGGGAAAAATCACATAATGTTACTTATGGCAATTACTCTACTCAATGGAGTTACTTCTGAACCACTTGTTAATATAGTTATCAACATCAACCTTTATTGGCATAGGCATGGAATTTATGTGCTCTTTGAGTGTTGATATCCTTACTCGGCATAGGGAATTCACATTTCTGGGAGGCTTATTGGGGCTAGGTATTACTATCTTGTTATGGTTGTAGTTTACATTGGCTCTTTTGATGGCTCCAGTTCTATCTACATGTCTGAGATTTATTTTGGCCTTCTACTCTTATTTGGGAATACTATAGATGTGGTATTATTAATGCACTTGAAATATAGACAACAAGAATAGTTTTGTTTTATATTATTTTGCATATGTTATTGCATTGATAATAACAAAGAATGGTTTTGTATTAACAAAACAAGTAAATTGGTACCCATGGTTTTTCAACCAAAAGAATAGTTCGGAATTAATACCATGGTTTTGTGTATTTATACTCATGGTTTTACATTATGTTAAATACAAAAATATTATGGGTTGCTATACTAGTTATGGTATTTCATGTGTTAAATTCGATAATAGTTATGGTTTTGTATTTGATAATGCATTTAAAAATACAAATGTTAGTTGTGTTTATGATTTTATTTATGCATTTGCAAGGAAGTGCTTTTATGCAAAGTTTTATAATACGTAGAAGTTATTATTGATTTTGACATGATAATGATAATCGGTAGAGATTGAATCTTTGCAATAGAGATATATGGATTCTCTCACATTTTGTTTGGATGAAAAGCCAAAATATTTCGGGTTTTGATAATTTGATATTTCAGGAATTATAGGTAATTGTGACATTAGAGTGTTTGCTAACAATAGTGTTTACAGTGAAGAAATCATGACTTTTGCAAAGGAATTTAGTGATAGTTTTTAAACTAATCTCTTTTACAACAATCAAATGATGGATTATAACTAATACTATTGCAAATGATGAGATCATTATATATAACTATTGTTACATGTAGGGTGAAAAATCGTTAGACACAGAGTTACAATGGGTAACTTGGTTTACAAAAATATTTTACTAACTTAATATGGTTAGACAATGGTGATGTGTGATGGGGAAGAAGGTTATTGCAGTAGAAAGTCATGCCATGAGGATATTTTTCTCTAAGAACTATTGGGTAATGTGTCGAGAAATATGGCAACATGACTAATGTATTGGCCTCTAGTTAATAATGATTGAATGAAAGTTTATGTTTCTTTTGTAAAATCTCCACAATGAACAAGGGATGGACTTCCTCATTATCATTGAGTAAGGGTTGAACCCCCTCACGAAACATTTAATAAAGAAAAATGTTTGTTGGTTTTTCCCTTCAAGGTTTCCAAGGTCATCTCGGTGTTCTTTTATGTGCTTATCTATTTGGTTTATCCTATCATTAATGTCACCTTACTTTTGTTGGGAATTACCTCATTCATCATGTTCTTAATAAGCCTTGAATAATTGAACGATGTTAACGATGCAAAGTTGCATCAAAATGCATTATATTAACAAGTTGCACTAATGAATATTCTTTTACGCAAATAACTACTCTATTTCTATGGTTACTTCACTTTATGATTGTGGTTATATCATTTGATGGTTAATTAAAGAGTATGTGATAAGTCATTTTAGGGATGCTACAAGCTGATAAAACTTGTAAAAAAAATCAATCCTGTGTATTTTGTGCAAGGTATAAAGAGGGATGTTACAAGTCATATTAGAGCTCAGATTACAACATTTTCACCTCTTGGGTTATGTAAGAATGTGAAGGAGTAGACATATGATGATATTGGATGAAGCTTAGGTATGATACTAATGAAATTATATTGTAATGCATTACATTGCATTTAATATGAAATGCGTAATAATGCTAATGACTACTTTGAAGAATAATAGTATTAATGATTGCTTTGAAGAATAATAATGTTGATGACATTGAGTTCTCTTGTTGATAAAAGATAGTTCAAAATCATATTACTTTTGATTATAATTAAATTATGGACAATCTTGATTGTCCATAATTTAATTTAAAGATTAAATATTTTTTAACTTAAGTGTATGTGTGTATTCAAAAATAATAAATGGCAACAAAATTTAAAGATTAAAATGTTGTTTTAATTGCCATATAATGTGAAGATATTAAACTTCTATTATAAAAATATTTATAAATATCTAAATTTATATAATTTGATCGTGTATTGTATAAATAAAAAATTAACAAATATATGCCAACAACAAAAATTAAAAATTAAAATATTTTTTAATATGCATATGTTTCTTTTATATATTTAACTTTTATATTTTATTAAAATATTGCACTTATATTACAATTGTTTATAAATAAATAAATATCTATATATATATATATATATATATATATATATATATATATATATATATATACATTTATTACGTTGATAGACATGGTCTATATTGGAAGTGAAGTAAGAGAATTTTGTTTTTTTAATTAAATGAATAATTAAGATTTGCTCTCATGGGAATATTCTTTGTCTTATATATCATCCAACAAACAATATCAAAGATTTACAAATTGTTTTTCAGTGTTAATAATAAGTTTCCACTTGATACAAGTATCTTATTCTAAAATATAATTAAAAATATTATAAAACATTGCACCCTCCCCTCCATTCATTTCATTCCACTCTCCATCCGTGTGTTTCATTCCCCATCTGCCTGATCCATTCATTTCATTCCCCATCCGCCCGATTCATTCATTTCATTCCCCATCCGCCCATTTCATGGTTTAATAAAACAAACCATGTAAAGATGGATGCATCGTCACTTACCCAAAATTACACCCGTTTGAAGTTACATTATCGATCTCAACCATTGAATTTGCGGCAAAACCCTAACTATTCCGTGCCACAAATTGGGTTCTGGCAAAACCCTACACAGGCTTTCAAACTACGAAGGAGAGAAAGGTAGGCCAGAAGGTGTCAACTATAGTTGAAAAGGTCTTCTTTCCACATCCACATATCTGGACACAATAGTTAAGTAGCAATGTTAAGACATGTACGTAATAATTTTTGTTTTAACAACGAAATTGTTTTTAAGGTAATGTCCATAAAAAAATTCTCTAATACAATGTAAAGCATTATATGTTATAATATTCCATAATTTTTTATTATTTAAACTTAAATGTTTATTATTTAATGAAATATTTGTCTACTATAACTCTGTTTGGAATCTATTGTATAAAAACATGTTTGAATTATTAATATTCTGGTTGATTCAATAATTTTTTTGCATCGTTGAAGTTGAATTAATATTAAGGTTTAATAATAGGGTTAAATCCATACCATGCACTTAATAATTTTAGACAGTAATGATCCAATGACTAACCAAGAGTTGAGACATCCTGTATTGACCACAAACGAAGTGAAAACTCTTTGGGGATGCCTACTCCTTGAGCATAATCAATACAAGCTAAGCATGTCATTTCGAGGAACCAAACACAAGTGGTGAGGGAGTTAACAACCCATCTCAAACACTTGGTCTACCCTTACTTGTCTAATTTATTTATGGGGAACTAGCAACCTCCATAGATATATGCAACAACCTGCAAGCCACATATCAAAAATTCATAGTTAAGCCTAGAACCAAGACGTCCGGAGACCACTAGAACAAGAGCCAGGGTCTTAGACTCTAACGGGATGCTCATCCCTCCAACCTTACTATCATGGGCCATGGTTGTCATTTTTTGGGATTCGACCTGGGCGGTGAGGGAGTTAATAGCCCACCCCAACTACTTTGTCTATCCTTACCATACACTTAATAATTATTAATGTGTTTAATATACACCTGTTAGCGTATATAAACCACATTTACTAATGTTGTTGTGCTAGTAAACAATTACAGTAGGAGTGTATATATTTTAATAAAATGTAATTGTTTATCAATATAAAAAAATTATAAATAAATTTATAACTTTATAAATTTTAATATTTGTTGACACCTAATCTTTAGGATTAAGTAAATCCATATAAATATTGTAAATTAAAAAATAAAGAAAATTGGAAGACGAAGAAATATTGGGACATGAAACCCAATAGTCTTCTTCTCTATGTATATATTCATGTTCCATCTTAATGCAAAACACAATTCAATTCAAGTTACCTCTTAACCTAATATGGTTTAGAGAAAACCCTTTTTTAGCTTCTTTCTCCTATTTAACTCCTGCTATTTTCTTACTCCGGAGTTGTTATGCTCTATCCTTTGGTTCTGTTGCACACTGTCCCATTGCATTTTATTTGTTTCTTCTCATTCTCTGCATTGGTCTCCGGTGAAATGAATATTATTCGATGCATTGTTATAGGTATATATTTTGCATGTGTATGTGTTCCAATGTTATTGTGCGTACGTATCAGAGGCACCATAGTTCGAATGTTGTTGTGCTACAGTGTATGCAAGCTTAATGTTGTTGAAATTATTAATTATTTATTTGTTGTCGATACTCTAAGAGGAGGATAGAGGCACTAACAAAAGCCAAGGAGAGGCCATTCAAGGCATTGCCATTGTCGTCATCGTCGAGCAGATCAAACAGATTCTAAGTTTCCATTGTCGCCTTCTTTGAACTGGCTCTTCTCTAATGCCAAAATAAATATTTTGTATATATGTTCAACGCCATCTGCAGCTGAGAGTGACCTGTGTTGGCTGTGGGATGCGTTAAACTCTAGTGTGTTAACGGAGTTTTGAAGGGATGCCTAATTTGAAAGCGTAGTGTGTATATATGGTACATACGACATATAATGTGCGTTCAACTTTTTTATGAAGGCAATGTATGGTGGAATATGAGTCGAATTCTTTTTTTTAAATTTGCGTGCTTTGGAAACATATGGTATAAAATGTGGTGTGTGTTTTCTTTATAGTGTATATAAAGTGAAAGTTCATTTTATATATGTGTAGCGCTTTTAAAACGAGAACGTATGATTATATTTTGAGTGGTTGGTATATATTCGCATGAAATATGAAAGTGGGTTATATGGAATGAAATATAATGGGTATGATATGGAAAGCATAATCATCCTATCCTATACATAAATTTTTTATGTTAAATCTATATGTTAATTTATCTGATTATGAAATACACATATGTATATGTTGTAAATATATTATGGAGATGTTGTGAGTAGTAGTGAGAGTTGGACCTTTGAGTCGAGTTTTTTTTGGATACATAATGCATTTCGTAATATCTATAGTGGGAGTAGTTCCTATTAGTTGATTCAAGTGGATCTTCAGATACAATGGTATGGAAAAGCTCCAAAATCAAAGTGCTCATAATGAAGTCAACGACTAGAGCGTAGATCTCATCATCTTGATTCTAACAGCGTGAACGGCACTTCAATCCGAGTCCGAACGATGAAGTTATCGTGAAAAGAAAGTTACCTTGTTCCTTTGGAAAATGAGGATTTTCCCAAAAAAATGGACTTTTAAGCTTTAAAAGGAAAAATCGCAATTGGCACATCCAAAGGAGCGAACTTAAGGAGCGCAACAGAACCCCCCCCCCCTTCCCCCGATCACCGATCTCTGAATAGATCGGATCGATGATCGAAGGGCGATTAGATCAGTGGAATCGGTGTCGACGATATTGGGGTAATCGGCATCAGCGATCAGGGGTCCAATCGGGCGATGCTAATATCGGCGATCGGCAGTCGGCAAAGTTCCCTGATATACAGGGCCTTGGACCTCAGTGACTTGCGATTGCGATATCGGGCCCAGACCCGATAAGTATATATGCCCGATTTAATATTTTTTGAAATCCGGGTAAATAGTTTTTGGTTGGATTTTAGTGTTTTACGGGGTTTTTAGTGTATTATCACTTCAACGATAAAAAGACTATTTTGAAGGCTTCGTTGCACCCGCCGACCCTTCCATTCAAACAGCCTCTATTTTATGCCAAACAACCCCGATTTAAGAGGGATTTTTCCTAACAGAGGCACTATAAAGTCCGATGATTGGAAAAAGCAAGGGGGAGAGGAATTTCAGCACATTGTTTGAGGCAGGAGAGCTTTCAGGTGGCCGATAGTGCATTTTGTCTGTTTTTGACAAGTTTTAGAAACAAAGCCACATCTGAAACCTTACCCACTTGGATGGATTGTTATAGACATATTTGGGCACATCAACCCCAAACTTATATGTTGATATATTAGGGCTCATCAACCCCTAAAAGAGTTGTTTCATACCCTAAAGGAACATAGTCATCTGAATACATCATTCCCCAAAAGTTCCATCTGAGAAACCATCCAGAAATTGCCTAAATTGAACCATACTAACTGCTCCACTGGCAAAGTGCGATGCATACTGAGTGGTACACTACCAGGGTGCGATGCATACTGTTTAGGCCTTCTATAGGGTGCGATGGGCGAGGATGGACAAATTTCCGGGACAATTTGTTAGTTGGTTGCTCATGGAATCTTCTAGAAACTTCTCCTGTGCCACTTGCCTCTCTAAATTCGCCCAAGGATGAACAAGGGAACCAGGTGTTGGCCAGATAAATCGATCTTGTAGACAAGGCCGAGCTCCCTAGTATCAGAAGATAGTCTAGCAACAAACAGACAAACAAACCTATCTTTCTCTAGACATATGCGATTTATAAATAAATACTATAGAGGTGTTAAGATCCTACCTTAGATCCAATGCTTGTTCGTAGTAGTCATCCCCTGGTCGTTCAAAAGAGTTACCTTTGAGGACCTGTAATCATAAACAAGCAAACATTAAATAGCACCTGTATCGCAAATATCATAAATCATGTCTATTATGGTGATCAAGGAATCCATAAAATAAACCATGAATTAACAGTGTATTGAGAAAAACGAATTTACTTGTATTAACTTTGAAGTAGAAGAACCTTACAACCTTTTTAGCCTTGATGTTGAACAAGCTCTTCCTGGGGTCTGAAACAGGAATTTCCTTTACTTTGACAAGCCTTGCACTCTTCCAAATGAGATCTTAGAGGTATATAATCTCTCCTCATAAAAACTCAACTAAAGAAGACTAAGTTCCAGCAGCATTTCACCTCAAAAATATTTAGCTTCTCACCTCCCCAGTAACCAGCCCAGTGCTTCTTTTTATAGTACAGAGGAGGAGGTTACTGGTCCATCTATGAAGGGATGAAATCCTCCTTCAAAGGGATAAGCTCCTCATATCAAGGGGTTAGCTCTTTAAGGTATGGGATGCATGAAACTTAAGAGAGCGAACTTGCCACCTCAAGATTCCTTCTAGAAGCTTCTAGAAATGACTGAAAGTGAATTTTTCAGAGTATACTCGCGCCTTTTTAACTTTTACAGGGGTCCGCACCTTTAACATAGAGATAGTGTGGTCAGGTGCACAGGAGACATGACCATTAGGTGCGGGACTGCAGGTAAGACAAAGATAGAGTGTGGAACCAGAGTTTTAAAGACTTTTGAAGGCTTTCCTCTTATTTTCCAGACTTGATATGAGGAACTGATATTTTAGACTTGCAGAGGAGGAAAGTATGAGAGGTAATGAACTCACACAGATAGTAGAATGTCAAGGTGACAATTTTTAGTGCAACAGATTACCCCCTAAAGTGCGAAGTCTGTAATAGATGAAGATAGAGTCTGTCATGTATGAAGAGTGAAGTACTTTATCATTTCAAGGATCATCTTGTAGACATCCCAGTCGGAACCTGTAAAAACATTCAATGCAAAATATATATATACGTAGACATATCATCGCTGAGGTAGGCATTCCCATACTCAGATCAAAATTGACTAAACTGTTCTGATACAGGAATGATTCTGTGATACATCAAGAGTATAGACATGTGTAGACACAGTATGGATGCATCCATCTATTTATGAATAGTCCACTGTATAATGAATAACAAAATTCCTCGCAGCCTGGATGGTAGAAACTAGATGCAGGGTCTTGATTTCCGCTTCCTGAACTAGTACGATTCTATCCATGTGAATGAATGTGTCGAAGTTGAACATGGTAGAAACCACTTGATTACCAGTCAATGATGTGAATTGTTAACAAGTGTGAGAGAAACCACCAGTAATGTCAATGGCTCTCAAATTACCTAGTACAATCCATGAAATGTGAATAAATGAGCTGAAGTCGAACATGTCATAGAATCATTCGATTGAAGGTCAATGATGCAACCTATCATCGAAGACGAGAAAACTGCCATCAGGGCATATAGTTTTCAAGGTACTGACGATTTCTAGATCAACTTCCTAGATAATGAGCTGAAGTTGATAGAAAGTGATCCGTCGTAGGCAAGCCCACAACACAAAATCATAGATCAAGTTTTGAAGAAATATATTGGCAAGGACTGACTCAGGGATGGTCAAAATGGATGACATATATCTTGCAGATGAATGGTTTGTTTGAACTGTTCTCTTGAACACATAATGACACTGTAGATGGTTTGGTGACAATTGACCCAAAGCTAATACCCAGAAATCGGCTGAAGACTTTCAATGTGGTTTGATTAACTGTTAGGCAAAGGATTTTCCCAACCCAGGTGAACAAAAAGTGTCGTGTTCAAGAGTGGTTGACGGCTTTTTACAAAACAAAGTGTAACAAACAGGTTCATTTTTCTCTCTTTTCCCCCACCATTTCTGGCAAGCACCTCTTTATTTTTTACAAGCTTGAGGAGGATAACATTTGCTTGTTTATAAGCTCATCCTTCGGATGAGTCCAACTTAGTTTAAAATTTGAACCCTGAGAAGGAGTGGTTCGTTCCTGTTTAAAATTGAACAGGTCCTTTACTGTTAAATTTTAACGAGTCCAGTATAGGAAAAACTCGGTGTTTTTCAATTTTAAGGAGTTAGAAGAAAAACTTAAGAAAACTCCATGGGGGTACGTTTTCGTAAAATATTCCCTCAGGTCCGAAAAAGGAAAAAATAATACAGGAGGGATGACATTTCCAATACTTTAACGAGTTGGAAAAGACAAGCGCTCGATAATCTTTTCATATTTAACGAGTCCGAAAATGGTTTTAAGAGGACTCTATTGACCGTAATTAGTCAACGTATACCTTTTTTGTAAATAGTCCATTTCAGTCCATAAAAGGGGTAAACTTATACTGAAGGGACGATTATTCATTTATTTTAATGAGTTCGAACAATCAAGTGCTCGACAATCTTTTCAATTTTCGAGAGTCTGAAAAGAGCTTAAAGAGGACTCCAATGTTTCGCTTTTTCGTAAATTTTTGAAAGAGTCCGAAAAAGTGATAAAAGTATGCTCTTTGTTGAAAAATGATCAATTTCCCTGAAAAATCCAATATTCTACACAAAAACTCAAAACATTACACATACCTATTTAAAATAAATGAAAACGATTTAAAAATTTACCTTTTTAAAGTGAAAAATAAATAAATTAAAAATTCATTTATTCGAAAAAACTTATAAAAAGGGCTTTTCTAACTTCATTTTTACCATTTGAGTTCAGAGTGAGAAGTGAGAGCTTTTGGGTAAAAAAATTCCTGTGAAGATTCTAGAAAATCTGTCCGTTGGAATCAAAAACCGTCAGCTCCAGGTAATCCACGTCCTCCTTAACTTACATTTCATCCATTTACATTTTGATTTTAGGCTTTAAATTTGATTTTTAAAGGAAAAATAGGTTTAAAAAATTGCTTGCGAGGGTCCGTAGGTGCAACACGCGGCCCCTGCAGACCCCAACTTTTTTCTCCAAAGGAAAAAGTCGTGGGTCTGCACCTATTGCTCACAACCCATGTGGACCTACGCACTGTTTGTAAGCAGTGGGTGCAAACCCCGCGCAATGAATTTTCAAACTTAAATTTCTCCAAATTTTCTCAAAAATTTTTGAACTAACTTGTTCTAATATGTTTTTTTATGCATTATAGGACATTCAAAATGCTTATTTGGTGAGAATGCAAGCACGAGGATGTAGATTTTTCCGCAATGAATCATATGCCCACATTGCAGGCATTGAGAGCATGCAGATTGTATAAGTTCTGGGCCATACAGGGCATGAGGGCCCAAGTAGACCTCTTGCAATGGCTGGTAGACAGATGGAACACACAGGACCATTACTTTGTGATTGGTGGCCACCGGCTCGAAATCGAGCTGGAGGACATATATTTTCTAACTGGTTTGTCCAAGAGGGGTGAACAATTATCTCTTTTCGGGACTAGGCCAGGTGGCCAGTCTGTCGCTAGTCTCCGATTGGAGTTTTGCGATGATCAAGCAGACCCCAAGGATAAATGGATTGATATTAAAACTATCAGCCGTCCTGAGCTTAAAGTTATTGCATTCACTGTTACCAGACTATGCGAGAATGCAACATTGCATGTGGCTACTAGATCCCAAATGCAAATGGTTGTAGACTGTTTTTGAGGCACCATATACAACTGGTGCGAGGCTGTGTTGGCAAATGTGAAAGGCCAACTAACTAGAGCAAAGAATTGACAGCTGAAAATTTTTGGATATGGATTCATCATAGTCAACTTTGCTCTAGAGAGGATCCCCATGTTAGCCCCGTAGCATATTCTTGTTGATGCTAGTCTTCCTCGAGAGCCTAGAATGGTTCGCTGGGTTGCTTTGATGGCCCATCACCCTAAGGAGGGCACAGAGGTTGTTTGATTTCCACCTGAATATTTTCGTTGGTTGAACAACCAACTTTTTGTGATTCAGGATTTTCCATATGCCGGGATGGATTATCATGCTGACCCAGACATGATTCTTCCACCAAGAGAACAATGGGATGATTCAGGTAAAATCATTTTCAACACTTTCTAAGTTTTAATTTTTTTATGTTTTAAACCGTCCAAAACTGATAATGAAAAGTTTAAATGCAGATGTGGGTCCACGATGACCAGCCGCTCTCCAGCCTTTCGAGAGGAGACACCCAGCTGTAGCAGCACCAACCCCAAATGACCAATCATCAGAGATCCTAACCGACTTGGAGCATCATCTAGAGTGCTTGACACTAGATATTCCAGAGACTGATATAGATGATATTCCACTTAGGTTACAGAGATTTGTGATTGGGGTCCTAGGACCTTTTAGGAGGTTCCTATGTAGGGTGGCCCGAGCAGTGGTTTCTTATCGTGATCATCGCCAGGGATAGGATGATTGATTTTGTAGACTCATGACATTTTTGTCTTTTTGCATTATCATTTTTGCCGATCATAAGGTTTTTTTCAACCTATGATCGAAGACGATGTATATTTTGTAACACACCTCTATGCTATGATATATCATTATTACTGGCTATCTCGTGTAACATGTTATCGAATGTTATTAAATTTACTGTTTTGATTATTGCAAATGTCTATTTATCATACTAGAAGAAACTACATCTGCTAATGTATTTAAATGTCTTGGAATATGCTGATATTAAATGTAATCAAATTCACGTTCCAAGAGACGAACTCTCAAAAATAACCTTAATAACACTGGATTTCTAATGGCATAAACCCTGTTAAGATGTAATACAATGAGTTCAGAATCCATCATAACAATCAAACTCCGAATCCCAAATGAGATGGATTCATATAATAACTCAATCACTGCAGTATACTCTGTAATGTTATTCATTTTTTAACCGAGGCTTACCCATGCATAGACACTAACTCATCAGAGGGTGAATAGATAACCCAAGCTGCGGAAGAAATGTTCTGTGTACTACGACAAGCACCATCAGCAAAACCAATGTATGTTTGAAGATACGTCGACATCTGCAATATCAAGAGTAAAATCAATATAAGCAGGAATAATGATAAGAGCACTCTCTAAACTAGGCACACTTTCTAATCTAAAACACACCAGCTGTAAAGAAACTAATCTAACAAAAAATCTCCACATAGAATTTAAGCATAATATCTCTTCAGATAAAGTCCATTTCTGGGTTTACCCAAAGAGACACCATCAAAATCTATCAATTCATAAGCCCCTTTTGCCAGCTTTCGCTTAACAATGTAAGGACCATGCCACATAGGTACAAATTTTCCAATCCCTAGCTTATCGTCCGCTTGATCATATAGTAAAACTAGGTCTCCTTCTAAAAAATTACGAGGTGTAACACTTCTATCGTATTGAGCTTTTATTCGTTTCGCACGAGTCTTGTTTGCTATTGCAGTAGTGCGTCGATTCTCATCTAGCTGAGCTAAGTACAAAAAATGTTTCTCTTCTTCAGAAGTAGCTAGGAGTAATTCTATGGCTAATTGTAATGACAAAATTTCACATTCAATAGGTAACACTGCTTCCAAACCGTAGACCAGTTGAAAAGGAGTGAAACTAGTTGATGTTTTTACTGAGGTCTAATATGCCCAAAGTGCTGAAAATAGCATGGTATGCCAAATCGACTTATGAATACCAATGATTCTTTTGATCATAGTGACTAAAACTTTATTGATAGCTTCAACCAGACCATTAGCTTGCGGGTAATACGGAGTAGAACTATCATGGCGGAGGCCAAGTTGATCTGTCAATTCAGTCATCATGATGTTTCAAAAGTGACTTCCATGATCAGTAATAATAGCTTGGGGAACACCAAATCTAGCAATTATATGATTGAATACCAAAGTTGCAGCAGTCTTGCTATCTGCCGAAAATGTGGGCATCGCCTCGGCCCACTTAGTAAAATAATCTACCACTAGGATAATATACGCATGCCCCCTGGTCGAGTGAGGGTTACATGTAATAAAGTCAATACCCCACTTTGCAAAAGGGCCGACAACAATTATATGGTGAAGATCAGTTTCGGTTAAACAAGAATCGGAAAACGACTGTACATATTGATATGCAATTTCAAAGGGACTCAAAGGCATCGTGCCATCAAATGAATCCACCTCAAAATCGGAAGGTACGATCCAAGGATCATCAAAAGTAATAGTATTTGATGAAATCATATGAATAGTTGCAATAGAGGGCAATACGTTAGGAGGAGGAAAGGAAAAAGTTCCCAGTAAACCAGAATCTTTAATCAAACATACTCCAACATCCTTGTAAGGGATAGTTGTTTTACCGATGTGTTGAATACTATCTGTAGAGGCTGGGTTGGATGAGAAATAAGTCAGCTAGTCAATCGTAACAATCTTTCCATTATGAGGAAACTTGATAAGCCGAAAAACTGATGAAACAATAGTAGTCATAGCATAAGACCAACTGCGACCCAGGAGAAGGTTGTAATCTAGAGGGGCATCAACCACTTCCACATCTAGATTTACGGTTTTGCCTTCGACCTCTATAGGTAAATCCTGCAAAATACCAAAAGGATGGAACCCTCGGCCATCAAAATCCTTTAGAATTGTCGGAGATTGATTGAGTGTGGGAGAACCAAGCGATTTCCAACACTGGATCGACATAATACACTTAGAAGCCCCTTCATCAGTCACAGTCTGAAAGCAAGGTCTGTTTTTTACTAAAACTGGAATCTGGAAAGCCATTTGATGAGGGAGGCGGGGTGTACTATTCTCTAAATCTAAGATTATTAGGTTCGAATCCTGAATATCAACAGCTCCTATAGTAGACAATAGTAATTTACACTGTGCTAGGCAAGATTGCAGCACTTCCAAAGCTGACATTGCTGAAGGGGAAATAGCTAGGTCTTCAACAATGTTGTAATTTTGAGTAACTCTCGCATGTGGATTGAAAGCTTATTTCCGAAGTACACCTTTAGCAGGCTGTTTGATTACTAAGTCAGGGTTTGGTTTCTCGATCTGTAGTGGACTGGAACTAGGAGGAGGTGTAGTTGATGTGTTTGAATTAGAAGATTCTGCTTCTTTACCACCAACAAGATTTTTACTACCATAATATTGCGATCACGTCGCAATCCTGACATGAGACATCATCGTAATGGGTTCTTTTGAGGCATTCGAGGAAGAACCAATCATCTTACTATCTTGAGTAGGAAAAGGATCCTTCAAGACAGCAGGCGTTTGAGAACCTTTAACGAATTTCAAAACCTCTGCTTGATGTGGGCATTCTTTGGTAAAATGATCCTCATCGCAAATGAAACAAGGATAGCGAGGCTTCCTTTTTTCGTCAATCGATTCATTTTTATCCGTTTTATCTTTTGAATTTTGTTTTTTTTTCTTCTTTCCCTTCTTTTTACTACCGAATTTTAACTTGGTCGTAGATGATTCTATGACATGGATGTCGGCAGAAATTTCAGCAGAAGAATCTCCTGTCGGGGAATCAGGTAAAGTTATTATAGGAGAAGAATTCTTTGAAGATTTCTTCTTACTTTTAGTACTAACTAAACAAATCATACCATCAGCAACATGAGACCTTGAAGGAGCTGCAGTTATTTGACCGTGGTTTGGAAGATCAAGGATTTTTTCATGTAAAGTACCTGACTGCGTATAGACGAGGCCAAGGTACTGAGCCTGAGCAGGGACTTGCTCTTCAGTAAAAACTCCTCCCTTAGCTACATCTTCATTGATTTTGGGTAACAATGATTTAATGAACCATTCCACTAAAATTTGATCTGGAATGAAAACTTTCACTAAACGCCTTCTACGTCACCATTCATGAATATGATCAGAAATATATGTGGACATGGATTGTTTCAGTGAAGTTAACAATTTTTTGCCATTGTTGTATCTGATAGGCAACTGAAAATGAGTTAAGAAAGCAGTGGCTAACTGATTGAAATTATTAAATGAGGCTCATGGTAACTCAATGTACCATCTGGCAATAAGACTAATAAGAGTTCGTTGAAAAAGACGCAATCAAATTGAATCATAAATGATTGAATTAGATGCACACCAGAGGTGATAAGTCATAACGTGATTTGACGGATCCTCTCCCGACTTACCCTCGAATTTTGGGATATCACTAGGAAACTTACTAGGCATTGGCAACCAATATAGAAGATAGTAAATCAAATCGTTCGTAAGGCGCGACAAATCAGATAAATCCAAAGTTGCAATAAATGGTAACTAACGGTTAGGGTCACAAAAACCTTGAGTAATGAGATCAGTTCCAGGAGGAGGATATCCAGGATAACCTGGAATCAGATTTGCATGAGGAATGTTATAACCTCCTGGAAAACCAGGATTAACCGGACCAAACTAGGGTTGTTGAGGCTGTTGATAATTATAGCCAGGATATGGTTGATACTGATAAACTGGGTTTTGTACAGTAGGACCGAATTGATATTGTCCCTGGTACGGTTGATATGTGAATTGTGGTTGGCTTGTGGCAATTGTAGCAATCATACTTGTACTAGCTTGTCCTGCAGGCATCTAGACCGAAGTTTGAACTATAGGTCCTGACTGTGGCACAGAGACTTGAGGAATTTTCACTGATGCAGGGATAGTGGAAACCGGAGCTATATATACTCCAAAAACAGGTGTTGTAGGTTGAATAGAAGTTGCAGTAGTTGTAGCAGTTTGAGGCAGAGTACTAGGTGAGCTAGGCCCAGGCTGCTGAACTAAACTAGGTGTAGGGATTTGAACAGTAGGTTGGACAGGTTGCTGGGTTGGACCAGAAACCAAAGATTGTCCAGGTTGTTTAAGTAACTGCACATTAGGTTGCAAAGTATGTTGTGTTTGAGACGGATCCCACACCATGTTCATTCTGGAGTATGGACCCAAAAAAGGTTATGCATATGGAAGACCATAAACTGGTTGAACGTAAGGCTAGTAATTAAGCAGTACATTTCCAGCTTCTTGTAAAAATGATTGACCAGAAGGTGGTTTGAAGCCTTGAGTTGGGTACTGACCTTGAGGTTAATAACCCTGAGGCACGTACTGAATCTGGGGTTGACCTTGGGGTATGTACTGAGTCTGGGGTTGACCTTGGGGTATGTATTGAGTCTGGAGTTGACCTTGGGGTATGTACGGTCCTAAAGGTTGAAAACCTTGAGGTAGATCTCTAGGTGGTAACTGACTACCTTGAGGTTGCCCCCCAGGCGGTAATTGACTACCTTGGGGTTTCCCCCCAGGCGGTAATTGACTACCTTGGCGCTGCCCCCCAAGCAGTAAGTGACTACCTTGAGGTTACCCCCCAAGAGGTAACTGACTACCTTGAGGTTGAGAATTTGGAATACTACCAGACATCATAAGGATTTGCTCTGTGTTCAACGTTTGAGTTCCATTACTACCAGATGATAACACTTGTTCAATCAGTCGAGGAGTTGCTCCTGAAAAAGTACCAGAGAGTGACTGGTACCCCGAAGGAACAAAAGGACCGCCGGATAAAAATGTTTCCAGTGATTGGGAAAACATAGATGACTGTCTTGACATGATCGATGAAGGATAATAACCTCTTGGTGTAGGATGAAAAGGAATTCGAGGTGGTGAAAAACTAAGACCGGGTTTTCTAAAAAAAATGTCAATGATAAATACCAAGCGTCACTCCTAAAAGGACTATAGAATATTGATTCACGCTCCCTAAGATTTAAAATCTATTGGTTTTCGGGAAGAGTTACGTCTTCATCTGGACTAACAAGTTTTTCAATAGAAATGAGGCCAGAAGGAAGATTTTGAGTAATGATATTTCTTACCCTATGTGAACCAAGACCACTAGAAGTTAGAGAAGTAAATCCTGAAGTTGGAGTAATAGCAGGTTCAGTGTTAGGCTCAAAAATTTTAGGTTCTTTAGCGAATTCACTGGAAGGAGAAATATTACCAATAACTTCGGAAAATGAAATTGGCTCTTGAATATGCTCTGTTGTTTGTATTTGATAATCAGGTTGAACAATTAAAGATGATTCTCCAGCTTCTGGTGATCCAACTCTATTGTCACTAGGTGATACAAGAGCTCGTAGCCCTTCAAGTTGGCTTGGTGTATACTCAAGAGGTTTCCCCTGAAGTCTACGAGATTGTCTTGGTAATTCGGCCATGATTAAATATTAATTAATCACATGCAAACAAAGAAAATTTCAATGAAAACACCTAAAGTCTCTAAAGAAACAAACAGTTGAATCATGCGCCTAAAAAATCTAAGAGTTTAAACCACACACAAACAGTAACTTCCTGTACTAAAAACACTAGTTGGTGATGAAATCCAACTTAGTAGAAGTTTAACACAGAAAGGGCGGTTGGAATAGTTACCCTGACAACATGCTTAATGAAACAGACTGGCACAAGTTTCTTCACAAAACCATCTCAAGTGAAGAGAACCCCCCAGAGAGTCCAAGTGAGTCTAGTCGACGTCTGCTCCAAGTACAATGAGATCTTTCCTTCACCGTCACCTTAGGAAATAATCTTAAGTTTATGGACACTAAGGTTACCAGTAGTAAAAAAAAATACAACTGGGGGAATAGTCTACGATCCGATCTACGCGCAAAGGTAGAGTAACAAAGCTCAATCCCCTTGAAGGCTCCTCAACATGGTTAATCCGAGGTTTACGAACAAGTGACCTTAGGCTCCTCGACAATGGTTAATTCGAGGTTTACCGTTTATAATACGTGCAAATCTGTAAAATTTTCTATTTTCCCACCCTGGTTTTCAGTTTCTCCTTATTTCTCCCATGTAGTTAAATGCCCATTCCCATAACCATACATCTAACAGACTGAAAAAAAATAAATATTGCTGAAAACACAAATTCTGGAAATTTTTCAGAATGCTGGAAATTGCAGAATTAAAAATCAGCAATAAAAAACAGCCATTAAAACACATTAAAACACTGATATTTTTGGTCAACTTGACCCTGGAAAAACCCCCTACAACTCTTGGGGAAAACCAGTTTGAGAGCTCTTCTTTATTTCTGGAAAATGCCTTTTTACAGAGAGAAAAATTTTCAGCAAAAATCAGCAAAACAGAAATTTTTCCAGCAAGCAAACTTATCTGTTTTTCAGCTAACAGACAATCTGGAAAATGGCTGAACGTGTTGTACGGACCGTACAGATGTACGGACTGTACGGACGTACGGGCGTACGGACCGTACAGACTGTACGGACTGTATGGACGGCCGTACGGACAGTCCTCGAAAATCGTGCAGAAAATCGCCTCCTCGATATTCGTGCTGAAAATCAATTTTTCCACTGTTTTGCTCACAAAAACTGCCTTTTTCTGCTTGTTCTTTGAGCTGTACGGATTTGCTGAAGTGCTGCCTTGGTATGTGTGCCAAACTGCTGCCTCTTTCTCCTCCTTGTCCAGAAATCTCCTTTGCTCTCTTGCTCTCCTTCTCCCAATCTGCTCATGAAAGAATGAATGATCTTTTTCCTCCTTTTCCTCCCTTAACCCAACCCTAAATGACTTTTGGGTGATCCCTAAATCCAATGGCTGAAATAGATTTAGATCAATGGCTGAGATTAAATGCTCATTTAAATCTCACTTTCTATTTTTTAATTCACCCCACTTTAATAAAGACCCACTTAGTCATTTATTTCCAAAGTCACTTTTCCTTTCTAATTTTTCATTGACTTTATAAAAGTCACTTTAAAATTAGACTTAGTAACTTTATCACTTAAAGTCACTTTCAAATTAGATTTAACTTTATAAAAAATTATAAAGTTACTTTAGGAGAAAAATTAAATTCTTTTGGACACTTTTCCCTAGGCCAAAGATCAAAGCCTTAGGGAACCACCTGTCCTCCGGTACCAAATTTCAACACTCCCTCTTACCGAGGAAGGTGTTCCTCACCACACCCATCTTGTCTCTGAAGTAGACATGCTTGCCCCGTGGTAAGGCTTTGGTAAGAATATCTGCAACCTGCTCATCAGTGGAAATATACTCAAGCTTCACAGCTCCCTTCTGAACATAGTCTCTGATGAAATGATATCTGATCCCGATATGCTTTGACCTGTCATGAAATACTGGATTCTCCATGAGTTTAATGCAACTCTGATTATCACAGTAAATCACTGAAGGTCTCAACGGCTGACCAAATAAGCCAAACAACATCTTGCAAAGCCAGATGGCCTCACAACTAGCTAGACTGGCTGCCATATACTCTGCTTCCGCTGAACTCAGTGCTACTGACTGCTGCTTCCCGCTGAACCATGACATTACTGCTGAACCCAACCCAAAACAACACCCTGAAGTGCTCTTCCTATCAGAAGCACAACCTTCCCAATCAGAATCAGTGTATCCTGCCAATCTCACTCCATCTCCCTGCCTGTAGTCCAGACCATAATCCACTGTCCCCTGCAAGTACCGCAAAAAGTGTTTTGCAGCCACCCAGTGAACCTTCCTAGGCTCACACATAAACTGACTCATCGTGTTGACTGCAAAACAGATATCTGGTCTAGTGTTGACCAAATACATCAAGGAACCAATCAGCTGCCTGTACAATGTGGGATCCACTGACTCGGAATCCGAAGCATGAAGCTTCTTCCAGTTGGTGATCATCGGTGTCAACATGGGTCTACAATCCTCCATGTGGAATCTGCTAAGGATGTCCACAATATACTTCCCCTGCCCCAGGAAGAAATGCCCCTCCTCCTGCCACACCTCCAAACCCAAAAAGTAATGCATCAAGTCGATGTCCTTCATCTCAAACTCCGCCGCAAGATCTCTCTTGCAGTGCTCTATGAGTCTCTCTGCACCTGTAATGATCAAGTCATCCACATACAGCACCAGAATGAGAGGCTCCTCACCAATCACAATAAAGTAAAGGTTCAGATCTGCCTCACTCTTTGTGAAACCCATCCCCTGCAAGTATGCATCTATCCTGGAGTACCAAGCTCTGGGAGCTTGCTTCAGGCCATAAAGGGCCTTCTTCAATCTGCACACATGGGACTCCTTCCCATGCACCTCAAAGCCCTGTGGCTGCTCAATGTACACCTCCTCCTGTATGAAGCCATTGAGAAATGCGGTCTTCACATCCATCTGGTGGATCTTCCAACCCATCTCTGTTGCTATCGATATAATGGAGCGGATCGAAGTATATCGAGCCACGGGAACGAAGGTCTCCTCATAATCAACTCCCTCTACCTGGGAGAACCCTCTAGCCACAAACCTCGCTTTGAATTTCTCAATGCTGCCATCTGCAGCATGCTTTACCTTGTAAAGCCATCTGGAAGTAACCACGGATTTGCCCTCAGGCCTCGGCACCACCTCCCAAACATCATTCTTCATGATAGAAGAATACTCCTCCTATATGGCCTCTCTCCAGACCTGCTGGCTAGCTGCCTCCTCATAGCTAGAAGGCTCAGAGTCAAGGATGTTGGTAACCATCGCCATATAGCTACAAAACCTCTCAGGTGGTCTACTCTCTCTGACCGGCCTCTTCGGCTCAGCAACAGATGTGGCATCTCTCAAGGTGTCTTGAAGCCACTTGGGCTTCCTCTTCCCTGAGCATGCTTCTCCCATAGGAGAATGAAACTCCTCCTCCTCATCACCATCAGTAGCCTGAACTCCTGACTGTCTGTCTGCTGTCCTCCTGCCTGCACCTGAACATGTAGAAGCTGAGGTACCATGTGAACTGTCCATCAGTGGACTCCCTAGTGAACTGCTATGTGAACTGCTCGGAGCACCACCCCTCTGGCTCGGCGAGCCACTGCTCACTGATGGACCTGACATCCTCATAGATGTACCTCCGGATCCTCCTGATCCCTGCCCACTGGATCCCTGCGACTGACTCAACTGCTGCTGAGGGTCTGGCTGATCCAGATACTCTAACTCCCGTGACCTCCTAAAGACCCTGTCCTCCTCGAACTTCACATCCCGTCTGACAACAACTCTCCTCTGTGCAGGAATGTAAATCCGAAAGGCCTTTGAGGTCTCACTGTAGCCCACAAAGATACCCTTCTCTGCGGTGGGCTCTAGTTTGGTCCTCTTCTCCTTAGGTATATAGGAGTATGTAATGCATCCAAAGATATGAAAATGACCAAGATCAGGCTTCTTCCCAGAGAAAGCCTCCTCCGGAGTCATGTTCCCCAAGGCACGATGCGGACTCCTGTTCTGCAAGTAAACAGCTGTGTTGCAGGCCTCTGCCCACAAGAACAATGGCAACCCCTGATCATGTAACATGGCTTTGGCAGCCCCTATGATGGATCTGTTCTTCCTCTCCGCAACCCCGTTCTGTTGGGGGTTGTAAAGAACAGTGAACTCCCTCCTAATGCTTGCCTCTGCACAATAGTCAACAAACTCTCCAAGGGTGTACTCTCCTCCATTGTCCGACCTCAGGGACTTGATCTTTCGACCTGTCTGAGTCTCCACAAGAGCTCTGAACTCCTGAAACCGCTTGAAGACCTCACTCTTGGTCTTCAAGAAATAAATCCAGGTCCTCCTGGAGTGATCATCAATGAATAAAACATAGTACTCATATCCACTCAAGGAAACATGAGACATCCGACCGCTCACATCGGAATGAATCAAATCAAGTATCCCCGTCGCTCTGCTGTCACTGCTGGGAAAAGGGGATTTGGCAAACTTGCCCATTGCACAACCTCTGCAAGTATCAAAGTGATCAGTACTGAAATCTGACACACTTGTGGTGATCTCTCGCAATGTCCTCAAGGCTTGATACATGTGTCCCATCCTGCGGTGCCAAATCTCACACAGCTCAGAACTGCTAGCTCTGTTGTCGGTACTACTGCTCAATGCCAAAAGGGGCTGGAATGCAAACTTGTACACCTTTGCATGGCGTACACCTATCACTCTAGCTGAATCAGCTGGAGTGCCCCTGGGATACATCAACACCTGTCCTCCCCTGAACAGTACCTCATATCCTCTGTCCTCCAAAGCTGAGACGGATATGAGGTTCTTCCTCATCCCTGGCACATAAAGAACATCTGACACTTTAAAGGGAGGTCTGGACTCCCTCTGAAATGTCAGTGTACCCACCCCGACTGCTCTAACAACTCTGTCATCACCGAGTACTACCTCAATATCAGTGCCACTCTCTGAAAGCTCTGAAAAGTACTCCCGGACTCCTGTCATGTGACGTGAAGCCCCACTGTCCACATACCAGATACTTGTAGATGCTCCGCTAATCGAGGGAAAAGCATGCTCCCTCTGAACCTGTGTGGCAAGTGATCCTGCACTAGAGGACTCACATGTAGTGAATGCAAACTCCCGGTCAAAATGACCTGCAAAGTCCTCAATCTCAGCTGAAGCTGCCACATCCTGGTTCTTCCCCTTCTTCTTCTTCTTCTCCGGACACACAACTGCATAGTGTCCCATCTTCTGACAATTCCAACACTTCACTTTGGAATAGTCCTTTTGTGAGTTACCCTGTTTACCTTTACCTTTGCCTTTGCCTCCACCACCGCTTGTGGAAGCCTGCTTCTTCCCTTTGCCTTTCTTGCCTCCTGCCACCAGTGCTACGTCCTCATCCTGCTCAACTGGCTTGGGTGCCCCAAGCTGTCCTTTCCTAATCTCTGTCTGATTACAATCATCCCAAAACCTCTCCCATGTGGGAAGGGTCTCACGTGCACAAACCCCATCAGCAAAGTTCAACCATGAACGGGGGAGGCCATTCACTGCAATACGCACCAACTCAGTGGATGGAATGGCCTCTCCAATCGCTGCCAACTCATCTCTCACATTAGTAATCTTTGTGAGATATCCAGCTGCACTATCATTCCCCATCTTAATGTTCTTCAGCTTCTCCTTCAAGACCATCTTCCGATTCTCATTGGTACTCTGGTAGAGATTGGACAATGTTGTCCACATCTCATGGGCATTGCTCTTTCCTCTCACATGAGGAATGTAATGGTCTTTGATTCCGTCTAGAATCAGCCTCTTACCCTTGTTGTTCTTTCTATTATAAGCTGCCAACTGAGTAGCATCAGTAGGCACAACAACAGGGTGCTGTGCTGTATGCACCATGATATCCCAGACTTCTACCTCCTCAAAGATACTCTGCATTCTTTCTTTCCAAACGCTGTAATTTGTATGCCCATCCAACCTATCCTCCACCCTCAATCCCAATGACATATTGCTGTCCTAAAACTGAAAAATAGCACTGTTGTTGTAAAGATAAAACTGCTGTTTATGAAAAATCAGCTTGCTGGAATTTTCTGAGTGAAAAAATCAGCAGCTGTATTTTTTTTCTTTTGCTGTCCCAAACTGCCCTTTAGCACTCAAGCTCTGATACCATGTAAAATTTTCTGTTTTCCCACCCCGGTTTTCAGTTTCTCCTTATTTCTCCCATGTAGTTAAATGCCCATTCCCATAACCATACATTTAACAGACTGAAAAAAATAAATATTGCTGAAAACACAAATTCTGGAAATTTTTCATAATGCTGGAAATTGCAGAATTAAAAATCAGCAATCAAAAACAGCCATTAAAACACATTAAAACACTGATATTTTTTGTCAACTTGACCCTGGAAAAACCTCCTACAACTCTTGGGGAAAACCAGTTTGAGAGCTCTTCTTTATTTCTGGAAAATGCCTTTTTACAGAGAAAATTTTTCAGCAAAAATCAGCAAAACAGAAATTTTTCCAGCAAGCAAACTTATCTGTTTTTCAGCTAACAGACAATCTGGAAAATGGCTGAACGTGTTGTACGGACCGTATGGACGTACGGATGTACGGACCGTATGGACTGTACTGACTGTATGGACGGTCGTACGGGCTTGTACGGACAGTCCTCGAAAATCGTGCAGAAAATCGCCTCCTCGATATTCGTGCTGAAAATCAATTTTTCCACTGTTTTGCTCACAAAAACTGCATTTTTCTGCTTGTTCTTTGAGCTGTACGGATTTGCTGAAGTGCTTCCTTGGTATGTGTGCCAAACTGCTGCCTCTTTCTCCTCCTTGTCCAGAAATCTCCTTTGCTCTCTTGCTCTCCTTCTCCCAATCTGCTCATGAAAGAATGAATGATCTTTTTCCTCCTTTTCCTCCCTTAACCCAACCCTAAATGACTTTTGGGTGATCCCTAAATCCAATGGCTGAAATAGATTTAGATCAATGGCTGAGATTAAATGCTCATTTAAATCTCACTTTTTATTTTTTAATTCACCTCACTTTAATAAAGACCCACTTAGTCATTTATTTCCAAAGTCACTTTTCCTTTCTAATTTTTCATTGACTTTATAAAAGTCACTTTAAAATTAGACTTAGTAACTTTATCACTTAAAGTCACTTTCAAATTAGATTTAACTTTATAAAAAATTATAAAGTTACTTTAGGAGAAAAATTAAATTCTTTTGGACACTTTTCCCTAGGCCAAAGATCAAAGCCTTAGGGAACCACCTGTCCTCCGGTACCAAATTTCAACAAAATCTTCTATCTTTCCCAATGAAACAGAATTGATTGTCTCAAAGGTTCGGACATGATCTCGTGATTGAATCCTTTAAGAGAAGCTTCCTGGAATGTATCAATTACAATTGGATTTATTTCCTACTACATGATGTATCTACTTGTTTTTTTTAACTATCTTGGAGAGTCAATTACTCCCTACTCCAAGATACTAGCCTAAGCTATATTGGTGATAAGAGCCCTAGAAATAGAAAATATTACTAGATCAATTTTAATTAAGAGTTGCTTTTATGGGTTTTTCTTTAAGTTAATAGGTATGGAAATGAAACTTTGATGGTGTGAAGACTAGACTCCAAACACACTAAAAAAATGCACCTAAAATGATAAGCAATTCATTTTTCTTTCAATGAAATTCTAGCTAAAAGAAAGAGTTCGAGAATGCAATTCTTTAAGAAACAATTCTTCCTTTCAACATGGAAATGGAGAGAAAATATTTTGTCTTTTCAATAAGAACTCAAAACGAGACAAATAACTAATGCTCACAATAAATCCCTTTTCCTTTTCAAAACTCGAAACTACAAAAAAAAAACAGCTTGCTTCAAAAGAGATCTACAAATTCTAGAAAAACACTCAAAACTACAAAAACTAATTTTGAGATCTAAAAACTTTAAAAATCTAATTGAATAAAAGCTTCAATTCTTTTTGAGGACGTTTTGCTTAGTTTTTCAGTAAACTAAGGATTCATTTTCACAGAATTACAAACCAATCAATAAACATCCAGATATGTTTTCTTTTGTAAAAATGAAATTCAGAACTTATAACAAAGTTTGTTCAAAGATTTGCAACGAGAAAACTAAATCTATTTCTCACAAAGGATAGATCTCACAACCAATTCAGACTCATCAAGAAGACAAAAAGACACCAGGGTGATCTAAGGTTTCTCAAGCTTCTGATCTTTGAGTCACTATAGAGACAAAGTGAAAACCACTCCAAGCATGCAAAACTTCTAGAAAATCATTCAAAACAAAAATACTATCAGAACTCACTCACAAGAGATTTTTGACAGGAAAAATATAGATCTGGGTAGACTAAAAATCCTAAATTAAACCTAAACCTAACTGGAAGAAGATATCTTAGGTTTTTCAAAAATTTTAGCAGGGTCCGCAGGCTCCAGAAGTAACAAGTGCGGTTCTGCTCTGTTTACTAAAGGAAAATACTCCCAAATTTTGAAAGCTACCCAAGCCAGTATACATCAATTAAAAACCAGAAAACAAAACAATTTTCTCAATTCAAAACAAAGGAAAACCAAACACCAAATACCATTCCCCAGTGGAGTCGCCAATTTGTTGGCCGGATAAATCGATCTTGCACACAAGGCCAATCTCCCTAGTATCAGAAGATAGTCTAGCAACAAACAGACAAACAAACCGATCTTTCTCTAGACATATGCGATTTATAAATAAATACTACAGAGGTGTTAAGATCCTACCTTAGATCCAATGATTGTTCGTAGTAGTCATCCCCTAGTCGTTCAAAAGAGTTACCTTTGAGGACCTGCAATTACAAACAAGCAAACATTAAATAGCACCTGTATAGAAAATATCATAAATCATGTATTATGGTGATCAAGGAATCCATAAAATAAACCATGAATTAACAGCTTATTGAGAAAAACAAATTTATTTGTATTAACTTTGAAGTATAATAACCTCACAACCTTTTCAGCCTTGATGTTGAACAAGCTCTTACTGGGGTCCGAAACAGGAATTTCCTTTACTTTGACAAGCCTTGCACTCTTCCAAATGAGATATTAGAGGTATGTAATCTCTCCTCATAAAAACTCAACTAAAGAAGACTAAGTTCCAGTAGCATTTCACCTCAAAAATATTCAGCTTCTCACCTCCCCAGTAACCAGCCCAATGCTTCTTTTTATAGTGCAGAGGAGGAGGTTATCGGTCCATCTATGAAGGGATAGAATCCTCCTTCAAAGGGATAAGCTCCTCACATCAAGGGGTTAGCTCCTTAAGGTATGGGATGCATGAACCTTAAGAAAGCGAACTTGCCACCTCAAGATTCCTTCCAGAAGCTTCTAGAAATGACTGAAAGTGAGTTTTTCAAAGTATGCTCGCTCCTTTTTAACTTTTATAGGGGTCCGCACCTTTAACACAGAGACAGTGCGGTCAGGTGCGCAGGAGACATGACCATTAGGTGTGGGGTTGTAGGTAAGACAAAGATAAAGTGTGGAACCAAAGTTTGAAAGACTTTTGAAGGCTTTCCTCTTATTTTCTAGACTTGATATGAGGAACTGATACTTTAGAGACTTGCAGAGGAGGAAAGTATGAGTGGTAATGAACTCACACAGATAGCAGAATTTCAAGGTGACAATTTTTAGTGCAACACTACCACGAACAAGAATTGGATCTAAGATAGGATCTTAACACCTCTATAGTATTTATTTATAAATCGCATATGTCTAGAGAAAGACAGGTTTGTTTGTCCGTTTGTTGCTAGACTATCTTCTGATACTAGGGAGATCGGCCTTGTCCGCAAGATCGATTTATCTAGCCAACGCTAGGAAACCATTTCCAATCCATTCTCTTGTGGAACCAATTGTAACAAGTGGAATGACACTAATCAAACCCCATGGATGACTCACACCCTTGCAAAAACCTATAAATTGATCTCCCATCCAAGAGATCAGGAGGCTGGAATGTTGTGAATTGCAAGTAAGTGCTGATAGTTTGTAATTGAGGAGAGAGAATTGTATTCTTGTTGGTGTGATCTTGTTATTTCATGAGGTGAAGAAGGATTGAAGCTGGGAGGATGGCACTGGATCAGATAACTGGGTTGTAATTATCCTTTCTATTAATAAAGCTCTTCAAGTTTTCTCCCATATGATTGTGCAATTGTGAATGATATCATTTGTTCATTATATATCTGATTCTGTAATGTTTATGTTGTAATAGATCACAATGCTTTGACAGTTCTTTGTTGCTGTACTTGTGCAGGTACTCTCCAAGCATGTTAAGAATGGGGAGGAGTTGCAGGATCTACCAAAGGAGAGAGAGATCAAGAAATGGATTAAGCTTAAGTTCCAGGTTGGTTCCACTATCTTTCTCTTATCTGTTACACATTGGAAAAATCATTGAATTGCTTTAAACTGTTGTTTCTAGGGTAGCTGCCAAACCTAGAGGGTTAGTCATTCGAGACACTAATTTTCCCAGAAAAAAATTGGTGGCTCCATTGGGGAATGAACAGATGTTTGTTTGTTGTTATTGTGTGTTTTATCTTCAATTTGATAAACTATAAACAGAGTCTGAAGCCAGCCAGGTAGCTTTTGAACTACTCTTGCTTTGCAATTGCATAGTAGATGAATGCTACTTCAGTCAATCTCTGGTTTAGTTTATGAATTAAACATTTGAATTGCAAGCACATATAGATGCCTTTTTGGTAGCTCAGTAACCTCTCAAGACATTCCATCATACTTTGCTCATCATTGTTCAGCAAAGCCCAGCTTAATTCATTGAAAACAGCTCCACATTTGAGCCAAAACCCATTTCAGTAGCGCTCCCTAGACCATCGCACTATCTTCCATTGTGACTCGGTATGCATAGCACCTCCTGAATGTAGAAAGTGTGATGCATCTCAATTTCTGTGAAGCCTAGGTGCGATGATTGACTGAACTCTTTTTCCATCTAGAAATTGAGGGTTTTTGACCTGTTTTCAGTTTTGTTTTGTTGTTTTGCTACAAATGAACAGTGCCTTTTCATTAAAGCTTACTTGCATCACTTAGATCAGCCTCAATTACATTAGGATTAGTGAATATTTTTGTGTATTTGTTCCTCATTTACAATCCTTTGTCAAAAAGTTGTTTTAGTAGATTTGTCGCTTTGATACAAAAAGTGTCATAATTGTCGTTTTTTGTCGAAAAGAGAAGTTTCGTAAATTCTTCCTTCCCTTGATAGTCGATTAAACTTTTCTTGATGCATTTGATTTGATTTTTTTACATTCAAAGTGTTGAAAGCATTTTTATTCAAAATTCAAAGTGTCGTTTTGAGTCTTCCTTTCCCTTTTGAAGAAAAAAATTGTTGAAAATGTCATTTTGAGTGAAATATTTCAGATCTTTGTTGCATTTAGTTTTCCTTTTTGCATATTTCACATTAAGGAAGGCAGAAAACAAATACATGCACTTGCATTTAGCATTTTATGATTTGTGTGCAAAAAGATGATTTAGGGAAATGCACTAGTGTGTGCTCTTTGCTTAAAAGCATTGTTATCTTCTTTCCCTAGTAGCTAGGATTTTCATTGCTCAAATAAATAAAGATTGTTTATCATTGTAGATTGCATCTTAGGAATTTCAGATCGTTATTACGCGGTGAACTATTGAAAGGCAAACTCTAAACAAGATCAAATTGAAAATGAATTTCAATGAACCTAACAACGCTTTGGAACTTAACGCAACATATCTAGAGGTCTAGGCTAGTGATGTGTTCCGGCGTCGTTAAAACTAGTGGCTATCGTTTTCATTAAAGGTTGGTTGATTCCTCCTCCTTGATACAACAAGTGCTAGCACGGACTTGTGCTCCCCGTACCGTCACGTATATATTGGGAGACCACAATAGGCTTAAATCCTTTATCCATAGGAACTGAGTCTGCCACCTTATTGATCACAATGCACTGAACACAGCATTCAGGAAGATTGATTGTTGTACATAAGTCCTTGGTAATTTCTCTTTAATTTATCACCAAGGTGTATATTGTAGTTTTGTGATTGGTTTGGTAATCCCTTTGTCTAGATTTTCCAGAGTAGTCACTTTCGTTCCCTTTCAACTGTCTAAAAGAAAAGGTCCATCTGAGCACTTGTCCTTTCAGGCTCATTAAAAATCGAAGGCAACTAGAGTCATCTTTAGCTTTTTCTCGACTCTTTAAAACTGAAAAAGAAAAGTTGCATCTAAAGCGTCGTTAAAATTAATTGACCATGAATAACATCCCTTTTCCTTAGTTGATATTAGGTTGGAACATATGGTGACAAATCCAGAGTCCACCGATCAAGGAATTCCTTTTGATGGGAATCCTAGTCCTTTTCCTTTTTTCAAAAATATTGGTGCTGCATATATGGCTACATTGTCCCTTCTGGGATTTTCCATTGGCCTACCAATATGGCTGTTTTCAACCTCTTTGGTTCAAAATGTCGTGATTTCTCCGTAATTGAGTACACCTCCAACTGGACAAAATCAACCTCCAGTTGATCCTAGAGTTGACCCTTTGCCTTCTTCCTCGGTTGTTTCTTCCTCCCCTTCTTCCTCTTCGCCTGATGAAAGTATTGGTACTAGTAACTAGGTGGCTAAGAAGAAGAAGAAAGGGAAGAAGAAGAAGAAGAAGCAAATTCAATAGAGGGGCAACCAAGCAGTCATTGCTTTGAATGCAACCACTGATGAGAAACCATCCGTTAAGCCACACAAAGTTCGATATCCATGCATAATTTGTGTAGGAGACCATCTTCATCAAAATTTTCCTTACATTCCTCGGATCTTGGAAGAATGGTCTTCCCGTTCACACCATCCCATGTCATCAACCTCTGGAGATCATGTTGGTAACACACCATCAACTAGTGATAGTAAAGTTCATGGACAGAAGGGAAAGGTCAAGTTTCCATGTAGGTTATGTGAAGGGAATCACCCCATTCACCTTTGTCCCTATCTGGATGAAGCCAAGAAAGTGTTGGATAATCGTCCTGCTTCACTGCAGCGACTTCCATCTGGTTACAGGAAACTCTCCCTAAATCCTTCACTAGTTGATAAACCGACTAACCAAAATCAACCGTCAGTCAAAACCACTCTCTTTGAAAGTGAATCCAATGAGTCTATACCTGACCCAAATCAACAGGTTGAGGCAAAAGTTGACCTGATTTCACCTTTAGCAAATCATACCTTTTCCGAAGAGAGTGAAAATGATACCGCTCAAGTTCTTTTTGTTACTTTGGATTCTAACGAGCTTGGGGGAAATCCGCTTGTTCCATCAAGATAGGAGGAAAATCCTCTAGTTCTCTTAACTCAAGGGGTTAATTCTCCCATTTCTACGATACCCCCTCCAAGTAGTCTAGTCACTTCCTTTGATTGGAATCGACTGGCAGGATTTCTCCTTCCTTCTTATGTGACTTTCCAGATCATAGTACAAGTTTGTAAAATGATTGTATCTGGCACTATTATAGATGAAGGTGCAATAGTGAGTATCCTTTCCTCAACTGCTTGGCAAG
Source organism: Pinus tabuliformis (assembly GCA_031772625.1). Taxonomy (NCBI): domain Eukaryota; kingdom Viridiplantae; phylum Streptophyta; class Pinopsida; order Pinales; family Pinaceae; genus Pinus; species Pinus tabuliformis. The sequence goes on from CM062816.1 coordinate 366,280,394, forward strand.
CACTCGGTTCGCCATGGCTTGTGCCTGTTACACAAAATCTATTGGGCTTTAACAAAGGAACCAGTTGACTGTTAGGGATCCTTCCTCAGTTACCTATCACTTTGGGAGGAAAAACTGTAAAGAACCTTCATTCCATCCACCTGATAGCCATGAGTAGTCTACTTAGGTGAATGTAATGAAGCTTGGGGGGCATGCACGTAATGGTAAAGATAAGTTTCCCTGTAGGTTTGTGATTGGTATATCACACCATTCACCTTTGTCTATCTAGACAAAGCCAAAGAGGTGTTCGATAACCGTCCTGCTTCATCACAGTGACTTCCATCTAGTTACAGAAGACTCTCCATTTCATCAAAGATGAGGGAATGCAAACCAACTCAAACATAATTTTTCGTTTCAAGCTTGTGTAAACATGAAACTGAATCCAAGCGTAGTTCCCTATGGTTCAAGCTTGTCTAAAAAATAAACCCATTTTCAATTATTAACCCTTGTGATTTCCATTCTATCAGCCTTTTGAGCCTTGGTTGTGTTCATCCCATCACCACCATCCCTTTGGCCAATCATACGCTTTCACTTGGTGTTTTACCCTTTTTGAGGAACAATTACAATGAGTGGTCTTATTAGCCAGCCTCTTCACATAAATCAACATGTTTTGAGAATTTCCAACATCATCAGAACCAGTTGCTACCCTAGACACCACTCGTTCCTCGAAATAGAGTCCTCTTTAAACCCTTTTCAGACTCCTGTATTATTTTATCCTTTTTCGGACCTGAGGGATTACTTTACGAAAAAAGAACTTATGGAGTTTTCTTTTCGTCCCTTTTCAAACTCTCTAAACATGAAAAGGACAGAATTATCCTTGGCGTTAAACTCGTTAAAATAATAGCAACAAACTTGTCCATCTAGACGAGACTGAGTTTCACTGTCGCTAGACTCGTTAAAACATTAAATAGCGACAAGTTTGCCCGAAGGGTGAATTATAGAACAAGAATATGTTATCCTCCTCAAGCTTGACAAAAAAAAAAAAGTTACTAGTCAGCAATGACTTGAGGAAAAGGGGAAAAAACTTGAAGAATTTATGGTAGCAAGTCGCTCTTGAACATGACACTTTCACTTCATCTCCATGATTGAGTTGGGTTGGGTTATTTCATTCACCGGTCATCATACCATTGGTCTTTCATACCATCCATATTTTGGGTTAACGCTACCAATTCATCTCAATGTCACTAAAATGTTCAAGAGAAGTCATCCAGTTAATGTCTCATACACTGTAATACCTCCAACCTTCATTTTTTCATGACCACCATTCCTGAAACTTGTGTCGTCAATTCATTTTCACCTGCAGAAATCATTTGCTTCGTTTCATGTCGTAGATGTGGGATACATCAAGGCCCTCCTACGACGAGTTGTTTCTTGTCGACATCAACTCATTATCCAAGAAGTTTACTTAAAAACAACCCTTTCAGTTCTTTGAAGCTTGCATACATCAATGGCAAGATTCTCACTTCCGGCGACAGGTTGACGTCAATGGCCTTCGACCGAAAGATTTTGCATGGTGTTCGACATCAGATCATGTATTCGCACCACGTGAATTGTACTGTAGTACCTTGAGGATCATTATCATCATCGGTGATCCCTATCGCGTCTGTTAACAGCTCACATCATTGGCTGGTAATCAGGCGATGTCTTTCTATGTTCGACTTCAGAACATCTCTTCACATAGATTGACTTGTACATCGAGCGAAGATTGAACGAGTTTGAAGACCCGGGGTCTAGTTTCATCCATCCGGCCTGTGATATATTCAGGGATATAAAAATATCAAATGTACAAAGGCTCTACACAGATGGTCATCCTAATCATGGATAATGACTCTATATCTGTAGAATCACCAGTCTGTATCTGCAGACTATCTGATCTATGTACATGAAATGAAATTTATAAAGTTGAGCATGGGAATGCCTCCCTCAGCTATATCATGAAAATCATATTATGATGATGTATTGTATTGTAGCTTATGCAGGTCACCTTCCAGTTCGAAACTTCGGATTCTCATGATAAAGCATTTCACCCGACATGAATATTTACGACCTCATGCTTTAGGGGGAAACTGTTATAGACATATTTGGGCACATCAACCCGAAACTTATATGTTGATATATTAGGGCTCATCAACCCCTAAAAGAGTTGTTTCATACCCTAAAGGAACATAGTAATTTGAATACATCATTCCCCAAAAGTTCCATCTAAGAAACCATCCAAAAATTGCCTAAATTGAACCATATTGACTGCTCCACTGGAAAAGTGTGATGCATACTGAGTGGTACACTGCCAGGGTGCGATGGGTAAGGATGGACAAATTTTTGGGATAGTTTGTTAGTTGGTTGCTCATGGAATCTTCTAGAAACTTCTCTTGTGCCACTTGCCCTCTGAATTCGCCCAAGGATGAACAAGGGAACTAGGAAACCATCTCCAATCCCTTCTCTTGTGGAACCAATTGTAACAAGTGGAATGACACTAATCAAACCCCATGGATGACTCACACCCTTGCAAAAATCTATAAATTGATCCCCCATCCAAGAGATTAGGAGGCTGGAATGTTGTGAATTGCAAGTAAGTATTGATAGTTTGTAATTGAGGAGAGAGCATTGTATTCTTGTTGGTTTGATGTTGTTATTTCATGAGGTGAAGAAGGATTGAAGCTGGGAGGATGGCACTGGATCAGACAACTGGGTTGTAATTGTCCTTTCTATTAATAAATCTCTTCAATTTTTCTCCCATATGATTGTGCAATTGTGAATGCTATCATTTGTTCATTATATATCTAATTCTGTAATGTTTATGTTGTAATAGTTCACGATGCTTTGACAATTCTTTGTTGCTGTACTTGTGTAGGTACTCTCCAAGCGTGTTAAATATGGGGAGGAGTTGCAGGATCTGCCAAAGGAGAGAGAGATCAAGAAAGGGATTAAGCGAAAGTTCCAGGTTGGTTCCACTATCTTTCTCTTATTTGTTACACATAGGAAAAATCATTGAATTGCTTTAAACTGTTGTTTCTAGGGTAGCTGCCAAACCTAGAGGGTTAGTCGTTCGACAAGACACTAATTTTCCCAGAAACATGGATACATGACAAAGTGAAACTGAATGTAACCAAGCAGTGTAAAGTCAAATTTGTAATCGCTTCTAAGCTAGTAGAATTGGATGTAATACCATTGGATATCTATGGCATGGTGTTATGGAGCCCATATATGTATGATAGAAAGGCAGTCTTTTTCTGTGATGAAAACAAATACCATATCACAAAAGATGGGGTAGAATATAAAGGGCTCATCAATTTGAAATCAATGCCAGCGTTGTCAGCGCTGGAAAAATGAAAATACTGGTGAATTCCAGTAAGGGTTGCATGCTTATGGTCATAAGGGAAAAAGAGGCAGAATTTGTTGATGCTTTCCAGGGCTACGATCAAGAACATAAACAGGAATTATCTGAATTAATTTCTAACTATGCTGAGTTGTTTCAGGAACCGAAGGGATTACGTCTGAAGAGGGAAATCCAACATGAGATCCATTTGCAGCATGACGCTCCTCTGCTAAATATTGGCATGTACAGGATGTCGACTATTGAGATGGAGGAAATCAAGAGACAAGTGCAAGAATTTCTGGACCAAGGGGTCATCAAGCCGAGCACCTCTCTGTGTGGCTCACTGATTGTCTTAGTGCCAAAGAAATACGACACATGGACAATGTGCGTGGATTATCGCGCGCTCAACAAAATTACAGTGAAAAATTGCTATCCCCTTCCATGCATAGATGATTTATTAGATCAATTAAAGAATGTTGTTTATTTCACCAAGTTGGATTTGCGCAGTGGTTATCATCAAGTCCGATTCGCAAAGCAAGACATATGGAAAACCACCTTCAATACTAAGCAGGGGTTGTTCGAATGGATGGTGATGCCATTCGAACTTTGCAATGCTCCACCCACTTTTATGAGGGTCATGAATGATCTCTTTCTGCCTTTCATTGATGAGTTTGTTCTTGTATATTCAGATGATATACTTGTCTTTAGTGACAATTGGATTGAACATGTGTGTCATGTATAGAAAGTGCTTGAAGTACTGAAAAAAGAAAAACTCTTTGTAAAATTATCAAAGAGTGAGTTCAAGAAAACCTCTTTCGGTTACCTAGGTCATATTGTTGGTCATGGTCACTTAAAAATTGATCCCTCTAAAGTTGAAGCAATTTTAAATTGACCTAAGCCTACTAGTGTAACTAAGTTCTGTAGCTTTTAAGGTGCAGTCCAATAGTGGAGGAGATTTATTGCTAATTTCTCTATTATTGCATCACCTTTGCACACGTTGACAAGTGTAAAACAGGTCTTCCAATGGGGAGGATGACAGCAAAAGTCCTTCGAAACATTGAAGGAAAATATCAGCACCACGCTAGTCTTAACCTTACCTGGTCTCCAACAGCCATTTGAGATCGAAACCGATGCCAGCATTTATGCCATGGGAGTTGTATTGATGTAGCAAAAGAAGCTAATTTGTTACCATTCTGAGAAGTTTTCTCAAGTTGTGATAAACTATCCCACTTATGACAAGGAGCTTTATGCCTTGGTGCAGAGTGTGAAAAAGTGGAAACACTACCTAATTGGCAAGGAGACCATCATCCATACAGATCATCATCCCTTGCAGTAACTTTAGTCACAAACCAAGTTGCAGCAATCTCGTCATTTCAGGTGGATGGGTTTTCTTCAACAGTTTCATCTAGTAATAAAGTATAATAAGGGCACTAGCAACAAGGTGGCCGATATGCTATCTCGCCCTCCTATTTATGCTTCTATTATTTTTCATAATTATTCGTTATCTTCTGAAAGTTATGTTGAACAATATGCTAACGATGATGACTTTAAGGAGGTTTATGCAAAACTAACCCGTGGTTCACAGGTGGACAACTATCACTTGCAGGGAAAACTATTGTATCACCTTGGTAAATTGTGTATTCCCACAGGCGAAAGAGTACATGCAATTCGAGAGGCCCACACCTCTCTTGTGTTTGGACACTTTGGTGTCGAGAAGACTTTATGTCATGTACAAAGATTTTGTTTTTGGCCTCATATGAAAAACATTGTGACTCTCTATGTAAAGGGTTGTGTGATGTGTTCTGTTTCAAAGCCCTCTAATAGAAAACTCGGGCTCTACACACCACACCCTATTCTGAGTCGTCCATGGGAAAGTGTGTCAATGGACTTTGTAGGAGGTTTTCCTTTGTCCAGAAAGATTCACGACTACTTGTATGTTTTCGTTGACCGTTTTAGCAAGATGTGTATTCTTATGCCTTGTAAAAAGAAAATTACTGCAGAGCAGACTGCTTCTCTTTTCTTTCAGCATGTTTGGGTCCATTTTGGGTTACCGACATCTATTGTGTAAGATCGGGACTCTCGCTTTCTTGGAGAGTTTTGGACCAATTTATGGAAGATGATGGACACCAAACTGAAAAGAAGCACGGCATTCCATCCACAGACTGACAAACAAACATAGGTTGTCAACCGTACTATGGTACACTTGCTACGAGGCTATTGTGGGAAACATCCCAAGATGTGGGATGAACATCTCCCATATGTACAACATTCCTACAAATGAGCAGTGCATTCATCTACATAGCGTTCACCATTTGAGACATGCTTTGGTTACCTACCAAAGGACCCTTTTGATATGGTCTTTGGAAGGGAAGATGGCTCCAGGGGGCGTAATGATAGGGACAAAGCTTAGCAGTTCATTTAGCGAATCCAATTGATTCACCAAGTAGTATAAGAGTAGTTGGAGAAAAGTCAAGCCCATTACAAGGCTCGAGATGACAAACACTGAGTCAACCATCAATTCCAAGTGGGCGACAAAGTGTGGTTCCACATCAGCAAAGACAGGATGAAGGGACAAGGAAAGAAGTTGCGACCAATCCAATATGGACCATTCATCATTTTGGAGAAGATTGGGAACAATGTCTTTCGTCTTGACTTATCGGTATATATGCAGATGTACTCAGTAGTGAATGTGGATAACCTAAAGTTGTATGAACCACCTTTGATTATGGATACTGAGTAAGTGGGCACAATTCCTATGGTTGATGATTTTGCACTAGAATATCTCGATGATTTACCTGAAGACATCATCCTCGACAGAAGAACCAGGACTTCATGACGAGGATATGTGGAATACCTTTGAGTTGGTTTCAAAGGAATGCACCCCAGCAAGGCCAAATGGCTGGAGAAAGGGAGATTGAGGGAACAATTCCCTCACTTGCCAATTGACTAATGAAAAATTTTGGTGGTCTAAAAGCTCCTCAATGGGGAGGATTGATCCAAGTGGATCTTCAGATACAATGGCATGGAAAAGCTCAAAAACCAAAGTGCTCAAAATGAAGTCAACCCAGGACCATAGCGTAGATCTCGTTGTCCTGATTCTAATAGCATGAACGGTACTTCAATCTGAGTCTGGATGACGAAGTTATCGCAAAAATAAAGTTACCTTGTTCCTTTGGAAAATGAGGATTTTCCCAACAAAATTGACTTTTAATCTTTAAAGGAAAAATTGCAATTTTCACATCCAAAGGCGCAGACTTAAGGAGCACAGTGGAACCCCCCTGATCAGTGATCTCCGATTAGATCAGATCGGCAATCAGAGGGCGATCGGATCAGTGGAATTGGTGTCGGCGATATCGAGGTAATCGGCCTCGGCGATCAGGGGTGCGATCGGCCGACACCGATATCGATGATCGGCGGTCGGAAATGTTCCCCACTATACAGGGCCTTAGACCTTAGTGACCTATGATTGCGATATCGGGCCCGGACCCGATAAGTATATATGCCCGATTTAATATTTTTTGAAATCTGGGTAAACAGTTTTTGGTCGGATTTTAGTGTTTTATGAGGTTTTTAGTGTATTATCGCTTCAATGATAAAAAGACTATTTTGAAGGCTTCGTTGCACCCACCGACCCTTCCATTCAAACGACCTCTATTTTATGCCAAACAACCCCGATTTAAGAGGGATTTTTCCTAACAGAGGCACTATAAAGTCCGATGATTGGAAAAAGCAAGGGGGAGAGGAATTTCAACACATTGTTCAAGGCAGGAGAGCTTTCAGGTGGCTGATAGTGCATTTTGTCTATTTTGGACAAGTTTTAGATGTTTTTCAACCCCTCTCAATGCCACAGATGCATTGGTGCTGCCCACTTCTCCATCTGAGTTCTCCTTTTCTCAGTCGTCTTTCAGAATGGAGGTATAAGCCTCTTTTGATGTATCAGATGATTGTATTCTCTTCTTTTCATCCCATTTAATGAACGAAGGCCTCTCCATTGATTGAGTAGGGCCGGGAGATGTAGTCTGAGTTGGACAAACTCCGTTATCAAGTCTTGGTGTCTTCTTGACATGCTTTTATGTGTTTTTGCTTCTTTTCTTGTGTGCACCTTAAGTTTCTATGTTAAGCTGCAATTTTCACATGTGATTCTTTTTATACATCTATAAGCAGAAGTATCCTAGATCATTAGTAAAGAGAACTACCTTGAGTGGTCCTGAAGGATAAAACACATCTTCATTTTCAATGATTTGTGGAAGGGGGTTTGTCAAGGAGAAGGAGACAATGCACTTGAAAACCTACTTTAGATAATGAGCTTGCCATTTGGGAAAAAAGAACAGCAAGGCCTATGCCTTGATTGTAGCATCAATAAATGAAGTGGTAAGTCATCATATTTCTCCATCTTCAAATGCATTTGAAGCCTTAAAGAAGTTGACTATGACTCACACTCTAAAGTTGAAGTTGTTCAATTGATGATCAAGTTGTTTAATGTTGAGTTGAAAAATGATGACCCTCTTACCTTAACATCAGAAGTAAGATCCATTATGCATGACATAAAAGCCACTGGTGTTGAAATAGATATTCCTTTCATAGCTTATGTCAAGGCACTATATTCCACCTATTCACATTATCTTGAGTCATTGCAAGAAAGTAGAAACCTTAAGGAGATTAACTTTGACTCCCTTGAGAAGAAATTTGCTGAGAGAGAGAAGGAATTTGGGAAAAGGACAACTCCTCAGTCTACTAAAGAAGTTGTGTGCCTTGCACAGAAAGAGAAGAATCATGCACAAGATTCTTCTAGAGGAAGAGGTAGTTGAAGAGGAAGAGGAAGGAGGAATTTTAGAGGTAGGGGGCAGAGAGTTCCAAGGACAAAAACTCTGATCTTCATTGCATATGGTGCAATAGAGATGGGCAAGATGATTCCACTTGTAACTTTCCTTGGTACCAAATTGAGAAGGGAATAAATGAAGGGAAAGGTAAAACAAATGACAAAGGGAAAGTTAAAGCACCTGAATCCACTCATTATGTTGTGGCACATTGCAAAATTGAAGTAACTGAAGATTTATTCAATGCTTCACTTGCTTCATGCAAATATGATTGGTTGCTTGATTCAGGAGAAACTCACCACATGAATTTTAGGAGAGATTTCTTTGAAGAATTCACTGATAATGTTGATAGAGTAGTATACTTTACAGACAAGTCAAACTCAAGCCATCAGGGCTTGGCACCATTAAGCTCAAATTGCCTAGTCTTCTAGACTTTCTTTTGCCTGAGGTTCTACATCTCTCAGATCTGAGGAGAAATTTGTTGTCTTTGGTCCACATCCGTCAACATGGACACCCCATTCATATATTTGATGGCAAGGTTTAGGTCAAAAATGCATTAGATCACTCACTTGTCACGACGGGGATAGAAGAAGAAAGACTTCTGAAGTTACAAGGAACCTTTGACCATGCACATAACTTTTCATATAGATATCACTATGATGAAGGTACATTTCCATCAATTCTTTTATGGCATGCTAGATTTGGACACTTGAACTATGTCAACCTTCGTTTGGTGAAGAAAAATTGTGTTACTGGTTTGCCTCCTATTCCTAGGAAACTTAAGCAATGTGATGCTTGTATCTTAGGAAAGCACATCAAACATTGTTTTCATGATTCTCATTCCAGAGAAAATAGACAACTTAAACTCATTCATTTTGATTTATGTGGCCCAATGCATGTTCCTTCTACAAATGGTGATAAATATATGATGATTTTTATTGGTGACTACACCAGAATGTGTTGGGTTAACTTATTGAAAAACAAATCTGAAGCTTTTGAAAATCCAAGAACTTTCATTTATGGATTGAAAGTGATGCATAATAAGTCTTTTCAAGAGTTTGAGAATGAGATTCCACATCCTAAAGGGGGGATTCATATACTGGATCAGTCTGTGGATTCTTCTTCTGAAGCAATATCTCCCCCGCATGAACCTCCAACCATTGATGACACTTTCAATGATGTGATTGACATAATTGGGAGACTAAATCTTGATTCAGCCCCAAATCATTCAACTGAGTAGCCTGGGACATCTTAGAAAGGTCCTCCAAAATGGATGACAAAGACACTTGAAAGTGTTCATCCTAATGAGGTTAGAAAGACAGGAACAAGAAGCTCAACCAAACAGAATGGAGGTGATGTAGAAGATTTTGATTCACCTGTTGATATGGATGTTTCTTATGATTGTGAATTGAATTTGTCTATAGATCTCGAACCAACTTCCTTCAAAGAAGTCACTTCTCATGATGAATGGAAAGAATCGATGCATAAAGAATATGATGCCTTGATAAAGAATGGCACCTGAAAGATGGCTGATCTTCAATTGGAAACCAAACCAATTGATTGCAAGTGGGTCTTCAAAAAAAAGTATCAAGCAGATGGCTCACTTAACAAGCATAAAGCTAGGCTTGTGGAAAAAGGTTTTGCACAGAACAAAGGGGTCGACTATGAGGAGACTTTTTCCCCCACAACTAAATGGGCTACCATTCGAACACTCTTTTCCTTGGCAGCTCAGAACGATTGGAAAGTATATCAATTGGAGGTAAAAACTACTTTCTTGAATGGAGATCTAAAAGAGAATGTATTTATCTCCCAACCAAAAGGATTTGCTGTGAAGGGTAGAGAACAAAAAATATGCAACCTTGTAAAATCCTTATATGACCTCAAGCAAGCACTGTGAGCCTGGTACAAGAAATTAACTGGGCATCTTCTAAAACTCAACTTCAAACATTATGATCTTGATGATGCAATATTTTTGTAAAGAAGTTTGGAGAAATAGTTGTATAGGTTGTGGTGTATGTAGATGATCTTTTGATGAAATGGAACAATGAGAGATACATTGCATCCATAAAGAAGGAATTGAGGAAAGGTTTTGAAATGACAAATTTGGGCTATGTTCACTACTATCTTGTTATTTAAGTAAATCAACATCCAAAGTTTATATTCCTCTCTCAAAAGAAGTACATTGGATATTGGGTGAACATTTGTAAATAATGTAAATGTAAATTGTTGCTTCATGAGGAGAGAAGGGATTGAAATTGGAAGGAAGACACTGAATCAAGCATGAACATTCACGGGTTGTAATCTTTCCTTTTATCAATAAAGAATTTAAAGCTTTTTCCATTCATGTTCTTATATGATGTATATCATATTCTCGATTCTATGATATGTTTAATTAACAGATCTTTATTGTATGCTTTGATTGGTTTCTGTCTCGGCTTGTGTGCAGGTACTTTCCAAGCAAGTTAAGTACGGAAAGGAGCAATGGAATCGGTCAAAGGAGAGAGGGAGCAAACGAAAGCTACAGGTTGGTTTCTCATCTTACCTCTCTTATCTGTTGATTAAAGAAAAGGTAGCGAATTACTTTGACTTTTTTTTATAGACTAGCTACTAAGTCTATAGGGTTAGGTGTTTGTAGAAATACTAAATTTTCCCCAAACATAATGGAGAATAGGAAAATGAAGAGACAGTGGGAGGTGAAGCCCAAGAGTCTCTCCCTCCTTGTATATAACCATGAGAAATATTAATGAAGAAACGCAATTGGCATTGAGTTACCTCCTAGCCTGACATGGTATCAGAGCCAACTCCCAAAATTAGTTTTCTTCATTGTAACTCCTATTCAGTTTTCTGCCTCCACACAATTTTTTGCCATATTTTGTCCCAAATTTAGATTTATGTTTCTCAGTAACCCCTCTACCATCGGTTCTTTACTTGAGTTGTCTCCCTGATTTGATAAAAATTCTACATTTTGTTGTGTATTCAAAATTCTACGTTTTGTTGTACACGCAGTTTCCTATCTGCATAATTCAGTTTCATATTGTTGCATTGTCAGGTACTCATCATGTGCTTTGGACTCTGGTTTCCATTTGGGTTGTAAATAGTTACAAGATTCGACCCATATTTTTTCGTCGACCACTCAATTGGCATCCACACCCCGCAAGCCACTATCCACCTCTATGAGAACACCATGGACTCTGTTTGAATGACTCTTGCAAATGACCAAGCATTTTGCCTAATGTTGAGGTATGCGATGAACAATTTTTCTGAAGATTTTGCATGGTGAATAGAAAGCCAATATAAGCTTAAGACCGATATATGCAAATATCTATTGAATTTTTTTAATGGTTCATATGTGCATTACCACTGTTGAATTCTACCGAAGTATGAACACTCGAGACCATGATATATGTTGTTGTTCCTCCGCTGTTGAACGTTCCAATACCGCTTTGGTATAATCATTGTTGCATATATGTTGTTGCATATACCTCCCTAACTCTTATTACATATATCGTTGAATCCCCATACCACACTGCCATATGAAGGATGATGTTACGGTGACTGTTGAATGACATACTTCTGCTCCTCAATCACCTCATACCTGTGCTCCAAATCACCGCTCCAAAATAACCATGCGTTGTCATATGCATATTTTAATATCTTGCATACCATATATAACGTGTCTCGACAATTTTTAATATATAATGTGTATGTGTTGTATTAATGTTTTTAATATATAACGTGTCCACACATTCATAACTGTGAGGCCCAAACCTGCCTCCCTCATATAAGCCCTCCCCCATATATACCTCTGCTATATACATCAGTTTTGTAGTTTTTACAACTACAAGTGAAATTTCTTACATCATATTGGCAGCATAAGTACATTTTTTTTACAGTACACACATTTAAAATGCATTCATTGATATCTCTTGTTGGACTAGTACTCTCGAGAAAAGAGAACTATCATGAATGGTCAAGAAATATAAAGCACACTCTCATTTTCAATGAGTTGTGGAAAGGGGTTTGTGTCAAAGAAGGCGATAACGAACTTGCAAAGCCTACCTTAGACAAGGAATTCGCCATTGGGTAAAATAAGAAAAACAAGGCATATGCATTGATTGTAGCATCTGTAAATGAAGAGGTTAGTCATCATATTTCACCATTTTCAAATGCTTTGGAAGCCTTATAGAAGTTGAAGGAACTCTATGACTCACACTCTGAACTTAAAGTTGTCCAATTGACGATTAAATTGTTTAGTATGGAATTTAAAAATGATGATCCTCTTGCTTTAGCATCAGAAGTAAGATCTATTATGCATGATATCAAAGTCATTAATGATCAACTAGACATTCCTCTTATAGATTTTATCAAGGCATTTTATCCCACTTATTCAAATTACCTTGAGTCATTGCAAGCAAATGGAAACCTCAAATAGATTACGTTTGACTCCCTTATGAAAAAATTTACTGAGAGAGAGAAGGCTTTTGGGAAAAAGACAGCTCCTTAGTCTTCTGAAGAAGTTGTGTCTTGCACATAGAGAGAAGGATCATGCCCAAGATTCTTCTAGAGGAAGAGGTAGTTGAAGAGGAAGAGGAAAAAGAAATTTCAGAGGCAGGGGGGGTAGACACTCGTGTAACACCCTCCTCCCACATCTACCCAAGCAACCGGCCAGCCAGGGTAAAAATGTGATGAGAGGCCACTATGATAAAATTCAACCTCCTTGGTGGCTTTAAGGAAATGGAATCGACAGAACATCAAATACAATCATCAAAATAACCTTCAAGAGACAAGTCAGCCACTCAAACTTCCTATCCCTGGGTCTCACTGTTGTTTGAGAGACTTAAGGGCAGGGTAACGCTCCCTAGACATTGCCCAGGCGAGTTAGTTTCAAGTCTAACACTCCCCAGGTGCTTTATAACGCTTCCCAGACACTGCCCAGGCGAGTTAGTCTCAGCACTAATGCTAGCATTCTGGGATTTGAGCCACCTTTTTTGGCCCAAAGCCCGGGACACTACCCAAAATGGAATGATCACTTAGAATTAGTAAGGATGCAAGGAAACAATGATGCAAAAGCAATAATATGAACAATATCATCACCAGACCCCTACTAGCCATGACAGGCATTTCGTCAAACATATCATCAACATGTAACCTACAGGTGTAAATAACATAATTAAGTGTAGGGATCTCATACTTATCTGAGAATCACTATGAACCATTGTTCCCTCATGCCATTTGTTGTATTATCCTCCATTAACTCATAAACACATTATCCATTCATATACAAGTAAAAACATGTTGAGAGCCATACATAGTTGTTGTCATGAAATGTGCATATAACCAGCATAATAGGAACAGAAATACAATAAACATATTAGCCATCAAATCCATAAATACATTAGTACCTTTACACATGAAAATCAAGGGAATGGATTTCTCATTAATGAATAAAATGAACCAACTGGAGATGGGACTACCACGTTCCACCCGACCGTAGAATGGCTGAGCCAAATCTCTCTTCAGCCATTCATCCCCGTGCCATATTCCAAGCATGAATGTGGGATCTCATAGAACACATCAATCAAAACTCATCCAGGGCTTCCAGAGGCCATCCACCTCAACCCATCAAACAATGATTCTACCTCACGGTCGGACATCACTAAAAACCATCATCAGATTGGTCTCCATCCAAGCCTTCCAGGGCTTCTAGAGAATTTGCCCAAGCAAGGCTTCCGGAACTAGTAACTCAACCCACAGCTTATGCAGAGCTTCCAAAGCGTTTGTCAACCAAGGCTTCTAGAACTAGTAACTCAACCCATAACTTATATAGGGCTTCTAGAGCGTTTGTCCAACCAAGGCTTCCAAGACTAGTAACTCAACCCACCAAGGGATTCCATAGCATTTTTCCAACCAAGGCTTCTAGGACTAGTAACTCAACCCAAACTGTTACAGGGCTTCCAGAGTGTTTGTTCAACCAAGGCTTTCAGGACTAGTAACTCAACCCAAGCCATTACAGGGCTTCCAAATCATTTGTTCAACCAGGGCTTCCAAGACTAATAACTCAACCCAAGCTAAGGAAACATGAGAACCACCAAAACAAAGAAATGAAAGTAAACCCACAATCACCATGGCTATCCAGGAAATGGCAAGGCTAGACAATCCACTGTCGATCCAGGCAATTCTGCATGCCAATGACATATCACAACCAAGAAACCACATGCATATGCCATGCATGCCAAAACTAGGGAAGAAAGCATGCATGAAACTCGATACCTACAAGAAAATTTGATGCAATTGCTGATGAAAATGACCTCTTGCGCTATCCTACTCTTCCTTTGCCTTCTTGCTCCAAGAATCAAAGTATGCCACATCCTCCAAGAGTGCTCTGAGAAAACTCTAAGTAGCCAAGAGTATGAGAGAGAGAGAGAATAATGAGAGAACTCCAAAATTGAACTAGCAAAAGCTTCCCAACTGATCCTCAGAAGTCTTTTTATGAATGAGGCCTCTATTTTCTTCATTTTCCATTATTTTCCTTCATTTTCCTCCTCACATGCAACCCGTGACCTTTCACCTCCTTTTTCTCCTAATTCCCATTATTTTAATAAATATATGTGTCAAAATTCCTTTTAATGCCTTAGCCATTGCCTTTGCCAATTTCCTTATCCATAAATAATCAAATGAACACCCCCTAGGATGTCTTGCCCAACATTCAGCTTGGAATACGTGTCCCAGTCATCCGTGGTTATTGTTTTTAACTGTTGAGAATGCAACAAGATGATGGAGCTTAGTGGAAAGAAGTCGCCTTCACTAAGTGGGCCTGCAGGCTATTTTTGGCGCAAAGTCTATTTTTAGACTATGTCTATTTTTAGACATATGGATCATGGTCTATGAGTTGCAGTATGTTATTTGTGGATGATTGGTCATGTTGGTAAAAATAGATGGACTTCTATTTTTAGACATATGGGCAGGTTTCTATTTTTAGACTGCCAGGCTAAAAATAGAACAGTCGAATATTATTGTCTCATAATAATATTTGGACTATAAACTTTATCTTATCCTCTTGGAGCACTTCAGTTTGAGCTACAGATGTGGCACATGCAGCTGTCAGAAGGAAATACGCTTTCTTTGTGGGTCAGTTGAGCTATTGCATGCAGGACTTCAGTTAGAACTCAAGCAGTTGAGTTTGGTGGAGTTGGATGTGGAGTTGATGGAGTTGTGTTCAGTTTGAATTGGTTGAACTAGTTGTATTTAGTCTAACTACAAATAGACTAGTGATGAGTTGTGTGAATTAATTGTTAAACTAATTCACTAATTATTAACTCATAAAGCAACTAAAGAATACATCAGTTAACTCAGTTGCATGTCAGTGCATGTACAGTTCAGTGGAGACAGGTGTTAGAGGTTGAGATTGCTATCAGTTGTGACTATAGTTGTGCATGAGATCTTGCACAATCAATGGATTGAGTATGCCCATGAGGATTGCATAGTATATGCCCAGTGAAATAGCCTGTGCTCACGTGATTTTTCACCAGGCATTGTGCAATAGAGGCAAGCAAAGCAGCGGAGAAGATTTGAACCTGTGACTTGTTCGGATCTGAGCTAGTTTTGTGTGTAACAGGTGGAGATAGTACTGAGTACTTGTGAGGAGTATTGTACTATGTATTGTTACATGTTCTCAATCATTAATATACAGATAGTGTGGGGTTTTTAGCTGTAAGCTTTCCCGGGTTACATATTGTGTTAATGTGTGCATGCGATTGATGTTTCAATGTTTTTTATGCTGCTAAATTGATGATCAACGTAGAGGAGATTATGTATTGTGCATGTATTCTGCAATAGTGTATGATCGGGATAATCTCTGTGAATAAGTGTCATATTATTCAAAATTTCTACATTAACATTTATTACATGGAATTTTCACCAGGGCTATTACAGAACCCTCCCCCTTGGGGGACACCGTCCTTGATGTTCAATCACACATATACCTCAACGACCTACTGACAGAAGACATATTGTTTAAGGAGATTTATAACCTAGCTCGATGTAGTATTTACAATGAAAGATCTACTCAAGACATAACATCATGAAAACATGACAACATACCGTATAGTGGAGCTTTATAACATAGCTCATTATGGTATTTACAATGATCATCCTGCTTAAAAACTCATATGACATCATAACATCTTGATAACATAACCACATGATAGCATAATAACATAACACCCACATCGCATAGTGGAGCCTTATAACACATCTCGTTACGGTATTTACATCCATACACGGGTGTACATATAACAACCTCATAAAAATATATATACCAAAACATATGCCAAATCATATACCAAACAAATATCAATCATACACTAATCATCATATAGCATATATCAAAACATCATATAGCATGTATCAACCAACATAAAACATATATCAAATCATCACAAAGCATATATCAACCATCATAAAGCATATATCAATCACCATAAAGCATATACTAAAACAACATAAATCAAATACTAAAGCATCATAAAGCAACTACCAAACCACCATAAGAAACCACCAAACCACCATATCAAACTGCTAATTCTTATAGTTGATTTCTGTAGAAATTTCACCATAGATCACCTGATAATGCAATGTACTAAAGCAAAATACTTGATCTACTTCTACTATCGAACTTTGCAGAAGCTTAATCAATTTGAGCAATATCAAATAGAACACATATAATAGAGAAGAAGAAATCATACACATGAAACACAGAAGAATAACCCGGGGAAAGCCTCAGCCTAAAACCCCAACTCTGTATTATCATACAAGTGGAAAAGTAGTCTGGATTACAAAAAGAATCAACTCACATGCTATCCTACTCTCTCTGCAATCCCTCTGCTGCTCATAGACAGTCAAAGGCATCTCTCAAACCTTCTCCTCTACCCTCCAAGCCTCCTATTTCTTTGCGCAAGTTTCCTTGGGGTCCAGTGTAGCCACTTGTGTGAATTGGCCTCTCCACACACTCACTAACCTCTGATCCAACTGCATAATCGTAAAGGAGATAAATCCTTCTCCATGGATGAGCTTCCTTTATAGGAAAAATCCATCCAACTGACAGTACATTGTCCCTCCTTTGATTGCAACTGGGTCTCTGTCTGAACTGACATGCATGAGTTATTCATGAGAGAATATTCAGTTATCTAAAGTGCAGTAGTTATATGCAAGCATGCATTAACTAAATGAACTCTCATTAATTTAAACAAACTTTTTAAATCAATCTAACTGGACTTGACTCGGTTAATTGAGCCAACTAATTATTACTCAAATTAGAACTCATCCTTATCTCTTTAACTGATGGATAAATTCCTCAATTAATGGAGAAACTGTTGCATGTCCTCACATAGACTTCATGTTTGATTTTTCACAACTAATTAACTCATGGTGAATTAATTAATTTATTTTCAAACAGTTGTTAAGTTCAAATTCCAATTTTACTTCCTATTTTAGTCCAGGGACTGATTGAAATTGGAATCCATCCTGAACTACTAAAAATAGCAATGTTATTTTTAGCACTTCCATTTTTCATTCCCTATTGCTCAATCCAGCACTAGTACCCAAACTGCTATTTATAGCAGTGTTATTTTTAGCACTTCTATTTTTAGCATTTCTTATTGCCATTTTCAACAATTTCAACTACCCAATCGGGCATGTTCATGGTTCCTGTACTATGCACATAACTTCCATCAGTTTCAAAATAAATTAAAATAAATTCACATCATACTTCATTGGTAGCTCGTCAATAAGGTACATTTGAAATCACGTTCGCTTCCTATCACAATAAGTCAAACTAGCATATTTGACCAAATCAAAATTTATAAAAATATCACATTAGTTTAACTCAAAACATAACCATCAAAATCATAAATGACATGTAACCATCACAAATCAAAATCATAGATCACATGTAATCATCATAGACCATAATCATAAATCACATGCATACTAAAACCAAAATACAATACCGATACTTATCCTTTCATCAATCCTTAGCTTCTACCTTCGTCTTTATTCCGTACGCACTCTGGATCAGTTGCTACACCCGACAAACACCCAGTGCCTTCTCCTCAACCATGTGCATAGACACATAGTGTGCAGAACACACATACAACCACATGGCATACCACACCATGCAATACATGCATCTACACCTGACATACAACACATACACCTACACCCAGTATATACAATACAATGCATCCATCTATACCCGATGTGCAATACCACCCAATACATGTACCTACATAGAATACAACACAATGAGTACACACGTTGCAATTCCACAACTACATGATTCCTATACATAATACCGTATGCCCATAACACAACATGGATGACATGCACACAATACAACACGTACACTAGTACCATATGTACAACATGTACATAGTACCATCGGTACACCGCACCACCTGCACAACGTGTGCACAACATCACATGTACATGGCACCACCTGCACAATGTGTACACAATGCCACATGTACACTATACCACTATATAATGCGTACACAATACCACACGCATGACATGTACGTGACACCACATGTACACAATGCCACATGCACGACATGTACATAGCACCACATGCACACAACGTCACTTGTACAATATGTACACAGCACAACATGCACACGACACCTCTTGTACAATCATGCACACCACACCATATGTACATAGTACCAATGTACCACATGCATGCAACACCAGTTGTACATAGTACTGCATATCCAACACATACATAACATCATCTGTACACAGCACTACATATCCAACGTGCGCATAGCACCATATGCACACAACACCACATATCCATCATGCACACAGTACAATATGTACACAATACCACATATCCAACATGTACATAGCACCATTTATACCCAGTATTGAATATGTAACATTCATACAACACTATATGTACCATCTTGTACATAACACTGCATAAACAACATGTACACATGCTATATATACACAACACCACATGTGCACACATCATATATGAAACATGTACAACATATATAGTATATGCACAATAGTAGTACCACACATCCAAAACCATACTGTCCTTACCAAGAAACCTTGCTTCCCATGTCTTATCCATGCTTACCCTAGCATGTCGCAAACCACACTACTTTCACTTTTTTGATGTATCCTTCAACATTACCTATCATAACATAAACATAGGCATAACACAAGTATACAATACCAAATCATATCCACATGATACTGACCTCGTATATTTGTGGTCACTACTCTTCCCAATTGATTTCTCATGAACCAAGAATCTCTTCATGCCATTCACCTGCATAAGAAATCATTTCGCCACAAGAATGATCCTGACAACCATGTCAAACAATGACATAGATACATAGATACATACATATATAATCATTAGCTTTAAAAATTCATCATACTGTCAAACAACAACATATACACATATATACATGTATACATAATCATGATCATAACAAAATTGCCAGATAACATAAGGTCTAGGTTAAGAGAAATTCCTTTATTCATGCAGCACATGCACAACATTGAGAAGAATAGTTCCCAACATAGCCAAGGCATATGATGCCTCAAATCCATTTACTTTACCTTTTCATGTTACCTTTCTCATGACTATACTGCTACTATCCATTTACCACAATGGACCCAGCCAGTCCAACCGACAGTCATAGTCTTACCTTCTGCTGTGCTTACTCATGGACAGAGCTTCATCTGAGTCGTACATCACCTATCGAGTACCACATATCTCTCCTCAAGCTACATTAACTCTTCCTCTTTCCCAACCAATTCCCAAGACTCAAAACACGAAAGGTAAGACAAGAAACAAACAAGAAGAAGACCATAAAAACCAATAACAACATGACTTCACAAACAAAGTGGCATAGCTATGCACCAGACACAATCAAAATTCCAAATCAAACGCAACAATCGCAAAAGACTAACAACAAACACCATGACTCAATCCCGTGGTTCCCAGGGAAAGCTCAACCTGATCCTTCTTTAAGATTTCATGGCAGTCTCTCTTGCCATGCAACTCCCTGCATTATATTTCCATAAACACATAACTATAAGTGCATATATAACATAACAATACACAAGTTGCCTTATCTTGTTGTGCCAAGCACATTGCTTGCGAACGATCACATCCATGCCATCTCTCAAGGGACTCCAATCCTTTAACAGATCCACCTATAGCTAGAGACTAGCTAATATACCTGTCAAGTACATGTCCATGAATATAACACATGTCCACATAATGTCAAACAAAATCAAGGTTAAGAAGACTTCCTGCATGCAAAGCAATCATTCATTTGGAATTAGGGTTTCCAAACATATCCAAATGAATTCTTGCCCAATTCCTTTCTTTTACCTTGCTACAAGCGAGTCTTATGATGTACTGTCACATCACACAATTGTTAGTTATATAAATACATCAATTATTACCTTGTCACGCTAATACCAAGCATGTTCCCTACAACTACCCACACATGTAAACCACATGTTCCAAATATCAAGACAATCATATCTATCAATTTGAAATCAACCATTACCAAGACTAAAAATCATGTCATAATCCATAGTCAACTCATAGTCATCAGTCATAATACTACAACTATCACCTACTATACTCAAGTACATATCAACTATCTCAACACATATATATTAGTACAATCATCTTAAAACAATATCATTTGAACACATACTCATATTATGAAATTCATCAAACATTCAACCAAATTGCAAACATACCATGTTAAATAAATCAACTAGACACCAAACACTCAAACACCAAATAGATGTCATAGTCAAACAGTCAAGCGCCAAGTAGATGACATAAGCAAGCTCATACCTTAATGCATCTCAAGGGAGGAAATCTCATCTACACAATCAATCCAGGTTAGCACAATACAACTTCACAACATATCAACTCAAACATAAATCATGATATCCCTAACAGTAACTAACATGTTCATGTCATAATCTCATAAGCATTTGTCATTCATGCATAACAATCACATATGTAAAGTCAATCTAGATTAGTATGACACCATCTCACAAATATGTCGGTTCATACCTAAATATCGCAACCATAACCATCTACATAGGTCAAACCAGGTTAACACAATACATATAACAAAAAGATATTCAAGGCAATGAACATAACCATCATGCGTATGACCAATCCAAATTATAACATCAATATCTCAATGAAATGACCCTAATCATCATATAACAACAATAATCTATACATCATACTCATCAATAATATATAACATAATCATCAAGTCATCTAACATGAACAACAAAAGAAATGCATACAACCATATGTTACTATCATTCATGACTATCTCACATGTGCATATAACTATACTAACCATCTAACATATATTATGAATGTAACCATAACATCAAAAGACATGTACATAAACCTAATGTATGTAAACCTAATGCATATAAAAATCTTTAACTTACATATCTGCATGCCCATGTGCAATACTTATATCATGATTTACCCTTGCCTCGAGGTCCAATGCTACAACTTCACTTTGATGATTTGCATCTCTTGCTTTATCTCAGCCAACACATTAGCATCATAACAACCAATAGCATCATGATGACCTAAATTGCATACAATGACTTCAAAATGCATGTTTGACCTACTATACACGCATAATCATAACCAAAATCATACATGCATAGAAACTGCATATATGCATGTAACACATGAGTACCAAACCATATACACGTCATTCTAGCTAGAGTCCAGTCATCAATGCATGACCATATCAACTTCACAAAACATGACCTGATGCATGACAACAACAACCACATCACGTGCACTTGAGAATATGAGAATACTAGCGTGCATAACAAATGCATATACAACCATGCACTCATGATGACGTACTCCACAACAACACCTTCAACCTTCACATGGAAATATTACTACAACCATCATCAATACCATGCAAATGCAACAAGCACATGGACTACAAGTATAAGGAACACATATTCAACCAACATGAAAGCATGATCAACACACAGCCCAAGGAGAGTGCAACCACGCTTTGATACCACTTTGTAACACCCTCCTCCCACATCTACCAAAGCAACCGACCAACCGGGGTAAACATGCGATGAGAGGCCACTATGATAAGATTCAACCTCCTTGTTGACTTTAAGGAAATTGAATCGACGGAAGATCACATACAATCATCCAACATCATCCAAATAACCTTCAGGAGACAAGTCAGACACTCAGGCTCCCTATCCCTGGGTCCCACTATTGTTTAAGAGACTTACGGGCAGGGTAACACTCCTTAGACACTGCCTAGGCGAGTTAGTTTCAGGGCTAACACACCCCAGACACTTCCCAGGTGCTTTATAACACTTCCTAGACACTGCCCAGGTGAGTTAGTCACAGCACTAATGTTATGATTCTAGGATTTGAGCCACCTTTTTTGGCCGAGAGCCTGAGACACTGCCCAAATGGAATGATCACTTAGAATTAGTAAGGACGCAAGGAAACGATGATGCAAAAGAAATAATATGAATAATATCATCACGAGACCCCTACTAGCCATGACAGGCATTTCGTCAAACATATCATTAACACGTAACCTATAGGTGTAAATAACATAATTAAGTGTAGGGATCTCATACTTATCTAAGAATCGCTATGAACCATTGTTCCCTCATGACATTTGTTGTATTATCCTCCATTAACTCATAAACATATTATCCATTCATATACAAGTAAAAACATGTTGAGAGCCATACATAGCTCCTGCCATGAAATGTGCATATAACCAGCATACTAGGAACATAAATACAATAAACATATTAGCCATCCAATCCTTAAATACATCAGTACCTTTACACATGAAAATCAAGGGAATGGATTTCTCATTAATGAATAAAATGAACCAACCGGGGATGGGACTACCACGTTCCACTCGATCGTATAATGGATGAGACAAATCTTTCTTCATCCATTCACCCCCATGCCATTTTCCAACTATGAATCTGGGATCTCATAGAACACATCAATCAAAACTCATCCAGGGCTTCCAGAGGCCATCCACCTCAACCCATCAAACAGTGATTCCACCTCATGGTCGGACATCACCAAAAACCATCATCAGATTGGTCTCCATCCAAGCCTTCCAGGGCTTCTAGAGCATTTTCCCAAGCAAGGCTTCTAAAACTAGTAACTCAACCCATAGCTTATGCAGGGCTTCCAGAGCATTTGTCCAACCAAGGCTTCCAGAACTAGTAACTCAACCCACAACTTATATAGGGCTTCTAGAGTGTTTATCCAACTAAGGCTTCTAGGACTAGTAACTCAACCCACCAAGAGATTCCATAGCATTTTTCCAACCAAGGCTTCTAGGACTAGTAACTCAACCCAAGCTGTTACAGGGCTTCCAGAGCATTTGTTCAACCAGGGCTTCCAGGACTAGTAACTCAACCCAAGTTGTTACAGGGCTTCCAGAGTCTTTGTTCAACCAGGGCTTTTGGGACTAATAACTCAACCCAAGCTAACGAAACATGGGAACCAACCAAAACAAAGCAATGAAAGTAAACCCACAATCACCATGGTTATCCAAGAAATGGAAAGGCTACGCAATCCACTGTCGAACAAGGCAATCCTCCATGCCAATGACATATCACAACCAAGAAACCACATGCATGTGTCATGCATGCCAAAACTAGGGAAGAAACCATACATGAAACTCGATACTTGCAAGAAAATTTGATGTAGTTGCTGATTTCAATGCCCTCTTGTGCTTTCCTGCTCTTCCTTTGCCTTCTTGCTCCAAGAATCCAAGTATGCCACACCCTCCAAGAGTGCTCTAAGAAAACTCTAAGTAGCCAAGAGTATGAGAGATAGAGAGAGAGAGAGAATAATGAGAGAGCTCCAAAATTGAACTGGCAAAAGCTTCCCAACTGATCCTCAGATGCCTTTTTATGAATGAGGCCTCTATTTTCTTCATTTTCCATTATTTTCCTTCATTTTCCTCCTCACATGCAACCCGTGACCTTTCACCTCCTTTTTCTCATAATTTCCATTATTTTAATAAATAAATGTGTCAAAATGCATTTTAATGCCTTAGCCATTGCTTTTGCCAATTTTCTTAGCCATAAACAATAAAATGAACACCCCCTAGGATGTCTTTCCCAACATTCAGCTTGGAATATGTGTCCCAGTCATCAGTGGTTATTGTTTTTAACATTTATTACATGGAATTTTCATGAGGGTTGTGTATAATTTCCCACTGTAGATCAACAGATTATGCAATATACTAAAGCAAAATACAAGACCTACTTCTATAGCAAACTTGCGGAAGCTTAATCGAATATGAGCAAGATCAATTAGAACACATATAACTGGGAATGAGAAAGCAATCACACATGAACATGGAAGAATACTCTGGGGAAAGTCCCAGCTAAAAACCTCGATCTCTGTATTATCATACAAGTGGAAATATGTTCATATTACACAAAGAACTAGCTCACAAGCTATCCTTCTCTTAGCACAATCGAACAATACAGCTCACAGACTGAATAGACACAACATATGCCTTCCCTCAGCCCTCCAAGCCTCCTATTTCCTTGTGTAGTTTCTCTTGGGGTCCAATGTTGCCACCTGTGTGAATTGGCCTCATCACACAACCATCAAACTCAAAAGTAACTGTGCAATCTCCAAGGAATGAATTCCTTCTGCATGCAAGAGATATCCTCCATGGAATATTCCTGCAACTAATAGTACACTATCCCATCATCTAATCTCAACTGGGTCTCTGACTGAACTAACATGTATGAGTTATTTATGAGAGAATATTCAGTTATTCGAAGTGCAGCAGTTACATGCATGCATGCATTAACTAACTAAACTCACAATTATTTCAACAAACTATTTGAACTAATCTAACTAGACTTAACTCAATTAACTGAGATAACTAATTACAACTCAAGGTACAACTCATCCTAATCTCCTTTAATCAAGGGATAACTTCCTCGATCAATGGAGAAACTGTTGCATGTCTTCACATAGACTTCATGTTTGATTTTCTACAACTAATTAACTCAAGATGAATTAATTAATTATTTTACAAATAGCTGCTAAGATCAAATTCGAATTTTAATTCTCAATTTTAGTTTAGTGATCCAAAATGGATCCAAAACACCCTCTAAGTCTTCAAACATTCAAAACTATCGCATGAGAAGGATTTTTGGAAAAGTCGGATAACACTATCGGGGGGAAAAAACATAGAGAAAACATTGAAAACAGAGTATCAGCAGTTTAAAACTATGTTGCATGAGAGTCGTCGGATCTGGCCGATCAACGGTCCAGATCCGATCGGCACATCCCAATCGGCGGTGACAGGTGGAGGATATTGGGGACAACCATATAACATTTGTGATCGCGATTAGCGTGGGTCAAAGAGGATCGTCGATCAAGTGCGCAGATCAACGACCCAAGTTGAATCGCGATATCACAATAGGCAAATACAAGGAGCAGGGCCGTTACATATATGCGATGCGATGGCCAGACCCGATGGAAATATAAGTGATATTTGATATATTTTGAGATCCAAAAAACAAGGTTTTCCTTTGTATTTTTGTTTTTCGTTAAATAAACAAAATACAAAGGATAAAGCACCGATGCGATGAACTGGACCCGAAAGTGTTCGTTAACGCAAATTTTTATTGTTTCAAGTCCGATATGAGTCGGATTTCAGTGTTTAATGTATTTTTTAATATAAATGAAATAAGCAAGATTTCGGGAGGAACATAGGCGGTAAGTTGTTTCGGTCAGGCTCTGCCCGATCCCGTACACTGCCTGCCATGTGTCCAGGCCCTGGAGAGAGAAAACCACCCTTTTCGGGCAATTAACTCTTGTATGCATGAGCCGCCCGATATGAACCTCAGCTGTTGGATCAATATCTTTCAGATCAATTGTGGAGATGTGATAAGAAATTAAAAGGTAGACCCGATAGAAATATAGTGCGGACTTATGAATATTTGAAGTCCGATGAGCAGTGATTTGGCGGATTTTTCTGTGTTTTGCAGTGTTTCTCTGTGTAAACAGAAA
Organism: Pinus tabuliformis; assembly: GCA_031772625.1. Lineage (NCBI taxonomy): Eukaryota > Viridiplantae > Streptophyta > Pinopsida > Pinales > Pinaceae > Pinus > Pinus tabuliformis. The sequence continues at coordinate 366,306,714 of CM062816.1, forward strand.
ACAACCGTTTTTTGGATTTCGAATGCATCAATGACCCATTCCATTACAGAATAGGTGGCCACCATCCCTGAAATCATTTAGAAATGATTACTAATGCTTAGAGTGGGATCTGAGCGGACAGAAGCCGGGAAGCCAGAAAGCCCAAGAAGGAGAAATGAACAGACAGTGCAGATTGGCTTTAATGCCACAGATTGCCAGAAACAGAGACAAGCAGTGCTAAGACAGAGAGCAAACAGAGACAGAGAGTCAGTGAGGAGAGTCAGTGTACTCAGAAAGACTTGGGGATCCAAGTAAAGCCTTGTTGTTTTATATTAGTTGTGTGAGACTCAAATTGAGCTCACTTTTGTAAAAACTCTGCTTCTGAAGACATAATAGAGAGGTCACCATTGAAGGCTGGACAAGGAGACGTAGCCCAGGAGTGTTGGGTGAACTCCTTATTAAACTTCTTGTGTTTATGTGTGTTTTTATATTATGTTCTTTAACTACTTCATTGTCTATGTATTTTGCAATCTTATTGATCCGTTGCACAAAGTAACATAGGAAATTCCATGCACATGAGACTATAATACCTTAATAATTGTCTTAGATCTCATTATCAGATTATTTAGGGACTAACTAAAATTGGAATGTATCTCGAAATGCTATTTATAGCAGTGCTATTTTTAGCACTTCTATTTTTAGCATTTCTTGTAGCTATTTTCAACAAGTTGTTACAACTCTCAAGGAGAAAAGTCTGATCTTCATTGCATACGTTGCAATAGGGATGGATCACATGATGCATCCACATGCAAGTTGCCTTGGGATAGAATTGAGCAGGAAAGATATCAAGGCAAAGGTAAAACCAATGACAAAGAGAAAGGTAAAGCACTTGAATATGCTCACTATGTTGTGGCACATTGTCATCTTGGAGTAAATGAAGACTTGTTCAATGATTCACTTGCTTCACTTGCTTCTTGGAAAAATGATTGGTTGCTTGATTCAGGAGCAACTTGCTACATGAATTTTAGAAGAGATTTTTTTGAATAATTTACTGATAATGTTGATGGAGTAGTATACTTTGTAGGTAAATCAAAACTCAAGCCATCGAGGCTTGGCACAATGAGTCTCAAATTGCCTCGTCTTCTAGACTTTCTTCTGCATGATGTTTTATATCTCCCACAGCTAAGGAGAAACTTAATGTCCTTGGTACACATCCACGAGCAAAGAAACTCCATTCATATGTTTGATGGCAAGGTTGAGGTCAGAAAATCATCAGATCCCTCACTTGTCATGATGGGGATAGAATAAGAAAGACTTCTGACGCTGCAAGGTACCTCTGCTCATGCACAAAATTTCTCATACAGTTCTCATTATGATGAAGGTACATTTCCATCAAGTATTTTATGGTATGCTATATTTGGACACTTGAACTATGATAGCCTTCACTTGTTGAATAAAAATGGTGTTATTGGTTTGCCTACAATTCGTAGGAAATTTAAGCAATGTGATTCTTGTATTCTAGGAAATCATAACAAACAATTTTTTCATGATTCACATTCCAGAGCACATAGAAAATTTGAACTCATTCATTCAAATTTATGCAGTCCAATGCATGTTCCTTCTACAAATGGAAATAAATATATGATGATATTTATTGATGACTACACCAAAACATGTTGGATTTATTTATTCAAGAAAAAATCTGATGTTTTTCAAACATTCAAGAACTTTCATACATGGATTGAAAATGATGCACAATCTCATATTGTCTCTATTCGCACTGATAATGGAAAAGAATACACTTCAAATGAATTTGAAAACTATCTTCGCCAACATGGGATAAAACATCAAAAAATTGTGTCTTATAATCCCCACATAACGGAGTAGTTGAAATAATGAATATGACAATCTTAAATATGGTACGTTCCATGATGTTTTTCAAGAATGTAAAATTGATGTTTTGGCTAATGCAGTTCTATGTTATGTATATGTAAAGAATATATGTCCATCTAATGTTATTATAAACAAGACTCCTTGTGAAATGTGGTATGGACACATTCCTTCAGTAAAGCATCTCAGGGTGTTTGGTTCCACCTGTTATGCCTTGATACCAAGGGTACAAAGAAACAAAGTTGGTGCAAGGAGTCGTAAGTGCATCTTCTTGGGGTATTCAAATACCTGCAAAGCATACCATCTCTATGATGAAGTTAATAAAAATTTTGTTGTATCTAGAGATGTATCCTTTCTTGAATCTTCCAAAGATAACAATGTTATTGAGTGGTAAGTTGATCACTTGGATAGATTCATACATGCAAAATCATTTCAAGAATTTGATAATCAAATTCCACATCTTGAAGGGGGGATTCCTATAATGGATCAATCTGTGGAATATTCTTTTGAAGCACTCTCTCCCCCACATGAAGCTCCAGCCACTGATGATACTTCGATCGATATGATTAACAGAATTGGGAGACTCAATCTTGATTCAATCCCAACTCAGTCAACTGAGCAACTTGGACCATCTCAGAAAGGTCCCCCAAAATGGTTGACAAAGACACTTGAAAGTGTTCATCCTAATGAGGTTGGAAATATAAGAACAAGAAATTCAACCAAGTAAAATGGAGGTGATGTAGATGATTCTGATTCACCTGTTGATATGTATGTTTCTTATGATTGTGAACTGAATTTATCTACAGATTTTGAACCAACTTCCTTCAAAGAAGTCGCTTCTCATGATGAATGGAAAGAAGTGATGCAAAAGGAGTATGATGCCTTGATAAATAATTGCACTTGGAAGATGTTTGATCCTCCATTGGGAACCAAACAAATTGGTTGCAAGTGGGTCTCCAAGAACAAGTATAAATTTGATGGCTCAATTGACAAGCACAAAGCTAGGATTGAGGCAAAATGTTTTGCACAGAAGGAAGGGGTTTATTATGAGGAGTCTTTTTTGCCATAAAAAATGGGCTACCATCCAGACACTCTTTGCCTTGGCAACTCAGAACGATTGGAAAGTCCATCAAATGGATGTAAAAATTGCTTTCTTGAATGGAGATCTGAAAGAAATTTTTTTTATGTCCCAGCCAGAAGGATTTGTTGTGAAGGGACATGAACATAAAGTATGCAAACTTTTTAAATCCTTGTATGGCCTCAAGCAAGCATCGCGAGCCAATTATTAAAAGTTAACAAAGCATCTTCTGAAACTCAACTTCAAACATTATGATATTGATGATGCAACTTTGTTTGTTAAGAAAGTTGGCAAAATAGTTGTATATCTTGTGTTATATGTAGATGATATTTTGATGACATGTAACAATGAGAGATACATCTCATCCATAAATAAGGAATTGAGGAAAGGTTTTGAAATCATTGACTTGGGCTATGTTCACTACTATCTTGGTATTGAAGTAACTCAACATCTGAAGTATATACTCCTCTCTCAAAAGAAGTAAATTGGAAATTTGTTAAACAGGTTTGGCATGACTGAGTGAAATCCTTTGACTAATCCAATGGAACAGAACTTAAATCTCATATCCATTGAAGGAAAAGAATTTAAGGATGCAACAACGTATAGACAGCTTGTAGGAAGTCTCAACTACCTGACTACTACTAGACTATATATTTCATTTGTTGTCGGAATCCTCTCTAGGTTTATGCAAAAGCCTTGTGAGGGACATTGGTCTACTACAAAAAGAGTTCTGAAGTACTTGAAGGGAACCCAAGACTTTGGACTCAAGTATACACAGGTGGGCAACTTTAGCTTGATTGGATACTCTGATTTAGACTTCGATGGAGACACAGAAAATGGGATATCTACTTCATGTTATGTTATGAGTCTTGGATTAGGAGTTTTCTCTTGGAGATCACGCAAACAATCAGTTCCAATAGATTCCACAACAGAGGCAAAATATGTGGCAGCAGCTGAGGCAACAAAAGAAATTGTGTGACTCAGGAAAATTCTGGAAGATTTGTAGGTAAAACAAGTACATTCAACTCCAGTCATTATTAAAAACACCTCTGCAATAAAGTTGGCCAAGAACCCAAAGTTCCATGATCGAACGAAGCATATCAATACAAAATATCATCTTATTCGACATCATGTTGAGGCAAAGATAATCCATGTATTCCACTGTTACAGTAATGAGCAGATTGCAGACATCTTCACCAAAGCACTTGGAAGAAAAAAATTCGAAATATTCATAATGATGCTTGGACTCACCAACATCCCTTTAGATTAAGGGGGGAATTTTGAAACCTAATCATTGGGATTGGGTGAACATTTGTAAATAATGTAAATAGTAAATAATGGAGAATAGGAAAATGAAGAGACATTGGGAGGTGAAGCCCAAGAGTCTCTCCCTCCTTGTATATAACCATGAGCAATCTTAATGAAGAAACACAATTTGCATTGAGGAGTTACCTCCTAGCCTGACAACCTCCTAGCCTGACAATATTTATAAACAATCATAATAGAAGTGTTATATTTTAATAAAATACAAAAGTTAAATATATAAAAGGAACACTAGAATATTAAAAAATATTTTAATCTTTAAATTTTGTTACTTTATATATATATCTGTCTCGTAATGAAAGTATATAAATTTAGATATTTATAATAGAAGTATAATATCTTCACATTATATATAAAAATGAGTTACAACAATTCTTAGCATTATATATATATATATATATATATATATATATATATATATATTTTTATTTTTATATTTTTTCTATGAAAAAATTCTTCTTTTTCTTTAAAAAAATACATGTGATTTCCTGAAGGTTGTGCATACATCGGGGTGGTACTACTCGATATTTTAGTTAAGCTTCACAACTTACCACTTTTGTTGCAAATTCTGTACCAACTGGTTTCTTATCAAAACACTTTTCTGCAAAAAAAAGTTTCATGTTGTCGATGAGGATCAACTACTTCAAAAGTGGATAGTCCTCTCATCTGATTGGGTTCCATTCCTAAATTCGGTGAAGCAAAAAGTTCATGGGATCAGTTGGAGCACCAGTTTGGGAAGATCATGTACAAGCTAATTTAATTATCTATAAACACGGTGTAAAACCATTGCCTGGAAGCTCTCTAAACTTGCGCAAACATCTTGGAGGAGGGGGTATAGCCATTTATTTGTGATCCAAATCTTGTTATTGGCCCAGTATATATCGACCTTGGAAACACCCATTACATGTATATGATTTAATTGTTTCAATTTTTCTATGTACAACAAAGACCATAGTGCAAAAAGTTATCCCCCATTGTTGGTGCTTCGACCCCCTACAAACCTAATTTGGAAAAATTCCCTAAAGAGAGGTACAAAATTACTCCAATGCATGTGATGGAAGGGTACCCTTGACATGCCCCATCAAAAAATCCCCATGGCATACTGATATCTATGGGAGGAATTTTGTGCCTCTATATTTTGGCCAACTTTGGTTATGTTTGATATGCGTTCATCCACCTCATAATCATATATGTAGTCATCTCTTAAAGGACATAATTATCTTGGAAATTTTTTTGGTGTGATCCCACCAGATGTCTGATATGAGAAGGGACATGAGGGATGCATACCCTTTCAGCTCCTTTACTACCTCCCAATTTTTAAAAGAAACTTCCAATTCTGGAGTAACCCACACTGCCGAAAGATTGAGCTCTGCTACTATCTGGCCCTAGAATTTACCTACATAATAACATGTAAGAAATAGATGAGAAACTAATTCACTTCATATTTGCATAATGAACAATAGTTGTACCCCATCCAACCCCTCTTCATTCTATTAGTGAGCATTTTGTTATTAAGGGCTAACTATAGAAGGACTTTTCCTTTTAAAGGACCTGGAAGTGATCCAGATTTAAACAGGAATGCAATAAAATAAAGAAATAACCATAAATACAGAGATTTAGTAGAAATAATACTTCATTCAATTAATATCAAATACTGAAATATGCTTACAAACAAAATGGAAATAAGACTAGCGCGGGTGATGGTAGCTTATCTCTAAGAAGAGATGTGATGGCTACATGCCTCTAAACTTTGTTACAATGAGGCTCGAAGGCCTATTTATTGTTGAGAAACAATGGAAAACCCTAAACATCCAAAAACCTAACCCTAGCAGATGAAGCGCCAAACTATGGGCCCCGTTTGGGTAAATTGGTACATCAGCATCCTGGGGTCGTAACTTTGGAATAGGATCTCTGTTTGACACGCACAATACCTCGTTAAAAAGATCTATCCAAGGAATACAACTTTTGAGTGAAAAATAATAGGCAATGGACCCATGTCACTCCCAGCTTTCTAAAAAAACGTAGTTTAGGGCCTCAAAACGGCTCCGGAAGTTTAGGACCCGAAAAACTGCCAAAAATAGTAAATTGTGCTACAATTAAGGAAACTGAAAAACTGAAAGAGATAGTTGTGGGGGTCCAAGTGGGCTAGGTGAGTGACCACCAACATCCACCTGGATCAGGAAGCCTTCAGAGGGAGCCCCACCACCATTTCTTCTCTTGGGGGCTTGAGAGTCATAAAAATCATGATACCCTTGTTTATTTGTATATTCTCTTATTGCCAAGTTTTTATACCATGAGAGGGTATCCTTGTCCTCTTCACTAATGTTAGCTCGCTATAATACTAGTGTAGCCCCCATTTTTATTGTTGTGCCCCATATAAGCCCACTATTGTTATTTTTTTGCTTTGTAGAATCCCACTATTGTTATTATTGTGCCCTTACGTTATTATTGTTATGTAGGCCTTAATTATATTTTGACCCCTTAGACTCCTACATATACCAAGGGGGTCTTTTCATTTGAATCATCTAAGAATTTTTCATTTATGTGATGTAAAAGGAGGTTTAACCCTCAAAAATGCTTATTTTCAATTCAGTGATCTATCTTTTCTTCTGTGTTTGTGATCTCGCTACATTACATTTGGAATCAGAGATTTGGATCCTAGGGTTTTGCTGCTTAAAACATGTCATCTTGGTATTTTAACTATAGCTATTTTTTGTGAAGCTTAAGAAGATGAAAATTTACCATGTGGAGTCGAAATCTTGGTGAACTTCGTATAAAAATTTCAGATCTTGCTTGGCTATATTTTCAGAGATATGGTCTAAGGAATTTAGGGTTTCTACATCCTCCAGAATTTAGTCTAAAGCAAGTGACCTAGGGAAATCATAATAAGTTTCTCTTCAAGCATCGGATTTACATTCCATAAAAAGTGCCTAAAAGTGCATGGAATTTAGTTTCTTGAGGATGAATTTCAGGGCCTAAGATTGAAACAGTGACACGTGGCATTCCATACAAGTTTCTTATACTGAACCAGTTCATAATCAGGTCATTGTGGGAGATTTGGTATAACTTTAACTTGAAGAATCCAATTTTGGTCTAACTTGTGGGGTTGGAAAGAAGACATAGAAAGATACCTTAGGACAAAGTTTCAGACCTTGGGAGGCTGAAATTATAGAGATACAATAGTTTCATGATTGAGCTCCTAAAAGCAATAAAAACATGTGTATTTTTTTCGAATTTGCATAACTTTTGTTTGAAAAATAAGTTTGTGTCAGGTTAAGAGGTAACTCCTCAAAGAGAAATATGTTTTTTCATTAAGATTGATCATAAATATGTACATGGAGGGAGAGACTCTTGGGCTTTATCCCCCAGTGCCTCTTAATATTCCAATTCTCCTTATTTTCTATTTACACTATTTTACATGGATTTACCTAATCCCAAATATTAGGTGTCAACATTCCCCCCTTAATCTGAAGGGATGTTAGTGAGTCCAAGCCTCATTCTGAATCTTTTGAACTTTTCTTTTCCAAGTGCTTTGGTGAAGATGTCTGTAATTTGCTCATTTATGGAACAACAGTGTAGGTGAATTTTCTTGGACTCAACATGATGTCAAATAAAATGGTATTTTGTATTGATGTGATTTGTTCGATCATGGAACTTTGGGTTCTTGGCCAATTTTATTGCAGAAGTATTGTCGATCATGAGAGGAGTTGAATGCACTTGTTTCAACTTCAAATATTCGATAATTTTCCTGAGCCACACAATTTCCTTCGTTGCTTCAGTTGCTACCACACATTCTAACTTAGTTGTGGAATCTATTGGAATTTATTGTTTGCATGACCTCAAGGATACAACTCTTGATCCAATACTCATATCATAACCTAAAGTAGATACCCCAATTTCTTTATCTCCATCAAATTCTGAATCAGAGTATCCAATCAAGCTGAATTCACCCACCTGTGTATACTTAATTCCAAAGTCTTGAGTTCCCTTGAATTACTTTAGAACTCTTTTTGTAGCAGACCAGTGTCCCTCACAAGGCTTTTGCATAAAATTGGAGAGGATTCCAACAACAAATGAAATGTATGGTCTTGTAGTATCTAGGTAGTTGAGACTTCTTATGAGTTGTCTATAATTCGTTGCATCCTAAAATTCTTTTCCTTCAATGGATGTGAGCTTTAAGTTTTGTTCCATTGGAGTAGCCAAAGGATTGCACTCATCCATGCTAAACATGTTCAGCAGATCTCCAATGTACTTCTTTTGGGAGAGGAATATAAACTTCAGATGTTGAGTTAATTCAATACTAAGATAGTAGTGATCATAGCCCAAGTCATTCAGTTCAAAACCTTTCCTCAATTCCTTCTTTATGGATGCAATGTAGCTCTCATTGTTCCCTCTCATCAAAAGCTCATATACATACACCACAAGATATAAAATTGTTTTTCCAACTTTCTTGACAAACAAAGTTTCATCATCAATATCATAATGTTTGAAGTTTAGTTTCAGAAGATGCTTAGTTAACTTCTCATACTATGCTCGCGGTGCTTGCTTGAGGCCATACAAGGATTTTACAACTTTGCATGCTTTTTGTTCTTGAACCTTCAATACAAATCCTTCTAGCTGGGACATAAAAACATTCTCTTCCAGGTCTCCATTCAAGAAAGATATTTTTACATTAATTTGATGGACTTTCCAATTGTTCTGAGCCGCTAAGGCAAAGAGTGTCTGAATGGTAGCCCATTTTGATGTGGGGGTAAAAGTCTCCTCATAGTTTACCCGTTCCTTCTATGCAAAACATTTTGCCACAAACCTGGCTTTGTGCTTGTCAAGTGAGCCATATGCTTTATACTTGTTCTTGTAGACCCACTTCCATCCTATGGGTTTTGTTCCCAATGGAGGATCAACCAGCTTCCATGTGCCATTCTTTATCAAGGCATCGTATTCTTTCTCCATCGCTTCTTTCCATTCATCATGAGAAGCGGCTTATTTGAAGGAAGTTGGTTCAAAATATGTAAACAAATTCAATTCACAATCATAAGAGACATCCATATAAATAGGTGAATCAGAATCGTCTACATCACCTCCATTCTATCTGGTTGAGCTTCTTGTTCCTGTCTTTCCAACCTCATCAGGATGAACACTTTCAAGTGTCTTTGTCAGCCATTTTGGAGGACCTTTCTGAGATGGCCCAGGCTGCTCAGTTGACTGAGTTGGGGCTGAATCAAGATTTAGTCTCCCAATTTTGTCAATCACATCACTCAAAGTGTCATCAGTGGTTGGAGCTTCATGTGGGGGAGAGAGTGCTTCAGAAGAAGATTCCACAAATTGATCCAGTATAGGATCCCCCCTTCAAGATGTGGAATCTCATTATCAAATTCTTGAAAATACTTTGCATGTTTGAATCTATCCAAGCAATCAAGTTGTCGCTCAACAACATTGTCAATCTTGGAAGATTCAAGAAAGATCACATCTCTAGATATTATAAACTTCTTGTTCACTTCATCATAGAGATGGTATGCTTTGGAGGTATTTGAGTACCCCAAGAAGATACACTTGCGACTCCTTGCACTGAGTTTGTTTCTTTGTTCCTTAAGTATCAAGTCATAACAGGTGGGACCAAAGACCCTAAGATGCCTCACCGAAGGAATGTGGTCATACCATATTTCATAGGGAGTCTTGTTTTTTATAGAATTAGATGGACACCTATTCTTTATATACACAGCACATAGATTTGTACTAGCCCAAAACATCAACTTAATATTCTTGAACAACATCATGGAATGTACCATATTTAAGATTTTCATGTTTAGTCTTTCAACAACTTTGTTATGTTGGGGATTATAAGGCACAGTTGTTTGATGTTTGATCCCATGCTGGAGAAGATAGTTTTCAAATTCATTTGAAGTGTATTCTTTTCCATTATAAGTGTGAATAGAGACAATATGAGATTGTGCATCATTTTCAATCCATGCATGAAAATTATTGAATGTTTCAAAAGCATCTGACTTGTTCTTCAATAAATAAACCCAACACATTCTGGTGTAGTCATCAATAAATGTCATCATATATTTATTACCATTTGCATAAGGAACAAGCATTGGGCCACCTAAGTCTAAATGAGTGAGTTCAATTTTTCTATATGCTCTGGAATGAGAATAATAAAAATATTGCTTGCTATGCTTTCCTAGAATACAAGTATCACATTGCTTAAGATTCCTAAGAATTCTAGGCAAACCAATAACACCATTTTTCTTCAACAAACAAAGGTTGTCATAGTTCAAGTGTCCAAATATAGCATGCCATAAAAGACTTGATGGACATGTACCTTCATCACAGTGAGAATTGTATGAAAAGTTTTTTGCATGAGCAGAGGTACCTTGTAGCTTCAGAAGTCTTTCTTCTTCTATCCCCATCTTGACAAGTGAGTTATTTTATGCTTTTCTTACCTCGACCTTTCCATCAAATATATGAATTAGGTGTCAATAGTTTGAAGCAATTCAAAGGGAATATTGAATCATAGATATTAGTATTTGGTTCTAAAATTCATTAAACAAAAAAATGGATACACTCAGTAAGCCAACAGAAATATCTACTATAATACATGAATAAAGGGAAGAAAAGAATTATGATATATCAAAATTATGAGACCAAGTTCAACAAATTTCTCTCTCGCAAAGAGTAATAAAAAATGAATTGGAAGCAATGATGAATGTTAAGATGGATGGTTTAAAATGGGACATGGATGGTTTAGAAACAAAAATATAAAGGGACATAGAAGGTTTGAAGGATGGTTTAATAGCATAAATGTAAAGTTTGAATGAATTTTGGACAAAGTTGCTACAAGAAATGCTTCCTTATGGCGACAAGGTATTCCATGAAACTCATGATGAGAACAAAAGGAATTTCAATCATGATTTTAGAGACTCTAACTTTGGGTTGAATATCAACCACGTTCCAAATATCGATATAATGAAGTTTGATGGCAAGGATCCGATAACATGGATAGTACAAATGGAGCAATTATTTGACCTATATGATTTGTAATACACACAAAAGGTACGCATTTCATCTTTATATTTAGAACCCAATAAATTTTTATTATATCAATGGTTTTTTTCTCGTAAAGCACTAAACTCTTGGACAATTTTTATAGAGGAATTGATAGCACATTATGAGGATACAAAGAGCAATACCTTCTTTAGCCAATTGATAAATATCAAACAAAAGGGTTCAGTTGGGGAGCACATTGAGGACTTCCAAAGATGTAATATCAAGGTAATTGATATTCCATAGGATCATCTAATTGATTTCTTTATAAGTACTTCAAAGGATAAAATAAAATATGAGGTTCATCTTTAGGAACTGAAGTCATTAGAGAATGCATTCAAGGTGGAAGGAAAATTTGAAAGAAAAATTATGGCAACAAGGAATTCTACCACTCGTAACCATAAATATGGAAGTATTCTCGCTCCTAGCTTCCCACAAACTACAAGATTGAAACCACAACAAATGGAGGGAAAAATAACAAAAGGACTTTCTTTTAGTTGTGATACAAAATACACTAAAGGTCATAAGTGTGCTAAGAATAAATTATTTTTACATACATTGTGAAGAGGAGGAAGAAAAGGAACAAGAAACATCAAAATAACAAGATATACACCAGGAACAAACCAAGGGGCTGAAAAATAATAAATGAATCCGACCATATCACGTAATGCATTAGCGGGAATTACCACTCAACCTATCAAGATAGAAGGATATATCAAGAAGAAAAAGGTAATAATGTTGATTAATTCAGTTAGTACTCATAATTTTATTCATGATAAGATACCTAAGGATTTGAATTTCTTTCTATATCTAGCACCAGAGTGTCAAGTGATGGTTCCAAATGGAGGAACTATAAATTGCTCAGGGTAGTGCCATGATATCAATCTAACCATGGCAGAAGGTGTATTGAATAGTCCAATGCTTGCAATTTCAATGGGTGTTGTGGATGTTGTATTAGGAGTCCAATAGTTACAATGTTTAGGGGCGATATATTTAAATTTTCAATAAATTTTCTTGAAATATTTCTCAGAAGGAAAGGAAATTGAATTAAGGGGTATCACAGGGAAACCTAGGAATATAATAAGCTCTAATGGCATGAAAAAGCTTTTGGAGAAGGAACAACGAGGGGTAATTTCAAAATTATGTTCACTAGATGTTCAAACATATAAGTCATCCATTTCTCCAGATCTCCAAAGAGTCATTGACAATCATTCCAAGGTATTTGAGACTCCCAAATGTCTCCCACCTATTCGTGATCATGATCATGCTATTCACTTTATTCTAGGAAGTGTTCAACCAAACATTAGACCTTAAAGATATCCTTATGCCCTAAAGAGTGAAATTGAACATATGGTTGTAGAAATGCTAAAGGAAGGTATAATTCAACCTAGCAAAAGTTCTTTCCCTTCTCCAGTAGTATTGGTGCACAAGAAGGATTGATCATGGTGTATGTGTTTGGATTATAGAGAGCTTAACAAGCTCATTATTAAAGATAAGTTTCCCATTCTTGTAATTGATGAATTTCTTGATGAACTACATGCAACAATTTACTTCATGAAGTTGGATCTTCATTTAGGATATCATCAAATTAGAATGAAGACATAAGACATTCTGAAATTAACATTTAGAATGCATGAAGGTCATTATGAGTTTTTGATCATGCCTTTTGGCCTTACTAATGCACCTTCCACATTTCAAGGTTTGATGAATTCCACTTTCAAACACTTCCTTAGAACATTTGTGTTAGTATTTTTTGATGATATGCTAATCTATAGAAAGTATTGGAAATATCATGTTCAACATGTTTACAAGGTGCTCAAACTATTAGAGGAGAAACAATTGTATGAAAAATCCTCCAAATGTTTCTTTGGGGTATAGGAAGTGGAATATTTGGGTCATATTGTATCCCATGAGGGTGTTAAGGAAGACCCTAACAAAATTAAATCCATCAAGGAATGGAAAATCCCTAGAACCTTAAGGAATATTCAAGGATTTCTCAAGTTGATAAGGCATTATCACAATTTTGTTTGGAATTATGGGAAGATAGCAGCTCCTCTAACAACATTACAGAAGAAATATGCATTCTTTTGGACTCCAAAGACAACTAAGGCTTTTTAACATCTTAAAGAGACCATGTGTCGAGCTTTGGTATTAGCTACACCAGACTTCACAAAAACCTTTATTGTGGAATGTCATGCCTCGAGAAATGGCATTGTTGTTGTTTTAATGCAAGAAAGAAGACCCATTGCTTTTGAAAGCCATCCAATCAAGGAAAAATATTTGCAAAAACCTGTTTATGAGAAGGAAGTGTTAGCAATACTACATGCACTGGAGAAATGGCATCCTTACATAATGGGAAGAAACTTCAAGGTAAAAACAAATAATGATAGTCTTAAATACTTCTTGGAACAAAAATTATCTTCAGAAGAACAACAAAAATGGGTCACAAAGATGTTGGGTTATGATTTTGAAATCATCAACAAAAAAGGGAAGCAAAATGTTGTTGTAGATGCACTCTTGAGAAGGGATGAGTATGTGGAAGCAATGATTTGTACCATTTCTATTGTCCAACCTGATTGGATAACTGAAGAAAGGGATGAATGGAAGAATGATGAAGAGGTACGGACACTCATTCAAAAATTGTAACAAGTTCCCAGTGCATTTGATTCATTTATTTGGAAAAATAATTCAATGTGGTACACATATCACTTATGTCTATGTAAGAACTCCCAACTTAAACAAAATGATCTTTTGGAGTTGCACACCTCTCCTATAAGAGATAACTCGGGATTTTTAAAAACTTACCACAGGGTCAAGAATGATTTTTTTTGGGATGGACTTAAATTTTATATTTAGAAGTTTGTGGCAGAATATTTGGTTTTCCAAAAAAATAAAGTTGAGACAATTAAGACCCCGGGTCTTTTAGAACCCTTAGCCTTTCCAACTCAACATTGGGAATAGGTCTCAATGGATTTTATCACAAGTTTACCCAAGTTTGAAGTTAAGAGTGTCATCATGGTGGTAGTTGATATACTTACCAGGTATGAACACTTTTGTGCACTATCTCATCCTTTCAAAGACAATACAATCGCTATTGAATTTGCAGAAATAGTTCAAAAGCTACATGGAAACCCAAATATTATTGTAAGTGATAATGATCCCATTTTCACTGGAAAATTTTGGACATAGTTATTTTCTTGCCTTGGCACTCAATTAGCTCATATCTCATCTTAACATCCTCAATCTAATGGGAAAACTGAGATAGTGAACAAATGTTTGGAAGGGTATCTTTGTTGCTATGTATTTGATAAACAAACACAATGGATCAAGTGGTTACCCCTGGCAGAATGGTGGTATAACACGTCCTTCCATACCACAACAAAAATGACCCCATTTATAGCACTTTATGGATATCGTCCACCTTCCATCACATCATATTTAAGAGACAACTCTAAGGTTCAAGAATATCACACCAAGCATCAACAACAAGTTCTCTAACTCCTAAAGGATAACATGACTCTTGCACAGAATTGAATGAAACAATTACATGAAGATTAGCATCACAGTGAGAAGTTTCAATGTGGGTAATTGGGTATTTTTACAACTATAACCATACAAACAAATTTCCTTCAATCAAGCTAATATGGATAATAAATTGTCACCCAAGTACTATGGCCCTTAAAGGTGTTGCAAAATATTGGTACTATGGCATACAAATTGGATTTGTTTGCATCTTCACGAGTACACCTAATTTCCACTTTTCATGCTTAAAGAATGTTACAGGTGACAAGCTTCCAGTTCAAACTATATTGCCAAAACTTAACAAGGAAGGAAGATCATATTGGAACCTGAAGAAATTATAGAAACAAGAATCTGATAACTATGGAACAAATCAATTTCAAAGTATCTCATTAAGTGGAAGAACTTACCTAATGAAGACTCCACATGGGAGGATGAGTATTTCATTCAAAAGCATCCAAAACTACTCAAGAATTGATGACAACACTTTTTTGAAGGAGAGGGGAATGTTAGGTCCCTATAATACTTGTGTAGCCCCATATTGTTATTGTTGTACCCCATAGAAGCCCACCATTGTTATTGTTGTGCCCATAGAGGCCCACTATTTCTATTATTGTGTCCTTACATTATTATTGTTACGTATACCCTAATTATATTTTGACCCCTTAGACTCATATATACCAAGGAGGTCTTGTCATTTGAATCATCCAAAAATCGTTTATCTATGTGAAATTTAATAGCCCCTGGTTGATTTTCCATGTAAATAAAATAAGACCAAGGTAATGGGACATGGGACAAGTATTCCAAGCTAAATGGTGGGAAAAACACTTTAGTGGACATCACTTTTGATTAATTAATGGCTATGGAATTTGGAAATGGAATTGGTAAAGGTAAAGAGGAAATAATTGGAATTTTAATTATGAAAATAAAAGAAAATAAGAGAAATGGAGGGTGAGGAGACACATATTTTCATGCAAGGAAAAATAGAGGAAAAATGAATGAAAATGAAGAAAATATAGAGATCAATTATAAAAAGGCATCATATAAATAGTTGTTAGCTTTTTGTCAGTTTAGCCTTTTGACAGTTTGGAGTTGACTTCTCCTTTTATTCTCTCTCTCAAACACTCTTGCACACTTAGAGCATTATTGGAGCATGCTTGGAGCACTCTAGTATTCACTTGGATTTGGAGAAAGAAGGAAAAGAAAAACATGGAAGCTCAAGGAGACAGTTGGATCAACATCTACAATTAGATTTTTTTGCAGGTAACAAGTTGCAATTGTGATTTCCTTCCTAAATTTTGGATGAATGGTATATGCATGTGATTCTCTAGTTATGTGTTGTCATTGACATGGATATTTGCCTGGATTGTTAGTGGTTTAAGCCTTTCCTTTCCATTTCCTGGATAGCCATGGTGTTGTGGTTTTTTCCACTTTTTTTTTTCTTCTTCTTCTTCTTTTTCTTTTTTTTGAATGGTGCTTAGGTTCCCAATGGATGCAAATTGGAGAAAATTCTCTAGAAGCCTTGGAATAACTTGGGTTGAATTACTAGTTCCTGAATCCATAGGTTGGGACAAACACTCTGGAGCCCTTGGTGGGTTGAGTTACTAGTTCCTGGAGCCATGGTTGGAAAAAATGCTCTAGAGCCCTAGTAGGTTGTGAGTTGAGTTAATAGTTCCTGGAGCCCTTGACAGCTGGGGTAGAGACCGATCTATTAATGTTAGTGATTTCTAAACTATAGATGTGGAATCACTATGGTTGAGTATTGAGATGGTTTGACCTCTGGAAGCCCTAGTTGGTTTTGTCTTGGTTTATTCCATGAGAGCCCACATTCATGCTTGGAATATGGCATGGGGGTGATTGGATGAAAGAGAGATTTGGTTAAGCCAAATCTATCATCGGGTTGTATGTGGGAGTCCTTGACTTGGTTGGAATTTTCATAGGTTAATAAGAGATATTTTTCTATCATGATCTATGAAATTTGTAGTGATTATGTTGATGATATTATGGATGATTTTCCATGGTTTTTATGTTGGTTATTTGATGGCTATATGTTGGTTATATATATATATATATATATATATATATATATATATATATATGGCTCTTGTCATGTTTTGATAAGTTATTGAATGGTTAATGAATGAATGGACTAACAAGTGCTATTGCATCTAGCTAGAGAGGGCTTAGAGCCTTTTTAGTGATTCTCAGATGAAGACTATCATTTTATGATGAGAAATGCATTTATGATATGTATCTTACTTGTTTTCCATATGTTTAACAATATATTTGTTATGGATTAGGCATGTCTAGGCCAAGTTCTTGCTTCAAGTTTGAATGTTTGGCATTATTGTCATGTTAATTATGATTCTAGAAAGTTATAAGCAGTTATGCGCAGTGGTTTAGACGTGAGCCTTAAAAAGTGGCTCAAATATCGAAATTGTTGGCATTGAACTGGAGGATTTATGTCATAACCACATGGATGTAGGATTGTGTGTGCGTTTGTGGCCTCACAACCACACTCTTTCCTTGTTGTGTGTGCAATTTGGGTGCTAGGTCAGGTAAAAAAGGTTCTAGCTCCGGGATTGATCACTTGGGGTGGTTGTTCAGCTCCTGAGTGATCTATAGTCCTTGTAGGATGTTAGTAAGTGTTCATTTTGTAGGCCCCACTTCCTTAACTAGAACTTGGAGGTCAGGTCATGTCATAGTGACAATCATCTCATGCTTACCCTGTCAAGCTTGTGAATTTGGGTAAATGTGGGAGGAGGCATTTACAAGGTGTGAGGATGCAACACTAGACCTTGGGGTAGATATAATTGTTATGCATGCATGTTAATTGTTGATATGTTTGTTATGCATGCATTGTGATGGTGATTGTTGCAGTCTTGTGTCATCATGATGACATTGGTGTGTTATGATGTTGACATGATTGATATGTTCATGTCATTATATATATATAGATATATGGTGCTAATCTAGATTGATTGTGCATACGAGATAGCCTCCCCCGAACTTCACACTAAGGTATGATTTTGATTATGTCTATATTTGGTTTATCTAACATGACATGTTTGCAGGAAGAAGAAGATCAGAGATGACGAGAAAAATGGAGGATTATATTTCACATGACTATCCTTATAGATCAACTGAGTATAACGGAGATGAGTATTCTCCTAATATAGCGGATACATTGAGAAGTCTTAAGGCATAAATCAGAGGTTGCAAGGAAGATAATGACAGGATAATTCAGTCACAAGAAAGAGTTGTCAGAGCTTAGGAAAAGCAAGCCGAGGTTAATGTAGTGATCCTTCAGAGCTTATCAGATTTACAGAGACAGGGACCACCAAGAATCAATCATGGACAAGAAGAAAGGACTAAGGGGGCATATGGTAGCAGGTCTCATGGAGGACACAGGTTGGATAGGGATGACACAGTCATATGTGGCAGGTGTTTGGATATGCCTGATAGGAGAGGTAGTTCTTATGGGTTCTATTCTAGTTCTTGTTTAGAGAGACATCATGGTCATTACCACCAACATCCTTATAAGAGTGAGAATCCATACTTTCCATATGAATTCAAGAAAGTCAAGCTTCCTACATTTGATGGAGAGATGAAGAAACTAGAAGATGCAGAAGCATGATTGTTTGGGATGAAGAAGTTCTTTGATTTGCATGATTATACAAATAATATGAATCCAGGATAGTTATTTTCAATCTCAAGGCAAAAGTGGATATCTGGTGGGAAGATGTGAAGCATGTTAGAGGCATCAAGATAGAGGAGTTGAGTTGGCACGAGTTTAAAAGACTCTTCAAAAATAAGTACTTGTTCAAGAGATATTACGATGGAAAGGCTAAGGAGATATATGAGCTTAAGATGGGTTCTATGACATATGAAGAGTACACGAATAAGTTTCTGTATTTGTTAAGGTATGTACCATATCTTAAGGATGAGAAGGCACTGGTTCAATGGTTCATCAGTGGACTGTGTATGATGAGTCTCGGTCATTGGAGGAATTCATTGGGAATTTGAAGCATCGTTATGATAAATCTAAGCATAAGTTTGAGCCTAAGTGTGATTGGAAAGGGAATGACAAGACTAAAAGAAAGTGGGTCAAGAAATGAGGAAGACCTCAATATGCAAGTGACAAGGAGAATGTAGTGTCATACAAGAAGTGCAATGCAGTTGATAGAGGACACAAATTTCAGTCTAAGGAGTAGAACAAAGGAGAATGTAGGAAGCCTTTGTAGTGTTGGACTTGTGGTGGAGAGCATCGTAGGAGAGATTTTCCAAAACATTAGGGTGGCAGACCTCATATTTATAGTGATCAAGAGGCACAAATAGTTGGAGATGTTGGGAAAAGTATTCCTTGGATTTATGCAGCATAGGCTAATAGGTCGATTGATCATCAAGCATCCATTATTGAGATGGAAGTTAAGATTTATGATTAAGTTGTTTCTATTTTGATTGATCATGGATATAACTATAGTTATATTAGTCCCGACCTAATGGATAAGTGTGACTTGAATAAAGAAGTGCATGTAGAATATTGGTTGGTGTAGTTGGCTACAAGGACCAAGAGAAGATTTCATCTTTGAGTGAGAGCTTGTGCATTTAAGTTGAATGGTATGCCTACATTAGCACATTTAAATGTGATTCCTTTGGGTTCATACAATATGTTGTTTGGAATGGATTGGTTGTTCATTCATAGTACTAAAGTGGACTATTATGATAAGGCTATTGAATGCTTGAATGATGATGGGGAAAGAAGAATTTTGCAGGGAAGGAAGGAGCCTACATCAATGAGAATGGTTACAACTTTGCAGGAAAAGTGCAGTTGCAGGAAAGGATATGTATAGTTTGCAGTTCATATTTCAAGTGACAAAGGGAAGTATGTTGAGGATGATGAAGCTTTGAAAAGGTATTTAGTTTTGTAGTAGTTTCTAGATGTGTTTCCTGCAAAGATTTTAGAGTTGCCTCCTCATAGGGAAGTGGAAGTTTCTATTGAGTTGGTACCAGTAGTAGCACCAACATCTAAGGCACCTTACAGAATGAGTACCCCATATTTGGTTGAATTGAAGTTGAAGCTAAGGAAAAGCTTGATAAGGAATACATAAGGCCAAGTATGTCACCTTGGGGTGCACCAATGTTGTTTGTAAAGAAGAAGGATGATACTCTCAAATTGTGTGTTGATTACAGGTAGTTGAAGAAGGTGACTATAAAGAAAAAGTATCCTTTGCCATAGATTGATGATTTCTTTGATCAGTTGAAGTGAGCAATAATATTCTCAAATATTGACTTGAGATCAGGATATCATCAAGTGCACATCAAAGAAGAAGATATTTACAAGACCACATTTCATACCAGTTATGGGAATTATGAGTTTGTGGTGGTTTTGTTTGGTCTTACTAGTGCTACATCTACTTTCACGTGTTTGATGAATAGTGTGTTGCATCCTTATCTGGAATAGTTTGTGATAGTATTCATTGATGACATATTCATATATTTTAAGAATGAGGAAGAGCATGTAGAGCACATGGAAACAATGTTAAGATCGCTGAGAGAGCATTAGTTGTATGCCAAGCTTAGCAAGTGCAGTTTCTTTTAGACTTGAGTTCATTACTTGGGACATGTTGTTTCCAAGGAAGGTAAAGTAATGGACCTGGGAATTACTAAAGCTATCATGGATTGGCCAGCTCTTAGGAATGTGGATGAGGTCACAGCATTCATGGGACTAGCAAGTTACTACATAAGGTTCATCAAGAACTTCTCACAGATTTCCTATCCTATTACATCTTTGCAGTGAAAATGAAATAAGTTTGAATGGACTGAGGAGTGTGCAACTAGTTTTGAATAGTTAAAGCATTTTCTTACAAATGCTCCAGTTTTGAAGATTGTAGATCCTAATAAGGAGTTTTTGGTATGTACAGATGCTTGCAAGAGAGGACTTGGTGGAGTCCTGATGCAGGAAGGACAAGTGGTATGCTATGAGTCAAGGAAGTTGAATGAGCATGAGCAAAACTATGTGACTCATGATCTTGAGTTGGCAACTATCATTCATGCCTTGAAGATGTGGAGGCATTATCTTCTTGGCATGAGGTTTATTCTGATGAGTGATCATAGTGGACTTAGGTACTTGTTTGAACAACCTAATATGAATTCCAGGAAAGATAGGTGGTTGGGTACTCTCAATGAGTTTGAATATGAGATCAGGTATATCAAGTGTAAGGAGAACAAGGTTTCAAGTGCTCTTAGTAGAAGAGTGCAAGTGAATCATATTTCAATAGTGAGTTCTTATGGGACAGATTTGCAGGAGTGAATATTGCATACATGATAACATGATGGCATCTACCAACAACTGAGGTAGAGATTACAACAACTGGGTGAAGGTGATAGGGATGAGGAGTATCATGTTATAGATCAGACCCCGAAATAATATAGATCTGATAAGAAAATATAAGATAATGCAAATGAACCCAGAAAGTATATGAAATGATTCTTTATTGATCAAACCCTTAAGGTAGGGCAACACCATACATTCACTCCTTAAGGAAGGAGAACACTCCACAAGCCATATGCATGTTCATACAATAATCCTTCACTATCCTCCTTGACTTGGAGTCTCTAGCCTCTATATAGGCCTCATACATACAATACCATGGGTCATTACCATGGTTCCCTCATACCATCAACTAATACCATGGGCCCATTACATTATTACTAACTACTTGTGGTCCCTTACATGATATGGGTTAGCCACCTTATTTATTACTATGGCCCCTCCCATTATTACATTATTACCTTGGGTACCTCCCTTGGTACCCCATATTATCCCCCCTAGGTATATAACATTCCACCCCCCTAAGCATGTTTCGTCCCCGAAACATGGGAAGAACACAAATAATAAGATCTACTCAAAAGAGTAGTCCACTGGTACCATGCACGTGCATCTAGCCGCCAAGAGAAATGTGAACCCTCGGTCTCGCTAGTGCCTCGCTCGCTTGAAATGGAAGTTGACTGTGGTAGCTCTTCTGTGTAGATGTGTAGTAGGTGGATCTTCGCTCCTCTCTATCTATCCTGTGGGGGTTGTTGTCTGTGTGGCTAATTGGTTGCCATCTTGATGGTTGTCTTGCGGGGTGATGTGGGTGATGATATGTTGAAGTTTTAACCCACGGTGTCTTTTTCTTTAATTCACCCCTTACTGGAGCCTGATTGTTATGTTGTGGTGCCTGTTGTGGTGTCTTATCTTCCAATATTACTTCAACCACTGAGCCCTCCTCTGATGTATTAGCACCTGTAACCTTTTCTGCTTCAGCCTCTGTTTGTGTTTGATTGTCAATCATCACTGGCTCATCATCTAATATGTCAGACCCTGGAACATCTTCTGCTTCAACCTCCTTGGACTCTACCTGTTTATTAATGGAAATATCCTGTAATGTAATTTTCTTCTTTTTATACCAGAGCTTCAGGAATTTCTTCTGTACATTAATATTGATAGTACCCACTGATTCCATCCAAGGGTATCCCAAAACAACATCTATGTTATCCATATCTGAAGCATAAAAATCACTATGCAACACATACTTATCCATAGAAATCTTCAAATCCTTGTACACTTGAACATTCTCATCATCAACCTGTGTATTTTCAATGTGTTTTGTTGGAACTTGCAATTTTTTTGCCAAATTTACATTGATGAAATTATGCTTGCAACTAGGATTTACAGACACAACGATCTTCTCCTTTTGAATGAATCCATGAACCTGCAATAAGGATATACCAGTAGAACATAACACATGTTTCTTATTATCTTGTTTTCTAGCATGAGACCATTTGTCTAAAAGGAATTTTTCAAATGCTTCATCAGGCAAGTTGTAACACTTCGTTTTGTTAAGTAATCCCCACCATGTGGCCGCCTCATCTCTAAATTGCTGCACTACCCACCATTTCCAATTGGGTCTAAATAACCTCTTGTAGTCATTTATGTATTCTTCAATAGTAGGACCCTTATCATTCCCTGTAAAAAATTCCATGCTAGAAGCCATGAAGGTTTGGAAAAAATTCACTTACTTGGCGAAAATTTAAAATTGTCACAGTTTAGTCAATATTGCTCAAAATCCCTATTATAACCTATTTTCAGAAATGGAACAATCATTATGCATCTACCCATGTGGTAGAAATATTGATCCAGGCACTTGGAATTTCAGATCTGTGCTGCAACTCTCTCGCCGTCACCAAAATTTCTGCAAAAAAGAGATGATTTTAAATAAGCGATATCTCCCTCATCTGGATTTCGATTCGACTGATTTTTTTTTTTTTTAATTCGGGTATTTTTTCACAAAGAATCCAGATCTACAATTAGATTTTGCATATATTGAACCAGGACGTCCAGATCTGCGCCGCAAACTCGCTGCCCTGAAAAATTGTCTGCAACCCCACTGATTTTTAGATCAGCGATATCTCCTTCATCCGGACTCCGATTCAACCGATTTTTTTTTGAAATCGGCTATTTTTTCACAAAGAATACAGATCTACAATTATATTTTGCAGATCTTTCACCAAAACATACAGATCTGATCTGCAAACTCGCCGCCCCCAAAATCCTGCAAAAAATTAAAAAAATTCTCCACTTTTGTGCCCAAGAAAGTGCTCTGATACCACTTGTTATAGATCAGACCCCGAAATAATATAGATCTGATAAGAAAATATAAGATAATTCAAATGAACCCAGAAAGTATATGAAATGGTTCTTTATTGATCAAACCCTTAAGGTAGGGCAACACCATACATTCACTCCTTAAGGAAGGAGAACACTCCACAAGCCATATGCCTGTTCATACAATAATCCTTCATTATCCTCCTTGACTTGGAGTCTCTAGCCTCTATATAGGCCTCATACATACAATACCATGGGTCATTACCATGGTTCCCTCATACCATCAACTAATACCATGGGCCCATTACATTATTACTAGCTACTTGTGGTTCCTTACATGATATGGGTTAACCACCTTATTTATTACTATGGCCCCTCCCCATTATTACATTATTACCTTGGGTACCTCCCTTGGTACCCCATATTATCCCCCTTAGGTATATAACATATCATCTCACGACATATGGCTTGGTCAGATTCAAGAACAAGATTTATCTATCAGATAGCAATGAGATCAAGAATCTTATATTGAGGGAATTTCATGTCAAGCCATATTCAGGTCACCCAAGATATCAGAAGACATTGACAATAATTAAGAAGTTCTATTATTGGTCTAAATTGAAGAAAGAGGTGATTGAGTTTGTTACAAAGTGCTCAGATTGTCAGCAAGTACAAGCAGAGTGTAAGGATCCAACTAGTTTGTTACAGTCGATTTTTGATTCCAGAGTGGAAATGGGAGGTCATTTCCATAGAATTCATTACAATTTTTTCAAGGACATCGAAGCAACATGATTCCATCATGGTTGTGGTTGACAAGTTGAGTAAGTTAGCCCACTTCATTGAAGTGAAGTCTACTAATTCAACTAGTGAGGTAGCTCATATCTTCATTAGGAAGATAGTGAGAATGCATCGTGTTCCCAAGAAGATTATATCACATAGAGATGTTAAGTTCACTTCCAAGTTTTGGAAGGATTTTTTTACAGGTTTTAGCTTTCAATACAACTTATCATCCGTAGATCGATGGACAGACAATGTGAGTTAATAGGATTCTTGAGGATATGTTGAGGATGTATGTCATGCATCAACATAGGAAGTGAAAGGAGTATCTTCCACTGGTATAATTTGCATATAATAATGGGTATCAAGAATCCTTAAGGATGATTCTATTTGAGTCACTTTATGGGTAGAGTTGTAATACTCCTATCAGCTGGAGTGATCCATTGAATAGGGTGTTTATTGGACCAGATATGTTAGCTGAGATGGAATAGGAAATGTAGGTTGTTAAGAGGAATTCGAAGGTAGCAAAGGATAGGCAGAAGAGTTATGAAAATCATCATAGAGCATTCAAGGAGTTTTAGGTTGGGGAGCATGTGTTTGCACATCAAGCCCAAGAGGATCTCCTTGAGGATTGGATCATGTGCCAAGCTGGCACCTCGGTATTGCAAGCCTTTTGCAATCCTTAAGAGGATTGGACTAGTGGCCTATACACTTGCACTTCTGCCAACAATAAAATTTCATGATGTTTTCCATGTTTCATTGCTTAAGAAGTATGTCCAGGATGTTGATCATGTGATTGATTCATCTGTATTGCAGGTTAAACTAGAGGGAGAATTCCAACTAGAACCTCAGTGCATTTTGCAACGGAAATAGCTTGTGATCCTAAACCTAGCAATAGAGAAAGTTAAAGTGCAATGGAAGCACTTTGGGCCTCATGAAGCTACATGGGAGATGGATGATCAGATGTGGGCTTTGTATCCTCCTTTATTTTTTGGTTGAGAATATGTGTTTTGGTTCATATTTATATATGCATATGTGTATTGTATGTACTGGAATGAGTTGTGTAATAAATGTCCAATAAGTAGTGTGTTTTAAATAATGCATCGAGCTATGTTAAAAAGCTCCAATAAGTAGTGTGTTGTAAATACTGCATTGAGTTGTGTTATAAAGCTCTAATAAGAAGTATGTTGTTCATGATTTCAACAATTTGGTATGATGTAAATGTTGCATCGAGTTGTGTTATAAAGCTCCATGGGGAACATGTATTTCTAGTTATAAGCATCAATGAATAGTTAGGATGGTGTTTCTCCAAGGTGGAGGGGTTTGTAAAAACCCTTGGTTGATTTTCCATGTAAATAAAATAAATCCAAGGTCGTGGGACACATATTCAAAGTTGAATGGTGGGAAAAACACTTTAGTGTGCATCACTTGTGATTAATTAATGGCTATGGAAATTGGCAAAGGCATTGGTAAAGGAAAAGAGGCAACAATTGGCATTTTAATTATGAAAATAAAGGAAAATAGGAGAAAAGGAAGGTGAGGAGACAAATATTTGCATGCAAGGGAAAATAGAGGAAAATGAAGGAAAGTGAAGAAAATAGAGAGATCAATGATAAAAAGACATCAAAGAAACAATTGCTAGTTTTTTTCCAGTTTATCTTTTTGACAATTTGGAGTTGAGCTCTCCTTTGATCATCTCTCTCATACACTCTTTCACACCTAGAGCATTCTTGGAGCATTCTTGGAGCACTCTAGTATTCACTTGGATTTGGAGAAATAAGGTAAAGAAAAACAAGAAGCACAAGGAGAAATTTGGATCAACAGCTACAATTGGATTTATTTGCATGTGTGATTTACTTGCTGACTTTTGGATGCATGATATATGTCATGGATTCTCTGGTTATGTGTTGTCATTAGAATGGAGATTTTCTTGGATTTATAGTGGTTTAAGCCTTTCCTTGCCACTTCTTGGATAGCCATGGTGTTGTGGATTTTTCCACTCATTTTTTTCTGATTGGTGCTTAGGTTCCCAATGGATATGGGTTGGAACAAACGCTCTGGAAGCCATAGAACAATTTGGGTTGAGTTAGCAGTTTCTAGACTTGTAGGTTGGGACAAACACTCTAGAGCCCTTGATGGGTTGAGTTACTAGTTCTTAGAGCTACAGTTGGAACAAATGCTCTGGAGCCCTGGAAGACTGTGGGTTGAGTTACTAATTCCTGGAGCCCTGTAAATCTTGGGTAAAGGTCGATCTGTTGATGTTAGTGATTTCTAGATCATAGAGGTGGAAGGTTGTGGGTTGATTTACTAGTTACTGGAGCCCTGGATAGCTTGGGTAAAGACCGATATGTTGATGTTAGTGATTTACAGATCGTAGAGGCGGAATCATTGTGGTTGAGGGTTGAGGTGGTTTGACCTCTGGAATCCCTAGTTGGTTTTATCTTGGTTTATTCCATGAGATCCCACATTCATGCTTGGAATATGGTGCAGGTGTTATTGGTTGAAACAGAGATTTGGTTTAACCCAATCTATGGTCGGGTGGTACATGGAAGACCCTAACTTGGTTGGCATTTTCATATGTTAATAAGAGTTATTTTTCTATTGTGATCTATCAACATTTGTAGTGATTATGCTAGTGATATTATGGCTGATTTTCCATGGTTTCTCTATTGGTTATTTGCTGGCTATATACTGCTTATATAATGTAATCTAGTTATAGCTCATGTCATGTTTTGATAAGTTATTGAATGGTTGATGAATGCATGGACTAACAAGTTTAATTGTGGCTAGCTAGAGAGAGATTAGAGACTTCTTGGTGATTCTCAGATGGAGACTATCAGTTTATGATCAGATATGCATTCATGACCTGTAGCTTACATGTTTTTCATATGTTTGACAAAATGTCTATTATGGATTAGACATGTCTAGGTTAAGTTTTTGCTTCAAGTTTGTGTTAGGTCCTGTTAGCACTGAAGTGCAGTGCTGCCATGCTGGAGGCTAAAAGAGGGAGATGATATGCTTCTATGTCTCGGATAGGACCCCACACGGGCCACCACCCCACTTTCCTCACCCTTCCACTTACCTTTTATTCCACTCATTTCCTAACCCAACCCTCACATCCCCACGGGATCCTCTTTTCACCTTAAGCCTAAGTAAATTAACCTAAATACTCCCAAAAAAACCTTACTTTTCTGCCCATGCACGCCCTCCGCACATTTCCTGAGGACATCTCGTACCACCGGGTCCCTCCACCATTGATTTTCCCTGATGATCCAATGGCCCACATCTCACCCGATCAATAAAACTTGCCTGATTGTTCCATGCCGTCAAATCACCCCCGCCAGATCTAACGGCCATCGCTCATATCGCACAGACAACAAGCGCAAAGAATACCCGCCCAATAAAGGTGGTTTTTTCTCTCTCTTCTGCTGCAACGTGTCACCTGTTGAATGGAATCAAGCGGACTCCACCATTTACCACTTACTGCCTGATGAGCGCCCGATATAAACCATAACCACTCGAGCCAGACCACCCCCTGGCATTGTCGTCTGCGCACATCCACCACCCGATAACTGTCTGATCTACTCACCTAAGATCTAACAACCCGGACATGTTCTGCTCCCACCACAACCTCAAGCCTCCTGCACACAATCTCCTCTGTGCAGTCCCCTCGATCCGACGGCCCTCATTCATGACTACTCCTGATCATCCTCCATCTCTCTGTTACTTATCTGTCCGTTCGATCTGGCACGTTCGTCCACCCATGCACCTCATACTCTA
Organism: Pinus tabuliformis; assembly: GCA_031772625.1. Lineage (NCBI taxonomy): Eukaryota > Viridiplantae > Streptophyta > Pinopsida > Pinales > Pinaceae > Pinus > Pinus tabuliformis. The sequence continues at coordinate 366,334,754 of CM062816.1, forward strand.
CTTCCTACCAGTTACCCGATGGAGAAGGTGGTCAGCTCTGTAAGTCTGATGATAGTCTAAAGGCTGAACCGAATTAACAGAAAGCATGGCCGAAGGAAGAAGGACACAACATGACCCAGCAAACGGAATTAAACAATCATGGAGCTCCACTTCCATAATCAAGCCAACTACCTAACAGGGTGGCACAGTACCAGAATTGATTAATGTTTCCGTGATGGAAAGGAAGTTGTGTCCTGGAACGTAATCATGCAGTTAATGACAGTAGGTGGTCGATTAAGACATCTCCAGCCCTAAATGGCTAAGGATCATTGTAAAAGCAAGATGTAATCAGGGTTCAACTTCTAAAGACTGTAGATACTCTGTTCCTTGCAGCGTCTCATCTTCATTTTCAGTAATACAAGCTTCTTTTGTTGTTATATGTTCAATGTCCATTTCCCCTCTGTTCTAAACTTGCACCTGGATAGGTTTATTCATGCTTCCTCCTATGTCCAATCCTAGATAACTGTCATCTTATCCCTGCATTGGTAAATTGGATTTGCTATAGAATAGGTCATCTATGTTTCTTGTGTATTTAACGCTAGATAACTATCATCTTATCTCTGCTTAGATAAATTAGATTTGCAAGCTTCACTCACTGGCTATAGCTAGCCATCATATGTTATGTATGCATCTACTGGTGTGGTTAGTATTCTTCATTCGTTCACTTAATCTGCAAACTATTGAGCATTAGTGGTCTAAAGCCTTGTAGGCTGAGAGTGTTCATGCATGTCTGGAGTGAAATTAAAGTTGAAGTGGTTATCTGGCTTGAACCAAACCATCATCCATTCCAATTGTCCCTAGAACAATATTGAAGACTATATGTTACCAGGCATCTCCGAGCTACAACCTAGGAGAGTTTCCTGGAGCGAGAACTTAATTGGTGCCATTGATGGGGAGAGGAGATTGAAGCTTAGCTTCCCTGGGAGACGACACAAATCTAGCTTTGATGATAGACAAAGTTTGGAGACATTTTTGGTTGTAATCATCTATCTGGCGACTCTACTGGAGGCCAAACCTCTTAGGGACTCCACATCATAGTTCTGGCGCAGTTTGTGATGCATACTTGGAGAAATCCTCAGAAGTCATCAACTAACCCAGTACCTGACCCTAAAAATATTATTAAAGAAAGAAAGATATCGCAAAAAGGAGCATCAAGATCAGGTAAACCTAAACTATCCTCTATACCTCTACAAGAAAGGCTAGTAATAGAACAAATACATGTTGAGAGTATAGCCTCTAACACTAGCAGTGAAGAAAAAATTTCAGAGGTTCATAAAGCTCCTTATTCGTTAGGTTCTCCTCTTGCTTTAAGCTCAAGGGAAACCTCACCTCCTATCCCTCATACTCCTTTAGTCCTGTCAGTCACTCCTCAGCTCTCTATCATTCAGACTGCCAGTACTCTTCAATCCACCATAGCCATGGTAGGTCCACAAGCACTCACCAAAATGGAAAGAATCATAGCTACTAGGTATGGACCTCTAGTACTACCCACTCCTTTGAATGCAATTCCTATTGTAGAATATCATAAATACATGTCTAAGTTCACTGGGACTGAAGGAGTTATAGCTGAAGAACATCTTGAGTCCTTTTATAGCTATGCTGATAATCTAGACATCAGTGAAGATGATGTGTGGATGAGAGTATTTGTCCAAAGCCTAGATGGAGAGGCCAGAAAATGGTTCAGAGAATTGACCCCTAGATCTATAATTGATATTGAGGCCTTGGATGATGTATTCCTAAAGCATTGGGGGGATAAGAAGGATCTCCTTTACTACCACACTAAGTTTGGAAACTTACAGAGGGAAAATGGTGAGCTGCTGTCTAATTTTAATAAGATTTAATCGCATGTACAACAAGATACCAGCTGAATTGAAACCCACCCCTACCTTTGCTAGACTCATCTATGCTAGTGCCTTTGATTCTAACTTCTGTTTACTGTTGAGGGAGAGGCGATGTTCTACTTTAGTTGATATGCAAGATGCAGCCTTGGAAATGGAATCAAACATCATGGTTGTAGAAAAGCTCAAAGTTAATGTTGATAGAAGAAGACAGAGGGGTGAGACTTCATCATCTTCAGATCCCAAGATTGATAAAATGGCAAAGATGATAGAGTCATTTGCCTCTAAAGTTTCCAAATTAAAGGTTGAGCAGCATTCTGGGAAAGAAAGGGTTCCTAATACCTTTTCTCCTCCAAATCCAAATCCATATAGAAGACCTAATGAGTAGTTGCAGATTTTGCAAAGAAACAAAGATGCCAATGAAGACCAAAGGGTGAAGGTCCCTTTTAGAATGTAGTCATGGAAGAAGAGCAGTTGGAAGAAGATGATGAGATCCATTGTTAATTTTAGGTATGTTCTATGCTAGAGAAATTTAAATTTTCACAATTAGCAATCACATCAGCATTAAAGTAAACTGCAGATAGAACATAAGTATAAATCACAGAAGACATGCCAAGAAGAGAGGACACAAGATGTGGCACTAGCCAGGGACAAACCCCACAAGGTGTGGGGAAACCCTTGATCAATTCTTCTTTTATGTTCTTCAAAGTTCAGTAGAGAAAGAGAGAGAGAGAGATAGTACAATTACAACAGAAGTCAACGCTTTGACTTATCTAGATCTGAAATAGATCATTTCGTATAACAATGAGATTAGTGGAAGACATTCTGCTTCAACTGATTCTCCAAGGTGATGGCTTCACCTATCGTAGACCTACATCTAGTCCACTTGCTGCACCACTGCACCATGCTACACTAATCATGATTATCATCATACTGCCCATGACCATGATCTCATGCTGCCCTTTATCTCCATGATCTCATACATCATCAAGCTGCCCATGCTTCATGCATCATGCTGCTCATATATCATGTTACCCATGATCTACATCAAGCTTCATTATGCTACTCATGCTAATGATCTCATCTCTGCTTTGATGAGTGATTACAAACCATGACTATTCCTAGAGGCTGAGATGATCTTTGAACCTTGAGATCATAACTACATCTTACTGTACTGTAAGATTATGATCCTTGTCTCTTACTTTCTTCAGAGGTGAACACTAAAGCATATAGAAACATCATCTAATACTTCAAGGCTACTGTATGTCACTGAGATCTTCTTTATCCAATTGAAGTCGAGATCATTGTTCAACGTTTATAGCTGTTGTGATCTTAGCCCATCAAGACTAGATGTGCCCAGATCACATACATCCAGCTTTCTTCATTCGAGGATACACACAGGAGTCTGTGGCTCCTTCACGTATGGTCTGCAGCTACCTCACTTTGACAATTATTAGGGTATCACGTTGATTGCATGAATATAACAACGTATAACAATGTATCACATACACACGTTCACTGTGTCTCATATATGACTGTGTTCCGTACATCATTGCATCCCATGATTGCTGCGTCCATATATCATATGACCTGCGTGGTATATCACCATGACTGCCCATCGCATTGATTGTCTAGCGTTTTAATATATTGCATATGACCTACGTGGTATGACTTCCCAATGTATTGACTGTCCAGCATTTCTAGCGTATACCTATACGTGGATTCCAGAAATGAAACCCGAGTTCTATTCCTCTAACCTGGCAGCTTCATATATATTAGCTTCGGCTAATAGCGTTCCATACATAATATCCTTCCATTATAGCTTTTTTGATGCCTCAAAAATTGCTGCATCAACATCAGGGATAACCACCCGGTCCGGACCTTAAAGGCAACTCCTTTTCCATTTGGTGTGGTGTCTCCGACTAGATATAATGGGACTAGTTTCCCAATGATTGGTATATAGGATGGATAAATGATTGATTCTCTAATATATAATGATAATGGATGAATGATTTAATCTAAAAGTAAAATTATAAACAACTATCCTATCCCAGGAAATTGTTGCTTTTAACGTAACTTTTGATGGTCTTCATCCACAAACAAGGATATAGATGACTCTTGTTGGTAAACAAAGATATTTATTCATATGATAATTACCAAGCCCAAATAGTTGAATAAAGCAATCAAGCAATCATTATTACACTATTTCTCATATATATCATAGACATAGATATGATTGAAAGAATAACAGTCCTTAGACATTCAATTGTGAAAAGTACAAGGATTCTTGTTAAAACACATACATATATTCAATGATAGCAAAATTTAAATGAATGCCGATTCACATAAAAGAATGACACAAGAGCATAGATAATAGTACCATATGTTATTTGAATCACTCCCGATATCAACCGCATTCAAATTCCTTCTTTTAACTTAGAAACACTTCCACAAAAGGCAATAGTGCACATGTCATCAAATCTTTCTTCATCAAAATTCATAATACTGGCCTAGTCTTCATAAAAAAAATAGATCAGAAGCACAATAGTGTGACTTACTGATTTGAGTTTATACAAAAACTGAGGACCCTTTCCAAATGCATGAAAGGGCCTATAAATACTAATTAAGCTAACTAATTACAAAATAAAAGTGCTATTTAATTGGTACAACTATATTATGAATATCTCTTAGAAATTGGCTTGTTCTCAGTCGGCAGCATGATTCATTGTTTCGGATGATCTCCTTTCGGCTTGAGTTGGCAGATATCTAGCATCGGTTGCAATTCCGGAGGGAAACTTAGGCGATAATTCAGTTGGGCTGAATATGTGGCATCTTGGATCTCGGGAATCATACAACTGATGGCATCAGTTAAACATTTGAGTGCGGCCCTCTGACTGTATGGCTTGATTAGGAAAAACCAAAAGGCATCCCAAGTTAAACTTTGGATGCCAGCGATTAGTCTTCCATTCTTTTCCAATTCCTCATTGCATGTTTGTTCCAAGGCTTTGGTCAATGTCAATTTACCTGGATTACACTGTGAAATCATGTTAGACAGATAAAGAGTGTCATTGACAAATTCAATTAAATTGCTAGTAGATAACCGACATCTTGAGGTTTCTCTTTCTGCCTTCATTAGTTGCGACTGCCATTCTAGGAAAAGGATGTCTTTGTGTGACTCTAGAATTTTGGGCAGATCCAAAGCCTGTCCTTCACGAGAGTCTTGCCAAGCAAGAAAGCTGGTTAAGGTCTCATCGGCTTGTTCTAAATCCTGCCTAGCTTCAACTGATTTATCAACTATTGATGTAGTAATCTCACAAAGAGGCTCAACCAGAGAAATGTTATGACATAGCAGTTTTAGTTGCGTAATCAATGCCTTATTGATTTGTAGAGCTTCGGTTCTGAACTCTGCTACTTGAGGAAGGCTCCTGAACTTTTCTACTTCTTGTGACAGTTGAGCGATTCGCTCATCCTTAGTCTTGCTCATTTGTTCATTCATCGCCTTTAATCTGGCCAATGCTTCGGACAATTCCTTTTGTTTCTGTACCACGCTCAAGTCTATCCTCTGTTTCTCTTTGAGCAATTGCTCATTTAATTGGTTGTTTGTCTGCCGCTGTATTGATAGTTGTTGTTCTAATTGTTCTATTTTTCGCTATGCTTTAGACACCTGAGACTGAAATGAACCAATCATTTGATCTTTTTCCTTAAGGAGATTACTCACTTCCGAGGCTTTATCCATGGTGGCTGCCGAATATGCTCCGGCATACTGGGATAGTTTCGTAAGGTCATCGAAAGGGTTCAATTCCTCCTTCCACACCACATTAGCCATCTCTGTTTGATCTGGCAAAAGGGAAGATTGATCAAGTCTCCTCCTTTTCCTCTTTCTTTTCACCACAACCCTGTGTTTAGGACTATAAAAGACATCTAATGGTGGTATGTATTCTATCTGTAAAACAATCTGATCGGATGAATCTTTGGGAATTATTTCCGCATCTCTGCTACTGGGTAGGTCGCTGCTCCCTTCACTTGGAACCGTAGTCGTGGTCATTTCTTGACTGACTGTTACTTGGGGTGTGCCGAATCCTTGTGAAGTTTCGGGATTGCTTATGATAGAGTCAAATTGTTTCCACTCTTTGAGGAGTTTGGGATAAATTTGAGTCTCTAAATTAATAACTTCACTGTCCTGCTTCTTTTCTTTCTCCTGCTTTGTTTCCTGCTCTTTTCCTTTTTCTGGTTCTTTTCCCTTTTCGGGAATTTTCTCTGTAGCAGGAGGCTCGTCAATACTCTTCTGTTCAGGCTCGCTTGACTTAGTTTTTGGTGTAGTAGCCAAGTAGTCCAGAGGCAGAGTTTGCAACCTCTGTTATCTGAGCCTATTGAATTCTACCACTCCTTCATCATTATATTTCATCCTGGCCAATATTTTAACCTGAGATAATGATTCCGCTGAAGAAAATACATCGTCAAATTCATCTTTTTCATGCTCAAACTTAGTAAGTTTGGCCTGTTCAAGCACATTATAGGCAACCTTCCGGGGATCGAATTGCCTGTTAGGAACGGTTGCAAGATTGAGCATATTTATTTTTCCTGTCTCCTTCTCAGCATGTTTGTAATCAAGTAGGGTATAAACACCGCATCTCAAAGGGAATATGGGCCATAACTACTTTTTAGAAGTCCTCGAAGTTTTGGATGTTCCAGTGGTTGTTATTTGGTAAGCTAACTCTCGTGCCAACAGTTTATCAGGTACATAAAATGGGAGGACATGGGGTCTTGTGGTGCTACCAAACACCCTTATATATGTGAACTTATCTTCCTCGAACCAATTCCCCACAGCAGTCAAGTCAAATTCTGCCTCCTCAGAAATCCTTGGGGCAGGCTTATCAAAAATGGAATAATAGATAGGCAACATGAAACCATTACAGATTTGATACAAGTGGTCTTTATAATGTGCCTTCCATAACATCTGATGATAGATGTGGATTGGCTGAGGGTCCTGTGGTGTCCACCTCCACCCAAGTATCGGGTATTCGGAATTAAAGCAAAGCATATCCATAATATACGCACTGTAATAGAAGGGGGGAATAGTCCTGGTGGTTTTGCTTGAATTGAATCTAAAATCAAGAATTGCAGAGGCTAATTTATCAGACAATATATTCGCCCAATCCATGACATAACTACTAACAGCCACTTCCATTAAAGGAACCATTTCGATAGTAAATTTTGTTGAATCATGCATTCCCCATATCCTACACATCATTGCCCCAGCGTAATAGTAAGGAGATGACAAGGAATCCACGGAGTACTTACCTGATGATTCATGTTTGTGCTTTGCGGGATTCTGTCTCCATTGTCTAATCGGGGCTGATTCCATCTCATTCTCCTTTGCGAATTTCTCCAGAAAAGCTTTGTTGTATTTCTTTTCAGGTTCGGGCAAATGATACATTTTCCTCAAGTCGTCAGGCTAAAATGAACCAAAAATTCTTCCATCAACTGTGCAAAACGTCCTATTAGAAACAGGAATTTGTTCGACCACCCATCTGACCACATCAGTGTAAGGAAGAATTTTCTCCCGAGTTTCTATCCTATGCAGAAATGAGTCGGCTAAAGCTTTCAGGGAGGGGTTTGATTTATTAGTTGAGCCTGCAGTAGCTTCTTCCGACACTTCCTCCGGTTCTTCTACCTCAATTAAATTATAGATGCTTTGCCAGCTTGTATTTCCAAGGCCGAGACATGTAGTGTCTGAGATTAGGCCATTTTTGCTTGGTCCTGGGTCACTTGTGGGCTGGACTATTACTGCAGGGGCCGCTGCTGTAGCGGATCTCTTGGATTTCTTTCCCATTTGCTTAAAAATTGATACTTCAATGGAATTTTGCACAAGGAAGGAAACCAGCATGATACAGAGAAATAGATAACATGATCTAATATGAAAGAGTTATATCTATTAGTGAATAATCAAAGATCATAGTGAAATTGCGGCAGATAGAATCTAAGTGGAAAATCTCGGCATAACTGCTTCATTAATTGGCCGCTTCACCTGTCAATCATGATAAGGGAGCTTTTAAATATCCATCATAATGTCTATATGGTGAATAATTGATTCAAGTGTGGCTTAGATTTTTGGCAGCTAATCGCATTTGATGATTGGTGATGTGAAAGGGAGGGTTTTAATAATAGTCCAAAATATCGTTCAATCACCAAAGGTGGTATAATGCATGCCGATCTTTAATATGCTTAGAAACACGCGCCTTGATTTAATGTATCACAATCGGGACAGGGCTCGGGTCACTTTACTTACGCTATTGCGAAATCGCCAATCGCCGATGGCGATACGCCTTATCGCATCGGAAGATTTGAAGGTGTCACGGTTAATGAATTGATTGCCACAGCCGATTGCCGATAGCGATACCTTTTATCACATCGGAGGAATGGGGGTGCCTTATATATGATGTGCTTTGCCCTTCCCCGATATCCGATAGCGATTTCCCTTTTCGGATTAGAGTAATTCAATGGGTCTTTATTTATGTTTCTCTTATTATTGCGTTATGCGATCTTGCGATCGCTTTATCATTATAATAAAAAGCTTTATGATTTGTTTAAAAAGACCTATTTTGTCATTGTTTGAAAGGAATATCATATTTTAGTCAGACCTTTTGATGAGGGTTTTTTCTAATAATAAGTTAATACCAATTTATTCACACATCTATGTTTAAAAGGGACCCATTTCATATTATGATTTTTAACGAGAAATTTTAAGAAATGGGGGGGTTGTTGTACAGCACAACAAGCGTATCACTGTACATGGATTTCGGAGAGCGTATTATATATGACTGTGTGTTCTTCCATTGATACTGTGTAAGGCCTCCTTGTTGTGCTAGGGTTTCTTTCTTAAATAGCGTATATTGCCCAGCGTATACATGATTCCAACGTATCTCTTAAACTACGGATAGGGTATCTTCATTTTCTTGCAGATTCATGACCCAATGTATTTGTTTTCATTGTTTATGACCTGTGTATGACAGCATGTAGATGTCTCTTCATAAAGAGTGTATCTATGTTTTCCATGTTGTTCACACATATAACCGCATATGAATCCCTTGAATGTTGTGTGTATATATAGATTTCCATGCTATGCGATTTCAACGTATATATATCTCCATGAATCAAGGTATTACGTTGACTGTGACTGCAGCGAGGGCATTCTTCATTAATGTATCTCCTTCACCAAAAACCCAGGACGTGGAGAGGAGATCACATGAAGAATGTGTGTACAAATGACTTCAAGTCCTTGCCAATTTATACTAAAATGTATAGGTTGAATAGACATGACGTTTGGTCTTCTTGAGCCTACGCAAGAGCTTCTCAGCTTGATAATAATTTCATAATCAAAATAAATTCATATCTCCATAAATACTTATCAGAATCGGATGATCTTTAGATCAATCCTACACCTCTCGATGAGAGGGATCCAATAAAAATATCATCTGCCATAAATAAGCTGACCCATATGGAGTTTGGCACTAGTTTCCAATTTAACACTCCCTGTCAACTAGGTAGAACTCCATCTGGTGATCCATAAGTTCGACTGTATTATCTCTGCCATCAGTGCCCTACACTACTCGGCCTAGCTCTACTCAGCTCTGCTAGCTCTGCTCTGCTCAGCTCTATTGGCTCTGTTCAGCTCTGCTCAGCTCTATTGTCTCTACTGGCTCTGCTCTACTCTGCTCAACTTAGCTATGTTGAAGTATGAAGAAGAAGAATTGATCGAGAATGTCTCATGCCATTCTCCACTGACCCGAATTTAGTCTCAGAGTTCATACCACTGGTCCCAGACCAGTCTCAATTGACCCGAAGTCAGCTTCATAGTATGTACCACTCTCACTGGTCCCAGACCAGTACTGCATTGACACAAAGTCAGTCTCAGAGTATGTACTAGTGGTCCCAGACCAGTCTCAACTGACACGAAGTCAGTGTCATAGTATGGTACAACTCCTACCACTGGTCCTAGACCAGTATCATTGATCCCAGATCAATGGAGGTCATCCTAGCATAGGGAATACAGTAGATATAGCGATGCGTCCATCGGTACTAATATGGTCCCTAACTTCATTTCCCTGCTCATTGATCAATTGAGAGGTACTTCCCATGAGTCCCAGACTGCATGGGTAGGATGCCTCAACAGGAGAACTAATCAATCCTGTCCTCACAGGAGAGCACATAAATCCTGCTACAATCGCCATGGAGAACACATCAATCCAGGCCGCCATTGAGAACACATCAATCCAGGCCTCTCAGGAGAACACATCAATCCTACTACAATAGCCATGGAGAACACATCAATCCAGTCCTCACAGGAGAACTAATCATCCTGCTACACAGGAGAGCGAATCATCATGTTCCATAAGAGAGTGAGTCATCTTGTCCCACAAGAGAGCGAATCATCTTATTCCAATGCACACCACCAGGGGAGGGTGAGTCACCCTATGGTTGTATGTTGCGCCAGTAAGAACCGCAAGCCCTTGAGAGCTCCTAGAGCTTAGTGTATGCAACATGAAGGACCCTTTTATAAAGGTCTCTCGACGACTCCAAGTCGTTCGGGAAAATCACAAATTTGATCTTTCCCCGGGGCTCTGACCTGTACATCATCTCAGTGTGATGGAGCCTCCTTGCTCATCGACTTGCCATATCCCAGATAAGGCAGTATCTGATGTCTATCTGCTGGAGCAATCATTGAATACGGGATTCACAGTGGTATTCATCATGTGTACAAACAGCTTACTGAAGAGCTTCCACAGCTAGGCAACTTCATACAAGGTCATACTTGTAGTTATGTATCCAGTCTTGACAGTACTTATAACAACTGATTCCTGCTTCCTGCTCATCTATGATATCGAAGCAAAATCTAAAGAGAACCAGCACTGAGAAGTGCTCTAGTGATTCTCCATAATGCTTGCCCAGTCAGCATTCGAATAATCATGCAGTTTTCATATTTCCGGCAATGTATCTCAATCCATGAGAGATTGTGCCCCGAAGATATCTCAGAGGATTCTTGGCACCAGCTCAACCAAATATTAGCTCACCATGCTAACTACAAAACATATGTCCGGATGGAAGTTCACCGAGAACACCAACGTGATAGAGTTTATGAAACTCAGAGGCATTTCCCAAATCTGGTCCAACATCACTACCATATAGCTTTTGAAAGTTAATATCCTTGAGGTAGTCACAGGCTTGCAGTTTATCATTCCACATACTGAATCCAACTCCCTCTGTCTCCTACAAATGAGAGGGTCTGCACCTGTCAGACATAGGTGCCAGTATGAGAGGTCTATCATCCACAACCTTCGAGTAATGGTTTGGATTAATTTCACTCCTAGTGAATCTCAGCTTCATCAGATAGTTGTTGATCCTCTCATACTATGCTCGGGGTGATTTTCTTCAAGCCATAGAGGGCTTTCTTCCACCTGTCTACATGATATTCCCTGTTCATGAATCTCAAAACTCCATGAGTTGTTTCAAACCTGTGGACCTGCTACTTGAGGGGAATGGTCCCCTTGTAAGATTTTCCTTCTGTACATCTCAAACATGTAATTTCATGCTCTTTTTGAATTTAGGCTTCCCTGTCACCATCTAACTCACAGACCTCCGGTGCTATGTGTCAATGGACATGGTCCTACTCGTGGACTTCCTGTAACTTAATACAACCCTGAACTCAAAAGCATCTTTAGAAAATTCTATTTTCAAATACGTACCTTTCCATTGACGTATGCCACTATAAAACCTTTGACTTCCATTACCTTTTTGGGATAGGTGGCATCGGCTCCAAGTGTAATCACACGATTGTTTCCATCTCTACCAAATTAGAGAGTGCACCCTTCTATCCAATGAAGTGCCTTGAAGCACTGGGGTTCCTTGCTTCCTTGAAGAGTCGGCTGTGTCTTTGATGACCTGCATCTCTGTCATTCAGACACTCCTTCGCATAAGGGCCGAACTCATAAGCAGGACATTTACCTTTCCTTCCACCCTTAGATCCAAACTTCCCAATGAAGTGATCTTTAGGTATGCCATCAGAAGTTCTGTTGCGCCATTCTGATAATATGCTCTACTTCGACTTCACCCTAAGTGAATTGTGAAGAACCCATTGATCCTTGTGTCTTGTCCCAACTGTCTTTGGTGATTGCTCTTTCATTCTTGCTTGGGCATTGTCTTCACCTCAGCTCTGATGCCATGTTAATTTTAGGTATGTTCTATGCTAGAGCAATTTAAATTTTCATAGTTAGCAATCACATCAACATTAAAGTAAACTGCAGATAGAACATAAGTATAAATCGTAGAAGACAAGAGGACACAAGATGTGGTGCTAGCCAGGGGAAAAACCCCACAAGGTGTGGGGAAACCCTTGATCAAGTCTTTTTTTATGTTCTTCAAAGTTCAGCAGAGAAAGAGAGAGAGAGAGAGATATTACAATTACAACATAAGTCAACACTTTGACTTATCTAGATCTGACATAGATAATTTCGTATAACAATGAGATCAATTGAAGACATTTTGCTTCAATTGATTCTCCAAGGTGATGGCTTCACCTATCGTAGTCATGCATCTAGTCCACTTGCTGCACCACTGCACCATGCTACACTAATCATGATTATCATCATACTGCCCATGACCATGATCTCATGCTGCCCTTTATGTCCATGATCTCATACATCATCAAGCTGCCCATGCTTCATGCATCATGCCACTCATCTATCATGCTGCCCATGATCTACATCATGCTTCATTATGCTACTCATGCTAATGATCTCATCTCTGCTTTGATGATTGATTACACACCATGACTGTTCTTAGAGGCTGAGATGATCTTTGAACCTTGAGATCATAACTGCATCTTATTGTACTGTAAGATTATGATCCTTGTCTCTTACCTTCTTCAGAGGTGAACACTACAACATATAGAAACATCATCTAATACTTCAAGGCTGTTGTATGTCACTGAGATCTTCTTTATCCAACTGAAGTCAAGATCATTGTTCAACGTTTATAGCTATTGTGATCTTAGCCCATCAAGACTAGATGTGCCCAAATCACAGACATTCGGCTTTCTTCATTCGAGGATACACACAGGAATCTGTGGCTCCTTCATGTATGGTCTGCGGATACCTATCTTTGACAATGATTAGGGTATCACGTTGACTGCGTGAATATGACAATGTATAACATTCTATCACATACACACATTGACTGTGTCTCATATATGACTGCGTTCCATACGTCATTGCATCCCATGATTGCTGCGTCCATATATCATATGACCTACGTGGTATATCACCATGACTGCCCAACGTATTGACTGTCCAGCGTTTCAATATATTGCATATGACCTGCGTGGTATGACTTCCCAGCGTATTGACTATCCAGCGTTTCTAGTGTATACCTGTACATGGATTCCAGAAATGAAACCCGAGTTTTGTTCCTCTAACCTGCGGGCTTCATATATATTAGCTACGGCTAACAACGTTCCATATATAATGTCCTTCCATTATAGCATACAACTGTATGTGGATTTCAGAGAGCGTATTATATATGCCTGCGTGTTCTTCCATTGATACTGCGTAAGGACTCCTTGTTGTGCTAGGGTTTATTTCCTAAACAGCGTATATTGCCCAGCGTATATATGAGTCCAGCGTATCTCTTAAACTGCGGATAGGGTATCTTCATTTGCTTGCAGATTCATGACCCAATGTATTTGTTTTCACTTTTTATGACCTGCATATGACAACGTGTAGATGTCTCTTCATAAACAGCGTATCTGCGTTTTCCATGTTTTTCACACATATAACCACATATGAATCCCTTGAATATACGAAATGATCTCCATGAATCAGGGTATTACATTGACTGTGACTACAACTAGGGCATTCTTTATTAGTGTATCTCCTTCACCAAAAACCCAGGACATGGAGAGGAGATCACATGAAGAATGTGTGTACAAATTACTTCAAGTCCTTGCCAATTTATACTAAAATGTATAGGTTGAATAGACATGAAGTTTGGTCTTCTTGAGCCTATGCAAGAGCTGGTCGGCTTGATAATAATTTCATAATCAAAATAAATTCATATCTCCATAAATACTTATCGGAATCGGATGATATTTAGATCAATCCTACACCTCTCGACGAGAGGGATCCAATAAAAATATCAGCTGCCCTAAATAATCTGACCCACATTGATTTTGGCCCTAGTTTCCAATTTAACACTTCCTCTCAACTAGGGAGAACTCCATCTGGTGATCCATAAGTCTGACTCTACCATCTCTTCCATCAGTGCCCTGCACTGCTCGACCCAGCTCTACTCAACTCTACTAGCTCTGCTCTGCTCTACTCAGCTATGCTGGCTCTACTCTGCTCTGCTCAGCTCTACTAGCTCTGTTGGCACTGTTCATCTCTACTCAGCTCTGTTGTCTCTCCTCGCTCTGCTCAACTTAGCTCTGTTGAACTACGAAGAAGAAGAATTGATCGAGAATGTCTCATGCCATTCTCCACTGACCCAAAGTCAGTCTCAGAGTGCGTACCACTGGTCCCAGACCAGTCTCAATCGACCCAAAGTCAGCTTCATAGTATGTACCACTCTCATTGGTCATAGACCAGTACTACACTGACATGAAGTCAATCTCAGAGTATGTACCACTACTCCCAGACCAGTCTCAACCGACCGGAAGTCAGCGTCATAGTATGGTACAACTCCTACCACTTGTCCAAAACCAGTATCATTGATCCCAGATCAATGGAGGTCATCCTAGCGTAGGGAGTGTGGTAGATACATTGATGTGTCCATTGGTACTACTATGGTCCCTAACTTCTTTTCCCTGCTCATTGATCAGATGAGAGGTACTTCCCATGAGTCCCAGACTGCATGGGTAGGATGCCTTGACAGGAGAACTAATCCATCCTGTCCTCACAGGAGAACACATCAATCCTACTACAATCGCCATGGAGAACACATCAATCCAGGCCTGCATGGAGAACACATCAATCCATGCCTCTCAGGAGAACACATCAATCCTGCTATAATCACCATGGAGAACACATCAATCCAGGCCTCACAGGAGAACTAATCATCCTGCTACACAGGAGAGAAAATCATCATGTTCCACAAGAGAGTGAGTCATCTTGTCCCACAAGAGAGCGAATCATCTTATTACAGTGCGCCCAAGGGAGGGTGAGTCACCCTGTGGTCGTATGTTGCTCCAGTAAGAACCGCAAGCCCTCGAGAGCTCCCAGAGCTCAGTGTATGCAACATGCAGGACCCTTTTATAAAGGTCTGTCGATGACTCCAAGTCATTCGAGAAAATCACAAATTTGATCTTTCCCCAGGACTCTGACCTGTACATCATCTCAGTGTGATGGAGCCTCCTTGTTCATCAACTTTCCATATCCCAGATAAGACAGTATCTGATGTCTATATGCTGGAGAAATTGTTGAATACGGGATTCCTCAATAATCGAATCCCACCTCTGCTTTTTATAGAGAATCACAGTGGTATTCATCATGTGTACAAACAGTTCACTTAAGAGCTTCCACAGCCAGGCAACTTCATATGAGGTCATACTTGTAGTTATGTATCCGGTCTCGACAGTACTTATAACAACCGATTCCTACTTCCTACTCATCTATGATATCAAAGCAAAATCCAAAGAGAACCAGCACTAAGAAGTGCTCTAGTGATTCTCCACAATGCTTGCGCAGTCAGCATTTGAATAATCATGCAGTTTTCATATTTCCGACAATGTATCTCAATCCATGAGAGATTGTGCCCTGAAGATATCTCAGAGGATTCTTGGCACCAGCTCAACCAAATATGAGCTCACCATGCTAACTGCAAAACATATGTCCGGACGGAATTTCACCAAGAACATCAACGTGATAGAGTTTATGAAACGCAGAGGCATTTCCCAGATCTGGTCTGAGATCACTACCATATAGCTTCTGAAAGTTAATATCCTTGAGGTAGTCACAGGCTTGCAGTTTATCATTCCACATACGGAATCCAACTCCCTTTGTCTCCTACAAATGAGAGGGTCTGCACCTGTCAGACATAGGTGCCGGTATGAGAGGTCTATCATCCACAACCTTCGAGTAATGGTTTGGATTGATTTCACTCCCAGTGAATCTCAGCTTCATCAATAGTTGTTGATCCTCTCATACTATGCCCAGGGTGATTTGCTTCAAGCCATAGAGGGCTTTCTTCCACTTGTCTACATGAGATTCCCTGTTCATGAATCTCAAAACTCCACGGGTTGTTTCAAACCTATGGACCTGCTACTTGAGGGGAATATTCCCCTTGTAATATTTTCCTTCTGTACATCTCAAACATGTAGTTTCATGCTCTTTCTGAATTCAGGCTTCCCTGTCACCATCTAACTCACAGACCTCCGGTGCTATGTGTCAATGGACATGGTCCTACTTGTGGACTTCATGTAACTTAATACAACCCTGAACTCAAAAGCATCTTTAAAAAATTCTATTTTCAAACAATTACCTTTCCATTGACGAATGCCACCATAAAACCTTTGACTTCCATTCCCCTTTCAGGATAGGTGGCATCGGCTCCAAGTGTAATCCCACGATTGTTTCCATCTCTACCAAATTAGAGAGTGCACCCTTCTATCTGATGAAGTGCCTTGAAGCACTAGGGTTCCTTGCTTCCTTGAAGAGTCGGCCGTGTCTTTGATGACCTGCATCTCTGTCATTCGGACACTCCTTTGCATAAGGGCCGAACTCATAACCAAGACATCTACCTTTCCTTCCACCCTTAGATCTGAACTTCCCAATGAAGTGATCTTTAGGTGTGCCATCAGAAGTTCTGCTACGCCATTCTGATAATATGCTCTGCTTCAACTTCACCCTAAGTGAATTGTGAAGAACCCATTGATCCTTTTGTCTTGTCCCAACTGTCTTTGGTGATTGATCTTTCATTCTTGCTTGGGAATTGTCTTCACTTCAGCTCTAATACCATGTTAATTTTAGGTATGTTCTATGCTAGAGCAATTTAAATATTCACAGTTAGCAATCACATCAGCATTAAAGTAAACTGATGATAGAACATAAGTATAAATCACAGAAGACATTCCAAGACAAGAGGACACAAGATGTGGCGCTAGCCAGGGACAAACCCCACAAGGTGTGGGGAAACCCTTGATCAATTCTTCTTTTATGTTCTTCAAAGTTCAACAGAGAAAGGGAGAGAGAGAGATAGTACAATTACAACAAAAGTCAACACTTTGACTTATCTAGATCTCACATAGATCATTTCGTATAACAATGAGATTAGTTGAAGACATTCTGCTTCAGCTGATTCTCCAAGATGATGGCTTCACCTATCGTAGTCCTAGATATAGTCCACTTGTTGCACCACTACACCATGCTACACTAATCATGATTATCATCATACTGCCCATGACCATGATCTCATGCTGCCCTTTATGTCCATGATCTCATACATCATCAAGCTTCCCATGCTTCATGCATCATGTCGCTCATATATCATGCTGCCCATGATCTACATCATGCTTCATTATGCTACTCATGCTAATGATCTCATCTCTGCTTTGATGAGTGATTACACACCATGACTGTTCTTAGAAGCTGAGATGATCTTTGAACCTTGAGATCATAACTGCATCTTACTGTACTGTAAGATTATGATCCTTGTCTCTTACCTTCTTCAGAGGTGAACATTACAGCATATATAAACATCATCTAATACTTCAAGGCTATTGTATGTCACTGAGATCTTCTTTATCCAACTGAAGTTGAGATCATTGTTCAACGTTTATAGCTATTGTGATCTTAGCCCATCAAGACTAGATGTGTCCAGATCACATACATCCGGCTTTCTTCATTCGAGGATACACATAGGAGTCTGTGGCTCCTTCGCGTATGGTCTGCAGCTACCTCACTTTGACAATGATTAGGGTATCATGTTGACTGCGTGAATATGACAACGTATAACAACGTAGCACATACACATGTTGATTGTGTCTCATATATGACTGCATTCCATACATCATTGCATATCATGATTGCTGCATCCATATATCATATGACCTGCATCGTATATCACCATGACTGCCCAGCGTATTGACTGTCCAGCGTTTTAATATATTGCATATGACCTGCGTGGTATGACTTCCCAGCATATTGACTGTCCAGCATTTCTAGTGTATACCTGTAGGTGGATTCCAAAAATGAAACTTGAGTTTTGTTCCTCTAACCTACGGGCTTCATATATATTAGCTACGGCTAACAGCGTTCCATATATAATGTCCTTCCATTATAGTGTATAACTGTACGTGGATTTCAGAGAGCGTATTATATATGACTGCACGTTCTTCCATTGATACTGCGTAAGGCCTCCTTGCTGTGCTAGGGTTTCTTTCCTGAACAGCGTATATTGCCCAGCGTATATATGAGTCCAGCGTGTCTCTTAAACTGCGGATAGGGTATCTTCATTTGCTTGCAGATTCATGACCCGATGTATTTGTTTTCATTGTTTATGACCTGCGTATGACAGCGTGTAGATGTCTCTTCATAAACAGCATATCTACGTTTTCCATGTTGTTCACACATATAACCACATATGAATCCCTTGAATGTTGTGTGTATATATAGATTTCCATGCTGTGCGATTTCAACGCATATATATCTCCATGAATCAAGGTATTACGTTGACTGTGACTGCAACTAGGGCATTCTTCATTAGTGTATCTCCTTCACCCAAAACCCAGGACGTGGAGATGGGATCACATGAAGAATGTGTGTACAAATGACTTCAAGTCCTTGCCAATTTATACTAAAATGTATAGGTTGAATAGACATGATGTTTGGTCTTCTTGAGCCTGTGCAAGAGCTGGTCGTCTTGATAATAATTTCATAATCAAAATAAATTCATATCTCCATAAATACTTATCGGAATTGGATGATCTTTAGATCAATCCTACACCTCTCGATGAGAGGGATCCAATAAAAATATTAGTTGGCATAAATAAGATGACCCACGTGGAGTTTGGCCCTAGTTTCCAATTTAACACTTCCTCTCAACTAGGGAGAACTCCATCCGGTGATCCATAAGTCCGACTGTGCTATCTCTTCCATCAGTGCCCTACACTGCTCGGCCCAGCTCTGCTCAACTCTGCTAGCTCTGCTCTGCTCTGCTCAGCTCTACTAGCTCTACTATGCTCTACTCAACTCTGCTGGCTCTATTGGCACTGTTCAACTCTGTTGTCTCTACCAGCTCTGCTCTGCTCTGCTCAACTTAGCTCTGCTGAACTATGAAGAAGAAGAATTGATCGAGAATGTCTCATGCCATTCTCCACTGACCCAAAGTTAGTCTCAGAGTGCGTACCACTGGTCCCAAACTAGTCTCAATCGACCCAAAGTCAGCTTCATAGTATGTACCACTCTCACTGGTCACAGACGAGTACTACACTGACACAAAGTCAGTGTCAGAGTATGTACCACTGCTCCTAGACCAGTCTCAACCGACCGGAAGTCAGCATCATAGTATGGTACAACTCCTACCACTCGTCTTAGACCAGTATCATTGATCCCAGATCAATGGAGGTCATCCTAGCATAGGGAGTATGGTAGATACAGCGATGCATCCAATGGTACTACTATGGTCCCTAACTTCATTTCCCTGCTCATTGATCAGATGAGAGGTACTTCCCATGAGTCCTAGACTGCATGGGTAGGATGCCTTGACAGGAGAACTAATCCATCCTGTCCTCACAGGAGAACACATCAATCCTGCTACAATCGCCATGGAGAACACATCAATCCAGGCTGCCATGGAGAACACAACAATCCAGGCCTCTCAGGAGAACTCATCAATCCAGGCCTCACAGGAGAACTAATCATCTTGCTACACAGGAGAGCGAATCATCCTGTTCCACAAGAGAGCGAGTCATCTTGTCCCACAAGAGAGCAAATCATCTTGTTCCAGTGCACACCACCAAGGGAGGGTGAGCCACCCTGTGGTCGTATGTTGCTCCAGTAAGAACCGCAAGCCCTCGAGAGCTCCCAAAGCTCAGTGTATGCAACATGCAGGACCCTTTTATAAGGGTCCCTTGATGACTCCAAGTCGTTCGGGAAAATCACAAATTTGATCTTTCCCTAGGGCTTTGACCTGTACATCATCTCAGTGCGATGGAGCCTCCTTGCTCATCGACTTGCCATATCCCAGATAAGGCAGTATATGATGTCTATCTGCTGGAGAAATCGTTGAATACAGGATTCCTCAATAATCGAATCCCACCTCTGTTTTTTATAGAGAATCACAGTGGTATTCATCATGTGTACAAAAAGCTCACTGAAGAGCTTCCATAGCCAGGAAACTTCATATGAGGTCATACTCGTAGTTATATATCCAGTCTCGACAGTACTTATAACAACCGATTCCTGCTTCCTACTCATCTATGATATCAAAGCAGAATCCAAAGAGAACCAGCACTGAGAAGTGCTCTAGTGATTCTCCACAATGCTTGCCCAGTCATCATTCGAATAATCATGCAGTTTTCATATTTCCGGCAATGTATCTCAATCCATGAGAGATTGTGCCTTGAAGATATCTCAGAGGATTCTTGACACCAGCTCAACCAAATATGAGCTCACCATGCTAACTGCAAAACATATGTCCAGACGAAAGTTCACCAAGAACATCAACGTGATAGAGTTTATGAAACTCAAAGGCATTTCCCAAATCTAGTTCGAGATCACTACCATATAGCTTCTGAAAGTTAATATCCTTGAGGTAGTCACAGGCTTGCAGTTTATCATTCCACATACGGAATCCAACTCCCTCTGTCTCCTACAATTGAGAGGCTTTACACCTGTCAGACATAGGTGCCAGTATGAGAGGTCTATCATCCACAACCTTCGAGTAATGGTTTGGATTGATTTCACTCCCAATGAATCTTAGCTTCATCAGACAGTTGTTGATCCTCTCATACTATGCCCGGGGTGATTTGCTTCAAGCCATAGAGGGCTTTCTTCCACCTGTCTACATGAGATTCCGTGTTCATGAATCTCAAAACTCCACGGGTTGTTTCAAACCTATGGACCTACTACTTGAGGGGAATAGTCCCCTTGTGAGATTTTCCTTCTGTACATCTCAAACATGTAGTTTCATGCTCTTTTTGAATTCAGGCTTCCCTGTCACCATCTGACTCACAGACCTCCGATGCTATGTGTCAATGGACATGGTCCTACTTGTGGACTTCATGTAACTTAATACAACCCTAAACTCAAAAGCATCTTTAGAAAATTCTATTTTCAAACACGTACCTTTCCATTGACGAATGCCACCATAAAACCTTTCACTTCCATTCCCTTTTCGGGATAGGTGGCATCGCCTCCAAGTGTAATCCCACGATTGTTTCCATCTCTACCAAATTAGAGAGTGCACCCTTCTATCTGATGAAGTGCCTTGAAGCACTGGGGTTCCTTCCTTCCTTGAAGAGTCGGTTGTGTCTTTGATGACCTGCATATCTGTCATTCGGACACTCCTTTGCATAAGCACCGAACTCATAACCAAGACATCTACCTTTCCTTCCACCCAAAGATCAAAACTTCCCAATGAAGTGATCTTTAGGTATGCCATCAGAAGTTCTGCTACGCCATTCTGATAGTATGCTCTACTTCAACTTCACCCTAAGTGAATTGTGAAGAACCCATTGATCCTTTTGTCTTGTCCCAACTATCTTTGGTGATTTCTCTTTTATTCTTGCTTGGGCATTGTCTTCACTTCAGCTCTGATACCATGTTAATTTTAGGTGTGTTCTATGCTAGAGCAATTTAAATTTTCGCAGTTAGCAATCACATCAGAATTAAAGTAAATTACAGATAGAACATAAGTATAAATCGCAGAAGACATGCCAAGACAAGAGGACACAAGATTTGGCGCTAGCCAGGGACAAACCCCACAAGGTGTGGGGAAACCCTTGATCAATTCTTCTTTTATGTTCTTCAAAGTTCAACAGAGAAAGAGAGAGAGAGAGAGATAGTACAATTACAACAGAATTCAACACTTTGACTTATCTAGATCTCACATAGATCATTTCGTATAACAATGAGATCAGTTAAGACATTCTGCTTTAGCTGATTCTCTAAGGTGATGGCTTCACCTATCGTAGTCCTACATCTATTCCACTTGTTGCAACACTGCACCATGCTACACTAATCATGATTATCATCATACTGCCCATGACCATGATCTCATGCTGCCCTTTATGTCCATGATCTCATACATCATCAAGCTGCCCATGCTTCATGCATCATGCCACTCATATATCATGCTGCCCATGATCTACATCATGCTTCATTATGCTACTCATGCTAATGATCCAATCTCTGCTTTGATGAGTGATTACA
Organism: Pinus tabuliformis; assembly: GCA_031772625.1. Classification (NCBI taxonomy): domain Eukaryota; kingdom Viridiplantae; phylum Streptophyta; class Pinopsida; order Pinales; family Pinaceae; genus Pinus; species Pinus tabuliformis. The sequence continues at coordinate 366,357,051 of CM062816.1, forward strand.
CACCATGACTGTTCTTAGAGGCTGAGATGATCTTTGAACCTTGAGATCATAACTGCATCTTACTGTACTGTAAGATTATGATCCTTGTCTCTTACCTTCTTCAAAGGTGAACACTACAGCATATAGAAACATCATCTAATATTAGATATCATTTTTGGGATTCAACTGCGTTAAGTAAGTCATTCAAACGTATGACCATTTCCATGAGAGGTAGTCGTAACTGACTAATTTCTCATGATTTTTTGAATAGTTCACTTAGCACTCATTGCATCGGGTGATGCTCACAGGGGTGAAGAAGTGGGATTGAAACTAGTGAAATGTGGAGAACGAATCACATAGCATCAATCATCACTTCTGGGGCTTGCACCCGGTAACCAGGACTTCCCAGGAGGTCACCCATCCCAGAACTCCTCTGGCTCAAGCGCGCTTAACTGTGGAGTTTTTCCCACAATCAAGCCCACTTAGCTTGCTACCCCATTTGCAAAACCTTAGCAAGTATTGTGCCTCATGAACCATTCAAGTAGAGATCCCTTGACTCTTTTTGAATTTAAGTATGGGGGATTTATGCAGTGCATTATATTAGATATCATTTTTGGGATTCAACTGCGTTAAGTAAGTCATTCAAACGTATGACCATTTCCATGAGAGGTAGTCGTAACTGACTAATTTCTCATGATTTTTTGAATAGTTGAGAATAACAGCTGGTTGAATCCCAAAAATGATATCATCTAATATTTCAAGGCTGTCATATGTCACTGAGATCTTCTTTATCCAACTGAAGTTGAGATCATTGTTCAACATTTATAGCTACTGTGATCTTAGCCCATCAAGACTAGATGTGCCCATATCACATACATCCGGCTTTCTTCATTCGAGGATACACACAGGAGTATGTGGCTCCTTCACGTATGGTATGTGGCTACCTCACTTTGACAATGATTAGGGTATCACATTGACTGCGTGAATATGACAACTTATAACAATGTATCACATACACACGTTGACTGTGTCTCATATATGACTGCATTCCATACATCATTGCATCCCATGATTGCTGCGTCCATATATCATATGACCTGCGTGGTATATCACCATGACTGCCCAGCGTATTGACTGTCCAGTGTTTCAATATATTGCATATGACCTGCGTGGTATGACTTCCCAGTGTATTGATTATCCAGTGTTTCTAGCGTATACCTGTACGTGGATTCCAGAAATGAAACCCAAGTTTTGTTCCTCTAACCTGCAGGCTTCATATATATTAGCTGCGGATAACAACGTTCCATATATAATTTCCTTCCATTATAGCGTATAACTGTATGTGGATTTTAGAGAGCATATTATATTATGACTGTGTGTTCTTCCATTGATACTACGTAAGGCCTCCTTGTTGTGCTAGGGTTTCTTTCCTGAACAGCGTATATTGTCCAACGTATATATGAGTCTAGCGTATCTCTTAAACTGCGGATAGGGTATCTTCATTTGCTTGCAGATTCATGACCCAATGTATTTTTTTTCATTGTTTATGACATGTGTATGACAGCATGGAGATGTCTCTTCATAAACAGTGTATCTGCATTTTCCATGTTGTTCACACATATAACCGCATATGAATCCCTTGAATTTTGTGTGTATATATAGATTTCCATGTTGTTTGATTTCAACATATATATATCTCCATGAATCAAGGTATAACATTGACTGTGACTGCAGCTAGGGCATTCTTCATTAGTGTATCTCCTTCACCAAAAACCCAGGACGTGGAGAGGAGATCACATGAAGAATGTTTGTACAAATGACTTCAAGTCCTTGCCAATTTATACTAAAACATATAGGTTGAATAGACATGACGTTTGGTCTTCTTGAGCCTAAGCAAGCACTGGTCGGCTTGATAATAATTTCATAATCAAAATAAATTCATATCTCCATAAATACTTATCGGAATCGGATAATCTTTAGATCAATCCTACACCTCTCGATTATAGGGATCCAATAAAAATATCAGCTGCCATAAATAAGCTGACCCACATGGAGTTTGGCCCTAGTTTCCAATTTAACATCCATTGTATGGAATATAAAGGCAGTGCCACTTTTTTAACCAAAGATGCCTATGATAAGTCGTTATTCAATGACCAGATCAGCCAAGAATGGGATGGTGCAATTGTTCTACAAATTGTAGATCAGCACCAATATAATCTGAGGTCTATGATGAATAATGTCAAAGAAACTCCTGTTCATAAAGCTGTTGTCCCTGTAGAACATCAAGCCAATAAGCAGAAGCAACTAGCAGTTGATCCTATCATCCTCAAAGCTCCAGCCATAGAGGTAAGAGGCCTTGACAAGTCCCCTTCTTCTTTCAGTTTTCAATCAGAAATTCAGAAGCCAAGAATACCTATGCCCTTAATTGAACCAGTGAAGAATGAGTCCTTCAAGAAAACTATCCTTGAGGATCTTGAGCCTAAAACCATCAAAGCTTCCACTAACTATGTCAATCTGCAAGATGACCAACCAGCTGTTATTCTCAACCCAGTGATTGAAAATTGTGAAGACAACTCCCCATCATTCTATGTTCCTCTGCCTATTCATGGTAAAATCCTTTATAATTGCATTCTGGACACTAGAGCTAGCCATAATCCAATGCCCAAGGCTGTCATGGATAAGCTCAGTCTTGACATTACCAAGCCTTATCAGTTGGCCTCTACACAGCTTAAAAAACCAGTTTGCCAGATCACAGAGGAAGAAGGCTCACAGATTTGGGACATGTTCTTTGATGGGTCTTACTCTAAGGAAGTTGCAAGAACAGGTGAAGTCCTTGTGTCCCCCACACAAGAATGCATTGATTCATCCTTCATATTAACTTTTCAGGTCACAAATGACACAGTAGAGTATGAAGCAGACCTTATCATTCAGCAGGTGTACAAAACCGTCCAAGCAAAACATCCAAGGCTGAAAGAATACAGAGATGAGGTGAAATATTGACCATCTCTACCTGGTAATACCGAATGCTAGAAAGTCTTTGAAGTAAAGGATCAAATCAATAGGCTTTTGCAAGTCTTTGATTAATTTGCTGATATGCACATTGACCAAGACAAAGAAACCTTTCATAGAAAGGAAAAAAGGGTCAATTTTCAGTTTAATGGTTGTTTTCTCAAAAGGAATGCTTTAAAGGAAGGAGGATATGTTTTTTATGGCCTAGTCAATGGGTTGTTCTTCGAACTTTGTTTCAGTTAAGGCTTTTAAGCCTTGGTATTGTAAATATGTTGTTTTCGAGCTTTTATTTCATGCTAAATAGACTCCATGCCCAATGCAACACTGGGAGGAAGATTTGATCTTGTTTTTATAGGAAAGGAATTTTTATGTAGTTCATGAAACCTCACAGGGAGGCTTTCATCCCCAGAAGGAGCTAGTGTTAGCACTGAAGTGTAGCGCTACCATGCTAGAGGCTAAAAGAGGGAGATGATTTGCTTCTTTGTCTCAGATAGGGCCCCACACGGGCCACCACCCCACTTTCCTCACCCTTCCACTTACCTTTTATTCTGCTCATTTCCTAACCCAATCCTCACATCCCCATGGGATTTTTTTTTTTCCTTAAGCCTAAGTAAATTAACCCAAAAACCCCCAAAAAAAACTTACTTTTCCGCCCATGCGTGCCCTCCGTAGATTTCCCAAGGACATCTTGTACCATCGGGTCCCTCCGCCGTTGATTTTCCTCGATGATCCAATGGCCCACGTCTCACCCAATCAATAAAACCTACCTGATCATTCCCCGTCATCAAATCACCCCCGCCAGATCTGACGGCCATCGCTCATATCGCATGGACAAAAACCGCAAAGAATACCCGCCCAATAAAGGCATTTTTTTCTCTCTCTTCCGTTGCGACATGTCACCTGCTGCATGGAATCAGGCAGACTCCACCATTTACCACTTACCACCCAATGAGCGCCCGATATAAACCATAACCGCTCGAGCCAAACCACCCCCTAGCGTTATCGTCCATACACATCCACCACCCGATAATCGTCCGATCTACTCACCTAAGATCTAATAGCCCAGACATGTTTCGCTCCCACCATGACCTCAAGCCTCCTTCACACGATCTCCACCGTGCAGTCCCCTCTATCCGATGGCCCTCATTCACGACCGCTCCTAATCGTCCTCCATCTCTCTGTTACTTCTCTGTCCATCTGATCTGGCACATTCGTCCACCCATGCACCTCATACTCTACTTCCTACCAGTTACCCGAGGGAGAAGGTGGTCGGATCTGTCAGTCTGATGACAGTCTGACCACTGAACCAAATTAACAGAAAGCATGGTCAAAGGAAGAAGGACACGGCATGACCCAGCAAATGGAATTAAACAGTCATGGAGATCCACTGCTATAATCAAGCCAACTACCTAACAGGGCAGCACAGTACTAGAATTGATTAATGTTTCTATGATGGAAAGGAAGTTTTGTCCTGGAATGCAATCAGGCAGTTAATGATAGTAGGTGGTCGATTAAGACATCTCCAGCCCTAAATGGCTAAGGATCATTGTAAAAATAAATTATAAATAACTGAAAGCAAGATGTAATCAGGGTTCAACTTCTAGAGACTGTAGATACTTTGTTCCTTGAAGCATCTCATCTTCATTTTCAGTAATACAAGCTTCTTTCACTGTTATATGTTCAATTTCCATTTCTCCTCTATTCTAAACTTGCACCTGGATAGGTTTATTCATGCTTCCTCCTATGTCCAATGCTAGATAACTGTCATCTTATCCCTGCATTGGTGAATTGGATTTTCTATAGAATAGGTCATCTATGTTTCTTCTGTATCTAACGCTAGATAACTGTCATCTTATCTCTGCTTAGATAAATTAGAGTTGCAAGCTTCATTCACTGGCTACAGCTGGCCATCATATGTTATGTATGCATCTGCTGGTGTGGTTAGTATTCTTCATTCATTCACTTAATCTGCAAACTATTGAGCATTAGTGGTCTAAAGCCTTGTAGGCTAAGGGCGTTCATGCATGTCTAGAGTGAAAATAGAGTTGAAGTGGTTATCTGGCTTGAACCAAACCATCATCCATTCCAAAAGTTCCTAGAACAATATTGAAGACTATATGTTACCAGGCATCTCCGAGCTACAACCTAGGAGAGTTTCTTGGAGCGATAACAGGTCCCTATAATACTAGTGTATTCCCCTTATTGTTATTAGTGTATCCCCCTATTATTATTATTGTTCTCATGTATCCCTCATGTTGTTATTATTGTGCCCCATAGAAGCCCACTATTTTTATTGTTGTGCCCTTACATTATTATTGTTATGTAGGCTCTGATTATATTGTGACCCCTTAGACTCCTATATATACCAAGGAGGTCTTATCATTTGAATCATCCAAGAATTGTTAATTTATGTAATGTAAAGGAGGTTTCCCCCTCAAAGAGGATAATTTTTAATTCATTGATCTATATTTTCTGTGAGTTGGTTGCATAACATTTGGTATCAGAGCTTTGGATTCTAGGGTTTTTCTTCTTCAAACAAACCATCTTGGAATTTTCGCTATAACTTTTTTTCTACGAGGCTTTAAAAGCTGAAATTTTGACCATGTGGAGACCAAATCGTGCTGAACTTCATGTAAAAATTTCATATCTTGGTTTGCTATATTTTCTGATATATGATTCAGGGAAGTTAGAGATGTTGTAGGCTCCAGAATTCCATCTCAAACAGGTGATCTAGGAAAAATCGTCATAACTTTTGTTTAAGGAATTGGATCTAAATTCTGTAAAAAATGGTTGAAAATGCACAGAATTTAGTTTTTTATGTAGAAATTTTAGGGCTGAATGTTGAAACAGTGACATGTGGCATCCCATACAACTTCGTTGTACTGAATTAGTCCATAATCAGGTCATCGTGGGAGATTTGCCACAACTACATATTGAAGAATCCAATATTGGTCTAACTTGTGGCATTGGAAAGAATATTCATAGGTATACCACAGGACCGAATTTCAGACCTTGTAAATCCAAAATTACATAGATACAACAATTGCAATATCGAGCTCCAAAAAAGCAAGAAAAAGGTGTGTATTTTTAAAATTTTGTCATAACTTTTGTTTGAAAAATCAGTTTGAAGTGATTCAAAGGGAATATTGAAGCATAGATATAAGTATTTGGTTCTAAAATTCCTCCAAAACAAAATAATTATACACCCATTAAGCCCTTAGAAAGCTCTACTATGACGCATGAAGAGGAAGAATTGCAGCATGATATATCAAAATTATGAGACCAAGTGCAACAAATTTCGCTCTCACAAACATAAACCAAAGATGAAATGGATGGTTTAAAAGCATACATGGAAGGTTTGTAGGATGGCATTGAAGCTATGATGGATGGTTCAAAATTATACATGGAAGGTTTGAAGGAAGGTTTGACAAGGTTATTGCAAGAAAGGCTTCCCAGTGGTGATAAGGTAAGCCATGAAAATCATGATGAGGACAAAAGGAATATGCATTATGATTTTAGAGACTCCAGTGTGGGGTTTAAAAACCACCACATTCCAAAGATAGATATGAGGAAGTTTGATGACAAGGATCTAGTAACATGGATACTACAGATGGAACAATATTTTGATCTAAATGATGTACAACACGCACAAAAGGTACGCATTGCATCTTTATATTTAGAACCCAATCAATTTGTATGGTATCGATGGTTTTGTTCTCATAAAACACTTGTCACTTGGTCAATTTTTATGAATGAAATGATAACACATTATGAGGATACAAAGAGAAACACCTTCTTTAGCCAATTGATATATCTCAAACAAAAGGGTTCAATGGTGGAAAACATTGAGGACTTCCAAAATTGAATATTAGGGTAACTGATATTCCAAAGGAGCATAGGATTGATGTATTCATAGGGAATTTTATGGATAACATCCAACATGAAGGTTGCCTTTGGGAGCCTGATTCATTGGAGAAGGCATTTAGGGTTGCAAGAAAACTTGAAAGCAAAATTTTTGCAACAATGAAGTCTACCACTCACAACTATAAATATGGAAGTGTTGTTTCTCCTAGCCTTCCACAACCTACAAGGTTGATGCCACAACAATTGGAGGAAAAAAGAGTAAAGGGATTTGTTACAGTTGTGATAGTAAATACACTAAAGGTCATAAGTGTGCTAAGAAGAAATTATTCTACATAGATTATGAAGAGGAGGAAGAAAAGGAACAAGAAACATCGAAAGAGGAAGATATACACCAAGAACCAACCCCAAAAAAAGAAGAAATGAATCTGACCATATCTTGCAATGCATTGGCAGGAATTACCACTCCTCAAACTCTCAAGATAAAAGGATATATCAAGAAGAAATATATAATAGTGTTGATTAATTCAGGTAGTAATCATAATTTTATTCATTGTAAGATAGCCAAAGAATTTAATTGCTTCCTATATCCAGCACCCGAGTATCAAGTGTTGGTTGCAAATTGAGGAACTATAAATTGCTCTAGAAAGTGCCATAATATCAAGCTAACCATGGGGGGATGTGTATTGAATAGTCCAATGCTTTCCATTCTAATGGGTGGTGTTGATTTTGTACTAGGAGTCCAATGGTTACGATATTTGGGGACAATAACTTTTAATTTTTAATAAATTTTCTTTAAATTTTTTTGGGAAGGAAAGGAAGTTGAATTAAGGAGTATCGCATGGAAGTAGAGCGTTTGTCCAATCAGGGCTTCCAGGACTAGTAACTCAACCCACCAAGGGCTTCCAAATCGTTTTTCCAACCAATGCTTCTAGGAGTAGTAACTCAACCCAAGTTGTTACAAGGCTTCTAGAGCGTTTGTCCAACCAAGGCTTCCAAGAACTAGTAACTTAACCCAAGCTAAAGGAAACATGAGAACTAGCCAGAAAAATGAAGAAATGAACCCACAATACCATGGCTATCCAGGAAATGGAAAGGCTAGGCAAATCCACTGTCAATCTAGGAAATCATCCATGCCAATGACAGATCATGACCAATAAACCACATTCATGTGCCATGCATGCAAAAACTAGTGAGGAAAACATACATGCAACTCGATACCTACAAAAAAAAACCCATTGTTGTTGTTGATCCTAATGTCCTTTGCACTTTCCTGCTCTTCTTTTTCCTTCTTTCTCCAAAACGCCAAGTATGCCACACTCCTCCAAGAGTGCTCCAAGAAAACTCTAGGTGTCCAAGAGTATGAGAGAGAGAGAATAGAGAGAATAAAAGAGAGCTCCACCAAAACCTGTCAAAAGTCTTGCCAATTGATCCTCAGAAGCCTTTTTATCAATGAGGCCTCTATTTTCTTCATTTTCCATTATTTTCCTTCAATTTCCTCCTTACATGAAATCTGTGACCTTTCACCTTCCTTTTCTCATAATTTCCATTATTTTCATAAATAAATGTGCTAAAAATGCCATTTTGCCTTTCTAAATCCTTAGCCATTACCTTTACCAGTGTCCTTAGTCATATTGACCAAAATGAACACCCACACTAGGATGTCTTGCCCAACATTCAGCTTGGAATAAGTGTCCCATCAACCGTGGTTATTATTTTGCCTTCATTAACTTTTATTACATGGAATTTTCACTAGGGCTATAAAAAAACCCTCCACCTTGGGGTAACATTGTCCTCGATGTTCAATGACACCTATAACTAGAAAGACCGCTGAAAATAGAACATACTGCCCATGGAGCTTTATAATGTAACTCATTGCAGAATTTACAATGACCATCTACCTAAACATGACAAACATATCATTTATTGGAGCTTTATAACACAACTCATTATGGTATTTAAAATAATAACCACATATACTTGTACACATTTGCTTCAACCAACAAATAATTATATAGTCTATGGAGCTTTATGAATCAACTCGATACAGTATTTACAATAATACACACATACACATGCACATTTTCTCAACCAGCAAATAAAAGGATACGATGCCTACATCTGCAACAAGGGAATCTAGAGGCTCACACCTCCACCCTCAAAGTAATACCAGGATTCACCTCCTTTCCAGGAATTCCAGAATCCACTGCAAGGTCAAATCTACATCCAATGTCCATCGCTACAATCCTGCGCCACCTGTCCTCTCAAAGAACAGTTACCGACTCATTGTTCCACGGTACACTCCCAATGTGCATTTGATTCCACCTGGAAATGCTAATGACAAAAACAAATATATCCCTAACCTTCCCTTCTCTACTACACAATCCCTCAGTCAATCCAGTCATGCCCTTCTATGCAGTCACTCACCTTCCAAGTTCCCCAATATCCCCTATCCCAAGTGATCCATCCCTTGGCAAGGATTCCTCACATTGGAAGGTCAACAACCAAGGCATATACTTGCCTCAAAACCATCCTACCAGTCATAGCATGCTCATGGAAATCAATGGACACTCCTGGGTACCGGCATCCCATAATGGTCCTGCTCCTAAAGTGATTTGCTAACATGTTACTGCATGTTCCAATTCCTTTCACTGACGCTGCTAATTCTTGTAGTCAGTTTCAACCACCCAATTGGGAATTTCTGTGCTTTTTGTAACAAGCACATAACTTCCATTAGATTTAAAATAAATTGAAATAACTTCAAACAATACCTCATTGGTAGCTTGTCAATAAGGCACACTTGCAATCCTATTTACTTCCTATCACAACACGTCAAACTAATTATTTGATCAAATCATCATGAATAAACATATCATCTCCAGTTAGCTCAAACTTAACCATCATATATTAAAATCATGAATCACATGTAACCATCATAAACCAGAATCATAGATCTCATGTAATCATCATAAACTAAAATCATAAATCACATGCACAATAAAACTGAAATAAAATACTATACTTATCCTTTAATCAATCCTTAGCTTCTACCTTTATCCTTAATCTGTACGCACTCTGAATCGGTTGCCACACCTGACAAACACCCATTGTACAACACAACACAAAACATACTCCTACGTCTTAGGTACACCACAACACAATACATACACCTACACCCGATGTACCACACAACACAAATACGTACATAGAGTACAACACAATGAATACACATGTCAAGATGCCACGACTACACAATGCACATATTATTGCATGTACACAACGCAACATGTACAACATGCACATAATACCACATGTACACCAGTACCACATGTACAACACGTACACAACACCACCTATATACACAACACCCCTTGCATAACGTGTGTACAACATCACATGTACACAACACCACCTGCACAATGCCACATGTGCATTGTACCACTTGTACAACGTGTACACAACACCACCTGCACAATGCCACTTGTACAACATGTGCACAACACCAAACGTACACAACACCACGTGAATGACATGTACATGAAACCACATGTATAGAAGACCACCTGCATACAGTACCATATGTACAACATGTACACGACACCATGTGCTCACAACACCATTCGTACAATCATGCACACAACACCATATGTACATAGCACCACATGTACAACATGCACACAATACCATATGTACATAGCACTATTGTTGGGTGCAGGAATAAAGAAACAATCCATATACATTTATCCACGAGAAGTAACCCTTGGGACGCAGGCATAATGGGACAAATAAATTTCTTGATGTTGGGTTTGGCTGCTGTAATCAAAGTAGGTGTTGTGAGGGAACATGAGATTCTTGCAGAAATTCGGGATGTTTTTTTCTCCTTTATCCACAAAATGGAACCCTGGAAATGGCCTCCCTACTCCCTGAGCCCAGCGGAACCAGCCTGCTCTTGGACTGATCTAACCTGGGGAGGATGCGTAAGCAGTAAGGCCGCCATCACTGAAACCTGTCCGTGATTCCAGTCTATACAAAGAGAAATTGTACAACTAGGGCCCTTACTTCTTCATAGGGGTCACTCACTATTCATATGGTGAGGGTTTGATGCTCTAAAGAATCTAACTAAGGTAAGTAGAGAGTTGCTGAGCTAGTTGTGGGGTCAATGATCTATTCAACCAGGGTTCAATGCTGTAGTCTCCCTAAGCAAGTGTCCTAGGGCGAGGTGAAAGTGAAATGGGATCAGGTCTTAGGGGGTTTCCTCGTTGCAAGTTGGGCTAGGTCGTTAGGGTTCCTAGGTCTGGGGCATCCATAAAACGAGTCAAAATAACACAGAGAATAAGAAGGCGATAAGCATGTAATGAAAGAAAGAAGATTGCAGGAAGTAGACTAAGAAGGCTTGCTGTATCACACCAATGTGCACTGGTGTAGGTTCATTTCTCCTGCTTGGACCAGGCAGGGAAAACCAATCGAATAGAATTGCAGAAAAGGAGATATCACACCAACATGCACTAGTGCATGGTTATTTCTCCTGCTTGGACCAAGCGGAGGAAAACCAATCTGAAATCAAGTGCAGGAAAGGGAATTTATCTACTTCACACAATGGATATGATTTCACTCGAACAGGAATGCATGTGCTTAAAATTAAATCACACTTGACAATATAAACACCAATTATAGGAAAACGGGAAATGGGGTAAACGTGTTGGGTTTGCTGGGCCCTAGCCAACCCTTTAAATAAAAACATTGCGCAGTACTTTAATCAATTCATCAGCTCAAATACAGAAATGTGATTTGTAAAACATGAAGCAAAGCTCACTTTTATTAATTCATTGAGGCAAGTACGTACGTTAATACATTGTCCAGCCCAGATTCGAGCGATAACAAAATACAGCAACCTGTTACTGCCTCTCTGGCTGTGTCTATATTCTATCCAAAAACTCCCTTAGTCCTATTTACATTCTACATTATATAGATCTTTGGCCAAAGGCCAAAATAGATCATTCAACCAATTACATAACCAAACACAAAATTTAGCTTTTTGGCCTTTAAACTTAGATAGTTAGCAAAACTGGTCGTAGCCAATCTCCAGCTTTCATTCTTCATAGATTCGATCTCGGCTGCCTTTGGATCGATCTTGCTATCGTGGTTGAAGCTGCTCAAAATGAGGAAATTCGATCTCGGCTGCCTTTGCATCGATCTTGCTGCGTTGGTTGAAGCTGCTCAAAACAAGGCGGTGATCAAGGAGGTTCGGATCTGCTGCAAGGATTTGTTGTGCTGGCAATGGTGTAAGATCTGATCCTGCAGTAAGATCAATGGTCATGGTAAGTACTTTAACTACCAAATAAACATTGGAGATATCAATAAGTTACAAAGAGTGATTAAAAGTAATAAATCATGTAACAAATGATTAATTAATGCTAAGTTAAATTAAAAGTATGAAAAATAATGTTTATACGAAATATTTCACCGTGCTTGGACTGGTGCAAGATGAGGGTGTATAAGAGAGGTAAAACAGCGGTAAATGGTTATGATTTAGGAAGGGGAAAATGGAAAAAAGAGAGAAAATTAGGGGGCTAACATCCTCCCATCCCTAAGCTATTGTGTGTCCTCACACAACTCTTTACCTTTGCAAAAAACCTTCAAAAATTTGAGCATTCCAGCTCAATCCTGCTCTAGCATACTCACATCAGCCTGCAATGTTTCAGACTTCTTCTTTTTGATGTTCTTTAGTTTCTTTGTCACCTTTTTAAGTCGCTTGAAACATTGCACAGCTCAGTACTTCCAAACTCTAACTTCTCTTTTCTTTTTCTAGATCTCTGTAGTTAATTCTTCTTTACTCTGTTCTTTATCCTCCTCTACTTTAGCTATGAGATGTTCTAAGTTCTGCACTCGAAGCTCTAGTTCAACTACCTGAGCAGCAGGAGTTACCAAATCTTCTACTTTTTCTGTCTCAACAGGGGTTGTGTCTTCCTCAGGGACCTCAATATCCCTCATGGTTACATTAGGAAATTCTTCTTCTTTTGGTTCTTCTTCCTCTAGTTCTTCTTCTTGCACTGGTTCTTCTTCTACTGGTTCTTCTTCTTGCACTAGTTTAGAAGGGGATTCAACGTCCTGTGGGGATTACGGTTCTTTGCATGCACCAGATTCGTTATTCCTTTTCCGGGGCTTTTTAATGAAATCTGCCAACAGAGTGTCATCTTCGACCTCTACAAATTTTGTTGCATCCGCAAGGACTGACAGGTTGTCTTCTTTGGGGTTCTGTGCTTGTATTGGTGGCATAGGAGTCTCTTCAATAGGTGCACTAGCTGTCTTCTTATTTGGATATGGGGCCCTTTCTTCTTTTGATTTTTCAGGTCGTTTCCTTTTTGCACTGGTGCAAGAAGGACTCCCCTTTACATTCTTACTCGAACCCTTGCTTGTGCTAGCGGGGTCCTCTGTCTCCTTTCCAGCAGTTGTCTTTTTATGTAGTTGTTTTAACAACGCCTCCCAGGTCATGCCTTTAACTTCTAATTGTTTCTAGACCAAAATCTTTATCAGGTTGTGGTGATATAACTTCTTGTCGGCCTAGTCTGCCCGTCCGTCCCGCACACCTTTGGCCATTTTTTCCAAGCTCTTAAGCAAAAAATAGGGGAAATTCATCCTCCACCAGATGTGTCGTGCGGCTTCAAAATGCTACAACATCCTAAAATGTTACACAAAAGTGCGGGAGTATCTTCTCTCATAGGTTATGAATTTCTATAGGATGAAAAGGAGGTCCTGCCACTGTCCCAACAGGGCACTACGCAGAACTTCTTCCTTCCAATCTACCTTCATCTTCTTGTCAACAACAAAAAGCTGCCATCACTTGCTTTCTAGTTTCTGATTTTTAAACCACTGCTCACCAGTATTTTCCAAGCCTGTCACTATTGCTACAAACTCTTCCATAACATCAAATTTTAGAGACCCAATTTTTACTCGACCATTTTTGAAACTTCTGGCAAACTGTAAGGCCACTTCACTGCTGTGCCCATCAAACTTTTGCAAGAAATGAAGAAAGCCCAAGTCTTGCAATAGTGCAAGACTATTGCGATACTAAGCAGTCTATTCTACCCTACTTAGAGACGAGGGTTCGCTTCGAACAGGTGGCATCGGTGCTTAACGGTTATGAAGAGTCAATAATTTACATGCAACACCAGGAAAATTGGTTCTTGTAGATAGGGATCCAACTGTCCACCATCCCTTCCATCGTATCACCCATTCATTCCATTGAAAAAACCGTGGATGCATGGCATCTTTGAGATCAGGTCGGATTGGTACTTGCGGTGGCATTTTAACAGCTAGGTGAGGTAATCATTACGAGTGAAGGATATTTAGTATTATGGTGGAAAGGGGCAATTATATCCAAGCAATGGTTAAACACTTCCGCACTCCTTCATAATTCAAAAAAATAACTTAGCATTCATTAAAAAATGATCATGATTCTTAACTTGAAAACAACTTGTACTTTAAATAATTTTGTCCTAGTTAATATGATAGCACAAGTACTCATCGACTAAGTGAAAAGACTTCTTATAAAATTTCATGATGACCACTTTTCTATGACGTATGCTATGAAAAGAACAAATTGTACTATGTTTCTGACAAGGTGCATGCATGCATCGATTGTTGGCATTATGATACAAGTGTTGTCCTAGATGGCAACTCAGACAGATGACAGATCATAGTGCAGCAGGTCAGTAGCAAAGAGTTGATGATCAGACTACAAAGAATGAAGAAAGAAGAGTATATACGCAGGTTCACTATATACCAAGTCGCGTACATATGTAGGTTATACGCAGGTTCACTATGTACCAAGTCGCGTATATACACAGGTTCACTATATACCAAGTAGGGTATACACGCAGGTTATACACGCAGGTTCACTATATACAAAGGCGCGTATACACACGGGATTGCTGATCAAAAGTCGCGTATGCGTATGCATGCACTTTCATGCATGGAAAAGCGCGTACATGTGGGAAAGCTTATTTTTGGGTCCGTGGTATTTAGACCTATGGTTTTGGTCCTTGGTATTGCATCTGAAGTGTTGAACCCAGGTATTGGGTCCCTAGTATTGGTTCTCAATGGTTTTGGACCATGGTATTGAGTAAGGCCTAAGACTATAAAAGGAGAAGAAGATCATTAGGCAAATGCATTGAAAAAGTCTTGAATATCTGATGAAGTATGAGATCCAGTATGCAGGTTATGGGTTCATGATGCATTGCTTGATCTAAGCTAAGGAGGAATCTCAACGGTTAATGGAGAACAAGATCTAAGGATAGATCAGGATCTAATGGCTTGGAATGAATCATCTCTATATGGTTTGACCTTGTCTAGTCTAGATCTGTATATTGAAGCATGTAATGTTCTGTAAATGTTATGATCTGGGTATAACTCAAGTTTGGAATAGCTGCAAATCATGAATGAATATTTACAGATGTATACACTGGTTGACTATGATAAAAGAGCGTACATACACAGGTTAGATACATCTAAGTAGCGTATACCATATGAGCTATGATGTTTGAAGTTACAGGTGTTTCTGGTTGTTGATGAGTTTTGATGACTGTTTACTAGTGTCAGTATTCTGCATATTCAGATTGGTTGATTATGTTTAGCTTCAGTATTGATGGATGAGATCTATAATGGATTAGGATCAGAATGACTTATCTTTACATGATCTGAAGAACTAGATCTGGTTGCTAACATACATATTATCTTTGTATATGTAATGATCTGGGTATGTCTGAAGTCAGGAAGTGGAGCGAAGTTATAAGTAAGTAATTAATGACATATACGCTGGTTCGCCTTGGTGAAGTTGCGTATACACGCTGGTTCGGCACTTCCAAGTAGCATATGCACTTTGATGCATGATTTTTGATGATACAGTTGGTTCTGAATATTGTTGCAGAGTTCAGTGTTCTGCTCTGTGTTCTGGTGACTGCATTTTGTTGACAGGGTTTCAGTGATTCAGTATTGGGTGATTCAGAGATTGATGATGCTAGTGTTGATTGATTGTGTGCTTCAATGATATTGATGGGTCCAGTATGAAAATTAGATGAAAAGTGGCCTTCAGATTATGATGTTGTGGTCCATGAGTATCCAGTCTAAAAATTTATGAAACGTGGTACCTGGAGGAAGAAAGAGAAGGTTGTAGCCTTCTGTAGGTCGGCACCTACGTACTAGTACATCAGCTAGTACAAGAGCTAAGGGGGTGATAGCTCCCTTCCAGTAGCAATTGGAAAACAAGTAAAGGTTGGAGCATTTCAGTAGGTCGGCACCTACGTACTAGTAAATGGATTGGCTAGTACAAGAGCTAAGGTGGTTGTAGCTCCCTTCCAGGAGAGTCTGGAGAACGAGAGAAGGTTATAGCCTTCTGCAGGTAGAAGCCTGCGTACTGGTATAAGACTACACCAGTACAGAACCATTGTGAAAGAAGTTTCTTATTAAAAAGAATATTGAGACAACTTGCAGCAGGTGGTTTTCACCCACATTGGGTTTCCACCTTACATCATGGTGTTCATGTGTGCTTCTTGTGTGTGATGATCTATTCTATTTTGCTGCTCCTATTTACTGTTCATATGGTTAATAATGTTCTGATGCACTCATTAAGGATCAACTAACTGAATCATAAGTTTAGTGGATATACGCTAGTTGCATTAGACACAGTTGCGTGTACACGCAGGTTCCCTTCACTGAAGTAGCGTATATGAATCTGAGTATGAAAATGAAAAAGTGTTGGATTTGATAATACTGATTCACCCCCCCCTCTCAGTATTATTCCCAACAATTGGTATCAGAGCAGGTCCTTTGGTAAAAACTTGATTGCTTGAAGGAGATCCGTAGAACAATGGGAAAGAATCTTAAGAAGAAAGCGCCTAAGAAGAATAAGACATCTCAGAAGAGCTATGACAATGGGAGAATCGATTGGGGAATATGTGGAAGAAGCACTTCAGATTCAGAATCACTTCAGAATGAAGATGAACAAGCAAAAGAACTATCAGGTATGAATTTGTTATTCTCTGGTGATACATTTATCCATCCATTTGGAGATGATGAAAGTGATAGCGAAACAACTGAATTTTCTCTTATGGGTGAGCAAGAAAGATATCAAATAGAGGCAAAATTTAAAAGGCTTACAGACAAAATTAGAGATCAACAAGATCTATTGAACAAAAGGGAATGTGCCTTCAAAGAAGAAGCTACCAAACTAAAAGCTCAACTAGAGGAAGGAAACAAGGTAAGGAAGTTATTCAAGGACAAGGAAGATCAATGTCAAAAGTTGCAGGATGAAGTGACATCAATAAGAAATGAAGTCAATGAAAGGAGCACAACAATCAAGAAACTCAGAGATAGATCCAGTTACTATGAAAGTCTTGAAGCTACGATCCTCTCGCTAAAAGAAGATCTTGAAGAATCAAAAAGGCAGAATAAAGAACTACTCCAAGCTCTTGAAAAACAAGAAAACGAAGTTCTTGAACTAAGACATTAGTTGGAAGAAGGAAGAAAAGCTGAAGAAAACATGAAGAAGCAGTATCATGAAAAGGAGGAGCAACATCAGGTTGAGGTAAATATTCTTAAAGATAACTTAGAAGAAAAGGATAAGCTCTTACGATTTCAAGATAGTACTAAGATCTTGGATGATATTCTTAGTAGTCAAAGGTCTCCTACTATCAAAATAGGTCTTGGTTTTCATGAATCTGTTGAAGGAGAATCTAGTTCACAAAGTAAGACAAGGGACTCTAATGTAAAATCTGAAATGCTCAACAAGGAGATGAGAGGTCAATCCCATCAACAACCAAGGAAAGAAAATCTTCAAAGAAAATCTTTTATTCCTAACTATGGAAATAATAGTCGGTCAATTCCTCAAATGAATAATGTTGAATGTTATGTATGTCATAATCTTGGACATGTTGTAGCCAGATGCAAAAGAAGAATGGTTCAAGACTATCACTCAGAAAGATCATCACGTTCCAGGTACTTTAAGGGATATTGCTTTACTTGCAATATGTTTGGTCACAGAGTTGTTGATTGCTATAGAAGGAATATGAAACATGTAAGATGTTATGCATGTAACAAGCTTGGACATATAGCAAAGGAATGCAGGAACAAATTACGGGCACCATACCAAAAGGAGAAAACATCATCACACTTGAAGATATGGAAGAAGAAGGAAGTACAGTTAGGAAAATGTGGCACAGCACAATGTACAGACATAACAGACTCAGAGGGAGTTGAAAGTGTAAAACTTCAATATCCTAAATCTCATATGCAAGTTTCATAAAGGGAAGTCACGTATATACGTGAGTTAGACACTGCATAGTCGCGTATACGTTAGTTTGAGGAAAAGCAGTGGGACAGACTCAGGAAAAAGGGTCTAATATGATTTAGTCCATTATTTGCTCTGTTTGATAATGGTTACAATCTGCTGATGATATGTGGAAATTTCTTGATGCTTGTAAGATGTTTAGAAGTGTTTTGATCCTAAATTAATGATGATGACGCCTTGATACTTCTTTCTTATATATGCATGATCAGATCTGACAGTGAACAGATGGCACAGGTTCAGGGGGAGCATATGCTTTTAATAATGCATTGTTGGCATTATGGTTATTAGTCCTTGGTAATGATGCTTATATGGCTAAATAATATATCTTGCTATGATATGGTTATGAGTTATCCATGACAAAATCTCATATGATTCTTGGGGTTACATAGTTGATGTTCATATTAGATTTGTGGTTGATTCTCTGATGATGCATATATGGTGCTTACAAGGTGATCTTCATAAGGATAAGGAGAAGTACAAAGCTTGAATACACATATTCATTAATTGATGATGAGTCACTCATATGCTGCTGTCGTCATATGCATAAAGATCATATAATATAGTTATGATACAGGATTCCTATAGTTCTTGGCGCTCATATGGATGAGGATTGTTGTTGTTGATGATATCAAGAAGTCTTGACAAATGATCTTGAGCTCAAGATACATAGTGTTGGATACATGAATGATTACTCAAAGTTGCATTGTTGGAGACATGATGATGATGAGTTCTTACCTATATGATGATAGGTTGATACTTACATATGTTGATTGATGCAGATGTTCCCAAAGTGATGATACTTGGATCATGCAGATCTTGATGAGATGGCTATGGTGTTTTTCACATATGATATAATGTGAATGATTTTGTATGTCATATGCAGAATTATGTTCAAAAGGATGAGTTGATATCTATATGTAGACATACCTTGTTATAGGTTGATGACTTATACATATACAGGTTGCTGGTCTAGATGTTGTTGACAGATGCTTATGGAGCAGATCATACATTGTGTATGATAGTTGTTGATGACTATCATGGTCTTATTTAGATGTTTGGTCTCTGTTATAAATGTCATGTAAAGGTCATATCAAGACTCATGATGTAATAGTTTGTCTCTATCTATTGTAGTCATTTGATGAATCCCTTTTGGTCATATGATGTAATTTGTACCCCCCACTGTGCATGGGAAAGATGATGTGATATTTCAGTCATGTATAAACAATTGGTATCTGTTATATCCCCACTTGGTTGGGTGGATGAGTCAATATTGGTATATCCCCACTTGGTTGGGAGATGGATGTATGTATGAGTCTTTAGTGATAAGAAGGTCATTTATGATAGAGTCATGTTCTTCTTGTAGAACATCTTTTTGCAAACCTTGTTTATAGTCAGGGGGAGCATGAACAGCACACTTCAGCAGCTCATTCAGAGATTTCAGTAGGTACTCAGGGGGAGTATGGATAGCGGAATGTTTATCAAGGAAAGAGAATATCTTGGTCCGCCCTTTGACCTTGATGTCAAAGGGGGAGAGTGACTTGGTGTTGTTGCCATCAAGTCCAAAGGGTGAGATTGTTGGCATTATGGCACAAGTGTTGTCCTTGATGGAAACTCACACAGATGACAGATCATAGTGCAACAGGTCAGTAGCAAAGAGTTGATGATCAGACTACAAAGAATGAAGAAAGAAGAGTATATACGCAGGTTCACTATATACCAAGTTGCGTACATATGTAGGTTATACGCAGGTTCACAATGTACCAAGTCGCATATATACGCAGGTTCGCTATATACCAAGTAGGGTATACACGCAGGTTCACTATATACAAAAGCGCGTATACACGCAGGATTGCTGATCAAAAGTCGCGTATGCGTTTGCACGCACTTTCATGCATGGAAAAGCGCGTACATGTGGGAAAGCTTATTTTTGGGTCCGTAGTATTTAGACCTATGGTTTTGGTCCTTGGTATTGCGTCCGAAGTGTTGAACCCAGGTGTTGGGTCCCTAGTATTGGTTCTCAATGGTTTTGGACCATGGTATTGAGTAAGGCCTAAGACTATAAAAGGAGAAGAAGATCATTAGGCAAATGCATTGAGAAAGTCTTGAATATCTGATGAAGTATGAGATCTAGTATGCAGGTTATGGGTTCATGATGCATTGCTTGATCTAAGCTAAGGAGGAATCTCAATGGTTGATGGAGAACAAGATCTAAGGATAGATCGGGATCTAATGGCTTGGAATGAATCATCTCTATACAGTTTGATCTTGTTTAGTCTAGATCTGTATACTGACGCATGTGATGTTCTGTAAATGTTATGATCTGGGTATAACTCAATTTTGGAATAGTTGCAAATCATGAATGAATATTTACAAATGTATACGCTGGTTGACTATGATAAAAGAGCGTACATACGCAGGTTAGATACATCTAAGTAGCGTATACCATATGAGCTATGATGTTTGAAGTTACAGGTGTTTTTGGTTGTTGATGAGTTCTGATGACTGTTTACTGGTGTCAGTGTTCTGCATATTCAGATTGGTTGATTATGTTTAGCTTTAGTATTGATGGATGAGATCTATAATGGATCAGGATCAGAATGACTTACCTTTACGTGATCTGATGAACTATATCTGGTTGCTAACATACATGTTATCTTTGTATATGTAATGATCTGGGTATGTTTGAAGGCAGGAAGTGGAGTGAAGTTATAAGTAAGTAATTAATGACATATATGCTAGTTCGCCTTGGTGAAGTTGCGTATACACACTGGTTCGGCACTTCCAAGTAGCATATGCACTTTGATGCATTTTTTTTTATGATACAGTTGGTTCTGAATATTGTTGCAGAGTTCAGTGTTCTGCTCTGTGTTTTGGTGACTGCATTTTGTTGACAGGGTTTCAGTGATTCAGTATTGGGTGATTCAGAGATTGATGATGCTAGCGTTGATTGATTGTGTGCTTCAATGATATTGATGGGTCCAGTATGAAAATTAGATGAAAAGTTGCCTTCAGATTATGAGGTTGTGGTCCATGAGTATCTAGTCTGAAAATCTATGAAACGTGGTACCTGGAGGAAGAAAGAGAAGGTTGTAGCCTTCTGTAGGTCGACACCTACGTACTAGTACATCAGCTAGTACAAGAGCTAAGGGGGTGATAGCTCCCTTCCAGTAGCAGCTGGAAAATGAATAAAGGTTGGAGCATTTCAGTAGGCCGGCACCTACATACTAGTAAATGGATCGGCTAGTACAAGAGCTAAGGGGGTTGTAGGTCCCTTCCAGGAGAGTCTGGAGAACGAGAGAAGGTGTAGCCTTCTGGAGGTAGAAGCCTGTGTACTGGTATAAGACTGCACCAGTACAGAACCTTGTAAAAGAAGTTTCTTATTAAAAAGAAGATTGAGGCGACTTATAGCAGGTGGTTTTCACCCACATTGGGTTTCCACCTTACATCATGGTGTTCATGTGTGCTTCTTGTGTGTGATGATCTATTATATTTTTCTGCTCCTATTTACTGTTCATATGGTTAATAATGTTCTGATGCATTCATTAAGGATCAACTAACTGAATCATAAGTTTACTGGATATACGCTAGTTGCATTAGACAGAGTTGCGTGTACACGTAGGTTCCCTTCACTGAAGTAGCGTATATGAATCTGTGTATGAAAATGAAAAAGTGTTTGATTTGATAATACTGATTCACCCCCCCCCCCCCTCAGTATTATTCCCAACATCGATTTGCTTGCACCGCTTAAACTATGCTATTCTGTTGGTACCATTCTACTTCCATTATTATATAGGACGACATGCTTGCACTAGTGCAAGCATAATATCTGGAAAAAAAAAAAATTGGGAATTTAAATAAAATATAGGTTGGACTTCCAACATGGCTTCCTTAACTTATAGTGGAAATTTGCTTCGCCCTTTCTTGATGCTTAAGAGCATATCCTTTTGCTCTTTGTGTGCGAGATCTTGCAATGAATTCATGAGGGAACAAAGAAGTGGGAAAAGGCAAATTTCAGAATGGGAAGGAATTTGTTACAGGGATTCCAGGAATAGTACCACAAGAGGGAATAAACAAAAGTGGGATAGGGAAAAAATTCAAGGGTAAAGTGGGGATTTTGCAAAATGGATAGGGTAAATTTAGAAGAATATGGGAAGGTTAATCATTCTGGGATTGAAGAAGAAAACTGAGGGAATATTACGAAAGTGGAATATGAAGAAAGGCAGAAAATTTTCTGGAAGGTCTGCCTACACTAGTGCAAGAAAAAAATAACTGCAACGAAAATTAAGCGTTACTTGAATAAAAATATCAATTCTAATTACCCCAATTGTATAAAGGTTGGTTTTGCTAAACCTGGTTTTACTTGGTGGTTGCTAGCATATCTAAAGATCGGGTAACATTTTCTTTTTATTAGAAATTTTTGATCTTCATGCCAAGAAGCTAGTTTTCAGGTTGATCCTTCTGCAATCATGTCAGCGAATTGATTTTCATAATTACAGGAAAAAAAAATTTCTTTACTTTTTTTATAAAAAATAAAATAAAAATAAAAAATAAATAATAATAATAATAATAATAATAATTGTATTATTATTATTATTATTATTATTTTTTAAGAAGAAGAAGAATTCATGTTTTCAAAAGGTTGGTATTACCATTCACCACTACCGTCCTGAATTATTGTTGGACTTGCTGTGTAAAATATTTCCTGGTAAGTGGCTGAAAATACTTCTTTAATCTGTGTCCATTTACCAAGAATACTGAATTTTTTCCATCATTAGTTTTAACTTCTACTATTCCATTCTCGAATACTCAGATCACTTCATAAGGTCCCATCCAACATGTATGGAATTTCCCTTTAAAAAATTTAAATCTATAATCATAAAGGAGCACCCAATCACCTGGTTGGAATTGCTTTTTCTAAATAGACTTGTCATGCCACCTTTTGCGTTGTTGCTGAATTAGTATGTTCTGTTGAACAACATCCCTATGAAATTCATCTAACTCATTTAATTGGAGAAGACGTTGTTGTTGTGCCTCAGAGAGATCTAGTCCTAACTGAACTGCAGTTCTAAAAGTTTTGATCTGGAATTCAATTGGTAACATAACCTGTTTTCCATATACTAGCTCATATGGTGTATGTCCCATGCTATTTCTCCAAGTGGTTCTGTATGCCCACAAAGCTTCTGGTAATCTTTCAGCCCAGTCTTTCCGATGCATATTTACTGTCTTTGTAAGAATGGACTCGATCACTTTGTTTGTGGATTCCACCTAGCCATTTGCTTGCAGGTGATACGACGTGGATTTCCTGTGCCAGATCTTGTATTGCTCCATCACACCCTGTACCAGATTAGAAATAAACTGTGGACCATTGTTAGAAACAATTTCTCTAGGCACACCAAATCTATTAAAGATTTCAGTAAAAATAAAATCAACAACAACTTTTTCTGTAGCAAAGGAAACAGCTTTAGCTTCTACCCATTTTGTAACAAAATCTATACAAACCAAGATATGATTTTTACTTAATGACGTTGGATTTATTGGCCCTATAAAATCAATAGCGCATTTTTCAAATGGCTCAGTCATAACTTGGGGGCATAAAGGCATTTCATTGGTTTGATTAGGCTGGCCCATTCATTAACAGCTATCACATCGCCTGACATACTGTTTGGCATCCTTAAACAAGGAAGGCCAAAAGTAACCAACACGCAATATTTTATATGCAGTCCGCTTATCAGCGAAGTGGCCTCCATAAGGTTCATCATGAGCATATTTCAATATGTCAAACACCTCCTCCTCTCTTACACACCTACAGATAATCAGATTTGGACCAGTGTAAAAGAGATCTCCTTGAATCCAAGAGTATGCAGCACTTTTCTAAATAATATTTCTCTTTTCACGAGCGGACAAGTGGGGTGGTGTTTTCCTAGTAACCAAGTAATTAGCAATGTCAGCAAACCACGAAGAATCTATTGACATAGCAAAAATATGTTCATCCGGAAAATCATCATTAACAGGAATTGCTTCACCAGGATTATCTAATCTAGAAAGCAAATATGTTACAACATTAGATTTTCCTGGTCTATCGACAATAGTAATATTAAATTCCTACAACAATAGTAACCACCTAGTCACTCTACCGCTAGTCAATGGTTTGTTCATCAAATATTTAATCGCGGAATGATCAATATGTACAAATACTTCATATCCTGTAATATAGTGCCTGAACTTATTAATTGCAAAAATTACAGCTAAAAACTCATTCTCTATAATTATATAATTTGATTCAGCGGAAGAAAAATTCTTACTAATATAATAAATAGAATAGGATTGTTTATTTTCCTCTTGTCCTAAAGCTGCACCAATAGCCAAATCTAAAGGATCAGAGGAAATTTGAAAAGGCAATGACCAGTTAGGACCTCTCAAAACTAGTGCATGTACTAACTTTTCCTTCAATGCTTCAAAAAACTGTTGGCAAGCTGTGGTCCAAGAAAATTCACTATCCTTAGCTAGAAGTCGAAAAAGAGGGGCAACTATCTTAGAAAAGTTTTCACTGAATCTTCTATAGTAACCAGCATGTCCTAAAAAACCTCTTACTTCCCTTTGAGTTTTGGGTGTAGGAAGATGTAGAATGATTTCAATCTTTGCTGGATCAACCTAGATACCTTTACTAGAAATCAAATGGGCAAGTACCACTCCCGCTTTGCACATTAATCTACATTTCTTATCACTCAAGGCAAGATGGGCTTCTGACAATGAAAAAATACTTTCTCCAGATTTTTGAGAGCTTCCTGAAAAGAATCACCAAACACAGAAAAGTCATCCATATAAATTTCTACAAATTCTAGATCAACAAAAATGGCCAAGACTTACCTTTGAAAGGTAGTCGGGGCATTACATAAACCAAAGGGAAGCACTTTATAAGAAAATGTACCCCATGGACATGTAAAAGTAGTTTTATCCTGATCTTTGGGTGCAATTTGTATCTGGTTATAACCACTGAAGCCATCCAAAAAGGAAACATATTTCTTTCCTGCAAGGGCATCAAGCACCTGGTCAATGAAAGTGAGAGGGCAATAACCTTTGAGAGTGGCTTTGTTTAATTCTTGATAATCAATACAAATATGTCATCTTCCATCTTTCTTAGGTACTAGCACTAATGGAGAGACCCACTGACTGTCGGAAATAGGATAGATAAAACCAGCATCCAAGAGTTTTTGTACTTCTTCCTTCACAATATCTCTTAGAGCTGGATTCATTCACCTTTGGGATTGTCGGATAGGTCGGGTTCCTTCCTAAATATAGATATGATGTGTACAAGTTTCAGGAGGAATACCCTTCATATCTTCATAGCCCCATGCAAAGGCACTAAGATGGTTTTGCGACAAATTCACAAGCTACTCCTGCTGAGATGAGTCCAAATCTAAACTAATATGCAAGGATTTACCAGGTTTAATCTCAACAAGAGTAGTATCAGGCTCATGAGTACTCAAGGGATTGGTCAAATGCAACGGTACAAAAGAACGAGAATCATGATTATCTTGAAAATCTAGGCTGAAAATCTAGCTCAATGGCTCAAAATTAGGCATAGTGTCTAGATTATTTAGGAAATCTTGAATCTCATCTTCTTGTGAAGACCCAGTATAATGATGGATAAGTGAAATGGGCTAAGTCTCCTCATCACTGCTTTGATCCAACCATAAAGTATCTCGAAGGTCTTGAATGGATCTAGCAGGGGGGTATAAGGTAACTTTCTTCCTAGAATCTCCATGCAAAATATACATATCAGCGGAATGACATCCAATATATGCATCAGCTGTAGCAAGCCATGGTCGACCCAAGATCAAGGGATGTCCTCCTACTAGGTTCTTTGGCTGAAGCACAATGAAATCAGCAGGATATTCCCATAATCTAATGAGATGATCACATCATCCAATACTCCTTCTGGCTTAATTTTAGATCTATCTGCTAATTCAAGCACAATGGGAGTAGGGCGAAGATGAGACAACTGAAGTTGATCCATGGTTTGCTTAGTCATGACATTAATGGCTACCCCCAGGTCTATAAGAACATTAGGGACAAGGAAATTACCAATCTGAACTGAGACAACAGGGTTTCCAGGATCAATATATTTTTCCATAGACACACATCCTGTCATCAACTATGTTGCCCTACCAACAAATTGAATGGTTTGGGGTTCCAATCTCTTCCTCCCGGGTTTCTTGAGACAGAGTTCCTTAATAATATTGGTACAAATGGGGATCTCTTTGATCGCTTGAAGCAAAGGTATCTTAATGAAAAGATTCTAAAGCTCTGATGCCAAGCTAGTCTCAAAAATAGGCTCACTTCTTTCCATTACTAGCCTCTATGGGAAGGACGGCTGGGTGGAAGAACATGGCAAGGATTCAGAGGGTAAGGGCTGCTTAATGGTAGCTTTCGAAGAATGGTTAAGAGTTTCATCTTCTCCTTTCTCTTCAACAATCACTCTAGGTTGCTTCTAATTTTTTGATGTTATAGTCTTTCCCGATCTTAATTGAATATCATGAACCCCAACTCGAATAGACTGGTACTCGAATGGTAAAGGTGGGTTTGTTACATAGATCATTTGCACTGCTTTATTGTTGTTAGGATTGGGTATAGGTTGAGCAGGAAACTGAGGAGGTCGAAAAGGTGGAGGTAAAGGAAATGGTGGAGTAGACTGACTCGAAAGTTGAGGCATTGAATAAGGTGTATGCATAGATGGATATGACTGCATGGGTGGCTGGTAGGAATATGGAGAATGAGTTGGTCTGTTAGGCCCCTATACTACTAGTGTAACCCCTTATTGTTATTAGTATAACCCACTTATTATATTAATGTACCCATGTAGTGCCCATATTGTTACTATTGTGCCCCATAGAAACCCACTATTGTTATTATTGTGCCCTTACATTATTATTGTTATGTCAGCTCTGATTATGTTATGACCCCTTAGACTCCTATATATAGAAAGGAGGTATTTTCATTTGTATCATCCAAGAATTGTTCATTTATGTAATGTAAAAGAGGTTTCCCCCTCGAAGAGGCTGGATTCTAAGGCATTGATCTATCTTTTCTATCTTTTTCTTGAGCTAGTTTCATAACATTTGGTATCAGAGCTTTGGATTCTAGGGTTTTTCTACTCCAAAAAGGTCATAAGTGTGCTGAGAAGAAATTATTTTACATAGAATTGAAGAGGAAGGAAAAATCATATTGGAACCTGGAGTAGTAATAGAAACAAGAACCCGACAGCTACGAAATCGATCAATTTCAGAGTATCTCATCAAGTGGAAGAACTTACCCGTTGAATATTCCACATGGGAGGACAAGAATTTTATATAGAAGCATCAAGAACTACTCAAGCGTTGAGGACAATGCTTTTTGAAGGAGAGGGGCATGTTAGGCCCCTATACTACTAGTGTAACCCCTTATTGTTATTAGTATAACCCACTTATTATATTGATGTACCCATGTAGTGCCCATATTGTTACTATTGTGCCCCATAGAAGCCCACTATTTTTATTATTTTGCCCTTACATTATTATTGTTATGTCGGCTCTGATTATGTTATGACCCCTTAGACGCCTATATATAGAAAGGAGGTCTTTTCATTTGTATCATCCAAGAATTGTTCATTTATGTAATGTAAAGGAGGTTGCCCCCTCGAAGAGGCTGAATTCTAAGGCATTGATCTATCTTTTCTATCTTTTTCTTGAGCTGGTTTCATAACATGGTCCTCTCCAACCTTGTTGCCATGGTTGAGAAGGTTGCCCATGCTGATATTGATTCCCATACTGCCACTGCTGATTAGTGTTAGGATAAGAATATGCATGTGAATTATAACCAAAATAGTGTGGAGAAAATTCAGGATCCATACCTGCACCTACCTGAGGCCAATTCCTTCTTTCTCCCATAGCATACAAGTATTCAGCTTCAGGCTGTCCCCTTGTAAATACAACTTTAAGTCTTGGTATAGAGGGACATTTTTCTGTGACATGGTCTTCTACACAAATAGCACATTTATTATTTTTTTTCAAATTAAGAGGACACTCTTTAGGAGGATGCTTGTCTCTACATTTAGGACAGAAAATACATAATGACTCTTGTTCCTTCATGAGTTTTTACTGAAATTTTAAAGAGCCCAACTGTTTGGTAACAGTATTCATTATATCAATTTTCATGTTTCCATTTTATTTTCTAGTCCAATAATCATAGCATCAGTAGATTCAGTTTTTCTATTTCTATTTCGAGTTAATCTACTGGATCTATACTAATTTCTTGAAAATTTCTTGCATAATTCACAAATTTGTTCAAAATTTTGCTAAGAAATATCACCTTGTCCTAAGAGAATTAAATTATTTCTAGCATTATTAGTAAGTCCTCTTAAGAACAAGGTTCTAATAGTACTGGGATCAATCTTAAGTTTCGACCTTTGTAAAATGTACAGAAATCTTTCTAGGTAATCTTCAAGAGTTTCATCATCATCATGTATGATTGTAAAAATCTCATCCTGCATTTCCTGAGTTTTGAAATATTCTTGATATTTGGACAAAAACACTCTCTTCATCTGATCCCAAGAGGTTATAGTGTTTCCTCCTAACCCCATAAACCAGCATAGAGCTGAGTCCTTGAGAGTAACAGGAAATAATCTTAACTTCTGAGTGTCAGTTGAATAATCATAACTTCTACACAAAATATCAAACTCGAATAGAAAAGAGTCAGGATCTTCATGAACTTTACCATGGAAATGAGGAAGAGTTGACGGTGGAACATTCTTCATTTGCACCACAGTATCAGGATCCACAATTGGAAACACAAAAGTGGATTGCTCTCCACTTACCTGGTTTTCACCAATCCCTTCCACATGATCTTCATGGTCCGCCACTGTTTCCCTTTTACTTGGACCGCTCTCAACAGGCTGAACCACACCTAAGTTGTTGTCAGCGGAATCCAGGTCGATTGTTCCTGCGTGATGGGTTTGAATTGGATTGGGCTTCCTGCTCACAGAAGGAGACCCAATATGAGAATTATTTTCAGAATTCTTTCGGCCCTTAGTGGGATTCTAACCCTTACCTTTTCTAGGCATTCATTTCAAAAAAGAAAGAAAAATAAAAAGCAACTTCTAATAAAAAATGTTGTCAAAAATCAATTAACACTAGTAAAATTCCTTCAAAGAAGCTTTTCCAAACAATACTGCAAAAATAAAGGAAAAATTACCTCTATTGTATAATCGAAAATTCTTACCAAATCAAATCACCTCCCTGGCAACGGCGCCAAAATGTTGGGTGCAGGAATAAAGAAACAATCCATATACATTTATCATGTCATAAGCATTTAATGAAA
Organism: Pinus tabuliformis; assembly: GCA_031772625.1. NCBI lineage: Eukaryota > Viridiplantae > Streptophyta > Pinopsida > Pinales > Pinaceae > Pinus > Pinus tabuliformis. Next base: position 366,386,599 of record CM062816.1, read on the forward strand.
GAAATAATATTGTAGGAACTAGACTAAGAAGGCTTGTTGTATCACACCAACGTGCACTAGTGCAGATTCATTTCTCCTTCTTGGACCAGGCAGGGAAAACCAATCAAACAGAATTGCAGAAAAGGAGATATCACACCAATATGCACTGGTGCAGGGCTATTTCTCCTGCTTGGACCAGGTGGAGGAAAACCAATCTGAAATCAAGTGCAGGAAAGGGAATTTATCTACTTCACACAACGGATCCGCTTTGACTCAGATAGGAATGCATGTGCTTAAAATTAATTCACACTTGACAATATAAACACCAATTATGGGAAAACAGGAAATGGGGTAAACATGTTGAGTTGGTTGGTCCCTAACCAACCAGTGTGTTTCCCCTTTAAATAAAAATGTTGCTCAGTACTTTAATCAATTCATCAACTCAAATACATAAATGTGATTTGTAAAACATGAGGCGGAGCTCCCTTTTATTAATTCACTTAGGCAAGTACATACGTTAATACATCGTCCAGCCCAAATTCGGGCGATAACAAAATATAGCAACCTGTTACTGCCTCTCTAGCTGTGTCTCTGTTCTATCCAAAAACTCCCTTACTCCTATTTACATTCTACATTATATAGATCTTTGGCCAAAGGCCAAAATAGATCGTTCAACCAATTACATAACCAACCGCAGAATTTAGCTTTACGGCCTTTAAACTTAGACAGTTAGAAAAACTGGTCATAGCCAATCTCCAGCTTTCATTCTTCACAGCTTCGATCTCGGCTACCTTTGAATCAATCTTGCTGTCATGGTTGACGCTGCTCAAAACGAGGCAATTCGATCTCGGCTGCCTTTGGATCAATCTTGTTGTCGTGGTTGAAGCTGCTCAAAACAAGGCGGTGATCAAGGAGGTTTGGATCTGCTGCAAGGATTTGTTGTGTTGGCAACGGTGCAAGATCCAATCCTGCACTAGGATCAACAGTCATGGTAAGTACTCTAACTACCAAATAAACATTGGAGATATCGATAAGTTACAAAGAATGATTAAAAGTAAGAAATCATGTAATAAATGATTAATTAATGCTAAGTTAAATTAAAAGTATGAAAAATAAAGTTTATACGAAATATGTCACCGTGCTTGGACTGGTGCAAGATGAGGGTGTATAAGAGAGGTAAAACAGTGGTAAATGGTTATGATTTAGGAAGGGGAAAATGGCAAAAAGAGAGAAAATTAGGGGGCTAACAACTACATATACAACATGTACATAGCATCCTATGTACACAACACCACATATCCAACATGTACATAGCACCATCTATACCCAATGCTGCATATGCAACATTCACACAACACTATCTATACCATCATGTACATAACATTGCATAAACAACATGTACACACACTATATATACACAACACCGCATGCACACAACATCACATATGGAACATGTAAAACATATACAACATATGCACAAAAGTAGTACCACACATCCAAAAGTACACTATCTCTACCAAGAAACCTTGCTTTCAATGTCTCTCCGCCATCCATGCTTATCCCAGCATCTCACAGACCACAATGATTTCATTTCACTGATGTATCCCTCGGTATAACCTGTCCATAACATAGACATAATATAATCACATAACAACTCATAACCACATGATACTGGCCTCATATATTTGTCATGACTACTCCTCCACTTGATTCCTCATAAACCAGGGACCTCTTCATGTCATTCACCTGTGCAAGCAATCATTCCTCCATAAGAATGATTCCTAATGACCCTGTCAGACAACAACATACACACACGCAGACACACAAAAGTATTAGCATTAAACAATATGTCAGACAACGACATACACACACATAGACACACAAACATATATATATATATATATATATATATATATATATATATATATATATATATATATATATATATATATATATATTAACATTAATAATCATGACGCATGATGACCCTGTCAGACATGACATACATACATGTATACACATATAGACATCAGCATAATCATGATCACAACATAATTACTATATATCATAAGGTTAAGGTTAAGAGAACTCCCTTTATCTGTGCACACCATGCACAACATTGAGAACAACAGTTCCCAACATAGCCAAGGCATAGGACGCCTCAAATCCATTCACATTCCTTTCTTGATTACCTTTACCATCACTATCCTACCATCGTCTATGTACACCAATGGACCCAACTAGTCCAACTGGTTGTTCTACTCTTGCCTTCAACTGCCCTTATACATGCATTGAGCTTCATCCAGGTCTTATCTTACCTGTCGGGTACCACACAGCTCTCCCCAAGCTCCATTAACTTTCATCTTTTCCAATCAATTCAAAAGGCTCTCAAAACATAAAAGGCAAGACCAAGAAGAAAATAAGAAAAAAACCATGGAAAACTAGCAAAAATACAAGACCACAAACACAATAACATGGCCATGCACAAGACGCAAACAAAATCGCAACCAAGAACACAAATCACAAAATACCAAAAGCACAAGACTGACAATAGACACCATGACTCAATCCCCATGGTTCCCAGTGCTTCCAAAGGAAATTTCAACCTGAGCCTTCTCCAAGATTTCATGGTAGTTTCTTTGCCATGCAATCCCCTGCATCATATTGCCATAAACACATAATTGTCAGTGCATAAATAAACATAACAATACACTAGTTACCTTACCTTGCTGTGCCAATCACATTGCTTGCAAATAAACATATCCACACCATCTCTCAAGGGACTCCAATCCTTGATGAATCTAGCTATAGCTAGACACCAGTTGTTATACTTGTCAAGTACATGTTCATGACTATAGCACATATCCACATAATGTCAGACAAAATCAAGGTTAATAAGACTTCATGTATGCAAATCACACATTCATTTGGAATTAGGGTTTCCAAAGATAGTGATGAGGCTCATCACTAGGTAAACTACATGGGTCACAATGCCACTCTCCATCTTATTAAATTGTCTTTTCTCACATTTATTTACAGATTTTATTATATTTTGCTTAATGAGAAGAGTAAAATTAAGTTACTATGTCCTATGGCCTAATGTGTGGTAAATGCAGGAAATTGGAACAGTTTGAGTTGACTTGAGTACAATGACTCAGGGTAGGCAAGCAAGAGATATTATAGGAAGTGATCTCCCTCCTTAACTCCTCAAATCAGTCAAAGATTCTCCCCCTCTATCTCATCAGCTCGGTGTCACTGGCAGCTAAGCAAGCCGACTTCATTAGCATCCAAGCTAGTGTCAGTCAAGGAAAAGTTATTCTCGAGTTAGGGATCCATGTATCCCTATTTTTGGGGGAGTTTTTTGTAGCTCCAATTTTTTATAAATAAGCAAGCTAAGGGACTCATTAGGATTCAAAGTTTTAGTGTATCAAAGAGGCCATTAGCTGAAGCACATTTGACTGTTATTGTTATGGTGTATTTGACATTTTTGTGATAATGAGAAATTATGTTTTGATCCAGCATTGAGTTGACTCAGAGGGTTGAATCTCTTGGGTTAGGGCCAAACCCTAGCAGCAGAATTTCCTCTCTTTTGTATCAGTATTCTTAGTTTAGAATGTTGATTAACTACTAAAGTTATTTATGTTTCTGTTTAGCTTAGAAGGTTGATTAGGTTGTTGCTTATCCATTTTGTCATTAGCTTAACGAGTAGATTAGTGTTGCAGTCTAGTGAAGTAAAATATACCAAGAAACCTTGTTACAGTGACCTTTATCTCATCTCCCTTATGGTATCATGATTAGGGGACCCCACTTTCATAGCCCAAAAACAAAGTTTATCTTTTGTTCATTGCCTAGATTAAGTCTCATCCTTAGCTAGATAATTGTTTATGATTCCTTGGAAATATTTGTAGTTGTTATTCTGCTTCTTAAGGTTGTTGTAGCTTAGAAGGTAGTCCATTTCACAGATTTAGTCCTTAACAATAGTTAGATCAGATTTTCTAAATTCAACTCATATTTTCCATGTTGACATGCAATAATTTGTAAATGCAAAGAGAGACAGATTTTATTGTAGCGATTATTGATCTGCAGGAAGGGACTTCCCCAACCAACTCCACCTAGGTCCTCTCCACCTTTTGTTGACACATACTAGCCCATATTCTGAACCTCTATTTTCCAGCCACTGCAAGCAAGTTGTCTTAGGAAAATCCGGCCTTCTTGGAGTGTTGGGCTGGCCTTGGGTGATGATCACCTTCCCTAGACCTTCCACATGTTAGGTCCCTATACTTTTAGTTAACCCGTTATTGTTATTAGTACAACCCCATTATTATATTGTTATGCCCATGCAGTCCCCATATTATTATTATTGTGCCCCATAGAAGCTCACTATTATTATTATTGTGCCATTACATTATTATTGTTATGTCGGCGCTGATTATATTATGACCCCTTATACTCCTATATATAGAAAGGAGGCCTTGTCATTTGTATCATATAAGAATTGTTCATTTGTGTAATGTAAAGGAGGTTTCCCCCTAGAAGAGGCTTATTTCTAAGGCGTTGAGCTATCTTTTCTATCTTTTTGTGAGCTAGTTTCATAACATTTGGTATCAGAGTTGTGGATTCTAGGATTTCGCTACTGCAAACAGGTCATCGTGGAATTTTCACTATAAAATTTTTATGCGATGTTTTAGAAGCTAAAAAAAAAACCCATTTGTGAGAACATCTCGCTGAACCTTGGGTCCAAATTTTAGATCTTGTCCCGCTATATTTTCGGAGATATGATCTGAGGAAGTTATGGTTTTTGTAAGCTCCATAATTTCATCTAAAACAGGTCATCATGGAATTTTAGCTATAAAGTTTTCGCTACGAAGTTTCAGAAGCTAAAAAAACCCATTTGAGAAGAAATTGTTCTGAACCTTGGATCCAAATTTCAGATCTTGGCTCGCTATATTTTCGGATATATGACCTAAGGAAGTTAGGGTTTTTGCAGAATCCCGAATTACATCCTAAACAGGTGATCTTGGGAAAATCGTCATAACTTTCTCTCTGAGCATCAGATTGAAATTTCATAAGAAGATACAAAAAGAGGAGAGACATGATTTTGTTTGGGTATAATTTTCAGAACCTAAGGTTTAAACAGTGACACATGGCACATCGTACAAGTTCACTCTCCTGAACTATTCTATAATTAGGTCATCGCAAGAGATTGGGAATAAATGTTTCTTCGGGAATCCAATTGCGATCAGACTTGTGGAGTTAGAAAGAAGAATCATATGGCTATTACAGGCTGAAATTTTAGAACTTAAAGATTCGAAATTACAGATTACAGTCGTTTCAAGATCAAGCTCATAAAATCAAGAAAAAGCGAGATGAGGAAGTTTTTATGGTATAATTGGCTTTCTTCTTGTAAATCACTTGTCACTTGGTCAATTTTCACAGAAGAAATGATAACACATTATGAGGATACAAAGAGTAACACCTTCTTTAGCCAATTGATAAATCTTGAACAAAAGGGTTCAATGGCAAAGCACATTGAGGACTTTAAAAAATTGAATATAAGGGTAAATGATATTCCAGAGAAGCAAAGGATTGATGTCTTCATAGGGACTTTAAAGGATAACATTCAACATGAGGTTCATCTTTGGGAACTTGATTCATTGGAGAAGGCATTCTGGTTGGCAAGAAAAATTAAAAGTGAAATTATGGAAACAAGTAATCCCACCACTCACAACTATAATTATGGAAGTGTTTTTTCTCCTAGCCTTCCACAACCTACAAGGTTTACACGACAACAATTGGAAGAAAAAAGAGAAAAAGGGTTTTGTTACAATTGTGATAGCAAGTACACTAAAGGTCATAAGTGTGTTGAGAAGAAATTATTTTACATAGATTGTGAAGAGGAGGAAGAAAAGGAACAAGAAATGTCAAAAGAAGAGGATATACACTAGGAATAAACCCTAGAGAAAGAAGAAATGAATCTGACCCTATCTTGTAATGCATCGGTCGGAGTTACCACTCCTCAAACTATCAAGATAGAAGGACATATCAAGAAGAAAAAGGTTCAAGAAGTGAAATATCACATCGAGAAAAAAGAAATGAATCCAACCATATCTTGTAATGCATTGATCGGAATTACCTCCTCAAACTATCAAGATAGAAGAACATATCAAGAATAAAAATGTTCAAGAAGTGAAAGATCACATCAAGCATCAAGAAATGAATCCGACCATATCTTGTAATTCATTGGAAGAAATTACCACTCCTCAAACTCTCAAGATAGAAGGACATATCAAGAAGAAGAAGGTTCAAGCATTGAAATATCAGGAAGAAAGGTATCAAGAAACATCAAAAGAAAAGGATACTCACCAATAACCAACCCCAAAGAAAGAAGAAATGAATCCGACCATATCTTGTAATGCATTGGTCGGAATTACCACTCCTCAAACTATAAAGATAGAAGGACATATCAAGAAGAAAAAGGTAATAGTGTTGATTGATTTGGGTAGTACCCATAATTTTATTCATTGTAAGATAGCCAAGGAATTGAATTGCTTCCTATATCCAGCACCATAGTGTCAAGTGACGGTTGTAAGTAGAGGAACCATAAATTGCTCTAGAAAGTGTCATAATATCAAGCTATCCATGGGAGAATATGTATTGAATAGCCCAATGCTTTCCATTCCAATGGGTGGTGCTGATGTTGTACTAGGAGTCCAATGGCTACAATCCTTGGGTACAATAGCTTTTAATTTTCAAGAACTTCTCATGAAATTTTCTTCGAAAGGAAAGGAAGTTGAATTAAGGGGTATCACAGAAAAACCATGAAAGATAATCAACTCTAAGGAATGACAAAGCTTCTAAATAAAGAAAAACAAGGCGTAATTTCACAATTATGTTCACTAATTGTTCCCACATCGAAATCATCTATTTCTCCAGATCTTCAAAAAGTCTTGGACAAACATTCCAAGGTATTTGAGACTCCCAAAGGTCTCCCACGTATTCATGATCATGATAATGCTATTCATTTGATTCCAGGAAGTGTTCCTCCAAACATCAGGCTTTATAGATATCCATATGCCCAAAGGAGTGAAATTGAACATATGGTTGCAGAAATGGTAGAGGTTGGTATAATTATCCAACCAAATTTGGTAAACAAAGCAAGGGATGAATGGAAGAATGGTGAAGCAAGGTGGGAACTCATTCAAAAGTTGTCGAAGATCCCAATTCCAACAATATTGTCAGAACTTGACAAGGAAGGAAAAATCATATTGAAACCTGAAGCATTCACAGAACCGAGAAGTCGACAGCTACGAAATCGATCAATTTCAGAGTATCTCATCAAGGGGAAGAACTTACCCTCTGAAGATTCCACATGGAAGGATGAGAATTTTATACAGAAGCATCAAGAACTACTTAAGCGTTGAGGACAACACTTTTTGAAGGAGAGGGGAATGTTAGGTCCCTATACTTCTAGTTAACCCGTTATTCTTATTAGTACAACCCCATTATTATATTGTTCTGCCCATGTAGTCCCCATGTTGTTATTATTGTGCCCCATAGAAGCCCATTATTATTATTATTATTGTGCCATTACATTATTATTGTTATGTCAGCTCTGATTATACCATGACCCCTTAGACTCCTCTATATAGAAAGGAGGTATTGTCATTTGTGTCATCTAAGAATTGTTCATTTGTGTAATGTAAAGGAGGTTGCCCCCTCGAAGAGGCTTATTTCTAAGGCGTTGATCTATATTTTCTATCTTTATGTGATATGGTTTCATAACACCACAATTGTCATGCACCTTTCCAACACCTCATCCCTTCTTGTCCTGCAAAACCTCTCATCCAACTCCCTGTAGCAGTTCAGGACATCCTATAGCATTTGAGGACATCCTGTAGCAGTTGAGGACATCTTATAGCAATTTCTTGTAGCAAACCTGTAGTAGCCTATTTTGACCCTATTTTGAGCTATAATGATAGCATAACCTAATTTAGGAGTAGGTTAACCCCTCATCTTGGACTCCATGACCAGAAGTGCCAATTAAACCATTCCCTTCACTCCTTTCCTTCCTGCAAGATCATATAACATTAGCTCTTTTATTTCTAATTTTAACAATTATAGCTTCTTCTATTTTGCAAGTGTGAATGAGACAGTTAATGCATGCATGTTTGACTTATGAAATGATAGAGTAAGATTCCATTTTCAAGCAACCCTGGTAGCTAGGTGATCAAGTACAATATTAGCATAGTTTCCTTTCTAAGGTGATTTGTGTCATTTCATAGCATTTACAAGTTGACAGCTTTTGTAGAAATTTTGAATAATATGACACTTATTCACAGAGATTATCCTGATTATACACTATTGCAGAATGCATGCATAATACATAACCTCCTCTACGTTGATCATTAATTTTGCAGTATTCAGAAACAATCGCATGCGCACCTTGAAGCATCAATTACACATATCAACACAGTATATCACGGGGAAAGCATACAGCGGAAAAACCCAACTATCTGTATATTATATTTATTGAGAACATGTAACAATACATAGTACAATACTCCTCACAAGTTCTCAGTACTATCTCCACCTGTTACACACAAACTAGCTCAGATCTGATGCCTCAAATCTCCTCCATTGTTTGCCTGCCTCCACTGCGCAATCCTGCAAGAGAATAACGATGAATGGCTGAAGAAAACTTGTATTTCCTTGGCTGAACCATGCAATCCTCATTGGCATTACTCAATCCCACTGATTGTGCAAGATCTCATGCACAACTATAGTCACAACTGATAGCAATCTCAACCTCTAACACATGTCTCCACTGAACTGTCCATGCACTGAGTTAACTGATGTATTCATTAGTTTCTTTATGAGTTAATAATTGGTGAATTAATTTAACAATTAATTCACATCACTCATCACTAGTGTATTCTACAATTAGACTAAATACAACTAGTTTAACCAAGTCAAACTGAACACAAATCATCAACTCCACAATCAACTCCACCAAACTCAACCACATGAGTTTTAACTGAAGTCCTGCATGCAATAGCTCAACTGACCCACAAGAAAAGTGTATTTCCTTCTGACAGCTGAATGTGCCGCATCTGTAGCTCAAACTGAAGTGCTCCAAGAGGATAAGATAATGTTTATAGTCAAAATATTATTATGAGCTAATAATATTCGATTGTTCTATTTTTAGCCTAGCAGTCTAACAATAGAAACCGCCCATATGTATAAAAATAGAAGTCTGTTTATTTTTACCAACATGACCAATCATCCACAAATAGCATCCTACAACTCATAGACCATGATCCATATGTCTAAAAATAGACTTTGCGCCAAAAGTAGCCTGCGGGCCCACTTAGTGAAGGCGACTTCTTTCCACTAAGCTTCATCATCTTGTTGCATTCTCAACATCTTTCATTTCTTAGTTTTACAAGAATTTACCTTCTTTGCACTAGAAATAGCTTTACATTCCACTGTCATTAGTCAGAGTCCCTTTAGTTCAATAGAGGAATGGTCTGGAACACTAATGGTCAAGTGCCCCAATTGAGAAGTGACATGAGTAGAATGATGCTTCTGTTGTGTATATAGCATTGTCACCTCCAAGTTTTTACAAAACCTCAGTTGATAAAGTAAATCTATTAGCCCTAGGAGTTGCAACAGTCTTGCTGTAATACTAAGGCTCATCACTTTTTGGCGTTGGTGCCAAGGAGTTATCTAGGTAGATGTAATTTCTAATTTTTCTTTCTATTTTGCATTTGTTGGATGGATGTTACTCTTGCTTTCCTTTTTGTATTGCATTTGGTTTTGAAAAAACTCATAAAAAGAAGAAATATATTTCTTTCATGCCTCGTAGGAGTAGAGACACTTTAGGTAAATTCTTGCCAAATACCCCCACACCATCAAATAGTCAACCTTCCCTCTTCTTCAGTGACTTCCATCTTCCCTCTCTAATTGTAGGAGAGTTAGAGGACCCCTTAGGTGAATAACCTAAATTCTTTGAAGAGCCTACTGGGGAAGAAGAAGAAGAGACCATTACACACACTTACACCATAGCTGGAAAAAAAATGAGGCTGAAAACAGAAATGAGGGTGCTTTTCCCATTAGAGAGACTAATGGAGATACTAGGATGAAAAATATAAGTCCCTCTTCCCTTCCTCACTTCCATGGCTTAACCTCATAGGACCCTGATACCTTCTTGTTTGAGTTTGTTGTAATCTACAGAACTTATGATTATACCTCTGATGACCAGAAGTTGAAGTTGTTCTCATCCACCCTTAAGGATGCAACCTTGCGCTAGTTCACGGGTCTACGTAGGGATAGCATCACTACCTAGACTCAAATGAAACAATCCTTTAACAACAAGTATAGGGACTATTGTAGGTCCAAAGACACCAAAGAGGAAATCTTTAGAATGACCCTAGGACCTGATGAATCCCTGGAAGATTATGAGGAAAGGTTCCAACTCAGTTACAAAAGGGCCAGATGCACCCTTGATCCTGAATCACTCAAGTTAGTCCTTCTTAGAGGAGTCAGGTAGGACATACTAGAAACCCTAAACATTTTTTCTGGATGGGACATTTATCAACTACCCTATAATGATATCAAGACAGTGTTCAAAAATCATTATACGGTTGCTCGAAAGAAGGGTAGGGCTAGTCAATCTTTGGCTAGTTCCTCTTCCTCCAACACATTTATCAAGAGTGAAATTGGAAACATGTTGGAGGACTTTAAAAGTGAAAATTTACCTTTTCTTTGCAAATGGAAACTATGTAGATCAAGAGGAAACAAGAGGAGGCAAAGAGAGACTTAACTATCCTTTGCCCTAAATGCACTAGGAGGCACCCTAGAAATGAATGTCCACTTTAAAATTTTATAGAGGTTTGCTTGGTTTGTGAGGAAAACCATTCCACAAATAAGTACCCTTCTCTACCTGGATTAAAGGTTGTATACCAAGGGGCTAAAAGTGGGGCTAAACAACTTTGTTATATCAATCAAAGGAGGCCTTAAGGACCTTGCACATACCAACAAGGCATGCAAGGTGCATCTTATTCCTATTACAATCCTAATCAGAATGAACCCCTTCCCCATTGGTGTTCTCCTTCTCACCCTTCATGTTCCACAACTTCTCCTTGGTCTTATGCACCTCAATATCCTCCCCAACCTACCAATCAACCATTTCATCCATATGCTTCTCCACATCCTTAGTGGAATACCTCATCACAAGGTTGGAGGCCTCAATTCAACCAACCTCCTGCTTTACTACCTCCACCTCCATCTCAACCACAACTAATTCATCCTGCTCCACCCAAGCAACCTTAGATGCTTGCTCAACCAAATCTAAACCCAAACAACAAACAGACACAATAGGTATATAGTGGAGAGACATCTTACCCTGCCTATGTTGTGGAAATTCAGTAAATCAACCTCAGGTCTGGAAGAGTGCTCCCAGATAACCAACCTCCATCTCCACTTGAGGAGCTTGAAGATGAAAAGGAAGAGAGTGTTCCTAAAGCCAATCCACCTCCTTTTCCTGAAAGACTGATCCATCCTAGTCAAAACACCCCATAAGAGACTAAACTTTTGGGAGAATTGAAAGTTTGTGTGTTAAAATCCCACTCCTCCAAGCCATCAAGGATGTCCCCATCTACAACAAGCTAATCAAGGAGAAATTCTTCAAACATCCTGGGAGGAGAAAGAAAGACATCCCTACAATTAATGTCATTGGTCATTTGTATGACCTAATGCTGGGGAGAGTGATTTTCCCAAAGTATCTAGGCCCTGGAAGTCCTGTGGTAGATGTGCACATTGATGGCATCATTGTCCCTCACACCTTGATTGATTTTGGGGTTGCCATTAATGTGATGAATAAGGAGGCCATGCTCAAACTAAATATCTAAGGATCCTTAATAAAGACCACAATAGTATTGTAACTTGCAGACATATCCACAGTAGCTCCTGAGGGATTTATTGAGGATGTAATTGATCCAGGTGGATATTGGTGGCCACCCGCTAATTCCACTTGGATCCCCTCTAGTGCTTCTTACAGTTTTTTTCAGTTTCCTTAATTATAGCACAGTTTACTACTTTTAGCAGTTTTTCGGGTCCTAAACTTCCGGAGCCGTTTTGAGGCCCTAAACGACATTTTTTGGGAAATCTACCGCCAGAAAAAAGTCATCTGTAATAATATGCAGCCTTTAGGGTATTTAAGCTTCACACCATCATATAGGTGAAACCCACCGCCGGAGGTGTAAGGTTCCCATCATTTAGGATGGGACAGCCACCGCGGGCTCCTCATGCAGTCAGGATATCCAATAGCTCTTAGGCCAGGCAGTTGTTTCGTAGCTCAACCCTAATCAGGAGGGAGAGGAGATAACATCCGGCTTGTAACATATAGGGCCCCAAAACATAAGACTACTGCCAGCGATTTTTCTGATAAAAATCATCTTTTCCGTCGTAGTCCTCAGAGAGATCTTTCCAACAGGCTATCACGCACGTCAAACAGAGATAGTATGACCAATTCGCGACCCCGGGAAGTTGATGTACCAACTTACCCAAAAACGGGGCCCACAATTTGGCGTTTCATCTTCTAGGGTTAGGTTTTGGAATGTGAAGGGTTTGCCATTGTTTCTCAACAATAAATAGGCCTTCGAGCCTCATTGTAAGACAATTCAGAGGCATGTAGCCACCACATCTCTTCTCAGAGATAAGCTACCATCACCCTAGCTAGTTTATTTCCATTTCTGTTTGTAAGCATATTTCAGTATTTTACAGTAATGAATTGAGGTATTATTTCCGCTGCATATCTGTCTTTATGGTCATCTCTGTATTTTATTGCGTTCCTGTTTAAATCCAGATCAGTGGTATCAGAGCGGTCTGCTTTTCTTCTCTATTTTTCTCTGCATGTCCCCAACGAGGTCGGGATATAAGGAGTTAGGGCTTGAACTGGTCGAACCTTTGCAAGACCAGCCTCGCAAATCCCGACGGCCTCCCATGGCGAATGAAAAGAAAGACGAGGGGGCAGGAGATCCTATCAAAATCTTGCTCGAAGAAGCCCTCGAGCGACAAAGGAACGCGATGATGGACAACTTTGCCCAAATCCTTCAGCGGCTACCCAGGGGCGACGCATCGGCTTCCAACAGCAACTCTGGAAATGCCACACCATTTAAGGTACAAGTTAATTTTGAAATCCCCATATTCGAGGGTCAGATAGACGCAGATGCCGTCGATAAATGGTTAAATGTGTTAGAGGGTTATTTTTCTGTTCATGATTTTTCTAGTCGGGAAAAGATTATTTTCGCTCTTCTCAAAGCAGCCCCCCACGTCAAGGATTGGTGGGAAACCTACTGCGAACAGAAGGATGAAAGTACAGGCTCACTATTTTCAGTCGCACCAACTTGGGATTCATTCCAAGATGCCATCAAGGAGCAGTACTACCCTGTCGGAAGCTATGAGGATCAATACATAAAGTGGACCACGCTACGGCAGGGAAGGGACGAAGACGTACCAGAGTTTACCAATATTTTCCATACCCTTCGCACAAAGTTGGGTATCAAGGATACAGAGCAGCATTTGGTACTCAAATACCGTGGTTGCCTACACAAGTACATCCAAGAAGAAATAGAATTCCTGAACATCTCCTCGCTCGGCATGGCATACCGATATGCCGTCAAGGTCGAGCAAAAGTTTAAATAGAAGAAGCGAGACTTTGGGTCTGCGAATCCAAAACAAGGGAAAGGTGCCCCCAAACCACAGAACAAAGGACAAAGCCAAGGCGGGGCGGCCCAAGACAACCCGCCAAAGCTGTAAGTAAAGAACAGCACCGCAAAGTCGAAAAAGGACACCAGAAAGTGGTGTGAGTTCCATAAGAGCTCCACTCACAACACAAGTGAGTGTCGGGCCAAGCAGTCACTGGTGGCTGAGCTAAAGGTTTCAGAATCAGATGCATGTTCTGACTCTGAGTCAGAACTCGATAAGGGGAATGAAAAAGGGAAGCAGATTATCGATGCGGAGCCCAATGCCACCGTTGCCACCATGAAGATCCAGAAGGAGGAACCTGAAGATCCAGAGGAGGAGGAGTGTCTCTTCCACTCCCAGATGTGGGTAAAGGGCTCCCCGCTACAGTTCATTGTCGACAGCGGGAGCCAAAAGAACCTCATTTCGGTAGAGGTCATGAAACGGCTGGGCTTACCGACCACAGCACATCCACAACCATACACCATTGGGTGGCTGCACCAAGGATGGGATCTTCGCGTGAGCCAACAGTGTCGCCTTCCATACAACATCAAACCCTTCACGGATGAGGTATTGTGTGACATTGCTCCCCTCGAAGTTTGTGATGTGTTATTAGGACAACCATACTTGTGGAAGCGACATGTTGTGTATGAGTCAAGGCCCCGTGCTGTTATTGTTACTTTGGGAAATAAGTTGTACAAGATACCAGAGGTAGCACTGCCTACCGCCCTCTCTTTGGTTACTGCAAAACAATGCAGTAAGCTCATTTCCAAAACCAGGAAGTTTGTTTTCCTGATGATACGCCCTCAAGAAAAGAAGAAGACGGTGGCCATGACCTCTAGACAGGGCCCCTCCACACGAAAACTACAGATGGACAAGGTCCTGGAGGAGTATGAGGACATCTTCACCTCCCCCGCAGGGGTTCCTCTGCACTGTCAGGTCAAGCACTCCATTGATCTGACCCCAGGTTCGTCGTTGCCCAATGGACCAATCTATCAGCGCTCTGTTCTGGAGAACGATGAAATCAAGAGGCAAATTCAGGAGCTGCTGCAAAAAGGTCACATCCATCCGAGTTCATCGCCCTGTGGGAGCCCGATAGTGCTGGTACAAAAGAAGGATGGGACTTGGAGACTCTGTATTGACTATCGGGCGCTGAACAAGATCACTGTCTGTTACACTAAAATTTGTCACCATGACTATTTGCAGTTAGTATGGCTCCATCAACTGTCATACTATCCTCCTTGGCAAGTCTTATACCTCTGCTACTCATGTCAAACTCCAAGAAAGAGAGAAAGTCTTTAAAAATCTATATAACTCTCGGTACGCAGTTTCTCTTAGCCTTACCTGCGTGTGCGCACCTCAAGTTCACAATACCTGCGTACTTGTACGCTCTGTCTGTAAAGGGGTGGGTGCGTACTCCTGTAAAGGTCAAAAGGCGCAAGTTTTACTCCAAAAAAGTTACTTGTGGTCGATTCTAGAGCCTTCTAGAAGATGGTTTGACGTGTATTGAGCGCCTCCAGATGGTTCATGCATCCCAAAGAAAGAGGAACTTATCCCATCAAGAGGGGAGCTATCCCATTGAAAGAGGGGCTTATCCCATTGATGGTGGACCTGATTAACTTCCTCCAAAGCATTATAAATACAGGCATTGGGCCAGAGGGAGGGGAGGTTGAAAGCTGAACATTCCTAAGGGTAGATGCTGCTGAAATTAGGACTCCCTTTTAGAGCTTGAGAGGAGAGATTCCAATCCTTTCTTAGCTTCATTTGGAAGTGGGTGAGCTGATCAAAGTAAAGGAGAACTCTTGCTGGACCCTGGGAGGGACCTGCACAACACCAAGGCACTGGTTGTAATGGTTTTTTTTGCTTCCACTTAATACAATTAAGTTCATTTTTCTCAACAAGTTGTTATATATAATTTGTTTCATATACTCCTTGGTCTTTATGATGAATATGTTTTATTTTATGAGTTATTCAGGTGCTATGTAATCGTTTGCTTGTTAGTGAATGCAGGTTTCAAAGAGAAGGAGGAGCTCATCTGGATCGGAGAGGCTGGACTGCTACAAACAGCGTTGGACTAAAGGTATGCTTTAAACACCTGGTTGCTTGTATTCTAAATGCATATTTAGGGAAAGATAGTGCTTGATTGTTTTGTTTGTCACTAAAAAGCCTTAGCTTCTAGGGAGGTCGGTTTTGTCCGCAAAATTGACTCTTTCCGCATGACAAAATGGCGACTCCGCTGGAGAATCCATGGATTTGATTGATTTCTCTTTTGATTGATACTTTGATTTGAGAAACGTTGATTTCGTTCTAGTTTTTGACTTGATGATTGTGGGATTGGGTGAATTTAATTAATTTTGAGTTAGTTTTCATTTTTCATAATTTTGGGAGAGGTACGCACCCTCTGAGTTAAGCACAGTGCGTACTAGTACGCACTTTTGCTTTGTGCACAGAGTGTGGACGCACCTGTGTAAACAGGTTACCTGCGTACCCTGTCAAAAATTTGAAAAATTTTACATTTTTCTCTTTTTTATCAGTTTAGAATTTGTTTATAGGTTTTAGCCATTGCCCAGACCTGCTTGTTCCCTGTCAAAAACTTTCCTTGGTTAATTTCATTGGCATTGCTGCTCTAAGCTTTTATCAATTGGGTGTTTTGAGTCTCTTTCTTGAGAAATTCTTGATTTGTTTTCCTTTGGTCATTACTTGGAGGTTTCTCTCAGTCTTTACACAATTTTGAGTGTTTTTATTTTTTGATCTTTGGAACTCTCACCCAATTTTCTCGACTTGCACTTGATTGGTTCTTAGATTACATTAGAATCATCTTGTGTTTGAGAATTTTCTTGCATAGATCATATTTGCATAATTAAAATTCTCATTTTCAGAATATGAATGAAAAATGTGCATAGATTACATTTGCATACTTTTCAAGTGAATTGTGCATAGATTACAATTGCATAGTTTACATTCTGAAAAATCAATCGTAGATTTAGATCAGTTTTCTTTGATTTGAATTTACACAAGAATAAAAATAATAAAAAAATTGTTTGGGAATTGATTTGCATTAGTTTTTCTTGATGAAATTAGTGCATTAGAGAATTTGTTGTATTTTCTCTTAGTGATCAATTTTTTGCATTGTTGGAAGTGAATGGAAACTCTCTCCTTACTTTAGGTAGGATTCATCGAATTGAAAAGATTATATTATCATATTCGATTGCATTCAGTTGAGTCGGGTCATAACACCATTGGTTTCGTATCCATTTACCCATTTGAGTAATAACAGCCTTAATAACACAGCGCTTAATTAAAATTCATCTAGTAATTTTTACATTTCTAGGGCTCTGAAACACCAATATAGATCAGGCTAGTGTCTTGGAGTAGGAGAGTAATTAACTCTCCAAGACAGCAAAACCAAACAAGTAGCTCATCTTGTGGTAGGATAAATCCAACTGTTACATTTATGCTCTGGGAAAGCTCCTCTTAAAGGAGAAGCACGAGATCGTGTCCGAACCAGTGAGGGGATCAATCCTCCTTCATTGGGAACGACGCCAGATACACACGTACTACAAATGGTAAACCTCGGATTAACCATTGTCGAGGAGCCTGGGGTCACTTGTCGGTAAACCTTGGATTATTGTCAAGGAGCCGGCAAGGGGATTGAGCTTGTTACTCTGCCCTTGCGTGCTGTCGGATCGTAGACTGTTCCCCCAGGTATATTTGTTGCTGTTGGTAACCTTAGTGGCTATTATCTTTAGGGTTCTACCCAAGGTGACGGTGGAGGGAAGATCCCACTGTACCTGGAGCAGACGTCGGCTAGACTCACTTGGATTTTCTGGGGGGTTCACTTCACTCGAGACGGTTAAAGTGGAGGAACTTGGTCCAGTCTATTCATTAAGCAGGTTGTCGGGGTAACTGTTCCACCCGCCATTTCTGTACTGAATTCTGCGATGTTGGATTTCATCACCAACTAGTGTTTTCGGTTCGGAAAGTTACTGTTTGTGTGTGGTTTGACTCCTAGATTTGATAGCGCGTGTTAATTTGTTTGTTTTTACTTTTAGAGACCATAGGTGTGAATTGTGAATTTTAATTGTTAGGTGTGAATTGTAAGTTGTTAATTTTAGTTTTAAATTGTTAATAAAATTCACTGAAGTTGAATAAAATGGCAAATGTTCCGGAATTTACCAACCTGGGAACCCCTCCTAACGAGAATCCTAGTACTTTTCCTTACTTTGGAAATGTTGGTCCTCCTTATATGGCTACTTTGTCATTACCTAGATTTACAATAGGTTTACCGATATGGTTATTTTCAACTTCGTTGGCCCAAAATACTCCAATTGTTCCACCTCAACCGAATGCTTCACCTCAACAGAGTTCACCATCTCAACATCACCAACCTTCTGTTGACCCTTTACCTTCTTCACCTAATTTTTCTTCCTCTTCGCCTGGTAAAGGCCTTGATGCTAGTACCCAGGTGTCTAAGAAGAAGAAGAAAGGGAAGAAGCAGAAGAAGAAGAAGAAGAAGCAAGATAAGAAAGAAGTCAACCAACCAACCGTGGTTGTAAGTGTTAGTTGTGTTGAGGAAAACTCCGACATGCATCGTAAACCCAAATACCCTTGCAGGCTTTGTAAGGGTGACCACTTCCTTGTCAATTGTCCTGGTATTCCAAAGGTCTTGGATGTATGGTCAGAAAAATCTCATCAACTTTCCATTGATCCATCAACCAGTGATAGTCAGGTTCCTGGGAAAAAGGGTAAAGTTAGGTTTCCTTGTAAGTTATGCAAAGGGAGTCATCAAACTCACATTTGCCCTCACATGGATGAAGCCTCAACATTGTTGGAAAATCTTACTGTTTCACAGCAAGAATTTCCAACTGGTTACCATAAACTTTCTCCCAACCTACCGTCAACTGACGGAGTGATTGGTTTAAATTCAACTACAGTCGATCACACTCTTCCACTGGAGAGTGAAACTCATGTCACTCAGGTTGATGATCCATTAGTTGATCAAGTGGTCGATTCAATTTCACATTCGGTCGATCCCACTTTCCCTTTAGAGAGTGAATTTCATACCGCTCATGTTCTTCTTGTTACATCAGATTCTTCTATGCTGGGGGGCATTTCACCTGTTTCTACAGAACCCCCTCCAAGTACTGAGGTCTTTTCCTTTGATTGGAATAGACTGACAGAACCTCGTCTTCCTTCCTCCATCCCTTTCCAAATCATTGTCAAGGCTGGTGGTAGGGACATACATCGTACTCAGGTAGATGAAGGTGCTTCTGTTAGTATTTTATCCTCAACTGTTTGGAAAGCTTTGGGTTCCCCTCAGCTTGCGCCTATTACGCAGAATCTGAAAGCTTTTAACATAACCATTAGTGAACCTTTAGGGATCCTTCCTAATTTTTCCATTACCTTGGAAGGTAAAACTGTCTATATTGATCTTATGGTAGTTCGAGGTCCCTTGGATTTCAATTTACTCCTTGGGCGAGACTATGTTTATGCAATGAACGCTGTCGTATCGACACTCTTTCGCGTGATGTCTTTCCCTCACAATGGAAATATTGTGACTGTAGACCAGCTTTCGTTCCCTAGTCTTGTTTCAACTACCAATAATATGACACCCCTAAATGTTCCTGATTCTAAAGTGGTATCTACCCCGCCACGGGTTAATTATGTGGCAACTGGTCCCATGTTTTCAGTTACCGATGTAAGTGAGCCTCTCACTGTTTGCTCATCTTCCTTTGATTTAGATCTGGTAATTGACATGGAAAACTCTATGGGATTATTTGAACCCGATGTTCTTATCCCTTTTGAGTCCCTTGACATGTGTTCCTTCCAGAGAACTATTCTTCCTTCTGATCAAGACCTCTTGGAAGCCATGATCAAGGTGTGTCCATTGACATGTCTTTCTTCCAGTTGGAAGCCATGATCAGTGAGTATGAGGACAGTTCTTTTCCTGTGTCAACCTCATTAAAAAATGAATCAGTTGTTCGAGGAAAGTTCCTTTTACTGTGTCAACCTCGTTTAAAAATGAATCAGTTGTCAGAGGATAGTTTTTTCCTGTATCAACCTCGTTAAAAAATGAAACAGGCTGTTATGAGGACAGTTCTTTTCCTGTGTCAACCTCATTAAAAAATGAATCAGTTAGTCGAGGAAAGTTCCTTTTACTGTGTCGACCTCGTTAAAAAATGAATCAGTGAGTATGAGGACAGTTCTTTTCCTGTGTCAACCTCGTTAAAAAATGAATCAGTTGTTAGAGGATAGTTCTTGTTACTGAGTCAAACTCGTTAAAAAATGAATCAAGGATTTTAGAGCATAGTTCCTTGTCTTGTGTCAAGCTCATTAAAAAATGAAACAAGGATTTTAGAGCATAGTTCCTTGTCTTGTGTCAAGCTCATTAAAAAATGAAACAAGGATTTTAGAGCATAGTTCCTTGTCTTGTGTCAAGCTCGTTAAAAAAAAGAAACAAGGCGTCATGAGCATAGTTCCTTGTCTTGTGTCAAGCTCGTTAAAAAATGAATCAAGGTTTTTAGAGTAGAGTTTTTGTTAGGTAGATTGTAGAGAGTAGAAACGAGGATAGTTTGTTCCTCTCTCAACCTCGTTAAAAAATGAAATTGGATGTTATGAGGACAGTTCTTTTCCTGTGTCAACCTCGTTAAAAAATGAATCAGTTATTTGAGGATAGTTCCTGTTACTGAGTCAACCTCGTTAAAAAATGAATCAGGTATGAGGATATTTCCTGTTACTGAGTCAACCTCGTTAAAAAATGAATCAGGTATGAGGATAGTTCCTGTTACTGAGTCAACCTCGTTAAAAAATGAATCAGGTATGAGGATAGTTCTTTTCTTGTGTCAACCTCCTTAAAAATGAAACAACTCCCTTTTCAAGTTAAATATTGAAAGTAAACCTTCATTCCATCCATCTGGTTGAATGCAATGAAGCCTGGGGGGCATGTACCTCGTTTTGCGTCATTATGCTGGGGGCATGCGAACTTTTTGAGCATAGTTCCTTATCTTGTGTCAAGCTCGTTAAAAAATGAAACAAAGAGTCATGAGCATAGTTCCTTGTCTTGTGTCAAGCTCATTAAAAAATGAAACAAGGATTTTAGAGCATAGTTCCTTGTCCCTTGTCAAGCTCGTTTAAAAAAAGAAACAAGGCGTCATGAGCATAGTTCCTTGTCTTGTGTCAAGCTCGTTAAAAAATGAAACACGGTTTTTAGAGTAGAGTTTTTGTTAGGTAGATTGTCGAGAGTAGTTATGAGCATAGTTCCTTATCTTGTGTCAAGCTCGTTTAAAAAATGAAACAAGGGTTTTGAGGATAGTTCTTTTCCTGTGTCAACCTCACTAAAAAATGAAACAACTCCCACAAGTCTTTCCAAGATCTTGAAAGTAAAGCTTCATTCCATCCACCTCATTGAATGCAATAAAGCTTGGGGGGCATGTACCTCGTTTTGCATCATTATGCTGGGGGCATGTGAACTTATAACAAGCATAGTTTTTCGTTTCAAGCTTGCGTAAACATGAAACTGGATCCGAGCATAGTTCTTTTCCTGTGTCAAGCTCGTTAAAAAATGAAACAAATCCTCCTCTAATTGAGTCGAGAGTTTGACTAGATCTCATAAATGTTAAGTTGTATATTTAGGTTAGTTATTTCAGTGTTTTGCATAATTTTCTTATAGTTTAGGTCGAGTCTTTCAAACGATCTCGTAACTCAACCTTCATTTCATCCAACTGGTTTAATGAAATGAAGCTGGGGGGCATGCGCTCTAGCAGTTATGCTTAGGGGGCATCAAGCACAGTTTTCCCTTTGTTTCAAGCTTGTGGAAAAATGAAACTACTTTGAAGCATAGTTTTTCTCTGTTTCAAGCTTTTGTAAAAATGAAACCTATCTCAAGTCAATTTCAGTTATTTTCAAGACTCGTTAAACTCGTGAAAATCCCGAGATTATTTTGCTATCTTTCATTCTCGTAAAACAAATGAAAAATGCCGAGTTCTTTCCGTCTTTTCTTGCTCGTAAATTAAATTGAAAATTGGCCATATGAGTACATTTTTATCCCTTTTTCGAACTCATTAAAATTTACGAAAAAGTGAAAACCATGAGTACATTTTTATCATTTTTTCGAACTCGTTAAAACTTACGAAAAAATGAATCCTTGGAGTTCTCTTTTAAGCCCTTTTCAGACTCTCAAAATATGAAAAGATTGCCGAGTTTTTCTTTTTAAACTCGTTAAAACGGAACTAAAAAGATGGTCCTCTTACAGCCCTTTTCTGACCGTAAAAACATGAAAAGATTGCCAGATTTTTGTCGTTTCAAATTCGATATTGGAAATAAAACGATGTGTCCTTGATCGCTTTTTACTTTTTAGGTCAAAGACACTAATTATGAAAGTACTCCTTGGTCGTAAAAGATCAAGCGGTTCTCTCAAGTATTATTTTATACTTTTTCGGGCTTGGGAGACACAAATTTACGAAAAAGTCAACCCTGGAGTCTTCTTAAGTTTTTCAGACTCTCTAAAATTGAAAAACGCCGAGTTTCTCCTATACTGGACACGTTAAAATTTCACAGTAAAGGACCTGTTCGATTACAAACAGGAACGGACCACTCCTTCTTAGGGTTCGAATCTAAACTAAGTTGGACTCATCCGAAGGATGAGCTTATAATCAAGCATATGTTATCCTCCTCAAGCTTGTAAAAAATAAAGAGGTACTTCCCAGAAATGGTGGGGGAAAAGAGAGAAAAATGAACCTATTTGTTATCCTTTGTCTCAAAAGAAACCTTATCACCGCTCTTGAACACGACACTTTTCATTCACCTGGGTTGGGAAATCCTTTGCCTAACAGTTGATCAAACCACATTGAAAATTTTCAGCCGGTTCCGGGTATTAACTTTGGGTCAACTGTCACCAAGCCATCTGTCGTGTCGTTATGTGTTCAAGAGGTCACTGCAAATAAACCATTCATCTGCAAAATACCTATCATCCATCTCGACCATCCCTGAGTCAGTCCTTACAGCTACATTTCTTCAACTTGATTTATGATTTCGTGTTGTGGGCTTGCCTGCAACGGGTCGCTTTCTATCGACATCAGCACATTATCTAGAAAGATGACCTAGAAATCGTCAGTACCTTGAAATCTGCATGCATCAATGGCAGGTTTCTCGCCTTTGCGATAGTTTACATCATTGACTTTCGATCGAAGGATTCCGTGACATGTTCGACATCAACACATTCATTCACATCTCATGGATTGTACTGGGTACTTTGAGAACCATTGACATCACTAGTGGTCTCTCTCACACTTGTTAACAGTTTACATCATTGACTGGTAATCAAGTGGTTTCTACCATATTCGACATCAACTCATTTATTCGCATGGATAGAATCGTACTATTTCGGGAAGTAGAAATGAAGACCCTGGATCTAGTTTCTGCCATCCAAGTTGCGAGGAGTTTTGTATTCATTATATAGTAGACTAATTATAAACAGATGGCTGCGTCCATACTGTGTCTACATGAGTCTATGATTATGATGTACTGCGAAATCATTCCTATATCAAAGCAGTAGTTAGTTTGTTAGTTAAAGTTTTTGATCTGAGTATGGGAATGCCTACCTCAGCGATGATATGATCTCATATATGTATTTTGTGTTGAATATTTGCAGGTTCCGACTGGGCTCTCCACGAGATAATCCTTGAAATGATAAAGTACTTCACCCTTCCTAGATGATATGAAACCCTAATCTAGTACAGGCTTCGCACTTTAGGGGGCAATCTGTTACACTAAAATTTGTCACCATGACTATTTGCAGTTAGTATGGCTCCATCAACTGTCATACTATCCTCCTTGGCAAGTCTTATACCTCTACTACTCATGTCAAACTCCAAGAAAGAGAGAAAGTCTTTAAAAATCTATATAACTCTCGGTACGCAGTTTCTCTTAGCCTTACCTGCATGTACGCACCTCAAGTTCACAATACCTGCGTACTTGTACGCTCTGTCTGTAAAGGGGTGGGTGCGTACTCCTGTAAAGGTCAAAAGGCGCAAGTTTTACTCCAAAAAAGTTACTTGTGGTCGATTCTAGAGCCTTCTACAAGATGGTTTGACGTGTATTGAGCGCCTCCAGATGGTTCATGCATCCCAAAGAAAGAGGAACTTATCCCATCAAGAGGGGAGCTATCCCATTGAAAGAGGGGCTTATCCCATTGATGGTGGACCTGATTAACTTCCTCCAAAGCATTATAAATACAGGCATTGGGCCAGAGGGAGGGGAGGTTGAAAGCTGAACATTCCTAAGGGTAGATGTTGCTGAAATTAGGACTCCCTTTTAGAGCTTGAGAGGAGAAATTCCAATCCTTTCTTAGCTTCATTTGGAAGTGGGTGAGCTGATCAAAGTAAAGGAGAACTCTTGCTGGACCCTGGGAGGGACCTGCACAACACCAAGGCACTGGTTGTAATGGTTTCTTTTGTTTCCACTTAATACAATTAAGTTCATTTTTCTCAACAAGTTGTTATATATAATTTGTTTCATATACTCCTTGGTCTTTATGATGAATATGTTTTATTTTATGAGTTATTCAGGTGCTATGTAATCGTTTGCTTGTTAGTGAATGCAGGTTTCAAAGAGAAGGAGGAGCTCATCTGGATCGGAGAGGCTGGACTGCTACAAACAGCGTTGGACTAAAGGTATGCTTTAAACACCTGGTTGCTTGTATTCTAAATGCATATTTAGGGAAAGATAGTGCTTGATTGTTTTGTTTGTCACTAGAAAGCCTTAGCTTCTAGGGAGGTCGGTTTTGTCTGCAAAATTGAATCTTTCCGCATGACACTGTCCATAATAGGTACCCAATCCCACGGAATGATGACCTCCTGGACCAACTAAAGGGGCAAAATATTTCAGCAAGATCGATTTGAAGTCAGGATATCACCAGGTACCAATCGAACCCTCCGATGTGTGGAAGACTGCCTTCAAAGCCAAGGAGGGCCTTTTCGAATTGTTGGTTATGCCTTTCGGATTGACGAATGCTCCTGCAACCTTCATGAGGCTAATGGATGACATCTTGCGGCCATTCACCAACTCATTTGTAGTGGTATACTTGGATGACATCTTGATCTTTAGCAAGACTTGGGAAGAGCACCTCCACCACATCCGACAGGTTCTCCAAACACTGCGACAACACAAGTTATGTGCCAATTTGGAGAAATGCACTTTTGGCATGACCCAGGTTCAGTATCTGGGATACATTATTGATGAACGGGGGGTGCATGTGGATCTAGCCAAGATCCAAGTCATTCGGGATTGGCCATCTCCAACCACTCTGACAGAGCTTCGCAGCTTTCTAGGCCTTGCCAACTTCTACCGCAGGTTCGTGTTGGGATTTTCTCATATCACTTGGCCCTTGAGTCAGGTCACCAAGGGAGGAGCGAAAGCAAAAAAAATTTGGTCTGAATCTCAACAGAAGGCATTCACAGAGTTGAAAGATCGACTCTGCACAGCACCAGTTCTTGCATTACCAGACTTGCAACAACCATTTGAGGTCGAGACAGATGCCTCTGACTATGCTATTGGGGCAGTCCTTACTCAACACAGGCATCCAGTGGCATATCACAGTGATACACTTTCAGACACAGTCCGGAAGTATCCCACTTATGACAAAGAGATGTATTCCATTGTGCAGGCCTGCCGACAATGGAAGAATTACATTTTGGGGAAGGAAACGGTCATCCACACAGACCACCGACCCTTGCAGCTTATACAGACCCAAGGGAAATTGCAGAATGATCACCATTAGAAGTGGTCCACATACCTGCAACAGTTCCATTTGAATATCAAGTATAAGAAGGGCAGCACCAATAATGTTGCAGATTGCCTCAGTCGACCACCGATCATGGCGTTAACCACCGTGCTCAACTCTTGTGGGCACGAGACTTCTGATTGGCCACTGCTCTACAAAAGCGACCCAGAATTCGGCCACACATACCAGACACTCTTGGAGGGTCAGCATGTTCCAGATTTTCACCTCCAGGACGACCTATTATGCCACCTGGGTCACCTTTGTGTTCCTTCAAGCGAGCGTGCCAAGATGATCTGGGAAGCACACTACAGTCGGGCCGTTGGGCATTTTGGGGTCGAAAAAACCGTGGCAGTACTACAGAAATATTTCTATTGGCCGAATCTTCGACAGGATGTCGGGAAGTACATCAGATCATGCACTGCTTGCACCATTGCCAAACCGACCATAAAGAAGCAAGGCCTCTATACCCCGTTGCCTACCCCTAGTTGACCTTGGGAATCCATCTCCATGGATTACATGTCAGGCCTCCCTTCCACTAGGCATGGAAATGACTGTGTTTTTGTGGTCGTCGACAGGTTCTTGAAGATGGCCATTATGGCGGCCTGCAAGAAGAATATCACAGCAGAAGCCACTGCTAAACTCTTCTTTGAACGAGTATGGGTACACTTTGGGATCCCACAGTCTATCATTTCATATCGGGACAGCAGGTTCCTCAGTACCTTTTGGTCTAGCCTCTGGTCGATGCTGGACACCAAACTCACTAAGTCCACAGCCTTCCATCCTCAAACTGATGGCCAGACTGAGGTCGTCAACAGGATGATCGTACACATTCTGCGCATGTACAACTCAAAGCATCCACGCACATGGGACGAGAGCCTCCCCTATGTTCAACACAGCTACAACTGGGCTCTCCACAGCTCGACTGGCCACAGCCCTTTCCAGGTGGGATTGGGATTCCAGCCACTATGTCCCATCGATGTGGCCATGCCATTTGCAGCTACTCACATAGATTCTGCTCATGTCCAGTCTGAAACAGATAAGGCAAACAGCTTCATTGAGCACATCCAACATATTCGCCAGTAATTCCATGAAATTCTGGAGAAATCAAATGCCAAGTACAAGCAACGACATGATCAACATCGGGTGCCACACCAGTTTCAAGTGGGCGACAAAGTCTGGTTGCATTTGCAAAAGGAACGCCTTACCGGAGCCTATCGGAAACTCAGACCACTCCGATATGGCCCTTACACCATTACCAAGGCTGTGGGAGACAATGCAGTTGAGCTCAGCATTCCCCCATTCCTTGGCCTACACCCGGTGTTCAATGTCAACCGCCTTCGGCCATACTTTCCACCATTACTAGACACGTCCGACATGGCAGAACAACTCACACCCACAGAGTTAAATCTAGCTTGCATGGAACAAGTTGCAACTGATCGGATCATGGACACATAGATCAAGCACACTCGCCAGCAGAATATCCAACTATATCAAGTTGTCAAAGCAGGACAACTCCTTCACCAGGGCAAGTGGCTCACCAAGGACCAAGTGCAGCAGAAGTTCCCTCATCTCATGGAGGAACTCAATGCAATGGGGACCATTGCTTCCTAAGGGGGGAGGAATGATCCAGGTGGATATTGGTGGCCACCCGCTAATTCCACTTGGATCCCCTTTAGTGCTTCTTACAGTTTTTTTCAGTTTCCTTAATTATAGCACAATTTACTATTTTTAGTAGTTTTTCGGGTCCTAAACTTCCGGAGCCGTTTTGAGGCCCTAAACGACGTTTTTTGGGAAATCTACCGCCAGCGATTTTTTTGATAAAAATCCCCTTTTCTGTCGTAGTCCTCGGAGAGATCTTTCCAACGGGCTATCACGCACGTCAAACGGAGATAGTATGACCAATTCGCGACCCCGGGAAGTTGATGTACCAACTTACCCAAAAACGGGGCCCACAATTTGGCGTTTCATCTTCTAGGGTTAGGTTTTGGAATGCGAAGGGTTTTCCATTGTTTCTCAACAATAAATAGGCCTTCGAGCCTCATTGTAAGACAGTTCAGAGGCATGTAGCCACCACATCTCTTCTCAGAGATAAGCTACCATCGCCCTAGCTAGTTTATTTCCATTTCTGTTTGTAAGCATATTTCAGTATTTTACAGTAATGAATTGAGGTATTATTTCCACTGCATATCTGTCTTTATGGTTATCTCTGTATTTTATTGCGTTCCTGTTTAAATCTGGATCCGTAATGGTCTCTATTGATTCTTGTGAGTATCCTACTAACATCTTAGTTCTCCAACCCAAGACCAAATTCAATGGTTATCCTCTCATCCTTGGAAGACCATGGCTAGCCACTGCTGATGCTTACATAAGTTGTAGAGTTGGGAACATGACCATTAAGAATGGGCTTTTATCCAAACAGTTGGTCTTGTACCCTCCTACTCAGTCATCCCTAGAGCATGATTACCCTTATGGTTGGAAGAGGAGGAGGAAGATGAAGTATATCATGCCACATCCTATCCAATCTTTACCCTAGCTACTATTAGAGGAGGGGGGAAACCTGATGAAGATGACCTCATTAATCAAATCCTCCAGAACCAGCACCCCAACACGATGCCCCTTGATGAGTTGGTGAAGGAATCCAAAGATAACCCTTGGACTTATTTATGCCTAGTGGACGCAAGTGTTGCACATGTCAAAATGGTATAATTTGGTCCATTAAGACTTTGAAGATCAACCCCTCTCTCTTAGCCAACCAAGAAGATAAGTTTGTAACATGTTGATAGACCACTTAGATGCCTTTGCCTAGATCTATAAGGAAATGAAGGCAGTGCATCCTTTGGTGTGTACTCACTACATGTACATCAAGGAAGGTTTCAAATCAATGTGCCAACCTCAGAGGATAATGAACCCAACCCTCAAAGACATAGTCAAAGAAGAATTGCAGAAGTTGTTGGATGTAGGGTTCATTTACCCCATCTCAGATAGTGAGTGGGTGTCCCCTCTAGTTTTGGTCCCAAAGAAGAATGGAAAGTGGAGGATCTGTGTGGATTACAGACAGCTGAACAAAGCCACTAAAAAGGACCATTTTCCTCCACCTTTCATTAATCAATTCTTGGATTATCTTGCAGGGAAGAAGTTATTCTCTTTCCTGAATGGATTCAGTGGTTACAATCAGATCCAGATAAGCCTAGAGGACCAAGATAAAACCACCTTCACTTGTCCTTGGGGTACCTTTTCTTATAGGGTCCTTCCTTTTGGATTATGTAATGCCCTGCCACTTTTCAAAGGGAAGTTTTGAGCATCTTTGCTGAGCCAGTACATGACTCTATAGAAATTTATATGGATGATTTCACTCCCTATGGGTGTGACTTCCTAGAGGTTCTCTCTAACTTGGGGAAAGTACTAAAGAAATGAATTGAAATGATCCTATCACTTAGTCCTAAGAAGTTTGAATTCTTGATGAATGCAGGGACCGTTTTGGGTCATTCAATATCCTAGGAAGGAATACAAGTGGACCCAAATAAAATTTCCATCATAAAAAAGGTCCCTACTCCTCAAAATCATAGGGATGTTAGGAGTTTCTTGGGCTTAGCTGGATATTATAGGAGGTTTATCAATGACTTCAGCAAAGTAGCCTCACCATTGTTTGGACCACTGGTCAAGGACTCTGAATTTTGTTGGTCAGGTAGTTGCCAAGAGGCCCTAGAGATCTTGAAGGACAAGTTGACCACTGCACCCATACTTAGAGGCCCAAATTGGACTCTCCCTTTCCACATCCACGTTGATTCATTTGAAAAAGCTATAGGAGCGTCTCTAGGCCAGATAGATGACAAGTTGTCGTATGCCATTTACTTCATTAGCAAAAAATTGTTTAAGGTTGATCTGAATTACATAGTGACTGAGAAGGAACTCCTAGTTGTTGTCCATTCCTTGAATAAATTCATACACTACATCATTGGTTATCAAACCTTTGTGCATACTGACCATGTTTCTATCAAGTACTTAATGAACAATCCTCTTGTGAATGCTAGACTTATTAGATGGTTTCTTTTATTGCAGCAGTTTGATTTAACCATCGTTGATTAGCCAGGTAAAGAAAATGTTGTTGCAGATTTTTTGTCTAGACTTGCTTTGCCTGCAGGTGAGGAAGGGATGGTTGATGATCAGCTGTGAGATGAGCATTTATTTGTTATTTCAGTTCTCTCTCCATGGTTTTCTGACATAGAAAACTACCAAGTTGCTGCAAAGTTCCCTCCAAATCTATCATCTGGGGAGAAGAGCAAGATTGTAAGTAAGAGTGCCCCATTCACTTGGATTGGGGGATGTTGGGTTGTGTTAATTCTTTCCATGACTAGCCTCCCTAGTTAACCGGGGGGTTAGAGGGAGGGCGGAGCCCCCCTCTTCATTGCGCTGATTGTGCATCAGGGGGGCAATAGAACCCCCTCTTCATTGCACTGATTATGCAGCAGGGGGGTCACGGGGGGGCGATAGCCCCCCTTATACAGGGGGTTTGATGGGGGCGGTTAGCCCCCCTTTATGGGGTCTGGGGCAGTGCCTCGGGGAAATTTTTTTGGGACCCTATATTAGGTGGTCGAACCTACCTATGGATTTGCGCATGGTTTTTGCACATGGTTTTTGGCGTGATGGTTTTCGGTCCATCTTATTGGATGCTTCGCCATGTATATATTTGTATTGTAACATTGGAATGAACATAATGAAAAATCAAGCTGGTAGTCTCGGTTTTGGGATCCAGGGGAAAATCTATGTATATATGTGTTTTATGTGTTATGCTTTCGCATTGTTTATTTTCTATGTTTTAGAATTCGTATGCAGGTAATTTTTGTATGAGGTTAAAACCTACATTTGGTATCAGAGATGTTTTGGCTTCAAGGGGACGCCTTTGTTGCTGAGGGGTTTCTCTCGAGCCTATGTTAGACCATGTTCAGTGGGAGATCTACAAGATCGATTCTGGTGGTGAAAGAAGATGGCGAGCAGTGGAAAGATAGAGATCGAGAAATTTATAGTCAGAGTTTTGAGTTATGGAAACTCAAGATGGAGGACTTGTTGGTAGATAAAGATCAGTGGATCACAGTAGATCCGGGTACTAAACCAACGGGAGTGTCTGATGAAGAATGTAAGAAGTTGGATCAAAAGGCAAAGAGCACAATACGATTGTGTGTCTCAGATTCAGTATTGTTGAATCTATTAGGGGAAGCTATGACTAAGGCTTTGTGGGAAAAGTTGGGGACTTTGTACCAATCTAAGTCTCTGGTGAATAAATTGCTCGTACAGAAAAAGCTGTATAACCTGAGGATGAAAGATGGAGACTCAGGACAGAGCATCTGAACGCATTTAATACTGTGGTAGTTCAATTATTATCTGTTGATATTAAAATTTTAGATGAAGATAAGTGCATCAGTTTGTTGTGTTCTCTACCAGATTCATGGGATAGTTTGGTTATTGCAATAGGTAGCAATGCCACTGCCTTGCAGTTTGATGAAATATTCTCATCCTTACTGACGGAGGAGATGAGACGGAAAAATATGGAGAGCCAGAATGGTGATGCCTTTTCTATACGAGGAAGACCCCAAAACAGAAACAAAAATAAGTCATTGAGTGGGAGATCTAAATCTCTAGGGAAACCTGTAAAGGTGTACTAGAAATCCGAAAAGGAAGGGAACTACAAAAGGGACTATAAATCTAAAGCTCCTGAAAAAGGAAAGGGATCTGATGATGCTCCTTCTGCAGAGGCGAAAACCACCTCAGATGAAGGTGGGGATGTGTACTTGGCTTCTTCAAGTACACATGTAGATCATGAGGCATGGTTGATTGACTCAGGTGCATCCTTTCCCTTCACTCCCCATAGAGAGTGGTTCTGTGAGTATGAGAAATATTATGGTGGTGATGTCTTCTTGGGGGATGAAAAGAAGGCTAGAATCATTGGTCACGAAAAAGTAAAGTTGAAGTTGCAAGGTGGAAGGGTTAGAACACTTCCGGGTGTTCTGCATATTCCTTCATTGGCTAGAAATCTGATTTCTGTAAGCAAGCTGGATGATGCAGGTGTAAAAATAGTGTTCGAGAAGGATACCTACAAGATGGTCCGGGGAGCACTAGTATTGATGCGAGGAGTTCGAATTAGAACTCTATACAAGCTGCAAGGTAGCATTGTTGTTGATGGATGCAACTGTTCTGTGGTTCATGAAAGTGGAGCAGAAAATCTAGTGGTCTCTGGAGAAAAGACCATGTTATGGCATCAAAGGCTTGGACATATTGGAGACAAGGGCCTTCGAATACTTCATGGTAAATGTGTGGTAGAAGGTATGACTAATAGCTCTCTGGATTTTGATTTCTATGAAAATTTTGTATACGGGAAGAAGAATTGGGTGAGTTTCCCCTCTGGTGGTAAGAGGGTGAAACAGATATTAGAGCTTGTGCACAGTGATGTGTTTGTACCTATGAAGGTTCCATCACTAGGTAAGTCTGTGTACTATGTATCGTTTATAAATGACTTCTCAAGGAATACATGGATATATTTCCTTAAGAATAAATCTGAAGTCTTTCACAGGTTTAAAGAATTTAAGGCTCTGGTGGAAAACCAGACAGAGAAGAAGATAAAGGTGTTGAGACAGATAATGGTGGAGAGTTTTGCAAGAAGGGATTTAAAGAATTCTGTAAGAAGTGTGGTATAGCATGGCAAAAGACTACTCAATACACACCTGAGAAAAATGGAGTTGCAGAAAGAATGAAAAAGACGTTGATGGAAAGGGAAAGAAGCATGATCAGTGGTGTCGGGTTAGGATAGGAATTTTGGGCAGAGGCGGTGGAGAGAGCATGCTACCTAGTCAACAGATCACCTTCATCAGTGTTGGAGGATAAGACCCTACAAGAGGTATGGACTGGTAAGAAACCCTCTCTTTCACATCTGAGGGTATTTGGATGTGATGCATATGTACATGTTCCAAAGGAGAAAAGAACAAAGTTGGATAGTAAATCTGAAAAGTGCATCTTTATTGGGTATAAGGATGGTTTAAAGGGTTATAAACTTTGGAACCCAGTAACAAGGAAGGTTGTGTACAGCAGAGATGCGGTGTTCAAAGAGGTGAAAGATGTTATTAAAGATGAAGTCCAACCAAAGGAACCTGAGAAGATATAGTTTGAGCTTAAGGAGGAAGAATCTGACTCTACAGCAGAAGAGGAATCAGAAGATGAAGAGTAACAAACTCTGGTTGTAAGAAGATCAGTTCAAGAAAGAAGGCAGCCAGAAAGGTATATTCCATCTGCTTTCTGTTCAAATTTTTCTTTATCTGTTACTGATGACGATCCCATAACTATGAAGGAAGCAGTAGATTCAGAGGATGGCAAACTCTGGAAAGAGGCCATGGTTGATGAAATGGCATCTTTGCACGAAAATGACGCTTGGGATCTGCTAGATTTGTCGGCTGGAAGGAAACTGATTGGCAGCAAATGGGTGTTCAAGAAGAAGACAAATGCATAAGGAAAGGTGGAGAAATACAAAGCTCAGTTGGTAGCAAAAGGTTATTCCCAGGTGTCGGGAATTGATTTTGGTGATATTTTTTCTCCTGTTGCCAAGGTAGCTTCTATTAGATTACTTTTATCTATTTTTGTTGCTTTTGATTTTGAGGTAGAATAGATGGATGTGAAGACAACATTTCTTCACAGAGATCTGGAAGAAGAGATCTACATGAAGCAACCTGAAGGCTTTGCGGTGAAGGGTAAGAAAGAACTGGTATGCAAGTTAAAGAAATCTCTATATGGATTAAAACAGACACCAAGGATGTGGTATCAGAAATTTGATACATTTATACGGGGACGGGGACTTGGCTTCACCAGAAGAAAAGAAGCTCAATGTGTGTATTTTAAATTAATTGGTGACCATGTTATTTATATTGTCTTGTATGTGGATGATATGTTTCTAGTTGGAAATGACAAAGAAATTATCCAAGATTTGAAGACCCAATTGTCCTCCAAATTCGACATGAAATATCTTGGTGCTGCAAACTATATTTTGGGCATGGAAATTAAAAGAAATCAAGCAAAGAGGAAGCTCTAGTTAAACCAGAGGAAGTATGTCGAGACAATACTACAAAGGTTTAATATGCAGGATAGTAAACTGGTGAAGGTTCCAATTCATGTAGGTGTGAAGTTATCTGTTGAACAGTGTCCCAAGACACAAGAAGAGGAAGAGAACATGTTCCATGTTCCATATGCAAGTGCAATCGATAGCCTGATGTATGTGATGGTCTATACTAGACCAAACATTGCAAATGCAGTGGGAGTATTGAGCAAGTTTATGTCAAAACCAAGGAAGGAGCACTGGACAATAGTGAAGCGGGTTTTCAGGTATTTGTGTGGCACTAGTGATTATGGTTTGTGCTACAAATTAAGACCAGGATTGGATAGATTTTTCGGTATTCATGGCTTTGTTGATGCAAACTAGGTTGTAGATTTGGATCAGAGAATATCTACAAGTGGGTATGTGTTTAACCTCTTTGGAGGTGAAGTCAGTTGGATGAGTAAGAAACAATTTGTAGTGGCATTATCAACTACAGAGGCAGAATACATGGCAGCCACTCATGCAAGAAAGGAAGCAGTATGGTTGCAAAGATTTTGTTCAAGTATGGGGTTAGTACATGGAGCTATAATAATATACTATGATAGCCAAAGTGCAATTTTCTTGGCAAAGAACCCTGCTTACCATTCAAAGACCAAGCACATTGATGTTCAGTATCACTTTGTGAGGGATATGATAGAAGACAAAAAGGTGTTGTTGGTAAAGGTAGGCACTTTGAAGAATACTACAGATGCATTGACAAAATCTGTGAGCTCTGAGAAGTTCTCTTGGTGTAGAGAAACAATGGGCGTTGCAGGGTTCGATAAATGACTAAGCTCTCCTCTGGCCCCTTGCGAAAAGAAAACAACAAGTGGGAGAATGTTGGGTTGTGTTATATTCTTTCCACGTCTAGCCTCCCTAGTTAACCAGGGGGTTAGAGGGGGGGTGGAGCCCCCCCTTCGTTGCGTAGCAGGGGGGGTCATAGGGGATTTGAGGGGGGAGATTAGCACCCCTCTACAGGTCTAGGGCAGCACCCCAGGGAAATGTTTTTGGGACCCTATATTAGGTGGGTGAACCTACCTACGGTTTTTTGCATGGTTTTCACACATGGTTTTGGGTGCGATGGTTTTAGGTCCATGGTATTAGACGCTTTGGCGTGTATATATATGTATTGTAACATGGAAAGGAACATAATGAAAAATTAAGCTGGTAGTCTTTATTTTCCAATCCAAGGGAAATCTCTGTGTATATGTGTTCTATGTGTTATGCTCTTGCATTGTTTATTTTTTGTTTTTTAGAATTCATATGCACGTAATTTATGTACGGGGTTAAAACCTAAAGGGGAAATCTCTTCGAATTGGGCCCAGATCAAATCTTGAGAAGGTGTATCAGGGAAGAGGAAGTTTTTTACATCCTCTTAGCCTATCATGATGGTTCTTGTAGAGGTCACTTTGCTGCCAAGAGGATGACTTTCAAGGTACTGCAAGCTGGCTACTACTACCCCACTCTCCACCAACATGCAAGAAGATACACCAGTCGATGTGATCAGTGCCAAAGGATGGGGAAACCTACTCCCAAGGATGAAATTCCATTGCAACCTTAGGTGGCTCTAGAGTCATTTGACAAGTGGGGCATGGATTTCATTGGGCCAATTGATCCACCATTAGGGCAGAAGAGGTACATAATTGTATGCACTAATTATTTGACAAAGTGGGTTGAGACCAAGGCTGTCAAGGTAGCAACAAAGGAGAAAGTAGTTGAGTTCTTAAGGGATAATATATTCTACAAATTTGGGTACCCTAGAGAACTAGTCACTGATTAGGGAGCTCAATTCACATCATATCTGATCGAAAATTTGTTAATGCGGCATGGGATAAAGCACAAAAAATCCACTTCCTACCATCCTCGGGCCAATGGACAAGTAGAGGTCACCAACAAAGCATTATAAGGCATCCTCACCAATGTTGTGAGAAGAAACATAAGAGATTGGACTGATAGACTAGTGGAGGCTACTTGGGCCTACAATACAACCTGGAAGACAACCATTGGTTTCACCCCTTATGACTTAGTCTATGGAAAGAAGGCTCTAATCTCCATTCAGTTTGAGTACAACACCTTGAGAATGGCAGCACAATTGGATTTGGATGTTACAAAGGCACAATAGGTTAGGCTACTCCAGCTGAATGGTCTAGATGAATCCTACACACTAAAGTTATCCAAGTACAGAGGAAGCTTTGGCATGATAAGAACATCAAGGACAAGGTTTTTCAAGAAGGTGATTGGGCTTTTCTATATGACTCTAGGTTCAAGGACTTCAAAGGAAAATTGATGACAAGGTGGTTAGGCCCATACCTAATAGAGAAGTGCCATGATAATGGAGCT
Organism: Pinus tabuliformis; assembly: GCA_031772625.1. Taxonomy (NCBI): domain Eukaryota; kingdom Viridiplantae; phylum Streptophyta; class Pinopsida; order Pinales; family Pinaceae; genus Pinus; species Pinus tabuliformis. Next base: position 366,422,553 of record CM062816.1, read on the forward strand.
GTTCAAATCAAGACCATTGATGAGGAAGGTATTCCCTTGCTTCTAAATGGATATAGATTGAAGGCTTACAAAAGACCTATGTCTAGGGAAGAGTTCCTCAACACCATTGGCAAGGAGGTTAATGTGATTGGAAGTTTCCTAGCTTCCAAGTCACAACATTATTAAAAACTATTTTTATTTTTGAAAAAAAAGAGAGAGAGAAAAAACAACAAGAGGCCTAGATGAAAACCTCCATGAGGCATCTGAGGCCAACTCTTGGGTTAAAAACCTCCTTGAGGCAGCCCAGGAGTGAAAAAAGAGAAAAAATAAAAATAAAAGATCCATGGGTGAAAACCTCCCTTAAGGCACCCAGGGCAGGAAGGCGGGTTGAAAACCTCTCTTGAGGCAACTTGTGTGTCCCTCAAAAAAAGGAAGAAAAAAAAACAAAAAGAATACCATGACAAGGAACTCCAACCTGTCCATTAATAAATTTTATCATTTTTCAGGTTTTTGAAGACAATCGAAATGTGGAGCTACAGGGACAACATGCTCAAGTTTCATTCCGTTTGTCCCTCCATCCACTCCATCTCATCCAAGTCAACCATGTTCCTACCACTCATATCCATTTTTGGGCCTCAAAAATCAGTGTTTTTAGCATTTTCTGGTTTGCTATAAGATGTCCTATAGCACTACAGGATGTCCTGAAATGCTACAGGAAAGGGGACCCGATAAAAAAACCATCATGCATGCATGTTCTAGGTTGAATAGGGACCCTACACTTCATTAAACCACTCACCTATCATCCATGCATCCCTTATTCAAATCACCATACCCATGCCTATCTCTATCTCATTCAAAAAAATATAGGAAAATTTTAAAAAATATATATCTAATAATAACAATAATAATAAACAAAGGACATGTCCTCCATTGCCGCAACCCTTCACTACTCCATCAAGGCTCTGCTATCCTTCAACCCTACACTACTTCCCAGCATCCCTCTAATGAAAAAAACCTTAAAAGGGAGAAAAAGGGGTTATTACAGGATCTCCTATAGCAGCATGTGCCACTACTGCAACCAGCCTAAAACTCAGTTTGTCTGCCCAACCAAAGTGAGGAGGAGTACCATCATCCATGGATACCTTGTTCTTCCTAAAAAGGCTCAACAACAAGAACAGTAGAAAAGAGATATCAAGCACATGTACACATGATCAGAACAAATAGTCAACCATACAGGAGCAAAAATAAATACACAAAAAAAGAGCAAGGAGGCACTTCCCTAAGTAGCAACATAGAAGTCAAATACTCTATCATGCACCAATCAGCAAAAGGTAGGCACAGGTATGGTAACTTACTCAACTCTTCCCTAGGTACGATATGATGAAAAATGTGTAAATGTCGAAGAAAGGTCTTTTTTATAAGTTGGAGGTGGCCAGTTAACTTGGACATCCTCAGCTCGTGATAAAAAGGTGATATTTTAGTTAGCATGCCACGTAAGGATGTCACATCAGTGAGAATCAGTTAAAAGGGTGGTCGAATCAGTTAAGAGGGAGTGGGTGATGATTACGAGGAGCAAGTGAATGATCACCAACGGTGGGCCAATGGTCCAAATTAGGAAAACTTGTACCACTGCTAGCCAACACAATGCTCCGAGCCTTGACCTTAAATAGCATAAAACCCCAAAATTTCATGCATTTTTCACTCATTTCAAAATCAAGGAGATAGGGACCAGCTTGGGAAGCCATCGCAAAAGTCGAACCATGCTCTAAAAATCCTACAGGAGGAAGCTACAGGAAACAGCTACAGGAAGCACAGAAGGCTACAGGAAATAGCTACAGGAAGCACAGAAGGCTACAGGAAGCTACAGGAAACACTGAAATTCCACAGGAAATCTGCAAGGGTGTGCCTAGGGTCGACTCGGCCCTTAGTTGTCATAATACTATGCATTACAGTGAGAAGTAAGTGGTCTATCTCTCTCTTATGTCCATGGTTTGCATCATGGATACACTCTGAACTGTGTTAGTAATTACAGTCATCCTATGAATTAGAAAGAGTTTGGGGCTATAAAAGTTTACAAAACAATGTGGCTATAAGGGGTTGTAGTAATTGTAGTCATCAACTAAAAGTTTAGCTCTCAACTACCCTGAAATTCATACTGAATTTATCCTAGAAAACCTCATGCACTTAGCTGAAACCAGATAAGAAAATGGGAGGGGGATTCAATAGGAGAGAGCCCACAAATACATCGATAATTCACCTTCATCCCCCTATGGTAGAAATTTTCAGGTGGCATCACTGGTTAGGCTTCTTTGAGTTTATCAAGGGATATGATGATGATATAACATGATTTTTCCATGGCGCTAAACCCTCAAGCAAGAACAAGTGCTACCACTGTGGTGAGAGGGTTGTCCATTACCATCAATCCTAAGGTGATCAGCAGAGTGAGAACACTTCCTCTAGGGGTCCAATGGAGAAAGGAAGACAAGGCCAGTAGTACCCTTGTTAAGAAAATTTTCTTCACCAATGATGAGAGACCAATTAAAGACAAAAATGGAGTCAGGAGGGAGGTTCTTCCCCATCCCTGGGATGAGGTAGCCTACCACCACCTTAAATTCATTTCTTTTGAAGGGATACTGGGTGTAGTTTATGGCTACCAGTTCAGGTTGCTCCATGAATTGATATTTCGAACCAGGTTTCCCATAGCCCAAATACTAAGTGTGCCCTATTTTCTCCTATAATCAATCATAGACATGAGCCAAAAGGTGAAAGAGGAAAAGCAACAATAGTTAGAACACCATGGTCTCATCAAGCTAATAGTAGAGGATGCTTTAATTAGATCAAGATACCTTGTCCTCTAGTTCACATTCAGATATATGGACATAGAAGCCTTCCTTGAGACCCAAGTCCTTGCACTTGGTGAGAACCCAACCTCAAGTGCTAAATAAGAAGAAGGATAAGAAGAAGGAGAAGAAGAAGAAGAAGAAGAAAAAGGAGTAGAAGAAGTAGAAGAGGCAAAGACAAACAATACAAAGGAAGAAGAAGAGGAGGAGCAGCAAAAAGAGACCAGCCTTGAGAAGACCACTACACTTGAAGGGGAGGAGATACCCCCATATTAGGGAAGGTTGTCCCCTAAACCCACTAAAAAGGAGGCATCTTCTGCCTTGGCTTATTTGAGCACATCCATCAAATCCATGAAGAAAAGGAAAAGACAAACTCCTCTCTATTTCAAAACAAGAAGAAACAATTGGATTAAGCAAGGGAATCCACAAACCCCCACAAAAAACCCTATTATAATTGAAGAATAACCAAATAAACAAGAGGAGCTATAATCCATGGGAATGAAGGTTGAGAAAGTCACATCACCAGGAGCAACCCCAAAGGCTACCATTACCTATGTCAGAAAGCCTGTCACCAGGTCAACCTCATCTAAACAACCCAAGGCACCTGTAACACTCCAACCAAAAGGGAAATGCCCGCTGCATGATCCCCAAATAGTGCTATAGGAAAGGCAGAAAGTGCTACAGGAAGAACAGTAGGGGTAGAAAGGAAGCCAAGAAGCAACACCACAAGTACAGGAGGGGGCAACTTCTCCAAAGATAGTTGAGGGAGATTCTACAGAGCTACAAGAGCCTAGCCCACAACCCAACTTGAGCTCCTACTACAAGTTCATTGAAGGAGGCATAGTGATCCCACAGAAATTTACAATCCCTCTCTTCTTTGAACTTGAAAAAGAAAGAGGAAGGACACATCGATGGATGCAGATAGCTAAATCGAAGAAAGTAGAAAATGTGGGCCTTGTGGAAGAAAACTCCTAGAGATGGGCAAAGATTTGAGTGAATTGAGAGATAGAGAATACACCATGAGAACACAGTTGTAGGCAGAAAACACATGGCTGAGGAGGAAATTGCAAGAAAAGGAAACCCAATTGGCCACTATGGAAAGCCTCTCCATGGAGGCACTTCAATGCAAACTGCCATCCAAATCCTATGCACTTTACCTCAAGTATTAATGGATTCAGTTCCAAATTAAGACATTAGCACAACATGGGACCATGCCATTCTAGGATTACAGACAATTCATCGATTTGTGTGACAAAAGTACCCTTAAAGACAAGGCCAAATTATCTGAATTCTACCTGCACAACCTTACCTTAACAAACTTGAATGTTTGGGACCCCAATGCAAAGTTGGGAGACTTGCAGCTGATGGCCCTTGCATCATGGATGAGTCATGAGGAGGCCAGGGCTAAGGAGGTGAAGAGAATAGTAGAAAAAGAGGAAAAATAACCCCTCTACATCAAGGTAGAGAAAATAAATTCAATGGTTATAATTAGTAACCACAACATCATTTCCAATGATGCTCAACTTGCACCAAGATACCTGGCTACCCAAGAACAAGCCATCTCCCATTTTGAGGACACTCTCATATTGTTGGGGACTGAGAGCCAACAAGCATGCCAGAGAAGATGGAATAACCTACCACATGGTCTCCGGATCAGGGAGTATCACTCTCCTAAGAGATTGAGGAATGTGTTTGAGAGAACACCCTTGTATAAACAAGCCATGCAAAGATTGAAGATCAATTGGATTGGACTTAAGCTCAGTCCACCTTTACTGTTGGGTTTGCTGGAAAGTAGGAAGGAAGAAGAGGAAAGAAAGCAGTGGGAAGAGATAGAGAAAAATATAGGGTTCTATCCTCAGGAAGAGACACCATCCATAGAAGCTTGGGATTTTAGAGAGGCCACCAGGGCTATGAAGGATATGGATATAGAAGGTTGTTCAGAGGATTATCAACAGTTTCAGTAGGGGGGTGATGATGAGGCACATCAATAGGTAAACTATATGGGTCACAATGCCACTCTCTAGGTTATTAAATTGTCTTTTCTCACATTTTTTATAGATTTTATTATATTTTGCTTATTGAGAAGAGTAAAAGTAAGTTACTATGTCATATGGCCTAATGTGTGTTAAATGCAGGAAATTGGAGCAGTTTTGAGTTGAATTGAGTACAGGGACTTACAATAGGAAAGAAAGAGATATTCTAGGAGTGGTCTCCCTCCTTAACTCCTCAAATCAGTAGAAGATTCTCCCCCTCTATCTCATCAGCTCAGTGTCACTGGCAGCCAAGCAAGCTGAGTTCATTGGCAGCCAAGCTAGTGCTAGTCAAGGAAAAATTATTCTCGAGTTAGGGAGCCAAGTATCCCTATTTTCTAGGGAGCTGTTGGTAGCTCCAATTTTTTATAAATAAGCAAGCTAAGGGACTCATTAGGATTCAAAGTTTTATTGTATTAAAGAGGCCATTAGATGAAGCACATTTGACTGTTATTGTTATGATGTATTTGACATTTTTATGATAATGAGAAATTCTGTTTTGATCCAGCATTGAGTTGACTCAAAGGGTTGAATCTCTTGGGTTAGGGCCAAACCCTAGCAGCAGAAGTTCCTCTCTTTTGTATCAGTATTCTTAGTTTAGAATGTTGATTAACTAATGAAGTTATTTATGTTTCTGTTTAGCTTAGAAGGTTGATTAGGTTGTTGCTTATCCATGTTGTCATTAGCTTAACGAGTAGATTAGTGTTGCAGTCTAGTGAAGGAAAATATACCAAGAAATCTTGTGACAGTGACCTCTATCTCATCTCCCATATGGTATCATGATTAGGGGACCCCACTCTCACAGCCCAAAAACAAAGTTTATCTTTTGTTCATTGCCTAGATTAAGTCTCATCCTTAGCTAAATAATTGTTTATGATTCCTTGGCAATATTTGTAGTTGTTATTCTACTTCTTAAGGTTGTGTAGTTGTTATTCTACTTCTTAAGGTTGTTGTAGCTTAGAAGGTAGTCCATTTCACATATCTAGTCCTTAACAATAGTTAGCTCAGATTTTCTAAATTCAACTCATGTTTTCCATGTTGACATGCAATAATTTGTAAATGAAAAGAGAGACAGGTTTTATTGTATGGATTGTTGATCGGAAAGAAGGGAATCCTCAAACCAACTCCACCTAGGTCTTCTCCACCTTCTGTTGATGCAGCCCATATTCTGAACCTCTATTTTCCAGCCACCATGAACAATTTGTCTTAGGAAAATCTGACCTTCTTAGAGTGTTGGGCTTGGCCTTGGGTGATGTTCACCTTCCCTACACCTTCCACAACTGTCATGCACCTTTCCAACACTTCATCCCACCATTCTTGTCCTCCAAAACCTCTCAGCCAACTTCCTGTAGTAGTTCAGGACATCCTGTAGCAGTTTCCTATAGCAAACCTGTAGCAACCTGTTTTGACCCTATTTTGACCTGCAATGATAGCCTAGCCCAATTTAGGAGTAGGTTAACCCCTCAACTTGGACTCCATGACCAGAAGTGCCACCTAGACTAGTCCCTTCACTCCTTTCCTTCCTGCAAGATCAGATAGCATTAGCTCTTTTATTTCTAAGTTTAGCAATTAGAACTTCATCTATTCTACAAGTGTGAATGAGATAGTTAATGCATGCATGTTTGACTTATGAAATGATAGAGTAAGATTCCATTTTCAAGCAACCCTGATAGCTAGGTGATCAAGTACAATATTAGCATAGTTTCCTTTCTGCAGGTGATTTGTGTCATTTCATATCATTTACGAGTTGGCAGCTTTCATTTCCTGGTTTTACAAGTGTTATCCTCTACAATGTCCTAGGCTTAGGAGGAGATCGAAAGAGGTAACATCGAAACACTTTCGGTTTAGTAGCTAGCCCTACTAAACCAAAGGGGATATCTCTAAGGATTTGTCAATGAAAAACAAAAAAGAAATGGATTTTAGGCTAGATATATAATTCTGGTTTGAGTATTTGAGAATTTATGGTTTTTAGTTTACTAGACTAAGGATGAGAGCAGGCAATTAGGTCAAGGTATCAAATGTACAGTGACATAAAGAGGAGCTATATAACAAGGTGTTATGGTGAACTTAAGATTTAGTCAGTGTAGTATAGGTCTGAGAGTTTAAGAAAACATAATGAGCATGTATAAAGCATGAATTCATTAATCTTAGAAGAAGAGGAACACAAGCATGATTTTCCACATAAACAAAGCTTAGATCTAAGATTTCTGTCTATATGACTGTAAGGAAAACCATAAGAAGAAGGAAAACCATGTAAAGAGAGATGATTTCATCAATTAGAAACTGATATGAAAGGAAAATAACACCATAGACTCACTGAACAAGTATTCCTGAAAAATAGTTGCAACTGCTCCTTGATTAGCTGTAAGAAAACATAAGGTACAAGTCTCTCCACAAAAGTCCAACCCTTCTCACTGAATGAGAAATCATACATATAGACTCAAAACAACCATTTCCCCACCTTCAGAGGTCGAATCCCTAAGTGGTGGAACAGTTACCAAGAATCTCTCAACAAACTAGAGAGAGTAAGAAGGTCAAACACAAACTCTTCTTTTAGACTTCAAATTGAGTTTTTCTACCTTTATGAGACTTAATTAAACACTAAAACAACCTATCATGCCTATTAACTCAATAATTACATCATCAAGTCTTCAAAATATCCAAATTACATCATAAAACCAAAATCTGGAAAAACTCAAAGTGAAAAAAGTCAGCTACAGGTATAAGCGTAGCGCATTTGGCTATAAGCGTAGAGCATTTGGCTATAAGCGTAGCGCATTTGGCTATAAGTGTAGTGCATTCTACTATAAGCATAGCGCATTCTGCTATAAGCATAGTGCCAACTTGCAGGCAGTTTTTGGAGGTCTTATGGAAGTCAAATTTGAAAACTAAGAGAATAGTCAACTAGAATTTTTTGTTTAGTTTCCAGATCAAATCGAATTTTTGGAAATGGAGCATGGGAAGGTTTCAAAATTCCATTCTCCCGAGGTGACTCTATAAGTGCAACGCCTGTTCCATAATAGTGGCAGAACGTGTCTTTTTCACTCCTTTTTTGACTTTTTCTCTTCAACAGTTTGATGACCTTCTTTGAAAAGTGAATTTTTGAGATCCTTAGGGAAAAATCTATCCAGGGATATAAAGTTTTCATCATTTGGAGCTCTGAGATGAAAGTGTAGTGCCAAGGCACTGCGCTTATAGAATTTCCTGTGTTTTTAAAACATTAAAAAATGACCAAAATTTTGGAAATGGCAAAAGTTTCTCCAAATTTTCTCAAAATTGTTGAGTGAGGTTATAATAGAATATGTTATGCCATGAGTGAGGCCTCAACAAGTAAATCAAGCTTTTATTTTTCCTTTTGACCAATTCGGTTTTCCTTGAGTTTGCTCTTCAAATGCTTGATCCTAACTTGAGGTACTTTGTTTCTGGTATAGTAGTGCATAGCCATATGCCTCTGCAAGTTGTTGTTCCTGTTTGCCTTCTTGAGGAGCCTGTAGGTGTTGTTTTATCACTAGACCTAGTTGAAGAAGATGGAGGAAAAGTTGAACTTGCAAAATGGTCCCAAGACATATTTGCTTGTGCTAATTGATGACAAACTAGCACTTTCACTAGGACATGATGAAACAAACTAGTATAGTGATTCTCCCCTTGCTTTTGTACCTTTTCTGCCATTTTGACCAAACTTTTTACAAGTAATAGGGTAAATTGATTTGTTGTACACTGGTGAAATGCATCAGAAGTTTCATGTGATACTTATAAATTCTTGAATACCTGCCTTCACATGTGAAATACCTCATGATCATTTTCATGAGAGGGGTTTACCTATCCAACAAATGTCTGAATGGAAAAATATATGTTGGAGCTACCTTGTATTGTGTTTTTAGGTACATTTTGTAGTTTTGAAGGTCTAGGTCTTCTCTTTTGAACTAGATCTCTCCAGTATCTGGAATCCCTGTAGATGCGAAGATAATTTTCCTTGAAATAGTGATTTGAAACCCTGGTATGGTCACTTTATCCTTTTTAGTTTTAATGGAAAAAGCACTAGTCAACTAGTCATGGTACTTCAATTCTTCAACCCTCTGACAAAATGTGAGGCAACCTGAATCTTCAAAAGATTTCCTAATGAAGGGATATGATAAGACCTCATGGGTTGATGTAGGTTCATGTCTGATGACATGTCCTCCTCTATGCTTCCTCTGCTCTGAGGTTTCAGACTCGATCTCAGCACTTAGCTCTTGGGATAGCAATTAGGGTTTTGACTATGGGAAAATAGGGGATTTTCAAGAGCTGTGAGGGAGTTTGGAAATGAGGGGGATAGGGATGTGAGAAAAATCTAAGAAAATTTGGGGTCGTAGTGGGGGAGTTTAGGAATCTAGGGAAAGTGGAATTACTAGATTTGGGTGAGTGGAAGGTTCCCAAACGAAGGAAACATAGTCCTATAGTAAAAAAGGGTGCAGTTTATCTAGGTTTTAGGTAGAATTGATGAATTTTGGGAGTGGGTTTGATGGGAGGTGTTTGGGTGAGTGTATTTAGGATAGATGATGGTGTGGAAGCACTTAGATATGAGTTTTAGCAGCAAATTTAACAGGAGAAAGATGAAAACCTTGCTAACTGCATTTCAAAACCCTATGAAGTAGACATGAGACAAATGAGCATAGATAATGGAAATGAAATGAGTTTAAACCCTAAGATAGATTACCAAACTGTTTCAATTGTAGAACAATGTGCTCATTGTTGAGTCCCAAACCTGCATCTTCCCTATATACCTTTTCAGCCTTCTTTTCCATTTACTTGATCCACCAAGCTGTCAAATCATTGCATATTAGTCTAAAAAGAGCTTATGAAATGGTTTCCTAACTATGTTTATGACTGCTGTTTGATATAGATTTGTGTTCAATCAGCTGCGGAAACTTGTCACTTTCCGCAGCTAGCTCAAGTTTCTGTAGTCATTTTGTTAAATACTATGTTACAGTTGTCCAATGGAGAATCCGGCCACATGGGCAAGCTACAAATGACATGTACATGGAGCGTGTCCCCTTGGTTCAGCCAAATCACTCACAAACAGCCATGGTCAAAGACGGTCAAAGGAGGGGTCAAACCAAGAGTTTTGCGATGGCATGGCTCTGTTTTGCCCACGTGAAGTTTTGCGTGGCAAGATCCTCAATTTCCGGAGGTGTGCCAACACCTGTGGATCAATCCTTGAACCGAATCGAGCAGCCACCACTCCATGGATTTATCTGTCATGATTACCATACCGCTAGATCTTAGGCCGTGGAGATTTACGTGTCTATTTGGCAGCGTAGAATCTAGGAATCAGTTATATCATTTTCACCTATAAATAACGCGTTAGTATACGCTGGATAGTTATCTTTTCCATATGTAATCTTGACTGTGTTTTTCGAGCCCACTGTACCGTGCTCTATTTCTATGTTTTTACTGCACTTTAATATATGAGAAGACAACATTCTTGAATTTGATTTGTGACTGAGGATTGATTGGCTGAGGTTGCAGAGGGCCCCTGTACACCAAAGCTCTGTATCTACTGTATAATTTCTCGCCTTCTTTCATTATGTTGCTGCTTTTATAATTAGTTGCTTGTATATACTTCCTGATATTTATACTAACTGTTGTTTATCTCTTCTTTTATGCTTTCTCATGGTTGCTAGCTGATCAGTCTTTGTCTTTCAGGTTCTTGTAGGCAGCTCGAGCAAATTACATAGTTTTTATGACTACTGACATGAGATCATCTTGTCCTTTCTGCTAATTCATTTACTAAGTTTTAATTCCAGCATTGTCATTTCTTTCAGTTTTGCTTTGCTTATTTACTTTTCTGCTACTTAGATATCATATTACTCATCTGTTTATGATTTCCTTCCTATAGCCAAGCGACTCAATTAGTGAGGAATCAGAATATTATTTGATGTAGTATGATTTAGTTTGCTTTCCTGCAAGTTAGTGATTAAATTACTTATGTCATTTTCAGGAATTGAAATATGAATGAGTAGTTAAATCTTAGTTTCCTTTTATGCAATTTGATTTCCTGCAATTTAGATATCATATTACTCAGCTTGTTTATGATTACTTCCTATAGCCGGAGCGAGTCGAAAGGTGAAGGATCAGAATGTGGGTTGAAGTAGTGTGATTTAGTTTGCTTTGCTTTCAGTCTTTGAGTTTCTTTGACTTCAGTTTTTATTTTCTTTTCATACAGCAGTAAGGATACTGGGCCATTGTCACTAGTTCACTGTTTTGGTACATTTATTTCCTTTTGAGAATTGATTTCATCACAGTTAGTTTGAAACCTTCTTTTTGAGAACTTTAAAGTTTGGAAAATCATTGTAGAAATCATCATTACCATCCATACTTGAATCATTGTAGAAATCACCATTACCATCCATACTTGACTTTCAATTTTGCCATCTCACACTAGGGAATCCACAGAAGATAAACGCAAAAACAAACCAAAAACTTAAAAATGACAAAGAACTAAGAAATCGGTCATCTTTCATATACAGTGCACTTCACTTCAGCAGTTTACGACCCCCGGATTGACATTTTAAATAGCAATTTAGGACACACTAAATTGACCAAACATTTTGGCGCCGTTGCCGGGGAAGTGAAACTAGGTAGCCAATTTCTTAAAAAAAAAAAAACAAGAAAATTTCAAGGAAGGAAAAATTGATAACTTCTCAAAGTATGCTCTCCTCTTGCACTTAGTGTGAACTGGAGGATCAGAAAAGAGAGATTTATTGGTTTAATAATTTCTTGAGTATGCTCTCTTCTTGCACCTAGAGTGACCTGGAAGATCAGAAAGAGAATTATTAGCCCGACTTGAAGAAATGACATGCATAGAGCAAGAGATTCTAGGGGAAGGTTTTTAGCTAGGGCCGAGAGTTCGATTTTTACAACTCCATCCACTTCAAGGAATTAGGAGGCTCTCCCACACCATCCATCGAATCTGAATTAGGAAAAGATCCTTTATTTCCTTCTACAGGGAGACACATTGTAGTTGAAGAAGTAGAATCACCTGAAGAAGAAGATGGGGAAATTCCTCCTCGTTCGCCATTAGTAGAGGAACCAGAGGACTCTGAAGTCTCTGAGGAAACTATCATGACAGAGGAAGTAGTAAACGGATTTGGTAGAGGTAGAGGTAGAGGAGGAGGAGGAGGAAACAATGGAGGAGGTAGAGGTAACAATGGGGGAAATAGGGATGGAGATAACTCATTCAGATTTCCTATAGTCAACGAGGATTCTCGAGCAACAATGAAAAACATCTCACCATCTGTCCTCCCAAACTTTCATGGGTTAAGATATGAGGATCTTGAAACATTTCTATTTGAGTTTGAAGTCGTGTGTCGAACTTATGATTATCTGGAAGACTCTCAAAAACTCAAATTGTTTCCTTCAACATTGAAAGGAGCTGCTTTGAAATGGTTAATGGGATTAGTCACTCAATCCATTAGGACCTGGAATGATATGAAACAAACATTTTTGGATAGATACCTGGACTATTGTATGCCCACCAATCACAAGGATGAGGTATTCAAAATGGTGCAAAGAGAAGATGAAAACTTGGAGGATTTACTTGAAAGGTTTCAATACAACCTGAAAAGAGCAAAGATGGATAATTTAGATGAGGAAACCTTGAAAGCCCTTCTATTAAAAGCCATTAGAGATGAATGGATAGATATTTTGAACATGATGGGAAAAGGAGATATATCTCAACTTCCACTTCATGATATAGCAGAGCTATGTGTCCATCTCTCAAGGGGAAAATCTAAAACTGGAAAAGGGCCTAGAGATCCTTCTCTCATTAGAGCAAACAAATCTGCAACTGGATCAGTAAGTAGGGCTGATATTGGCAACATGCTTGATGAATTCAAAACTGATATCTTAGGGAGTCTTAGTGAGCAACTAGACACCCTTAAAATACAAAACAAGTAGAAAGAAGAAGCTGAAGCTTTGGCCATCTTTTGCCCAAAATGTAGAAAGAAACATGCTCTAAGGGAATGTCCCTTGGATGCAAAAGTTGTAGAAACATGTGTGATTTGTTCAGAAAACCATGAGACCAAGGATTGTCCTTCAATTCCTGGGCTCAATGCTGTCTTTCAAGAAGATCCAAATTCAATTGAGTCTCTCTGTTTTGTTGCAAGGAGACCTTGGCAGGGGCAACAAAATCAAGGGTTTAACAACTCTATGAACTTTCAACCCCCACCAAATTGGAATCCTTGGCAACAACCTTGGTCCCAACCTCAAAATCCTTTTCAGTCATGGGTACAAGGTATGCAAAATTCTTATGGGAGATTTGCTCAATTTTATCAATATCCTCCATCCTTTCAAAATCGACAAGCTCCACAACTTCCAAATCAAAATCCACAACTATCATTTCCATTTCCACAACAACAACGACCTTCTCAATAGAATCCAAATTCTCAACCCTTGCTTCCATTCCAACAGAAGACAAATCAATTACCTTCCCAGCCATTGCCGAACCCCAACAATAAAAACCCTCAAAATGCTTACATGGTGGAAGGACAACAATTTCCTACCTATATGATTGTTCCTCTCAATGATGTACAACTCAGATCTGGTAGAGTTTTAGATAAACCTTCTATAGATGCTCAAAAGCAAAGCATTTTTGAGGAAGATTCTCTTGAAGCCAATAAAGGTTCTGAAATATCTCTTCAAAACCCAAGCACTCAAAAAGAAAAAGAAAAAGAGTCAACCCCCACAACTCCTATGGTTGAGCAACCTGCATCTTCATCCACACCTCATTTTCCTGAAAGATTACAAATTGACAAAGGGGTGGAAAAACAAATCTTGTTGCCTGACTATGATTTTCTAGATGAATTAAAGAATGTCTGTATCAAGATTCCCTTGTTACAAGCCATTAGAGAGATTCCTATTCTAGCAAAAACAATAAAGGAGTTGAGTCTTAAAAGACCAGGAAGGAAACCGAGAGATACAAGAAGAATCCACCTGGTAGGAAAAATTGCAGATATCATGATGGGAAAAATTACTATGTAGAAGTATGTAGATCCCGGTAGTCCAATTGTCAAAACACATATCAATGGGGTAGAAATTCCAAATACTTTGATTGATTTAGGGGCTGCTATCAGCATTATGAGTAGACAGACTATGGAACAGCTGAAACTTCCTAATCTTCTTTTTACACCTACTTTACTGCAACTTGCAGATCGATCAATTATCAAACCAGATGGTGTATTAGAAGACATTTCGGTCTCCTTAGACTCTTGGGAATATCCAGTAGATTTTATGATTTTAACTCCCAAGAGTAATTTAGGAGGACACCCTCTCATCTTAGGAAGACCTTGGCTAGCCACAGCTGATGCTTTTATCAGTTGTAGGTCTGGGGATATGTATATTTCTGATGGTAATTCGACAAAGAAATTCAATCTGTATCCTCCAGCAAAAGAAATTACAGAAATAGGAGATAATGAGTGGGTTGATGATGATGATACTATACAACCTGTCTTTACCATTTCTGAAATCAGTGAAGATAGTCAAATTCTGAACACATTAGAAAACTTTGAAACATCTTCAGAATATGACCACACACAATTTCAGTTAGATTCTGACATTGAGTATCTATCATCTAGACAAATGTCTCTTTTCTCTATGGAAGAGTTTGGTAGTTCCGCCATTGAGATATTTCCAGGTAAAACATTGAATATCAACAAAAACTTGAAAAAATCACAACAGGGAGAGCTAACCAAAATCTTGCAAAAACATTCTACTGCATTTGCATGGGAGTATACTGATATGAAAGGTATTGACCCTAAGACTTGCATTCATCACATTTATATCGAGGAAAATAGTAGACCAATCAGACAACCTCAGAGAAGGATGAATCCAAACCTTAGGGAGATAGTGAAAGAAGAGCTCCAAAAACTACTCAATGTAAACTTCATTTATCCAATTTCAGATAGCCGATGGGTTTCTCCTTTGGTTATAGTACCTAAAAAGAATGGTAAATGGAGGGTATGCATTGATTACAGGGAATTGAACAAAGCAACTTTGAAGGATCACTTTCCTTTACCCTTTATCGATCAGGTATTAGATACTTTAGCAGGCAAAAAGTATTTTTCATTTTTGGATGGTTTTAGTGGCTATAATCAGATTCAGGTAGCACCTGAAGATCAAGATAAGACCACATTTACCTGTCCATGGGGAACTTTTGCTTACCGAGTACTTCCTTTTGGATTATGTAATGCACCCGCAACATTTCAAAGGGCAGTACTAGGAATCTTTTCTGATCTAATCCATGATTGTGTAGAGGTTTATATGGATGATTTTACAGTTTATGGTAATTCATTTGAAGAGGCATTAGAGAATTTGGAAAAAGTCCTTATAAGGTGTAAAAAAACAAACCTTTCATTGAGTCATGAAAAATGCTTTATGATGTTTACTGAAGGTATTGTTTTGGGACATCATATTTCGGGGGATGGGATTAAAGTTGATAGATCAAAAGTTGAAGTCATCTCCAAGTTGCCTATTCCAAATTTTCAGAAAGATGTTAGAAGTTTTCTTGGATTTACTGGATACTGTAGAAGATTTATCGAAAACTTCACCAAAATAGCATCTCCACTCTTCAAATTACTTACAAAAGACTGTGAATTCAAATGGGATCCTGATTTTCAATCTGCATTTGAAACTTTGAAAACAAGAATATCTGAAGCCCCCATTTTGAGAGGGTCAAATTGGAAACTTCCTTTCCATATTTCTACAGATGCTTCAGATACAGCTCTAGGAGCTATGTTGGGTCAAAATGATTTAGTTCCTTATGCCATTTACTACACTAGTAAAAATTTGACTCCCACCGAGTTAAACTATACTGTGACTGAAAAGGAGTTCTTAGCTGTTGTTCATGCGATCAATAAGTTTAGACATTATATAACAGGCTATGAAAATTTTTCCATACTAATCATTCTGCAATTAGATATCTAATGAAAAAACCTGTTACTAATGGTAGAGTTACAAGATGGCTCTTACTTTTACAAGAATTCAATATTACTGTGTTGGATAGACCAGGGAAACAAAATACAATAGCTGATTTCTTGTCTAGAATCCAAAATACTAACGAAGATTCTCCTGTAGAGGATAAGTTTCCAGATGAATATTTATTTGCAGTAACTACTAAGACTCCTTGGTATGCAGATATTTCTAACTATTTGGTTACAGGGAAGCTACCTCCACATTTATTTCCTAGTGAAAAAAGAAGAATTATTCAAGAGAGTTCGAATTATTCATGGATTTCTAACGACTTGTTTAAAACAGGGCTAGATTGTGTGATCAGAAGATGTGTTTGGGAAGATGAAATGCCTGACATCCTCAAGGCATGTCATGATGAACCATGCGGTGGACACTTTGCTGACAAAAGGACGGCCTATAAGATCCTTTCTTTAGGATATTATTGGCCTTCCTTCTTCAAAGATACAAAACAATATGTCAGAAGGTGTGACAGCTGCCAAAGAGTTGGGAGACCGACTCTTTCAAATGAAATGCCATTACAACCACAGGTACTCATCGAAACCTTTGAAAATTGGGCTTTAGATTTCATTGGACCCATTAATCCACCATCTAAACAGAAGAAGTATATATTGGTATACACTGATTATGTCACTAAATGGGTAGAAGCCAAAGCATTGCCTTCTGCCACTGAAAATTCAGTTGTTCATTTTCTTTATGAGGATATTTTTACTCGTTTTGGTGTCCCAAGAGAAATTGTGATAGATCAGGGAAGTCAATTTACATCTAACTTGATGGAGAAGCTGATGGAAGAATACAAAATCAAGCACAGAAAATCTACTCCTTACCATCCGCAAGCAAATGGCCAAGTGGAGTCTACAAATAAAGTTCTTGAGAGCATCATCACCAAAACTGTCCATCTACACAGAAGAGATTGGGCAGAGAGGCTTCTTGAAGCCTTGTGGGCCTACAGAACTACATGGAGGAACACAACAGGACATTCTCCCTATGAACTTGTTTATGGGAAAGAAGTCCTGCTCCCCATCGAATTTCAAGTCAAGACTTTCAAGATGGCAGTTCAGTTGGGGATGAATCTATCAGAAGCCCAAAAGCACAGAATGGAGCAGCTGAATGAGCTAGATGAGATCAGACAAGAAGAAATTTTAAGAACTGATCTAGTTCAACATCAAAGAGCTAAGTGGCATGACAGATACATCAAAGAGAAAAAGTTTCAAGAGGGAGATTGGGCACTACTATTTGATTCCAAGTTTAAAGACTTCAAAGGTAAATTTCAGACTTATTGGCTTGGGCCATATGAGATTGACAAAGTCTTTAGCAATGGAGTGGTAAGAATCAAGACCATTGATGAATTTCAAACTCCTCTCATTGTGAATGGCCACCGATTGAAAATCTATCATAAGCCACTCTCAAAAGAGGAATTTGTCAAAATGTTTCAAGAGAATTCTGCAATAAGGCTGGTGAAGAAGAATCCTTCTTCCCCACCAGCCTAGCCTTTGTTTCTTTCAGTTAAAATATAAATAAAAAATAAAAATAAAATAATAATAATTGTATAAGACTGAAAACCAATCACAGATTGGTGGTCTTATACAGAAAATGTAGAGTGAAAATCAGGGACACCTGACACTATATTTTCCAAAAAAAAATCTCTTCTCTCCTTCTTTTTCCATCTTCACTCCACCTCATTTGCCATTCCACTCCATCTCCATCTCATTTTCATTTCACTTCACTCCGCTTCATTTCACTCATTTCATTTCATTTCATCAATAAAAGTCCCTTTCAGGACTATTTTCACTCAGTTAGTTATTCTCTAACTATCTTTGTTCAGCTAAGAGGGTGTTGTGTTAGTTTCCGCAGCTGGTAGCAGTTTCCGCAGCCAGAAGCAGTTTCCGTAGCCAGAAGCAGTTTCCGCAGCCACTACTCTGTTTTTCAAATCCACAGTTAAAATGTTAGTGAAATAATCATGAAAATGCAGGTGTGATTGAGCATATGCTATGAAGACATGGAGAATCTCCAAGACATCAAGGAAGAGCAGTTGGTTAAAAGCTAAATGAGCAAGAAATGACAAGGTTTCCAAAGGTATGAGCAAAATTTTTTTAATCAAATAGCAATTAAAGTCATGATTATGCGTATTTATCAAACCATAAAAGCTCTACTATGTGCAATGATCGTTACGATAGCTCCATTACCCACTACCATTCCACGAATTTATTCTGCACACCATGCATTCATTTCTTAATGGTCACATGATTGATTTTCGGGTTTGAACTCATAGTCGACTGCACTTTCATTCACCACCTGTAATCATGAGATGTGACCTATCCCATTACGGCTCCTCTCCACCACATTTTCCGCAGCCATTCATTAAAACGTGTAGCATTTCGTACGCAGCCGTTTTATTCAAAAATCTCGACCTCACTCCATTCCCTTACCATTCCATTAAGACCATCCTCTTCACATACATCCGCATTTCATCTTGTGAACTCATTGTGGCTGCTCACCCTCTGTTCCGCCTGTAATCCCGAAGCACTCCCATTACCTGCTATCCATATACCTATTGCAGCCACTGTATTCTGCCATAAACCCTGCAACCAAGCCACCTTCCCTCTGCTAAACCCTCACACACAATTGAATTTTCAGTTGAAATTCAAAACAGAGGAAGGAATGGGAAAATTACTAAGGGCAGAACCAGAAGGACCGAAATATTTAGAAGGTTACCCTCAAGCAAAAGATTTGCTGAAGAAATCCAAATGGTTACGCTTCATCCAAAAGTTTAAGGGTTATAATAAAGAGGTAACCAAAGCTTTTGCACGGTCTTTTGATGGCCAAATGGTGGATATTGGAGACTTGAAGCTCACGGTGACTTAAACAACAGTAGCAGCTGCCACAGGCTTACCCCAGGAAGGTGAGCGATGGTTCAAAAACAAAAGCGTGGACGAACATGCATGGAGAATTATGCTAAGAAGCCCAGGTATGGACACCACTGTGTTTACAAAAGGAATTATTGTTCATGCATTGAAAGAAGAATGGGCCAGTCTGCTGTTAGTTATCCAAAAATTTATCACTTGCGAAGGACGCTTTGGTTCAATGTACATGTACCATGCTAGACTGTTGATGAATTTCTTAGAGATTCAAACTCTTAATTTGCCTTATTTCTTACTGTTGAGTTTGAAGAAGATGAGTATCACAGTCCAAAAACACATAGGAAATATAGAACCTCATCTTTATCATCATGGACTTGTAAAGATTCTCATTGAAGGCCAACTGAAGAAAAAAAAAGATACCTGGGAACAATTCTTGATAAGAAACTACTTTCAAGAGCCATCTGAGGCATCTGAAAGTAGTACACCAAAGACACCAAGAAAGAGTAGGAGAAAAGAAAAGAGTGCCATAGTCCAAGACTCTCCTACTACAGAAACTCAAGAAGTTGGTCAAAAAGAAAAAGGGAACAGAACTAAGGACAAGAAACAGAGAAAAGTGAAAGGAAAAATAACATACAAGAAGTATACCAATCACCTGAGCCATTTATAGAGGAAGATTATCAAACACTGTCAGAGAGATTAGCGCATCTTCAAGAACAGGATGCTATAGCAAAGAAAAATGAAAAAGGGAAACAGAGCATACAAGAAGGGAGCACTAGTCCACCATACTTAAGGAGAAGCACTAGGCTTAGAGGAAAGGGGAGTAAAACACAAGTAAAACGGCCCCACTTCATTGACTTGGGTGGGGAAACACCCGAGAAACCTCCAGCTGGCCGTAGTCCACCTCGTCCTCAGCCAAGTATTGAAACTAGTCCTCCACATCTTGATGAAAGCCCTTCTCGGCCAGAGCTAGAGAGCAGTCCTCCTCCTCCACAAGATTTTGAACTCAGTCCAAGAAAGACACCTGAAATAGATCCCAGTCAACAGGAGGTATATGACTACCTTGAATCTTTAGAAAAAACAGCTGCAGGTCCGAGTACCACTCTGCCCCACATGACACCAGATTCACAAATTCAATCCTTAAAGCAAGAGGTATTTGAATTAGAGGTTCTAAACAAGCATATCAAGCAAGAAAATGAAGCACTTAAGGAACAGAGCAAAGTAGATAAAATTATTCATGATAATACCATGCTTCATTTGGGACTATGGCAAAAGAAAAACAAGAAACTAAAGAAAAAGTGCAGAAAATTGAGCAGAGAATTGATCAATCTCAAATTCAGATGTCTAATAAGGAAACCCAGGATGGTGGTAGCTCCAAGGAAGAAGAAAAGAGGACTAGATGTCCTAGCAGAGGCCTCAGAACATATGGATTAAAGGGGAATGACTAAATTTTGGTTGCATGAGGACATGCAACACCTTCACAGTGGGGGTATGTTGAGTCCCAAACCTGCATCTTCCCTATATACCTTTTCAGCCTTCTTTTCCATTTACTTGATCCACCAAGCTGTCAAATCATTGCATATTAGTCTAAAAAGAGCTTATGAAATGGTTTCCTAACTATGTTTATGACTGCTGTTTGATTTAGATTTTTGTTCAATCAGCTGCGGAAACTTGTCACTTTCCGCAGCCAACTCAAGTTTCCGCAACCATTTTGTTAAAGACTATGTTACAGGTGTCCAATGGAGAATCTGGCCACATGGGCAAGCTGCAAATGACATGTACATGGAGCTTGTCCCCTTGGTTCAGCCGAATCACTTACAAACAGCCATGGTCAAAGATGGTCAAAGGAGGGGTCAAACCAAGAGTTTTGTGGTGGCACGGCTCTGTTTTGCCCACGTGAAGTTTTGCGTGGCAAGATCCTCAATTTTCGGAGGTGTGCCAACACCTGTGGATCAATCCTTGAACCAAATCGAGCAGCCACCACTCCATGGATTTATCTGTCATGATTACCATACCGCTAGATCTTAGGCCGTGGAGATTTACGTGTCTGTTTGGCAGTGTAGAATCTAGGAATCAGTTATAGCGTTTTCACCTATAAATAACGTGTTAGTATACGCTGGATAGTTAGCTTTTCCATATGTAATCTTGACTGTGTTTTCCGAGCCCACTGTACCATGCTCTATTTCTATGTTT
The DNA here is from genome assembly GCA_031772625.1 of Pinus tabuliformis. NCBI lineage: Eukaryota > Viridiplantae > Streptophyta > Pinopsida > Pinales > Pinaceae > Pinus > Pinus tabuliformis. Next base: position 366,443,457 of record CM062816.1, read on the forward strand.
TTACTGCACTTTAATATATGAGAAGACAGCATTCTTGAATTTGATTTGTGACTGAGTATTGATTGGCTGAGGTTGCAGAGGGCCCCTGTACACCAAAGCTCTATATCTACTGTATAATTTCTCGCCTTCTTTCATTATGTTGCTGCTTTTATAATTAGTTGCTTGTATATACTTCCTGATATTTATACTAACTGTTTTTTATCTTTTCTTTTATGCTTTCTCATGGTTGCTAGCTGATCAGTCTTTGTCTTTCAGGTTCTTGTAGGCAGCCCGGGCAAATTACATAGTTTTTATGACTACTGACATGAGATCATCTTGTCCTTTCTGCTGATTCATTTACTGAGTTTTAATTCCAGCATTGTCATTTCTTTCAGTTTTGCTTTGCTTATTTACTTTTCTGCTACTTAGATATCATATTACTCATCTGTTTATGATTTCCTTCCTATAGCCAAGCGACTCAATTAGTGAGGAATCAGAATATTATTTGATGTAGTATGATTTAGTTTGCTTTCCTGCAAGTTAGTGATTAAATTACTTATGTCATTTTCAGGAATTGAAATATGAATGAGTAGTTAAATCTTAGTTTCCTTTTATGCAATTTGATTTCCTGCAATTTAGATATCATATTACTCAGCTTGTTTATGATTACTTCCTATAGCCGGAGCGAGTCGAAAGGTGAAGGGTCAGAATGTGGGTTGAAGTAGTGTGATTTAGTTTGCTTTGCTTTCAGTCTTTGAGTTGCTTTGAGTTCAGTTTTTATTTTCTTTTCATACAGCAGTAAGGATACTGGACCATTGTCACTAGTTCACTGTTTTGGTACATTTATTTCCTTTTGAGAATTGATTTCATCACAGTCAGTTTGAAACCTTCTTTTTGAGAACTTTAAGGTTTGGAAAATCATTGTAGAAATCATCATTACCATCCATACTTGAATCATTGTAGAAATCACCATTACCATCCATTATTGACTTTCAATTTCGCCATCTCACACTAGGGAATCCACAGAATATAAACCCAAAAACAAACCAAAAACTTAAAAACGACAAAGAACTAAGAAATCGGTTATCTTGCATATACAGTGCACTTCACTTCAGCAGTTTACGACTCTCGGATTGACATTTTAAATAGCAATTTAGGACACACTAAATTGACCAAACATTTTGGCGCCGTTGTCGGGGAAGTGAAACTAAGTAGCCAATTTCTTAAAAAAAAAAACAAGAAAATTTCAAGGAAGGAAAAATTGATAACTTCTCAAAGTATGCTCTCCTCTTGCACTTAGTGTGAACTGGAGGATCAGAAAAGAGAGAGTTATTGGTTTAATAATTTCTTGAGTATGCTCTCTTCTTGCACCTAGAGTGACCTGGAAGATTAGAAAAAGAATTATTAGCCCAACTTGAAGAAATGACATGCATAGAGCAAGAGATTCTAGGGGAAGGTTTTTAGCTAGGGCCAAGAGTTCAATTTTTACAACTCCATCCACTTCAAGAAATTAGGAGACTCTCCCACACCATCCATCGAATCTGAATTAGGAAAAGATCCTTTCTTTCCTTCTACAGGGAGACACATTGTAGTTGAAGAAGTAGAATCACCTGAAGAAGAAGAGGGAGAAATTCCTCCTCGTTCGCCATTAGTAGAGGAACCAGAGGACTCTGAAGTCTCTGAGGAAACTATCATAACAGAGGAAGTAGTAAACGGATTTGGTAGAGGTAGAGGTAGAGGAGGAGGAGGAGGAAACAATGGAGGAGGTAGAGGTAACAATGGGGGAAATAGGGATGGAGATAACTCATTCAGATTTCCTATAGTCGATGAGGATTCTTGAGCAACAATGAAAAACATCTCTCCATCTGTCCTCCCAAACTTTAATGGGTTAAGAAATGAGGATCCTGAAACATTTCTATTTGAGTTTGAAGTCGTGTGTTGAACTTATGATTATCTGGAAGACTCTCAAAAACTCAAATTGTTTCCTTCAACATTGAAAGGAGCTGCTTTGAAATGGTTAATGGGATTAGTCACTCAATCCATTAGGACCTGGAATGATATGAAACAAACATTTTTGGATAGATACCTGGACTATTGTATGCCCACCAATCACAAGGATGAGGTATTCAAAATGGTGCAAAGAGAAGATGAAAACTTGGAGGTTTACTTGAAAGGTTTCAATACAACCTGAAAACAGAAAAGATGAATAATTTAGATGAGGAAACCTTAAAAGCCCTTCTATTAAAATCCATTAGAGATGAATGGATAGATATTTTGAACATGATGGGAAAAGGAGATATATCTCAACTTCCACTTCATGATATAGCAGAGCTATGTGTCCATCTCTCAAGGGGAAAATCTAAAACTGGAAAAGGGCCTAGAGATCCTTCTCTCATTAGAGCAAACAAATCTGCAACTGGATCAGTAAGTAAGGCTGAGATTGGCAACATGCTTGATGAATTCAAAATTGATATCTTAGGGAGTCTTAGTGAGAAACTAGACACCCTTAAAATACAAAACAAGCAGAAAGCAGAAGCTGATGCTTTGGCCATCTTTTACCCAAAATGTAGAAAGAAACATGCTCTAAGGGAATGTCCCTTGGATACAAAAGTTGTAGAAACATGTGTGATTTGTTCAGAAAACCATGAGACCAAGGATTGTCCTTCAATTCCTGGGCGCAATGTTGTCTTTCAAGAAGATCCAAATTCAATTGAGTCTCTCTGTTTTGTTGCAAGGAGACCTTGGCAGGGGCAACAAAATCAAGGGTTTAACAACTCTATGAACTTTCAACCCCCACCAAATTGGAATCCTTGGCAACAACCTTGGTCCCAACCTCAAAATCCTTTTCAATCATGGGTACAAGGTATGCAAAATCCTTATGGGAGATTTGCTCAATTTTATCAATATCCTCCATTTTTTCAAAATCAACAAGCTCCCCAACTTCTAAATCAAAATCCACAACTATCATTTCCATTTCCACAACAACAACGACCTTCTCAACAGAATCCAAATTCTCAACTCTTGCTTCCATTCCAACAGAAGACAAATCAATTACCTTCCCAGCCATTGCCAAACCCCAACAATAAAAACCCTCAAATGCTTACATGGTGGAAGGACAACAATTTCCTACCTATATTATTGTTCCTCTCAATTATGTACAACTCAGATCTGGTAGAGTTTTAGATAAACCTTCTATAGATGCTCAAAAGCAAATTTCTGAGGAAGATTCTCTTGAAGCCAATAAAGGTTCTGAAATATCTCTTCAAAACCCAAGCACTCAAAAAGAAAAAGAAAAAGAGTCAACCCCCACAACTCCTATGGTTGAGCAACCTGCATCTTCATCCACACCTCATTTTCCTGAAAGATTACAAATTGACAAAGGGGTGGAAAAACAAATCTTGTTGCCTGACTATGATTTTCTAGATGAATTAAAGAATGTCTGTATCAAGATTCCCTTGTTACAAGCCATTAGAGAGATTCCTATTCTAGCAAAAACAATAAAGGAGTTGAGTCTTAAAAGGCCAGGAAGGAAACTGAGAGATAAAAAAAGAATCCACCTGGTAGGAAAAATTGCAGATATCATGATGGGAAAAATTACTATGCAGAAGTATGTAGATCCCGGTAGTCCAATTGTCAAAACACATATCAATGGGGTAGAAATTCCAAATACTTTTATTGATTTAGGGGCTGCTATCAGCATTATGAGTAGACAGACTATGGAACAGCTGAAACTTCCTAATCTTCTTTTTACACCTACTTTACTGCAACTTGCAGATCAATCAATTATCAAATCAGATGGTGTATTAGAAGACATTTCGGTCTCCTTAGACTCTTGGGAATATCCAGTATATTTTATGATTTTAACTCCCAAGAGTAATTTAGGAGGACACCCTCTCATCTTAGGAAGACCTTGGCTAGCCACAGCTGATGCTTTTATCAGTTGTAGGTCTGGGGATATGTATATTTCTGATGGTAATTCGACAAAGAAATTCAATCTGTATCCTCCAGCAAAAGAAATTACAGAAGTAGGAGATAATGAGTGGGTTGATGATGAGGATACTATACAACCTGTCTTTACCATTTCTAAAATCAGTGAAGATAGTCAAATGCTGAACACATTAGAAAACTTTGAAACATCTTCAGAATATGACCACACACAATTTCAGTTAGATTCTGACATTGAGTATCTATCATCTAGACAAATGTCTCTTTTCTCTATGGAAGAGTTTGGTAGTTCCGCCATTGAGATCTTTCCAGGTAAAACATTGAATATCAACAAAAACTTGGAAAAATCACAACAGGGAGAGCTAACCAAAATGTTGCAAAAACATTCTACTGCATTTGCATGGGAGATACCGATATGAAAGGTATTGACCCTAAGACTTGCATTCATCACATCTATATCGAGGAAAATAGTAGACCAATCAGACAACCTCAGAGAAGGATGAATCCAAACCTTAGGGAGATAGTGAAAGAAGAGCTCCAAAAACTACTCAATGTAAACTTCATTTATCCAATTTCAGATAGCCGATGGGTTTCTCCTTTGGTTATAGTACCTAAAAAGAATGGTAAATGGAGGGTATGCATTGATTACAGGGAATTGAACAAAGCAACTTTGAAGGATCACTTTCCTTTACCCTTTATCGATCAGGTATTAGATACTTTAGCAGGCAAAAAGTATTTTTCATTTTTGGATGGTTTTAGTGGCTATAATCAGATTGAGGTAGCACCTGAAGATCAAGATAAGACCACATTTACCTTTCCATGGGTAACTTTTGCTTACCAAGTACTTCCTTTTGGATTATGTAATGCACCCACAACATTTCAAAGGGCAGTACTAGGAATCTTTTCTGATCTAATCCATGATTGTGTAGAGGTTTATATGGATGATTTTACAGTTTATGGTAATTCATTTGAAGAGGCATTAGAGAATTTGTAAAAAGTCCTTATAAGGTGTAAAGAAGTGGAATGTCCCAATACAATATGCTACTTTGCACAAAACTCTACCATCCTCTTTGACTTGAAAGCAACAGAATTATCAATGATTATCTTCTGCAGGCAGCCAAATCTAGACAAGATATTAGATTCAATAAACTGAATGATAACATAATTAGTAGCTTGCCTGGTTGGGATTGCTTCAATCCATTTTGTAAAATAGTCAGTGGATGTTAGGATCCACTTATGTTGTACTAATGATGAAGGGTGGATCTCACCAATAAAATCAAGACCCCATTGCTAGAAAGGAGTTGTGATTGAAATGGGTTGCAAGAGTAATGGAAAAAGTTTTCTTTCTCCTTGGAAAATCTGGCATTCATGACAACTCATCACTGTTTTATATACATTAGAAAAAAGAGTGGGCCAATAGAAACCAGATCTTAAAATTTTATTTGTTATAGTCTTCCAGAAATGATGACCACCACAGTCTCCTTTGTGAAAATCTCTCATTACATCTTTTGCTTCATTTTCTACCAAACAGTTCAGCAACACACCACCAAGGTCTTTCCAGAATAAAACACCATCAAGAATACAATATTTTGAAGCTTTCAACTTTAAAGATCTAGTTTTACCTTTGGGTACTTCCGATGGAGAATTTAAATGCTGCAACACATAAACAATGTCAAAATACCATGGAGATGAAATGAACATATTGGACACTTGTAAGTGTGAGTCTTCTTCTCTTCTTCAGAAAGTGCAACAATCAAATTGATATCTAGTGCATGAAAATTAGATTTGGCCATGAGCTTAGATAAACCTTGTGTCCCTTGATGAGCTTTGTGGGCTTTATCTCCAAATCATACTCCAGCATGGCTGCAATCCATTTTCCCTGCATGCCTTCAGGATCTGTCTGCACAAGAATTTCCTTTACAGTTGCTGTGGGAACATAAGCAATGGTGTGAGAATGCAGAATATAAACTCAAAAATCTTTGAGAGCTTTCACCAATTCCAAATCCTGCTTCTCAATTATGTTGTATTTCAGTGTTTCATCTCTTATTGTTCACCTAAAGAATGCTATAGGTTGTTCATTTTTCTGATCTTTCTTTTGCATTAGGACCGTTGCTAATGTATGCTCAGATGCGAATGAATATATGATGAAATCTAAAGTATAATATGGACTAATAAGAGTAGGAGCAGTAGATAATGCAAATTTAACTGCATGGAAATATTTCTTAACATCTAAAGACCATTTAATCTCGTTGTCCCTTTTCAGCATGTTTGTCATCTCTTTCAAAATTTCAACGAGGTTGGGGATGAATCTTCTCAAAAAATTGATTTTCCCATTAAAAGACTGAATTTATTTTTTGTTCCTTGGGAAATCTAATTGTTGAATGGCTTGAACTCTTGCAGGGTCAATGTGAATGCCATCTTTAGAGATAATATGTCCCAGCATCTTACCTTCTTCCCTGACAAATAAGCTCTTCTTTGGATTAAGTGAAATACCAAATTGTCTACATTTCTGAAAAACAATTCTCAAATGATGTAAATGATCTCTGTCAAATTTGGAAAAAAATGTGAGATCATCTAAATAAATAACTAGAAATACATCCTTTTCATTGGCAAAAGCTATGTCCATAGCCCGTTGAAAAGTCGCTCCTGCATTCTTTAATCCAAATGGAATTTTGGTGTACATGAATGTACCCCAAGGTGTTGTGAAGTTTGTTTTCAGCTGATCATCTTTATGCACAAAAATATGATTGTACCCAGAATATCCATCAAGCAATGACATCCTGGAAGACCCAACTACCCTCTAAAGAATATGATCCATCCTTGGCAAGGGATAATTGTCCTTCAAGGACACTTTAATTAAATTTTTGAAATCAATGCAAAGACGAATCTCTCCAGTCTTCTTTCTTACTGGCACTAGATTTGACATCCATTCAGAAAATCGAATAGGGACTATGATTCCAGACTTATAAAGCCTATTTACCTCTTTTTTCAATTGATGGTAGCAGCTTAGGATTAATCCTCCTCATTTTCTAGCGAAATCGTTTTTGATCAGGCTTGACTGGAATAGTGTGTTGAATGATATTCTTGTCATAGACCTTCAAATCTGAATAGTCCCAAGAAAATACATCAGAAAATTTTGTCATTAAATCTATGTACTTACTTTTCATCTCAGGAGATAAGGACTTTGACAATTTGACCATCTTAGGCTTGTCGGCTGCACCAATGTTCACATCTTCAACACCTTTCTCTGTGGGGACCATGGTGGGATTTTTGGCAACATCGTCTCGATCAAACAACTATTCTAAAGGTACAAGACCTCTTGGAATGTTATTGTCCTTCAGCTGTAGTATTTCAATCTCAGTTGCTTCAAAATATGGATCATTCATATTAGATGCATCGTCAATGCAGGAATTCTGGAATTCACCTTCCATCTCCAAAAAATTATTGATTTGTTTGTCATCCCAAAACACTTGCCAAAATCTCATATTATCAGGAACAACTGGGCGGTGTTTAACATGAATTGAATACCTCTGATTGGACTGAATGGGAATCTTCACCATACTTGCTGCAATAGCAAGAGAATCATCTATAACATTCTGAGTTCTAGGAATAAGAGACAAAGTATATTCTGAAAAAATTTTGAGGATATCAAGGACAACATTGCAATAGGTTCTCATTATTGGATGCTTGGCCTGGTATTCCCCTTTCACTTATTTGATTACCAACTCGGAGTCGCCATAATCATAAATTTTCTTTTCTCCCAACTTTTTTCAAAATTTTGAGGCCAACAATCAGTGCTTCGTATTCCACCTCATTGTTTGAGCAATCAAAAGCTAACTTATAAGAACTCATTCTTACATTGCATGTGATTTTACATGAATGATGCAATGGACCATGAATCCAAACACCAATCCCAGCTTCTTTTCCTAATGCACCATCAAAATCCATGGTCCAAGGACCATTTTCTTCATTTGGAAAAAGAACTTTTGAAGGTTGTACTCTCTGATCTTTTGGAGGATGACTCGCTGTCTCAACACACTCTTTTTTCTGTTCTAACTCAGCAATCCTTTCAAGAGAACCTATTGGCTGCAAACATTCTTCATTCTTATCTTTTCCTTCAGTAATCATAACTTTCTGCACACTACTTATAACATCTGAAACTTCTAAAATTTCTGCAAGCTGACTATCATCATCTATTGATCTCATATCACTATAGAAAATGAAAGAATCTAGATCAATATGTACAACATGTATGGGATGATTTATTTGCTTTTCCTTGCTACTAATCATGAATTTCATTTTCTTCTCTCGATAGATTTTTCTGAGTTTCTCAAATACTGGAATAGTAGCATATGAGAAGTCAAGTTGTAAAGTGCCTTTTAGCTTTTGTCCCCATGACTGTGAAAGCAACATACCAAACCAAGGAGGGATATCAGCAACCACTACATCCATCAGAACATTCTTGGCTGAATTTGGTCTAGGGACACTACTAAATCTTTGATAAGGCCAAGACATTTCATTCTTCTTGAATCAAATGAGTACAGTTCATGACAAGGTCGGGTGATACTCAATCCTAGTTTGTCCATGATGACTTTTGGCATGAGATTATGTGAGGCACTAAAATCTAGCATGGCATTATGGAGGATAAAGTCATGAAGTTTGAGGCTAACATAAAAAGGTGGGATTTCACTATCTTCAGGACTTCCCTCTAAGGATGGACCAAAAAGAATTGCAGGCTCATCATCGACAACATTTATTGTGTCTGGCATCTTATCTACCTTCAGCATTTTAGCAATCTGAAACTTATACTTATCATTCTTCACTAATTCAGTTAGAGGAATTGAAACTTTCAACTTAGAAATTTCATTCTCTAAACTAAATAGATTAGATTGCTTTGCCACTTCTTTTGCAACGATGTCCTTCTTTTCAGTCTGTCCTTTAGCTTGAGACTCCTTCTTATGACTTTCACTTTGAACCTATTTATTTTTTCTCACATTTCTGGTAGAGGCTTCATTAGTTTTATCCCGGCTCTATGACAATCTCATTTTCTTTATTCTAATTTGCAAGGGGTACTTCTTTGCTTTATGTATCTTTTTTTGCATTTTGCCTCTTCTGATTCAATGTAACAGGTACATTTATGTTCCTTAAGTTGTACTGTTTCTGCAAATGACTGAGAGCATTATGATATCCTCTTTGGTATTCTTCATTTTTCACTGCCCATAGATCATCACTTGCAAGTACAAGCTACTGATCACTTGGTACAAAAGACTCTTCAAAAAATTGATCTTCCTTCATAAAAAATGTAGGCAACTCGTCTTCATCAAAGAAATGATTTGGTTCTACAATCTCCTCTTCATCTTCTTCTTGCCCTTTGCTGTAATTCTACTAAAATGGAGCTCTTACTTGTCCTTGAGGATCTTGATTTCACTGCTCTTTCTGTCTATTTCTGAACTGTTGTTGTTGTTGGCCTCGAAAATTTGGATTCCTTACTGAGGGATCTACTTTTCGATCTGTTATGGACATTCTGTCCATCATTCTTTCCATGGTTTTTATCAAATAGTCAAGCTTTACATCTGATGATAATGATGGCTCTTCTTTAAAAACAACTTTCTTCTCAGACCTCTCTGGCTTTCATTTAGACTTCTTGATGAGCAGATTAGCTTTGACACTTATTGCATTCCGTTGCATTTCTTCAAGAGTTGTAGGGTCTCTCTCCCTAAGCTGATATGCCATGTCTGGGTCGAAGGAATTAGGGTAGTGGAGAAGTGCTAGACCAGGAGGAGGCTTCATATCATCAGGAATAGAATTATATATTGTATTAAACCTTGTTGTGAACTCTTGGACTGTCTCATTTGGATTTCTTTTATTGAATTGTACTCAGCCAAAATCTGCAGTGGATTTTTCTTTTCTTGCCATCGTGCTAGGAACAACCCTATTAAGCGCTGCGAGATATTGACAAAATTGGCATCCAAGCTGTGAAACCATTTCTTCACATCTCTAAAAAAACTCTGAGCTATAATTCTCAACTTAGCATCATCTTCATCAGTTTCTTCTAGATCGATAAAATCCACTAATTTATCAACATGATGCTCGGCTGTGATTTCTAAGCTTCCATCAAATAGAGGGAGGCCTTGGCCATAGTTTTGAGGTAGAGCAGAAAGTTGAGCATGCAACATAAGAGGTGCAAATCGTGCCATGATTACTGGAGGGCTGTGTAGGTAAATATGATGACACTAATGGAGGTAGTGGAAGAAGAGATGAGGTAGCTGATGTATTTGGAGTTGTAGTAGAAGATGAAACAACAGTTAAGTATTCAAGCTGATATTGGATGTAGGCTTTTTCAATAGTGATTTGGAGTTGGTCAACAAGACTTTGAAGTTTGTCAAAATTCAACCACAACTCATGATCAGCTTTAGAAAATAAGGATTCAGAAGAATGGGAATGAGATTCAAATTGAATAGGTTTAGATATCACTTCAGAATTGCAAGACTCAGATTTTGACCTTGAAAGATACAATTCTAACTGAATATCAAAAGGAAGGTGGTCAAAAGTAAATAATTTTTTAGGCAAAGAAGTTGTCTTTTTATTTTTCAAACTTCACTTTTAGAGATAGGTAACTTGAGTTTTCTGTGTAATTTTTTTGGTCCATCAACAATAAAAGGTGGATTTTGGTCAGGATTTGACCTAGTATGTCTGTTAGGAGCCAAAAAAATTTCACACCTTAAACTTGATGAAATTTGTAAAATCAACCCTATCTTTAGATATTGGATGTTGTCAAATACAGTACCAGTTTTCTTGAAAGCTCTAAAATAATTCCCAGGAATGATTTATTAGTCATTTCCCTGACAACGACGCCAAAAATGTTATCCTCTACAACGTCCTAGGTTGAGGAGGAGATCAAAAGAGGTAACCTCAAACCACTTTTGGTTCAATAGCTAGCCCTACTGAAATAGAGAGGGATCTCCCTAAGGATTTGTGAATGAAAAACCAAAAAGAAATGGATTTTAGGCTAGATATACAAGTCTAGTTTGAGTATTTGAGAATTTAGGATTTTTAGTTTGTTGGACTAGGGATGAGAGCAGGCAATTAGGTCAAGGTATCAAATGTGTAGTAACATGCATAAATAAGAGCTAGATAACATTGTGTTATGGTGAACTTAATATTTAGTAAATGTATTATAGATTTGAGAGTTTAAGAAAACATAATGAGTATGTATAACACATGAATTCATTAATCTTAGAAGAAGAGAAACACAAGCATGATTTTCCACATAAACAAAGCTTAAATCTAATATTTATGTCTATATGACTGTAAGGAAAACCATAAGAAGAAGGAAAAGCATGTAAAGAGAGATGTTTTCATCAATTAGATACTGATAGGAAGGAAAATAACACCATAGACTCACTGAACAAGTATTCCTCAAAAATAGTTGCAACTTCTCCTTGATTAGCTGTAAGAAAACACAAGGTACAAGTCTCTCCACAAAAGTCCAACCCTTCTCATTGAATGAGAAATCATACATATAGACTCAAAACAACCATTTCCCCACCTTTAGGGGCTGAATCCCTAACTAGTGGAATAGTTACCAAGAATCTTTCGACAAACTAGAGAGAGTAAGAAGGTCAAACACAAACTCTTCTTTTAGACTTCAAATTGAGTTTTGCTACCTTTATGAGACTTAATTAAACACTAAAACAGCCTATCATGCCTATTAACTCAATAATTACATCATCAAGTCTTAAAAATATCCAAATTACATCATAAAACCAAAATCTGGCAAAATTTGAAGTGAAAAATTCAGCTGCATGTATAAGCGTAGTGCATTTGGATATAAGCGTAGCGCATTCTGCTATAAACGTAGAGCATTCTGCTATAAGCGTAGAGCATTCTTCTATAATCATAGCTCCAACTTGTAGGCAGTTTTTGGAGGTCTTTTGGAAGTCAAATTTGAAAAGTAAGAGAACAGTCAACTAGCATTTTCTGTCTAGTTTCCAGATCAACTCGAATTTTTGGAAATGAAGCACGGGAAGACCTTCAAAAATGCATTCTCCGGATGTGGCTCTATAAGTGCAGCGCCTGTTCTAGAATAGTGGCAGAACGCATCTTTTTCACTCTTTTTTTGACTTTTTCTCTTCACCAGTTTGTTGACCTGCTTCCAAAAGTGTATTTTTGAGATCCTTAGGGCAAAATCTATCCAAGGATATAAAGTTTTCATCATTTGGAGCTCTGAGATGAAAGCGTAGCGCCAAGGCACTGCGCTTATAGAATTTCTTGTGTTTTTAAAATAGACAAAAATGACCAAAATTTTGGAAATGACAAAATTCTCTCCAAATTTCCTCAAAACTTCTAAGTGAGGGTATAATATGATATTCTATGCCATGAGTGAGGCATCAACAAGTAAATCAAGCTTCTGTTTTTCCTTTTGACCAATTAGGTTTTCTTTGAGTTTGCTCTTCAAATGCTTGATCCTGACTTGAGATACTTTGTTTCTGGTATAGTAGTGCATAACCATATGCCTCTACAAGTTGTTGTTCATGTTTGCCTTCTTGAGGAGCTGCTTCAAGTGTCCATTTATCTTATCAAGCCAATAAACTCTGTCTTCATTGATATTTCTAGTGATCAGGTCATCTACCATAATCTGTTCTTTTGGTGGAGAAACCTCTCTTTGTAGCTCAAGGGATCTTTTAGCTGCTCTAGTCCTTGGTCTTCCTGATGCACTTTTCTTTCCTTTACCCTTTGACACTTCCATTTCAACTACTGCTTTTCCCTTTGTATCTTCTTTCCTTGAAGTAGCTGCTTGTTTGTCTTGAATCATCTGGTTCACCTTTAGTTGCATATTCTCTTGTTGCAGGCATGCTATTAGAGCATTTGCCTCTATCAATTTGCCTTCCAATCTCTTGATTTTAGCCTCCTTATCCCTAATGATCTGATCTTTAACTTTTCCCTCCTGTCCTTTCTCCATAGTTGACACATGTGTACCTGGATGAGAGGACTCCTCATGCTGTGAGAAAATTATCTCTTTACCTGTTGTAGGCTTGGCCCCTTCAACAATCCCTTGAGAAAACACAAGCCTATCACCTCTGGAATAAGTCTAAGACCCTTTTGCATTGTCTTTCCTCTTGGTTTATTTGCTTGAAGAAGCAATTTCTTGTTGCACTGGTGAGCCTGTAGGTGTTGTTTATCACTAGACCTAGTTGAAGAAGATAGAGGAAAAGATGAACTTGCAAAATGGTCCCAAGACATATTTTCTTGTGCTAATTGATGACAAACTAGCACTTTCACTAGGCCATGATGAAACGAACTAGTATAGTGATTCTCCCCTTGCTTCTGTACCTTTTCTGCCATTTTCACCAAACTTTTGTACAAGTAATAGGGTAAATTGATTTGTTGAACACCGATGAAATGCATCAAAACTTTCATGTGATACTTATAAATTTCTGAATGCTTGCTTGATGACAAACTAGCACTTTCACTAGGCCATGATGAAACGAACTAGTATAGTGATTCTCCCCTTGCTTCTGTACCTTTTCTGCCATTTTCACCAAACTTTTGTACAAGTAATAGGGTAAATTTATTTGTTGAACACCGATGAAATGCATCAAAACTTTCATGTGATACTTATAAATTTCTGAATGCTTGCCTTCACATGTGAAATACCTCATGATCATTTTCATGAGAGGGGTGTACCTATCCAACAAATGTCTGAATGGAAAAATATATGTTGGAGCCACCTTGTATTGTGTTTTTAGGTACATTTTGTAGTTTTGAAGGTCAAGATCTTCTCTTTTGAACCAGATCTCTCCAGTGTCTGGAATCCCTATAGCTACGAAGATAAGTTGCCTTGAAACAGTGATTTGAAACCCTAGTATGGTCACTTTGTCCCTTTTAAGTTTAGTGGAAAAATCACTAGTCAACTGGTCATGGTACTTCAATTCTTCAACCCTCTGACAAAATGTGAGGCAGCCTGCATCTTAAAAATTTCCTAATGAAGGGAGATGATAAGACCTCATGGGTTGATGTAGGTTCATATCTGATGACATGTCCTCCTCTATGCTTCCTCTGCTCTGAGTTTTAGACTCCATTTCAGCACTTAGCTCTTAGGATAGCAATTGTGGTTTTGACTGTGGGAAAACAGGGGATTTTCAAGAGATGTGAGGGAGTTTTTTGAAAATGAAACAAGATGATGGAGGTTAGTGAAAAGAATTCACCTTCACTAAGTGGGCCCGCAAGCTATTTTTGGCGCAAAGTCTATTTTTAGACTATGTCTATTTTTAGACATATGGATCATGGTCTATGAGTTGCAGGATGCTATTTGTGGATGATTGGTCATGTTGGTAAAAATAGATGGACTTCTATTTTTAGACATATGGGTGGTTTCTATTTTTAGACTGCCAGGCTAAAAATAGAACAGTCGAATATTATTGTCTCATAATAATATTTGGACTATAAACATTATCTTATCCTCTTGGAGCACTTCAATTTGAGCTACAGATATGGCACATGCAGCTGTCAGAAGGAAATACACTTTTCTTGTGGGTCAGTTGAGCTATTGCATGCAGGACTTCAGTTAGAACTCATGTGGTTGAGTTTCGGTGGAGTTGATTATGGAGTTGATGGTGGAGTTGATTGTGGAGTTGATGGAGTTGTGTTCAGTTTGACTTGGTTGAACTAGTTGTATTTAGTTTAACTGCAAATAGACTAGTGATGGGTGATGTGAATTAATTGTTAAACTAATTCACTAATTATTAACTCATAAAGCAACTAAAGAATACATCAGTTAACTCAGTGCATGTACAGTTCAGTGGAGATAGGTGTTATAGGTTGAGATTGATATCAGTTGTGACTATAGTTGTGCATGAGATCTTGCACAATCAATGGGATTGAGTAATGCCAATGAGGATTGCGTGGTTTAGCCAAGGAAATACGAGTTTGCTTCAGCCATTCATCATTATTCTCATGCAGGATTGCGCAGTGGAGGCAGGCAAACAGTGGAGGAGATTTGAGGCATCAGATCTGAGCTAGTTTGTGTGTAACAGGTGGAGATAGTACTGAGTACTTGTGAGGAGTATTGTATTATGTATTGTTACATGTTCTCTATCATTATAATACACAGATAGTGTGGGGCTTTCAGCTGTATGCTTTCCCCGACTTACATACTATGTTAATGTGCGCATGCGATTGATGTTTCATTGTTTTTAATGCTGCTAAATTGATGATCAACGTAGAGGAGGTTATGTATTATGCATGCATTCTGCAATAGTGTATAATCGGGATAATCCCTGTGAATAAGTGTTATATTATTCAAAATTTCTACATGGTATCGGAGCAGAGTTGATCATCAGATCTATTATTCAGAAAGTGATTACATTTTATTTCTTCAGGCAGAGTCTGTAATCGGGCCAGGTAGCCTCTGGATTCATCCTTCTTTTGGAAGGTTAGATATCTGGTAAAAGCCCATATAGTCAATCTCTGTATGAGAAATACCTTGTTCTCACGAATTTTTAGATCAGAAGCGGTTGAGTTTTGAGCTGGTGGAATTCGAATTTGCAGCAGTGTTTTCTTGGTTTCAAAGTTGAAATGTATTTCAACGGATTGCGATTGGAGTATGCTCTTGAAGGCAGCTCGAACTATATTGCATGGAAAGATAGGATGGAGGCGGTGTTAGATGATAATGGATTGAAGGATTTCATAGAGGTTGAGGTCCCAAAACCTACTGATGTTGCTGAAGCTATGGTTTGGCAAAAGAAGACAGCAAAGTGTCGAAGGATTCTGTTGGAGGGCGTGAAGGATCACATTGTATCCAGCCTGCATGGAAAGGCTTCTCCATACTTGATGTGGAAAGCGTTGACAAATCTATTCCAAAGCAAGAGCGACCAGAGGAAGTTGGCGCTCGAGGATAAACTTAGAAACATTAAGTGTGAGAATAGAGACAGTATGCCCAGGTATCTCACGAAGTTCACCCAATGCCGGGATGAGCTGGGAAGTGTGGGGGTGACTGTTGATGATGAGGAATTGGTGAGCTTGGCTCTCCTTGGTCTTCCAAAGAGTTGGCATTCCTATCAGGACTCTGTCAATGGTCGGGAGAAATTGCCAGGATGGGAGAGACTTTGGTCGGATCTTGTGCAAGAGGAGATCAGACGGAGCACCAGAGACAGTTCTTGATCCATGCATGATAAGGAGAACTGTGCCTTAGCGAGTAAGGTGAAGAAGGGGAAGGAGAAGGGTTCTCTTTCCAAATCCAGTTCTTCCAATGATGGGAATAAGGTTGACAAGTCGAAGGTGAGATGCTTTCGTTGTCATGAGTTGGGCCATTATGCTACTAATTGCCTAAAGAATAAGTCCAAGAAGGGATCCGGGGAAGGATCTGAAGGTGAGGCACTTGTTCACAATTTGAGTTGGATTTCACACTCTTTGCATGCCTGGTTTCATCCATGGTGGTAAGTGGTTGGTTTCTTGACAGTGGAGCTTCTTTCCACATGACCGGTGACAAAAGTTTGTTCAGTACTTTGGAGGAGAAAGATCTCCAGATACTCATAGCGATGGGTAATGATGAGAAGTATAGTGTCTCAGGTGTAGGCACAGTTTTTTTTCAGAGGGAGCATGGAGCTCGCCTTACCTTGACCGGTGTCAAGTATGCACTAGGACTGAAGAGAAACTTGGTGTCGATCACGATGCTGGAAGATAGAGGTTGTGATGTATTCTTCAGTAAGGGAAAGGTTTTCCTTAGACACATCATCACTAGACAGGTGAAGCAGATTGGTTCATGGGTCAAGAACCTGCATGCTATTGAGGTTCAAGATGCATGCAAAGCCTTGAGCAGCGAGGAAACTGATGGAGACTTGGTGGTTGAGAGGGAGCGTATATTACCTCTCAACATGCAGAGCCAGAAGAAGTCTCAGACGATTGTGGAGGAGCCACGATTGGTGCAACAGCTTCAGGAGGTTGTGGAGCAGCCACAACAAGGGAAGTTGAGAGGAGATCAAGTAGAGACATCTACTCATGCAGAGACCTCCAGTAGGGGGAAACTTCGAGCCAGGTGGGCAGAGGGATTGCATGCAGCGATACCTCCAGGTAGGAGGTGGGGTGATGTGGATTGATCGTCCCAAGGAGGAGGGGCAAGATCCTTGAGGTACCCAACCTCTTGGATGAGACCTTGCTATGGGAGTCCCGATGTGGAGTAGCAGGAACTGACTGATTGGGTAGAGACAGATGCGGATGGAGCAACAGAGAGAGCGACGGTGTAGGGAATCCCAGGATAACGCATAGCTAGCAGGCTGCAACAATGCGAGAGGCACAAGTGTTTTGCACAGTGCTAGGTGGCACAGAGAAGTGTGCAATGGTGTGAGATGCATGGAGATGTTGCAGTAGCGCAGATGTCAAAGAGGGAGCACTTGTCAGCAGCAGGTAGAGCTTCAGCATCAGAGTATGTTCCTAGCCCAACAAAGTGGTCAAGTTGGGAGTGTTTTTGTTCCAAGTGTTGTTGGAGCAAGTGGACCGGGCAAATGTGTTGCATGCAGAACATTCCAGATGCAGGATAGGGGTTGCAGATAATCCATATCTTGTTGAGAGGGAGTGTTGAAAATGCAACAAGATGATGGAGCTTAGTGAAAAGAAGTCACCTTCACTAAGTGGGCCCGCAGGCTATTTTTGGCGCAAAGTCTATTTTTAGACTATGTCTATTTTTAGACATATGGATCATGGTCTATGAGTTGTAGGATGCTATTTTTGGATGATTGGTCATGTTGGTAAAAATAGATGGACTTCTATTTTTAGACATATGGGCGGTTTCTATTTTTAGACTGCCAGGCTAAAAATAGAACAATCGAATATTATTGTCTCATAATAATATTTGGACTATAAACATTATCTTATCCTCTTGGAGCACTTTAGTTTGAGCTACAGATGTGGCACATGCAGCTGTCAGAAGGAAATACACTTTTCTTGTGGGTCAGTTGAGCCATTGCATGCAGGACTTCAGTTAGAACTCATGTGGTTGAGTTTCGGTGGAGTTGATGGAGTTGTGTTCAGTTTGACTTGGTTGAACTAGTTGTATTTAGTTTAACTGAAAATAGACTAGTGATGAGTGATGTGAATTAATTGTTAAACTAATTCACTAATTATTAACTCATAAAGCAACTAAAGAATACATAAGTTAACTCAGTGCATGTATAGTTCAGTGGAGACAGGTGTTAGAGGTTGAGATTGCTATCAGTTGTGACTATAGTTGTGCATGAGATCTTACACAATCAATGGGATTGAGTAATGCCAATGAGGATTGCGTGGTTTAGCCAAGGAAATACGAGTTTGCTTCAGCCATTCATCATTATTCTCATGCAGGATTGCGCAGTGCAAGCAGGCAAACAGTGGAGGAGATTTGAGGCATCAGATCTGAGCTAGTTTGTGTGTAACAGGTGGAGATAGTACTGAGTACTTGTGAGGAGTATTTTACTATGTAATGTTACATGTTCTCTATCATTATAATATACAGATAGTGTGGGGTTTTCAGTTGTATGCTTTCCCCGGGTTACATACTGTGTTAATGTGCGCATGCGATTGATGTTTCATTGTTTTTAATGCTGCTAAATTGATGATCAAAGTAGAGGAGGTTATGTATTATGCATACATTCCGCAATAGTGTATAATCGGGATAATCTTTGTGAATAAGTTTTATATTATTCAAAATTTCTATAGAGTTTGGGGAAAATGAGGGGGATAGGGATGTGAGAAAATTATAAGAAAATTTGGGGTGGTAGTGGGGGATTTTAGGAAGCTAGGGAAAGTGGAATTACTAGATTTGGGTGAGTGGAAGGTTCCCAAACAAAGGAAACACGGTCCCATAGTAAAAAAGGGTGCAGTTTGTCTAGGTTTTAGGTAGAATTGATGAATTTTGGGAGTGGGTTTGATGGGAGGTGTTTGGGTGAGTGTATTTAGGATAGATGATGGTGTGGAAACACTTAGATATGAGTTTTAGCAGCAAATTTAACAAGATAAAGATGAAAACATTGTTAATTGCATTTCAAAACCCTAGGAAGTAGACATGAGACAAATTAGCATAGATAAGGGAAATGAAAGGAGTTTGAACCATAAGATAGGTCACCAAACCATTTTAATTGTAGAACAATGTCATCATGATGGAGCAAACCACTATAGAGGGCTCACACTCTTGGAGAAACGATGGAGCTGCAACCTCATATATGCGTAGCAGAGACAGGGTTATTTGCAGTAGCACAGTTCTAGAAATCAAATTTTGGATGCAAGAAACTCTTCTTGGCATGACAGAATCACCTTGGTGGAATGAGATGGAGTGTTGGAAAGTGAAATGGTCAAATCAGGAATGAATGAGAGTGAGTGATGAGCTTTTATAGGTAGAGAAAATCGATTTTCCCTTTATACAATAATAGTGGACCCACCAAACAGTTTACACTTGGACTTGACACTTTATTTTTGTGATATTATGTTGATATTTCATTTGAGAGAATGAAATATAAAAGATAACTTTTAAACTTAGTCAACAAAATAATCTCTACTATTCCTCCTAATATGAATTTAAATGGTAAAAAGACCAATTTTCCATAATTACACCTAGTAACCTAGTGGTGACCTAATGATGACCTAATGATGACTTATTAAGTGGATTATGAACAAAAATGAATATGGGACTGTACTAATGATGATTTTACTTGTCCAGAATAGTGTCATTTGACCATGGGATTGAAAGGAATAGTAGAGGCTGACATTCTTAACCGTTGATCAAATTTTATTGAAAAACTTTTTGAAACTAAAAATTTGACCTGAAACCCTAAAAATAGCTATGTAAAAGCACATTTGATCGTCGATGAATGACATAATTTGACAGGCACTAACAACAAGCATTTACCTTCTCTGCACTAGAAGTAGCTTTACATTCCACTTCCAGTGGTCACACTCCCTTTAGTTCAATAGAGGAATGGTCTGGAACCCTAATGGGCAAGTGCCCCTATTGTGTATATAATATTGTCATCTCCAAGTTTGTAGGAAACCCCAGGTTGATAAAGTAAAGTTGGTAGCCCTAGGAATTGTAGCGGTCTTGCTGCAATATTGAGGCTCATCACATAGCCAAAGGAATTCTTGCCCAATTCCTTTCTGTTACCTTTTTACTTTGTTGCAATTTAGTCTTACTGTGTATTATCACATCACCTCATTGTTAGCTATATAAACAATTCAACTATTATCTGGTCATGCTAATACCAAGCATCTTTCCCTACAACTGTTCACACATGTTAGTCACATGTTCCACAAATCAAGGCATCATGTCTATGAATTTGAAATGAACCTTTACCAAGTCTAACAACCATGTCATACTCAATAATCAACTCACATTCACTAGTCATAATACATAATGCTACAACTATCACCTAATTACACTCAAGTACATATTAGTTGTCTCAACGCGTATGTGTTAGTACAACCATCATAAAACAAGATCATTCCTTCATGCAATCTTCCAGACACATACTCATATCATGCAGTTAATCAAACATTCAAATAACTTGTAAACATACCATGTTAAATAAATCAACTAGATGACATAATCAAACACTCAAACATCTAATAGATGACATAAAACAATTCATATCTTAAGGGATCTCAAGAAAGGCTATTTTGTCTTGCACAATCAATCTAGTTAGCACGATATAACTTTACAACACATCAGCTCAAACATAAATAAGGTCATGATATCCATAATTGTCACTAGCTAACATGTTCACATCATAAACTCATAAACAATTATGATTCATACATAATAATCACATCTTCACAGTCAGTCTAGATTAGTATGACATAATATCACATCATATTAACTCATACTTGAATGTCATAACCCTAACTATTTGCATAGACCAATCCAACTTGGTGTGATACATATAAAATCAAGATATTGATGCAATAAGCCTAATCATCAAGTTACTAGCATATAACCACAACAAGTTATATACATGCTAATCAACAACATATAACCTAATCATCAAGACAACTATCGTATAAAAACAACAAGTTAACCTATAACATACTCATCAACAACATATAACATAATCATCAAGTTATCTAACCTAAAACAACAATAGCAATGTATACCACCACAGGTTAATATCATTCATGACTATCTGACACATGTGCATATGACTACACTAATCAACTAACATATACCATGAATGTAACAATAAAATCAATAGAATGAAAGGCATACACATAACCATAATGCACATAACAATCCTTAACCTACATACCTGCATGCCCAACATACAAACTTGTATGACGACATGATCTTGCCGTGAGGTCCAATGCTACAACTTCACTTTAATGCTCTGCATCTCTTTCTCTATCTCAGTCAACACATTAGCCTGATAACATCCAACAACATCATGATGACCTAAAATGAATACAATGACCCCACAATGCATGTTTGACCTACCATACATGCATAACCATAATCATGACGATGCATGCA
Organism: Pinus tabuliformis; assembly: GCA_031772625.1. Taxonomy (NCBI): domain Eukaryota; kingdom Viridiplantae; phylum Streptophyta; class Pinopsida; order Pinales; family Pinaceae; genus Pinus; species Pinus tabuliformis. The sequence goes on from CM062816.1 coordinate 366,464,869, forward strand.
TGACAATCTATAGACACTATCATGCATAACAAATGCATATACAACCATACACTCATGCCGACACATTCTACAACAACACCATAAACCTTCACATGGTCACATCACTACAACCATTATCAACACCATGCAAATGCAACAAGCACATGGAATCCAAGAATAAGGAACACATATGCAACCAACATGAATGCATGACCAACAGACAACCCATCCAGTCTGAGGGGTGAACCATGCTTTGATACCACTCTGTAACACCCTCCTCCCACATCTACCCAAGTAACCGGCCAACCGAAGTAAACATGTGACAAGAAGTTACTATGATATGATTCAACCTCCTAAGTCACGCTAAGGAAGTGTAACTGACGGAAACACACCATATAGACCTTCCACATCAGCAACAAGGCTCTCAGGAACCATCCCAACCTTTCTGGTAACCAGCCTCTGGTTCCCACTGAGCTTTTTTACCAATTAAGCCCCAGACTCTCTCATGCTATGGGCATGCCAGTGTCAAGAGGGCTCTGGACGCTCCCACAACATGCCATGCCAGTGTCCAGGGACTATTTTGCTCACTGTTGTGCCAACGTCTTGGAGATTTGAGCCACTTTTTTAGGCCCAGATTACTACTCAGAATTAAGGGACACGTTCAAAATAGAAATATAACAAGGGAATGATGATACAAATGTAATTACTTAAACAAGACCTTAATTGGACCCCTACTAGCCATGATATGCATTTCATCAAACATATGACAAATATGTAATCTACAGGTGTAAACAACATATCTAAGCATACAGGTCATACTCATATGAGAATCACTAAGAAGAATTGATGCCTCAACACATTAGTTGCAGTTTAATCCATTAGGCCATAGATACATTGTTTATTCGTTTACAAGAAAAAACATGATGAGATCCATACAAATATACTATCATAATACATATTCATAACCAACATAATAACAACATAAATACCAAGGAAACAATAGCCATATAATCCACATATAAACCAATATAATACTCATGAATTAACAAGGAGAAATAACCTCAAATTAACGATGCAAAATCCAACCTAGTACGGGACTACCACATTACACCCGATCGTAGACATGGTTGAGCCAAATCTCTCTTCATCCAGTCACCCTCGTGCCATATTCCAAGCTTGAATGTGGAATCTCATAAAACACATCAATCCAAAACCATCCAGGGCTTCCAGAGGCCAAACACCTCAACCCATCAAACAATGGTTCCACCTCACGGCCAAACAACACAAAACCATCATCAGATTGTTGTCTACTCAAGCCTTCCAAGGCTGCAGAGTGTTTGTTCCAATCAAGGCTTTGAGGACTAGTAACTCAACCCACAGTTGTCGTCGGGCTTCCACAGCTAGTAACCCAACCCACAAAGGGATTCCAGAGCGTTTTTCCAACCAAGGCTTCCAGGACTAGTAACTCAACCGAAGCTGTTACAAGGCTTCCAGAGCGTTTGTCAAACCAGATCTTCAAGGAACTAGTAACTCAACCCAAGCTAAAGGAAACATGAGAACCAACCAGAAAAACAAAGAAATGAACCCACAACACCATGGATATCCAGGAAATGGCAAGGCTAGGAAAATCCACTGTCAATCTAGGAAATCCTCCATGCCAATGACAAATCATGCCCAATAAACCACATGCATGTATCATGCATGCCAAAACTAGTGAGGAAAGCATACATGCAACTCGGTACTTGAAAGCAAAGCCCGTTGTAGCTATTGATCCCGATGTCCTTTTGCACTTTCCTGCTCTTCCTTTTCCTTCTTGCTCCAAAATTCCAAGTATGCCACACTCCTCCAAGATTTCTCCAAGAAAACTCTAAGTGTCCAAGAGTATGAGAGAGAGAGAATAGAAGAGAGCTTTGCCAAAACATGTCAAAAGTCTTGCCAACTAATCCTTAGAAGCCTTTTTGTCAATGAGGCCTCTATTTTCTTCATTTTCCATTATTTTCCCTCAATTTCCTCCTCACATGCAACCTGTGACCTTTCACCTTCCTTTTCTCTTAATTTCCATTATTTTCATAAATAAATGTGCCAAAAATGCCATTTTTCCTTTCCAAAGCCTTATCCATTGTCTTTGTCAATTTTCTTAGCCATATTAATCGAAATGAACACCCACACTAGGATGTCTTGCCCAAAATTTAGCTTGGAATAAGTGTCCCCTCAACCGTGGTTATTATTTTGCCTTTATTAACTTTTATTATATGGAATTTTCACCAAGGCTTCTACACCCAAAGGCCTCTTACGTATTCATGATCATGATCATGTTATTCATTTGATTCCATGAAGTGTTCCTCCAAACATCAGATCTTACAAATACCCCTATGCCCGAAAGAGTGAAATTGAACATATGGTTGTAGAAATGCTAGAGGATGGTATAATTCAACCTAGTCAAAGTTCTTTCTCTGCTCTAGTAGTATTCATGCACAAGAAGGATGGATCATGGCATATGTGTCTAGATTATATGGAGCTCAACAAGATCACTATTAAAGATAAATTTCCCATTCCTGTCATTGCTGAATTGTTGGATGAATTACATAGATCAATTTACTTCACAAATATGGATCTTTGTTCAAGATATCATCAAATTAGAATGAAGACTGAAGACATTCTAAAAACAACATTCAAAACTCATGAGGGTCATTATGAATTTTTTGTCATGCCTTTTGGCCTTACTATGCACCTTCGACATTTCAAGGTTTGATCTATTCCATTTTCAAACCCTTCCTTAGAAAATTTGTGTTAGTAGTTTTTTATGATATACTAATCTACAACAAGTCTTGGAAGGATCATGTTCAACATGTTGACAGGGTGCTCAAATTATTGGAGGAGAAACAATTATATGCAAAAACTTCCAAATGTTTATTTGGAGTATAGGGGGTGGAATATTTGGGTCATATTGTATCTCATGAGGGTGTTAAGGTAGACCCTAACAAAATTAAATCCATTAAGGAATGGAAAATCCCCACAACAATAAAGCATCTTCGAGGATTTGTCAAGTTGACAGGGTATTATTGCAAGTTTTTTAAGAATTATGGGATAGTAGCAACACCTATAACAACACTACTGAAGAAATATGCATTTTCTTGGACTCCAGAAGTGACTAAGGCCTTTGAACATCTTAAAGAGGCAATGTGCCAAGCATCAGTCTTAGCTACGTTGACTTCAAAAAACCCTTTATTGTGGAATGTGGTGCCTTAGGAAATGGAATTGGTGTTATTTTAATGAAAGAAGGAAGACCCATTGCTTTTGAAAGTCATCCAATCAAAGGAAATTATTTACACAAACCTATTTATGAGAAGGAAGTGTTGGCAATACTACATGCACTCAAGCAATGGAGACCTTACCTAATGGGAAGACACTTCAAGGTAAAAACAAATCATGATAGCCTTAAATACTTTTTGGAACAAGATTATCTTCAGAAGAGCAACAAAAATGGCTGACAAAGATGTTGGGTTATGACTTTGAAATCATCTACAAAAAAGGGAAGAAAAATGTTGTTGCCACTCTCAAGAAAGAATGAGGATGTTGAAGCATTTCTTTGTGCCATTTCTATTACCCAACCTGATTGGATAAACAACACAAGAGATGAATGGAAGAATGACGAAGAGGTGTGGGAACTCATCCAAAAGTTACAACAAGATCCTAGTATATTTGATACATTTAGCGAGAAAAATGATTCATTATGGTACAAAGATCGCTTATATCTTTGTAAGACTTCCCAACTCAAGAAAAATATTCTTTTGGAATTGCACACCTCCCCTTTAGGAGGGCACTTAGGATTTTTGAAAATTTACCACAGGGTCAAAAAGGAATTTTTTTTGGATGGCCTTGAATTTTATATTCAAAAGTTTGTGGCAAAATGTTTGGGTTTCCAACAAAACAAAGTTGAGACAATTAAGACCTCAGGTCTGTTACAACCTTTATCCATTCCAAGCCAACATTGGGAGGAGGTCTCAATGGATTTTATCATAGGTTTACCTAAGTCTAAAGGAAAGAGTGTCATCATGGTGGTAGTTGATAGACTTACCAAGTATGCACACTTTTGTGCATTATCTTATCCTTTTAAAGTCAATACAGTTGCTATTGCATTTATGGAAACAATTCAAAATCTACATGGAAACCCAAAGATTATTGTAAGTGACATAGATACCATTTTCATTGGAAATTTTTGGATGAAATTATTTTCTTGTCTTGGTACTCAACTAGCTCATATCTCATGTTATCATCCTCAATCTGAAAGACAAACTAAGATAGTGACCAAATGTTTGGAAGGATGTATTTGTTGCTTTCTATTGATAAACAAACACAATGGGTCAAGTGGTTACCTCTAGTTGAATGGTGGTATAACACTTCCTTCCAAACTGTAGCAAAAATGACCCCATTTATGGCACTTTAAGGATATCATCCACCATCCATCACATCATCTTTAAGAGAAAATTCTAAGGTTCAAGCAATGGAAGATCACATTGAGTGTCAACAACAATTTCTCCAACTCTTAAAGGATAACCTCACTCTGGCGCAAAATCAAATGAAACAATAGGAAGATCAACATCACAGTCAAAGAAGCTTTGATGTAGGTGACTGGGTATTTTTATCGCTAAAACAATACAAACAAATGTCCCTCAAGCAAGCTAAGAAGGATAATAAATTATCACCAAAGTACTATGGTCCTTACAATGTGTTGCAAAAGATTGGTAATATGGCATACAAATTGGAGCTCCCTGCATCTTCTCGAGTGCACCCAATTTTCCATGTTTCATACTTAAAGAAGGTTATCGGTGACAAGCTCCCAGTTCAAATAGTGTTGCTAGAACTTGACGAAGAAGGAAAAATCATATTTGAACCTGAAGTAGTCACAAAAACAAGAACCCAAAAGCTACAAAATTGATTAATTTCAGAGTATCTCATTAAGTGGAAGAACTTACCCACTGAAGATTCCACATGGGAGGATGAAAACTTTATACAGAAGCATCCAAAATTACTCAAGCATTGAGGACAACACTTTTTTGAAGGAGAGGGGCATGTTAGGTCCCTATAATACTAGTGTAATCCCCTTATTGTTATTAGTGTATCCCCCTATTGTTTTTGTGTTGTCCCATAGAAGCCCATTATTGTTAGTGTTGTGCCCTTACATTATTATTTATATGTAGGCTCTGATTATATTGTGACCCCTTAGACTCCTATATATACCAAGGAGGTGTTATCATTTGAATCATCCAAGAATTGTTCATTTATGTAATGTAAAGGAGGTTTCCCCCTCAAAGAGGACAATTTTTAAGTCATTGATATATATTTTATGTGAGCTAGTTGTAGAACAATTTGAATGTGTTGGCATGGTCGTAATGTTAATGATGATTCTAGAAAGTTATAGGCAGTTCTGGGCAGCGGTCTAGAGGCTAGCCTGAAAAAGTGACTCATATCTCGGAACCACTGGCACTGAACTGGAGGATTTAGGTCATAACCACATGGAAGCAAGCTTGTGCATGTAGTTGGGGCCTCACAGCCACACTCTTCCCTTGTTGTGTGTGTGGTTGGGGTGCTAGGTTAGAGAAAAAAGATTCTAACAAAGGGATTGATCACTTGGGATGGTAGTTCAACTCCCGAGTGATTTGTAGTCCATGTAGGATATCAGTAAGTGTTCAGTTTGTAGGCCCCACTTCCTTAACTGGAACTTGGAGTTTGGGTCATGTCATAGTGACATTTGTCTCATGTTTATCCTGACAAGCTTGTGAATTTGGGTAAATGTGGGAGGAGGCATTTACATACGTAAAAGGAGGTTGCCCCCTTGAAGAGCCTTATTTTCAAGTCGTTGATCTATCTTTTCGTCTGTTTTTGAGATATGGTTACATAATAAGTAAGGTGAAAGATATTGGTACAAAGAAAGCTAAAAAATTATTCCCATTCATTGTCTAGATCTCCTGCGAGACCCAGATACATAGCTCGTTTCCATCCCTCTCTACCCTAGGCTTGGGGTTCCAAAGCCTTTATATCCATTATAAGAACAACATCTTTAGCTTTGAGAGAAATGACTCAATTTTCTAATAAGAGGAAGGAGTTATCTACTCCCGTCCACAAATCCTAACCATGCATATGCTTCTTCCATTTCCCACCCTTCAAGTTATCCAATTGTCAATCATAGGAAATGAGGTCACGAGGGCCTTCCATATGATTGCGCAATTCTTTATTGTCTTTCTCAGATTGCAAAAGAAATCTATCATGGAGGTGTCTAGGATGTACTTGGACTTTGTTACTCACCCCCACAGAGCTTTGTTACTTGCAACGCATCATAGGCTTCTCAAAAAGACAGATTAAACGAAAAAATGGACATTTTTCAGCCCCCGACCACCCAACTCCTTTGGAGTAGCTACTCTTGTCCATTTAACAAGTGGAATGCTTTCTGTTTCCTTGCTATCCATCCTAAAAAACTGAAATCCTATATTTCTAATTTTATTGAGAATCCCTTTAGGGACATAAGCAACCAAGGACTAGTAGACTATAAACTCTGGATTACTACTTTTAGTAAAACCAAACATCCTACCCGAGAGAGGAACCGATTCATCCACAAGTTAAATGTTCCTCTAAGTTTTTGTAGCGACACAACCACTTGATGAAACAATAAGAGTTGGGTTTTAAACAGAATCCTAGGTACTTGAATCCATTTGTGATCAGCTTGGTCTAAAAGGACAGCTAAGCTTGAAGATAGATGACACACTCTTGGTCGAGAAGGTTATGCAAAATGCATGACTTGAGGTTGTTTATTATCATACCTATTGGTTTAATAAACAATTATAGAGAATTTTTTATTGCTATAACATCTCTATTCAACCCATCCCCCAATAGGAAAACTTTTTCCACAAATCATAGATGAGTGAGGGATTCATGCCTTAAAGCCTTAACTCCTTTTAGATCTCAAGAATTTTTTGTGTGGGACAATAGCAAACTTAGGTCTTCAGCAATGATAAGAAAGAGAAAAGGTGATAAGGGGTAGCCTTTGCAAGGCCCCTTGGAACCTTTGAAGAACCTTGAAGGGGGCCCATTGATAAGATCTGTGAAGGAAACTAACCAAATACAACCCATGCTCCAATTAATGACTTGATGGTCTACTCCCATCTGGACCAAAGCCAGCCTAATAAAAGTCAAATTTTCCTTGTCATAAGCTTTTGACAAATCTATCTTCAGGGCAAAAGAGGATAATTTATCCATGACCATAGAATGTAGGGCTTCTTGAGCTAGCACTACTGCATCATGTATTTGTATCTTTTTTAGGAACCCAAACTGCGCCTTCGATATTATTTCACTCAAGACTAGGTGGAGCGTATTGGTTACAACCTTAGCAATTAATTTGTATATTACATTGTAGTAGGAGATAAGCTAGAAATCCTTTATAGAAACTACATTTGGTTTTTGGGAATCCAGGTGATGAAGGATGAGTTGAATTTTCCTATAACTTTACGTGAAGCTTGAGATTCCTTAACCACCTTCAAGAGATCTTCCTTGATCAAGTCATAGAAACTAATGCAGAATTCAATTTCAAGCCCATCTAAACCTAGGATTTTTCCTTTATTCATAGAGAACAAGATATATTTGAGTTCTTCTTCCAATACTTCTACCCTAAGAGATGCATTCATTTCTTTAGAATCCACTATGGGGAAGAGCCTCTCCACCTGGAGAATTTATAGGATGGGGAATCCAAATGGTTTCTAAAACAACTGGTGGAAGTAGTTTATTCTTGCTTCAGCCTTTTAGTCAAAAGTGGACATCACATTCCCATATGAATCCTTCAAATCTCATATTGTATTTAAATTCTTGTGGTGCTTTGCATAATTGTGGAAATTTTTTGTGTTTTTGTCCCCTTATTTGATCTAGAGGGATCAACTCCTTAGTCGCCATTCCACTTTTTCTTGAACCAAAATCTTGTGTTTTTCTTCTTCCAGAGATTTTAGCCTCTAGATTTCCTTGGAGGATAACAATGCATTCTTCGAGGAGGCTCTTGAGTTGTCCTTCAATCCTTAGAAGGGAGGTCTGCTATCATTTTCAAAATGTTGAACCTCATTTTTTGGACACGTTCTTGACTAGGGCTAGATTATTAGCAAATTATTGCATGTACGAACTTTCCATATGTTTTGTTAGTGGTCTTCATGTCTATGCAATAAGGGACCCGTAGGCTTCCTCCTGTAGCCAAGTAGGCTTGAATTTAAAGGGGGCCAACAACTTCCTTTCTTCTAGAATTATAGTTAAATTAATTGGCTGATGATTCGATATGCCTCTGGATTCCACCGAGTATTTCAAAAGCAAGGGGTCTTCCTTTAGAGCTTCTAACAATAAAAAGTAATCTAGTCTTTTTGTAAGGCCCTCCCCATCCCTTTGATTGTTCCTCCATGTTGGGATTAATTTGACTAGTTATATATCCACCAGATTATGTGAATTGAAAAATGGAGGAAGAAATTGCTTAAATTATCTGGACAAGGATGATGACCCCAGACCTCTCGAATTGAGAGGTCTAGGTTCAAATCTCCTCCCAAAATGAGGGCGGGGGGGGGCATCCATGAGGTCTTGATGAAAAAATTCTTCCTAGAACTAATTTCTCTCCATGAATGGCGCATAAACATTCAACACTCTTATGGTGGCCCTTAACTCCTTGACCTCCAAACCCATATTGATAGTTGAGTTCCATGAAGAAGAGGCCATGGCCTAAAGAGTTGGGTTCCAGGTCATTAGAAGACCTCTCGATGACCATCAACATCACATGTATAGAAAGACCATCTTGGTAACCAAGGCTCTAAAGCCACTTTAGCTTACTCACGTGGCACCATCGTCTCCTTAATGAGGAGGATGTTAGGGGCTAAAGCTCGAAAGAGATTTTTTAGGGCCATGATTTTTGGGGCTGACCCTATCCCCCAAGCATTAAAAGAGAGGCACTTCATTGCGAGGCCTTTGGATAGGTAGATGCTCTAAGAGCCCAAGAGATAGTTTTTTGTCATCCAGACTTAATGTTTTGAGAAGCTTCAACTTGATTTTTTTTTAGGTTAGACTTATGCCATTTGGTTAGAAAGGGAGGGGCCTATAGGCTTATCCCCCTTGATAGGGGAATAACTTTCGACTTAACCAATTTCAACCTTAGATTATAAAATTATCGTGGTTTTTGACCAAGAGGCGATTTTTTTACAACTTAGGTGAAGATCTAGCCAAACCTTTAGCCTCAACACTGGGAGAAGACAGGGGAGAGAGCATAGTCTGAGGAGGGGGAATATGCTAGGGAGGGTGAAACCAAGCTACCAACTACTTGTTCATTTGGAGAATAAACATGAAGAAAATAAGGACCTTAGTTAGGGGATTAGGTCTTTCCAACTTTCAGAGATGATGAGTCAGGGAGAGGTTATTCCTCTGGAGATCCCAATATTGGGGCCACCACGTTCATTGAGTTGGAGGGAGCTTCTTCTGTTGCTTCATCTCCTTTTTCCTCCACATTTTTTGCATGTGCCCCGTATCGTTCTTAGGACAACCAACCAACAAGTGACCCACCTCATGGCATCTAAAACACCAAAAATGGACTTGCCGGTATCAAGATTTTGCATCCACACTCTACCACCTTTTTCTAGCATTAATTTAGTGAGCAACCCATCTCTGGTGTCCACTTCAACCTGCAACCACGCCCACCAATGATCCACTTTGGAATCCTAATCTCTTTCCAGTCCTGTGAATTTTCCAATTTTGTCCCTTATCACTTGCAAGGTGGATTCCTCCCAAACTTCAAGCAAAAAGGCGGATAGAATATCCCATACCTTCTAACAATTGTGAGCCTCCTGAAGTTTGCATCAAAATTTATTGACCAACACTGGAGTACAAAACCTAAGAGATCCCACGACCACTACATCTATAGAATTTTTTGCACATCGGATTCCAAGTTCATCAAGAAACAAAACCATCCACGCACTAGTAGATAAAAGGAATGGCTATAACCTAATGCCAGATCCCAATTCTCTTTTATCCATTTCCTAGTTGGTGCAATGAATGACAACTTACCACATAACCTACCTACTATAACTTTTTATAGGAAGAATGACATATGATCCAATTCTATTATGTCACCTACCACCAATCTTTTTACCTAATTTTTTTGGCAAATACCTTTGGGGCCACAACTTTTTGCAATCCCCTATAGAGAGGAGGGAGGATGATCAACAACTTGATTAGATTTTTCCGCCGCCAAATTACATTGGGAGAATTCATTGTCAGAGGTCTGTTTTTCAATGAATTTGCATTGCTAGTCCTCTGTCTGAGTTCCTGTTGTCGCCATCAGTACTTTGGAGTGCCTTCCAAAATACTTGGAGGGGCTTCACCATATTTACCCCATGTTAGGGCTCAATTTGTAATCCACTCCACATTCTTCCATTCGATTCATAATCTACCAAGTTTGGCTTCATTCACTTTGCCATTTTTGAAAAATTCCCAAAACACTAACAAACAAAACCGGCCACATATAAGATTGTTGAAACAGGAAAAAAGCTATTAAGAAAACCCCAATTGTGACATAAGATGAATAAAATATTTGACAAAGGAAATAGATATAGGTTCAATCTTGCAATGCAACAAACCATCATATATATATATATATAACCATCACACACACACACACACACACATATATATATGAGCCCATGGGGCATAGAGAAGATGGTGAATAGGTGTTCTTTTAAGGCACTCCTTGGTTTAAAGGTCACCGATCCAAAACTTTGTGGGCAAAAATCCAACCATGCTAATTGCTAGAGTGGACCAGTGGACTAGGCTTTGTGCAATCCCCAAGTGATTTTGATGACTTAGATGCCCCTGGATCACCACAACTAAAGCCACAATTTAGATGTGCTAGTCATCTCAAGACTCAAATAACCTAGCAAACAAAAGAAAAAAAAATCAATTTTTTTAGTATGTTGAGTGCAATAACAAATTGTATTTCAAAATTTTAATTGTTGAATTTTGTCAACTTTAAAGTATAACAAACACATGAGGTGACTTCGATTAATATCAAAACTAAAATTTAATATTAATATAGTACAATTTAATATACTATAATTAAAAATTTTCCATTTTCTATATGTAACACATCCTACTAAAAAAAAAAGTTATTCATTGAATAAACTCATATATAACATTATTACCTCATTCTATATTAACATTGATTTTTATAAGTTTAAGTTATATTATTAACATAGACATGATTGGAGTTATTGAAGATTTGGATTAATGTCAATCAGATTTATCTGGTATGTTTTCTTATATGTCACATGGGATTAACTCCACCTATCCTCACTTCGAGAGTGGTGATGACTCTCCTACTCGTCACTTGGGTTTCGAGTTAATGCTTGGGGTTTTGAGTTAATGCCGAGGTCTGGCCTGCTGCCAAAGGACTTAGGTCACTGAATGCATTTCTTTTCACTTGTTAACACTAACCTTTTAGCGTTAATCGGTTGGGTAATGTTTTCGTTCTGCTCGCAATGATAATGGCTGCAACTCTGCAACAAGTTGTGAGAAATAATGGTTATGAGGGTTTTATTCACTCATCTATTCAGCCATTAGGTGCAATCCGTTGGCTCAGAGCTTAATGAACTTCCACCTTCAGGCGAACTTCTGGAGACAAGGTAAGCTTGCAGGGTAACTCTTAGTTATCCTATTTCTTTATTTTTCTCCTTCACCAAGAATGGTAATAGTAACAGAAGAATGTTGCAGGCATTCTCGATGGGGTTGGTCTCGATTCTTCCCTTGGCCCAGGCATCCGAACGAGGATAATCTTCTGTGGGCGAATTCCAGGTTTGCCCTATAATTGAGTTATTATGAGAAAAATCCTATTGGTTGGAATATTGGTTTGATGTTTCTGTTGTTTTGTTATCAAGTCTGCAAGGCTTCATCAACCAGGATGGTTCCCTTTAGGTAATGTTAGAGTAAAGTTGTTTTTATAAAGTAAATATGAATGTTTGACATTCCAGAGTTCTAACCCTCTGGTATGTTTCATAGGTAACAACCTAACCTTGATAATGGATTCGATATGCCCTTGGAAGGAAACTGTACCTAATAGCCTAATCGAATGCCTTCTGCTATGCTTCCAGGTTGGTCTAATTTAACAATTCGATGACATTTACCTGGGTATTCACTTTTAACTACTGTAATGACTAGATTTAGTTTAGGGTTATATAGTTTGGATGGTGGGAGGGTTTGCTCGCTCTTGGCATGGCCAAACCCTCACCACAACCCGTAATTCCTATCCTGTATGAATGGATGATAAATAATTAAATTGACTGTAATGATTTTTGATTCATAGCTTTGGGCTGCCCGAGACCTTAATGTATAATCCCTTCTTTTTTTTGTACTGTAATAATTTTACAGTGACAACTTTATGGCATATGCTGCCTGACTTAAGATACTCTGTTTTTTGGTTCGAAATGTATGTTGAGATGGATATATGTGGTTATGACTCAATGAATCTCGGCCTTTGCCGCAGAAAGGCAGGGATTGGAACTGGTCCTTACCGCTTTCCACAGTTTGCATATATGTATATAAGTTCATGGTTTGAAATGTCGTTCAACTAGAAGAATCGTAAGTTTATGCTGGAAGTCCTGCATGGTTTGGATACTTTGTTATGGTTTATATTATTTATGGTTCTTTCAGTCCATGCGTTATGTTGTTATTGCTTTTCATTGATAGCGGATAACCTGATAATGAATAGGGAAGTCGAAGCTATACCCATAATCTCAAATGTCTAATAAATAGAGTTTCTTGTTTTACCAAACTAAAAGGAATTTATACTTTAAGGTTGAGCCGTGCCTTTCTCGGATAATAATTGTAAACAATTTTGGTTTTATGGTTTTGCACTATTGTAAGAAAATAAATACAGTTTTTCATTTCATATGTATGTAACATTAATGGAGTCTAAATTATCATTCCATCTATGTTATCCTTGCATCTATCAATAATATTGTAATGTCTTCATCAGATTCTTGTAGTCATAACTCTGTATTTATTTTCATCCATAAGATAATACTAGGAAGGAGATATGTAATACTATGAAGGAGATATGTAATAGATCCTTTTCTATGATGGGTATAACAGAGTATACCGAGAGGTTACCCATAATAGTAATATCTATCTTAGAGACAGTAGAAAACTAAAACATCTATCCCTAATTCATACACCGTTCCAGCTGTCAATAATAAATATAAGTTTTGGTTACTTATCTGTTTCGAATGATTTTAGCACTATGCAATTAATATTCCTTCTGGAAGATCTCACCACCCAGCCATGGACCCGGAAATCACGTCTAGGGTCCCCCACCGAGCACTTCCTACTCCTGACAGCGTTTAAATTAAACGCAGTCGAGTGTCTTGGGCTTCAGGACTATTGTCCAGCCTCAAGTTGCACACCCATTCGAATGTTTGCCATAGTTCAATTTTCCCACCAGTATCTCTGCCCAGCTCAAGGAAAAATTCTCGCCACCCCACCTTCTTCCTTTCCCCTCCCTTTTGGGGAAGGATATGGCAACCGTTTCTAATTGTTCAAGGAGTTGTTATAACTATTTTATTTTCAGTTTTTCCTTAATTAAAATTGTTCAATTTCTTTAAGCAAAATGTCATGATGTTCTAGCTTTTCCAGCCTTAACTTCTTAACAACCATGTTAAGTGAAATTAAAATTTTCTAAGTTCTGCGTAAAACTTGGTAAAAACAAAAGTAATTATGGTGCAACAAAGGGTGTTACAGCTCCCCCCCCTTATGAGGAACATTGTCCTTGGTGTTCTTCTAAGAAAATAATGTCGAATAGGCCTACAATATGATCTCCTCTTCTTCCCAAGTGGCCTCCTCTGGCCCAAAGTGCTTCCATTGCCCTTTAACTTGGGGGATGGTTCGCTTCCGTAAGGTGGTTTCTCTCCGATCTATAATACGAAGAGGCTCTGCCAGGAACTATCCCTTAGGCTCGACCTGCACAAAATTATAATTGGTTGTTAGAATTGTGCCAAACAACAATTTTAATGTCACATATTCATCTATTTTTATTACCTGTATATTTTCCCAGTTAATTATATGTTGAGGGTTGTATACATATTTTTTTAGCAAGGATACATGGAAAACATTGTGAACCTGGATGTGACCCGGAAGCACTAATTTATATGCCACTGGTTTGATTCATTCTAGTATTTGGAATGGTCTGCAATACCGAGGTGTCATCTTGGCACAACCCCTCCATTGTAAGGTTCTTTTTCGGGGTTTAACTTTTAAGTATACATGATTCCCTAACTGGAATTCTTTATGAGTCCTCTTTTTATTAGCATAAATCTTTTGCCTATCATGAATGGCCTTTCAGTTCTCGGGAACCTTTTTCACTGTGGCCTCCATTTCATCTAGCATATCCAAACCCAATGCTAACTTATTAACCGGGTTATTCCAGTCTGTGGGTACCCGACACTTCCTTCCATACACTACCTCAAAAGGGCTCATGCCCAAAGACTCGTGATGGCCATTGTTATACACAAACTCTACTAAATGGAGGTAATCCTCCCACTTGTGTGGTTTCTGCATAATGAACATCCTCAACATATCTTCGAGGACTTGGTTCACTCGTTCCATTTGGCCATCTATTTGTGTATGGTAAGCAGTACTGAAATGAATCTGGGTACCCAACCCAGTGAAAAGGGTTTTCCAAAATGCGGATGTAAATTTTACATCCTTGTCAGAAATCACTACTCGGGGTATCCCATGTAATCGGAAGATTTCCCTCATGAATATATCTGCAATCTCTACAGCCTTGTAGGTGGATTTCACAGGTAGAAAATGGGATTGTTTGCTCAACTTGTCCACTACCACCATAATTGAATCATGTTGCTTCCTGGTGCGAGGTAGTCCTGTAATAAAATCTAGAGTGATCGTCTCCCATTTCCATTCAGGAATGGGTAATGGTTGCAATAGACCAGCGGGATGTTGGTGCTCTGCCTTTACCAACTGACACTCCAGACACTTAGATAAGTGTTGGCCCTCAATTTTG
The DNA here is from genome assembly GCA_031772625.1 of Pinus tabuliformis. NCBI lineage: Eukaryota > Viridiplantae > Streptophyta > Pinopsida > Pinales > Pinaceae > Pinus > Pinus tabuliformis. Next base: position 366,479,924 of record CM062816.1, read on the forward strand.
GTCATTTATGTTTATCATAAACCCACTTAATTACCATCATATTCCACCTTATTCCACTCATATATGCTTCATTTTACCCTTATTTTTCATACTTAGGTAATTAGATTAAGTTTTTCAATTTTTAGAAGTTTTAGTAAAAATTGGGTTTTTAAGAGTATTTTTGGATAGAACTGAAAATTCTCGTAATTGCTCCATTGAAGTCATACTTGTAAGACACCTGGGCATGAGCTGAGCGTGGATTTAGAAAGCTTGGCAACTAAGAATGGATGTGTACCTATCGGTTCGGTCAAACCAAGCTAAAACAGGCTTGGTCAACTCTGGTCAAACATGACCTGTTATCTAGAAAATCCCTAGGAAATAGGCCAAAATTAGTGATTTTTGGTATTTTTCCAAATTTTGTGTAATTGACCAGGATAGATGGGAGTAGGATAGATAAGGCTATTAGAGACTTTTTAGTCAGGTTTGTTTATTATTTCTCTATTTAATCCAAGACTATTGATGATCTAAATTTGAAACTACTTGTAAATGGTTTGCAAGGTATTCAATTCAGATATATACATATTTAAAAGATGTCCATGTCTTGCAGAAAGAAAACAAATGAAATTTTCAGCTGTTCATGACCCATTTAAGCATAGCAGATTTATTTCCTTTTACTGTTTAACACACTAAAACGAATTTGTTCTGTAAAATAAATCAACCACAGATGCAAAAGAAGTTGATGAAGCAGTTCACCCCTCCTGGGCTACGTCTGTTGGGTCCAAGGCTCCCAAATGGGCCTGTCCTTGTTTTAATTAAATGCTCAAATTGAATATACAGCTGAATAGAAGCATCTACAGGTGGAATAGATGGTAAAAATGGATTCAGAACACTTGAATCCTTCAGGATTGACTACTGGTTCACCTCCAATGGATACCTGCAACCCTATACAGTTCTCCCAATACTGGGCCCTAGTGGCTCCTAGAACTTCCACGGCTCCAAAACCTCTACAAATGACCTCAGATGGCTGTAAGACCTGCACCAATGGCTTCAGAAGGTCGAAGATACCCAAAATCAAAAAAAAAATTGTCCAAAACCGCCTTTCCTAGCCAAAGTTATGGCCAATTAAAGTTTCTCCAGTCTGCCCCTAGAAAAACTCCAGCTAACTGTAGTTGGAGGCCAGATAAGCCCGCCAATTTTGGCGGTCCGCCAATTCCGCCACCAAATCTGACCTGACCGCCGGATAACCGTTGGGCTTTAACGTGCATGTGACTGAGTTAATGTAACTGGCAGTTCCCCTTGGATTCCGCGCTGGTGGTTAGTGTTCTGGCCCTGGTTCTCGGCACAAGATCATATGGAATGGGGGCTGGCCGCTTAGGGGCTGGCCCCCTTCATTTCCCGCCCAACAAACAATTTAAAATTTAAATAAGCTTTGGTCCAAACAACATTCAAGTTCCACTGTTGTGGCCCAACGGTAAGGCATGTCCCTTGTAATAGGGAGGTCGCGGGTTCGATCCTCCATCCCTACAAACCTTGATGCTGACGTCACCTGAGGCCACGTGGCAGCCTCCGAGCCTGCCACGTGGCAGCTTGCTATTGGCTGTTCGAATGAAATATTCCCTGGAATATTCTGTGGAATATTCTGTGGAATATTCTTTTTTTAATTTTTTTTTTGAAAAATTCAAAATTACAATGTTACTGAGAAATTCTTCTTTTTGCCATAACTTCCTCATACAACGACCGTTTTTCGAACCATTTGCGGCGCCGGAATCAGGAGGACGAGCACTTTCCAGTCATTCAACTTTGAACCAGTTCTGAGCATTTTAAATTTTGAGCATTTTACGACACTTAGGACATGAGCACCTGATCAATTGAAGGCTTAAGAATGTAGAATTTATGTAATCTGATTTTGATACTCTTTGAAGACTGCAAGTTAATTGAAGAACCTATTTCATTTCAATTTTTTCTTCATGCTTGGTTGATTTATTGAAGTTGTTGTAGCTGAGATTTCTTCAAGTGTGCAAGGCAAGGGTGGAGGCCCCCCACGCCAAGCTAAGTGCACTTCTTGGTTAAATTTTCATGGTTTTCATAAATTAGTTCTTGTTTCAAATGTATTTAGATGTGTGATGATTTCTGAATGGATATTGGTTTAATTCTAATCTACATATGAAGGGCCACATAGGAATTTAAGTTAAATTCCCTTTCTTTTTGATCTTGAACTAAAACTAAATATCATTCTCCTTTTCTTATTTGAAGTTATTTCTGCATTTCTCGTTTGAACCAAGAATTGTGAAGAAGGACAACCTGGTCCTCCTTAGTTAGGAGCCTCTTCTTTTACATCTTATGCATCATAAACCATTGTTAATTAGTGCTTTTAGATTTGTCTTCATGAAAATAGTATTGTAGGGAAGGACAACCTGGTTATCCTAAGTTAAGGGCCTCATCCCTCACATATAACAAAAGTGAATCAAAAATTACTTAATTAGATTTTATATTTGTAATATTCATTTCTTTCAATCTTTATATTTCATCTTCTAACATTGACTACCATTGGAATCCATAGACTTTCGACATGCTTCTAAGTTCTACAAACATGGATTGATAATTAAATACTTGTGTTAATTTGCATAGTAAATTGACCCAACAATAAGTATTATGCAACATCCTTTCTTAAACTTGACCAGAAGTAACTTTTCCAAATAATTGTTAAAAGTTTCTGGTATCCTGGGTGAGCGACATAAGGCTTCCTGTGAAATTCATCCAGTAATAATTGCTTGACAGAATTTTGATTGGAAACATAAATTATGTTCCTAAATGTTAACAATTTGTCAGAAGCTATATCATAATCAGACTGTTTTCCCTTTTTCCGATCCTATGTTGCTTGCTGCGAAAGAAAGGCGTATTTTGGATCTTTGAGGGATGCTTCCTTGATAATTTCAGGGAGGTTAGATTGTGTTTGACTGAGTTGTATTTCATAGACGCAATGCATTTTCCTGCTTAATGCATCAGCCACTCGGTTTTCTTTACCTTTAAGGTGCTTCATATCAAAGTCAAATTCACTCAGAAATGTAGTCCACCTAGCCTACTGAGCATTTAAACTTAACTGATTAAAAAAATTTGTTAGACTACTATGATCAGTTAACAATAGAAATTTCTTTCCTAGAAGGTAGTGCTGCCACATTTTAAGTGTGTGTACAACTGTTGTTAACTCTAGATCATAAGCAGAGTACCGCTGCTCATAGTCTTTCAATTTACGTGATTCGTATGCTATGACCTTTCCTTCTTGAGTTAATACTCCACCAACCCCTTCCTTACTTGCATCTGTGCAAACTACGAATGATTTTTCTAGATCTGCTACTTTTAACACTGGTGCAGTGGTAAGCAACTGCTTCAGCTGCTCAAAACTCTATTGGCATTCTACTGTCCAATGGAAAGCACACCCCTTTTTCTGCAGTGAGGTCATAGGAAAAGCTATTTTTGATTTTTTTTTAATGAATCGGCGGTAATAACCTGTTAGGCCCAAAAAGGATCTAATATCTGCAACCTTTTTCGGGGTTATCCATTCCATTATCGTTTGATCTTCTCGGGATCAATCGTTATGCCCTCGACTGATATAACATGGCCCAAATACTAAATATTGTCTTTGTAAAAATCACACTTGCTATACTTAGCATACATCTGATTGTCTTGCAAAATCTGCAAAACTATTCTTAAGTGCTTTCCGTGCTCTTCTTGATTTTTTGAATAAATTAATATATCATCAATAAAAATCAACACAAATTTATCTAGGAAAGGCTGAAATATGTTGTGCATCGGGCTCATAAATGTGGTTGGGGCATTTGTAAGGCCAAAAGGTAGTACTATGAACTCGTAATGACCGTAGCGAGTTAAGAAGGCAGTCTTACAAATTTCCTCGTCCTCTATTCAGATCTAGTGGTAACCGGATCTTAGATCAATCTTAGAGAATATGCTGGCCCCTTGCACTTGGTCAAATAATTCGTCAATTCGAGGCAGAGGATATCTATTTTTGACGGTGAGTTTGTTTAGCTGACAATAGTCAATTCAAAATCTTAAAGTCCCATCCTTCTTTTGAACAAACAACACAGGGGCTCCCCATGGTGATACACTAGGGCGAATGTACCCTTTGTCTAAAAGTTCTTGTAGCTGCATTTTGACTTCTGCTAACTCAAGGATGCTCATGCGATAAGGAGCTTTTGAAATAGGGGTTGCTCCAGGTATGAGTTCAATAGTAAAATCGATGTCACGTCTAGGGGCAACCCAAGAATAGTTTCTGGAAATACATCCACAAATTCTTGAATTACAGGAATGTTTTCTAATGAAGTCATCTTGTTTCTGTCATTAGAGTATCCTACCTGAACAACGTAAATCTGGCAGCCCTTTCTAATTCATTTCCCAAGCTGGTTAGCAGTGATGGGGCGTAACTTCATGCTTTTTTTGATTCCTTGAATTTCTTTACTTTTCCCCGATTCGGTAAGGTAGTTTATAGATTTCTCTTTACAATCCACTAAGGACCAACGTCCTTCTAACCAGTCCATTCCTATCAATACATCGTAGGAACCTAAGGGCAATATATTTAAATCAACATGAATGAGCTGCCCTGAAACTATGATTGGACAATTTTTTGTTTTAGCAGACACCTTCCTCTTAGCTCTGGTGGCTAGTTGCACCAGCCAAGATTTCTTAAATTTGCTACTAGGCAGCTGACATTTTTCTACCACCTTGGGACTAATATAACTTAGGCTAGCACCTAGATCAAATAAAACAGAAATAGGTTGATTAGCAATCATACCTTCACACTTGATCATGGTGGGCTGGTATTCTGCTTGATGGTCGTCCAAAGCGGCATTAATTCTGGGCATACTCCTTGCTATATCTCCAACTGTGGAGGCTTCGTGCATATTGGAAATTTGTTCCGTTTGAGCCTTGTGCAGGTTGTTCTTATAATAGTGATTCCCCACATCCCCAACATTGCAGAGGTGGCTTTGGTGGTTGGTCAGTTACAGGCTTATTAATTCCCTCTGTCTATTTTCTTTCGGGGTATGTTGGAAACTTCGGCAGCTTCCTGGTAAATTTTCCAAAGGTTCTCTGCTGATTATTCCGACCATTTCCTACTTTCTGCTGTCTATTTGGGGGTAAATTCCTCATTCTTCTGCCTGAAGCTCCTTTGGGTGCTTCATTTTTCTGTTTCACTTTTGGGAACTCCTTTGCTTTTTCATCAAATTAACACTTAGTCAAGTATTTATCCTTAAAATTGATCTAGGTGGATATTGGTGGCCACCTGCCAAGTCCACCTGGACCCCCACCATTGTCTTTCTCAGCATTTTCAGTTTCCTTAATTGTAGCACAACTTACTATTTTTAGCAGTTTTTCGAGTCCTGAACTTCCGGAGCCGTTTTGAGGCCCTAAACGACGTTTTTTTGGGAATCCGGGGGCAACACGAGTCCATGGAATGGACTGGTGTTGCCCGTTCCAACAATGATAGTGCTCGGATAGATCTTTCTAATGAGCTATTGTACGCGTCAAACGGAGATCATATGCCAAAGTTACGACCCCGGGAAGTTGATGTACCAACTTACCCCCAAACGGGGCCCACAGTTTGGCGTTTCATCTCCTAGGGTTAGGTTTTGGAATGTTAAGGGTTTTTTCCATTGTTTCTCAACAATAAATAGGCCTTCGAGCCTCATTGTAACACAGTTCAGAGGCATGTAGCCATCACATCTCTTCTCAGAGATAAGCTACCATCGCCCTAGCTAGTTTATTTCCATTTCTGTTTGTAAGCATATTTCAGTATTTTCCATTAATGAAATGAAGTATTATTTCCGCTGCATCTTTGTGTATATGGTTATCTCTGTAATTTGTTGTGTTCCTGTTTAAATCCGGATCAGTGGTATCAGAGCGGTCTGCTTTTTCTCTGTTTTTCTTTGCATGTCCCCAACAAGGTCGGGATATAAGGAGTTAGGGCTTGAACTGGTTGAACCTTTGCAAGACCAGCCTCGCAAATCCCGACGGCCTCCCATGGCGGACGAGAAGAAAGACGAGGGGGCAGGAGATCCCATCAAAATCTTGCTCGAAGAAGCGCTCGAGCGACAACGGAACGCGATGATGGACAGCTTTGCGCAGATCCTTCAGCGGCTACCCAGAAGCGGCGCATCAGCTTCCAGCAGCTCCTCTGGAAACGCCACACCCTTTAAGGTACAAGTTAATTTTGAAATCCCCATATTCGAGGGTCAGATAGACGCCGATGCCGTAGATAAATGGTTAAATCTGCTAGAGGGTTATTTTTCTGTTCATGAATTTTCGAGTCGGGAAAAGATTGTTTTTGCTCTTCTCAAAGCAGCCCCCCACGTCAAGGACTGGTGGGAAACCTACTGCGAGCAGAAGGATGAAAGTACTGGCTCACTATTTTCAGCCGCACCCACCTGGGATTCGTTCCGGGATGCCATCAAGGAGCAGTACTACCCTGTCGGAAGCTATGAGGATGAATACATAAAGTGGACCACGCTGCAGCAGGGAAGGGACCAAGATGTGCCGGAGTTCACCAATCTTTTCCATACCCTTCGCACAAAGTTGGGTATCAAGGATTCGGAGCAACATTTGATACTCAAATACCGTGGCTGCCTGCACAAGTACATCCAGGAAGAAATACAGTTCCTAAACATCCCCTCGCTTGGCGTAGCATACCGGTATGCCATCAAGGTCGAGCAGAAGTTTAAACAAAAGAAGCGAGACTTTGGATCTGCGAATCCAAAGCAGGGGAAAGGTGCCCCTAAACCACAGAACAAAGGACAAAGCCAAGGCGGGATAGCCCAAGACAACCAGCCGAAGCTGCAAGCAAAGAGCAACGCCGCGAAGCCGAGAAAGGACATTGGAAAATGGTGCGAGTTCCATAAGAGCTCCACTCACAACACAAGTGAGTGTCGGGCCAAGCAGTCACTGGTGGCTGAGCTAAAGGTTTCAGAATCAGATGCATGTTCCGACTCTGAGTCAAAACCCGATAAGGGGTATGAAAAAGGGAAGCAGATCATTGATGCGGATCCCAGCGCCACTGTTGCTACCGCAAAGATCCAGAAAAATGAACCCGAAGATCCAGAGGAGGAGGAGCGTCTCTTCCACTCCCAGATGTGGGTAAAGGGCTCCCCAATACAGTTCATTGTTGATAGCGGGAGTCAAAAGAACCTCATTTCGGCAGAGGTCGTGAAGTAGTTGGGCTTACCGACCACAGCACATCCACAACCATACACCATTGGGTGGCTTCACCAAGGGCGAGATCTTCGCGTGAGCCAGCAGTGTCGCCTTCCATACAACATCAAGCCCTTCACGGATGAGGTATTGTGTGACATTGCTCCCCTTGAAATTTGTGATGTATTACTAGGACAACCATACTTGTGGAAGCGACATGCTGTGTATGAATCAAGGCCCCGTGCTGTTATTATTACATTGGGAAATAAGTTGTTCAGGATACCAGAGGTAGCACCACCTGCCGCCATCTCTTTGATTACTGCAAAACAATGCAGTAAGATCATTTCCAAAACCAGGAAATTTGTTTTCCTGATGATACGCCCTCAAGGGAAGAAGAAGACAGTGGCCGCGGCCTCCAAACGGGGTCCCTCTGCACGGCAGCTACAGATGGACAAGATTGTGGAGGAGTACGAAGACATCTTCACCTCCCCAGCAGGGGTTCCTCTGCACTGTCAAGTCAAGCACTCCATCGATCTGACCCCAGGTGCGCCGCTACCCAATGGACCAATTTATCGGCGCTCCGTTCTGGAGAACAATGAAATCAAGAGGCAGATTCAGGAGCTCCTGCAGAAAGGTCACATCCGTCCGAGTTCTTCGCCCTGTGGGAGCCCGATAGTGTTGGTACAGAAGAAGGATGGGACGTGGAGACTCTGTATTGACTATCAGGCGCTGAACAAGATCATTGTCCGTAATAGGTACCCGATCCCGCGGATTGATGACCTCCTAGACCAACTAAAGGGGGCGAAATATTTCAGCAAGATCGATCTGAAGTCAGGATATCACCAGGTACCAATTGAACCCTCAGATGTGTGGAAGACTGCCTTCAAATCCAAGGAGGGCCTCTTCGAATGGTTGGTCATGCCTTTCGGATTGACGAATGCTCCTGCAACCTTTATGAGGCTAATGGATGACATCTTGCAGCCATTCACCAACTCCTTTGTAGTAGTATACTTGGATGACATTCTGATCTTCAGCCAGAGTTGGGAAGAGCACCTCCAACACATCCGACAGGTTCTCCAAACACTGCGGCAACACAAGCTATGTGCCAATTTGGAGAAATTCACTTTTGGCATGACCGAGGTTCAGTATCTGGGATACATCATTGATGAACAGGGGGTGCATGTCGATCCAGCCAAGGTCCAAGTCATTCGGGATTGGCCCTCTCCAACCACTCTAACAGAGCTCCGCAGCTTTCTAGGTCTTGCCAACTTCTACCGCAGGTTTGTGTTGGGATTTTATCATATTTCTTGGCCCTTGAGTCAAGTCACCAAGGGCGGGGCGAAAGCAAAATTCTTTTGGTCTGAATCTCAACAGAAGGCATTCAGGGAGTTGAAGGATCGCCTCTGCACGGCACCAGTGCTCGCGTTACCAGATTTACAACAACCATTTGAGGTCGAGACAGATGCCTCTGACTATGCTATTGGGGCAGTCCTTACTCAACATGGACATCCAGTGGCATATCACAGTGAAACACTTTCAGACACAGTCCGGAAGTACCCCACTTATGATAAAGAGATGTATTCCATTGTATAGGCCTACCAACAATGGAAGCATTACATTTTGGGGAAGGAAACGGTCATCCACACAGACCACCGACCTCTGCAGTTCATACAGACCCAAGGGAAATTGCAGAATGATCGCCATCAGAAGTGGTCTACATACCTGCAACAGTTTCACTTGAATATCAAGTATAAAAAGGGCAGCACCAATAATGTTGCAGATTGCCTTAGTCGACCACCGATCATGGCGCTAACCACCGTGCTCAACTCTTGCGGGCACGAGACTTCTGATTGGCCACTTCTCTACAAAAGCGACCCAGAATTCGGCCACACATACCAGACACTCTTGGAGGGTCGGCAGGTTGCAGATTTTCACCTCCAAGATGCCCTATTATGCCACCTCGGTCACCTTTGTGTTCCTTCAAGCGAGCGTGCCAAGATGATTTGGGAAGCACACTACAGTCGGGCTGCTGGGCATTTCGGGGTCGAGAAAACAGTGGCAGTACTGCAAAACTATTTCTATTGGCCGAATCTTCGACAGGATGTTGGGAAGTACATCCGATCATGTACTGCCTGTGCCATTGCCAAACTGACCATTAAGAAGCAAGGCCTCTATACCTCGTTGCCTACCCCTAGTCGACCTTGGGAATCCATCTCCATGGATTACATGTCAGGCCTTCCTTCCACTAAGCATGGAAATGACTGTGTTTTTGTGGTCGTCGACAGGTTCTCAAAGATGGCCATTATGATGGCCTGCAAGAAGAATATCACAGCAGAAGCCACTGCTAAACTCTTCTTTGAACGAGTGTGGGTGCACTTTGGGATCCCACAGTCTATCATCTCAGATCGAGACAGTCGGTTTCTCAGCACCTTTTGGTCCAGTCTTTGGTCAATGCTGGACACCAAACTCACGAAGTCCACAGCCTTCCATCCTCAAACTGATGGCCAGACAGAGGTTGTCAATAGGATGATTGTGCACATTCTGCGCATGTATAACTCAAAGCATCCACGCACATGGGACGAGAGCCTCCCCTACGTTCAGCACAGCTACAACCGAGCTCTTCACAGCTCCACTGGCCATAGCCCTTTTCAGGTGAGTTTGGGATTCCAGCCACTATGCCCCATTGATGTGGCCATGCCACTTGCAGCTACTCACATGAATTCAGCTCATGTCCAGTCCGAAACAGATAAGGCCACCAGCTTCATTGAGCGCATCCAACATATTCGCCAGCAGGTCCATGACATTCTTGAGAAATGAAATGCCAAGTACAAGCAGCGACACGATCAACATCGGGTGCCACACAAGTTTCAGGTGGGCGACAAAGTCTGGTTGCATTTGCAAAAGGAACGCCTTACTGGAGCCTATCGGAAATTGAGACCACTCCGATATGGTCCTTACACCATTACTAAGGCTATGGGAGACAATGCATTTGAGCTCAGCATTCCCCCATTCCTTGGCCTACACCCAGTATTCAATGTGGACCGCCTTCGGCCATACTTTCCACCATTGCTAGACACATCCGACATTGCAGAACAGCTCAAACCCACAGAATTAAATCCAGATTGCATGGAACAAGCTGCAACTGATCGGATCATGGACACACAGATCAAGAACACTCGCCAACAGAATATCCAACTGTATCGAGTTGTCAAAGCGGGCCAACTCCTTCAGCAGGGCAAGTGGCTCACCAGGGAACAAGTTCAGCAGAAGTTTCCTCATCTCATGGAGGAGCTCAACGCAATGGGGACCATTGCTTCCTAAGGGGGGAGGAATGATCCAGGTGGATATTGGTGGCCACCTGCCAAGTCCACCTGGACCCCCACCATTGTCTTTCTCAGCATTTTCAGTTTCCTTAATTGTAGCACAACTTACTATTTTTAGTAGTTTTTCGGGTCCTGAACTTCCGGAGCCGTTTTGAGGCCCTAAACGACGTTTTTTGGGGAATCCGGGGGCAACACAAGTCCATGGCTCGTTCCAACAATGATAGTGCTCGGATAGATCTTTCTAATGAGCTATTGTACGCGTCAAACGGAGATCATATGCCAAAGTTACGACCCCGGGAAGTTGATGTACCAACTTACCCCCAAACGGGGCCCACAGTTTGGCGTTTCATCTCCTAGGGTTAGGTTTTGGAATGTTAAGGGTTTTTTCCATTGTTTCTCAACAATAAATAGGCCTTCGAGCCTCATTGTAACACAGTTCAGAGGCATGTAGCCATCACATCTCTTCTCAGAGATAAGCTACCATCACCCTAGCTAGTTTATTTCCATTTCTGTTTGTAAGCATATTTCAGTATTTTCCATTAATGAAATGAAGTATTATTTCCGCTGCATCTTTGTGTATATGGTTATCTCTGTAATTTGTTGCGTTCCTGTTTAAATCCGGATCAAAAATGTTTCTGGAATTCTTGCCACGTTACATGTTCTTCATCAATATTTGTCACTGTTTTGATTTCTTCCCACTAGAGAGTGGCCTTTCCCCGTAACTGATAAACTACTAACCATGCTTTGAGTTTGTCAGTATATTCATAAATATGGAAATATTTCCCCATGTCAATCAACCATGCTTTGGCTGCCTCCTTAAATTCTGCTTCGAACAGTGATGGTTTTATTTTCTTAAACTCACCCTATAATTTCGTCTTCTGTTTTTTGGTTTTTATTTGGTCTGAAATGTTATCTGAACGCCCTTCTTCATCCTCCTTATGTCCTTTTGCTGATTCAACATTATCCTCACCATGATGAGATGTTGGTGTTCTTTCTCTGTCCTCCGTGCCTGGGTCTCGCCCTCGTTGATTCTGTTGGTAGGACATAATCTTGAGAATATTTTCTTGCTCCTGTCTCATGCGTTCATTATTTGACCTCAAATTTATCATTTATGTACGTAGTTGCTGCATTGTTTCTAGAAGAATAGCATTAGCTTCTCGAGACTCCTCTCCCAACTATATCCATATATATGGATTGGCCTCTACGTAACGCACCTCCAGCGGCTTTGATATCTTGGGGCTCCTCTACATGTTGTGTGTGGGCTTCTGTCTCTCTCTCTCTATGTTCACATTAACCAAATCAGTTGTTTATGCATATTTTTAAGCATGCTAGCACTTAATTTTCTATGTAATATTTAACCCAGAAGCCTCAGCGTGCGAAACTGTGCTCTGATACCATTTGTAACACATCCTACTAAAAAAAAATCTTCATTGAATAAACTCATATATAACATTATTACCTCATTCTATATATTAACATTGATTTTTATAAGTTTAAACTATATTATTAACATAGACATGATTGGATTTATCAAAGATTTGGATTAATTTTAATCAAATTTATCTGATACGTTTGCTTATATGCCGCATGGGCTTAACTCCACCTGTCCTCACCTCGAGAGGTGGTGATGACTCTCCCACCTGTCACTTGGGTTTCGAGTTAATGCTTGAGGTTTTGAGGTAATGCCGAGGTCCGGCCTGCTGCCAGAGGAATTCATTCATTGAATGCATTTCTTTTCACTTGTTAACCCTAAACTTTCAGCATTAATTGGTTGGGTAATGTTTTCGTTCTGCTCGCGGCGATAATGGTTGCAGCTCTGCAACGAGTTGTGAGCAATAATGGTTATGACAGTTTGATTCACTCATCTGTTCATCCATCAGGTGCAATCCGTCGACTCAGAGCTTAATGAATTGTCACCTTTAGGCGAACTTCTGGCGACAAGGTAAGCTTGCCGGCTAACTCTTAGTTATCATATTTCTTTATTTTTCTCCTTCACCAAGAATTGCACCGGTAATAGAAGAATGTTGCAGGAATTCTCAATGGAGGTGGTCTTGATTCTTCCCTCAGCCTAGGCGTCCGAATAAGGATAGTCTTCTGTGGGCGAATTCCAGGTTTCCCTATCACTGAGTTATTATGAGAAAATTCCTCTTGGTTGGAATATTGGTTTAATGTTTCTGTTGTTTTGTTATCAAGTCTACGAAGCTTCATCAACTGGGACGGTTCCTTTCAAGTAATGCTAGAGTAAAGTTGTTTTTATAAAGTAAATATGAATGTTTGACATTCCAGAGTTCTAACCCTCTGGTGGGTTTCACGGGAAACAACTTGACCTTGCTAATGGAGTCGATATGCCCTTGGAAGGAAATTGTACCTGATATCCTAATCGAATGCCTTTTGCTATGCTTCCACGTTGGTCTAATTTAACAATTCGATGACATTGACTCGGGTATTTGCTTTTAACTGTTGTAATGACAAGATTTATTTCAAGGTTGTATAGTTTGGACGGTGGGAGGGTTTACTGGCTCTTGGCATGACCAAACCCTCACCGCAACCCATAATTCCTATCACGTTTAAATGGATGATAAATAATTAAACTGACTGTAATGATTCTTGATTCATAGCTTTGGGCTACGCAAGACCTTAATGTATAATCCCTTATTTCTTTTTCTTGACTATAATAATTTTACATTAACAGCTTTATGGCATATGCTGCCCGACTTAAGATACTTTGTTTTTTGGTTCAAAATGTATGTTTAGATGGATATATGTGTGGTTATGACTCGCTAAATCTCAACCTTTTCCACGGACAAGCAGGGATTGGAACCGATCCTTACTGCTTTCCACAGTTTGCATATATGTATATAAGTTCATGGTTTGAAATTTCATTTAACTAGAAGAACCGTGAGTTTATGCTGGAAGTCCTGCATGGTTTGGATACTTTGTTATGGTTTATATTCTTAATGGTGCTTTCAGTCCATGCGTTATGCTGTTATTTCTTTTCATCGATAGCGGATAACCTGATAATGAATAGGGAAGTCGAAGCTATACCCATGATCTCAAATGTATAATAAACAAAGTTTCTTGTTTTACCAAACTGAAAGCAATTTATACTTTAAGGTTGAGCCGTGCCTTTCTCTGCTAATAATTGTAAACAGTTTTGGTTTTATGGTTCTGAACTGTTGTAAGCAAATAAATACAGTTTTCCATTTCATATGTATGTAAAATTAAAGAAGTCTAAATTATCATTGCATCTATGTTATCCTTGCATCTGTTGATAATACTGCAATGTCTTCATCAGATTCTTGAAGTTATAACTCTGTATTTATTTTCATCCATAAGATAATACTAGGAAGGAGATATGTAATAGACCCTTTTCTATGATGGGTATAACAGAGTTTACCGAGACGATACTCATAATAGTAATATCTATCTTAGAGTTAGTATAAAAACTGAAACATCTATCCCTAATTAATACACCATTCCAATTGTCAATAATAAGTATAGGTTTTGGTTACTTATCTGTTTCGAATGATTTTAGCACTGTGCAATTAATATTCCTTCTGGAACATCTCACCACCCATCCATGGACCCAACAATCACATCTCGGGTCCCCCACCAAGCACTTCCTGCTCCTGGTAGCTTTTAAATTAAACGCAATCGGGTGTCTTGGGCTTGAGGACTATTGTCCAGCCTCAAGTCGCACACCCATTTGACTGTTTGCCATAGTTCAATTTTCCCACTGGTATCTCTGCCCAGCTCAAGGAAAAATTCTCGCCACCCCGCCTGCTTCCTTTCCCCTCCCTTTTGGGGAAGGAGATGGCAACCGTTTCTAACTATTCAAGGAGTTGTTATAACTATTTTATATTTAGTTTTTCCTTAATTAACACTGTTTAATTTCTTTAAACAAAATGTCATGATGTTCTGGATTTTCTAGCCTTAACTTTTTGACAACCATGTTCAGTGAAATTAAAAGTTTCTAAGTTCTGTGTAAAACTTGGTAAAAACAAAAGTAATTATGGTGCAACAAAGGGTGTTACAGCTCTCCCCCCTTATGAGGAACATCGTCCTCAGTGTTCTCCTCTTCTTCCCAAGTGGCCTCCTCCAGGCCAAAGTGCTTCCATTGCACTTTAACATGGGGGATGGTTCGCTTCCGTAAGGTTGTTTCTCTCCAATCTAGAATACGAAGAGGCTTTGCCAAGAACTCTCCCTCAGGCTCAACCTGAACAAATTTATAATTGGTTGTTAGAATTGTGCCAAACAAAAATTTTAATGTCACATATTCATCTGTTTTTATTACCTGTATATTTTCCCAGTTAATTATATGTTGAGGGTTGTATAAATATTTTTTTAGCAAGGATATATGGAAAACATTGTGAACTCAAATGTGGCCCGAAGCGCTAATTTATATGCCACTGGTTCGATTCGTTCTAGTATTTGTAATGGTCTGCAATACCGAGGTGCCAACTTGGCGCAACCCCTCCACTGTAAGGTGCTTTTCCGGGGCTTAAATTTTAAATATACATGATCCCCTTACTGGAATTCTTTATGAGTCCTCTTTTTATCAGCATAAACCTTTTTCCTATCCTGAGCGGCCTTTAAGTTCTAGCGAACCTTTTTCACTGTGGCCTCCATTTCAAATAACATATCTAGACCCAATGCTAACTTATTAAGTGGGTTATTCCAGTTTGTGGGTACCCGACACTTCCTTCCATACAGTACCTCAAAAGGGCTCATGCCCAAAGACTCGTGATGGCCATTGTTATACGCGAACTCTACTAAATGGAGGTAATCCTCCCACTTGTGTGGTTGCTGCATAACAAACATCCTTAACATATCTTTCAGGACTTGGTTCACTTGTTCTGTTTGGGCATCTGTTTGCGAATCGTAAGCGGTATTGAATTGAATCTAGGTACCCAACCCAATGAAAAGGGTTTTCCAAAATGCGGATGTAAATTTTACATCCCTGTCGGAAATCACTACACGAGGTATCCCATGTAATCGGAAGATTTCCCTCATGAATATATCTGCAATCTCTACAGTCTTGTAGGTGGATTTCATAGGTACAAAATGAGTTGTTTTTCTCAACTTGTCCACTACCACCATAATTGAATTATGTTGCTTCCTGGTGCGGGGTAATCTTGTAATAAAATATAGAGTGATCATCTCCCATTTCCATTCAGCAATGGGTAACAATTGCAATAGACCAGCGAGATGTTGATGCTCTACCTTTACCAACTGTCACTCCAGACACTTGGATAAGTATTCCGCAACATCCTTTCTTAAACCTAACCAGAAGTAACTTTTCCAGATAGCTGTTAAAAGTTTCTGGTATCCTCTTCCTATGAAATTCATCCAGTAATAATTTCTTGACAAAATTTTGATTGGGAACATAAATTATGTTCATGAATGTTAACAATTCTTCAAAATTTATATCATAATCAAACTGTTTTCCCTTTTTCCAATCCTTTGCTGCTTGCTGCGAAAGAAAGGCATATTCTGGATCTTTGAGGAATGCTTCCTTGATAATTTCAGGGAGGTTAGATTGTGTTTGACTGAGTTGTATTTCATAGATGCAATGCATTTTCCTGCTTAATGCATCAGCCACTCGATTTTCTTTACCTTTAAGGTGCTTCATATCGAAGTCGAATTCACTCAGAAATGCGGTCCACCTGGCCTACCGAGCATTTAAACTTGACTGATTAAAAAAAATTGTTAAACTGTTATGATCGGTTAACAGTAGAAATTTCTTTCCTAGAAGGTAGTGCCACCACATTTTAAGTGCGTGTACAACTGTTGTTAACTCTAGATCATAAGCAGAGTATCGTTGCTCATAGTCTTTCAATTTACGTGATTCATATGCTATGACCTTTCCTTCTTGAGTTAATACTCCACCAACCCCTTCCTTACTTGCATCTGTGCAAACTACGAATGATTTTTCTAGATCTGCTACTTTTAACACTAGTGCAGTGGTAAGAAACTGCTTCAGTTGCTCAAAACTCTGCTGGCATTCTGCTGTCCAATGGAAAGCACACCCCTTTTTTTGCAGGGAGGTCATAGGAAAAGCTATTTTTGAATTTTTTTTAATGAATCGATGGTAATAACCTGCCAGGCCCAAAAAGGATCTAATATCTGCAACATTTTTCGGGGTTGTCCATTCCATTATCGTTTTGATCTTCTCCAGATCAACCATTATGCCCTCAACTGATATAACATGGCCCAAATACTAAATCTTGTCTTTGTAAAAATCGCACTTGCTATACTTAGCATACATCTGATTATCTCGCAAAATCTGCAAAACTATTCTTAAGTTCTTTTCGTGCTCTTCCTGATTTTTTGAATAAATTAATATATCATCAATAAAAATTAGCACAAAATTATCTAGGAAAGGCTGAAATATGTTGTGCATCAAGCTCATGAATGTGGATGGGGTGTTTGTAAGGCCAAAAGGCAGTACTATGAACTCGTAATGACCGTAGCGAGTGTTAGGTTCCTATACCAATAGGTGTCATAATTTATGATTGACTTAGTTTATCTCTGTAATATGTACATACCTTTGCTTTCTGCAAATGTTTTCCATATTCAGAAAATCAAAAAATTTAAAAAATGTAAAGAGGGTATGCCCTAAAAGAAAAATCAAAGGGCAAAAAGAAGGAAAAAGGTCAAAAAAGATGAAAATGAACCCCAAAAATAAAATACCATGAAAGTGTGCAAGCCCAAATGCCACTACCATTTACTTTTATGCATAATAATGATTGTGTGCAACTTGTTATTTATGCCACAATCCATGGTAATCAAACAGTTTAATCTTGATTATTCCATGTTTTGAACTTCATGTTGATAGATAGAGAATAAATATCTGACCAAACAATGTAATCTTGGCAGATAAGTAGATAGGTAGAGTGAATAAAAGGAGCTCAACTATTTAATCTGAGCCCTTGAATGTAATAAGGATAGATTTAGATAGATTTCTATTGTAACAGAAAAGAAAAAGTTTTGATAAGGGTTTGCCAGTTTAAGTGCACCCTAATAAAGAGAAGTAAAAATGGTAGGATGAGTAGGTGGGTAAGTAGAAGAATGGTTGCAGAATTATGGTGATTGATTGGATAAAGTCATATCATTTACTTTCATCATCAAGTTGCTAAGAGTGTGGATGATAATGGAACATTTACAAAGTCAAATGATTAATTTCCCCATTCATTTCACCTTTAATTTACTAATTTCCCATGAGAAAAGTCAAAAGTACCTAAAACCTTAAGTTAAAGGGGCTCAAAGCATTTCTCTGACTTCTGGAGGGACCGGACCCTCGGCCCAATAACTTATAGGGACTAAGTACTAAAAGCCCCCTTATCAACATTCATTCCTTCCATAATTCATTCATTTCACCTAAAAAACCCTTTTCCTAAGGTAAAATCACTATTTGCCTAGGAAAAGTAATTACCCCCATATAAAAACCCACAAATGCACTCAAGCCTAAGTTATGATGTTCAAATGCAGAAATGTCAATATTTTTTGAAAGCATTTTACTTAGCGCATTCCATTTCCATTTTCATATTAACGTCTAATTCTATTTATGTATTTAAATCCCGAAAATACACCCCTTTCCCATATATATTATTAAAATTCCATATGTTAATATCTCGCCCCGATGGTTTGATATATAAACCATAATAACATAATTAGATGGATTAATTAATCGATCTGCGATTAACTAAGAACCATAACCCTTTGCCGTGTTAGAAGGGATTAATTAATCAAATTGTGATTAATTAAAAACCGTCCTCCAATCAAATCGTCCCCGACGTCATTAAGTTCCCTTAAACCGCAGTTGCTATCCCGTCGGGCCCCTCCATTAACTCCCTGATCAAATCACACCCCCGACCACCATACGATCTGACCCCTTCAGATCCGACGGCTGACGCTCATATTGAGCGGCCTCTGATGCCGAACGTTACCCGCTCGATGTGAGCGGTTTCACTGTTCACCCTACCACTACGTGGTGCTCGATGAATGGCATCGGGCGACCTCCCCTCAAAACTACCCACGACTCATAAGCGGTGCGATGGCCCTTTCAATACCACTTCCCCGCCATTTCGATAAACCACCCGTCCGTTCATTTAATTGACTTTCGCGCCATATTTCGAAATTCTACCCATTAAACCTTATAACGTGAAAACCTGTGTTTTTATGGTTTTCACCCGTTTGACTATGTAAACCTATGAAACCTTCCAATGCCTCCCTAAACCTCTGCAACACGATTTCACCATCTGTTTTCAGTCCAAAACTCCATTGTGACCCCTTTCCTAGTCATCCCTGTGCCAGAGAGCCATCAAGCGCCCTTCATGAAGACCTGTGTTCTCTTAAAAAATATTGAATTTTTTCAGGTTATCAAACTAAGATCAGAGCTTGGATAAACAGTTCTGATACTAGTCACAGAACTGGTTTATTCCAAGAATCAACAGAAAACCTCATTCAGAACTTGTGCTCAGAGGATGAACACAATTATACAAGGAAACAAAGAAGAAGACAACTACACAAAGCATTGACAGTCAGAACAGAGCAACCAGATAGAGAATACAGTTACAAGGCAAATGAATACAATAGGCATGGACTTAACCTATATCCACTACCTGATGCTGATATACACAAAAATAAAAGAATTTACTATTGAAATAGACAGTAAAAACCTAAAATATACAGTGAAGGTAAAAGGACACAGTAAAGAACAATCAAAGTGTATCAGGGTTAAAGAGTATCAGATTGAAGACCAAGTCAAGTAAATTAGCTAGCATGAAGATAAACAGCAAGGAAGACAATTACAAAGCATAGCATACAGATTCATGTCAAAGTGAAGACAGATGAAAAAACAGAACGGTAAAAGTAAAACAATAAAAGTAAAATTGGATGCAGTAAGGGTTAAACAGAGATGAAAACAATTTCACGAGCAACAATGAAGTTTATATAAAGTAAAAGTGAAAAACAGTTAAAAGAAGTTTAAGGTTAAAAGATGAAATCAGAGTAGAAATGGTACATTCTTAAGAAATTTCCTGTTCAAGTCATAGTTTTGCAGAAACTATTGTGGCCAATCTAAGAAGTATTTTGTGAAACTGGAGGAGATTTTTGTTCCTAATAGGCCAATCTACAAAAACCTATCTCACTTTTTACACAGGTATTACCAAAAGGGAGATAAGTGCATGTCTTCACAGCCTATTTTTCAGTTTGTGCAAAGTCCTGTTTTTGACATCTTTTTGCAAAGAATATTTTGAATAGCTGGAGATGAATTTTGGGAAACTGAGAGAGGTTTATCTCAAAAACATTCTTATCTACAATAACCTCTTTCACTTTTTACATATCTATCTCGGATTAATATATACAAGCGTATCCCCTAATATTGCAGAATTGCTAGAGCAGAATGCACAAAGAAAGGATGCAGTTAGTGACTGGGATGCCTCATCATCAATTAAGAGTTGCTATCAAATTCAAATTTCTCTTCTTTGTCACAATAAATCCATAAAAATAGTGCCAAATAGATTCATTAGTTTTGAATGTCCTTTATTTAAGTTCTATTATTGTAAAACAGTTTGAGATATTTGTGAAACCAATCTTGATATTTTTTCAAGATATTTCAGTTTAGAATTAGTATAAATACTTCTTCATTTGAAGTATTTTGTGTGGATTAAAAATCATTTCTGTAGACTTTTGTTTTGAGCTAAAGGAGCTATTGTAATCAAGGTTGGGACTGGTTTACTGGATTAAATAAAGCTGAGGACATTTCACTCGATTCATGTGCACTGTGGGAAACAAATAAGTATCATTTATCTGAGTTTGATTATTGTTTTCCTTTATGTTATGAAATATCACATGTGTTTCTTATAATTCTTAAAAGCAAACAAGGAGTAATATCATCAGAATTAGCTTAAGTGCTCTTTGTTTTAACTGTTTTCTTATTTAATGTTTTCTACTAAATTGCTTAAGTTTGGGAATTCTTAGTTGCTCTCTTACTTCTGTAATTCATTCCCTCTATTGGCCCCTAGTACAGGATTCTTAATTTCCCTTGCTACTTGCCAAACCTCCCTTCTTCATCTTAACCCCTGTTAAATATTCTTCATTGCCTTTGGCCCTGGTTAAGATTTCCATCCATTAAGACTTTCAGATTTGTCCTTGCTGTGCTAGCTTGCCTTGTGAACTCTTACCTCGGTGATTAATCAAATCCTGATAAACCTTTCCTACTTGACTCCATAGCCCAATGGCCTAAATATCTGCTCTGCCCATCTGTTCCCTTAATTCCACCAAACAAATCAAAACAAATTCATTAAGCATTAATAACTAGCCTAATATCATATCAAAACAATGCTAAATCATAAAGAGAGAGCCCTCTCTGGGTGTAGATTGGCTAGGATCTATACCTAAAAGATTGGTTTGTGGTTACCTTGGAAATTTCTTTCTTTAAACTTGAGAAAATTTTGAGTGATAACAATGAGTTCGGAAGGTAGTCTTACAAATGTCCTCGTCCTTTATTCAGATCTAGTGGTAACCGGATCTTAGATCAATCTTAGAGAATATGTTGGCCCCTGCACTTGGTCAAATAAGTCGTCAATCTGGGGTAGAGGATATCTATTTTTGACGGTGAGTTTGTTTAGCTGATGATAGTCAATGCATAATCTTAAAGTCCCATCCTTCTTTCGAACAAACAACACAGGGGCTCCCCATGGCGATACACTAGGGCGAATGTACCCTTTGTCTAAAAGTTCCTGCAGCTACATTTTGAGTTTTGTTAACTCAGGGACGCTCATGTGGTAAGGAGCTTTTGAAACAGGGGCTGCTCCAGGTATGAGTTCGATAGTAAAATCAATGTCACGTCTAGGGGGCAACCCAGGAATAGTTTCTGGAAATACATCCACAAATTCTTGAATTACAGGAATGTTTTCTAATGAAGTCATCTTGTTTCTGTCATTAGAGTATCCTACTTGAACAGCGTAAATCTGGCAGGCCTTTCTAATGCATTTCCCAAGTTGGTTAGCAGTGATGGGGCATAACTTCATGCTTTTCTTGATTCCTTGAATTTCTTTCCTTTGCCCTGATTCTGTAAGGTAGTTCACAGATTTCTCTTTACAATCCACTAAGGACCAATGTCCTTCTAACCAGTCCATTCCTATCAATACATCGTAGGAACTGAAGGTCAATATATTTAAACCAACATGAATGAGCCACCCTAAAACTATGCTTGGACAGTTTTCTGTTTTAACAGACACCTTCCTCTTAGCTCCGGTGGCTAGTTGCACCAGCCAGGATTTCTTAAATTTGCTACTGGGCAGCTGACATTTTTCTACCACCTTGGGACTAATATAACTTAGGCTAGCACCTGGATCAAATAAAACAGAAACAGGTTGATTAGCAATCATACCTTCACACTCGATCATGGTGGGCTGGTATTCTGCTTGATGGTCGTCCAAAGCGGCATTAATTCTGGGCATACTCCTTACTATATCTCCAACTGTGGAGGCTTCTTGCATATTGGAAAGATGTTCTGTTCGAGCCTTGTGTGGGAAGTTCTTATAATAGTGAGATTCCCCATAGCCCCAGCATTGCAAAGGTGGCTTTGGTGGTTGGTCAGTTACAGGCTTATTAATTCCCTCTGTCTGTTTGCTTTCAGGGTATGCTGGAAACTTGGGCGGATTCCTGGTAAATTTTCCAAAGGTTCTCTGCTGATTATTCCGACCATTTCCTACTTTCTGTTGTCTATTTGGGGGTAGATTCCTCATTCTTCTGCCTGAAGCTCCTTTGGGTGCTTCATTTTTCTGTTTCATCTGCTGGTAACAGATACAGACTTTTCACACTGCATTGTCCATCGATCTAGGATAGTCAAATTCCAACTTTTCCTTCATGAAATTAGGAATACCGTTGATAAAATGTTGAATTTCTGCTTTTTGCCTCCTGCATGTATGGGGCATATCGTAACAAGGAGGTGAACCACTTCACATATTTGTCCATAGTCAAGGTTCCCAACCTTAACTCATGGAACTCCTTTGCTTTTTCATCATAATAACGCTCAGTCAAGTATTTATCCTTAAAATGTTTCTGGAATTCTTGCCACGTCACTTGTTCTTCATCAATCTTTCTCACTGTTTTGATTTCTTCCCACCAGAGAGTGGCCTTTCCCCGTAACTAATAAACTGCTAATCATGCTTTGAGTTTGTCAGTATATTCATAAATCTAGAAATATTTCCCCATATCAATCAGCCATGCTTCGGCTGCCTCCTCAGATTCTCCTTCGAATAGTGATGGTTTTATTTTCTTAAACTCACCCTGTAATTCCGTCTTCTGTTTTTTGGTTTTTCTTTGGTCTGAAACGTTATCTGAACGCCATTCTT
The DNA here is from genome assembly GCA_031772625.1 of Pinus tabuliformis. NCBI lineage: Eukaryota > Viridiplantae > Streptophyta > Pinopsida > Pinales > Pinaceae > Pinus > Pinus tabuliformis. The sequence goes on from CM062816.1 coordinate 366,502,788, forward strand.
CATCCTCCTTATGTCCTTCTGTTGATTCGGCATTATCCTCACCATGATGAGCTGTTGGTGTTCTTTCTCTGTCCTCCGTGCTAGGGTCTAGCCCTCACTGATTCTGTTGGTCGGATAGACTCTTGAGAATCTTTTCTTGCTTCTGCCTCATGCGTTTGTTATATGACCTCAAATTTATCATTTCTAAACATAGCTACTGCACTGTTTCTAGCAGAACAACATTAGCTTTCCGAGACTCCTCTCCCAGCTGTATCCATATATAGTGTTTTCTTCTTCCGGGATTATCACATCCATGATTATTTAAATTGACGTTTCGAGCCATCCACTGTGGTATCCATATGTCCATATTGGCCTCTATGTAAGGCACCTTCGGCGAGTTTGATATCTTGGGGCTCCTCTGCATGTTGTGTATGGACTTTTGACTCTCTCTCTCTATGTGTTCACATTTACCAAGTCAGTTGTTTATTGCATATTTTTAAGCATGCTAGCACTTAATTTTCTGTGGAATATTTAACCCAGAAGCCTTAGTGCGCGAAACTGTTCTCTGATACCATTTCTAACACATCCTACTAAAAAAAAATGTCTTCATTGAATAAACTCATATATAACATTATTACCTCATTCTATATATTAACATTGATTTTATAAGTTTAAACTATATTATTAACATAGACATGATTGGAGTTATCGAAGATTTGGATTAATGTTAATTGGATTTATCTGGTATGTTTTCTTATATGTCGCATGGGCTTAACTCCACCTGTCCTCACCTTGAGAGTGGTGATGACTCTCCCGCCTGTTACTTGGGTTTCGAGCTAATTCTTAGGGTTTTGAGTTAATGTCGAGGGCCGGCTTGCTGCCAGAGGACTTCGGTCATTGAATGCATTTCTTTTCACTTGTTAACCCTAACCTTTCAGTGTTAATCGGTTGGGTAATGTTTTCATTCTGCTCGCAGCGATAATCGCTGCAACTATGCAACGAGCTATGAGCAATAATGGTTATGAGGGTTTTATTCACTCATCTGTTCAGTCATCAAGTGCAATCCGTCGGCTTAGAGCTTAATGAACTGCCTCCTTTAAGCAAACTTCTGGTGATAAGGTAAGCTTGCTGGCTAACCCTTAGTTATCCTGTTTCTTTATTTTTCTCCTTCACTAAGAATTATACCGGTAACAGAAGAATGTTGCAGGCATTCTTAATGGAGGTGGTCTCGATTCTTCCCTCGGCCCAGGCGTCCGAATGAGGATAGTATTCTGCGAGCGAATTCCAGGTTTTCCCTATCACTGAGTTGTTATGAGAAAAATCCTCTTGGTTGGAATATTGGTTTGATGTTTCTACTGTTTTGTTATCAAGTCTGTGAGGCGTCATCGATCGGGATGGTTCCCTTAAGGTAATGCTAGAGTAAAGTTGTTTTTATAAAGTAAATATGAATGTTTGGCATTCCAGAGTTCTAACCCTCTGGTGGGTTTCACAGGTAACAACTGGACCTTGCTAATGGAGTCGATATGCCCTTAGAAGGAAACTGTACCTGATAGGCTAATCAAATGCCTTCTGCTACGCTTCCAGGTTGGTCTAATTTAACAATTCGATGACATTGACCTGGGTATTCTCTTTTAACTACTGTAATGACTAGATTTAGTTCAGGGTTGTATAGTTTGGACGATGGGAGGGTTTGCTGGCTCTTGGCACGACTAAACCCTCACCGCAACCCGTAATTCCTATCGCGTTTCAATGGATGATAAATAATTAAACTGATTGTAATGATTCTTGATTCATAGCTTTGGGCTGCGCGAGACCTTAATGTATAATCCCTTATTTCTTTTTCTTGGCTGTAATAATTTTACAGTAACAAATTTATGGCATACACTACTCGACTTAAGATACTCTGTTTTTTGGTTCAAAATGTATGTTTAGATGGATATATATGTGGCTATGACTCGCTGAATCTCAGCCTTTGCCGCGAACAGGTAGGGATTGGTTTATATATGTTCCGCAATTTGCATATATGTATATAAGTTCATGGTTTGAAATGTCGTTTAACTAGAAGCACTGTGAGTTTATGCTAGAAGTCCTGCATGGTTTGGATACTTTGTTATGGTTTATATTCTTAATGGTGCTATTAGTCCATGCGTTATGTTGTTATTGCTTTTCATCGATAGCGGATAACTTGATAATGAATAGGGAGGTCGAAGCTATACCCATAATCTCAAATATATAATAAACAAAGTTTCTTGTTTTACCAACTGAAAACAATTTATACTTTAAGGTTGAGCCGTGCCTTTCTCTGTTAATAATTGTAAACAGTTTTGGTTTTATGGTTCTGCACTATTGTAAGAAAATAAATACAGTTTTCCGTTTCATATGTATGTAAAATTAATGGAGTCTAAATTATCATTGCATCTATGTTATCCTTGCATTTGTTGATAATACTGCAATATCGTCATCAAATTCTTGAAGCTATAACTATGTATTTGTTTTCAACCACAAGATAATACTAGGAAGGAGATATGTAATAGATCCTTTTCTATGATGGGTATAACAGAGTATACCAAGAGGTTACTCATAATAGTAATATGTATCTTAGAGACAGTAGAAAAACTGAAACATCTATCCCTAATTAATACACCGTTCCAACTGTGAATAATAAGTACAAGTTTTGGTTACTTATCTGTTTCAAATGATTTTAGCACTGTGCAATTACTATTCCTTCTGGAAGGTCTCACCACCTAGCCATGGACCCGAAAATCACGTCCAAGGTCCCCCACTGAGCACTTCGTGCTCCTGACAACTTTTAAATTAAATGCAGCCGGGTATCTTGGGCTTCAGAACTATTGTCCAGCCTCATGTCGCACACCCATTCGAATGTTTGCCATAGTTCAATTTTCCCAGCTCAAAGCAAAAATCTCACCGCCTTGCCTGCTTCTTTCCCCTCCCTTTTGGGGAAGGAGATGGCAACCATTTTTAACTATTCAAGGAGTTGTTATAACTATTTTATATTCAGTTTTCCTTAATTAACATTGCTCAATTTCTTTAAACAAAATGTCATGATGTTTTGGCTTTTCCAGCCTTAACTTCTTCACAACCATGTTAAGTGAAATTAAAAATTTCTAAGTTCTACATAAAACTTGGTAAAAACAAAAGTAATTATGGTGCAACAAATAGTGTTACACTATATACATTGTGATGTACATTATTTTATATATAATATATAATATTTCATTACCAATTTATAATCTACATTATTTTATATACATAATATTTCATTACCAATTTATCTTTGGTTTTTTTAAGAGTATATTTAGATGAAACTTTTAACTAGTCTAAACATTCGTATCCAAATGGGCAACATTCCCTATTTCCAGAAACTTGTACAAAATAGATGAAAAATAAACTTATAAAATGAAATTAAAAATATATATTGAAAAAATTAATATTAAAAAATAATTATATTTTTACGTATATATAATTACTAATAATGCTAATAATAGTGAATACTAAAGCTTCTATTAACCTAACTATTAAATATTTTTACTTGAAAAAATCCAAAAATACTTGAATGGTGTAAATTACACATTCAAAACTTACAATTTCACAAAAAAATAACACTCTCTAATAACTAATTTTAAATATAATTTAAATGAATTTAATAAAAACCTGAGCACTTGAATTATATTAAATTATATAATTGAAATTTACAACTACAAAAAATTATAATAAATATAACTTAAATGAATTTAATAAAATTCCCTCAGCATTTAAATTATATTAAATTATATGATTGAAATTTACAACTAAAAAAATATAATAAAAAAAACCAGCCTATTTTCTATTCTTTAGTGCGACAAAAAGCACTAAAGAATGGTAAAGCTTTCTGGAGGAGCATTAAAATAAGTAATTAATTGGTTACTCACCCTCACTAACATTGAAAGGTAACATCGTAAGGAACTTGTTGAAACTCTGAGAGGACAAATAATTAAAATAAAAAGTATATAGGGAAAAAATAATATTAAAAAAATAATTATTTATTTTTATCTGTATATAATTATTAGTAATTGTGAATGGTAAAATTTTTATTGACCCAGTCTGATTATTAAATAATTATTTAACTATTTTTATTAACATGATGTAAATAAATCTTGAAAATCCAGAAATACTTAAATGGTATAGATTATACAATTAAAATTTTCAAAAAATTCTTAAAACTTGTAAATGGTATAGATTATACCATTAAAATTTACAATTTCAAAAATTTCTTAGGACTTTCAAACATTTTTTTGACACATTGGAATAATTATTTTTAAATATAATTTAAGTAAATTTAATAAATTCTTAAAATTTCTGAGTATTTTTTAGCTGTTATCTTATCAAGTAATTTGAGTCATTGGATATTTTGCCCGGTCTTTTTAAAGTGCATATCCCAGATCTGCTCATTCAACTTGTCCTGACGATGAACCACACTGGTTGGTTCGAAACGAGTCGACAAAAATTTCTCCATGTGATATTCGCCGAAGAATTCTTCAAATTTTTTTAAACCTTTTTAATAACTATTTTTAAATATAATTTAAATGAATTTGATAAAATCCCCTAGCATTTGAATTATATCAAATTATATAATTGAAATTTACAACTACAAAAAATTATGATAAAAAAAAACACTAACTTATTTGTTATGAGTGAGGAATTGTCTTGATAGTTAAAAAGTGGTTGGAATCTGAACAAAAAAATTTCAAAAAATCTTATAGAAGTGATGTTTGAATCATATTTTTGATAATAAAAATAGATTCAGCACCATCAAAAATTTCATAAAAAATAAAATATAAAATTTAACAAAATTTCATAAAAAAATAGAAATTATAAAATTTAACAGTTTTTATTTTAATTTACAAAAACCCCACCAATTTTTTTTAAATATAACCAAAATTTCCACAACTTTCCGGCCCGGAAACTATAATCATTAAACTACGGAATTTGTTATCGTCTCAACGCTACAGTTGTATATCCATGGTTATCCTCACCCGTGATAACACTTCACATCACATGAGAAATAAAATCGCAGGAGAGAAGTCCCATCACCGACACTGAATAAAAATGCTGTTACGTCCACATATGAAAGCCAGCTGTCATGTCAAAGAGCCAACCACGAGCAAGTCCGCTAATAATGGAGCACCTGGCTTTTGCCCTCTCATTTCTTACTACACAATCAGCTAGATAGGCCCAGACAACGAAACAAAATTTGGAAGGAGCCAAACCCCCAAAAAAAACTATACTATTGTATGCGCTGTAGTCGTGCCTCAAGCTAAACTATTAAATGAACTTAAATTTCGGTTTCAAGGACATTGGCAATCCCAGTAGCAGAAGGGGAAATTTGGCTTCCTAATTCCCGAAGCTATGGCTTTCCGTCCCGAACTGTTAGGGTTTTGCTGGTGAAGCAAACGGCGATTTTGCACAAAAAGTTGTTCCAGTCGTGTTTGGAGGAGTCAGTTCGGCAGTCAAGTTCCCACATTGTACGTTTCTAGATCTTACACTGGTTCATTAATCGTAACTTGTAAAATCTTTATATTGTGCTTTATCTAGATATAGCCCAGTTGCTGAATGTTTCTGTCGTGGAGTTTTTTGCTACAAACGCTGTTAAATTTGTATGCTGGTGATATTTGTCTGCAAGGATCTGATGCCCCTAATTGCTGAAATGGCTTCTTGAGGGTTTTATTTGGGATCGGATGCAGAGGGTTTTAGTTTCAAATCTCTATATTGTTGCATATTCCTAGAAAAGGTTTAAAACCCTCTTTGAGGTTTGTTTGGATTGGGGTTGCTTTCTTATCAGGCAGAGTCGGTCTTGACATTTGTGTATATTTCAGGTTGTTGAAGAGATTGATGGTGGGTACCCATTTGGTTTGATTATTGCACTGGGATTGATTCAACAACGTACTAGTCCAAATCTGCGGTTTTGAGTGTGTTCTCAAAGAATCCGTGAACCCCAAATCTGCGGTTTTGAGTGTATTCTTAAAGAATAAAGACTTCGAATACGTCTTGAGGGAATTTTGCTGGGATTGATCTGCTCCAAGTTGGGTGTCTGCGTTGAATGATTTTGGGCATTGATATGCTAGATACGTTGAAGACATTTTGAGGTTATTGGGATTGTTCTGCTGCAAGTTGGGTTTTTGCATTGAAGAATTTGGGCTATTAATATCATGTTCAAGCAGGGATCTAACCGGTATCCGAGATCCAAGGGATTCAAGGTCAAGCATGCGTTTCAGATAGCCTTACTGGTTGCTGTGAGCATATGGTTGCTGTATCAGGTTAAGCATTCTCATGATAAGAAACAGGCATATGAAAAACAGGCGTCTCTGAAGGCTGAGGCCAGTGGTGATGGTGGCAGCGGATGGAACAGTGATGTATTTGGGCGTAAAGGGAAAGTGGAAATCCCTCAGGATGTTGGTGATACTGTGGATGTGGTGAAGCATGAAGGAAATACCAAGGAGGAAGAGGATACCGTGGATCGGCATGAGACGGTGGAGGAAAATGGTAATGAAGATCATGGTGGTGGAGACGATGAGCTAGATCGCCATGAGGATGAAAAGACTGAAGAAGAGAGTCAGGAGGAGCATGAAAGAATTAGAGAGAATGCTATGAATAATGAAGCAGGGAAGGAGTCAGAGGCAGAGGAAGAGGAACAAAATGGTGATGTGGGAGCCAAGTTTGCGCAGATGAAACAGGAAAATGGGGATACAGAGGAATCCTCAGAGGCTAAAGATGAACATAATGAGAGCCAGGAGGAAATCCCAGAGTCTACAGATAAAGAGCACGACAATGAGCAAAGTCTTGAAGACAAAAATATTGAAAACCAGACTGAACATAACGAGAGCGAGGACGAAATTGCAGAATCTAAAGATAAAGAGCACATCAATGAGCAAAATCTTGAAGACAACAATGCTGAAAATCAGATTGAAGGCAACAATGCTGAAAATCAGACTGAACATAATGAGAGCGAGGATGAAGTTGCAGAATCTAAAGATAAAGAGCACATCAATAAGCAAAGTCTTGAAGACAAAAATGCTGAAAATCAGACTGAAACTGGACATGGATTGGATCATCCTCTTGCCACTGGTGGAGAGGACGTGGAAAGGAATTCTACAGAGTCCGTCGAGTCACCCGAAACAGTTCTTGAAAAAAATGAGACTGCTTCCTCAAATCTCAGTTCTGAAGGAGAAAATGTCAAGGAAACGTCTTCAGGTACAATGAAGATTGAGGAAGTTGTTCCAAAACAGAATGAGATTAGCAGTCTGGATAGCGGTAAGGATGTTCCTGTGGTTGATCCAAATACAGCGCAAGAAGGCAAGAAACTGGAAGAAAAGAATCAGGAGTCCAATGCCACTCTTAGCGATTCTGTTCAGGATTCGAAAGCAGAAGCAGATGGCAAGAAACAAGAAGAAAATAACAAAGAAGTTATTATAGCTGAAGAACATGAAATTGGCAGGGAAAATAATGCAACAACCAAACATGACATTCAGGCAGACTCAGATAATGGGTTCCATGATTCGGCAACTTCAGAATCAAAGAATGGGACAGAACTGTCTGGTCAGACAAAGTCGGATAACACTGAGCCTGTTTCTTCTGTAGACCAAGGCACAGCAGAGGGTGTGATAGGAGTGCCCCACGGTGCAATGTCAGAAGATGCCAAAGGCCTTACTTCATTGGATCAAGATGAAGCAAAAACTGAGCATAGTTCAACTGTAGATCATGAAACCACATCTGATACTGATAAAGCTTCTGAAGGCGATGCGATTTCAGCTTCGTCAGAAACAAATTCAACCATGGAATCTGTACATTCCGATGCTGGAGATGCTATTTCTCAGGATATGCCAGAAGAAAATGAAGTGGGTGATCATACAGACCTCGGAACTTTACCTGAGGGTGAGGCCGAAGGGCAGACCACAGAGGAACTTTCTGTGCAGTGAATGCTTGATCTACTAATAAGTCTAGTTGGTGTAAGTTGAGATAGGCTTAAAGGCTGCTGTACCCATTCTTTGTATGGTTCTTACTTGCCCATAAATCAAAGATCGTTGTAACTGGTTTAGGACTATATGAATGTTGGTTGTTTTTTATATTCTCTTCTCTGCTACGTAGACGAAACCCAAACATGAGGATAGAAATTCATAATTTTTGTATAATAGTTGAAATTTTGAATGCAATTTATCTAACTCACTATATTCCTCTTGTTTATGATTGATGTCTAGTATGCACGTGCATTTCACTTTCTGTGTCTATGCATGCAGCCCCTTTTTCTTGCTCACCATCTTAGAATATCTTTTGGCAGTGTTTTTGTTCTTATTCCTTTTGTATGTTTGGGCAACAATCCATCTCTGTTGAATACAAGTCAACTCTGTTCTATGCTAACCGTTTTTATTATTAAGACCTTTGTACAATCTTGATATCCTACATTGCAGGAAAAACATGTTTCTTGTTATTGAATATTCTTCATCATTTCTTCATCAAAACTTGTTTCCAGTTTCTGTAGTCAAGTTACTAATGCACGGCACTGTGATAATTTAATTGCGCACCATTTCTGGATACTTACGATAGCATTTAGGTTCCTTGAAAGATAAGATGGTTATTTGAGAAAAGTAGAAAATAGTTGAACCATAGGTTTTGTTTATATAGAAACTCTAAACAATAGGTAAACACTCTAGATTATATTGTTTGATCACATGCTGAAGCCTTGGTTAACCGATAGCATAGTATAAAGTCATGTATCTTGAAATGGAATTGGTGCGACTTCTTGGTTTACAACTTGGTTATTCTCAAGAATGCATCGCATTATTTTTTGAAGCAGCATGTATATTGCATGTTTAGCATTATTCATGAATAATTTCAAGTTCAACTGCTAGGTGAATTTGGTGCAAGAAGAGCGATGGACTAAGTACTATTGGAGAAATCTAATAATGCTAACTGGAAGACAAATAAATTAGATAGATATGCACGGTGTTATATTTGATGAGTTGTTTATGAAATCAAGAATATCATGAAAACTGTCAGTACCAGGCTAGATTTATATAGAATGGAAAGTTTCGTTTCTAGAATTTAGTCTTATATGGTTCTCTGCCATTGCTCAGTCTGTCATGAAATAGAGGTCTTTTAGTTGGCTTTGGTTAATTCCATAGATAACAGATACCATGGAAGTTTACTTATAGTTTTTTTGACAATTCGTTCTTCTATTTTGTAGCGCAAAATAAAATTTCATGGAGATCTGGCTTTGGTTAATTCCATAGATAACAGATACCATGGAAGTTTACTTATAGTTTTTTTGACAATTCGTTCTTCTATTTTGTAGCGCAAAATAAAATTTCATGGAGATCTGAAGAAATGTAGTGCTCTTTCAATTTTTCTGATTGATATTCTTGACTGTTCTAACAAAATCTCTAATTTTTTCCTCGAAACATTCTTCAATCTGTGTCTTTCTTGGATTCCATTTCATATGTTCTACATGTTAAGGTTTTGGGTCCCTGCAATGGAGCCAACTGTTGGCTATACTTTTTTACATGGGTTTGATGCAATGCCAATAATAATTAGCCTAGATTTTATGTTGAGTGGATACTGGCATATCACCGTGAAAAAGATGGAGTCTCACCTGATGTATTCCACCAAGGGTGTGGACTTGAGAAGATAGTTGCAAAGAGATTTAAAATTATATGAATCCACACACATCATCAATTATGTGGCATAGATAAAGAGGAAATATGAAAACATGCACTCAGACAACCTTTTTCCATCAAACATTATGACAATTAACAAAGCAAGCAAAAACTTTTGATCATTTGCAAAAACAAATCATACATGAGTGGGAATAATTATGTATCAAAATTGATTCCGTTATGATCATATTTATACAAATGACGTCATGCAATACATCTTCAAAAGTGTCCAGGTTCTAACCCAAATCAATTGGGATTCACTGCTTAAATACACGGAATTCGGTTATAAACTTTATAATTTATGCGATGTGGGTATAATTGTTCTAGTGAAGACATACAATATTTGAGGTTGGCGCTTGATGCTGAAACTGGAGCTGTCTCATACTCTAGTCCCAAAGTGCTTTTGGCAGAGGGACCTGATTTTGTCATAGAGCCGTAACAAAACCTTAAGTGCAATATTATCGTGGCACCACAACTCTGGCACAGCACCAACACCCATATTTAATCCAACTGTACAAATCTTTTGTTCTTATCGCTTCAAAGGTTAATCATGGATGCTTTGTTGCAATTTAATAAGAATGCAAATGTGGACATGTTACATGAACTAATGCTCCAGGCAGCCAATTGTAAAAGCTGAGGTGTAAAGTTAAGCCAATTAGAGTTTAATATGGCAAATATTTTGTGGACTCTGATTTCCATCCATAGAATTTTTTATTTTTGGTTTGCTAGTTTTCTGTGACTTGTGGGACCAGTCTTTGGCTAGCTAGTTTTTCGTGACTTGTGGGACTAGTCTTTGACTAAGAAACTGGCTAAAAAACTGAGACGCAGGGGCATCTAAGCCATTAAAATTACCTGGAGATTGCACTTCCCCTGGGCCATGCTATCGGTTAATATGGCTGGATTTTTTGTATTCGCAGGTTTTCGAACTGGCAACCTTCACACAAAGAGTGCCTTAACATGACACTTTATTGCTGTTTGTTTTACATCTCATTGGTTCTGCATATGGAAATATTTCTTAAATAATAAAATGATAATTATAATCTAAGATTATAGCCTAGCCAGACACCAAATTGATACATGAGACTGTTCTACATCTCATTGATTCTGCATATGGAAATATTTCTTAAATAATAAAATGATAATTATAATCTAAGATTATAAACTAGCCAGGCACCAAATTGATACATGAGACCTCTTTGAAAAGACAAAAAGTTTCCACATAGCGATTTGACTGTTTATTCTATAAAGATTCTCTACCGACTATTATTGCTGCACCTTATTCATGGTTGTGTGTTGACACACTCTTCATAACCATGACATTACCATAATTTGCTAGACAGAAGCAGGTCAATTAATCTTATGTCAGTAACATGAGAGCAATATATATATATATATCTTAACATTAGGCATCATCTTGACAATGGCTTATACGTCAAGGAAGGGTCGTATTGATGTATCTTGGATTTCCTTTTCAAGAAGAGGGAAGGAAATCATTGGTGTTTTTGGGTGTTCAGAAAAGAAATCTAGACGTGGGTAAACCTTTTGTATGAACTGGAATCGCACCACGAGTTCATTGCTTGGCTTGATGATAAATATAAAAATGCCTGGAAATTGTTGGTGTTATTTGCTGTTCAGGAAAGGAATCTAGAGATGGGTAAGCCTTTCTATGGACTGCAATCCCGCGTTAATTCATCAGTGCCAGCATTAACGATGTGACTGAAGATATTGCTACCTTGGCTGCCTGATGATGAATATAAAAAATTAAATGCCCGGAAAAACATGGGTTTGAACGTTTTATTGATTGGGATTGCTTTGCAAGATGTTCAAAATTTGCCACTCTATTTATAGTGAATTATATATGCATGCCTTTGTTAGCTATTGGCTTCAAGCAATGCAATTCGCTATCGTATTGTTATAGTATTGATGTGCTTTTTATTCTTTGAAATTGTTTTTGCTTAATAGTAAAGGAAGGATCTGTTGTTTTTTCTATGCATGGGAGGTCACTTGAACTCCTGGATACACATAAACACAAACACACTCATTAAAGGAATGGGAATTGCATCCCAGAGTTTGATTTTTCTGTTTACTGTTATTATTTGAAATATCACCTTTTCGTGCATTCTGTAAATGTTTTTTGAGGTTGTGGGTTGTGGTTAAAATCCTACCTGTAGCAAAAATTTCAAAATCTCTTAATTTAAGTGATCGATAATTTAGAAATGGATCTTGAAGAGAGAAATGTATTGGGGTCTTAAGAGTGAAAAATACACTGGCAACTGTCTCTTAGGCTTCTTTGAACGTTGGGATTTCATGTTGATATTTAGATCATGGTTTTAAAAACTGGAACTAGTCACTGGACTGGTCCACCTATTAAACTGGGTTTCAAATCAGAACCGGTCAAACCGGGATTGGTCAGATCTCAATGAACCGGTCATAAAAAAAATACATAAAATAATTATTTTTTAATGAAAAACTATTTTTAAGATTTAAAACCATGATTCCAAACCAATAGAGATAAAATATGCAAAGTTTGCTCATTTATATACCAGGGAAAGGTGAATATGTCAAATTGGCACCAAGTGCAATACATATCAACAACAAAATACATAATCAATAAGGTTTTAAATGGCCCTTAGAGCCCAAAAACAATGTTATAAGCTATGGGGTCACTGGCTACTACAAGTCTACATATCAGTGATTAATATGATCACTCTTCGTCACGATCAATCTCATCACCACTATTAGACAAAGGATCATCAACATGAGCTACATAAATAATCTGGTTGAGTGTTGGAGGACTCCTAAAACTCCTCTGCAAGCTTAGTAGTAGTGGTAGTGGTAGCCGTAGAAATAGACATAAAAACTACAAATCACTGATCAACATGATCACTCATGAAACTCATCATTTGATTCAACACTACTAAAAATGGGGTCATCAGCAAGACATACATAAACATCATCTCGCTCAAAGTCTCCAGACTTGGATTGCTGAACCTTATAATATGATAGAAATTGAAAAAGTTTAACATGCCTAACTAGTGATTTTGGTTTGAGTGAAGCGCTGATCTTTTCAACCTTATAATGTGGTAGAAAAAGATTAGCATCTCTAACCAAATATTTTTTTTTGAGTGAAGGGTACATTCGGTTGATAAATGAAAATAACAAATTTCAATTTAATTTGTCCGTAAATTAAACTATGAATTAAAATCAAATTCTATTCTCATTGCAACTTGTAAATAGTTAATTAAGTTTAATTGACTTAATTAGCTTAGGAATTTTGAGTTGGAAGTCTTTCTGTAGTGATGTTTATGTTCTCCCTAAATTTTAGAGGTCAATGATGAGTTTATTTGAGTTGTAATTAGATAACCCAGTCTCAGTTTGAATGAGTTATATATAGTTAAATTAGTTCTAACTATTTGTGGAACTAGTAGAGGATTAGTAGTGAGTTGGTGCACTGGTGCATCCTGAGCACTACTCCAGCGAATTGAAGATTTCTTCATGAAAAACTCATGCATGTCAGTTCAGAGAAAGACCCAGTTGAGACAAGAGCGTAGGGACAATGTACTATCAGTTGTAGAGCGATCCGAGTTGTACAAATCATGTATGCACTCAGGAAGAGGACCTAGTTTGGATTGTGCAATTTTGAAGAAGGATTTTCCACATTAAATATGGGTTGATTTTCACAGGAATTGAGCAAGGAAATAGGGGCTCAACTGGTAGCAAAAATTGGCTATGTGTTCATCAGTGCAGGCTTGTGAGACAGAGAGTTTATCATACTTGTGCAGGAATTGTTCTTGTGAGAACAAGTTTTGTATTTTCATTCAGATTTCCGATTAATGCAATAGATAGTCGGGGTTTTGAGCAATTGGTTTTCCTAGAGAAACAATTGTGTTATGTGTCTTTGATTATCTTCTTCTTGTTGATTATTGTTTTCATTGATTCTTGGTTTTCACTGTTTAAAGAGTAGAGTAGATTCTTGTCTTGTGTTTTAGTACATTATATGCACTGTGAATATACAAGAAAATCTAGATGATATCGGTGCTGAAGGCATTAGAGGAGATTTCGAAGTTTTGAGTTTTGGGTTACAAGGGAAATTCAAATTTGCAATACATACTTTAGGATCGGCAAATGACGTTTTACAGTTTGCGGCTCGAGTATGCCTTGGAAGGGAACTCAAATTATATAGCATGGAAAGACAGAATGGAGGTTGTGTTGGAGGATAATGGCTTGAAGGAATTTGTTGATCAAGACATTCCTAAGCCAACAACATCGAATGCACAAAATTTGGCCAAATGGAAGAGGTGTGTGGGGAAGGTGAGGTAGATAATCCTTGAGGGAGTTCGAGACCACATTGTCTCGAGTCTCCTGGGAAAGGAAACTCTATATGCTATGTGGAAAGAATTGACGAACCTATTTCAGAATAACAGTGACCATAGGAAGTTAGCGCTGAAAGACAAACTTCGAAAAATCAAGATGGAGAAAGGCGAGACCATTTCAAAATACTTGACCAAGTTCACTCATTGTCATGATGAGCTTGGACGGGTTGGAATAATCGTTGCCGAGGATGATATGGTGAGCCTAGCTCTCCTAGACCTTCCCAAGAGTTGGAATAGGTAGTAGGGCTCTGTCAATGGGAGGGAGAAGTTGCCAGATTGGGAACAACTATGGTCGGATTTGATGCAGGAGGATTGTAACACAGTAATTTGTCACTGTTTTCACTCCAGTCTTCCTACTATGTCATGTGTCCAAGTCATACATGCTCGCATTAGACAAATGCTTTTTGATGTTGCCAAATGATCCACTTTTCTTAAGTTATCTGCCTCATCGCGTCTGTTGGCTAAATAAACGCGCTGAAGGGCGCTCATAAACAGTTTAGAAGCGCTGCCATCCCGGAAGTACACCTGATTCCTGCGATGGTCCGATTTTATGTCCCAACGCGAGGTTGCTTGTACTCTTTAGCGATGACCTGACTAGCTACGTTACTCAATAGCGATGTCAGCGCTATAGATCAGTTATGCCCCCACGATGATCCAAATTGGGCGAATTTGTTCCAACAATTGGCCTTCCAGATGACTCCAGACCTGGTTGTTGGCATAGTTTGTATCGCCATCCTTTCTCTGGCGAGGCTGTTCCGTCATTTGTGCTACCTTCTTTGGAGATAAGCTCACTCTTCCAACTTTTATGGAGGCTCCTTCTCATATTTAAACTCTCACCATTGCTATGCATTGCTAGTTTTCTGATAGTTGGTTAGTTGAGCAGTGCTGTTAGTGTTTGTGAGTTTGCTAGATAGCTGGTGTGAGTGTGACAAGTGTGGGATTGTTGATAGTTTGTGGAAGGTTGTGAAGTGCCCTTAATCTTGTGTAAAACTTATGAGTGAGAGTCTTGTGTGTTCGGAGATTCATCTTCAAAGAGTGAATGCTTGAGGAACATGCTGGCTGGATCCATCTGAGAAGGCTTGTGACGTCAAGACTTTGGTTGTAAGCTTACTCTTATTTTATTATTAATGCAATCAATGATGTTTTCCTATGTCTTATATGTAATGTACTTGATAGCTCATGACTTCTTGACTTTGTGAGTAAATAGATCATTGTTGTTTTCCGGTTATGTGCTTTGTTGTATTTCCTTTGCATTGTTTCAGGTTGTTCACTCACTAGGAGAAGGAAGCGGAAGCTGGAGCAGCATAACGGAACTCCATCGACCACCGGTTGAGGTACGCCTCCAACTATGATTATTTAAGGAAAATTATTGTTGATCTGTCCTTGTTTGTGACTAGACCCACTCTAGGGTTAGAGGAGTTGCCTCTGTCCGCAGAGGAAACACTTTCCTGCATCACAAATTGGTGACTCCGCTGGGGAGATTCGGCCTTTGTTCTTTTTTTTTGTTTACTTTTGTCTTGATTTTTTGGTTTGGTCTCTTTTGAAGTTTGGGGATTAGTTATCGGTCTTCTGAGTTTCCTGGGTGATTTGGGAAATACCCCTATTTGATTGAAGGATTGACTATTTTTGATTTGGGAGTTTTTTGTTCCCCTGTTATTGTTTTGAACATCATCGCGGCTTTAAATTTAACAGTCGCGCTGTCATCGCGCTCACCCTTTTGTAATAACCTTGTTCATCGCGTAATTACGCCTCACTGTCGCTCTGGTTCTGAAAATCCGACCATCGCGGAAAAGTCATGTACTTCCGCACTGACATCGCTCTGTTGCTGCAGTGAGTTCTTTATCATCGCTTGTTGTTTGTGTATTACCCGCGCTGATCGCTGTAGAATTGATTTTCTCAATTCTGGCTCTTGAGTCCATTAGTCTTGTTGGTTCCTCGCTGTTCTCACTTGTTTGATGACTTGTTTTTCACTGTTTATAGGTTGAGGCACTCCCTTGTGAGCTTTGTTGAATAAATCTTGCTTTCTTGCTTATGTGACCTAGTTTCATTGTTTCAAGTCTCTTGGATCAGTTTGGCTTGGTTGCTTGTTTGCTCAAGGTTCGTTTGTAGCCTCTTGTTGGTTTGATTGAGTCTTCCCCTTTGCTTGTTTCTGGTTGATTTCTTAGTGACTGTTATTGAATCAATATTTGGCATTGATTCGATTTCTTTTCACTATCGAACATAGATCACAATTGTTTGGATCAACCGTTTTTTTCACACTTGCTCATCACTTATTTGTTTCTTCTAGATTTAGAGGCATCAAAATCAAAAGAATTGCATTCATTTAGTATACGAAAGTGAAAGTGGATTTGCATTTCAAGTTTACATATTGGAAAACGAATGTTTAAATCTCTCATTAGTAGTATCCGTAGTATCCGTACACTTTAGGAATTGGTGTCTGCTTGCATTGAGTAACTGCCTTTGTTGTCTTGATTTTCTTGGTTTGGGAATGATCTCTCTACCCTCCCGTAGGTAGGTGTTCATTGAAGAAAAATGATATTTCATTCATTCTCGCTGCATCCTAGGATTTGTTGTATACACACCGTAAGGCCTGAAAACTGAAACATAATCCAAGATCAACTCTAAAATGAACTAAATAAACCTAACAACGCATTGGAACATAACGCACACTATTTAGAGGTTTAGGCTAGAGACGTGCTCCAGCGTCGTTGAACCTAGTCACTATTGTTTGCACTCAAGGTTGGGTGATTCCTCCTTCTGTGACTCAATAGCGATCTAGTACAGAATTGTGCTCCTATGTACCATCGAGTATATGTTGGGAGACCCCACTAGGTTATCATCCTTTATCCCTAAGAAGCCGTGTCTGCCGCCTTGCAAACCGTAACGCACCGAACACAGCATTTGGGAAGATTGACTGCCGTACGGAAAGTCCTTGGTTTTCATATGACTGCCAAGGTGTATATGCAGTTTTACGGGTTGTTTGGTACACCTTTTGCCTAGTTCTCCAGAGTAGTCACTTTCATTCATTTTCCGACTCCTTAAAAGAAAAGGTCCATTTGAGCACTTGTCCTTTCAGGCTTATTAAACCTCGAAAGAGATAGAGTCACCTTTTCGTCCTTTTCTTGACTCTTGAAATATGAAAAGGTCAAGTTTTGTTCTGTGTCATAAAATTTATTTGCGCACGAAATATTCCTGGTAACAGTTAGAGTTCTTCATTACAGTTCGAGTGTTTTCATGCTCGTTCCCGATGGCAACATTCCCCGAGTCTACCGGCCAAGGTCTTTCTCCAGATGGGAATCCTAGTCATTTCCTTCTTTTGGAAATGCCGGTGCTCCATATATGGAAACACTGTCTTTCCTGAGTTAACCATCGGTTTACCCGTTTGGTTGTTTTCAACCTTGGTGGTTCCAAGTGTCATGACTTCTATTCCACCGTCTCCTTTGTCTGAACCACGACATGTTGATTCCAAGGTTGAGCCTACGCCTTCTTCCCCTGTTTCTTCCTCCTCCTTTCCTCCTTCGCCTGGTGAAAGTTTCACATCTAGTAACCAGGAGACTAAGAAGAAGAAGAAGAAGATGAAGAAGAGGAAGTCTGATAAACGCGAGACCACCTGTGCAGCTATCGCTCCGAGTACATCTCAGGTCGGACCACCTTCTGCTCCTCCGCGAAAGGTTAAGTTTCCTTGTAAATTGTGCAAGGGTGACCATCTTCTTCGTGATTGTCCTGGCATTCCTAGGATCTTAGAAGTATGGTCTCACGATCCGGCTCATCCCTGAAGCTCATGGCGACGCTACCCTATCAACTGACAATGGTAAGAAGAAAGGGAAGATTCGATTCCCCTGTAGGCTATGTGAAGGCAACCATCCCCTTCACCTTTGTCCGCTCATGGATAAAGCTTCCGCCGTTTTGGAAAGTCTTACAGCTTCTTCACCCCAACTTCCCGTTGGTTATCAGAGGCTCTCTTCAGACCCTCTCCTGATTGACAAAGATATTGACTTAGATTCTTCTCTTGTCTGTCCTCCTCCTTCCGAGCCTGGCTGTGCTAAGCCTGTTCCAGACCAACCATTGGTCGGGGAGAGTGTCAACTTAGGTTCACCACCTGTTGATCACTCTGTTTTGGAAGAGTGTCATGCTCATGTTCTTCTCGTCTTCTCAGATTCTTCTGAGTCCGAGAACAACCCTCCTATCCCTACTGATCACGAGAGTCCTTCTTCGGTTCCTGTAGAGCAGGGGGGCAATCATACGATTCCCCCACCAAGTAGTTCAGTCGTTTTCTTCGACTGGAGTCATTTGACTACATTCCGCCTTCCATTCCATGTGCCTTTCCAGATTACAGTACATGCCTATGATAAGGCAGTACCTGGCATTGTCTTGGATGAGGGTGCATCTGTTAGTCTTATGCCTTCCACTACTTGGCAAGCTTTGAGCTCCCCACAGTTTGTGCCGGTTGCACAACATCTGTTAGCATTTGACGGAAGAATCAGTGGAACTTTGGGGATCCTCCCGAAGCTTCCTGTTACTTTGGGGGGCAAAACCGTCTATATAGACATCATGGTTGTCCAAGATGCTTTAGATTTTAGTATCCTCCTTGGCCGTGATTATGTTTATGCCATGGGGGCCCTCGTCTCTTCACTTTTCCGTGTGGTTTGTTTTCCACACGATGGAAGAGTGGTGACCATAGATCAATTATCGTTCTTTAGTCCCCCAGTGCCTCCTGCGCAGCTGTCATCCCCTCTCAGTTCTTGCTCGCAAGCAGTACTTTCCTTACCATAGGTCAATTATGTGGCTCCCGTTCCGTCTCCGCATCTACTGCTGATCATGCAGATGGTCTCGTACATCATGTACTGGGGGCATTGAAACCTGATCTGTCATTTGTGTCTCCTAACATCTGTTCCTCCCAGAGTGCGTTTCTTCCTTCTAGCGAAGGCCTCTTAGGAGCCATGTTCTCATCTGGCCCATGAACAGATAGCCGAGGATAGTTCTGATCTTGTGTCGATCTCGTTAAAAAAAGAAACAAGGTGTACGAGGATAGTTTGTTCCTGTGTCAACCTCGTTAAAAAATGAACCGCAAAGTGACGAGGATAGTTTGTTCTTGTCTCAACCTCGTTAAAAAATGAAACAAGGAGTGTCGAGCATAGTTCCTGATCTTGTGTCAAACTCATTAAAAAATGAAACAAGGGTTATGAGGATAGTTCTTTTACCGTGTCAACCTCATTAAAAAATGAAATACCTCCCTTTCCAAATCGAGTCTTTGATTAAGATCTTGTAAAATCCAAGTCTAGTTTTTCCAAAATCTCGGAAGTGAACCTTCATTCCATCCACCTTGTTGAATGCAATGAAGCTTGAGGGGCATGTACCTCGATTTGCATCATTATGCTTGGGGGCATGCGAACTCATAACAACCATAGTTTTTCGTTTCAAGCTTGTGTAAACATGAAACCGAATTCGAGCAGAGTTCTCCATAGTTCAAGCTTGTGTAAAAATGAACCCATACCTGATTTACATCTCGTGATTGCCGTTTATCTGCTAAATTCTGCTAGATGAGCCTTGGTTGTTTTATTCCATCGCCACCATCTCTTTGGCCGACCATACACTTTCACTTGGTTGGTTTTCCTTTCTTGAGGAACCGCAGCGATGAGTGGTTTTATTAGCCAGCCCCTTGACCATTACATGTTTTGAGCAGTTCCACCATTGCCGGAACCATTTGCTACCCTTTATACCACTCGTTCCTCTAGGATAAGTCTCCTTTAAGCTCCTTTCTGACTCGTAAAAGATGAAAAGATTGCCGAGTATTTTTCCCTTTTTGACTCGTTAAAGAGAATATAAATGGAGGTCTGCTTTCAGCTCTTTTCCAACCGTTTAAAGGCGAAAAGATTGTTGATTTTTCCTTTTGACTCATTAAAAGAAACAAGAGGTGGTTGACTTTAAGCTATTTTCCAACCGTGTAAACACGAAAAAATTGTCGAACTTTTGTCGTTTCAGGTTCGATATTGGTTACGAAACAACGTGTCTTCGATCGCTTTTCTACTTTTTCAGGTCGAGGTCACTAATCACGAAAAATACTCCTTGATCGTAATGGTCAAGCGGTTCTTTCAAGTATCGTTTTATACTTTTTCGGGCTCGAGAGACACAAATATACGAAAAATGGCCCCCCTGGAGTTTTCTTTTTCGTGTCTTTTTCAAACTCTCTAAACATGAAAAAGACTCTGAGTTTTACCTATGTCGGACTCGTTAAACCCTGACGACATTGGACTCGTCACCATGACAAGACTCCAAATTTTCCTTCCTAGGGCTCGTTAAATTATTACTAGGTTGGATTCAATAGTGGGTTTATCATTGATTGTCTATGGCAGCTAGTCACTCTTGAACATCGACACTTTTGTTTCTTATCGGGTTGGGACATCTATACATCGTTAGTTGGCCTTCTGCGGTTTTGGGTTGTCATTTAGCCTCATTCCATCTGATTCACGCCGTTTCCATCGTGCCTCTGATCCCTTGGTATCTGAATGTTGCCACCCTCCGGAGTCGTGTCGCCCACATGTTCAAGAGTATAATCCTTCTGCGGTTTACACCCTCGCCTTCTCTTCTGATACTCTGTTTCGCCATCTACCACTTGTTCCTTATCTCGTTTCGTTGATGGGGGAAACATTATGGCCTTTTTGCGACGGGTCATCTCCTGTCGACATCAGCTCATTATCCAAGAGATTGATCTAGAGATCCCCTTTTGTACCTTAGAGCTTGCATTCCTCAATGACAAGTTATTTGCACCTGACGGTCGACTTTCATCATTGGTCGTCGATTGGGTGATTCCACGAGTGTTCGACTCCAGCTCCTTTTTCACACTTCGTGGATTGTGCTCGACAGTACCTTGAGAACCATTGGCATTATTGGTGGTTTCTCTTGCGCTTGTTAACGGTTTTCATCATTGACCAGTAATCAAGCGAATTTCTATCATGCTCGACCTCAGCACATCTATTCGCATGCTAGAATTTGTGGTATGATCGGATGGGTGCAAGACCCCGAACTCAGATTACATATGTTCGGGCTGCGTGGATTGGTTTATGATTACATGACTCATTGATGGATCGCTGCAACCATACCTGAGTCTTCATGGAAGGCTGCGACCATACCTTTATCATTATCATGGTCTCATTAGCTGGATGGCTGCGTCCATACCACAGACCTAGTTCGTATGTCTGGATGGCTGCGCCCATGCCTAGACTATATGTATTTCATTATCAGAGATATCAGTTGTACTTGTGTGCAGGTTCTTCCAGATGGTCTTCCAGCCGGTCAGTTTCGTAAAGCATTTCACCCCTCCCACTCTCTCGGGCTTCATACTTTAGGGGGCATCTGTTACACAATAATTTGTCACTATCTTCACTCTAGTCTTCCTACTATACCATGTGTCCAAGTCATACATGCTCACATTAGACAAATGCTCTCTGATGTTGCCAAATGATCAACTTTTCCTAAGTTATCTGCCTCATCGCGTCTGTTGGCTAAATAAACGCGCTGAAGGGCGTTCATAAACAGTCCAGAAGCGCTGCCATCGTGGAAGTACATCTGATTCCCACGATGGCCCGATTTTATGTCTCAGCACGAGGTTTCTTGTACTCTTTAGTGATGACCTGACTAGCTATGTTACTCAATAGCGATGTCAGCGCTATAGATCAGTTATGCCCATGTGATGATCCAGATTGGGCGAATTTGTTCCAACAGTCGGCCTTACAGATGACTCCAGACCTGGTTGTTGGCATAGTTTGTATCGCCTTCCTTTCTCTGACGAAGCTGTTCCGTCATTTGTGCTACCTTCCTTGGAGATAAGCTCACTCTTCCACCTTTCATGGAGGCTTCTTCTCCTATTTAAACTCTCACCATTGCTATGCATTGCTAGTTTTCTGATAGTTGGCTAGTTGAGCAGTGCTGTTAGTGTTTGTGAGTTTGCTAGATAGCAGGTGTGAGTGTGACAAGTGTGGGATTGTTGATAATTTGTGGAAGGTTGTAAAGTTCCCTTAATCTTGTGTAAAACTTATGAGTGAGAGAGTCTTGTGTGTTGGGAGATCCATCTTCAAAGAGTGAATGCTTGAGGAACATGCTGGCTGGATTCCTCTGAGAAGGCTTGTGATGTAAAGAATTTGGTTGTAAGCGTACTCTTATTTCATTATTAATGCAATCAATGATGTTTTCCTATGTCTTATATGTAATGTACTTGATAGCTCATGACTTCTTGACTTTGTGAGTAAATAGATCATTGTTGTTTTCCGATTACGTGCTTTGTTGTATTTCCTTTGCATTGTTTTAGGTTGTTCACTCATTAGGAGAAGGAAGCCGAAGCTGGAGCAGCGCAACAGAACTCCATCGACCACCGGTTGAGGTAGGCCTCCAACTATGACTATTTAAGGAAAACTATTGTTGATTTGTCCTTGTTTGGGACTAGACCCACTCTAGGGCTAGAGGGGTTGCCTCTGTCCGCAGAGGGAACACTTTCCTGCATCACAAGGATGTTGGGTCCCTATAATACTAGTGATTACTCCATTACTATTGTAGTTGCATCCCTTATTAATATTGTTGTGCCCCTATTATTTCCATATTATTATTACTGTGCCCCATAAAATCCCTCTATTGTTATTTTTGTGGCTTTATATTATTATTGTTAGGTCGGCTGGGTTATATTGTGACTCCTTAGACTCCTATATATAGAAAGGAGGTTTTTCATTTGAATCATCCAAGAATTGTTCATTTATGTAATGTAAAGGAGGTTGCCCCCTCGAAGAGGCTGAATTCTAAGGTGTTGATCTATCTTTTCTTGAGCTAGTTTCATAACATTTGGTATCAGAGCTTTGGATTCTAGGGTTTCGCTGCTCTAAACAGGTCATCGTGGAATTTTCGCTATAAATTTTTTTTCTGTGACTTCTCAGAAGCTAAAAAAAAATCCATTTGAGAAGAAATCGCACTGAATCTCGGATCCAAATTTCAGATCTTTTTGCACTATATTTGCGGAGATATGATCTGAGGAAGTTGGTATTTTTCCAGACTCCTGAATTACATTCCAATCGGGTGACCTGGGGAAAATTGTCATAACTTTCTCTCTTAGCATCGGATTGAAATTTCGTAAAAAGGTATAGAAAGAAGACAGACTGTAGTTTCTTGTATATCGTTTTCAGAACCAAAGGTCAAAATAGTGACCCGTGGCACGTCGTACAAGTTTTCTCTACTGAACTAGTCTATAATCAAGTCATTGTGGGAGATTTCATATAACTCTTCCTTGGAGAATCCAATTTGGGTCAGACTGGTGGCATTGGAAAGAGGACAAAGAGGGCTACTGCAGGTCGCAATTTCAGAACTGGATGATTAGAAAGTACAGAGATACATTAGAGGCAATATCGAGCTCCTACAAAGTGAAAAAAGGTGTGTAGATTTTTTAAATTTTTGCTTAAGCTTGGTTTGAAAATTTATTTTGAAGGAATTCAAAGGGCATAGTAGAGCATTGTTATCGGTCGTTGATGCCCCAAGGAAAGAAAATGCAAACACCTAGTGAGCAACCTGAAAGCTCTAGTATGACTCATGAAGAAGAGGAAGAAATGCTACATGATATATCAAAATTACAAGACCAAGTGCAACAAATTTCACTCTCACAAAAGCTAACAGAAGCTAAGATAAATGGTGTGGAAGCTAAGATGAATGGCATGGAAGCTAAGATGGACAAATTGAAGATAGCTTTGAACACAAATTTGAAGACAGACATGGCAGATTTGAAGATAGATTTGACAAATTTTCTACAAAAAATACTTACTAATGGTGAAAAAGTAGTAAAAGAAACTCATGATGCGAACAAAAGAAATGTTAATCATGATTTCTTAGACTCTAATGTGGGATCGAAGACCCACCATATTCGAAAAATCGATATGAGGAAGTTTGATGGCAAGGATCCCGCAACATGGATATTACAAATGGAGCAATTTTTCGATCTCAATAATGTGCAAAATACACAAAAGGTACGTATTGCAACTTTATATTTGGAACCAAATCAGTTTGTATGGTATCAATGGATTTGCTCTCATAAACAAATTATCACTTGGGCAATTTTTACAGAAGAATTGACAACACATTATGAGGATACAAAAAGCAACACTCTTTTTAGACAATTGATAAGTCTCAAACAAAAGGGTTCAATAATGGAGCACATTGAGTAGTTCCAAAAATTGAACATAGAGCATAATATTCCATAGAGCATAGGATTGATGTGTTCATAGAGACTTTAAATGATAATATCCAACATGATGTTTGCCTTTGGGAACCTGATTCATTAGAGAAAGCATTTAGGGTAGCAAGAAAAATGGAAAGCAAAATTATGGCAGCCAGGGAGCATACCACTCACAACTATAAAGATAGAAGTGTGGTTGCCCCTAGTTTTCCACAACCTATAAGGTAGACACCACAAAAATTGGAAGAAAAAAGAGAAAAAGGGCTTTGTTACAGTTGTGATAGCAAATACACTAAAGGTCATAAGTGTGCCGAGGAGAAATTATTCTACATAGATTGCGAAGAGGAAGAAGAAAATGAGAAAAAAAGGTCAAAAGAAGACGATATACTCTAGGAACAAAGCCTAGATAAAGAAGAAATGAATCCAACCATATCTTGTAATGCATTGGCGGGAATTACCACTCCTCAAACTATCAAGATAAAAGGACAAATCAAGAAGAAAAAGGTAATAGTGTTGATTGATTCAGGAAGTACTCACAATTTTATTCATTGTAAGGTAGCAAAAGAATTGAATTGCTTCTTATATCCAGCACCAGAGTGTCAAGTGATGGTTGCAAATGGAGGAACAATAAATTGCTCTAGAAAGTGCCATAATATCAAGCTATCAATGGGAGAATATGTATTGACTAGCCCAATGCTTTCCATTCCAATGGGAGGTGCTGATGTTGTACTAGGAGTCCAATGGATACAATCCTTGGGTACAATAACTTTTAATTTTCAAGAACTTTTCATGAAATTTTCTGTGGAAGGAAAGGAAGTTGAATTAAGGGGTATTGCAGGGAAATCGGGAAAGATAATTAGCTCTAAGGGTATGACAAAGCTTCTAAAAAAGGAACAAAGGGATGTAATTGCACAATTATGTTCGCTAGATGTTTCCACATTGCAATCATCTATTTCTCCAGATCTCCATAAAGTCTTGGACAATCATTCCAAGGTATTTGAGACTCCCAAAGGTCTCCCACCTATTCGTGATCATGATCATGCTATTCATTTGATTCCAGGAAGTGTTCCTCCAAACATCAGGCCGTACAGATATCCCTATGCCCAAAAGAGTGAAATTGAACGTATGGTTGCAGAAATGCTAGAGGCTGGTATAATTCAACCGAGTCAAAGTTCTTTCTCTGGTCCGGTAGTATTAGTGCACAAGAAGGATGGATCATGGCGCTGTGTCTGGATTATAGGGAGCTCAACAAGCTCACTATTAAAGATAAGTTTCCCATTCCCGTCATTGATGAATTGCTGGATGAATTGCATGGATCAATTTACTTCACCAAGTTGGATCTTCATTCAGGATATCATCAAATCAGAATGAAGACTGAAGACATTCCGAAAATAGCATTTAGAACTCATGAGGGTCATTATGAATTTTTGGTCATGCCTTTTAGCCTTACCAATGCACCTTCAACATTTCAAGGTTTGATGAATTCCATTTTCAAACCATTCCTTAGAAAATTTGTGTTAGTATTTTTTGATGATATACTAATCTACAACAAGCCTTGGAAGGATCATGTTGATAGGGTGCTACAACTATTGGAGGAGAAACAATTATATGCAAAAAGATCCAAATGTTTCTTTGGAGTACAAGAGGTGGAATATCTGGGTCATATTGTATCTCATGAAGCAGTTGAGGTAGACCCTAGCAAAATTAAAGCCATTAAGGAATGGAAAATCCCCACATCCATAAAGCATCTGCGAGGATTTCTCGGGTTGACAGGGTATTATCACAAGTTTGTTAAGAATTATGGGAGAATAGCAGCACCTCTAACAACATTATTAAATAAAGATGCATTTTCATGGACTCCAGAAGCAACAAAGGCCTTCGAACATCTTAAGGAGGCAATGTGCCAAGCACTGGTCTTAGCGACACCGGACTTCACAAAAACCTTTATTGTGGAATGTGATGCTTCAGGAAATGGAATTGGTGCTATTTTAATGCAAGATGAAAGACCCATTGCTTTTAAAAGTCATCCAATCAAGGGGAAGCTTTTACACAACGCTATTTATGAGAAGGAAATGTTGGCAATACTCCATGCACTTAAAAAATGGCGACCCTATCTAATGGGAAGACACTTCAAGGTAAAAACGGATCATGATAGCCTTAAATTCTTTTTAGAACAAAGATTATCCTCTGAAGATCAACAAAAGTGGGTCACAAAGATGTTGTGGTTATGACTTTGAAATCATCTACAAAAAAGGGAAGCAAAATGTGGTGGCAGATGCACTCTCAAGAAAGGATGAGGATGTGGAAGCATCGTTGTGCGCCATTTCTATTATCCAACCAGATTGGATAAATGAAGCAAGGGAGGAATGGAAGAATGACGAAGAAGTGTGGCCACTCATTCGAAAGTTACAACAAGATTCCAGTATGTCCGATACATTTAGCTGGCAAAATGATTCTTTATGGTACAAAGATCGCTTATACCTCTGTAAGAATTCCCAATTAAAACAAAAGATTCTTATGGAATTGCACACTTCTCCCTTAGGAGGGCACTCAGGATTTTTACAAACTTACCACAGGGTTAAAAAGGAATTTTTTTGGGATGGCCTTAAATCGGATATTCAAAAATTTGTGGCGGAATGTTTGGTTTGCAAACAAAATAGAGTTGAAACAATTAAGACACCGGGTTTATTACAACTTTTATCCATTCCAAGCTAATGTTGGGAGGAGGTTTCAATGGATTTTATCACAGGTTTACCCAAGTCTAAGGGAAAGAGTGTCATCATGGTGGTAGTTGACAGACTTACCAAGTATGCACACTTTTGTGCATTATCACATTCATTTAAAGCCAATACAGTTTCTACTGCATTTATGGAAACAATTCAAAAGCTACATGGAAACCCAAAGATTATTGTAAGTGACAGAGATCCCATTTTCACTGGAAATTTTTGGACATAATTATTTTCTTGTCTTGGTACTCAGTTAGCTCATAGCTCATCTTATCATCCTCAATCTGATGGGAAAACTGAGATAGTAAACAAATGTTTGGAAGGATATCTTCATTGCTTTGTATCTGATAAACAGACACAATGGGTCAAATGGTTGCCCTTTGGCTGAATGATGGTATAACATTTCCTTCCATACAACAACAAAAATGACCCCATTTATGGAACTTTATGGATATCAGTCACCATCCATCACATCATATTTAAGAGAAAATTCTAAGGTTCAAGCAGTGGAACATCACATTGAACATCAACAACAAGTCCTCCAACTCTTAAAGGATAACCTCGTGTTGGCACAGAATAGAATGAAACAACAGGTAGATCAACATCGCAGCAAAAGAAATTTTGATGTAGGTGATTGGGTATTCCTACGGCTACAACCATATAAGCAAATGTCCCTCAAGCAAGCTAAGAAGGATAATAAATTATCACCAAAGTATTATGGTCCGTACAAGGTGTTGCAAAAGATTGGTACTATGGCATACAAATTGGAGCTTCCTGCAGCTTCTCGATTGCACCCAATTTTCCATGTTTCATGTTTAAAGAAGGTTATAGGCGACAAGCTCCCAGTTCAAACAATATTGTCAGAACTTGATGAGGAAGGAAAAATTATATTGGAACCGAAAGAAGTCATAGAAACAAGAACTCGACAGCTACGAAATCAATCAATTTTGGAGTATCTTATTAAGTTGAAGAACTTATCTGTTGAAGATTCCACATGGGAGGATGAGAATTTTATACAAAAGCATTCAAAACTACTCAAGCGTTGAGGACAACACTTTTTTGAAGGAGAGGGGCATGTTGGGTCCCTATAATACTAGTGATTACCCCATTAATATTGTAGTTGCATCCCTTATTAATATTGTTGTGCCCCTATTATCCCCATATTATTATTACTATGCCCCATAGAATCCCTCTATTGTTATTTTTGTGGCTTTATATTATTATTGTTAGGTCGGCTAGGTTATATTGTGACTCCTTAAACTCCTATATATAGAAAGGAGGTTTTGTCATTTGAATCATCCAAGAATTGTTCATTTATGTAATGTAAAGGAGGTTGCCCCCTCGAAGAGGCTGAATTCTAAGGCGTTGATCTATCTTTTCTTGAGCTGGTTTCATAACAGAGGAGATCAAAAGGAACACAAGAGATGGTTCCTCATCAAAGACTGATGATGAGGAAATATGTGCCTTGGCGAGTAAGGCAAGGAAAGGGAAGGCATCCTATTCAAAATCGGATTCTTGCCATGGAGGTAAAAAGAAAGACATGACGGAAGTTAAGTGCTTTCATTGTCACGAGTTGGGCCATTTAGCTACAAATTGTCTGCTCAAGAAGTCCAAGAAGAATTCCTCAGGAGGAGCGGCGGGTGAGGCTATGGCCTGTCAATTCGAATCGGACTTTACTGTGATTGCATGCATGGCGTCATCAATGATGGGTAGTGTATGGTACCTTGACAGTGGAGCTTCATTCCACATGGCTGGTGACAAGGAGTTGTTTAGTGACCCGGAGGAGAAAGATCTTCAGATGCATATCACGATGGGTGATGACGGGAGGTATAGTGCTATTGGATTGGGCACGATTACTTTTCAGAGTGAGTAGGGTGCTCCTCTCACCTTGAGGGATGTTATGTATGTGCTCAGGTTGAAGAAGAACTTAGTATCGGTTGCCATGCTTGAGGATAGAGGCTATGATGTGATCTTCTCGAAAGGAAAGACGTTCCTTCGACACATAGCCACAGATCAAGTAAAGAAGATAGGGATTCGAGTTAAGAATCTCTATAAGCTAGAGGTAGAGGATTGCGCTACGTTGAGCACGAAAGCAGAGAAGGTGTAGAGCCGAAACGTTGACGACTTGTGGCACAAGCGATTGAGTCACTTGCATCACGGGGCTTTGAAAATCATGCAACAGATCTCTACTGGTCTTACCAAAGATACACTTGAGAAAGTTGATACATGCAAGGTGTGTACTTTGGGAAAATACCCCAAAGCTTCCTTTCACGACAGAGACAATCGAGCAGAGGCGACTTTAGAGTGAGTCCATTTAGATGTGTGTGGACCATTCTCGACAGCATCCATGACCAAACATAGGTATTATGTTATATTTGTTGATGACCTTTTCTCATAAATGCTAGATATTTTTCATTTAAAAGAAGGATCAAACTTTCACAAACTTTGTGAATTTAAAGCATTGGTCGAGAAAGACTTTTGCAAGAAGGTTAAAGCTCTGAGGAGTGATAATGGTGGTGAGTATGTTTCAAATGAGTTTAAGAACTTCTGTGCAGGAAAAGGGATTAAACGGGAGTTGACGACACCCCATAACTCACAACATAATGGGGTAGCCGAGAGGAAGAGCGTAAGCATTGTAGGGGAAACACAGGTGACGCTGCATGACTAGGGCCTACCACTACACTTGTGGGCTGAGGCATGCAACACAATGATTTTTTTGCAAAAACCATAGCGCGCATCAAATTCTTAGGATGAAGACATTAGAGGTGGTTTATTATGGTAAGGGACCAGATGTTGGTCACTTCAGGATTTTTGGGTCATCAGTGTATTTCCATGTGACCAAAGATGCATGGAAGAAGCTTGAGCCGACAACAAAGTTGGGGATATTTGTGGGGTACACTGATACACCTCACAACTATTGGGTATACTTTATGACCAACATGATGACAGTGGTTCACAGGGATGTCAGATTCGATGAGGAGAAGGCCATGAAAATTTCCCTTGAGAGGGAGCTTGAGCTACATGCAGTTGAGGAGCTTCTAGTTTCTAAGGTTGAGGAGCCTTAGATTGATGTGGAGCAGCCACATGCAAAGGATTCGAGAGTGGAGACATCCACTCAGGCATAGTCTTCCAGAGGTGGGAGAAAGCGCACCAGAGAGGCTGATATGTTATTGCATGATGCATGGGAGAATGTGGGAGCACCCACATCTTAGCGCAGTCAGAGGAGGTCACTTGAGAGGTACAATGGATACATGGTTCTTATGAGTGGATGTGTTGAGACAGAGCTATCTTCCTTTGAGGAAGCAACACAACAACTGGTTTGGGTTGATGCCATGGTAGAGGAGTATGACTCCATAGTTTGTAATAGTGTTTGGGATGTGGTCCTGAGACTGGAGGACAAGTCACTGCTGATCTCTCAATGGCTTTACAAGATAAAACAAGCTGCATATGGTAGCGGGGAGATGCATAAGGCCAGGTTTGTGGCCCGTGGCTTTTCATAGGTAGAGGGGATTGACTATGATGAGACCTTTGCTCCTGTTACAAGGTACTCATCGATCATATCTATATTGGCACTATCAACGCAAATGGGTTGGAAGACACATCAGATGGATGTAAAGATAACTTTCCTTAATGGCACAATTGAGGAAGAGGTGTACATAGAGAAGCCTGAAGGTTATGAGACCTTCAACCATGAGTCGCATGTGTGCCAACTCAAGAGAGCGTTGTATGGGCTGAAGCAAACACCTCGTGCTTGGTACACCAGGATCGATACCTACTTCACCGGGTTGGGCTTCACCAAGAGTGAAGCGAATGCGAACTTGTACCACATAGTGGTGGAAGGTAAACTGTTGATCATAGTTTTGTATGTTGACAATTTGATTATGACAGGCGATGATCAGCTGATCAATTCTTGCAAGGAGGACCTTGCAAGAGAGTTTGAGATGAAGGACATGGGGCTCATGCTTTACTTTCTTGGCATGGAAGTATGGCAGGGTGATGGGGAATTATTTGCGCTTAGGGCAAGTATGCCAACGAGATACTCAGGGGGTTCCGCATGGAGAGAAGCAAACCCATGGAGACTCCTCTAGTAGGTAGCTGGAGGAAGGAGGATGCTACTTCAGGGGAAGTAGTGGAAGCTACTATTTACAGACAACTTGTGGGTTCACTCATATATGTGGTGAACACACGACCATATATGTGCTATGTAGTTAACCAGCTTAGTCAAGTGATGGTTAGGCCTACCACGCTGTATTGGAAGACAACAAAACATGTGTTGAGATACCTCAAGGGAACTACTCAGTATGGATTGTGGTATAGACAAACAGAGGGAGTGAAGCTTTAAGGCTTCACCGATGTAGATTAAGCAGGGAGTCCATCCGATAGGAAGAGCACATCAGGAGGGATCTTTATTATTTAGTTAGCAACAATTTCTTGGTACAACAGGAAATAAAGATTAGTTGCATTTAGTTCGATAGAGGCAGAGTACATGGCTGCAAGTTAGGACACATGTGAGGCCATCTAGATGAGGAAGATCCTGGTTGGTTTGTTTGGTCAACAGATGGATCCAATTGTGATTTACTGCGATAATCAGAGTTGTATCAAACTCTTTGAAAATCCAGTTTTTCATGATTGTTCCAAGCATATTGATATTCGATATCATCATCTCAGAGATTGTGTATTGAGGCAGATTATGTTGTTGGAGGAGCAAGATGCTGACATTTTGACAAAGGCATTGTCAAGATGTAAATTCAATTTTCACAGACACATGATCGGGGTAGCTGATAATCCCTTTCTTGTTGAGAGGGAGTGTTGAGAAATGGAAACAAGAAATTCCAGTGTAATTTTTCCTTGAATTAAATTGTGAATTAAAATCGAATTCTATTCTCATAGCAAATTGTAAATAGTTAATTAAGTTTAATTGACTTAATTAACTTAGGAATTTCGAGTTGGAAGTCTTTTTATAGTGATGTATATGTTCTCCCTAAATTTTAGGGGTCCATGATGAGTTTATTTGAGTTGTAATTAGATAACTTAGTCTGACTGAGTTATAGACAGTTAAACTAGTTCTAATTGTTTGTGGAACTAGTAGAGGATTAGTAGTGAGTTGGTGCACTGGTGTATCCTCGGTGCTACTCCAGTGAATTGAAGATTCTGTCATGAGAAACTCATGCAAGTCAGTTCAGAGAAAGACCCAGTTGAGACGAGAGTACAGGGACAATGTACTATTAGTTTTAGAGTGATCTGAGTTATACAGATCATGCATGCAATCAGGAAGAGGACCTAGTTTGGATTGCGCAATTTTGAGGAAGGTTTTTCCACATTAAATATGGGTTGATTCTCACAGGAATTGCGCAAGGAAATAGGGGCTCAACAAGTAGCACAAATTGGCTATGCATTGGTTAGTGTGGGTTTGTGAGGCATCTAAGAGTTGATCATACTTATGCAAGAATTTTTCTTGTGAGAACAAGCTTTGTATTTTCACTCAGATTTCTGATTTATGCAATAGATAGTCGGGGTTTTGAGCAGTGGGTTTCCATAGAGAAACAATTGTGTTATGTGTCTTTGATTATCTTCCTATTGTTGATTATTGTTTTCATCGATTCTTGGTTTCTACTATTTAAAGAGTAGAGTAGATTCTTGTCTTTTATTTTAGTACATTACATGAGTTGTGAATCTACAGGAAAATCTACACATTCTTTTTAAAGCCATGGTAGAGGAGTTCAACAATCAATACCACCAACATCAACGAAGTTCAAAAATCAATGCCACCAACATCAAGGTTCTTAAAGGGCTTCATGCTCTTGATCAAACACCAATCTCATACCCCCATGGATGATAGAATCAAATGGAAACATTGCAAACCCCCAAACCATGAAATCCTGAAAATCATTAAGTATGCTGAATTTTGAGTGGACTCTAAAATTCTAGTTTCTCCATATGAAATGCAATGAGGTTGAAATCACTCTCAAACATCTCGAGTCATTTCATGGTGGTAATGTTAAAAATTTAAGTAAAAGGATGAAAATGAAAAATAAAGGAAATGTCACTTTTACTTTAAGAATTTAACATTACCATTGATTGCTAGTGTTGCTAATGTTGATATGTGTGAGGCAAATGAGAGGGGAGACATGCTTTTCTTAGAGGGGTTGTTTCTGGAGGGAAACGACCCCAAATTTCCCTCAAAATGACATCAAAACTCACAAAACTGCATTTTGTGGGGTCTGTACTTGGCCTAGCAATAAACCAACCGGTTTATGAAGGAAACAACCGGTTTATGGGAAAACTGGTTAGTTCCTTCATAAACCAGCGGATTTATGAAGGAAATGGCTGGTTTATGGGAAAACAATCTGGTTTATGGCTAATCAGACCAAAAAATCGGTGTACCGCCCAGAAAATCGGGTTTTTCAATTGGTTTGATGGCCAAGGCTAATGAACCAGCTAGTTTGAGCAGTTTCTGGTTCAGACCGACCAGTTTTGAAAACTATGATTTATATTAACGCTTTTGAATTGCAAAACTTCTATCCATTGAAACTGAAAGCTAAGCAATTTAAAAATTGATAAATGAAAATTATCCATCTAATATTTCCCTTGAGCATTTTGAAGTTGGTATTATTATAGCAATTCAAATTGAAGGCTAAAACTCCCATCAAAATATTGGAACTTTATGACCTGCCTGGTAATGAGGGTGTAATCATTGGAATCCAAGGATATTGCACTGTGAAGAATTTGGATCGAAGTACGCCTATCCATGGTGCAATTTAGCTTAGTATTTTTTCTGACTACGTTGACAAATTATAATAATAGCGACAATATGTTATTTAATTTTACCACTTTCAACATTTCCCTGTCTTATTGTAGCTTCTTTCGGACATGTCTTCTTCTGCATGTCGATAAAACTGTTTTCAATTTATACTGGTTTGATAGGTTCCTTGCAAGGTGATACTAAATACAGGGAATGGGTGGTGGAAGGAAAACTTAAAAGCCCAAGGGCAATCTGCAAAGTTACTCAATGGAACTTTACAATTTTAACTATGATGGAAGGTTTAAAAAATCAAGAATGGTAGCCATAATATTCTAGGATTGCCTTCTCCCCTGGAAAATCATTGGCATATTAGATATACAAATTTAATATTCTCATAACATCAATACCTTGAACATTTGTAAGCCATCAATGTGGAATTTGCGAACTTGTGAGATGTTGATATGGAATTTGTGAGTATTTGAGGTTGATAATTGTAAGTGGTTAGTGTTGAGATCCCAAATATGATGACAATGTTATTACCTAATAGGCCCAAACCAAAGTGATGGTTGAGTCTCCTGGTTTTCCAAATCAAAATCAATTTCAATGTAAGGAAAGAGAAAAATGGTATAGACTTTCGTGCCCATCAAATGTTAATACCATATGAAGAATAGGAAGGAATTTAGGAATTGGACATACTAATGACTAATGATACTATGGGAAATGATAATGCTATTGGGTGAAATGTGGTGCTATAAAGTGTTTCACCCTCAAATTTTACAACACAACATTTTGGAGTGTTTTATGGTGCCACATTAGTAAGTCAACTTGTGGCAAATCATATGGCAAGGTTTCAAATGGTTTACTGACCTTTAAGATGTGGCACATTTGGGAGATCACCATGTGGTAAATGAAACCATATTATTGGTGATAGGGTAGGTTCAAACCCAGTGTCATGCCTGTCAATACATATCCCTTCCAAGATAGTGTAAAAATGATATATTAGTTGTCCTAGCTTTTATTGTACATAGTTTGCTTAAATTATTGCAACTGCACTATTACTAAAGAGAAAGGTTCTTAAGTGGTTCACCAAAGGTCTATTGACCTATATTATCGTAGTGATTCTCTAAGGCTTTAATGCATAAAGATGAGCCATGTAAGGTACCATCAAGAAGGAAAACCATATCCAATAGCATAGCTATTGAAATAAATTACTTTCTATTGCATGGTGCCTTTAATCTCCACAAGGTCATTCTTTCTACAAAAGCTATTATATGGAGTCTTCATGCTAGGAAAGGCTACAAAAGCCAACTTCTTGTGGCCCTTAGCGAGTATGTATTGAAATTCATTACCCTTTGCCAAATTAGCTTCTTCAATAGGTCTTCGCTCTTTGGATTCAACAATTTCCTTTAGTGCTTGTAGGGTTTGTGCACTCCATGGTAAGCACAAGTTGACCTTAACCTCACCTCTTGTGGGAAATGTGTATGATGTTTATGGTTATGGAATGCAAATGTGAGGATTTGGTTCACTTTGTATGGCATTGGGAATGACATCCAACAATGATGTTTATGTCTTTGCCTTACACAACTCACATTGTCTTGATAATGTTGGCTTCAAGCATTTGGTTTGTATATATGTCTAGGATTAAAGTGTTAATTGCAATGAGAAGGTTGGAGGATGAATGTCAAATATTAATGCTTACACAATTTGGAATGAATATCCACAATTATGTGAAAAAATGTCAATGAGATTAACTTTCTTTAAATCCGTGCTAGAGGATGCAAGGCTTTATAAAAAATATCTCTAGGAACACTATCACTTTGGGGGAAGAGAACATGGATTAATCATCTAAGGCTAAATTCAAAAACTATTCCATGATGAGGGGACACTATTTAGAAGAAATCCACTTTGTTCTTTGCACTATGTCTCCATGAAGGGGTTTTGGGCATAGTTGTGACTTCTTCCTAAATTCCTATTTCTTTTAAAGAGGTAGTGTGGAATAATTCATCTTCTATTTTGGTTCCCAAGATTCCTCAATCAAGACTCAAGAGATCGAAAGTCAAACCGCTACCTACATATTTCAATGCCAAAGAATATCTGGATTATTAATGTTTATAAAATCCTGACCTTTGTCTATAGATTTATTGGGTCATAGCCATCATCCTCCATACTTTCTGAATGCATAAAAACTCCCATTGGACCACCAAATGTGAGGTAATTATTTTCTCCAAAGATTTCCTTAATGTGCGTTTTTTCAAACTTGAAGAATACAAAAGGGCCAAGGAAGGACGATGGATATGGGTGTAGAGAGGGCTTCTTTGTCAAACCATGGTTCATATATTTCAACATAGCACAATGTCTTATTAGAACATCCCAATGTGGGTGAGACTATTGAATATTATCCCCCTCATGGATTTGCGGAATTCAAGAAAGAACTAAAATACTCTGGGCACAATTATTAAGTTTGCCATATGCCAAGTCCAAAAAAGAATCATTTCTTGTGCCTAAATTTGTGTATGATATTCGAGTCTTGGTATAATAGATATGATAGTGATAGTGGGATGACTCTCAATGGACCCAAGGATTATATTATGAAAACATGTTTTTTTATCCAATGTTTGTCTCGAAGGCCATCTAAAGGATGTTTTACTAGAGTTTGAGGTTGTATTTCCCACTCTTTGATTTTATTATTTTATGCGTAGTCATTGGCCTACCTATTAGAAAGATTGATTGCTATGTTAACTTCTTGTTGGTGTTATTAATATATATAGGAGGTATGAGTACGCTAGCTACATTCCCACACCCTACACAAATACACTAAGAAATACTATACTAACTAAATCTTAAATACTACTTCATGATTAAATTAATATTTGGTCCTTATGCTTGATTGATGATTAAATAATGTAACCTTATGTAACTTTATGGATAATAATATCTATATATATTTTAAGTGTAAGCTTGCATTATGTAATATTAAATTAAATTTAGTTCTTATATGACTCATTGATTGTCATTGGACCATCAACAATGTTTGTTTATTTTTGTTGTCTATTAATTATTATTATTTGGTGGAGTCCCTGTCATGTCTTATCTTGTAAGAGGTAAAAATACGAGACACTTTCCTATGGGTTAAAGAAGTTATTTTTATTTTGTATTAATTATTATTATTATTTGGTGGAGTTGTTGTTGAGTCTCATATTGTAAGAGGGGAAAAACTTGAGACACTTATCTAGGGGTCAGAGCAATGAGTGAGAAGGTATGAGGGCTCAAGATTTTTTGAGTAGGGGAGTTTATTAAATGAATTTAGATGGGCATTAATGGGGTGAGATATTTTGGAGGGTGAGGGTTGGGAGAGGGTGCGTTTGGGGGGAATAAATGAATGAGGCCAAAGAATGGTAGGATCTTCATCTTTTGGCTTGTGGGTTTTGGAGTTTGAGGAGAAGAGAAGTTTGGAATTGGAAGGTTGGAGTGGCCACAATCGGTGAAAGGCATTGAGCACTTGGTGGTTTGGCACACACACTATGGGTTGTGGTTCTAGGGCTTGGGCACAAGGGCTAGGGAACTTGTAGAGGTTCCCTGGGGTTAGGAATCTAGATAGGTTGTTCCTAGTTGGCTAGGTTGCACATCCAGTTGGGCATTTTGGGGGCATCACAGGAGGAGGACCGCTACATATGTCACATCACAATTGAAGGCGTTTCTTAGCATATTATGAATTCATTATTATGAGTTGACCTATATGATGCTTAAATTGTCTATTTCTATGCCACTGTAGACAAAACAAATGAAAACCAACAATTTTTTTTTTACTTAATTCTATTGTCACGGTCACAGTCATAACATTTTGAGGCCCTCTATACATGGTATCAAAGCTCATGTTCCAAATAGAGGGCCTCAACCCACTTGTACACTTGTGCACCCTAAAAAAACCCAAAATTATATATATATATATATAAAATTTTTTTTCTCTTCCCTCTCTTCCAACTTGGGCGTGCCTGTAGAGGATTATTGCTTGTAAGTAAAAAAAAATGTAGCCTCTACAAGATAGGATTGTTGAAGCATGAACGAACAACTATTCCTATTGTTGAAATAAACAAAATTTATCACAATGAGTGGGCCTCCTCCAAGGAAACACTTTCCTTAATAGTTTATGCATTGAAAGACAATGAAATGGGATGTAAATGTATGAATACTATTGAATTTATATTTCCAATCACCAATGTTTACACAAAAGTTTTATACCACACCTTTTTCATAACACTCCAATGCTAATACGAACAACATAAACACTTTAAAGTGTATTACTCTAGCATCAATAAAGAATATAAGCAAATTCTTGAATGTCATCATCACCCAACATATATATTCGAATGAAGACTAATAATCAAAATAGGAGCAATTATAGACCACACTATTTTCCTCCCTTCATCTTAGTTATTAACAAAGAAAGGAGTATGGTTTTGTTTGAGAAAGATGAGATATGAAGGGAATTGCAATTATCAATTGTGTCTTCTCGGTTTGTGATAGAAAATCCCATATTTCCTTTGTGTGTATAGGTTGTAGTTAAAACAGATCATATACTATGGACTAAAGGAGTGTCTTAGTTAATTTTCTAAGCAATTCTACATTGGCGAGTGAAAAATCAACCCCACGTTTTACCAAGGTGCCTCAACCTAACAATGACATAATTGCTAAATACAAGGGATTGAAAATAGTAATCTAGTTGGGAAAGGAAACTATAGTGAGAACTTTTGCACCAGGGCCATTGATTTGTTAGAAGACACACTTTAAAGTATATTACTCTAGCATCAATAAAGAATAGAAGAAAATTCTTGAATGTCATCATCACCCAACATATATATTTCAATGAGGACTAGTAATCGAAATAGGAGCAATTATAGTCCACACTATTTTCCTCCCTTCATCTTAGTTATTAACAAAGCAATGCGTATGGTCTTGTTTGAGCAAGATGAGATATGAAGGGACTTGCAATTATCAATTGCATCTTCTCACTTTGTGATAGACCATCCCATATTTACTTTGTGTGTATAGGTTATAGTTTCAACAAATCATATACTATGGAATAAAGGAACATACTAGTTAATTTGCTAAGCAATTCTACATTGGTGAGTGAAAAATCAACTCCACGTTTTACCAAGGTGCCTCAACCTAAGAATGAAATAATTGCTAAATACAAGGGATTGAAAATAGTAATATAGTTGGGAAAGGAAACTATAGTGAGAACTCTTGTACCAGGGCCATTGATTTGTTAGAATAATAGCTACCAATTATATCAATTATTTTTCTTACAATTTTCTCATTATTGAAAACATGACAAAATATCAATCAATAAAGAAATTTTGAGGTAAAAGACGGGCCTCTTAAGGAAAATATACAATCAAAATTCACTTTATGAGAACCAATCACATTTTAGGGGATGAAATCATCCCCACGGTTGAGATGACATTTCTTGAGTTAAAGGTACTTACTTGTCACATTCTCAACGATGGATAAAAAATTATTGTCCCCTCGCAACATGTCATTCCTTCATCACTTCGTGCCCCCCCGCCCATTACCAATTACCACTATCCCCCCTACGAAATCCTCTTATCTACTTCACACATACGTCATCCCGCCAAAGGTCATTCCCTTTCCTGCGCCTTCCATTCCCCAACCATTTCAATCCAGGTGTCCATATCCGTTCCATTCTATCCACCTATCCGTTTCTTCCAGCTATTATATTCTCCAATTGGACATAAATCAAAATCCTCCCTTTCAGTGACATCTTCCCTTTAACGGTAATGCATTATCTGTTAAAAATAAGCCCCTCATCCTCGTTACGTGAGTTTCCCTGACTTTGTCTTTTATTCAGATTCACTGGTTTCCTAAGTTCGATTGTTCCTTGTTTCTGCTCTGCGACATAGCTGAAATTACCATCACAACAAAACCTTCGTTCTGTTAGGTATTTTCATTCCTAAACCTTCTTTTATTTCTTCCTCCTAATTATGCAAATAATGGCTCCTAAAAGAAAAGACAAACCCTCTTCTAGTCAAACTTCATCACAGGAAAATCCCAAAGTCTCTAATACCCTAGACCTTGATCACATTCCCTTAGCTGACCAGTTCTTCAAAATTACAGACACAAAATGCGAATTCAACATGTTTGAATTGCACCATTGGTTAAAGCATACTTAACAGGACTCTGAAGATGAAATCAACTTATGGGAATCTTTATTTCCCATGTACATGTTTCCTCAAACCCATCCTTTTCCTGACTTAGTCATGTGGTGTCAAGCTAAGTACAATCCCCTACAGAGAACTGTGGTAGCTCAGAATGGAGACATTTTGATATCCATCACCCCTGAAACTATCAATAATATGGTTCTTATCCCTGAAAATAATTCCCTTAGATTTTTCTTCACTATTGTCTTAATGGATCTATACCATAAGCTCACTTTCCCCAAAGAGCTAAAATTTTTGAGATCTTTCTTCCAGAAGATGCTGAACTTCCTAAAAAGAACCCTCCTTATCCAAAATCCATGTTCCCTAAGAAAGATAAATGCATCATTTCCTTAATTTCTTGCTTGTTAGGTTACCAAACAGATCAATGGGTAGATGAATATATTCTAGGTTATCTATCCATCTTCTTCAAAGAAAACAAACCTGCTTTCATGTATAATTACAATCAATTTTTGGTTGAATGTATGCATGAACAACTGATGAAAATTACTACCGAAGGAGTATTTAAATATTCCTCTATACTAGTCCATATGATTCTTTTTCAATAGGGAGATAGGTTTCCTATAAATTTACACGAGCAGGATGATCAACAAGTGATTCAATCAGTCACACAGTGGACTTCATTGATCAGGAGGAACTCAACTAAGTTCAAGTGTTCAGATTTCATTGACTGTTTTATTCATATAGTTGCATAGATTCTCAGCAGCCAGGGCAAGCCTAGGATCAGTCCAAAAATCAAAAGGATCTTGCACCTGAGTGACCAAGCCAAGACAGGGGACTCGTATCTTTACCAGAATTATACAAATATTAGAGTGTATGGCTGTGAACTAGCTCCTTATAAATTGCCCAAATATGTTCCAATGAGAATTTTCTCTCTGGAATATATTAGTCAAATGATCAATATGGATGAACTTCATTTCATTTCAGGGAAGAGGAAATCTGAGTTCAAAATCAAGTCACAAGTAGTCATTTATTTGCAATACTAGATCAATAGGTATTAAAGCAGATTCAACCCTTAAACAAATGAGATTCCAACCAAGTTTCACCGGGTCTTATGACCCATTCAGTATAATATCCAACTTAAGGGTGGAAATCAAAACCACACCTTACAATCATACTCCAAGACCAGAGATTTAGAAGTACAAAAATCGAGAATAGTGGGAGGAGAATACACATCAGGAAGCAGAAGAACAAACTTTATCTCCTTCTACCCTGCAGATTCCCACTTCTCAAAGCAGGCAGCACAAGAGACCCAAAGAAGAATCTTCATCATCAGCAAAAGGTGAAAAGGAATTCATTATCTATCAGAAGAAATCTAGGACTGACTCCAAAGACACTACTACTCAAATTCAGAAAGAGCCTATAATCATCAATCTGGATGATTTACAGGTTTCTACAGGGGCAGAAGAAACTGTAATCACCACTCCATCTTCCTCTTCAGTTTCACATAATTTGTTGGATATCACCCAGTATGCAGGAGTAAGTGAGAAAGAGGAGCCAAACATATTCACTAATTTCCGTGAAATTAAACAGAGGAATGAATCTTTGAAGGAAAATGTATATGCTTAGTTTTGGAAAGACATCAACTTCACAAAATAGGTTATTGA
The DNA here is from genome assembly GCA_031772625.1 of Pinus tabuliformis. NCBI lineage: Eukaryota > Viridiplantae > Streptophyta > Pinopsida > Pinales > Pinaceae > Pinus > Pinus tabuliformis. The sequence continues at coordinate 366,544,365 of CM062816.1, forward strand.
CAACTTTTGACAGTGAAAAAGGTAGAATGAAAATGAAATTCCTACAAGCCCAAGTGCCTTTTCCAAAGGCTTCTTCAGATTATAAGAAGACTGTATTTTCCTTTGATGCCAACCAGATACATCCAATTGACCAGATGGACATGCATAGACAGTCTGGTGAGATGCTTTTTCTCAACCATGACTAACACTGTTGTGGCAGTATCAAAACTAAGGACAACTCTTTGAAATGTACAGTCACAATTAAAGATAGAAAAGATATCCTCTCTGGCAAAGGATAACATGGTAAAATCATTAGAAGACTTAGTGATCAAAGTTGGGTATTACCCCATTGATGCTAAAATTGCAGAGAACATTATTAAAAAGAATAATGCAGAAATTGCAACATTAAGGAAGAAACTCAAACTACCTTCTATAGAGGATCCTCAAATCAAGGAGATAACAAAAAGTGAGAAACACAAAGAAGAAATTCTCAAGTTGATCATTGAGAAAAATGTACAGATAAAGACAATGGAAGAGCAAATTGAGAATTTGCTTAAAGAAAAAGATGAATCTGCTCAAGTAGCCACTGTTCCAATTACAACTATACCTATTATAGTGTCAAGGACAGTAGGGGAATCAACATCGGCATTAGCAGAGTCTACATCAACGACATGAGATTTAAACAGAGTCATACAGGAGCTGTCTCTCCAGAGAAAAGAGAATGAAAAGCTTCACAAGAAATTTAAGAATATGGAGAATCAAAAGATTAAAAATGGCACTCTTTATGTTGAAGTGTAGAAGAACCATAGATCGACCAGAAGGATAGAAGAGTTGGAAAATGAGTCATTAATGGCTCAGACATCAATAAGGAAATAACTGAAGTTTGGCCCTCCATACAGATTATTTTTGAAGAAGAACTCATAAATAGGTGCCAGACAACTATTGAAGAAGTTAGAGAACTTATTAAGGATAAACCAAGTGAAGCTACAAACATGATTAAAGTTCTCAATTCAAAAACTAGAGCGAAAACTGTTGTCGAAAGGTTTCATTTCAAGTTCAACTTACTCAACCAGAGAGGAATACCAGGATTAGTTGCACCAGATGATAGGTTGATCATTTTGGAGGAATATTTTCAAAAGATTTATGCAATTGCAACTGATAAAGCTAGATTTGTACGTATAAAGGGTCACCTTATAAGGAAGGAAATCTTAGAAGCTTTGGATTTTGATTTAATAATCAAGCATGAAATTAAGCACATCTTTGTTAATAAGCCTACTTTTGAAAAGTATACTGAGGTTGATGAAGTCTATAGAAAATTGGTTAATCTTTCTATACCAAGTGAAGATAGGTGGGATCACTTATTTGAAATTAACAAGTAACTTTCTATTGGTTGTGGAGCATAATTATTTAGAGGTATTTGTTTTCAGCTGGATGTATACCCCAGGAAGATTGTACACCCCTCCACATGGAGGGGTGCGAGGGGGACTTGTCCCCCCGCGGGGTCCGGGGGGGCTAATCCCCCTCGCCTGGGGGGTCCTGGGGCCAGCGGTACCCCGACGGGGGTTTCGAGGGTAGCGCCCCCGAAGCTAAAAACAGATGTAAAATTGCCTTGTAAAAATATAGTAATTTCTAGTCAAACTGGGTCATTCATTAGGCAGATGATTTGACGGTAGAATTTATGTTTAGTTTAGGGTTTTTTGCCCTAGAAGGCAACCCATCTCTTTGTATGAGGGCATTGTATTGAGGCTGTGAAATATATGTGTATTCTCAGAGTGAGAAATTGAGAGGTGAGACTGTGAGAGAAAACAGAGTATATTACAACGGATTTGCTATAGGTTGTGTCTCTTCATTTTGCTGGATAATAGAAATGAAGGACTGGTTGTTCGAGGTGGACGTAGCCCAAACTGGGTGAACCACGTATATCTGTGTCTCTATGGTTATATGTGTTTGTGTTTTTTCGCATATTATATGTCTTGCATTTCTCTATCATATATAATATTTTTCTAACACTTTCATCACCAACTGACAGATAGCTAGGCAACACCTTTCAGGGACCATATCATCAACAAATTCTTTAAAGATAGTGCTAGCATTCAACAGTTCTAGAATTCCTATAGTTTTGTACTATTTTTGTATTTTTGTTAAAAAGGTCTCTAGAAGATCTTTCATTTTGTATAAATAACTCTTCCAATGAGTTATTAAGGGTTGAACCCTTGGATGAGCTTTGAAAGAAAAATTGTAATCAAGATGGAGATTTGCTTCAAATTAATGAAAGGATTCTGTATTTTCCTCAAATAGTTTGTCTCCTTGTCAGTTTTTCTTATGTGTTCATTTCATTATGTTTTCTTCATGTATTTAAGTCTTTATGCATAAATCTGGGTAAGATCAAAATGAATATCAATCCATCTTAAATCCCCTATGAAGTTATAAAAAATAATTAGAGATTAGTTTATACAGTTGTTTGTTATTATAAACTCCTCTATATCAATAAATTGTCACACCCATCTGCATTAGATTAAATATATTTTGTTGACCAAGGAAACATTGTTTACCTACTTTCCTTCTTATAATCAATTAAATATTATGTTTGAGTATTTATTAAGTTGTAATTCTTTAAGATTTTGCTACTCACTCAATTACAATCAATTAACTATTTTAGACAAATAAAAATCCCTTTCATTCTATTTGGGAAGTGTTAAAGTTTAAGCACTCGTTTCCAAATTGTTCATAACATCGGTAATCCAAAAAATGTAAAACAAACAAAACATTTTAGATGCTATGGCATGATTAATTAACCTAGAATCATCTAAGAGGACAACAAGTTATACCAACAACACTCTTCGATAAGATTCATACAAACACATACGAAATAGTCCATACAGACATGTGTAAATTATAGCTACATACATCATTAGAGTAACTAGGATACCCGAACTACAATAAAAACATATTCATGAAAAGTGTTGGCTTTTTTATATTAAAAGAGTGAAAGATCCACTCATACATACAACCATGAAAACCACTAGCCTTGATTTGGCTCCAATAGTGGAACATTACAGTCATTGCCACCTGCGCCTCCAAAGAGATGTACTAGCTCTGCACTGTGGAGAATCCAAGGCTCATTACGATACACTCCAAGCTTTCTCTGAGTTATACCTATAGGAAGCTTGGTTCCCAAAAGCCTGTAAAATGAGTTATGAGGTTCTATAAATAGCAATGGGTGGGGTGACCCTTGACATTCCCCTTTGTGACTCTTCAACTACCCTCATGACTCTTCAACTTACACATGACTATTAAATTCTACTATTAACACTTGGTCTTTAACTTTACAACATGTTTACAATACAATTTGCACATGTACCCATGTGAGACAAAAATGGGTTTGAGTAAGCCATGCGAGGCATCACTAAGACTCGGAAAGCTGTGGGAAGACTAACTCTTCGTCATACTCTCGATGATCGATGGTGGCAAACTGATACCAAGCTTGGTAGTCTATTATGGTTTCCATGTACTCTATGGTGACATCCTTCTGAAAGCGAACTCTTGCCTCCGTTGCATCGTGGTACACTGATTTGGCACCTCTGTCCAACTCGTCAGATAGAATCTGCATCATGGTCTTGAGTGCAGCTGGACAAGTGACATATTGGTGCATAATGTCTGTGCTCATCTGCAAGTCTACACTAGTGGCTATGCGCATCAACCGATCAAAGTACATGTCCAACTATAGTCGGACTTGGTTCTTTGATTTCACCTGAGTGATCATTCCAATGGATGGGATCCTATGCGTGCCCACAATGAAATCCATGCTCCTGAACACTCGTGCATGTGAAGCCTGCAAGCTAGTGATGAGCTGCAGGAGTTCCTTGTAGTTCCGGATCTGAATCCGGATGCTTGCTTTGAACTCCACTGCCTTTGGCTTCATCATATTTGGAAAAACCAGTTAGTATACCTTTGGCTAGCCATTTCAAACTAAGTAAGGAATTGTTTCCCAAGATTAAAAAAAAAATGGATTATATGTCTAAAGTTCCATATGCATCAGTAGTTGGAAGCTTAATGCATGTAATGGTTTGCACAAGGCCTGATATTGCACATGCAGTGGGAGTTGTAAGTAGGTACATGAACAATCCAGGGAAAGAACATTGGATGGCAGTGAAGTGGATTCTCAGGTATTTGAGAGGTACCACAAATCAAGAATTATGCTTTGGTGGTTCAAACATTACTCTACAGGGATATGCTGATGCATATATGGTGGGTGATAGAGATAACAAGAGGAGAACCACAGGGTATATGTTTATTGTAGGTGGAAAAACTGTCAGTTGGGTCTCAAAACTACAAAGTGTTGTTGCACTCTCAACAACGGAAGTAGAGTATGTTGTTTCTACTGAGGCTAGTAAAGAAATGATTTGGTTACAAAGGTTTCTGGATGAATTAGGTAAGAAGTAGGAGTTGGGCAGGTTATACAATGACAGCTAGAGTGCCATACATCTTGCAAAGAACTCTGCATTTCATTCCAAGGCTAAACATATACAACCCAAGTACCATTTCATATGGTCATCATTGGAAGATGGACAGTTGAAGCTGGAAAAGATACACACTAGCCAAAATCCTCGATATATGTTAACAAAAGTTGTAACCAGGGAGAAACTGAGATTTTGCTCAGTTTCAATTGGTCTTCAAGTATGATGAAGAAGATGAGAAACAACCAGGTCCATAGTGGAGTCATTGTCTAGCAAATGAAGTAGTGGTGGAGTTGCTATAATCAGTCTCCAAGTGGGAGATTGTTGGGTGTGGAGCCTAATTATCTTCTTTATTTAGAGGTATCGCCACATTGGACCCTAGTTCGTAATGTGGAGTAACGTTGCCCGTAAAATGTACGTTTTAAGGGGGGTCTAGGGGGGGGCCGGCTATGATCTTTGGGATCCCCACCATGGCGGGGGATCGGGGGCAGCGCCCTCGAAGCTAAAAATAGATGTAAAATTGCCTTGCAAAATGTTGTAATTTTATAGTCAATCTGGGTCGTTCATTAAGCAGAGATTTGATGGTAGAAGTTATGTTTAATTTAGGTTTTTTCCCCTAGAAGGAAACCCCTCGCTATATATGAGGAAATTGTATTGCGTCTATGTAGATCTGTATTCTAAGTGAGAAAGAGAGAGGAGATTGTGTGAGAGCGAAGGGGGAATTAAAGCAGATTTGCTATAGGTTGTATCTCTTCAGTTTGCTGGATAATATAAAAGGAAGCATTGGGTGTTTCTCTGTGGACGTAGCCCAAATTGGGTGAACCACATATATCTGTGTCTCTCTTGTTTTATGTGTTTTTTGTGTTTATATTTCTGCAGTATATTTTATGTGTTCCATTGCTCTGTAATATCTAATTTCCTAACATGATAGACGGTGGTGAACTGATGCCAAGCTTGGTAGTCTATTATCGTTTCCGTGTACTCTATGGTGACATCCTTTGAAATTGAACTCTTGCCTCTGTTGCATCCGGGTACACTGATTTGGCACCTATGTCCAACTCATCAGATAAAATCCGCATCATGGTCTTAAGTGCAGCCATACTAGCAACATACTAGTGTATAATGTTTGTGCTCATCTGCAAGTCTACACTGGTGGCTATGTGCATCAACCGATCAAAGTACATGTCTAGCTCCAGTTGGACTTGGTTCTTTTCTTTATCCTCAGTGAGTGTGCCAATGGATGGGATCATATGTGTTCCCACAATGACATCCATGCTCCTGAACACTATTGCATGTGAAGCTTGTAAGCTAGTGATGAGCTGCGGGAGTTCCTTGTAGTTCCAGATCTAACTCCAGATGCATGCCTTTAACTCCACTACCTTTGGCTTCATCATCTTTGGCAAGTACAATGGGGCTCCCTTGTACCTCATGGTCCATATTTGTATGTGATCGACAATAGTGTGTATATATGACAAGATGCTTGCTCTCCTAGCATAGCGTTGATGCCAACCATTAAGATGGACAATAGACTTATGAACAGTAATGAACCTGAAGTATAACTTTCGCATGACTATCTCAAGAGACGATACTTCATCAAGTATCGCTTTCCTCAACTCTACTCTAGCGGATGCTACAACTTTCTCCTCTCCCTTCTTGGCCGCTTGTATCTCCTTAACCATGTGCTCATTCTCAGCTATCAAGAATCTAACACTCAAGTTGGTAGCTTCGGAATGTGCCTTGGTAGCATCATACAATGTAACTAGATGTTTGTGCACATTGGACACGATCACTCATTCTTCAAAATGCGCAGGAGATACATGGACATCCGTAGTGGGCACTCTGCGTGATCGCACAACTCTGTGTTGTGACTCGTCGAAAGATATTTTGTGCACATCTGCTTTTAGATTATCCTCAAGGATTTCATTGTCTCCTTAATCACTTGGGACTTGATCTGCTCCTGGATATGGTGAAGCTGATGGAGTGACCTCTTGGTTCTGAGGCATGAGGTCATGTCCTGATCTAACTATGGATGAACCACATCTGTGTCCATCTGTTCCAACATCTGTTCAATCTCCTGAGAAAAGTCCTGCTCCTGCGACTGCTCACCCTGTCTGCCATGTGCCGGCTGCTCGGATGAATTAATAACCTATATCGACATAGTTTCATCAGTCTATGCATGATGTTCCTGCTGCTGTTCCTATTCTTGCTACGCTTCCTTCTCTCTTATGTGAAAATCTTGTTCTTCCATGAGTTGTTGCTTCAACTCTGCAACTCCTTTTCTGCCTCCTCCAACTTCTACTTCTCCCTCTGTCTTTGTGCGATCCTTCTGTCGCACTGTCACATCTTTGCATCAATCTCCAAATCTTCTCTTAACACAAGTGGATCTGTTGGAAATAATACTGAGAGGGGGGGTGAATTAGTACTGTCAGATCAATAATTTAATTTTCCAAACAAATTTGTATACGCTACTTCAGCTAAGAGGACTAGCGTGTATACGTGACCATACTTAAGGCAACCAAAGTATATGCAGAGAACTTTTGATTTACCCAATTTATCGTGTATTGAACTTTAACCAGTATATCAGAAATTTATTAGACAGTGCAATGAAAGAAGAATAAAGCATTACACATAAGAAACACACATGAACACCAAGATATAAGGTGGAAACCAAATGTGGGTGAAAACCACCTGCTGCTGTCGTCTTTGTCTTCTTTTAATAATAAGAAAATCCATTTACAATTTTGTACTAGTGCAGACTTATACCAGTGTGCAGGCTTCTACCTGTAGAAGGTTACAACCTTCTCTCGTTCTCCAACTTCTCCTAGAAGGGAGCTACAACCCCCTAAGTCTTGTACTAGTTGATATGTTTACTAGTATGTAGGCTGCGATCTACAGAAGGCTACAACCTTCTTTCTTCCTCCAAGGACCATGTCTCATAAATTTTCAGACTGGATCCATCAACAACATCATAATTGTAATTCAATCATCAAATACATCTGCATCAACCAATCACTTTCTTAACCATCCATAACCGAATCAATCAATCACTTTGACAACCCATCAATCTGATCATTTAGAATACTGTCACCAGCATGCAGTAACCAGAACCCAAACCAGAACCCAGAATTCTGCAACAGTAAACAGAAACAATTGAAACATATTTTATAAGGTATACGCTACTTCCATGTGTCGAACCTGCATGTATATGTGCTTTTCTCAAATCCAACTAGCGTATACATCTGCAAATATTAATTTATAATTCTACAGCTATTCCAGACTTCATTTATACTTAGATCATAATATTTACAGGACAACACATGCGTCAGTATACAAATCTAGAATAAACATGATCAAACCATATAAAGATAGTTCAATTCAAGCCTTAAGATCTCAATCCATCATTAGATCTTATCCTCCATCAACCACAAAGGTTTAGATCAAGCACAACACCATAAGCCAATAACCTGCATACTAGAACTCACACTTCATCAGATATTCGATACTTGCACACTTGGCCTAATGATCTTCTCCTCCTTTTATAGTTTTAGGCCTTTCTCAATACCATGGACCAAAACCACTTAGGACCAATACCTTGGACCAAATACCTAGGGTCAATAACTCGGACCTGATACCTTGGACCAATACCATGGATCAAAATACCATGGACCAAATACCACAGACCAAAAGCTTAGTTTTCCAAGGTATACGTGCTTTTCCTTCTGTGAAAGTGCATGTGTATGTTATACGCTCCTTTTGTTCTATTAACCTACATGTATACGCAACTTGGTCAAGGTGAACCTGCGTATACCTCTCTTTCTTCATTCTTTGTAGTCTGAGTTGTAATTCTTTGCTGTTGTCATGTTGTACTGTGATCTTTCATCTGAGTGAGTTTCCTTCTGAACTAATTCCTTGAAACTGCCCTGCATTTCATTACATCTGTAAACACCACTATCATGCATTCTATCACATCTGATATCTCTTCTGTAGATCCATCTAGTTACCATATACAAGTGAGTTGTTTTGCTACAAGTGGGTTGCCATCAAGTACAACACATGCATCATAATGCCAACAATTCCCCCCTTTGGACTTGATGGCAACAAAAACACCAAGTCACTCTCCCCCTTTGACATCAAGGGAAAAGGGTCATGCTCCCCTTGAGTACACGCTAAATTCTTTGATATGCTGAAGGGTACTGATTGAGCTCCCATGATTGAGTCCATGCACCCCCTGAGCACAAGCAAAGTATGCAAAAATATTTTCTAAAAGAGTAACATGATTCGATACATACATCACCAATGACCTTCCTATCACCAATGACTCATACATCCATCTCCCAACCAAGTGGGGATATACCAAATTTGTCTCATCCACCCAACCAAGTGGGGATATACCAATTACATCATCCATCCCATGCATAGTGGGGTTACAAATTGGGTCTTTTCATGACCTTTACATTAAATGATATGCATGATGTTTATAATAAGGACATCAACAAGACCATGATAGTCATAAGCAACTATCATACACTATATATGATTTGCACCATCAACAACATCAGGATCAACAGCCTTCATCAAAAGAGTCACCTGAATCAAAACAATTATGCGGATCTGTACCAAGATCTTCTAAGATAATGCATTATTAGAAGCATATGCTCCCCCTGAACTTGTGTCAGATGATCAATGTCAGATCTGATTATTGCATATATCAGTAAGAGATATCAAAGCATCATCATCAATCAGATATACATCAAGTTATCAACAACTTTATGAGGACCAATATATTTCCACATGTTATCAGTAGATTGTAACCAGAGAAGATAATTGATAGAACCATATCAGACCCCCCCCGTTTTTTTGAGTCTGGCCCACAGCTTTTCCTCAAACCAACATGTACACGACTGTTCCCATAGAAACCCACGTATGTACGCGACTACGCTTCATGAAACTCGCGTATAACAACATTTCTCTGAAAAATAGGATTTAACAATAGGATGATGCAGCAACTACTCCCAGCTTTTGTCTGAGATATTCAAATGTCTCTTTGGGCAGTGGTTTAGTGAATATATCAACAACCTGTTCTTTGGAGGGAACATACTCCAATTTGACCTTTTGTTCAAGCACTTGTTCACGTAGAAAATGATATTTGATGGGTATGTGCTTGGTCTTGGAGTGCATGATTGGATTCTTTGAAATATTGATGGCACTTGTATTATCACATAGAATGGATATGGGTGGAGTACATGTGATCTGAATGTCTTGCAAGGTTTGCATCATCCAAAGTAGTTGTGTGCAGCAAGATGCAGCAGCCACATATTCTGCTTCAGCTGTAGATAATGCAATTGAACTTTGTTTCTTGCTGAACCAAGACACTAACCTGGAACCCATATAGAATGCACCACCACTAGTGCTTTTTCTGTCATCAACACTTCCTGCCCAATCTGCATCTGTATATGCATGAAAAGTAAGATTTGTATCTCTAGGATACCATAAACCAAAGTTCTGTGTTCCTTATATTTGAAAATTCTTTTCACTGCCTAAAGCTGTGATTCCTTTGGATTTGCTTGGAATCTTCCAACTATTCATACTGCATGCATGATGACAGGTCGGGTACCTGTTAGATAAAGCAGACTGCCAATCATGGATCTGTAAGTTGGTTGATGTACTGCTGCTGATTCATCATTTGAGTTGACACTGTATCCTGTTGCCATTGGAGTAAATACTAGTTTAGAATCTTCCATGCCATACTTTTTCAAGATCTGTTTGAGATATTTGGTTTGTGAAAGAAAAATACCATCTTTATTTTGTTGAACTTGTAGACAAAGAAAATAGGTAAGCTCACCAAGCAAGGACATTTTAAATTCTTGCCACGTTACTGAAGCAAAATTTTGACTCATGGATTCCTCATTGCTACCAAAAATGATATCATCAACATAAACAACAATTATTAGCAATTTATTAGTGTCAATATTTGTATATAGATTGCTATCTGTTGACCCCTTTGAAAAACCTTGTTGGTGGAGATATCTGTCAAGACGGTAATACCAGGCCCTTGGAGCCTACTTTAGACCATAGAGAGCCTTTCTGAGTCTACATACAAGTTTTGCATCATTTCCAAGAATGAATCCTTCTGGTTGTTTGATGTAGACTTCTTCTTCTAAGTCTCCATTAAGGAAGGCAGATTTTACATCCATTTGGTATACTTTGAATTTCTGAAAACTAGAAAGAACAAAAAACATCCTTATGGCTTGAAGTCTAGCAATAGGTGCAAAATTTTCTTCAAAATCTATACCTTCTTCTTGATCATATCCTTTACACACAAGTCTGGCCTTGTTTCTAATAAATTCTCCATTTTCATTCAGCTTGTTTTTGAATATCCATTTAGTTCCTATGATATTCTTATCATGAGTTCTAGGAACTAATTCCCAAGTATTATTCTTTTCAATTTGCTCAAGTTCTTCATTCATGGCCTTGGCCCAACATTCATCCTTGCATGCTTCATTTATATTTTGAGGTTCGGTGGAGGATAGTAATGCTAGATAGCTTGAGGTTTCTGTAATAGTTATTCTTGTCTGTACACCTGCCTCTTTTTCCCCTAGAATTTGAGTTTTTGGATGATTTTTCAGAACATGCTTGGGCGAAGTCTTTTTTCTATCGTTATCTATTCTTCTGGTGCTTCATTGGTTTCTTCTTCAGAATTAGTATGATTTGATGTGGGAAAATAATCCTCGTCTTCTTCATTATCATAATCTTTGATTTTTATCTATTTTGGATTTTTGCATGCTTCATCAACCACAACATCAATACTTTCAATAATTTTCCCAAGTCTTTTATTATAACATTTATATCCTTTACTTCGGAAAAAGTAACCAAGAAGAATACCTTCATCTCCTCTGGGTTCAAACTTACCAAGTTTTTCACCAGTCCTTTTGATGTAACATTTTCTTCCAAAAAATTTAAAGTATTTTACAGTAGGAGTCTTACCATACCAAAGTTCATGTGGAGTTTGAGTGCTGTTTACCCGAACATTTGCTTGGTTGAGAATAGTGACAACGGTGAATGCAGCTTCGCCCCAGAAGGTTGCAAGAGTTCCAGATTCATCTATCATAGCTCGAGCCATTTGTTGAATAGTTCTATTCATTCTTTGTATGACTCCATTTTGCTGAGGAGTCCTTGCGGTGGAGAACTGCCTTTTTATTCCATGTTGTTCACAAAAGTCAAAGAATTCATCCGAGGTAAATTCCCCTCCTCGATCAGATCTGAGGCATTTGATTTTGCGATCTGATTCATTTTCAACCAAAGCTTTGAAGGCTTTGAAATTTTCAAATGCTTCATCTTTATGCTTTAGAAGACCTATCCAACACATTCTAGAAAAATCATCAATGAACAATATAAAGTATTCTTCTCCACGAGGTGACTTTTTCCTTGATGCTCCACATAAGTCAGTATGAACAAGTTCAAGAGGGTTACTAGTTGACCCTTCTTTTTCAATGAAGTGAGATTTGGTTTGCTTACCAAATTGACATGGTTTGCATATTGTATTTTCAGGAATGCTGATATCTGGAAGATCACGAACAACCTAGAATCTGCATGCTTTTCTTATTTGAGAAAAGCTTAGATGTCCCAATCTTCTGTGCCATAGCCAGTTTTCATCATTTTTTCTTAGATAACACTGTTGTTGTCCTCCCTTGAGTATGTATAAGTTGTTTGTATTTCTTGTACCTTTGATCACGGTTTCTCCTATATCAAGCTCAAGAACAACACATCCGTTTGATCGAAACACCACTTCATTTCCTTGATCACACATTTGAGTGACACTCAACAGGTTATGCTTTAGACCATCAACATACATAACATTTCCGGCTTTAACCTTTTCTTTCAAGAAAACAGAGCCTTTACCTTTTATGACAACAGGAGTGTCATTTCGAAATGAGACATTCTTTTTCTTTTCTAAGGCACTATATGAGTGAAGTTTTTCTTTGTCACTGTCATGTGTTTTGAGCATCCACTGTCGATGTACCACTGATTTTCTTGTCCTTTTGCATACAAGGCTATACCACATAATTTTGTTTGCGATTCTTTCTTTCTCGATATTTTGGGATTGAATGGAGTTTTCTCCTTTTGAGATATTTTCTGAATTTTACTCCTGCATTCAGATTCTTCATGGCCAAAGTTGTTACATATTGAGCATTCTATTTCATTTTCAAGAAGAGAAAAGTTATTATAGGAAATTTTCTTGATCCCTATCACATTCCTTTGATTTCATACTTCTCTAGTCATGATGGTCTTGTAAACAACACATTGAACAACTTTGTATCCAAAATTGTGACATGAGAAACATTGACCATTAAAGAAGTTCCTGCGATTATCAAATCAATTGACCTGGTGATTGTAGTTTCTATTGATATTCATCTTTGAAGCAAATTGAGTATGATTTACCTGAGGTTTGTTGTGTCTTCTGTTCATCCTTGAAGTAAATTGATCCTGATTTACCTGGTGATTTGGTTTATGCCTTTTTTGACAATTGTCATACTGTTCACTGTTCTTTGCTGCACCAAGATAGCTTTTAGTGGAGGTTGACGGCTTCTGTGATTGAGATGCTTCTTCAGTATATCCAAGACCTGTCTTTATTAGAGGAGAACGCTGCACTTTGATAATTTCATTTAAGGTTTCTAATCCTTTAGAAAATCTAAGATTGAGAGATTTTGTTTTCTCAAGATCCTTTCTTAGACCCACAATTTCAAATTCTAGTTTTTAATTGTGTTTTTCTCTTTCAACAAGTTGGTATGTCAAGGTATCTATAATCATATTCTTTTCTTCTAAACAGATTTTTAGTTTAGAGATTTCTTCATGAAGGTCATCTTCTTATAAAGCATCCCAAAAATTATCATCTTCATAAGCCATTAGAAGTCTATAGTCATTACTATTTTCATCTTCATCACTATTTGATAAACCATCGCTATCTTCATGAGTATAGTAACTTTTTTTTTTTTCCAAGGAAAAAACGGTAACTTTTATTAAAAAATTAATGAAAAGTTACACCAGCTTATGCAATAGAGCAAGCAGAGAGATGCCATATGGCCCGCAACGTTAGGAAACCAACGTGCACAAAGAAATAAGAAGAGAAAAGAGAGAAAAAAGGGAAGAAGCCTGATTTTCGGCAGTGAGTGAAACTCACGCTTCAGGTTTTTCTCCCCTTTTTCTTTTCAACCTTGCGCCACTCTCCCACAGTGGCCTCAGTTGAAGCAATAACTAACTGTGTTGTTACTTTCTGGTGTCCTGTTTCTTTATCTGAATCTGAAGTGTCTGAGTGATGTTGCCGTTTGATGCCTCCCATGCTTTGATCCACGCTTGTCATCTCTGCCTGATTTTGCTGGGTCTCTGCCTGATTTGAGAGTGGCTGTGAATCCTTGTTGACTGCTGTATTTTCCTTCTGGTTCTCTATTTCAGCTTCCTCTATGGTAGTATCATCCTCCTCTGCTTCTGTTTCTTCGTCTTCTGATACTGAGGGATCTTTCTTTCCCGCGGTTCTCTTCTTTATGACAGTATCTATGTTCTGCCATCCTTTGTGCTTCCTTTGTTGTGGCTTGCTCTTGTTAAGGCTTTTGCATGCATTAAACAGATGGCCTGTTTGTTGACATCCCCTGCATCTGAAAGCTGTATTCTCATAGTCCAAAGGTTGTTTCCACTGAGTATTGTTGAAGTACAGAATGATGCTTTCCGGTAGACCTTGGCTGAGATCTACCTCGACACATATTCTAGCAAAGGTAAAGATTCCTTTTAAATGTCTCTCAGTATCAATCTTTAACATCTTCCCAAGGGTGTTTCCTATAGCTGATAAGGACTTGAAGTGCCAAAAATGTATCGGTAGGTTATGCAACCTTACCCATACCGGCATCCTTGATACCACCATGGTATTTGGATCAAACTCCGGGAACCAAGGGGTAACAAATAATCCCGCACTGCCCCAGAACCATGGTCCTTCAGTGAGTGCTTTTTCCTTTTCTTCTTCAACGCGAAAGATTACTATGAAGAAACCCTTCGAGCATAGATGGATCTGGCATTTTGTTGTCCAGACCGTGTGGATCCATTGGTACAAAGCATCCGTTTTAGGCCATAAGCCGTTAAATCTGCAGATGACTGCTTTTTTTTGTAGATCTGAGAAAATGCCCTGTACCTCTGGGATATCCAGAGGTATGGAGGGGCTCTCTGATACTTCATCCACGATATACTGCCCTGGAGGTGTATTAGCAGCTGAGTGTTCTTTCCCATTTTGAGGTTCTTTCCCTTTTGCTGCGTCGCGGTAGGATCCTGTAGGTTTTGATGTAGATCCTCCCCCTGAGGATCTTGGCTGTCCCTGAGGCAGAGCCCCTCCTCTCAATCTGAGATTTAAAATAAGGATTGATCCTGGCCCAATCTCATAACTTTCCAGAGATCTATGGTCCTGAAGGGACCGCCTTCCACTGACCAGATGCTGGGCCTGAACTGGGTACCCCATTTCTGCCCAAATTTGTTGTTTTAGCTGCATGGGGGTATCTCCTGCATGAACCCATGTTAATCGAGAAATCCCCTGAGGGGGTTTTATCAGGATCTGAAAACAGTTATTAGTTACCTGCTTTGACTGGTGGCGAAAATCCAGATCTGGCTCCTGAGGGGGTTTTATCAGATTCTGAAAACAATAAATTTTTACCTGCTCTGGCTGTAAGCCGGCCTCCAGATCTGCCCCAGGTTTTGTTTGTTTTTCCTTTGACTTTTCTGGATCTGCAAAAGATTTGACCAAAACAGGAAGTTCCACCCCGGATCTCCAAGTATTTGCCCGATCTGATGTGCTATTTACCGGATCGGGGCTCCTTTTTGTCCTGTTGCTCTTCTGCATGATATGCTCTTCGCGCCCTTTGTTAAGACGCAGCGTCGGGAGTATATGTGCCCAGATCTGTGCTGCCAAGAGCACTAGTAACTCCCCACAACGCAGATCCCCCACTTGGTCTTCGGCTCTACCCATCGAAGGCTGCCCTAAGTCGGGAGATCGAAACCACAGCGCCTCGAACTTGTGCGTGAGAGCTGCCGGGCGCCTCTCTTCTCCATGATCGTGAACAGATTTGCCATACCAATGTATAGCATTCACTAAGGAGGGCGTATCATTAAGGTACATGGTAAGATCCTGTTGATTTGGAATGAGCAGCTCCGAGCAGACATTTTCTGGTGCCGCCCTGCCGCATACTACCTGCATCCTGAAAGAGGGAAAGCATACCAGGTGCATATTATTTGGGTTCAAACCATAAAAAATCTTCACCTCAGCAGATCCGGCCCAGGACCGAAGAAAGACAACGAATGCAGGGTATCCATCGGCCATGCGACTAGCCGATCCATAGCCAGTCAGGTCTTTCAGGGCCGTGACGGCGCAAAAAACCTTCTCTGAAACCCTAACTGCCAGAATCGCCTCCATCGCTCCGCTCTCCAAATTAATTAATTTAATTATATGACATCATATAGTAACTCTTTTTACTTACACTTTGTTTTCTATTCCATTTTGTAGATTCCTTCCCTTTATCATATTTATCTTTATGAGGAAATTTGGTAGCCTAATGACCGACTCTACCACAGGAAAAACATTTGAAAGGTAGTTTACCTCTAAATCTTTTGGAACCTTGTTGAAGCTTCTTAACAAAGTTTACTTCATCTTCTTCTTCTGAGATATGTCCTGATTCATTGAGTTCTTCTGTTCATTTTGCTGAAGCTTTAAATGCGGCTTCTCTCATATCTGATGGGCTTCCTTTTCTCATCTCAAAGGCAGTTAAGATTCTGTGAAGCTATGTCATAGTGATAGTTTGTAGATCCTGTTTTTCTTCTATGGCAGATACTTTTGATTCAAATTTAACAGACAAGGATCTTAAAACTTTCTCAACTAAGGTAAATTCCTTTATCTCTTCACCCATATTCTTCATGCAATTAACAACCTCATCTATACACAAGAAGTAACTAGCTATACTTTCATTGTTGTGCATCTTAAGAGTTTCATATTGAATTGTGAGAGTTTGTAGTTTAACACGTTTTACCTGAGAGTCTCCCGCGTAGCTTAGTTTGTCCCATATTTCTTTGGCTGATTTGAGCTGAATAACTTTGACAGAATATGATGGTGAAAGACTTCCCAATAATGTATTGACAACCCTGGCATTGGTTTCATATTGCTTTTTACCTGCCGTATCTATAGGAATTGCTGATGGAAAAGTATATCCTCCCACGATTTCCCAGACATCTGTTCTAAGTGATTGTAGATAGGATATGGTTCTTATATTCCAATAAACAAAGTTGCTCCCATCAAGAATTGGAGGTTTGATGGATCCCATGGTTTCTTGATTACTCATGATGATGGATCTCCCTTCAAGTGATCAAGCTTCTTCTGAAGGACCTGGCTCTGATACCAATTGTTGGAAATAATACTGAGAGGGGGGGTGAATCAGTATTATCAGATCAATAATTTATTTTTCTAAACAAATTTGTATACGTTACTTCAGCTAAGTGGACTAGCGTGTATACGTGACTGTACTTAAGGAAACCAACGTATATGCAGAGAACTTTTGATTTACCCAATTTATCATGTATTGAACTTTAACCAGTATATCAGAAATTTATTAGACAGTGCGGTAAAAGTAGAATAAAGCATTACACATAAGCAACACACATGAACACCAAGATATAAGGTGGAAACCTAATGTGGGTGAAAACCACATGCTGCTATCATCTTTGTCTTCTTTTAATAATAAGAAAATCTGTTTACAATTTTGTACTGGTGTAGACTTATACTAGTATGTAGGCTTCTACCTGCAGAAGGTGACAACCTTCTCTCGTTCTCCAGCTTCTCCTGGAAGGGAGCTACAACCCCCTAACTCTTGTACTAGCCGATATGTTTACTAGTACATAGGTTGTGACCTACAGAAGTCTACGACCTTCTTTCTCCCTCCAAGGATGACGTTTCATAAATTTTCAGACTGGATCCATCAACAACATCATAACTGTAATTCAATCATCAAATACCTCTGCATCACCCAATCACTTTCTTAACCAACCATAACCGAATCAATCAATCACTTTGACAACCCATCAATCTGATCATTCAGAATACTATCACCAAAATGCAGTAACCAGAACCCAAACTAGAACCTAGAATTTTGCAACAGTAAGTGGAAACAACTGAAACATATTTTATAAGGTATACACTACTTCCATGTGTCGAACCTACGTGTATACACACTTTTCTCAAAGCCAAACAACGTATACATCTACAAATATTAATTTATAATTATGCAACTATTCCAGACTTCAGTTATACCCAGATCATAATATTTACAGGACAACACATGCGTCAGTATACAGATCTAGAATAAACATGATCAAAACATATAAAGATAGTTCAATTCAAGCCTTAATATCTCGATCCATCATTAGACCTTATCCTCCATCAACCGTAAAGGTTCATCCTTGGTTCAGATCAAGCACAACACCATAAGCCAATAACCTGCATACTAGATCTCACACTTCATCAGATATTAGATACTTGCACAGCTGGCCTAATGATCTTCTCCTCCTTTTATAGTTTTAGGACTTTCTCAATACCATGGACCAAAACCACTTAGGACCAATACCTTGGACCAAATACCTAGGGTCAATACCTCGGACCAGATACCTTGGACCAATACCATGGATCAAAATACCATGGACCAAATACCATGGACCAAAAGCTTAGTTTTCCAAGGTATACACGCTTTTCCTTATGTGAAAGTGAATGTGTACGTTATACGCTCCTTTTGTTCTGTTAACCTGCGTGTATACGCAACTTGGTCAAGGTGAACCTGTGTATACCTCTCTTTCTTCATTCTGTGTAGTCTGAGTTGTAATTCTTTGCTGTTGTCATGCTATGTTGTGATCTTTCATTTGAGTGAGTTGCCTTCTGAACTGATTCCTTGAAACTGCCCTGCATTTCATTACATCTGTAAACACCATTGTCATGCATTTTGTCACATATGATATCTCTTTTGTAGATTCATCTAGTTACCATATACAAGTGAGTTGTTCTGCTACAAGTGGGTTGCCATCAAGTACAACACATGCATCATAATTCCAATAGGATCTTCTTCAAACTTGCAGCTTTGCTTCGCCTCTGCATTCTCAGCAACCTTCCTCTTGCCTTTGTCAAGCACAGGTCTACTGCTATTGATGATGCTGCTCTTTGAGATGCTGCTGCCTTCTGCACTACTAACCACTCTACAACCATTCTGACCAGTTCATTCAGCCTTCAGAAGTTATAACGGTATCTCCATGGGTCTTCCTTAGGCCAATGACATGCCTTGTGGATCCAAGGATGATACACTCTCACACAATGGTCCTTTACTAAGCAATGTGGGTCATATGGATTGAAACTTATGGTGTCGAATGTGAATCTCTTGAATTCCTTCGTCTTAGCCTCAACAAGCTTGAGATTCTATATCTCATATAACCCGATCCACAAAGGAAGAGTAGGCCAAGGTGTCTTCTTCTTCCTATGCAGTCTTGCTAAAAACCCTATCGAGATGTGGTATGAAACCTCTTGCATGACCAACTTATCCATGGAAAAATTCAGTAACACACGCAGAGCCTTTTCTGCTCTGTACATCTGGATGAAGGTGCTAAGGGGTGAGGCATACCATTATGTTATGTCAATCAATGCCTCCATCGCTGCCTGTGACATGCAAGGTGGATCCTACTCAAAGATCATCCTATACACCAGGGTTATGAAGTGGTTTGATAGCTATATTATAACTCCACAAAAGCTGTACTTGAAGAACAACCTACAATAAGTGTGCACAGAGGTTTTTGAAGGTGTCCATGCCCAACCCAAGCTTGGGAACTACTGATGAGCACACATTGCATCAAGTATGTGAGAGGACATGAAAATTTTTCTTACTGACACTTGGGCGAATGCTGGGCTACTGTTACTTATCCCTTCAGCTGGAGAGCTAACATGTCGGACCAATTGAAATGTCTTCCTTCATTCGCCAGCTAATCCAACACAATCACCCAACTCTACGAGAAGGTCTCTGTACTCTCCTGGCCATATAAGCAACATGCGAAGATGACCAAGAGCTGATATGACTTCCACAATATCCTTGTCTTGTACACTTGGTTGGGTGTTGTCCTGAACTTAGATGGATCTTTCACCCATCTCTTTAAGATGTCTCTTGAGTTTGCATTGCTGCTGGGCCTGGTGAAGGGTGCATCCATTGTGACCACCGACTGCGGAAAGTGATACATCTCTTGAAAGTCCTTTTCCCCGAAGTTAGAAAGTTATGTTCCAATGACACTGCTCAACACCATTGTTTTTGGATCAGTATGCGAGACAATCCAGTGGATCATGTCTGTGCATGGAAACGCAGGATACCTGCATGCAATCCGGTACAAGCCAAACTTGTGCATGTTGACATAGACTCTTTGGTCCTCTAGATTCTCCTCAAATGTGCCTGAAAAGATGTCAATGGTGTCCTTACATTTCATCTTGATCTCCTTGTCTATGAACAACTTAGTGTCTTCATAGATGGGCAAGCTCATAGACACTTGCTCGACCACATCTCTAGTTGCACTCTCAATGGTGTCCCTTTGATCTTTCTATCATGGAAGCCATTGCACCTGTACTACTGAGAGACTGACAAACACCTGTGATACATGGAGACAGAGAAACAATCATGGAAATAACAACATCAGTTGAAAACCAAAACAAATTGAGGACTGACATGCAACACACCTGGGTTATTGACTTGAAGATTTGCATAATTTTCACCAGGAGGCTGGGAGACTCACTACCAGAACTACTCAAAACACAATCCAGACTGTCAGTGAGCTGACTAATTGTTGAAACGGCACAAAGCACAGTCCACCTTGGAATGCTTAGGATTGAAACTGCGCAATGCAAAACTTCAGTCAGCATGACTTCATCCCGGTAAAACTTCATTGCGCAATTTCGTGGGCCAACTGAGGCACTTCCTCTAAAAATTGCACAGATTAAACCTGGGAGGCCAGTGTGAAGCAAGATCTACACAATTCCTGGGAGAAAGACAAGGCCTTCCATCCAAAAAATGTATAGTGCAAGCTAGGTAAGGCAAGGTCTGGGCCAAGGCAACTTAGACTTGTCGACGGGTGACTAAAAAAATAAAGACTAAATGCATTTGCGAAGTTGGGTGCAAACATGAGTGAATGAACATGCATGAAAACAATGAGTGCAAGATTCAATAAATGAGAAAAAAATAAGTGTATGAAGTGAGTCGCCGCAACGACGACCGTTAGTGCAGAAAAAATGTCATGCATGCGACATCAAGGAGATGCAATGGAAAACTTGAAACAATGCTTCTACAGGCTAACATGCATTAAAACAACAACTACCGTTCAAAAAAACTAAGAAAACAACCTCACACAAACCAAAATACCAAAAATGATAGAAAAGCAGCAAAAGACATGAAAACAAGACTTAGTAGGGAAAAGCTGAGCTGAGTGTGCTGAATGCTCCTAGATGCGATGGGGGATGCCAAAGCTCCAAGATAGAAGTGAAGAATGAGCTCTAAAGCGTCAAAATAGTTTTGATAAGATCGAGGCTTATGACGCGTAGGCCACAAATCTAGGGAAAACGACACTTGGTGGGAGGTTTCTAAAACAACTTTTGCATGTAACCCCCAACTGCTAAAATTAGATCCCTAAAATCTAGGGATGTTTTTTGCTTTTTGCTTTTTTGAGAAAAAGAATCCCATGCATGCAAAGCAAGATTTATCAGTCCTGGAGGGAACCGATTAACTTGGGAGCACATGCAACAGATTGCAAGCCTTTGGATCACTTTTGCATAGTTTCTGGACTGAGTGGCTCTGGCTACCCTCAAGCTCTGCACAATTTCTAGATTGGAGCCAAGGATGTTAGCCAGATCTACGAAAATTTTGAGAGAAAGCCTAGTGATGGGCTCCTCTACACAATTTTTAGAGGGAGGGCAGTCTGCTTTCTCTGCGCATTTCTAGAGAGCAACAGGCTGCCTTGATGCTCTTCGTAATTCTAGAGAGAAAGGTTGATTTCCCTCCAGTTCTATGTAATTTTGCAAGTGAGCACAAGAGCTAGTTGATGACCAAGTCATGGGATGGCACCTTGCGGGTGAAAGGAAACACACAAAAGCTCAACTGAAGCATAAGTACCTGTCAGTGCAAGACATGCTACTAAGGATGGTTGGTAGGGAGGCTCCAAAACGAAGGTAAGGAAATTTTTTGGAGGATGATTGTAGCCGTTACAACATTTGCGACACACTGGTAGAACTCCAGCTCTCTAAATGGACCTTGTTTCGTGAAAAGCAAGTCTAACTCCTCCAAAAGTATTGTTTGATTCTTAGATCATCGTGGTTTGTACTCTAGCTTGATCAAAAGATGTAACACCTGCCATGATCTTGATCGGTCAGCACAAATTGCAAGCCAATTCAACTTAGTTGTTTCAGTTGGGGATGAGGGGTATATTGGTGCACAAGTAATATGATTGTCATATTTTAAGTTTCATCTTTGGTGTTGCTACGCTGCCAGCAGGCCTAGACAGTACCCTGATGGAATCACACAGGAACACAAGCATCGCTCCGCTACCAGCGAGCCTGGTCACTACTCCAACAGAGTTACTTACATCACCTCTCTACGTAGGAAGTCTTTCTCTTCTTTCACCTTATTCAATTTTTTTTTTTTTTAATTTTCATATTTTAATTTTACAAAGAATTGTGCATAGGCACTTATCTATTTTAGAGGTGGAAGAGGGATCCCCACTTATTGAGAGAAGAAGAGGTTTTTCCTTCGTAGAAGTATGTTATATATACCTATGACATACTTGTTAAGGTTTTCTCTCTCACCTTACTCTACCTGATTGAGCTGACAAGGGTTAACCCAAAACAACCGACTAGAGTAGGTGGTACCAATTATAACGCAAGTGTTCTGTTTTCACCTAGATTCACTTCAAACAAAATGTATCTTCCATTGGTGTATCATTGACTGAAGACAAAAAATTCTGCATAAAGAGAGAGGACAACATATAACCAAATTTTGATAGGTATACCATTCCTCTTGTACTTTACCTTGCTTGTTTTAAGAGTCGCACATTGTTTCATGCGAAACTAACCTACGGACGTAAGCAAGCAAAAAAAATAAATAAAGCAAAGGGCATAAGAAGATGTGAAAGAAAATCAAGTAAACAAAGCAAGCAAGTAGGCAAACAAAAAAACCAAGCAAGAAAGCAAACATGCATGCAAGCAAACAAAACATAAAGCAACCACTACTCCTACTCCTACGCTAACGGTGCATGGGTCTACTCACGTGAAGTGATATTTCCGATGCAACCACTGAAACATTTGGTGAACACCAGTATTGCAGCAAGAATGTTGCAACTCCTGGGCTGCGAACTTTACTTTTATCAACCCAGTAGTTCGTAACAAACTTGGAAGTGTCGGTGCTATATGCACAAGTACTAGTTCTCATTGCAGGTTGTCACTTGGTTAGCTGGTGCGAGATCACTAGGATCTCAAGACAACTTCTATAGAATTCAGAAGAAGCTCTATGTGTGATGAAAGGAAAGAAAGATTACTCTACATATGCTATTCTAACTGTAGAAAGGAGAAAGACTGGAATGTGAAGCAAAACTTAGTAAGCCCTAATTAACAAGCAATTTATACTTTTGCCAAAAACATTATGAAAACCATGAAAGAAATGCCATTACATACTCAAGGAAGTAAACAAAATCTAACCATGCTATTTATAGAAGTAGATAAGTAAAAAACACATTTTTGGATTTTTATGTGAATTTAACATGCATCTAATTTATTGTGTGCGAGTGTGGCAGCGAACAGGTGGTGTTAGAGGGTGATTTTGGAGCTTGGGAGGATGTAGGATGGTGTGGATTGGTCCTATGAGGTCTTAGGTGGCCCTCTTGAGGCTTTTCCCACACTTGGCCTTCAAAAAAAAGCCTACAGGAAAAACTACAGGAGGACACAGGAAAACTACAGGAGGAAAACAGGGAAACTACAAGAGGCCTACAGGAGGAGGCCGAGAGCAATTTTCGCTGTTTTGAGGGTGTGAGAGTGGGTGGGAAAGGTAGATGAAGGTTGGAATGAGGTGTTAGGGCACCTAAAATCTACCATGAATCACCTGGAAAGAGAAAGATGATTGGGTTTGCTCAAGGAGAGAGGAAGAAGTTCTATGGAAAATGAAGGAAACTAGGGCAGAATTGAGGTGAGGTTTGGGGGACCTATAGGGCATAGATCAGTTGGAGGGTATGATTGATGGTAAGATGGCCTACAGTTGGAAGAGATCTGCTGCATAAAAACTGATAGTCAACCAAGAAAATCAAGCAACCAATGAAATGAGTGCATCCTAGGAAAAACAGAGTTTTGCATTAAAATGGCCTAAACTATGATGCATAGCAGGAAATGTTGTGAGAAAGGAAAGCATGCAAAAAGGATATTGAAAATTAGGAAGTGAACATGATAAATAATATCTAAAGCAAAGCAAAACTGGACTATCAACCTACTAGAGAGCTGCAAACACTAGGAGTCCTAGGAATGAGGAAAATCTGTGTTTTTGGGGCAGCAAGAGAGTCTTTGCCTCAAATCATGGTCCCAGAGGGAGGAAGAGAGGCCAAGATACTGTTTCTAGCCTTTTGAATCTTCCCTGATCACTGCTTAACCTGATACAAAAAGCACAAATGGAAGTAAACTACTAAATCATCAAAAGCAACCTATTCTTAACCATAAGAGAAATGCATCTAACAGCAAACTAATCTACAAACTGGAGTGAAGCATACAAATACAATTGAAGAGAAGCTTGGATACTTGGATTGGGCCCTAACCTAAGAGCTTCATCCCTCTGAGGTAACTCAATGCTAGCTCAAAAAGGGTTCCATATTCATTATCAAGAAAATAGCAAGATTACATAAAACTGTCATAAAATAGTAGGCTCGAAATTTGAGCAGAGTTTACATAAGCAAAAAGTCAACCCTAATGAGGCCCTAGGCCTCTCTACTTATACATCTGAAGCTACCAACAATTTACTTAAAATCAGGTAGGCTTGGCTCCCAAAACTCGAGATAACTATCAATCATCTTCCACTTGCTCGGCTACCTTCTAGTGCATGATTTGACTGCTTGTACTCCAAGCTGAATGAATGGAAATTCGAAGTGAGGAACAATAAATGAGGGGGATTCCCTCCTATAAGTCCTCTCCTTTGTCTAATTCGAGTTATTTCTGCAGTTTGACCACTAGATCCTTGACTTTGACCTCGAAATCCATCAATAAACTACATTAAATACATGTTAGACCACATGGCATAATAACTAACTCAACTCACCCTATAAGCATAAATATAACCAGAAAATCATACAATAAGCTAAGAGAATGGTTGATTTGATTAGGTTAGGAGGTAAAATGAGCCCATATAATTACCCATTTATGAGGCTCATCATCACCCCCTTGCTGAAGGTGTTGCTCATCCTCTGAGCAACCTAGTCAATCTCTTGGTCTTTCATGGTCCTCGTGGCCTCCCTAGCATTCCAAGCTTTTGATGTGGTCTCTTCATGTTCTTCATAAAATCCTGCCTTTTTGTCTATGTACTTCCATTTCTCCTTCTCTTCTTCTTCTCTTCTTCCTTCCAGCATGCCTAATATCAGTGGAGGACTCAGTTTGAGGCCAATCCAGTTGACCTTCAACCTTTTCATGGAGTGCTTGTACATGGGAACTATTTTCAATGCCTCCCTCAGCCTCATGGGGGAATGGTATTCTCTGATATGCAAGATGTGGGGTAGGATGTTCCATCTTCTCGTGCATGCATGCACACAGTCATCACCAAGTAGCCTAAGCATATCTTCAAAGTGTGCAATGGCTTGTTCCTGATTGGATAGATATTTAGGGGCGATATGAGGGTCATTGGAAAGCAGGTTGTGTGTGTTGATGAGTGCCATAGGATCTGATGGCTCATCTCTTATCATCAATGGTTCATTCTGCTCTTTTATTAACAATCTTTTCGTTTCTGTTGCCCTCAATTCTTCATGGTTCATCCATGATGCCATGGCCATTAATTGCAAATCCCCTAGCTTGGCATTGGGGTCCCACACATTCAGGTATGTGAGGGCCATGTTGTGTAGATAGAACTCTGCCATATTTGCTTTGTCCTCGGAGGTGCTTTGGTCACACAAATCCATCAACTTCCTGTAGTCTTGGAAAGGCATTGTGCCTCTTTGTGCCAAAGTTTTTATTTGGAATTGAAGCCATTGATGTTTCAGATCGAGGCCATAATATTTTTCTGGTGTTATGCATTGTAATGCTTCCATGGATAAGCTAGCCATGTATGCCAAATGAGTCTCTTTCTCCTGTAGCTACCTCCTTAGTAATTCATTTTCATTCTCAAGGTGGCTTCTTGTAATGGCTTCTCTATCTCTGAGAGCACTCAATTCCCTGCCCATTCCCTTAAGTTTGTCTTCCATGTGGCCAGTATCCTCAACTCCTTTGGACTTGGCTATCTGCATCCACCTATGTGTTCTTACTCTCTCTTTTTCCAATTCGAAAAACAGTGGAATTGCAAATTTTTGGGGGATTATCTTGCCTCCCTCAAGTAGTCTATAATAGGAGTCAAGATTAGGCTGGGGGTCAAGTTCTTGTAGCTCTTGTGCTTCCTCTTCCACTTCTGGCTGTCCCCTTATATTTTCCTCAAGTTTTTGTGCCTCTTGTAGTTTGGACAGTGTTTCCTGTAGGACTGTTTTAGGGTCTTGTAGAATTGCCTTCCCCTTCCATGTAGAAGATCTTGTAGTCCTCCTTTCATAGGTTATGGGTGTCTTGGAAGGAGATTCTTTCACCTGGGTAGATGGTGAATCTTCAATGTTAATGGGAGTTTTTGATGAGGGCTGAGGTTTGCCTGTTTTAATTCTGGTACTCTTCCTTGCCCTGAAATACATGGAGGTTTTTCTTTTCCTCTTCTACTTCTGCTTGACTGGTGTACCTAGGGCAGTGAGGGTAGCTACTGCTTCTCTTTCCAAAGTTTCAGGGGACTCTTCTCTTTGCTCTGCCCTCTCTGCCTCCTTTTCTCCCTCTTTTGTCTCTTTTTCTACCTCCTGGTCTGTCTCTTCACCACTAGCTTCATCTTCTCCTCCTTGTTGTTCTCCCTCCTCACTGATAGCAGGACTGACATCAAAGGTTAATGCCTTGATTTCATCCTCAACTGTCATATTTATGAAAACTTCCCATGCTATAGGGATTGTAAGGGTATGGAGGGCTTCCTCTACTAGGATTTTGATTAGGCCAGGGTGAGCTAGCTGCTATGAATTTCCTTCTTGTAACTTGGTGCTAGAGTCAATGAGGGATTGAAGGAGAAAGTAAGGGATACTGAGCTTTTGATGTGTTGGGGTTTCCATGCCATATCTCAATTCTTGGAGGATTATGAAATGATATCCATAAAAAATGCTATACCTCCCCTCACAAGAAATGTATTTGATTACTTGGTAGCTAACCTCATCCCAGGGATATGGTATACTAGCCTTCCTTGTTTCAGGGAAAACTATTGTCAATTTGAACTACTAGTCCCACTAAGATGGGTAGCTATCTTAGAAACAAACAATGAAAGCTTTTCAAGAGTTCCTTTAAGTGTGATAGATTAGAAGGAAGAAAAGAGGACCAACCTGGATCTTCTGCTTTGATCCTAGCTTGATTTCTCCTTTCCTTGATACAATTTGCCACTCCTCTCCTACTTGTCCCACTTCAAAGAGTACCTGTAGAGTCAAAGTAACAACAAATCATCAAAGCATCTCCATCTAAAACATCATAAACAAGGCGGAATCAGAAACACATTGACCTTACAATTGTATTCGTAAACAATAAGATTCATAAACACACGATTATATGGAGGAAAACTTAAAGAAATTTATTAATAGTAGTGAAAGAGAGGATTACAACCCAGCTGTCTGATCCAGCATCATCCTCCCAGTGTAGAAGCCCTCTTCACCTCATGAACAATCAGATCACCCAAAAATGCAATGTCTCTTCTCACAGATAAACCAACAACACTTCCTTACAAAATACAAAATTCCAGCCTCTAGATCTCTCAGATGAGGGAACTTTTTGATTAGTGTCATTCCACTGATAGTTCTTGGTTCCACTTGGAGATTTCATTGATCTCTTACTCATCCCTGGGCGAATTCAGAGAGGCAAGTGTCACAGGAGAAGTTTCTGGAAGATTCCATGATCATCCACTTAGCAAAGTGTCTCTGCCATTTGTCTATTCTCACTCATCGCACCCTACAGAAGGCCATTTTAATATGCATTGCACCTGGCTAGTTGGCAGCCAGTATGCATCACACCTTGTCCATGGAGTAGTTAGTATGGTCCATTTTTGGCCAGTTCTGAGTAGTTTTTCAGGTGGAACTTTTGGGAAATGATGTAATCAGTTGACCATGGTCCTTTAGGGTATGAAATAACACTTTTAGGGACTAACGATCCCTTAGTTTATGGACATATGAGTTTGGGGTTGCAGTGCCAAAATATGTCTATAACACTCCTAATTCCATTTTTGTCTTCAACAGGGGTTTCATTATCTTGAAAAAATTTCTTCTTGGCAGCCTAGCCAATTGGTTTCTCATCTTTACTCCAAGGCATCCCAAGAGGAATGGTAGTGACCCTACTGATGAATTCAAGGGTTATTTCAATGGAGAGGCCTCTAATGGTTACAATAGCATGAGTTATTGTGTGAGAGACTAGAGAGAGAGAGCAAATTCATGGGCAATTTCATCATCAAACCCTCTAAACTTCTGAAAGAAATTCATCCAGTTTGCCCTTGTAAATATTTCCACCACTTGAGGATGTGCATGGAGTCTAGTGGAGTTAGTGGTCTCTTTTCTCATAAACCCCCCTGTCATACTTCCTGTAATCCTTTTGACAAACCATATATGGAGGTGGAGATAAAGAATTTTGAGTGAAATAGGAAAACAGAGGGGACTGTGTTTAAAAAAAAAAAAAACAGAACTTTTTTTTAAATGTTTTTCTACCCTCTCAAAGATTCATTTAATCTTCAATTTGAACCTAACTCTCTCATATTTTGATATTCAACAGAGGGAATTCATGAAACCTACCTCTTCAGACTAAGATTCGTGCGCAAAATCACGTTTCCTCCCTTCAAAATGACTCATTGCCCCTCCTGTAGAAGCCCGTTGTCCCTCCTGTAGATTTCCTGTAGGTGCTCATATAGAAAATGCCGGGAGAATAAAATGGAGGAAATCGATGGAGGATGGTGGATATGAGGCTGTGGGGGCACAAGAAGAATGTTTTGTGGCTGAGTTACGAGGAGAAACAGAAGAAAAGGTGGTGAGAATACGAGGGGAGGAGTGCTCATTATTTTTTATGGCTGTTTTCGGTTATGAGTGCTGAGCTGGAAATGTGTACTTTACCCAGATTAGGACCGTTGGTCCCCACCTGCTTGGTCATCATGACCCCCCTCGTAATCATCATCTCATTACTGCATCAGAGTTAACTCTTCCTCCCCACTACCTGTCCTTCGTATCTTTTGCTTGAGTTGACTGTGCGCACGTGTGGGTGGTATTTTTGTTAAGTGTAGTCAAATAAATGAAGGTGACCAAGTTAATTGGCCACCTTTCCCTCTTTCAATTTCAACCATCTCATTGCCTTCGTATGATTCCCAATTACACAAATGCAGATAAAGGAGTGACTTAGCTACTTACTTGTAATCCAAGTGTATTTGCTGCCATCGACTGTGAGGTGCTTCAGCTTTCTCTGCTGCATGCCTTCATTTTTCTTCATGAATGATGTCTCTACTTACTGATGGGTTGTTGTGTGTTTTTGCAGGTTCTTCTTTTGCTGGAGCTGAGCTGCATGTGCCTTTTCAACCTTTAGATGTGCTGTCCCTTGTTGCTCGTGCTGGACTTCTATGGGATCAACTGCTACAAGAATTCCTACAGGAGCTCCTGTAGCTGCTTCTCCCCTTGAAATTCAGCTATTTCCCTGTGCTTGGAGCTCGAGAATGATGCTAGAGGTGGAGATGAATGATGGAGGGATAGTAGGTAAGCTTCAGGTAAAGTGAATGGTGCCCTTTATTCTTTTTTTTTGTTTTTTTCAAAACTGAAAAATTGTTTTTCTGTGTTTTTTCTTGGAAAGGAAAAAAATGATAATGATGCTTGGAGTGTGACACTGGCTTGGAAATGATGGCAAGGAGGTTTGAAGATGGTAAGAGGGATTATAGGTTCCTCATGAAGCTTTTCTTGTCCCTCAAACTACCTCTTGTAGACACTTCTGGCTCTCTGTAATTCCTACAGGAGCCTCCTGTAGAAAACACAGTTTTGGAAGAAGAGGTACAGTGGGGTGAAAGAGATGCCAAAAATGATGGAGGAAGGTGTGAAGAAGATGAGATGGACGCTGGTATGAATGTCAGGGTCCCCTTGACACCTTCTCATGCTCCCTGTAGTCCTCCTGCAAACCTGCAATGCAATAAAAATTCATTTTTCTTCCCCTTTTTTTTTGAAAACAACTAGGGTGCCTCAGAGAGTTTTTCACCTTAATTGCCTACCCTGGGCTCCTCCAAGGGAGGTTTTTACCCAGGGATTTTATTTTATCCTTTTTTTTTTGACATCACTGGGCCGTCTCAGAAGAGGTTTTCAAGCCAATGATGGGACTCAAGCGCCTCATGGAGGTTTTCACTTGAGTCCTTATTTTTTTTTTCTTTAGTGAGTGAGTGGGCTAAGACATGCTCCACTACCATCACTGTCTTATTCAAATCTTCAATAAACTCTTGCTTGGAAAGGGGTTTCTTGTAGACTTTCAAACGATGTCCATTGACAAGCATTGGGATGGCTTCATCATCAATGGTTCTGATCAGAACTGGACCATTGTCATTGCATTTCTCCACAATGTAGGGTCCCGACTATCTTGTCGTCAGCTTGCCTTTGAAATCCTTGTATCTTAAATCATAGAGTAGTGCCCAATCTCCCTCTTGGAATTGCTCCTCCCTGATATTTCTGTCATGCCATATCTTTCTCTGAAGCTGAACTACCTCTGTATGGAGAAGGGTTTGAAATCTATATTCATCCAATCCATTGAGCTGAAGTAATCTCTCCTTCTATGCATGGCTGAGGTCTAGGTCTAGCTGAGCTGCCATCCTTAGGGTATTGAATTCAAACTCTATTGACAGCAAAGCCTTCTTCCCATAGACCATTTCATAGGGTGTGAACCTAGTGGTGGTCTTCCATGTTGTGTCGTAGGCCCAAGTGGCCTCAACTAATCTATCAGCCCAGTCTTTTCTGCTACTGTACACTACCTTGGTTAGGATCCCTTCCAATGCTCTATTAGTGACCTCCACTTTCCCATTGGCTTGTGGATGGTAAGGGGTGGAAGTCCTGTGCTTGATCTTATGATGTGTGGGCAGGTCTTCAATAAGGTTGGAAGTGAACTGAATGCCTTGGTCTGTTACCAACTCTCTCAGATACCCAAACTTGTAGAATATGTTTTCCCTTAAAAACACAGCTACTTTTTCCTCTGTCGCTGCTTTGATTGCTTTTGTATCCACCCACTTTGTCAGGTAGTCGATGCACACAATGATGTACTGCTTCTGCTTTGAAGGGGGTTTGATAGGCCACACAAAGACCATGCCCCACTTCTCAAATGGCTCAAAGGTAACTTGAGGTTGCATGGGAATTTCATCCTTTCGAGTGGGTTTCCCCATCCTCTGACACCGATCACACTAGCTCGGGTATCTCCTCACATCCTGATGAAGAGTGGGCCAGTAGTAGCCTGCTTGCAATATCTTGAAGGCGGTTCTTTTTACTGCAAAATGACCTCCACAAGGCCCATCATGACAGGTCAGGAGGATGTCAAAGACTTCCTCCTCCCTGACACATCTTCTCAAGATCTGATCTAGGCCATGTTTGAAGAGATTGCCTCCAATCTAGGTGAAAGGGACACTTTTCCTTACTATCTTGCTCTTCTCTTTTGAGGATAGGTGTGGTGGGAACTATGTAGAAACCAAGTAGTTTTCTATATAAGCAAACCATGGAGAGAGTACTGATATAGAAAATAGGTGTTCATCTGGCATTTGGTCATCCACAATTCCTTCTTCACCTGCAGGCAAATTTACTCTAGACAAAAAGTCAACAACAACATTCTCTTTACCAGGCTTATCAATAATGGTCAGATCAAACTGCTACAGTAAAATCAACCATCTAATAATGCAAGCATTTACATCTGGTTTGTTCATTGAAGATCTAATTGCAGCATGATCAGTGTGCAAAAAGGTTTGATAGCCTGTGATATAATGTTTGAATTTGTTTAAGGACTGCATGACAGCTAGGAGTTCCTTCTCAGTCACTATATAGTTTAACTCTGCCTTTGACAAGTTTTTGCTTATAAAGTATATGGCATAAGGTAAATTTCCATCAATTTTTCCTTAGGCTGCTCCTATTGCTTTGTTCGAGGCATCTGCGTGAATGTGAAAGGGTAGGGCCTAGTTTGGGCCTCTAAGAATTGGGGCAGTCACTAGCTTGCTCTTCAAGGTATCTAGGGCTTCTTGACAGTTTTCCAACCATATGAACTCAACATCTTTGCCTAGGAGGCCAAACAAAGGAGAGGCTAACTTGCTGAAGTCTTTAATGAATCTCTTGTAATATCCAGCTAAGCCTAGGAAGCTTCTGACATCTCTCACCTTTTGAGGAGGTGGGACCCTTTGGATGATGGCAATTTTGTTGGGGTCCACTTGCAGTTCTTGTTGAGATATTGCATGACCTAGCACGGTCCCTTCAGTCATCAAAAATTCACATTTTTCCAGACTAAGGGACGGGTTCATCTCAATACACTTATCTAGAAATTTTCCTAGGTTAGATAAAGCTTCCTGAAAGTCATAGCCATAAGGAGTAAAATCATCCATGTATATTTCTACTACATCATGAACCAGTTCAGAAAATATACTCAATACCGCTCTTTGGAAAGTGGCTGGAGCATTGCACAAACCAAAAGGAAGGACCCAATATGGAAAGGCACCCCAAGGATAGGTGAAAGTGGTCTTATCTTGGTCTTCCAGGCTGATTTGAATATGATTGTACCCGCTAAACCCATCTAGGAAGGAGAAAAACTTTTTCCCTGCTAGACCGTCTAACACTTGACCTATGAAAGGTAAAAGAA
This sequence comes from Pinus tabuliformis, assembly GCA_031772625.1. Lineage (NCBI taxonomy): Eukaryota > Viridiplantae > Streptophyta > Pinopsida > Pinales > Pinaceae > Pinus > Pinus tabuliformis. The sequence goes on from CM062816.1 coordinate 366,576,993, forward strand.
AATGGTCCTTTTTAGTGGCCTTTTTTAATTCCCAATAGTCGACACATATTATCCACTTACCATTTTTATTTTGTACTAGCACCAAAGGAGAGACCCATTCACTGTTAGAGCTGGGACAGTTGAATCCTGCATCAAGCAATTTCTGCAGTTCTTCCTTAACAATATCTTTAAGTGCTGGGTTCATCCTCCTTTGAGGCTGCCTGACTGGCTTGGAATCTTCCTTGATGTATATATGATGAGTACATACTGAAGGGTGCACCCCCTTCATCTACTTATAACTCCAGGCGAAGGCATCTAGATGTTTTCTCAATATGTTGCATAGCTCTTTCTCCTGGGAAGTAGATAGGGATGGATTGATTTTCAATGTTCTTTCTAGGCCGAATTCTATATTTTTAACATGGAGAGAAGTGGGGTCGGCCACACATAGATCAGTTGAGGGGTTGTTTTGGGTTTCTCTTATTGTGTCTTCTAATGGTGACACACTGGGAGGTGGATTTTAAATCAAATTTTCAATCCTATCATCCCCATCTTGTGGTTTTCCCCCATGGCGATTTCTAATGTACAAAGTGGTGCATAATAAACTTCATCCTCATCTTCCTCCTCCAACCAAAGACGTCGATCATGTTCTAGAAAGGGTTGGGGAGGAGGATATATGGTTAACTACTTGGACATGTGCCCATTCATTATGGTCATGTTTCCAGCTTGGCAGCTGATGTAGGCATCGACTGTAGCCAACCAGGGTCTTCCCAGAATGAGAGGATACCCAGTGAGCTTTTCTTTTAGCTGGAGAACCAAGAAATCAACAGGGTACTCCCAAGAATCAATGAAGACCATCACATCTTCCACAACCCCCTTAGGGGTCACTGTGGAGTGGTCTGCTAGCTGCAGCACTGTCGTGGTCTTCCTCAAGGAGCCCTGGAGGTTAAGTTTAAGCATTGTTTCCTTTGTCATCACATTAATTTAAACTCCTAGATCAGTCAAGGTATGTGGGACCATTGTGTCATTGATGTGGACATCAACTACTGGGCTTCGGGCAGATTGTCTGCCCCAACATCAGGTCGAACAGTTGTCCTATGACATTGATGGTTGGGGCATCTCTCTTGCACCTTCCTGGATGCCTAAAGCACTTCTCGTTGATCAACATATTGTAGTAAGGCACATATTTTATGGCTTGGAGAAGTGGTATCTTCACACATAAATGTTTCAATTCTCCCAGGAGCTTAGTCTCTTTTGGGGTAGGCTGGATTGTCATGGATAGTCTCTTAGGAAAGGGTGGATTTGCTGTAGGTTTTCTTTCCTCATTATCTTCCTCAACCTCCCTAGGTGGAGGCTGGCTATCTAGGAGAACTTCCCCGGATTGCAAGTTAAATTCTTGAATCTCCACAACATAAGTTGGGCATGATGGTTCCCTACTATACACTTGCTGAGCCTGTCTGTTGTTCGGGTTTGGATTTGGTTGGGTAGGCATTTGGGGTTACCTTGGTGGAGCAGAAGGTAACGATTGTGGTTGGACAGGTGGTGGAGGTAGAAGAGTGTGAAGAGAGTTGTATTGGGGCCTCCACCCCTGATGAGATGCATTCCACTGAGGTTGCAGCTGAGCATAGGATTGAAATGAATGGGTGGCTGGTTGGGCATGATATTGAGATGTGAAGGACCAAGGAGGAGGTGTGGACCAGGAAGGATGAGAAGGGGGCCCCAAGAAGGTATGGAGGTGACTTGGTTGGGGTTGTAGTATGCCTGAGATGTCCCTTGCATCCCCTGCTGGTATGGTCTAGGACCATACGACCTCCTTTGGTTTATGTAATAGATCTATTCAGTGACTCCTTCGGCCCCTTGGTATACAGCTTTAAGTATGGGCAAGGAAGGGCACTTATCTGTAAAATGATCTTCTTCACAGACTGAACAAACCTCTATAGAGTTCAATGGGCATTCATTCTTAAGATGCCTCCTGGTGCATCTAGGGAAAAAAATGGCCAAATCCGTCTCTGCTTCCTCTTGTTTTCTTTGATATGTAAGGTATCCATTTGCATGGAAAGAGTCTACAGCATCTCACTCTTGAAGTCTTCTGGCATGTTTCCAATTTCTCCTTTAATGGATGAATTGGAAGAAGAGGTACTGGCTATGGGTTGACTCCCCCTACCTTTCTTTCTGGCTGTCGTAGAATGGTTTCTAAAAGTAGTCTTTATGTCCTCATAGGATAGTTGGTAGATGTCTCCCCCAACCAGTAGATGGAGGGTGTCTAAAAGGTATTCCTGAATTCCCCTAAGTAGGACCAACTTCAAAGACTCAGGGTCAAGTGTACACCTGACCCTTTTGTAACTGAGTTGGAACCTCTCTTCATAGTCTTCTAGGGATTCATCACTTCCTATGGTCATTCAAAAGATTTCTTCTTTAGTATCTTTTGACCTACAATAGTCTCGATACTTGTCGTTAAAGGCCTGCTGCATCTGAGCCCAAGTTGTGATGCTATTGCCAGGTAATCCCATGAACCAGTGCAATGCTACATCCTTGAGAGTAGAAGGGAACAATCTCAACTTTTGCTGGTCTTTTGCATAGTCATAAGTTCTACATATGACAGTAAACTCGAACAAGAAAGTGTCAGGATATTCTGTAGGCAGACCATGGAAGTGAGGTAGGGATGAAGGAATTATATTCTTCATTTTGGTGTCCCCATTGGTTTCCCAAATGAGGAAGGTACCATCTATTCTCTCTTCATTTCCCCTAGCATTTCTGTTTTCAGCCATTGGCTCCAGAGGAATGTTTTCTTCTTCTTCTTCTTTTTCTTCCCCTATAGGTTCTTCAAATATGTCTGGTTGTTCACCTAAGGGTTATTCTTGATTACAGCCACCGAAGAATAGAGAAGGCTGGCTATGTGAAGCAGTGGGGGTGTTGGGCAAAAATTTTCCTAAGTTATCTCTATTTGTAGGAGGCATGAAAGGAAATATTTTTGGTTGGTTTTTTGTTTCTTTTTCCCCACACTAAAATTACCTGCATAAATTGAAATTGTGAACTGAACAAAACAAATTGCAACTACTGAAATGAACTTCTTGAATGGAAATTTGTAGAATTGAAAATGAAAGCAAGGAAATGCAAAACTGAAAGAAAAGAAATGCCTATTCTACTTTTGCCGAAATAAACTATTAGCAGAATGTTGCAATAGGAAATAAAAGAAAGCAGTAATCACAGAATACTCTGACACTTCCCCGGCAATGACACCAAAAAGTGGTGAGTGCCAATATTACAGCAAGAATGCTGCAACTCCTGGGCTGCCAAATTTACTTTTATCAACCTGGTAGTTTGTAACAAACTTAGAAGCATTGGTGCTATATGCACAAGTACTAGTTCTCACTGCAAGTTGTCACTTGGGCAGCTGGTGTGAGATGACTAGGAGCTCAAGCCAACTTTTAGTCAATTCAGAAGAAGCTCTATGTGTGATGAAAGGAAAGAAATATTACTCTACAGATGCTATTCTAACTGCAGAAAGGAGAAAGACTGGAATGTGAAGCAAAACCTAGTAAGCCCTAATTAACAAGCTAATTCCACTTTTGCCAAAAACATTATGAAAACCATGAAAGAAATGCCATTACCTACTCATGGAAGTAAAAAATATCTAACCATGCTATTTCTGGAAGTAGATAAGCAAAAAACATATTTTTGGATTTTTATGTGTTTTTATGTGAATTTAACATGCATCTAATTTATTGTGTGCGAGTGTGGCAGCGAACAGGTGGCGTTAGAGGGTGATTTTGGAGCTTGGAAGGATGTAGGATGGTGTGGATGGGTCCTAGGAGGTATTAGGTGGCCCTCTGGAGGCTTTTCCCACACTCAAACTTCAAAAGAAAGCCTACAGCAAAAACTACAGGAGGACACAAGAAAACTATAGGAGGAAAACAGGGAAACTACAGGAGGCCTACAGGAGGAGGATGAGAGCAATTTTTGTTGTTTTAAGGGTGTGAAAGTGGGTGGAAAAGGTGGATGAAGGTTGGAATGAGGTGTTAGGGCACCTAAGATCTACCATGAATCACTAGGAGAGAGAAAGATGATTGGGTTTTCTCAAGGAAAGAGGAAGAAGTTCTATGGAAAATGAAGGAAACTAGGGCAAAATTAAGGTGAGGTTTGGGAAACCTATAGGGAATGGATCAGTTAGAGGGTGTGGTTGCTGGTAAGCTGGCCTGCTTCTGGAAGAGATCTTATACATAGAAACTGACAGTCAACCAAGAAAATCAAGCAACCAATGAAATGAGTGCATCCTAGGAAAAACAGAGTTTTGCATTAAAATGGCCTAAACTATGATGCATAGAAGGAAATGATGGGAAATGCTGTGAGAAAGGAAAGCATGAAAAAAAAATATTTCAAATTAGGAAGTGAACATGATAACTAATATCTAAAGCAAAGAAAAACTGGACTATTAACCTACTAGAGTGCTGCAAACACTAGAAGTCCTAGGAATGAGGAAAATCTGTGTTTTTGGGGCAACAAGAAAGTCTTTGCCTCAAATCATGGTCCCAGAGGGAGGAAGAGAGGCAAAGGCATTGTTGCTAACCCTTTGAATCTTCCCTGATCACTGCTTAACCTGCTACAAAAATCACAAATGGAAGCAAACTACTAAATCATCAAAAGCAACCTATTCTTAACCATAAGAGAAATGCATCTAATAACAAACTAATCTACAAATTGAGGTGAAGTATACAAATACAATTGAAGAGAAGCTTGGCTACTTGGATTGGGCCCTAACCCAAGAGCTTCATCCCTCTGAGGTAACTCAGTGCTAGCTCAAAAAGAATTCCGTCTTCATTATAAAAAAAATAGCAAGATTACATAAAATTGTCATAAAGTAGTAATTTCGAAATTTGAGCAGAGTTTACATAAGAAAAAAGTCGAACCTAGTGAGGCCCTAGGCCTCTCTACTTATACATCTGAAGCTACCAACAACTTCCTTAAAATCAGGGAGGCTTGGCTTCCAAAACTCGAGATAACTATCAATCATCTTCCACTTGCTCGGCTGCCTTCTAGTGCACGATTCAGCTGCTTGTACTCCGAGCTGAATGAAGGGGAATTCGAAGTGAGGAACAATAAATGAGGGGGATTGCCTCCTATAATTCCTCTCCTTTGTCTAATTCAAGTTATTGCTGTAGTTTGACCACTAGATCCTTGACTTTGACCTCGAAATCCATCAATAATCTGCATTAAATACATGTTAGACCACATGGCATAATAACTAACTCAACTCACCCTATAGGCATAAATATAACCAGAAAATCATACAATAAGCTAAGAGAATGGTTGATTTGATTAGGTTAGGAGGTAAAATGAGCCCATATAATTACCCATTTATGAGGCTCATCAGCATTGATTGACCCATGTTAGTGAAGGCATGGTTCATGAAAAGGACATTCAAGTGAACCAACAAACATGAAAGATATACCAATGAAGAATAAAACACTTTGAGTTTAAATTTCCACAGAAAATAAAAGAGTGAAAGCACAAGACAAGCACTTTGTGGACTTACCATGGTGCTGTGATACACTTCCTGCAGATGATAAGCATATGAACTCTCTTGACTATGACAGGAAATCAAACATGAGAAAGAGACAACTTACGTCTTGCATGTGTGCTTGCTGTATATGATTCCTCCAATGCATGATCAATGGGATCATGTGATTCAAGTGGAGGAAGCGAAATATGTGTATTGGATTTATCTTCAATGGATACAGATGAGTGATGAGGAGCCTTGGGTGTTTTAACAATTTCTTGATCGGAAGTGAGACTAACCTCAGGACAACAAGGGCCTAACATAACGATCATCTAAGGCTGAAGTGCCTCGAAAAGCTACGGGGTTCTAACTTCATCGACAGATAAATCATCATAAATAGGTGGCTTTGAATGATCAACAACGATTGAATTCACATCGTGATTGAATATAGGATTAAAGAGATCACGACACCTACAATTAGAAAAATCAATAAGTTCATCGGCATCCTCATGATATGATGAATCAAACAGAGGGGTAGATGAGAAGCAAGAATGTTCACCCTTTGCATTTCTGGAAAAAGTAGATGAAAAAAAAGAGTGGATTTTCAATGAAGAATTTGTCCTCTCTGCTTTCAAATGATGGACTCACATCGGGTCTTCTCTGCGAATGATCGGAAGTAGATGCATTCGTGGAAGGATTTACACAAGGAAAATTAGAGATAGTAGAATCACCAAAGATGTAAGGAAAAAACAGAGGGGGCGTGGACAGAAGGAGGTCATCCTTCACCATGGGTTGATGCTCATATTCCCAGTCATACTCATCGTAAATGACAACACATGTTAGTTGTACAAAATCAACTTCGTCGATAGCTTGATCCTAGTTCACAAGAGGTGTAGAGTCCGGGATGGAAGAACACAAGACAATGCAATCTAGAGGATCAACACAACGTGGGGACGGAGGTTGAGGTAAAAATTGCATATGAAAACCCATGGGATTCCCAATCAAATCTGCACAGAAATTAAGAGTAGCGAGGGTGGAAGCATGTACCAGTTGAATAGTCTTGTGTGCACGCTCTCCCACATCACTCTTCGGGGTTGGAGCTGTTTGATGAGGGGAAAGCAAGCAGTCACTTGTGACAACAACTATGTCTATTTGAGATTGCATAGCTCCATCACCGAATTATGTTGAGCGGGGTTTGAACTTTTTCTTCACTTTGGGATAGATTGATTTGTGAGAGTAATATTCAAATCTATCTATAAGATATTGGAATTTAATCTGACTTTTCGGGGCTTCAAACATGAGTAGACAAAATTGCTTCCAAAAATCCATAGGCGATTCATGCGGGGCCTTCCATTGTCTTAAAATTTTTTGGTCAAGAGATTCAGGATCAAAATTATGGAGAACATATTTTATTAGATCACTGAACTTCTTAAATGAGTGCACGCAATTAGGAGGCAAGTTGTGGCACCATAGTTCCGAGAACCTGCGAAGTGTGTACGCAAGCAACATACTGACCTCTACTTCATCAAAATATTCCTCATTCTCCAAGAATGCAAGGAAGTCATGTAAGTGCTCAGGCCAGACCACTTCACCTTCACCATCATACGTTAGTTCCGACAAGTGATAAAAAAATTGCTTGTGACTTCGAAGGGATGTGCATTGGACAAACATCATGGAGGGTTAACTACAACAATATCCATGATAGATGTGCAAAGATTCAAAACAGGATGTGAGGAGTCAACTTTTCATCTGGTCCTCCTTCTAGCATAAGAAATGTTGACAGTGCTAGACCCGCTAACACGTCAGGGGATCTCCCCGGTAAGAAGTCCCAACTATACCTTAGACCATTTGGAGTAGCAGTCCCAGCAGTGGGTAGTAAAATATTGCCTTGACTGCAGTTGCGTGTAGAGGTAAGCAAGATTTCCTTGTTGGAAGCAAGGATGTGACCTTGCAACACGTCAAGGAAGGTGCATGAAAGGCTCTAACACACGGGAGGGGAGAGAAGTGTGCCCCATAGAAGCCTATGTTGAAAAGTATGCAACAAGAAATGCTTGTTGAGAATGCAACAAGATGATGGAGCTTAGTGAAAAGAGTCGCCTTCACTAAGTGGGCCCGCAGGCAAATTATGGCGCAAGTTCTATTTTTGATCACAGTTTGGATGATCACAGTGTGGATGATCACAGTGTGGGTGATCACAGTATGAGTGATCACAGTGTGGGTGACCACAGTGTGAGTGATCACAGTGTGAGTGATCAAAGTCTATTTTTAGACTGGCTGTCAAAAATAGAAAAGTCAAATATTATTGTCTCATAATAATATTTGGACTATAAACTTGATCTTATTCTCTTGGAGCACTTCAGGATGAGCTACGGATGTGGTACATGCAGATCCCAGAAGGAAATACGTGGTTACCTATGGGATGACTAATATTTGCATGCAGGACTTCAGTTAGAACTCAAGTGAGTTGAGTTTAGTGGACTGGAGGTGCAGTTGATGGAGTTGTGTTCAGTTTAGCTTTGTTAAACTGGTTGTATTTAGTCTAACTGATCAATAGACTAGAGATGAGTTGGGTGAATTAGTTATTAATTAATTCACAAGTTATTAACTCATAATGAAACTATATAATACATCAGTTAACTCAGTTGCATGTCAGTGCATGTTCAGTTCAGCAGGGACAGGTGTTAGAGGATCAGATTGCTATCAGTTGTGACTATAGTTGTGCATGATGATTTGCACAATCAGAGGGATTGAGTATGCCAATGAATTGGCCAATATCAAGAATTGTAGCCTGTGCTCACGTCCAACAGAGTGTGAGTGATTATTTGCAGGTCAAATACGAGTTTGGCAAGCCATTCTCATCAGTTCTTGAGTAGGTATTGAGCTGGAGAGGCAGGCAAGCAGTGGGGGAGATTTGGAGATCAGATCTGAGCTGTATTGTGTGTAACAGGTGGAGCTAGTACTGGATTGCTTGTGATAAGCATTGTACTTTGTAATGTTACATGATTCAATCAATATAATATACAGATAGTGTGGGGTTTTTAGCGAGATGCTTTCCCCAGGATACATACTGTGTTAATGAGTTTGATTGATGCTTCTATGTGTGCCTGTGAATGTTTCTGCTTCTGTAAATTGATTATCAACGTAGAGGAGATTATGTATTATACATGTTCCGCATATAATTGTATGATCAGGATAATCTCTGTGAATATGTGTTAAATTATTCAAAATTTCTACATGGTATCAGAGCTGGTTGATTTGTAGAAAAATTTCTACATGGTATAAGAGCTGCTTGATTTGTAGAAGAGATTTCTACAGGATATCAAAGCGAGGATTGATCATCAGATCTATTATTCAGGAAGTGTTTACATTTTATTTCTTCAGGTAGAGTCTGTGATCGGGCCAGGTAGCCTCTGGATTCATCCTTCTTTTGGAAGGTGAGATATCCGGTGAATGCCCATACGGTCGATCTCTGTACGAGAAATACTTTGTTCTCACGAATTTTAGATCGGAAGCAGTTGAGTTTTGAGCTGGTGGAATTTGGATTTAATTCCAAAGCAAGAGATAAACTCAGAAACATTCAGTGTGAGAATGGAGACAGTATGCCCCAGTATCTCACGAAGTTCACCCAATGCCGGGATGAGCTGGGAAGTGTGGGGGTGACTGTCGGATGAGGATGGTGAGTCTAAGACTCCTTGACCTTCCTAAGAGTTGGCATAGCTACCAGGACTCGGTGAATGGAAGGGAGAAACTGCCAAATTGGGAACGACTATGGTCGGATTTGATGTAGGAGGAGATTAGACGGCGCACCAAAGACAGTTCTTCATCTATGCATGATGAGGAGAACTGTGCCTTAGCAAGTAAGGTGAAGAAGGGGAAGGGGAAGGTCTCTCTTTCCGAATCCAGTTCTTCCAGTGATGAGAAGAAGGTTGACAAGTCGAAGGTGAGATGCTTTCGTTGTCATGAGATTGGTTCACGGGTCAGGAACCTGTATGCTCTTGAGGTTCAAGATGCATGCAAAGCCTTGAGCAGCGAGGCAACTGATGGAGACTTGGTGGTTGAGAGGGAGTGTATATTACCTCTCAACATGCAGAGCCAGAAGAAGTCTCAGACGATTGTGGAGGAGACATGATTGGTGCAACAGCTTCAGGAGGTTGTGGAGGAGCCACAACAGGGGAAGCTGAGAGGAGATCGAGTAGAGACATCTACTCATCCAGAGACCTCCAGTAGGGGGAAACTTCGAGCCAGGTGGGCTGAGGGATCGCATGCAGCCATACCTCCAGGTAGGAGGTGGGGTGATGTGGATTGATCGTCCCAAGGAGGAGGGGCAAGATCCTTGAGGTACCCAACCTCTTGGATGAGACCTTGCTACGGGAGCCCCAGATGTGTAGTAGAAGGAACTGACTGATTGGGTAGAGACAGATGCGGATGGAGCGGCAGAGAGAGCGACAGTGCAGGGAATCCCAGGACAGCGCATAGCTAGCAGGCTGCAGCAATGCGAGAGGCACAAGTGTTTTTCACAGTGCTAGGTGGCAGAGAGAGGTGTGCAATGGTGCGAGATGCATGGAGATGTTGCAGTAGCGCAAATGTCAGAGAGGGAGCACTTTTCAGCAGCAGGTAGAGCTTTAGCATCAGAGGGTGTTTCTATCCCAACAGGGAGGTCAGTTGGGAGGTGCAGTGCGGATGCAATGCTGGGGGATAGAACTAGCAGCAGCACAGATGCAGTCAGAGATCAAAGTGACAGAGGCTAGGGCAGTCAGATACTGAAGAGCACAGAGATGCAGAGTCTTCAGTTGACAGAGGAAATAGCAATCAAAGACTTTGATGACAGAGCAAGTGGACCAGCCAGATGTGTTGCATGGAGAACATTCCAGAGTTTCAGGATCGGGTTTGAGAGGAAGCCTTTCTTGTTGAGAGGGAGTGTTGAAAAACGTGCAACAAGAAATGCTTGTTGAGAATGCAACAAGATGATGGATCTTAGTGAAAAGAGTCGCCTTCACTAAGTGGGCCCGCAGGCAAATTATGGCGCAAGTTCTATTTTTTATCACAGTATGGATGATCACAGTGTGGATGATCACAGTGTGGGTGATCACAGTATGAGTGATCACAGTGTGGGTGACCACAGTGTGAGTGATCACAGTGTGAGTGATCAAAGTCTATTTTTAGACTGGCTGTCAAAAATAGAAAAGTCAAATATTATTGTCTCATAATAATATTTGGACTATAAACTTGATCTTATTCTCTTGGAGCACTTCAGGATGAGCTACGGATGTGGTACATGCAGATCCCAGAAGGAAATACGTGGTTACCTATGGGATGACTAATATTTGCATGCAGGAATTCAGTTAGAACTCAAGTGAGTTGAGTTTAGTGGACTGGAGGTGCAGTTGATGGAGTTGTGTCCAGTTTAGCTTTGTTAAGCTGGTTGTATTTAGTCTAACTGATCAATAGACTAGAGATGAGTTGGGTGAATTAGTTATTAATTAATTCACAAGTTATTAACTCATAATGAAACTATAGAATACATCAGTTAACTCAGTTGCATGTCAGTGCATGTTCAGTTCAGCAGGGACAGGTCTTAGAGGATCAGATTGCTATCAGTTGTGACTATAGTTGTGCATGATGATTTACACAATCAGAGGGATTGAGTATGCCAATGAATTGGCCAATATCAAGAATTGTAGCCTGTGCTCACGTCCAACAGAGTGTGAGTGATTATTTGCAGGTCAAATATGAGTTTGGCAAGCCATTCTCATCAGTTCTTGAGCAGGTATTGAGCTGGAGAGGCAGGCAAGCAGCGAGGGAGATTTGGAGATCAGATCTGAGCTGTATTGTGTGTAACAGGTGGAGCTGGTACTGGATTGCTTGTGATAAGCATTGTACTTTGTAATGTTACATGATTCAATCAATATAATATACAGATAGTGTGGGGTTTTTAGCGAGATGCTTTCCCTGGGATACATACTGTGTTAATGAGTTTGATTGATGCTTCTATGTGTGCCTGTGTATGTTTCTGCTTCAAATTGATGATCAACGTAGAGGAGATTATGTATTATACATGTTCCGCATATAATTGTATGATCAGGATAATCTCTGTGAATATGTGTTAAATTATTCAAAATTTCTATAGCCTGTGATAGCAAGAAACTTGAAAGGGAACACGCGAGCAGAAAGACATCACAAGATGGAAATAAGGATAGATGACAGTCCAAAGTGATGGGTTATATGAACAACACGCTTCAATAAGATTCATACAAACATATACGAGATATTCCATACATACATGCATAAATTACAACTACATACATCATTAGAGTAACCGGGATAACTGAACTACAATAAAAAAATGTGCATGAAATGCACTGACTCTGTTATATTAAAAGAGTGAAATATCCAATCATACATACAACCATGACAACAACTAGCCTTGATAGCAGAACATTACAGTCACTGATGCCTGCTCCTCCAAAGAGATGTACTAGCTCTGCACTATGGAGAAGCCAAGGCTCGTTACAATACACTCCAAGCTTTCTATAAGTTATACCTATAGGAAGCTTGGATACCAAAAGCCTGTACAATGAGTTATGAGATTGTATATACAAAAAAGGGTGGGGTGACACTTGACATTTCGCTTTGTGACTCTTAAACTACCCTCATGACTCTTCAACTTACACATGACTTTTACATTCTACTATTGACATTTGGTCTTTCACTTTAAAACATGTTTACAATACAATTTGCACATGTACCCATGTGAGAAAAAAATGGGCTTGAGTAAGCCATGCAAGACATCACTAAGACTCGGACCACTGTGGCAAGACTAACTCTTTGACATACTCTCAATGATCGACAATGGCGAACTGTTGCCAAGCTTGGTAGTCTGTTATGGTGTCCGCGTACTCTATGGTGACATCCTTTTGAAAGCAAACTCTTGCCTCCGTTGAATCTGGGTACACTAATTTGACACCTTTGTCCAACTCGTCGGATAACATGCACATCATGGTCTTGAGTATAGTCGAACCAACGACATACTGGTGCATAGTGTCTGCGCTGGTGGCTATGTGCATCAATTGATGAAATTACATGTCCAGCTCTAATTAGACTTGGTTCTTTGCTTTCGCTTCAGTGAGTGTGCCAATCGATGGGATCGCATGCATGTGCACAATGACATCCATGCTCCTGAACACTCGTGCATGTGAATCCTGTAAGCTGGTGATGAGGTGCAAGAGTTCCTCGTAGTTTCAGATTTGACTCTAGATGCCTGCTTTCAACTCCACTGCCTTTGGCTTCATCATCTTTGGAAAGTGCAATGGTGCTCCCTTCTACCTGATGGTCCATATGTGCATGTGATTGAAAGAAGTGTGTATATCTAACAATATGTGTGCTATCCTAGCATAACACTGCTTCCAATCGTTAACATGGACAACTGACTTATGCACGGTGACGAACCTAAAGTACAACTTCCGCATGACTGTCTCGAGAGACGATACTTCATCAAGTATCACTTTCGTCAACTCTTCTCTGGTGGATGCTGTAGCTTGTTCCTCCCCTTGCTTGGATGCTTGTAGCTCCTTAGACATGTGCTCGTTCTCAACTATCAAGAATCTAACACTCGAGTTCGTGGATTTGACATATGCCTTGGTAGCATCAGCCAATGTAGCTAGATGTCTACGCACATTGGACATGATCACCCGTTCTTCAAACCACAGAGGAGATACATGGACATTCAGAGTGGGCACTCTGCATGATTGCACAAATCTGTGTTGTGACTCATTGAAAGATATGTTGTGCACATCCTCTTTCGAATTGTCCTCAAGGATTTCAGTGTCTCTTTGATCACTTGGGACTTGCTATACTCCTAGATTTGGTGAAGCTGGTGGAGTGACCTCTTGGTTCTGAGGCATGAGGTCAATTTCTTGATCTTACTATGGCTGAACCACATCCGTGTCCATATGTTCCAACATATGTTCAATCTCCTAAGCAAAGTTCTACTTCAATAACTACTCACCCTATCTGCTACATTCCAACTGCTCAGATGAATCAATAACATGTATCAGTACAGTTTCATCAATCTGTGCATGCTGCATCTCCTGCTATTCCTATTTTTACTACACTTCCTTCTCTCTTCTAGACAACTCTTGTTCTTCCCTGAGTTGTTGCTTCAACTCCTGCAACTCCTTTTCTACCTCCTCCATCTTCTACTTCTCCCTCTGTCTTTGTGCGATCCTTCTGTTGCACTATTGCCTCTTTGCCTCAATCTCCAAATCTTCTCTTAACACAAGTGGATCTACTTTGAACTTGCAACGTTGCTTCGCCTCTGCGCTATCAACAACCTTCCTCTTGGCTTTGTCAAGTGTATGTCTTCTACCCTCTACTGCAGCTGATGATGCTGTTGCTTTCTACATTGCTAACCACTCTACAGCCATTCTGACTAGTTCATTGAGCCTTTAGAAGTTATAGCAGTATCTCCATGGGTCTTCCTCAGCCCAATGACACGCCCCATGGATCCAAGGATAATACACTCTCACACAGTGGTCCTTCACTAAGAAATGTGGGTCATATCGATTGAAACTTCTAGTGCCAAAGGTGAATCTATTGAATTCCTCCATCTCGACCTCAACATGCTTGAGATTATGGATCTCATAAAACCCGATCCGCAAAGGAAGAGAAGACCAAGGTGCCTTCTTCTTCCTATGCAGTCTTGCTGAAAACCCTATCGAGATGTGGTATGAAACCTCTTGCATGACCAACTTATCCATGGCAAACTTCGGTAATAGATGCAAAGCCTTCTCTGCGCTGTAGATCAGGATGAAGGTGCCAAGGGGTGAGGCATACCAATATGTTATGTCAATTAATGCCTCCATCGTTGCCTATGACATGCAAGGTGGATCCTACTCAAATATCATCCTGTACACTGGGGTGACGAAGTGGTTTGATAGATGTATTATAACTCCATGGAAGTTGTACCCAGAGAACAACCTGCAATAAGTGTGCACAGAGGTTTCTGAAGGTGTCCATTCCCAACCTGAGCCTGGGAACTACTGACAGGCACAAATTGCATCAAGTATGTAAGCGGACATGAAAATATTGCTTTGTGACCCTTGGGCAGATGTCAGGCTTCTGTTACTTGTCTCTTCAGCTGGAGAGCCAACATGTCAGACCAATTGAAAGGTCTTCCTTCATTCGCCAACTAATCCAACGCAATCACGCAACTCTGCGGGAAGGTCTCTGTAATCTCCTGGCTATATAAGAAGCATGCGAAGATGACCAACTTAGATGGATCTTTCATCCAACTCTTCAATATGTCTCTTGAGTTTTCACTGCTGCTGGCCCTGGTGAAGGGTGTTTCCATTATGACCACCAACTATGGCAAGTGATACATCTCCTAAAAGTCATTTTCCCTGAAGGTAGAAAGTTCTGTTCCATTGACACTACTCAACATCATTGTCTTTGGATTAGTATGTGAGACAATCTAGTGGATCATGTCTATGCATTGAAACGCAGGAAACTTGAATGCAATCCAGTGTAAGCCAGATTTTTGTATGTTGACATAGTCTCTGTGGTCCTCCAGATTCTACTAAAATGTGCTTGAAATATGTTATTTATGTCCTACCATTTCTTCTTGATCTCCTTGGCTATGAACAACTTAGTGTCTTCATAGATGGGAAAGCTCATAGACATTTGCTCGACCACATCTCCAGTTGCACTCTCAATGGTGTCCTTTGAACCTTCTCTTACCTATACTACTGAGAGATTGATGAACACTTGTGATACATGGAGATAGAGCAACACTCATGGAAAGAACAATGTCAGTTGAAAACCAAAACAACTTGAGTACTGACATGTAACACACCTGGGTGACTGATTGAAAGATTTGCGCAATTTTCATCGAGAGGCTGGGAGTCTGACTACCAGAATTGCACAAAACATAGTTCTGACTGTCAGTGAGATAACTGACTACTGAAATTGCATAGAGCACAGTCCAACTTGTCTTGGCACTACCTCTCAGAATTTCACAGAGAAAGCCTAGGAGGCTAGTGTGAGGCAAGCTTTGCACAATTCTTGGGAGCACAGCAAGGCCTTCCATCCCAGAAATGTGTAGTGCATGCCAGGTTAGGCAAGGTCCGGGCCAAGGCAGCTCAGAACTGCGGATGGGTGACTGCAAACAGTAAAGACTGAATGCATGTGTGAAGATGGGTGCAAACATGAGTGAATGAACATGCATACAAATAATGAGTGTAGGATTCAGTAAACGGGAAAACAAGTAAGTGTGTGAAGTGAGTCGCCACAACGACGACCGTGAGTGTAGAAACAATGTCATGCATGCAACATCAAGGAGATGCAAAGAAAGACTTGAAATAGTGATTCTACATGCAAACATGCATTAAAACGACAACAAGCATTAAACAAAACCAAGAAAACAACACTCACACAAACCAAAATGCCAAAAATGACAGAAAAGTAGAAAAAAACATGAAAAGCAGACTTACCCAGAAAAAGCTGAGTTGAGTGTCTCAAATGCTCCTAGATGTAATGGGGGATGCCAGAGCTCCAAGATCGAAGTGAAGAATGAGCTCTGAAGCTTTGAATAAATAGTTTTGATAAGATCGAGGCTTATGATGCGCATGCCATAAATCTAGGATAAAAAAGACACTTGGCAGGAGGTTTCTAAAACTAATTTTGCATGTAACCCAAAGTTGCTAAAAATAGATCCCTAAAATATAGGGATATTTTTTCTTTTTTGATTTTTTGCGAAAAAAGGAGCCCATGCATGAAAAGCAAAATTGCTCAGTCATGGAGGGAATCGATCAACTTGGGAGCACATGCAATGAAATGCAAGCCTCTAGATGATTTCTGCGCAGTTTCTGGGTTGAGTGTCTTTGGCTACCCTTTAAGCTTTGTGCAATTTCTGGACTGAAGCCAAGGATGTCAGCCAGATTTGTGTAAATTTTGAGAGAAAGCCCAGTGATGGGCTGCTCTGCATAATTTTCAGAGGGAAGGCAGTCTACTAGCTCTGCACATTTTTGAGGAGCAGCAAGCTGCCTTGATGCTCTCCACAATTTTGGAGAGCAAGGATGGTTTCCCTCCAGTTTTTCGTAGTTTTTCAAGTGAGCACAAGAGCCAGTTGATGACCAAGTCACCGGAGGTCATCTTGCAGGTGAAAGGAAAACAAGATAGCAAACACAAGCTGATAAGCCACAAAAACTCAACTGAATCATAAGTACCTATTAGTGCAAGACATGCTGCTAAGGATGGTTGGTAGGGAGGCTCCAGAATGAAGCTAAACCAAAATTTTGGAGGATGGTTGTAGCTGCTACAACAAGGTGTTATCTTTAGCGAAAGTCAGTTATCTAAGGTATAGTCTAGAATTGAGTCAGTATGAGTTCAATTTAGTAGCTTAACTATTGTAATCTCATCTAACTCTCAGCTAAATAGTCAATTTACTGAAAATAGCTCTAGTCATGCATGCAATTCGAATTACCTAGTGAAGTGGAGGGAAAAGACAAAATTGCAATCATGATTGTATACTAGTGAGTGTACAATGTTTGCATTGAACAAGTGAGCTATTTCTCTGGGGATTTGCGTAAGGAAACAAGAGCTTCCTTATCTTTTAGGAGTGGGTATTGCGTAAGGAAATAGGAGGAAGCATGAGGTCTATATTTCCTAAGTATTAGGTAGAGTAGACTTAGGAGGAGGAGATCAATATTGTATTGCAGAGGGAGCTTCAAGCATTGAAGTTGTCATTGTAAGAGATCATTGTTCTCGTCTGATGGGTTTTTCCCAGTTGGGTTCCCTAGTAAAAACTGTGTTCTTGTGATTGAATGATTACATATGTTTGTATTTTCATTTTTCCTTCCGCAGAATTTAGTAGAAGAAATTTGTGTTTATTGATTTAAGCTTGATTTCATTAGCAACTGCAAATTTCAAGTTATTTCTATAAGAACCAAAATACCAATAGTGTCTTCGGGCCTCATGACATAACCATTATGCCAAGAACGCCTCCGGGCCTCAAAAAAAAAAAAACACTAATAGTGCCTTCGGGCCATGCAACACAACAGGTATGCCAATAGCGCCTTTGGGCCACAAACATCACCAATATTCCAATAGAGCCTTCGGGCCTCATGACATAATCACTATGTCAACAACACTTTCTGGCCTCAAAACCAAAATACCAACAATATCTTCGGGCCTTTCCATTTCTTGCAGATAAATCAATGATCACACACACAACACTTTTGCACCTCTTGGGCACACACATACACAAACACATATGTGTGTGTGTGAGTGCCTCATCGAGTTAGGTTATGACTGACACAAATTTAAAAATTTAGGCCAACACGAGTTTGATTTTTGGCACTTAAACCCTCCATATGACCATACTATGTGACTCGAACCTAGGGGTCCATAGTTAAACTGATGCTAACGTCAACATGATTTCATAAATGCCATTTGTCACTCTTTGAGTGGTTCCACATGTCACCTAATTTTGATCCTACTGCCCAACCAAAATTTATGAATCTTCAAGCCACGCGACACCTTGTCACACTACCACATCATCACTGTACTGCGACATCATCACAATGTTTCCACATCACCAAGTCCACATTAACATTGTGAACCAATATTTTGCTACTATGCACCACTGGTTTTCCACTTGTGCGTCATCATCAGAGTGCCATGTCAACATTGAGGGTTTATGGGTCCACTTATAATTGACACATGTGACTGTGTTGCCATGCCACTGTGTCTAGGTCATCATGTCCACATATCATGTTCACATGTCGAGGGGAAGTCTTGACCTCTGTTAAATATTATGTAAGTATACATACTGTTAGGGTCCTATAATCTAGGAATCAAAGTGTGTTTTCCTATCTTACTATTTCATTTTGGGGGTCTGTTTGTCAACTTTAGCTTATGAGTCACTGAATGTCATAGTCTAAAGGGTCATTGAATAAATATTTATGTGAGTTAAGGTCACTGTAAATTTTAGTGTCATAAGGGGGTCTTTTAGCCCTAATTCGAATTGGTAAAGGTTTAATGGTCCATGAGGAGTCATTATTAGATTTGAAGGGGTTGTGTCATGGGTTTGTTAGTGGTTTATACTTCTCATACCTCCATCATTTCAAATTTCATCATCATGACATGAGAGGGGTTGTGGTGGCATAAAATTAAAAAATTCTTCAAGCCCTCCCTCATTTCTCCTTCATCAAAAGTGAAATTCAAGCTCTGAACTAGTTTGAGGTTTCAATGAAGGTCACATAATGCCAAAGGAGGAGGTTTAAGCTCAAGGTACGTGGTCACTGTGCTAACTGGTCAAGCTACGCAACTTCTACGCACAATATTCAAAGTCCCCACAGGGGTCTATGTAAAATATAACACTTCTCTCAAGAGATTCAATGTGATTCCAATGGAAGATGGTAGTGTGGACCTCTCCCTAGCTGGGCTAAGATCTAAAATCCACGAGCTTTTCCAGTTCAATCCATTTGCATAGTTTGTTATAACATATGTTGATGAAGACAATGATATTGTAACTACGGAATATGACAATGATCTTCTTGATGTCTCGAATCAAGGTTTGAATTTTTGCGCTTGGAGGTGTCTCTGATGAGTTAGAATAATAGGGCGACATAAAAAAAGGCACAAAACCAACCTTCAAACCCAAGAAATTTTTCAATACCCAAGGAGCAAGGGAAAGCTTTTGATCTAAGAAGTATTTGTTCAGATGAAAAATTGAAATTATTACCTAAGCCTTTATGCAAGGCAATTCTAAAATGTACCAAGGAAATTGCAAATCTTGCCTCCACCACAATAGTGGCATAATTTATAGGTGTCATCAAGATTATCTCTACTAATCTTAGACCTCTCATGGAAAGGAAACTAACAGGTGGAGAAGGCAGTGGCACTCAAACAAATAGCACCATTCCTTTCGTTAACGTCTCAGTGGAGTAGGGCACTAGAAATGCTCAACCAACTTTAGGGGAGCGCTTTGTTCCTTCACCACCACTTCCATTTGGACAAGTTCATGGTTTTTGTTTAAAAGGGAATCATGGATTTGGTGAGAATATGCATCAGACCTTTCACAAAGGTGTACAATGTGATGGTTGTGGGATGCATCCAATTATTGGCCCCCACTACAAGTCTTTAGTGAGAGATGACTATGACTTGTGCCAAAGCTGCTTCTCGGATGTTGGCAATGAAGAAGAGTATATGAAACTTGATTGTGCTTTATACAGGCCACCAACTTTATACCGGTCACCACACAAGGAATGCTCTTTTCATGGGAGACGTCACTTTCATAAGTCGCTTATTTTTTATCCTTCTAAATGTCCTGCATTTACCCCTTCTCTTGGTTGTAATCTTTGGAACTCTCCTACATCTATATATTGCTCACAAGGCCCATCTGCTAGGAAACTGGCTAATAAAGCACCTGGAAAGCTTGACTGCCATTTCATTCAAGATGTCACCATCTTTGATGGAACACAGTTTGCTCCAGGGACACCCTTTACCAAGATTTGGCATCTGCGCAACAATGGTACACTAAAGTGGCCACATCAAACCTAGCTTGTCCGAGTTGGTGGAGATGATTTGGGGGTTGGAGATGTAGTCAATCTCGAGATTCAAGAGGAAGGGTATGAGGTAGATGATGAGCTTGATGCGGCAGTTGATTTTCTTGCCCCCATACAACCTGGACGCTATGTGTCATACTGGTGTCTGATGGCACCTTCAGGTCAAAAGTTTGGGCAACAAGTGTGGGTCCTTATTCAGGTAGTACCACCAAGAGAGGAATGTCTACCCGATCTAATGGACTCTCTTCTAACTTTGAATGAAGTTGAACAAAATAATTTATCTCAAGATAAAACCAAACAGAAGACAACTAATGTTTCTTCTCAAGATACTTCTGAAAGGCCATATTTGGGTGACAGTAAGATGGATTTGGATCCCAATGAGCTTGGATGCTCATCCATGGTCGCGGACAAGGGTAAGCAACCATCTTCACTTGTTGAGGTGGGTAATTATTTTACACAATATCAAAGGGTTGATTTTCCAACAGAAATGCAAGGAGAAAACAACATAAATGTTGAAGTAACGCCATCCGATTTAGGAGCTTGTTACCCATCACCTGCTAAATCAGTTCCACTTCCAGTTAATGATGTATCTCGAGGACATATCACCGTGTCTTCCATTTCTCCATATCTTGTAGGATCTAAATCATTTTTTTTCTGGGAAAGAGACAGAAGAGCAGACTCTTCTCCATGAGCTTGAATACATGGGTTTCAATCAGAGGATTATGGATGCCAAACTACTCTGAAAACATAATTATAATTTACAGAAAACTTTTGATGATCTTTGTAGTGCAGCTAAATTTCTTCATTAAATGGAAAATAAAATTTAAGTGAGAAGTGATTGTTTATCATCTCATAAACCCTTAACCACACTATTATATGCTATAGGCACAATTGCAACAACAAGCTATGATATATATGAACAAATATGCAACTCTTCACTATCCAAATTTCTCTTTTCAGAGAAAGTTGAAGCATTAGGTATAAGATGGAAAATTAAATCTTGTCTAGCAAAAATAAAAAGAAATATTGAATATGATAAATTTGGAACCAAAAGCTTTGGAATCAAATCATCAAAGTGGTCCTATTCAGGAGGAAAATCTTCAAGATCCTATGTTAGCAGATGAAAATGGAACACCAAAAAAATCAAGGAAGACATCAACGTTTTTTTCCATATTTACCAGAGGACAAATTATTGGATGGTGTATCTGCTCATAATTGTGCTTTTGCAAAAAAGGCGAGAAAAAAGAGTTAAATGCTTTTTCAGAAATCATATTTATTATTTTATGCTATGAAATTTTGTTAGTATTTGGAATTTCAGCTTCATCTAGTCTCTAGTAGCCTTGGCATCTTGGCTGAGGCTGCCCAAAGCTAAGGTGGTATAAGGAGGACATGCTCATTTTTTCATTTGTGAAGTTTTGGCCATATGCTCTATTTTCCTTCATTTTGCTGAAGTTTGAACCTGTGTAACCAAGAACCCATTATATAAAGTTCCATAATGTCATGTTTTGGTGAAATGGTGAAGGTTTTCAAAGGCTTGAAGTATGCTGGGAATGTTGTAAGGTGAATGCAGCTAGTAGATGGTCATGTTCAATCAATTTGAAGCAGGGAAGGTTCAAACAAGCTCAAAGCCCAATTACTGCTACGCAAGTTGGGATCAGTTAGTTGGGAGGTCTACAAAAGTAGAAAAGAGTATTTCAAAGGTTCTACACCAAAACACCATCATCTCAACTAGATCCATTTTATCAATTTTGTCCAGAACAATATGCGACCATGCCAATTTGAAGACTTATGCCCTCTTTTGATTAACTGCTACGCAAACATATCAGTCAATTTTATTTTGGAAAATTTCGAGTTTTGGAACTTCCAAAATTAATTTCGGTTGTTGGATAAGTGTCGATAAGTTTAAATTTATGTAGTTTGGGTTGTTAAACAAATATTCAAACTTGGTTGATGTTTCTAAATTATATTAGTCTTGATATATCAGTTCCTATTTTTCTGTATAACTAGTAAAGATGCATTGTATCTAGCCCATTTGACTTATATGGAGTGAATTCGACCACCTAGAGTGGTAATTCAAATTTCTCATTGTATATAATGATGTAAAGACATGGAAAATAGTTTTGGTTGGTAGTGTAAGAGGCTAGACTACATTTTTTTGAAATTTTGTATCTTTTTGCCAAATGAATAGAAGAAGGAAAATGTAATTTGGACAGTGATACCTTTGTCATACTTATTGGTATGTATTTTCTCTTATGATGTGATATGTATTTATTTTAGATATGTTTCTAATATATAACTTCATACTATATAACTTCCTCATGCTCAACTTGAAAGGAGCTTTTCCATAACACATGTATTTCTCTGATTGATTCAGCTGATCATAGATGTGTCATTTTCTTCTATGGAAGTTTGAACTCATCTGTGGCTTGATGCTTAGTTTGTCATTTTTCTCTTACCTCACTCATCCTTCTGCTACAATGAATTTTGCTTGATTTCTATTAATTCTACCCATCTTGCCCCTATTTCACTTGCATCATATCCCTTATTCATTTGGCTTTGTAGCAATGCTTTGATCCTAAGTAGTTCTTCCCTGTACACGCACCTTCAATAAAAAAAAAAAAACCAAATCTTGATCAGTATAACCAACCTAAAATCTAGATCCTATCAGTCACCTAGTTAATTGATAGAAGAGCATAGTGAGAGATCCCTCTCAAAGACTAGAGGAGACTAGACCCTAGCCTAAAAGAGGTTTGTGGTTACCTTTGAAATTTATCTCCTCAACCTAAGGAAATTTACAGAGTGATAACATTTTGGTGCCATTGTCGTGGAGAAAGAGGTAACATTTTCTTTGGGTGTGAATGTCAAGGATAAAATATAATTGTTGATGGTGAACAAGAGTTGGACATCAAAAGGCTATACATCTTTCACCCGATGACTCCAATTTCAAAGGGTCCAGAAGATCAAACTTTCATGGCGGCTCCACTATTCAAAGGTCAGTAGTTTCAAGAAGTCCTGGGTAACTTAAATGTTTTCAAGATGGGTTAAAATGAAAGAAAAAAAACCATGTATGCTCCTATGGATAGGTCTCATATTCATGGATTTCAAATCCTATGCCTCATGTTGATTTGTTAACATATCTCCCAATGTTTAGAGATAAAAAAGAAGAAGATGTTGCTCTTCATTTAATTAAGTTTCACATGCATGTATGTAGACTTGGAGTTGAGTTTCATGAGTATTTCTTAATGAATATGTTTATTTCAACCTTAGAGGACAACACAAGATAATAGTATGAAGATTTACAACTATTAGTCTATGTTTGCTTAAGGATTTCTCTCCAACATTTTGTAAAAATTATAAGAAAAATTACCCTTCTATAGTGCTGATAGAAAGATTTTGTGGAAAGTTTGATGATCTTATTCAACATATGGGAGTTGACATTTATGATAAGGATTTAATGTATGATGAAATTGAAGAAGCTTTGTTCGAGTTATCTTTTCATCAAGATGGAATAATAGAAACTAGTTTCCATCACATTCAAGAAAACATACAACATACAACAATTTCTCTCTTAGCTGAAGATGAAATCAATCAAGAACTTGATGTAGATATTCATGTCCTTTCTCCTGAGATAGGTGAATATTTGCAGCCAATTTTTCAGTTTTTGTGTGATCAAGATGCAAGTAGTGAACTAGTTCATGTTGGCAGCATTCCACAATTACAAGAGGACCAGGTTCCAGAAATTGTCTCCTATCATGAAAATCAGAATGATAGTTTTCAAACAAATTTATATAATGAGACCACAACACAATTGTTTGATAAAAAAAAGGACAATCCTGACACACATAATATGGCTATCATATTTGAAGATGCTAATTAAAGTTTGGACATTTTTATAGACAAATCTATTGATTCCCTTTTCTTTGAAGTTGAACTTGAGAATGAAAGGATAGAACAAGGACTAGTTGTGAATGAAGAGTACCCTTTGGATCATTAAGACATGATAATGTTTTGTGTTTTCAAGGATACTTTTTTTGATTTGCTGTAGTCATCAAAAGAGGTGATTTTTCATGATTTTAAAGATTCAATGGTAAGTCTGTTGCAATTATCAGTTAAGGCAATTTTTGTGTTTTCTATAGGAGAATGGATTCAATTTTTATTCTGAGTTGCCAATAGATGGTCCACATAAGCATAGTCAAGGAGCCCGGGTATTGGATCAACTCTTTGATTGGTTATATTGGAGGTTTCATATTGCTTGAATCAAGCATTTGGTTCTCAACTGTTAGGGTAGATTGGTATGTACATAAATAAGCTCGTTGGGTGAGCATTTATTCAGTTTGGGATGCAATATTTTCAGTTTGATTTTAGTAGTTAGTGAGCAGTATCATTTTCAGCTTGTAAAATGGTTTTGGTTACAGAATAGGGTTGTAGTTTATAGATTGCAACAGGAAAGAGAACTAAGGAAGATGATTTTTAGATTGGAGACTTAGTGTTAAAATGGAATACCAGGAATGATGAGAAAGGAAAACACAAGAAGTTTGAGAATTTGTGGAAGGGGCCCTTCAAAATCGCTTCTTTCCATAGGAGAAATGCTTACTTGCTGAAGGACCTGACATATGAACTACTTGGAGGAGGGCCTATCAATGGCAGGCTGCTAAAACACTATCTCACTTGAGATTCAGCTGATCCAACACTCTATTGTACATACCATTTTACTTTCCAAGTACTACAAGTGTGTGTAGTCATCATTGGAACTTGAAGCTTGAGGAGAAGGCCCTAAGGTTCCAGTGATCTACTGCCATATGTAAGGTAAAGGTCAAATTAGTTAGTCAGTTGAGTTTTAGTCTTTTTGTGTTTAAATCCATTTCCCAATGGTTAGGCTAATATTCTGTAGTGTTCTTGGCACCTCACTAGGAGGCTTCCATCCCCATTGGAGCCAATGTTAGGGTGCTATAGTCTAGGAATCAAAGTGTGTTTTCCTATCTTACTATTTCATTTTGGGGGTCTGTTTGT
Source organism: Pinus tabuliformis (assembly GCA_031772625.1). NCBI lineage: Eukaryota > Viridiplantae > Streptophyta > Pinopsida > Pinales > Pinaceae > Pinus > Pinus tabuliformis. The sequence continues at coordinate 366,602,040 of CM062816.1, forward strand.
CATGTTTAGCCTATGAGGCACTAAGTGTCATAGTCTAAAGGGTCATTGTATAAAGAGTCATGTGAGTTAAGGCCATTGTAATTTTTCATGTCATAAGGGGGTATTTTAGCCCTAATTCGAATTAGTAAAGGTCTAATAGTCCATGAGGGGTCATTATTAAAGTTGAAGGCATCATGTCACAGGGTTTTTAGTAGTTTATACTTCTCATACCTCCATCATTTCAAATTTCATCATCATGACATGAGAGGGCTTGTGGTGGCATAAAATTAAAAAATTCTTCAAGCCCTCCCTCATTTCTCCTTCTTCCAAAGGGAAATTCAAGTTCTGAACTAGTTTAAGGTTTGAAAGAAGGTTTCAGACTATTGAAGGAGGAGGTTTAAGATCAAGGTACATGGTTACTGCGCAACTGTTGCACTAATTGGTCAAGATACGGAACTGCTGTGCACGAGATTTAAAGTCTCCACAGGGGTCTACATAAACTATCACACTTCTCTCCAGATGAGGGGTTCAAGGTAGGAGAATATCAAGGAGATGAGGGAGGTACATCATTAGAGGGAGAAAGACCACACCCACCACCTAGAGGAGGACCATTTGCTTCATCAGGGGGAGCTCTTGCTTCACTTTGGGGAGTTATGAAGTACTTGACCCTCAGTATTAGGGGGACTATGTAGGGGAAACAAATATCAATTTTGGTAGACAGTGGGGAAACCCAAAACTTCATCAATGCCTAGATGGTGGAGTGTAGGGGAATTCACACAAAGAAATTTGAGGGGTTCTCTGTATTAGTGGTAGGGGAATGGACCATGTAGTGCATGAAGTATGTCCCTAGTTTGACTATGACGATGGGGAACTACATAGTTACTGATCATTTCTTTGTGGTTGATTTCCAAGACACCAACATAGTGTTGGGTGTCCAATGGTTGTATTCACTAGGGAGGGTCACCACTTAGATTGGAAGAAGTTAGAGATGGAGTTTACAGGCCTAGATGGGAAGCTGGTAGTGTTGGGGTAGATGCACTCTTATCCACCCCAGATGGTCTCCACTCACAAGATGAAGGAAGATATGTGACATGGGGTATAAAGTGGGTAGTGGAGTTGATGATCTCAGAGACAGGGGCTTTGACATGACCTGTGCATCCAAACATATTGGCCTTGTTGGAGAGGCAACATGGAGTTTTAGGGAGATCCCACCAAGTAGACCACCAGATTGTGGGTTCGAGCATACTATTGAGTTGGAAGAGGGAGTGAATGCAGTGATCACTACTTTGTATAGGCACCAACAAGCTTATCGATAGAAGATAGAGATGGCCATTTAGGAGTTGCTAAGGATGGGGCACATCAGGCCTAGCTCGAGTCCCTTCGCTTCTTTTGTGGTGCTGGTGAAGAAGAAGGATGGGGCACTACGCATGTGCATCGACTAATAGACCCTCAAAAAGAGGAATTTGAAGAACCGATACCCTATCACGCACATTGATGAGTTGATGGATGAGCTCAGAGGGGCGAAATACTTCTCTAAGATAGATCTGGCTTGGGGTATCACTAGATCCGGGTGAGGGAGTAGGACATCCCTAAGACTGCCTTTCATTGCCACTACGAACACTTTGAGTTTTTGGTGATGCCCTTTGGGCTAACCAACACTCCAGCTACATTCCAGTCTTGTATGAACCACATGTTTCGTGGGTAGTTTCAACTCTTTGTTCTTGTCTTCTTTGATGACATACTCATCTATAACCGAACTTGGGAGGAGAACTTTCAATACTTGGAGGTATTAATTCTCATACGAGAGGAGAAACAACTATATGCAAAGATGTCCAAATGTGAATTTGGACTGACAAGGATGTTGTACCTTGTACATGTGATTTGGGAGGATGGAGTTAAGGTATACTAGGAGAAGATCAGGGCCATCCTGGATTGGCCAAAACCAAGGAATGTGACAGAGTTGAGAGGGTTCCTAGGAATTTCCACTTACTATAGGAGGTTCTTGAGAAGATTCTCACAACTTGCAGCGCCCCTCATCGATTTGAAAAAGAAAGGGGCTTTTGAGTGTACGCAGGTAGCACAAGAGGCCCATTAGGGGAATTTTGAGGTCTAAAATGGGCCTCCTAAGAAAAATGTACAACCAAAATAAACTTTATAAGAAATAATAAGATTTAAGATGACGATGTCAACCATGGGGGATGATTCACCATTTTTGGGTAAAAGAGTAAAAAGATTAAAAAATAATAAAATAATAAAACTACTTTTTAAACTTGTATTTTAAACTTTTCTCCCTAAGGTTTTACTCAAATTTCGAGTGGGAGTACTCTTTGGATGAAAAATTTAATTCCTCATTCAAGGAGTACCCATGTTGCATACTTTTGATGGACCCTACTACATGAAAAATGAGAAATACATGAAAAAATGTGAATGCAATCACATTTTTCATGCATTTCTCATTTTTCATGTAGTAAGGTGCATCGAAAGTATGAAACATGGGTACTCATTGGATGAGGAATCAAATTTTGCATCCAACAAGTGTTTCCACTCGAAATTTGAGTAAACCCATCAGGAGATAAGTTGAAAATACAAGTTGAAAAAATAGTTTTTTCTTTTTTCCCTCTAAAATTTGATGATGTAATCTAACTTATTTTATTATTTCGACTATTATTTTATAATTTCCTTAGGAGGCCCATTTTAGACCTCAAAATTCCCCTAATGTTTGAGCGTCTTAAGAAAGTTATGAGCAACTGTCCTGATTTGGATTTGCCAGATTTCACATGACCATTTGTACAGGAGTGTGATGCTTCTGGTGAGGGAGTTGGGGCCATGTTGACAGAGGGAGGCCATCCTATTGCATTCAAGAGTAGAAAACTGCTACCCCATGCTTGGTTGTATTCTGTCTATGACAAAGAGATGATGGTCATGATGCATGCGTTGGCCAAGTTCAAGAAATATCTGGTGGGAAACCGGTTCGAGGTGAAGACTGATCACAACACTCTTCGATTTTTCTTAGAGCAACAATCATTAGAGGAGAGGCAACACAAGTGGGTGAGAAAAATCCTGGCCTATGACTTTGAGAATGAGTACATTAAGGGAAATCACAATGTAGTAGCAGATGCACTTTCCTGGAGGCTCGCAGTACTATCTTTGATGGACGTTACTGATGATTGGAAGGCTCAACGTTTTGTTGAGTACTCTAAGGATAAGAAGGCCTGTTAGATATTGGATGGAACACATAAGGGTGACAGGTTCAGGGTGATGGATGATGTGATGTACTATAAGGAAAAAATATATTTGGTGCCAAGATCTCAGCTCAAGGAGAGGATTATGTAGGAAGCCCATGATTCCCCTCTATCACGACATATTGGGTTCCTCAAGACATATCGTGCCATCAAGGAGAGGATTGCATGGCGAGGACTCAAGGGAGATGTACTGAGATAGGTGTAGGAGTGCATAGATTGTCAAAGGAACAAGGTGGAGCTGTCACATCCTATAGGTTTACTACAACCGCTCGTCATTCCAGAGAGGAAGTGGGAGAGCATGTCCATGGAATTTATCACAGGGGTTTTGAATACACAGGGGTGAGTTTGTATTTATGTTGTGGTAGAAATATTGACCAAGTTTGCCCATTTCTTCACCATCTCATCAAGATCTTCAGTTTCTTAGGTGGGCGAGTTCTTCTTTCTGGAGGTATTCTGATTGCATGGTCTTCCCAAGACCATTGTGAGTGACAGGGACAACCGATTCATGGGAGATTTCTGGCAGGAGTTTTTTCGGCTGGTGGGGACCAAGCTCACATGCAACACCAACTATCACCCACAGACTGATGGGAAGACCGAGATAATAAAACAATGCCTGGAAGGGTATCTACACAACTATGTGGTGGGGAAATAAAGGGTGTGGGTGAAGTGGATTCATCTAGGAGAGTTCTTCTACAACACCACTTATCACTTGTCAATTGGTATGTCCCCTTTTCAAGCACTATATGGATATATGCACTTACTTTTTCTGATATGATATTTGGAGATAGGTGTGCCCCAGGGATAAGGGACTAGTTCAAGAGACTGGCTAGGAGATTCACTAAGCTCTCAAGAACAACTTGCAGGTAGCACTAAATCAGCAAAATATGTATGTTGATAGGCACATGGTGGAGATATAGTTTTAGGTGGGGGACATGGTCTACCTCCGCTTATAGCCATACTGAAAATCTTCACTTAAGAAGAAAGGGGCAGCGAAGCTCAAGCCAAGTTTCTATGGGCCATACAGAGCAACCATGAGGGTGGGAGAGGTAGTTTATGAGATGGAGCTACCTTTAGAGAGCCGGATTCACAACGCGTTCCACATCTAATGCCTAAAAAAGGCATTGGGACAAAAAGTTAGACAACTACTGAGTTGCCTCCCTTAAATGATAAGGGACGCTTAGTGTTGACACTGGATACCATACTAGACACATGAGAAAGGAGGTTGAGGAATAAGGTCATCTGGGAGAACTTGGTCAAATGGAAAGATCTGCCGGATGAGGATTCGACTTGGGAGAGCAAGCAAATATTATAACATCCAGCTTTGCAGTTGCTCGGGGATAAGCAACATTTGGGAGGGGAGGACTATAATGTCCCTTCCTAAATATTTTTCTAAGAAGAATCACAAATTTTCCAATTTTGTGACTTTGGGGCCTAAAGTAAAATTTGGAGAGAAACTTAGGAAAAGAGGGTCGAAATTTGTTCCTTAATAGAATGTGGGGGCCACTCACCCACAAATTATTTACCCTTGGTGGAGGAAATTCATAAATATTAGGAAGGGCGCTCGAATTTTTGATGGAGGGACCCACATGAGGAAGAGAGCAAAAAAGTATAAATAGGAGGGGCACAACATCATTTGGGGGCCTTTTGATAATTTGAAAGTCAATTATTGCTCTAGCTGCTTAGTAGAGTCACATAATGCTGTTCAACACTAGAGTTTTCCAAGGAGGAATCTCAACCTTTCTTCGGTGGACTTCGAGTGCCACCCTTGGAGGGATATCACATCAACCTTTGGAGTGGGAGAGAAGACCACGTAGGTGGTACAAATTCTGGGTCTGTGGGACCCAGTTTTGGAGCCACGCAGTGAATGGAGGAGAGAAATGCTAGAGTTAGGGGTTGTAGTGTTGTCAGAGCATTCTCTAATCAATTTTAGGAAAAGAAGGAATATTTACAGGGGTCGAGAGCATCATTCTGTAGCCATTTAAATTTCTAGAAGTGGGCCTACATCATCCTGTCCAAGGACTGCACAATATTTGTTGAGGTAGCTTTTGGGGTGGCTTGTGAAGGGGATTTAGGAGATGGGATTTGTGGGAGCTATATTGGAGGGGAATTGGGAGAATTTTCCAAGCTTTGGTGGTGCATCAAAATCAGCATCTGCTTCAGCTCATATTATCTACCTGTGGAGGAAGGTCAAATATTTTAGGATAAATTTTGGAGTGTCAAAACTATAGCAAACCCTTTATGGGTTTTTGACAAGGATTCTTGAAATAATTTGGAAATTTTTTTTGGGTATTTTTGAGGGGTCAAACAGGGGTCTCAACACAGCTAGTAGTGTAGAATTCTAAGGGACAATGAAGAGTTTTATAGAGGAAGCTCTTGCAGCAGTTGGGCATTGATAGATCATTAACCTGAGGCTTGTAGCTTTCCTTGTGCAAGCCCAGGTACACTCTTTATATTTCATATTGTACTCCAACAAATTTACATAATAAAATTGGGCCTATTTTGGCATGTTTGGAGCATTTTTGGTTTCTTGGTGTTTAATGAATTTTTTTGTGCTGAATTGTGTTGCATGTTTTGTTATCACTGTAAATTTTTCCATTAGGAATATTACAGTTAGATTGTTGAAAAAATTGTAAAAAGTTTTATATTTGTGCATGTGTTAATTTACTGTTATTTATATTTCGCTATGCAAACTAGTTTGTTGTGGCATTTGAATTGGTTGCGTTAGAGATTCTAATACCCTAAACTAAATTCTCCAGTGCCATGGAAAAACAAAATGGGATCATAACTACTTTGAAGGGCGAATGAATCAGAGTGTGCACAATGAAGTACAACTCAAGAGGGAGTTGTCATGTTGACCACACTTTGTCAAAAATTCCAAGGAAGCAGAATGTGAGGGCATGAAGATATTTTTTTCAAAGTTCAAAGTCATTGGCCAACACATTTTATCATTGTAAACCTAATTTCTTCAAGTTATATTGTAAATGATGCTAATATGACCATATATTTATGTAACAACACCTAGGTAAGCCTCTGATTTTGGCAACGAATTTCATCCTAGGTGTTGGATAAAGTTGTCATTGATGTCAACGTGACAGGTGCATTGTTGAAGTAAACATTTGGAGAAAAACCTAACATTAATTATTGAATAAGTCTTGTAATCCTATCCCTATGTTTAAAACCTAGCTACTTGTTGATGATTATGAAGTCCTTGTTGAAACATGGCCTTGATGCCCAAGATATTTTTCCTTGTGCTATTGTGTTCAAGAAAATACCTAATGGTTGCAACCCTTATCTTGAAACCATAACTTGTTAAATCCTAACCCTTACATTAATGTGCAAACCCTTGATGCCAAATGCACTATTGAACAACCTATGCCTAGGAATAAATTCTAAATGAAAATATTATGAAACTTTTGTTGATGACCTAAATACAAACCTTAACTATCGATGATGGAAAACCCTAAACTATTTGAAGCCCTAATGACTTATTATTTAATGAAATTGTAGCATTATGATAAATTCCTAAAGGTTGCTTGATAAATTCCTATTCCTAATCCTCTAATCCCCTAATATTAATTCTTGAATTATTATACCATCCCTCCATTAAAAATTCCTAAAATCCTAATCCTATGATCAAATCCTTATCCTAAAACAAAGCCCTAGTATTAAGTCCTCCTCTAGTTGGTTCTATATTTCATAAAAAAATGCAACTGGTCATCAATTAATTAAAATTAATTGACCCCACATGTTGAACTCTTTCACTTCAAGTCAACCCAAATGTAGGCTCTTTTCAATATACATGTCCTTTCATTATGGCAGGTTAGTATAAATAGGAGCCTATGCTCCATTTCCATGATCTACTTGGTCAAGTAAGAATGAAGAAAACTGATCTGAAATAAGAAAAAGAAAATTTCACAACTTGTGAGCCAAAGAGTAAGGGAGAAAGACATGGGTTTATTATTAGAATTCTGGTCATATTGTTTAAGGTTTTTGAGCTATCATCAAAATGTTTTTTCGGCCCTTTCTTGCAGTAGATCATTTGTAAATTGAAGCAGAATTTTAGCCAGAACCTAGGTCTTGTTTTGGATCAAATTTTATAATATCTAAAAGAGGTTAATCTCAACTTGTAGCCTTAGCATCTTGTACCTGCGATTTTGGCCTAGAAAAGGCCTGAAATTTCAACTTTATGGCATGTTTGCAATTCACCCTATTACAAGCCTTTAATTCAGTCTTGTGACCATGAAATTGCAGATTTGCAACTTTCATAGACCTCTGCAAATCGACCCTTCTACTATTGATTTGACTTATTTTGTGACAGAAAATCTCAACCCTATGGACAAAAAGGTGTTGGGTGTGTGTTATATTCTTTCCACAACTAGTCGCACGTGAGACAAGACAGAAAAATTTGGAGAGCCAGAATGGAGATGCTTTATCTGTACGAGGATGGCCCTCGAATATAAATAAAAATAAGTCCTTGAGTGGGAGATCTAAATCTAGAGGGAGATCTAAATCTCCAAGAAAACATGTAAAGATATGTTGGAAATGCGGAAAGGAAGGGCACTACAAAAAGGACTGTAGGTCTAAAGCTCATATTTTATGCTTCTGTGATTCATGATATAATGCGTAGATTTTCTAGAGAAATCACATAGATAACAAAGGGTTGACCCGTTTCGAACATAGATCTAGGTTCATCATCAAGACCAGGACAAGGAGAAAGATCAACTGACCAATAATATATAAACCTCAGAAAGGCAATGGTAAATTCCCAACGGTCAAAGAATAAAAATTAAAAGTATTATAAAAAGAAACGTTAAAGTACAAAAGTCAAATTAGTTAATTTTGAATTTTATTTTAATTTAATTTATTTTGAATTTTAATTATAAAAATTGATAGATTTTAACAATTTACAATAATTTTTTATTAACAAATTTTATATTTTATTATATTTTTAAGATACAATTATATTATAAAAAAACATGATATTATTAATAATTACAAATATATTAGAATGATATTAATTTAATTAAGGATTGCTTAAAAAATGATATTATTAATAAATACAAGTATATTATCGATTAGAATTATATTAATTTATTTAAGGATTCCTTAAAAAAATGATAATATTCATAAATACAACTATATTATCAATTAGAATTATACTAATTTAATTAGGGATTGCTTAAAAAAAAAAGCCCTAAAACAAAACTTAAATCAACCAAGAAAGAAGAAGGAAACTAAGGGGGGTATGAACAAAGATAAGGGACCCACGAGCTGCTTAACTTCCATCCATCGTCCCTATTAAGAGTTTTACTCCTCTTTTCAATTTCAATGGCTTCTCTTAATTTTTGGTGATGGAAATGATCAACCTTCACGAGAACCTTAGAAACCTCTAAGCATATATGGTATTTCGTTAATTCAACATGTTCAACTAGAGCAGAGGAGTAGGTCCTACAGTGCCTAAGGTCCGCTGCATGCTCTTGAATCCTTTGTGAAATGGAACGACTAGTCTCATCGATGTAGGGGGTTCCTGAAGAACAAAAAATTAAATAAACACCTTTCATGCATTTGGCATCAATAGGGTCTTTAATAGATCTTAAAGAGCTACGACTAAGCTCTCCTGTGACCTCCTGTGTGGAAAAGAAAACAACAAGTAGGAGAATGTTGGGTGTGTGTTATATTCTTTCCATGACTAATCGCACATGACAACTTCCCTAGTTCATTGCGCTGGGTATAGTAGTGGGGCGGTACCCCCTTGCACGGGGTTTGGGGCAACACCTAGATTTTTTTTTGGACCCTATAATAGGTGGGTTGTTATGCTCTTAACCTGCAAGACGATACCAGAATACCAAATATGCGAAGAAATATACCCAGAACATAGAATAGTGAGAAATAACAACAAGTATTTTATTGTTCAGAAGCAATGTTCACTTGCCTCTTCGAGGGAGCAACCTCCAATAGAGCAATGCTCGATTACAAAATAAGACACGATGCTCCTCGCAGGGAGTCTCTATCCTTTATATAGGATTCATACATGCAATACCATGGGGCAATACCATGGTTCTTATTAATACCATCTATCTAATACCATGGCCCATTTGCAACTAACTGTGGTCCCGTCATTAAATGCGGTTAACCACTTACAATTATTAATATGGGATTTATTGACTCTTTACTAACTATAACTATGACTCGATCCTATTACATAAATAAGGGGGTTAGGGTGGGACCCTAACATGCCCTCCCCCATAAGAATAGCCATGTCCTCAAGGCTGAAGCTATGGAAACTGCTGAAGAATAGTGGCTGGTTCCCAGGTTGCATCTTCTGGAGAGGTGTCTTTCCACTTGACTATGACTTCCTTGATCATGCCTCCACGCAGGTGCCATTCTCGTGTGTCCAGGACCTATTCAGGTTGGAGCCAGATTGATCCTTCTTCATCTAGTTCAGGTAGACTAGTTTGAATTCTGCAATTGTTCCCAATCACTTTCTTGAGGCATGAGACATGGAAAGCTGGATGGATTTTTGCAGTGGGTGGCAAAGCTAGCTTGTAGGCCACTTCTCCAATGCGCTGAAGTACTTGATACGGTTCGTAGAATTTTGGAGAGAGTTTCTGACAACCCTTGTCTTTGAGTGATGTTTTCTTATATGGTTGCAGCCTCAAAAATACCTGATCCCATTCTTGAAATTGGCATTCTAAGCGATGTTGATCTACCTGTTGCTTCATGCGGTTTTGAGCTTGATGAAGATTCTCTCTAAGATGGGTCAGCATGGTTGTGTGGTTCTGTAGGAGTTGATCCACTGCTTGTACCTTTGAGCACCCCTTGATATAAGAAGTAGGGGAAGGGGGGAGTTGACCATAAACTGCTTCATATGGAGTCATTTTGGTGGTGGCATGATAGTTGGTGTTATACCACCATTCAGCTAGAGGTAACCATTGTACCCAGAGATGTTGCTTTTCTAAAGTGAAACACCTAAGGTAGGTTTCCAGACATTTGTTGACTGCTTCAGTTTGACCATCAGTTTGTGGATGATAGGAAGTACTGAGTTGTAGTTGGGTACCTTGTAGTCGGAAGAGTTCCTGCCAAAAGTTACTAGTGAAGACCGGGTCATGATCAAACACAATGGAAGTGGGCATGCCATGCAATTTGAAGATCTGATCCAGGAAAGATTGAGCGGCCAAAGTCGGTGTAAAAGGGTGGGGTAGGGTGCAAAAATGAGCATACTTAGAAAGTCTGTCCACAACCACCATGACGATTGACTTATTTCTTGACTTTGGAAGACCTGTAATGAAATCCATAGAAACCTCCATCCATATTGATGCCGGGATGGAAATGGTTGTAATGTGCTTGGTGCTTTGACTGTTTCTCCTTTGTGGCACTGACAGATGTCGCATTCAGCTACAAAAGTAAGAATGTCCTTTTTCATGCTTGTCCAAAAAAATGATCTTCGAGTGCGAGCATACGTCTTCTAAAAGCCTGAATGTCCTGCAGTGGGAGATGAGTGTAACTCCGCCAAAATACGGCTTTTGCGGGTGGATGTTGGTGATATTACGACTTTGTCCTTGTAGCAAAGAATCTCATCCTGCGACGAGTAGCCCTCTGTGGAATTTGGATCCACCTGCAATTGATTAATGAGTTGGGAGAGTTAGGGATGTGAAAACCATTCCTTGCGAGCCTCTTCAATCCATTCTGGAATGGGAAGGGAAATTGCGAGCAGGGTACTTTCCTCCTCAAATTGGCGAGATAATGCATTTGCTACAATATTTTCGCGCCCTTTCTTGTAAATTATCTCATAATCATATCCCAACATTTTGGCGATCCATTTATTTTGTTGTGGTGAGGATAGGCATTGCTCCAAAAAATATTTAAGGCTTTGATGGTCTGTGTGGATTTGGAAGCATCGCCCCAATAAGTATGGTCGCCAGGTATCTACTGCATGTAAGATGGCCATCATCTCCTTCTCGTAGGTAGATTGTCCCAGATTCTTCCCACTTAGTTGTTGCCTTGTGAAGGCCAAGGGTTGACCTTCCTGCATTAAGACCGCCCCAATACCCGTACCCGAAGCATCACATTCAATGACAAAAGATTTGGTGAAGTCGGGTAGTGCTAAGACTGGAGTGGAACACATGGCATTTTTGAGAGCTGTAAAGGCCTGTTTTGCTTCATCATTCCAGAGGAATGAATTTTTCTTGAGGATTTGAGTGAGAGGCCTCACAATGTGACCATAATTGCAGACAAATTTGCAATAGTAGCCCGTGAGACCCAAAAATCCTCTCAAGCTCTTCAAGGTCTTAGGTTGAGGCCAATCCTGCATTGACTGGATCTTTTTGGGATCCACCCTAACACCTTCACGCCACACAATGTGGCCCAAATACTCAACTTCTTCCATGCCAAAAGAACACTTGTACATGTTAACAAATAATTTATGCTCGCGGAGCAGTTGCAAGAGCAGATCTACATGCTGAAGATGTGCGGCCCAAGTGCGACTGTAGATGAGGATGTCATCAAAGAAAACAAGGACAAATTTTCTGAGATATGGTTTGAGCAGGTGGTTCATAAGGCTCTGAAAAGTGGATGGGGCATTACAAAGTCCGAATGGCATGACCAGGAACTCATAATGGCCTTCATGAATTCGGAAAGCAGTCTTTGGAATGTCGACTTCTTTCATGCGAATTTGGTGGTAGCCTGAGCGAAGATCAAGCTTAGTGAAGAATTGAGCCCCATTTAGTTCATCTAGCAAATCATCAACAACCGGGATGGGAAATTTATCTTTGATTGTAAACTTATTAAGGGCCCTGAAGTCTGGACACATATGCCATTCGCCATCTTTCTTGAGCACCATGACCACTGGTGATGAATAAGGACTAATTCTAGGACGAATGACGCCTGCTTCCAAAAGTTCCTTGATTATTTTTTCTATTTCATTATTTTGGGTGAACGGATACCTATATGGGCGCACATTTGGTGGTTGGGCCCCTGGGACCAAAGTGATGCTATGATCATGTTCCCCTCTCGAGGGTGGAAGCTCATGAGGCTTGTCAAAGACTGGCAGATGGTTATTTAAGATCTGTTGCATCTCAAGATGAATCTGAAGAGAATTGGGTTCGAAGGCCTAGATGGAATTAAATTGAGCTATAACTCCATGATGTCCCTTTTTTAACAATTTTTCTATCCGATGTGAGCTGATGATAGAGGGAGCTCCCGCCTGGAGTCCGCAGAGGGTATGTGTGTGGTTGTTCTGCTTAAAGCTCATATATAATTCCTGGAAATCCATTGTGATTGGGCCAAGTGTGCGAAGCCATTCAACACCTAGGACAATGTCGCACCCGCCCATGTGTATGGAAAACATGTGGGTCTTTAACTGATAATTCCCCATTTGAAGTTTGACATTTTCATAGCGGCCTTCACATTTCATTGTTCCCCCATCAACAATTTGGACTTGGAAGTTAGAAACTGCTCGTACAAAACAATGCACTACTTCCGCGACTCTTTGATGGATAAAATTATGTGTACTTCCACTATCAATCAAGACTACTACTGGGCGATGCTTAATAAAACCTCTGATTTTGAGAGTTTGAGGCGAAGAAATCCCTGCCAAGGCATGCAGCGAAATAACTAGTTCTTCAGGTACATTGTCCTTCTGGTTGTCCTCTTCTTCCTCCTCTGGTTCCTCAAGTGGTGGGGCTTCCTTCGATGAACTGTGATCAGTAGCATCAATTTGAAAGAATTTGGGCTCCTTGCATTTATGCCCTGGGGAGTATTTTTCATCACAGTAGTAACATAATCCTTGCTTTCTTCTTTTCGCCATTTCTACAGGTGACACCTTTTGAACCTTGAGTGTTTGGGTAGTGCTATGAGCCTATGGGGGGCGACCCTTGGTGAAATTTGGGTGATTGAACTAGGCCGCTAACGTACGTTCTACTTCACGAGCTATCCTGCAAGCCTCCAACCATGAGGGAGGGTGGTGCAGTCAGACGTGGGCTTGTATGGCTTCTTTTAGACCACTGATAAAACATTCCGTGTAGAACTCATCTTGTAGACCTCCAGTGTGGAAAGCTAAGGCTTCAAAGGCTGTAATATATTTATCCACTATTCCTGTTTGTTGAAGCTTAGTGAGACGACCCAAAAAGGTAGAGTCATGGTCAAAGCGATCCATAAGAGATTTTTTGAATGTCTCCCAAGTCAAGGGCCTTCCATAGCAATGTTGATGCCATTGCCATCTTTCATTGTCCAAGTACATGATACATACACTAAGCTGAGTGTCATTATCCAGGATGTAATTCAGATTGAAATATTGCTCCATTTGTGCTATCCATGCTGCCGGGTGAGAGCCATCAAATTTATACATGTCCAGCTTGGGTGGCCATGGACGAGATTGTTGGTGGGTGCCAAAGAGGTGAAGAGATTGGCTAGACTCACCCTCATTGTGTTCAGTGCCAATATATGCCTCCTCGCGGGCTTCCGCCTTGCCCATAGAGAGTGCTGTAGTTATTCCCTTCAGCTGTGCTTGGATGTATTTCAAGGATGCTTCAAGGTTGTCCATCCTCTCATTCACCATAGCTTGATTTCTAGTTTGTACCATGCACCGAGCCGATTTACTTGAAATTTGGGACCGCCCGAATTTTTTGGCACTAACAATTGAATGGTACCACCTTGCTCAACTCGTCGTCCTGATTCTTATGGGCTAAGTCACTAATAAGCGCCCCGGGGGGTCTCAGAATTTTTTTTTTTTACTCCTAACGGAGTTTTACTCCTTGCTTAGGAATACTGCAGTCGCCGAATCCCGGAAATGTCAATGCTGCCAAAAGTCCTGCGAAAATTGCACCTAGGTATAGGAACCCACACAACTACTCAGATCTGGATGGCGGATTTGAGGGATCTGAGAAATCTGAATGGCTGATCTGATAGATTTGAATGGCAGAACTGATTGCTGCTGCGGATCTGATGGATCTAATAGATCTGAATGGCTGTTCTGATAAATCTGAACGGCGGAACTGATTGCTATTACTGCTGCAAAACCCCACTTGCGAGATCTGATCTGGTAGAGATTATGCGTGATCCCGAGATAGAGAAGGGAACTATGGTCTCCAGGAGTGTCAGGTGCTATAGATCGCAATATACATAAGGGTCTGACAGTAGTACTCGGCCCAATTTTTCAGGGCACTAACCAAGGAGGATCAACCGTACCCTTAGCTGTACAACCCGACTACCCTATCGTACGGGCGAGTAATCTCTCCAAGTGTTGTTCTCGGTGTACTGTAGCAGCAAAACGGCCGACGATTTATCTATGGCGAGGTTTCAAGGGAGCTAGGGGGCTTCTTATATACCCAGAAGGTACTTGGAAGATAGTCCGTGCGCGGTTCTGTCTAATGCGCTACTACTCGAAGGGGTACCCACAGGGGTTACATGGGAGTCCAACAAGCATGACCACCTCTTGTATTTCCTGTGCGCATGCCTCCCCAAATCCGCAGGTTTATGTGCTCAATGACAGATCCCGTGGTTTAAAGATGCCGGAACACGTCTCTAGCCAAAAAAAAAATTGCTAAAAAATGGAGATCCCTCCAGCCCTGGAAAGTGCTTTGATACCACTTGTTATGCTCTTAACCTACAAGACGATACCAGAATACCAATTATGCGAAGAAATATACCCAGAACATAGAACAGTGAGAAATAACATCAAGTATTTTATTATTCAGAAGCAATGTTCACTTGCCTCTTGGAGGGGGCAACCTCCAATAGAGCAACGCTCAATTACAAAATAAGACACGATGCTCCTCGCAGGGAGTCGCTATCCTTTATATAGGATTCATAGATGCAATACCATGGGGCAATACCATGGTTCTTATTAATACCATCTATCTAATACCATGGCCCATTTGCAAGTAACTGTGGTCCTATCATTAAATCCAGGTTAACCACTTACAATTATTAATATGGGCTTTATTGACTCTTTACTAACTATAACTATGACTCGATCCTATTACATAAATAAGGGGGTTAGGGAGGGACCCTAACATGGGTGGACCTATCTATGGTTTTGTGCATGGGTTTTGCACATGGTTTTCGGCATGATGATTTTCTACCCATTGTGTTTTGTAGATCTGGTCAAGGGAACTAGGGTTATGTTCTAATCCAGGGTTAATGGATTGAGGTTTATGAATGTTTCGACATGTATATATATGTATTGTAACATTGAAAGGAATATAATGAAAAGTAAATATGGTAGCCCCAATTTTGGGATCCACGGGAAATTCTCTATGTATTTTTTTTATGTTCTTGCCCTTGTATATTTTCTATTTTAAGAATTAATTTGCAAGAAATTGCTGTATAGGGTTAAAAAATTCAAACAGAAGCCTTGTTTCTATTGAAAGAAAGAAGCGTGGAACAAGAGGACCCGTGGAAAAGTATTAACACTTGTCACAAGACCTATAGAATTGAGTCTATTGGATAGTGTAATTATCTTAAGACAACGTGTTGCAGCCTTGTGGACAAAGTCTTGTAACTCAAATCTGAAAAGTAATAGATTCAATCTTGTGGAAGCGTGGAACTGAGTAGAGGACCAGTGATTATACCTCATATCTGTGACTTGACTTGGAGCAGAGTTGACCTAGAGCATATTTAACCTGGAACAAACTCAACTTGGAGAAACCTGAAGCAAACTTGAATACTTTTGGAGAATCCCTCTCGGCGATATTTGATGAAGCATGCTTTATAAATTATATGTGTAGAACCTTTTGATAGACTTTGAAGCTAAAGAGTTGTTGTAGTCCTTTTTTTAGCATTCGTTAAGTAAAATTTTTGAAGACCTATATAGCAGAACTTGGAGCACTAGTAAATCACTTCTTGAAGCACTGAAGAAACATACGTTTGGCTTGTTGATTGGAACTAGACATTGAAGATGTTTGGAAACCCTAATTGAAGCATTCTTGGAGACCTTTGGAGCATGATTGAAGCTCTCATGGAATGACCTTGAAGAAAATTAGGTAGGAAATATGAAGAGTTTTGAAGATACCTTTTGTGTATCATAAAGTTGTCATTATTGAACGAAGGGTTATTGAAGATTGATTGAGAGAATTGTTGAAGACATTGGTAAGGCTTATTGCAGAAGTTTTTAGAAGGCCTTGAAGAACCATTCAACCTACATTAAAGAGCTGAATCAGATTGATAGGGTTGGTGTCCTAGAGGATAGGTGTCCACAAAAAGACCAGGTTGGAGCCTGTATCAATGAAGAGGGTTGGATCTCTAGAGGTTGGAGCCTCATAAAGACAAGGTTTGATCCTCAGAAAAAGAACAAGTTGGAGCTTGGCACCATACAGGTTGGAGCGTGGTAGATTGAAGATTGGATTCTTCATCTAGGTTTGGAGCCCTAAAGCATTATTGTTCTTAATTTTTTGTAAAGAGGATTAGAGTCTCTTTTCTGTATTTAAGCTTCTGTGATCCATAATGAATTAAACAAAGTCTTTTGGTAGAAATCACATGAGAGAATTTTTTGGACGACGCGTTTCGAACCAACACGTGTGGTTCATCATCAGGACTAGATGAAGAGGCAGACCATGGCAAAGGCTTAAATAGAGAGCAATGTAGAGACATAATTTCAAGTAACGGCTATATTTGAACAATAATGTTTAAATTATAATATTCATTTATTAATATATTAAAACAAATATCGGATTAGAGTCCTCGTCAACCTGATTAATAAAATTATTTATTCTATATTGTTCATTTCATATTCTATTTATAAGTGATCTATACCGGTAAAGTAACAATTATAAAATAAATATTGATTCAGCCCCCCTGCTTAGTATTTACAACACTAGGAAGTTATTTAACCTCACTAAATTATGTGTGTTTCTAAACACGGATAATCGACAAAGTTTTTCTTCCAGCTTAAACCCCAAAGCTAGGGTGGGATCTATTCACAACGTCTTTGGGGAGTCCTAGTGTTATATCGAGTCTTTGTAAAAGTGTGTTTGGGAATAATTTAAGCACATTTAGCTAAATTGGGTAAATTATTGGCAGAATCATCACTTTACAAATGATGCAGGAGAATCCGGCACTTGTCATTAAAGAGGAATACAAAGCAGAGGAAGCAAGGAGGATGTGGACCATCGAGAAAAACAGGGGATAATTCTGTTTAAAACAGAGAAATGATGGAGCGGATAAGTCTCTCAAAGACTTAATTCAATGTAATTTCCCACATATGCATGTATGCATACAGGTAGAATTAAGGTTAGTTGAGTAATTGTGGGGAGAAATCGTGCATCTTAAATGATCCACGACTGTTGTAATCTCTTATAAAAAGAGAAGTCTGTGTGTGTGATAGATATAGAGAGTAATAGACAAAAACCTGTGAAAACAGAGTATTCCCAATGTAGTTGAGAGGAGAACTGTTACTAAGGCTGAAATGCCTTAGCATGTAACTATGTCGTGTATAATAGAAAGTGTGTGTTTAAGTGTGCACCTGTGTGTTATGTAATTATGCCTTTTTCAATTCTGTTATGTATATGTGCATTGAGAGCTTGAATCCCAGTTGTGAGTGTGTTGATCGACCATCGATCACTGAAGGATCGATGGCGATCCAAAGATATATATTAATGAATGTTGTGTGTGTCGTAGCAGAGCATGGCAGAGAACTATGTTTAACACAGAAATCCATCAAAAGAAGTGTGAAGGGTTGAAGAATGAATGCACAGGAGTCATATCGCGTCGGTGAAGTCATTTGACATAGTTTTGGTTCCGCGAACGTAAATCCAACTTACACTAAGATTTAGCACAAAACACAGTCGAATTTGGAAATCTGGACTTGAAATTTTATAGACGGGAACCTATACCCTTATCAGGTCCGTAAGGCTTTATCGCATCGGTGGAAGGCCCTGGTTATTAATGGAACCAGCCGTGGGGCGATTGCGATTGTGATGATGCAATAGATCGTGAACCGTCGGATCGAGATTCAGATCGATGGTCCAGATCTAATTGCTAATCGCATATCGGAGCAGTCAAGGGACAATGCAATGACAGACTATGGAACGCCGATAGTGCGATGGCCAAAATAGTGATACACTGATAGTGATAAAGTGCCGATTGGCAATTAACGATCAGAGTGATCGCTTATCAGAGGTCGGAGGAGTGGCATGGTGGAAAGTCTAGCGATGAACGGAACTGCTGATATTTATAGAAGCGGATGGATAATATTTGAGATCTAGTTTTGTGTTCTACTATTTCATCAACAAATGTGCTTAAATTATTCCTAAACACACTTTTACACATAGACCCTCAATAATTTACCCAATTTACTTCAGGTATTGTTGTTGTAGAGTTGACTACTAAATCATCACTTGGAATTCCCATTGTTTGAACTACAACATATGAATATGTTTTAACTTCTATTGGGTTCTCATCTTCTTGAGTTGTGATATTGAATGCATCGGTATTTGTTCCTTTATCTTTTACTTGGATTGTTACCACTGGAGACTTCACTACTTCTTCTTGAGTAAGTTGTTATAACTTGTCATTTAGTGATTTTTTGTCACTTTTGAGCTTCTATATTTAGGTAAGAAGGGATTGGTTATGATTCCTTAGGCGTAATATCTTTTCGCCTTCTAGATTGTTGATTTTATTCTTAGTATCCTCCTCACCTTTTAAATTTGATTTGTTCTAATAACCTTTGATTAAGGGTTCTTAAACTAAAAATTTCTTCTTTCTTTTCTAATAGATTCTTGTTGAATTTCTTCTCTAGACATTCTTTTTATTCTCCTAATTTATTCTTTGTAACTTTTCACTTCTTAACCTTCTCAAGTAATTTTTGATTATGGTCCCTTAGATGCCAAATTTCGTTATTACTTTTTGTTGATTCTTTATAAAAATGATATTTGAGATCTTTGTATTTCTTTTCCGATGCTTCATTCCTTTGTTATAGTTTCGAGAGATCTTCCTTTAATCTTTTCATTTGCATCTGCTCGTTATCTTGACGTTCTTCTATACTAAATAATTTCCTACATGTTGGACAACATAAATTGCAATATTTTGAATCCACTGGTACCCAATTTATGTTTTACAAAATGGGCATCTAGTCCAAAATATTGACTTGTTTATGGAATTCATCTTTAGTTTAAATTCCCCTTATAACTTCACAACTTGATCAACACTCTTGAGTTGAATTCTAAGATTATTTATTAATTTCAATTGACCCCTTTTTTTATTTTTTATTTTATAATATAACACATTTTTTAAAATCTTTTTTATTTTATTTTATTTTAAATAATTGATTCCAATTATTTTCAAAGACTTCCAAACTCCTTAATATTCTTCTCCCTCTTTAATATACATTTTAATTCTTATATTTATTTTTTCACTTTATTTTATTTTTAAATAATCTTTTTTTCCTTCAAAAAAATATATATATGTAAGCCTTCCTTTTAATTATTTTCTTATGATATGAAGTTTTCATAAGTTATTTAAATCAATAATTTCAATGTTTACTCAAGTGCAAGATTCCAAATGACGTGGTTAGAATGTCGTGTCTTATACCAAATGAAATTTCAAAATTGCGGACAATGAAATTGTTGTGGCACAACGATGACAGAGCAAGGTCAAGGCAAACTATAGATAGGTTTTGCATGGACGTGGCTCAACTACTTGTGGAGGGTGTAGTGACTTATCTGCAAGGAAATTGGCGATAGAGTAGGCAAATGGTGGTGGTTTCTACAACACAGAAGGGATGAATGACAATTATTCAACCATACATTGACTAAGCTCAAGCCAAGATGGATCAGATGGCGAAGGTCATGACTCTGTCGGGTGATGGTTGCGCGGGGAGTTGCGACTGTTAAGTAGGGGGAATGGATGCTTGTGATGGAAAATGCGGTGGTAGGTTGGAACGAAAGTTGGGTTGAAGACATTGCATGTAGGGGATGATGATTGAGACAAGGATTTGTTGGAGGCGGCAGTGGTAGTTGGGCATTCGACAGGGGTCGGGTGGCTGCGTCAGCTTGGGATGGAGTCTACAGGCTGAATACGGAAACAATGGGACTGTGCAGTGTTTCAACCGGTAGAATAGTGTTGTTGCTGCATATGCTGGAAGATTTTATTGTGACCAAAACTCTTCTTGACATTGGTGGTACCCAAGCTGCAACTACAATTGTCACTGTAGTTGAGGCAACGTTTGTGGACGTGTCCGACAACAATGGTGCTGGGCAACTATGGCCACGACAACATGGACGATGACCTTGTTGAGAATGCAACAAGATGATGGAGCTTAGTGGAAAGAAGTCGCCTTCACTAAGTGGGCCCGTAGGGTATTTTTGGCGCAAAGTCTATATTTAGACTATGTCTATTTTTAGACATATGGATCATGGCCTATGAGTTGCAGGATGTTGTTTATGGATGATTGGTCATGTTGGGAAAAATAGATGGACTTATATTTCTGGTTCACAGCGGAGTGATCAAAGTCTATTTTTAGACTGCCAGGCTAAAAATAGAAAAGTCAAATATTATTGTCTCATAATAATATTTAGACTATAAACTTTATCTTATCCTCTTGGAGCACTTCAGTTTGAGCTACAGATGTGGCACATGCAGCTGTCAGAAGGAAATACACTTTTCTTATGAGTCAGTTGAGCTATTGCATGTAGGACATCAGTTAGAACTCATGCATGTGAGTTTTGTGGAGTTGGATGTGGAGTTTTGTTCAGTTTGACTTGGTTAAACTAGTTGTAATTAGTCTAACTGCAAATAGACTAGTGATGAGTGATGTGAATTAATTGATTAAATTAATTCACTAATTATTAACTTATAAAGCAACTGAAGAATACATCAGTTAACTCAGTGCATGTACAGTTTAGTGGAGACAGGTGTTAGAGGTTGAGATTGCTATCAGTTGTGACTATAGTTGTGCATGAGATCTTGCACAATCAATGGATTGAGTATGCCCATGAGGATTGCTCAGCATATGCCCAGTGAAATAGCCCGTGCTGATGTGATTTCCAGTGTGAGTGATTTTCACTTGGTATTGTGCAATAGAGGCAGGCAAAGCAATGGAGAATATTTGAACCTGTGACCTGTTGAGATCTGAGCTAGTTTTGTGTGTAACAGGTGGAGATAGTATTGAGTACTTGTGAGGAGTATTGTACTATGTATTGTTACATGTTCTCAATCATTAATATACAGATAGTGTGGGGTTTTCAGTTGTAAGCATTCCCTGGGTTACATACTGTGTTAATGTGTGAATGCTATTGATGTTTCATTGTTTTTGATGCTGCTAAATTGATGATCAACATAGAGGAGCTTATGTATTATGCATGTATTCCGCAATAGTGTATAATCGGGATAATCTCTATTAATACGTGTTTATTATTCAAAATTTCTACATGGTATCAGAGCTGTTGATCATCGGATCTACTATTCAGGAAGTGTTTGCATTCTATTTCTTCAGGCAGAGTCTGTAATCGGGCGAGGTAGCCTCTGGATTCATCCTTCCTTTGGAAGGTGAGATATCCAGTAAAAGCCCATACAGTCAATCTCTGTATGAGAAATACTTTGTTCTCACGAATCTTAGATCAGAGGCGGTTGAGTTTGGAGCTGGTGGAATTCGATTTTGCAGCAGTGTTTTCTTGGTATCAACATGGCAATGTCTTTCAACGGATTGCGATTGGAGTATGCTCTTGAGGGCAGCTCAAACTATATTGCATGGAAGGACAAGATGGAGGTAGTGTTGGATGATAATGGGCTGAAGGATTTCATAGAGGCTGATGTCCCAAAGCCTACTGATGCTGCGCAAGTTGATGCTTAGCAAAAGAATACAGCAAAGTGTCGAAGGATTCTGTTGGAGGGCGTGAAGGATCACATTGTGTCTAGCCTGCATGGAAAGGCTTCTCCATACTTGATGTGGAAAGCGTTGACAGATCTATTCCAAAGCAAGAGCGATCAGAGGAAGCTGGTGCTCAAGGATAAACTCAAACATCAAATGTGAGAAGGGAGACAGTATGCCCAAGTATCTCATGAAGTTCACTCAGTGAAGGGATGAGCTGGGAAGTGTGGGGGTGACTGTTGATGATGAGGACTTGGTGAGCTTGGCTCTCCTTGATCTTCTGAAGAGTTGGCATTCCTATCAGGACTCTGTCAATGGTCGGGAGAAATTGCAAGGATGGGAGAGACTTTGGTCCGATCTTGTGCAGGAGGAGATTAGGCGGAATACCAGGGACGGATCTTCATCAAAGGGACCTGATGAAGAAAATTGCGCTTTGGCTGCCAAAGCAAAGAAGGGGAAAACAAGAAAGCTTCTCAATCTGGTGCAAAAGGCAAGAAGCAGGACATGTCCAAGGTGAAGTGCTTTCACTTCACCAGCACGGACACTATGCCACTAATTATTCGCAAAAGAAGAAGAACAAGCAAGCTGTTGGATCTGCAGCAGGAGAGGCTCTAGCCTTGCAGTTTGAGCTTGATTTTTCATTGATCGCATGATTAGTTTCAAGTGTGATGGGATCGGTATGGTTCTTGGACAGTGGTGTGTCTTTTCACATGATAGGAGATCGCGATTTGTTTTCTGATCTGGAGGACAAAGATCTTGGAGTGCACATCGAGATGGGCGACGATGGTAGATACAGTGCGACTGG
Organism: Pinus tabuliformis; assembly: GCA_031772625.1. Lineage (NCBI taxonomy): Eukaryota > Viridiplantae > Streptophyta > Pinopsida > Pinales > Pinaceae > Pinus > Pinus tabuliformis. Next base: position 366,624,868 of record CM062816.1, read on the forward strand.
TATCGGTACCATTTCCTTTGAGAGGGAGTCTGGTAAACCCTTCGTATTGAAGGAAGTGATGCATGTTCTAGGATTGGACAAGAATCTTATCTCTGTGGCGATGTTAGAAGACAAGGGATATGATGTTGTTTTCAGCGAGGGAAAGGCTTTCCTGCGCAGCAAGACAACTGGAGAAACCTGGAAGATAGGGGTTCGAGTGAGGAACCTTTATCAGTTGCATGTAGATGGATGCGCAGAAATGGCATGCAAGGCAGAAGGATTGGTGAGCTGGGATGATGGTGAGATGTGGCACAGGAGATTGGGTCACCTTCACCATGGAGCCTTGAAGATACTGCAGCAGATCACTACAGGGATTCCTAAAGGCACTCTTGCACAGTCAGATCAGTGCAAGGGGTGTACTTTGGGAAAGTTTGTGAAAGCCACATTTCACGAGAAGGATAGTCGCGCCACAACGATCCTGGAGAGAATTCACACAGACGTATGTGGATCTTTCTCAGTAGCTTCGACAACAAAACACAGGTATTATGTGATTTTTGTTGATGATTTCTCTCATAAGTGCTGGATTTTCTTCATGCAGAAGAAGAGTGAAACATACTCAAAGTTCTGTGAGTTCAAAGCACTGGTCGAGAAGGAGTCGGGGAAGAAGGTGAAGGCTCTTAGGAGAGATAATGGTGGTGAATACATCTCTGGTGAGTTCAAGGATTTCTGCAGTGCAGAAGCGATTCGAAGAGAGCTCATAGCTCCCCATAACCCACAACAAAACGGGGTTGCTGAGTGGAAGAACAGAATGATCATGGGTGCTACACGGGCGATGTTGCATGATCAGGGCCTACCCCTTCACTTGTGGGCGGAAGCATGCAATACAACAATTTATGTGCAGAACCGTTATCCTCACAGGATACTTGGTATGAGTACACCCGAGGAGGCTTATTCTGGTAAGAAGCCTGATCTTTCTCATTTGAGGATTTTTGGTGCTAACATTTACATGCATGTGACGAAGGATGCTAGGAAGAAGTTGGAGCCGACTGCAGAGGTTGGGATATTTTTGGGGTACACTGATATGCCCCACAACTATCGTGTGTATTTGCTAGACAGTGGTAAGACTGTTGTGCAACGGGATATAAAATTTCAGGAGGAGAAAGACATGAAGTGTTCGCTTGAGAGGGAGCTACACTTGCATGCAGATGAGGAGCTATTAGTTCCTAAGGATGAGCTTCAGGACGTGGATCAGCTATAGGATGAGGTTCATGGAGTGGAAGAAACCACTCATGCAGTGCCAACCATCAGAGGGCGAAAGCGCTTGACAGAAGCTTAGCGACTGGCTCAAGATGCAGAGAAAGTTGTAGGACCACCTACAGCCCAACGCAGGCAGAGACAGTCACCTGATCGGTACACTGGATACATGGCTCTTGTGAGCAAATGTGTTGTGACTGAGCCATCCTCTTTCGAGGAAGCTGTGGAGGATCCTGCATGGGTAGACACCATGGTGGAAGAGTGTGATTCGATTGTCAGAAACAGTGCATGGGAGATTGTTCCTAGACTGGAAGGGAAATCAATGGTGGGTTCGAGATGGATCTACAAAGTTAAGCAGGCAGCTGACGGGAGTGTGGAGAAGTACAAGGCAAGATTTTTTGCCCGAGGCTTTTCACAGATAGAGGGGATTGATTATGAGGAGACCTTTGCACCTGTCGCAAGGTATTCTTCCATACGGACGATTCTTGCTCTCTTAGCGCAGATGGGATGGCACATTCATTAGATGGATGTGAAGACTGCGTTCCTCAACGGAGTCATTGAGGAGGAGGTGTAGATTGAGCAGCCTGAAGGTTTTGAGATCTTCAACAGTGAGTCGCATGTGTGCAGGCTTAAGAGAGTGCTCTATGGGTTGAAACAAGCACCACGTGCTTGGTACACACGGATAGACATCTATTTCACCGGACTTGGATTCTCTAAGAGTGAGGCGGATCCTAACCTATACCAGATTGTGGTGAAGGGTAAGCTGCTTATCATTGTACTTTATGTAGATGATTTGATTATAATGGGTGATGAAATGTTGATACTTTCATGCAAGGATGATCTTGCTAAGGAGTTTGAAATGAAGGACTTGGGCCTCCTTCATTATTTCCTAGGATTGGAAATTTGGCAGCGCAGTGATAGACTATTTGTTTCTCAGGGTAAGTATGCTCGGGAGATACTGGAGAAGTTCAACATGCATGGCTGCAAGCCTGTTGATACTCCTCTTCCTGGAGGTTGGAGGAAGGAGGATGCCACCTCGGCAGAAGAAGTGGATGCCACTGTTTATCGACAGTTGGTGGGGTCGCTTATGTATCTGGTCAATACACGACCCGGTATATGCTATGCTATTAACCAACTTTCACAAGCTATGGTTAAGCCTACCAAGCTCTTCTGGAAGGCGGGCAAGCATGCATTGCATTATTTGAGAGGCACATCGAGATATGGATTGTGGTACAGACAGGAGGATGAGGTGAAGCTATGTGGCTTCATGGATGTAGATTGGGTAGGGAGTCCAACGGACAGAAAGAGCACATCAGGAGGGGTATTCAGTATCGGGTCGACAACAGTTTCTTGGTATAGCAGGAAGCAGAGATCCGTGGCACTCAGTTCAACAGAGACCGAGTATATGGCAGCAAGTTTGGCTGCATGCGAGGCTATATGGATGAGGAAGATCTTGGTTGGTTTGTTTGGTTCTCACTTGGATTCTACTGTGATTTGCTGTGATAACCATAGTTGCATTAAACTCTCAGCTAATCCTATATTTCATGATAGATCTAAGCACATTGACATCAGGTACCATCATATCAGAGATTGTGTGCAGCGGAGAATCATGTTACTTTCATACATTCCAACGGAGGATTAGGATGCTGATATCTTGACGAAGGCGCTCACCAGGAGCAAATTCGAATACCACTGAGGTAGGATAGGGGTTGCTGATAATCCATATCTTGTTGAGAGGGAGTGTTGAGAATGAAACAAGATGATGGAGCTTAGGGGAAAGAAGTCGCCTTCACTAAGTGGGCTCGCAGGGTATTTTTGGCGCAAAGTCTATTTTTAGACTATGTCTATTTTTAGACATATGGATCATGGTCTATGAGTTGCAGGATGTTGTTTATGGATGATTGGTCATGTTGGGAAAAATAGATGAACTTCTATTTCTGGTTCACAACGGAGTGATCAAAGTCTATTTTTAGACTGCCAGGCTAAAAATAGAAAAGTCAAATATTATTGTCTCATAATAATATTTAGACTATAAACTTTATCTTATCCTCTTGGAGCACTTCAGTTTGAGCTACAGATGTGGCACATGCAGCTGTCAGAAGGAAATACGCTTTTCTTATGAGTCAGTTGAGCTATTGCATGTAGGACATCAGTTAGAACTCATGCATGTGAGTTCTGTGGAGTTGGATGTGGAGTTTTGTCAATTTGACTTGGTTAAACTAGTTGTAATTAGTCTAACTGCAAATAGACTAGTGATGAGTGATGTGAATTAATTGATTAAATTAATTCACTAATTATTAACTCATAAAGCAAATGAAGAATACATCATTTAACTCAGTGCATGTATAGTTCAGTGGAGACAGGTGTTAGAGGTTGAGATTGCTATCAGTTGTGACTATACTTGTGCATGAGATCTTGCACAATCAATGGATTGAGTATGCCCATGAGTATTTCTCAGTATATTCCCAGTGAAATAGCCTGTGCTCACGTGATTTCCAGTTTGAGTGATTTTCACTTGGTATTGTGAAATAGAGGCAGGCAAAGCAGTGGAGAAGATTTGAACCTGTGACTTGTTTAGATCTGAGCTAGTTTTGTGTGTAACAGGTGGAGATAGTACTGAGTACTTGTGAGGAGTATTGTACTATGTATTGTTACATGTTCTCAATCATTAAGATACAGATAGTGTGGGGTTTTCAGCTGTAAGCTTTCCCCGGGTTACATACTGTGTTAATGTGTGCATGCTATTGATGTTTCATTGTTTTTGATGCTGCTAAATTGATGATCAATGTAGAGGAGCTTATGTATTATGCATGTATTCCGCAATAGTGTATAATTGGGATAATATCTGTGAATAAGTGTTTATTATTCAAAATTTCTACAGACCTCAGGTAGTTAAGTTGTCATTTTGTTTTCTTTTTTTCTTTTTAATTTTTTCAAGTCCATTTTTTTTAATAATATTATTAGTTTTTAATTTTTTTTTATTATTATATAATTTCTTTTTCTTTTTATTTATGAATGTATAAGTAGCTCTCCTTTATTATTATTATTTTGTTTTTTCCTTTCAGATCTTTGATTTTATTATTATTATTAATAAATTTATGCCCAAATCCCTGATGGCGAATCTGGTAGAATGGAGAACCTCCAACTATATAGCACAATTCTTAATTGCGATGACAAATACGTTGAAGAAGAATTCAATGGCCAATGGCTCGAATTAGAGAACGTGGCTCTGATACTAATGTAACAAAAAAATTTCGCATACTCAGAGGAATTCTAGGATACCAATGTAACGAACAAAGTTCGTTTACACAACAGAATAATCTTCAAAATACTTCAAAGATGTAAACATACATTACAAGTCAAATAATGTATATTGAATAGTGTATAAATAATTGATGAGATGATTACAAATGAGGGTGAGGGCCTACTTATATACCCTAGGCAGGTACCTGCTCACCAATGGTCATATCCTTAGAGACATGCATCTTCATTAACTAATCACTAATTAATTAATCATTATTAGTATTATTAGTATTATTTATATTTGTATTATTTATATATAATATTCATAACATTTTTCTTCCACTGATCTGTGGCATGTATTAGATATCGGTGATCAAATTGTGAGCTGAATATTGATTAATAATTGTTATTTCATTTATTGACGGTAAGAACGTTCTATTGATACATTCTATCTTAGGTGATCTGATTCACTATATGATCTAACAATTTTCTTGAGAATATAATAGATATTTACAGGTACCCTAGCCCTTGGGCTCTAAGTTCATAGACTACGGGGAAAAGATGACTATGTTTGGGCTTTGAGATTTCTTTATGGTATTTGATTTTGTAGGAGGGATTCAACCAATATTTATTTTTTGAAAATATACTCATCCATTCCTATTTATCCAAAATTATTTCTCCAAAAATTTTAAAATTTTGTAAATATTGTATATTTGTAAATTATTTATAACGTATTTGTTTTGCAACAATTGGGGTTTTATTATTTTTAGGGTTTTAATTTTTTGTATATATTTTTGGTGTTTGACATTTTTGATTCATTTTTGCACGTGAACTTTAAGTTTCTCTAGAAGATTTTCACTAGCATTTTGAGGCAGATCTAGGCCTAGGAAGGCAAGATCTAGTCTCCATTCATCCTCCAGGCCCAACGTCAGCCATTTTTGTAGCAAATTTTTGGACAAAATTTGGTTTTCAGGGTTTGAATTTTTTTTCAAGGTCTTGGGCCTAGCTATTTTCCATTTTCAACCTAGCCAAAAGGCCTACGAGCCTCCCAGGGCCCCAAACCCTTTCCTTTGCATAGGCCACAAATGTTTAGGGCTATTCACGGGCCTAAAATGTCTGCACACCCCCTTTGGAGGAGCCTTCCAACCATTCTATGGCCTCGAACCCCCTTCTCGTCCCCTACCATGGCCTTTAGAGGCCCTCCTCCCTCTCGATCTCCCTCTAGCCCCTAGCTGCATCCCCCTAAGGGTTGTAAACCTAACTTTCTAGCCCTCCTAGGGATTTTTCTGCCCCTGCGTTAGCCTCTAAGAGCTTGATTTCAACCTTACAGGGATTATTTCCCCCTATTGTGGCCTCATCTTCCCCTTTTCCCTTGGTCTCCATCCTTGTTTTTCCCTTCTAGCGCTTTATTTTTCATTCCTAGCCCTAATCTTGGGGTTTTCTAGCCTTCTAGCTGTTGCCCTATTATTGTATTCAATCATCTCTAGGTTTTGCATTATTTTAGTGGGTTAACATTGTGATTTTTCAATGATATTAGAGCTAGCTTGGTGGTTGCAGGTCGTCAAATTCATTGGACGTCAATCTAGCCTTCAACTAGGCCTCAAGACCTCTTGGTTTTCTCTCTAACCCTCTTGTTTCACCACTATGCTAAATTTAAATTATGAAGTAATTTATGACAAAAATATAATTAAGTCATAAACACATTTTTTACAAGCCTAAATTCATCAATAAATCACCTAGTGCATTAAGAAGTAAGCCTAAGTTAATTTTGAGTACATATAAGTGGTTTTCTTGTAGGTTGATTGGTTGGTTTCAGCCACATAAAAACCCTTACAACAATAACAAATTTTCATAGAAGTGGCATAATAACTCATTGATAATCATATTTCATCATTATATTGTCACTAGCTCTCATTGGGCTTGCTTTTCCATGCATATTTGATCATTTTCTGAAGGTCGTAACAATATTTTAAGGTCTGAAATTTACTGCATAAGGTATGATATAAAAATTACACCAGTGTTAAAAGTGTTTTAAGGTCACCTAATCTCATTTGTCCTTTGTTTCTACATCTTGCGGATCTTAGATAAGTGTTAAATTAATTAGTTGGGTGATTTTCTTGTCGCTACAATCATATGTTATTGGTTAATCCATATTGCATTTTTGCATAACCATCATCTATTTTCACTCTTTCATTAACACACATAAGTGCTCTAATCAAATTAATAAGTGTTAAATGTGATTCATTGCTCTAAGTTACATCGTGGATAAATTCTCTTATTTTATCATTGCTATATTGTTATTGGATAAGTGGATTTATTGCTCATATTATATATCTAGTTGACATATTGGTAATTCATTTATCAATTGAGCTATTGTCTATTGGCATTATCTTCTAGCACCATTAATTAAATCACTTTTCTCTTGTGGTTGAGATTGTAATTCATCCATTGTTTAAGTACATCATTGTTGGTAATTGAAGATCATTGTAATTGAGTACTTAAGTAATTAAATAATCTCACCTTAAGAGAACTCTCACTTTGCATTTTCATATTAGGACTATCCTTTTGCATTAATTAATTAATTTCTAAGCATAAGCTTGGTTGATAAAGAGATAGGCCCACCTTTCTCATCTAGCTTGAGGAGTCTAGCACCTCTTTAGTAGTTAACATAGTGACATTGCAGTTGTCAGAGCCATAATCTCTGTAGCGCCATGGGAATTAGGTGGTTAGAACCCTAGGGAAGGTATCGTTAATGAAGCCTCAACTTGCTTTCCCCCTATTTCTCTCTGACAACTTAATTTAGAGACTAGCTTCAAAACAATTAAGAGGAAGGATACTCTTAGATATGCATATAACTTAAAATAAACCAAGATCTTGCATCTCACTTAGATCATAGGATTTGCATCTCATTTAGGATAGTGAAGCATCCTTAAGCAACAATTGTTCATCTTGTAACTTTGTAAATAATTTGTCTTAAGCTAGTAGTTGACTCCATTTTAAGGCATTGGTCTTCCACAATAATCTAATAAAATCATTTATCTTTCTAATTCAACTAAGTTGCAACGGTTGAACTCTCTCAACCACCGAACCATACGATTGATAAGTCCATATATATATATATATAGATGGTTTCGATAAAGCCATATATATAATAATCGTCCATTTCAATTAAATACATGATTTGTTTTTTAATGCCCATATGTTATAAAAAAAACCTTTCTATGGAATTTGTTTGGTAACACAACCATATTGGTTGGGAAATATTTTGTTGTATATGAATATTATAACCATTTAAATATTAGATGTGATTTATTTATATGGTTATTTTAATAACCTTTTTTAAATAGTTTAAATAGTTTTGTTTTATTATGGGATTGATTTCATTTATATATATATATATATATATATATATATATATATATATATATATATGTTTTTTTAGGACCAAAGGAGCTAATGGCTGGATGCCATGTGTCAATGACTGGTAGTCCAATAATTGGTTTTCATGTAAGCTGTGGGTCCCACTTGTTGACTGAGATACCATTTGGCATGTTGTGGGCCCCTCTTTCTCTGCTTGTTCTGTCAACTTCACACTATGATAAGTCAGTCATACAAACTTAGATTGAGGTACCATTTGCGTTGTTGGAATCAGGAAGACAAGCCCTATGCTCTGGTCTTGATTTCAACAAAATCTGAAGAATTTGATTTTTGAGCCTTTCTAGAGCTACCTGGATCATTCCTCCCCATTGAGGGGATTTTGGTCCTCCAAAAGAATGAACACAATCTACAATAATTTGTACTCCACTGTATGCACAACAAATGCCTTAAAAAGCCACACTTTATTCTTCTTCACCTTTGTTCCTTGGAGCCATAAGTGATGAACCGACACTTGTACTCTCTACAAACCTGTAGTACATCTTGCAAAACACATATTCAATTACATGACAAATCATGACCCAAACAACCCCATACTTGCTAAGAGTTTATAACACATTCTTTGGTCAAGTTTACATCATAATCATAACATAAACCAATACCCCAACTATAAAAAAAAGGAGGCCATAAAACACCATCATTTTGCTTTCATAAGTGATGAAAAACTCATCATTACTTTACATTCATTTTGCAACATATTATTTACAAAAATGAGGGCATATTCAAATACTTAAAAATGCTACCCATTGTTTACCCAACTAGATGAATGGGTTCTCTTCCTGTAGTTTTATTTCTTCATTGAATTATCTTTCTTCCTTCATAGGTTCCTTTTGTTCATGGAGTACCTGACATGTGGCCTTCTGATGTCCATCCTTCTTGCAGTGACTATAATGATTCTTAATCCAAAATTTCCGGACCTTCTTTTAGCACTTGTTCCTGATGAGTCCCTGATAAGGAAAACTTCTTGTGGAATTCTCACTGTCACTGGAATGTTGTGATATGCTCCCATCATCCATCATTAATTGGTCATTGGTTGTCTTATAGCATTCTCCAACCTCTTTTCTAACATAACCAAGTCCTACATAGCGAGGAAATTCCTCCACTTTGATGGGATTCACAATGCCCTAACCATTAATGCCGAGGCCCTTTCCTTGGTACCCCATTTTCTTCAACAATTTTGATCCAATTCTTGTAGCATGTTTCTCAAAAGCAATAAAATCATCATCATAAAAAGAACATAAAATTGAAGAATCACTTTTTACCTCAAGATTAGTATGCAACAAATTTTCCAAGGCCTCCTCCTTGGCTTGTAATTGATGCCATACCATTTTTTTCTCCTCTTATGCTTCTTGTAGGAGGCTCCTTAGTTCAACATTATCTACTTGAATACTTTGGTTGATCTCCTCAAGTTCTTGGAGCCATGCATTACTTTGTGCCCTTCTCATTTTTGGCACAAAATTTGCTGAAATATTTGCCTCATCGCCTGAATTAGATCCTAGGTTGATATGTCTATTTTCTGCAATCCCAAGAGGTGCAATATTCATCTCATCACTTGAGTTTGATCCCAGGTCAATTGGTCTAACACCTCCAAATACTGTAGATGTAATCCTCTGATCATCCTCTGATTCAGAGTCTTGGTCTTGTTACATAGTTGCAATTATGTTTTGTTTCTCTTTTCTGTGGTTCGTCTTTGACCTCAATTCTGGATGAAATTTCCAAAAATTCTCCTCATCATGCCCTTATTTCTCACAATGAGTACAAGAGGGATTTGATTATTTTCTCTTAGCTGCTGCTGCCCACTTTGGGTGGCCATCTTGCTCATGCTCCCCCCTACTTCAAGATGTACAACCTTCACACTAGTTTCATCAAGAGTTTCAGGTTCAAATAATAACAATGAATGACACAAATAACCATGCGATGAGCCAATATATTTCATCAACTTTTCAGGAGAGTCTAATTGAACATTCAATGCTAGTGCTTGTTTCCTAAATTCCTCTGTAAAATTTTGAACATTTTAAACTTTACTTTTTTCTTAAAATGTTTCCATTCTATCATGGTCTTCTGTCTTTAACCAAATGGGTAAAACTATCCTCTTAAAGCATAAACAAACTCAGACCAATATGAAAGAAGTTTACGACTACACTTACCACCTTTCTGCAACTTGCCTTCCCACTAGAAAAGAGCAGTGCCACTCAATTGAAGGGATGCTAACTAGATTTTGGCTTCATCCTCTTTGATTCATTGTATGCAGCAATATACTTCAATATGTATGATCCAATTATATATCTTTTCTACATTAGATTCTCCACTAAACACAAGAAAATAGAACTTGACATCCAACTAAAAAGGGGTTTTTTATTAGTTTTTCTACCTCTAGAATGATAAGAGGAGGAGGAAGAAGAAATTTCACCGGAAGATGGATAGGGAGGTTCAGGAGGCTCTTCTCCTCCTCCTTCATGATTCACCGAGGCATGATCATTTGGTCATTCCTTCTTCTCTAGTTTCATCATTGGCTTCTCATACTCTGAAAACAATTTGTCCACTTTCTCTACCATGGCGTAGAAGGCCTGCGATAATTTCTCTCTTCCTCCAATCGAGCATCTTCATCTGCCATTTTCCTCGTTCGTGCTACATGCCTTGCTTCTGGATCAAAGGACTCAAGTTTTCCTTCACCTGTTTGGAGCTTTGCCCTGGTTATCATTCACTTGCAATTCACATCAATAGAAGACCCGCTCTAATATAAAAATTGATCCAGATCTTTTCAGTTCAACAATGCATACATAATTGCATTTAAAAGAGAACGTAACAATGTTATGCATACATATAAAAGAAGAGGAATTCAAAATCAACCATGAGAAAACAAAGGCACAAACAAGTTGATAATGGAGTTCACCTAGTGTGGGTTACGTCTCCGGGCCCTACTCAATGTGGGGAGGCCTCTTTCATTAATCTTCAGCGGAAATCAAAATGTGTACAAAATATAAAAGGCACCTTATACCTCCACTTCTGGGATGTCCTGAAAATGAAAAACTCTGCTAAAGAAATAAACTGCACCGTTGAATTCATTGCGAAAAAGTGTGAAAAATGATTGTAAACGTGATCCATTTATGCTCTGGTCAAAATATGGACCCTCGAAAATATCAAATATTCCCCAAAGATTCCTTTCCATAGGTTAACTAAAATTCGATTTCCTAGATGAAAAACCTGACCTAACCACTGCGCTCCTTACGAAAAATGAGAAAATTGAGTATAAAGTTGGTATCAATATGCCTCTGTAAAAAATTAGCCTCCAAGGGAATCTAAACATTCCTTCAAGATTCCTTTACTTCATGGTTCCACCTCCTGGAACTGTGTCATGGTTCTGTACAATCATCGTTCTTCTATTTCCTCCACTGCTTCGCCTTCGTTCCCTTTGAATGAAAATGTAATGCTTATATAAACTGCGTCAGTGGACTTTACCAAGCTTTTCCATTAGACTCCTAGTTGGAAGATTACATGTTAAGATTATTTAACCGATAGGTCGTGGATTCCATACTCCTGTGCACAATTTTTTTATTATAAAACAAATGTTGTTGACTGCAACTATTACCATATTCCTCCATCATTAGTTTTATTGTAACTATTGAAATCTCTCAAACTTTGACCACCGAACCATACAGTTAGTAAATCCCACTATATATATATATATATATGGGTTTCAATAAATCCATATATATAATAATCCACCATTTCAATTAAATAAATGATTTTATTTTTAATGCCCATATGTTATAACAAACAAACCTTTTTATGGAATTAGTTGGTCATACAACAATATTCATTGGGAAATATTTTGTTGTATATGAATATTATAACAATATATTTATTATATGTGATTTTGTTATATGGTTATTTTAATAACCTTTTTTAATTAGTTTAAATAGCTTTGTTTTATTGTGGTATATATATATATATATATATATATATAGTATTTTGTAGGACGAAAGGAGCCAATGGCTAGATGCCATGTGTCAATGAATGGTAGACCAATAACGATATATTTATTATATGTGATTTTGTTATATGGTTATTTTAATAAACTTTTTTAATTAGTCTAAATAGTTTTGTTTTATTGTGGGATATATATATATATATATATAGAGATATATATATATATATATATATATATATATATATATATATATATATATATATATATATATATATATATATATATATCTATACATTGTCTTTTGTAGGACCAAAGGAGCCAATGGTTGGATGCCATGTGTCAATGAATGGTAGACCAATAGTTGGTTGCCATGTAAGCCATGGGTCCTACTTGCTGGCTGGGATACCATGTGGCATGTTGTGGGCCCCTCTTTCTTTGCTTGTCCCGTCGATGTCACACTGCGATAAGTCAGTCATACAAACTCAAATTGAGGTACCATTTACGCCGTTGGAATCAAGAATACAATTTCTACGCTATGGTCTTGGTTCTGAAAAAATCCAAAGACTTTGATTTTTGAGCCTTTCTAGAGTCACTTGGATCACCAAATCATTCCTAGAGAAGAAAATGGTCAGGGATATGAACTTTCCTTAGTTTCTTCTACTTTCCATATATCTAATAATTTGATAAAGGATAAGGTCAAAATGAAAAGAAATTCTTAGACCATCGGTCCCAGCTAATATAAAACATTGGCAAGTGTTTGATGATGAGAAGAAAATTGTTCTCTTTCTTAATCACTTAGATGCATTTGAAAATTTTTAGGCTTGGTCTAAGGAAGAAGGATATGATTCTAATAGTAAATATGTGACAAACCCTACTCTTGGAAATATTATGGCTATGGAACAACTTTTCAATAGAAATGATGCCACCAAAAAGGGCGATGAAAATAAGATAGACCTTGGTGAATTTATTGAAGTAAAGATCAGTTTTCCTGAAGACCCAAAGATTGTCAAAATTGGTAAAGGGACCTCTGACGAAGAAAAGTAAAATAAGATTGACTTGCTCATTGAATATCGTGATGTCTTGGCCTTTTCCTATGATGAACTCAAGGGCTACAAAAAATATGTTATTAAAGGATGAGGATGCTAAACCATTTAAGCAAAAACTTAGGCAAATCAATCCTAAGTTGACCCCTCTCATTTAGAAAGAGTTAAAAAAATGTTTGCTGCTGGTGTCATCAGACAGACTCAACACTCTTCCTAGTGTTCAAACTTGGTGATTGTTAGACAAAAGAATGACACTTTTAGACTATTTGTTGATTTCAAAAATATTAACCTGGATTGTAAAAACAAAAATTATCCTTTGCCTAACATGGAAATTGTGCTTCAAAGGATAATTGGATCCAGTATGATATCATTATTGGATGGATTCTTTGGCTATAGTCAAGTCTGGGTTAAGGAAGAAGACTGACATAATACTACCTTCACTGCACCTTGGGATACCTTTTAATATCTTAGAATTCCTTTTGGGTTAACAAATGCAGGTGCTACTTTTATTAGGGCTATGGACTATGCTTTCAAGGAATTAATTGGTAAAATTATTGAGATATACCAACATGACCTCAATGTTTCCTTAAAATATGGCAAAGCTCATATAAGCCACCTTAGACAGGTTTTTGACAGACGTCAAGAATTTGGCACATCATTAAATCCTGCCAAATCTGTATTTGGGATGATTTAAGGAAAATTACTAGGTCACATTATCTCCAAATTTGGTATCAAGATTGACCTTCAAAGGGTTGAGGCTATTCAACAGATTCCATTGCCACATAATATTAAGTCCCTTCAATCTTTCCTTGGGAAAACAATTTTCCTTAGGAGATTCATTCTAAACTATGTTGAAATTGCTAAGCCCATACAATGTTTATTGAAGAAGGATGATAAATTTGTTTGGAAAGATGAAGGTAAAAAGGGATTTCAAGACATTAAAGATGCTATAACTAAGGCTCATATCCTAGTTAGCCCAGACTATTCAAAGTGTTTTTCGCATCTGAAGATACTATAGCAGGCATCCTATTGTAGAAAAACATAGAATAGCATGAACAACCAATTTCCTTCATGATCAAATCCCTACATAATTTAGAATTAAATTACAACATTATGGAAAAAGAAATTCTATGATTTGTTCAAATCCCTCAAGCATTTCAGAAAATATGTGGGTTATTCTAAAGTCATTTCCTTTGCTTCGCATTCTGCTATCAAAGAGATATTAACTCAAATTGATTTCTTAGGGACTCATTCCAGATGGGTGACCAAAACTTATGAGTATGATCTTGAGATTAGAAAAAGAAATCTTGTTAAAGGCTATGGATTGGCTCAGACGTTGATAGAAATTAAAGAAAAAATATTGGAGTTAGTTTTCCAAAATGGAGTGGCTACAACTTCTATTTCCCTCGAGCTTAAGAAATTGGAAAAAATGAGAAATACAGATGGAATAATTTGTAGGTGTGTAGAGTAAGTGTTGATGGTGTTGGACCTGCCAACATGTCAGGGGATCTCCCTGATAAGAAGTACCAACTAGAATTCAGACCATTTAGTGTAGGAGTCCCAGCAGTGGGTCGTACGGTATCGCCCTAACCACAGTTGTGCACAGATGCAAGTAAGATATCCCTGTTGGTAGAAAGGGTATGACATATGCAACAAGTCAAGGAAGGTGCATGAATGGTTCTAACACATGAAGGGTGCTATCAGTGTGTCCCCTAGAAACTTGTGAAAGCATGTGGCTAAGAAGGGAACACACGAGAAAATATGCATCACAAACTGGAAAGCAGGTAAGCTATATATCCAAAGTGATGGTTAAACCAACAACACATCTCAATAAGATTCATACATACTTATACAGAAAATTCCATACATGCATGCATAATAAAACATATACATATATCGTTAGAGTAAATGAGTTAGCATAAATACAATAACAAAATATGCATGAAATGTGTTGGCTCAGTTATATTAAGAAGTCAAAGTTCCAATCATACAGTACAACCATGACCAACCACTAGTTCCGATAGCGGAACATTATAGTCACTGCTGCCTGCTCCTCCAAAGAGATGTACTAGATCTGCACTGTGGAGAAGCCAAGGCTCATTACAATACTCTCCAAGATTTCTCTAAGATACTCCTATCAGAAGCTTGGATGACCAAAATCCCTTACAATGAGTTATGAGGGACTATATATAGTAAAGGCTGGGGTGACACTTGACATTCCCCTTTGTGACTATTCATCTACCCTCATGACTGTTACATTCAACTATCGACACTTGAATTTCCACTTGATAAGACATTACATACAATCTACACATGTACCCATGTGAGAAAAAATAGGCTTGAGCAAGCCATGCAAGACATCACTATGACTTGGACAATTGTGGGAAGACCAGTTCTTCGACATCCTCATGATGGTCGACGGTGGTGAAATGATGCCAAGCTCGGTAGTCCACGATGGTGTCCATGTACTTTGTGGTGACATCTTTCTAGAAACGAACTCTTGCATCCATTTCATCTAGGTACACTGCTCTCGCTCCTCTGTCCAACTCATCTAATAACATGCACATCATTGTATTGAGTGCAGCTGGACTAACGACATACTGATGCATGGTGTCTACATTGATTGCTAAGTCTGCACTGGTGGCTATGCGCATCAACTCATCAAAGTACGAGTCAAGATATAGTTGGACTTGTGCCTTTGTCTTCACCTTTGTGAGTGTCCCAATATATGGGATCGCATGTGCACGCACAACAACATCCATGCTTCTGAAGACCTATGCATGGGAAGCCTACAAACTAGTGATGAGCTGTGGGAGTCCTTCATAGTTCTAGATCTGACTCCGGATGCATGCCTTTAGCTCGACCGCTCTGGGCTTCATCATCTTGGGAAAGTGTAACGGGGCTCCCTTGTATCTCATTTTCCATGTTTTCATGTTGTCAACAACAGTGTGCACGTTTGACAAGATACCTTCTCTCCTAGCACATTTCTGCTTCCAATCATTGACATGGACAACTACCTTATGCATGATACCAAACTTGGAATAAAATGACCACATGACTATGTAAAGGGCCGTTACTTCATCCAGTATCACCTTCTTTAACTTGGCTTGGGTGGATGATGTAACCAATTCTCCTCCTTTCTTGGCCATCTGTAACTCCTTATCCATTCGCTCGTTCTCAGCTATCAAGAAGAGAACACTCGAGCCAGTGGCTTCGACATATGCTTTGGTAGCATCGGCCAAGGCTGCTAGATGCTTACGCACGTCAGATACGATTACTCATTCTTCGCAATGCGCAGGAGATGTGTTGCCATCCAAAGTAGACACTCTACGTGATTTCACAACTCTATGCTACCACTCGTCGAATAATATGTTGCGCATCTCTTCTTGCCAATTATATCCAAGGATCTCAGTGTTTCCTTGGTATCTTGGGACTTTCTCTACTTCTGGATTCGATGAAGCTGGTGGATCGAACTCATGGTGGCAAGTCATGAGGTCAATATCTTGCTCTAACTCTTGCTGCTCCATATCTGTATCCATCTGCTCAAGTGCTCATTTAATATCTTGAGCAAATTCCTACTCCTGCGACTGCTTACCCTGTCTACTTTGTGCCAGCTACTTGGATGAGTCTATTACATGTACAGGCATAGTTTTATATGTATATACAAGTTGCACCCCCTGCTGTACCTGTCCTTGCTGTGCTTCCATCTCCTGTCTACGCAGCTCCTGTTCCTTCCAGAGTTATTCCTTCAACTCATGTAACTCCTTCACTATTTCCTCCATCCTCTGTTTTTCTCTCTACCTTTGTGCAGTCCTCCTGTCGCGATGTTGCCTCTTCACCTCTATTGCCAAAGCTGATTTCTACACAAGTGGGTTTGCTCTAAAATTAAAGCTTTGCTCTGCCTCTACAATGTCAACAATATTTTTCTTTCCTTTGTCGCGCGCCGATATGGTTACCTTTGATGCTACTAGTGCTAGTGCTCTCCTAGATGTTGCTTCACACTACTTCGCTAACCATTCCACAACAATGTCGACCGGTTCATTGTGCCTGGAAAAGATGTGACAATATCTCCATGGGTCTTCCTCCGCACAATGACATGCCCCATGGATCCACAGAAATTGTACTCTCGCACAATGATCCTTCACCAAACAATGCGGGTCATACAGATTAAAGCTTCAGGTGTCGAAAGGATATTTCTTGATCTCTTCTATTTGGCACCCACGTGCTTGAGGTTCTGTATCTCGTACAACCTGATCCACAACAAAAGAGTGGGCGAAGGTGCCTTCTTCTTCTGGTGCAACCTAGCTGGCAGTCCTTCCGAGATGTGGTATGACACTTCTTGCATGACGAGCTTGTCCATGGAAAACTTCGGAAAAACATGTAGAGGTTTATTTGCGTTGTACATCTGTATGAAGGTGCTAGATGGTGAGGCATACCAATCCACTATGTCAATTAGTGCCTCTATTGCTGCCTTCAACATGCAAGGTGGATCCTGCTCAAATATCATCTTGTACACCAGGGTGAAAAAATGATCTGACAACTATGTGATAAATCCTTTGAAGCTGCATTCGGATTTTTTTTTACAATAAGTGTTCATAGAAGTTTCTGCTGGTGTCCATGCCCAATTTAAGCCTAGGAAATCCTGATGGGAACATATTGCATCCAAGATGTAGGTGAACATGTATATTTCTGCTTCCTGACCTTTAGGCGGCTACCGAGCTCTTGTTACCTATTCCTTCAGCTGTGAGCCAACATGTCAGACTAGTTGCATGCTTTGCCTTCACTAGCTAGTTGGTCCACCACGATCAACCAACTCTGCGGGAAGGTATCCGTGCTCTCTTCTCCATACAAGAGACATTAAAACATGACCAAGTATTGATATGCCTTCCGCAGTATCTTTGTTTTGTAAATATGGTTGGGTGTCATCTTGAATTTGGCTGGCTCCTTCACCCAGTTCTTCAAAACATTCCTAGAGTTGGTATTTCTACTGGGTATGCTGAAGGGTGTCTCCATGGTGATCACTGGCTTCAACAAGTGGTACATTTGCTGATAATCCTGTGCCCTAAAGATAGCAATCTCTATCCCACTGAAACTGCTCAATGTCATCGTGTTGAGATCAATGTGCGAGACGATCTAATGTATCATGTCACACATGGGAACGCAGGATACCTGCATGCAATCCGATACAAACCGAACTTGTGAATTTTCACATAGACTTGGAGGTCTTCGAGATATTCCCAAAATGTGCTTGAGAATTCATCATTTACCTCTTGTCATTTAAGCTTGATGTCTTTGTCTATGATAAACTTGGTGTCTTCATAGATTGACAAAATCATAGACACTCGCTCAACTGCTTCTTCAGTTGTGCTTCCGTCGGTGTCCTTTGAGCCTGCTCTCCTAGAGGCCATTGATCTTGAACTGCTGAGAGATGGAAAAACACCTGCTATATCTAGAGACATGGTGACATGCATGGCAAGAAATATGTCAGCTAAAAGCAGAGCAAACTTGAGGGATGACATCCAACATACCCGGGGACTGACTGGCAAGGATTGCACAATTTTCATTGGCAGGCTGGGAGATTGACTACCGAAACTGCGCAAAAGGTAGTTCGGACTGTCGGGAGGCTGGTTGACTGCTAGAATTGTGCAATGTGCAATCCAAACTGGCCTGCTAGGTGCTGAGATTGTGCAATGCACAATCTCAGGTGGAAAGTGATGCAAGCACAGGGACTGCATTGTGCAATTTTCTGGGCCAACAGTCACTGGCTCTTAGAATTGCACAAAGAAAAAATGGAGGGCATTGAATGGCCAGATTTGTGCATTTTATGGGAGGAAGGCAGAGCCTTCCTTCTCAGTATTTTGCAATGCTATCTGGGTAAGGTAGAGTCTGGGCTAAGGATTCCTAGACCCACCGACGGTTAACTGAAAGAAAATGAATATGTGAATGCATTGTGATAATGAGTGTAAGCAGAAGTGAATGATCATTCATGCAAATAATGAATGTAATATTTAGAAAATGTAACAACATGCATGTGTGTGAAACAAGTCACCGAATCAGTGACCGTTTGTGCAAAACAATGTCATGCATGTGACAACAGTGAGATGCAAATGAAAACTAAAATGGTGCTTGTACAGGTTAATACGCATGCAAACGACAACACGTGTTCATAGAAATCAAGTAGACAACACCCACGCAAGACAAAACACAAAAAGCGATAGAAATGCTGCAAAAGTCAAGTAAAGCGGACTTATTTGGAAATAGATAAGCTAGATGTGTTGTGGGATGTCAGAGCTCTGATATTGATGTGAAGAATGAGCTCTGAAGAATTGAATAAATAAGTTTGAGGCTCATGATGCGCATGCCACGAATCTAGGAAAAAGTGACACTTGGAGGAAATTTTCTAAAACAATCTTTGCAGGTAATCTCCAGCTGCTAAAAATAGCTCCCTAAAATCTAGGGATGCTTTTTGCATGTTGCTTTTTCTTATTTTGAGAAAAAGTAACTCATGCATGCAAGTCAAGTTTTCTCGGTCCTGGGTGGAACTGGTCAACCTGAAGGCACATGCAACAACCTACTTGACTGAGAGAGATTTTTGTGCAATTTCTGGGAGGAAGATGGGCTAGCTGTCTAGAGGGATTGCACAATTTCTAGGAGGAATAGTTAATTGCTGCCCATAATTGTGAAATTTCTACACAAACCTGTACTGCTGGGCTAGATTGCGCAATTTTCCAGAGGAAGGCTGTTTGACAGGATTGCACAGTTTCTGGGCCCCGTAGGCTACCAATCAGATTTGCGCAATTTCTGGAGGGAAGGCTGGTTCCCCTCTAGAATAAAGCAATTTTTTAAGGGAGCTGCTTAGATAGCATTTGACCCAAGTCTGGGATGGTAGCCTGTGAGGGTAGTGAAGCAAACAATCATGCACAGGCTGGTAAGCTACTAAAAGACCAATGAAGCTGATGTACTTGATAGTGCAAGACATGCTACTAGGATGGTTGGTAGGGAGGCTCCAAAATGAAGCTAAGGAAAAATTTTGGAGGGTGATTATAGTCACTACAACAGGAAGATGAGGCTAAGAGACTCATCATAGAGTTTGATGCAGGATTCTGTGGGGGGCATTTTACGGTAAAAACCACATCCCACAAGATTTTGTGTGTTGGATATTATTGACCTACCATTTTTACAGATGTTGATAAAAATTTTAGAAATTGCCAGGAGAGCCAAATTTTCACCAGAAAGAAAAAATTAATAGCTTTACCTCTTCAACTGGTTATAGCAGAGGCCCCTTTTCAGTGATGGGGATTGGACTTCATTGTTAAATTTAATGAAATTTCTAGTAATGACTATTCATGGATTTTGACTGCGACAAATTATTTCACAAAATGGGTAGAGGCCATTCCAAAAAATCATGCCACGGAGAAGGTTGTCATGGGTTTTTATTGAAAATCCGATTATTACTTGATTCAGTGTTCCAACTAAAATTACGACACACAACGCTAAAGCTTTCAGTGATTTCGAGTTCTCTTCTTTTTGCTTCAAGTACAATATTTTTCTATCTTGTTCTTCGAATTATTATCCCCAAGAAAATGGTCTTAAAGAGTTTAGTAACAAAAATATGATAACCATCATCAAAAATAATGTGGGGGATAACAAGTGGTCTTGGGATAGTATGACCAAATATGCATTATGGGTAGACATAATCAAAAAAAACAGGGCTATCGGGAAAAGTTTCTTTGAGCATTTCTGTGGTCTGGAGGTGACTTTACCTATTCATCTTAAGCTTCCAACTTATCAACTTCTTCAACATTGTTTCTGGGAAAACTAGTGTCTTCTCGATCTACTAGTCCCACTAAGATTGGTAGCTATCTTAGAAACAAACAATCAAAGCAATTTGCGATTTCCTCTATGTATGATAGATAAGAGAGAAGCAAAGGGACCAACCTGGATCTTCTGCTTGACTCCTTGCTTGATTTCTCTCCCCCTTGATAGAGCTTGCAACTCCTCTTCTACTTGTCCCACTTAGAGAATACCTGTAGAGACAAAGTAACAAAACACCATCAAAGCATCTCGATCTATAATATCATAAACAATGTAGAATCAGAAATACATTGAACATACAATGGCATTTACAAATAACACGATTCACAAGTACACAATTGTATGGAGGAAAACTCAAAGAACTTTATTAAAATAGAAGGGAGAATTACAACCCATTTGTCTGATCCAGCATCAAATCCCTCTTCACCTCATGAAAAGAAAGATCACCCAAAAATATAATGCTCCTTCTCAAAGACAAACTAACAACACTTCCTTACAAATTACAAAATTCCAACCTCTAGATCTCTCAGATGAGGGATCCATTTATAGATGTCTGCAAGGGTGTGAGTCATCTCTGGGTTTTTGATTAGTGTCATTCCACTTGTAGTTCTTGGTTCCACTTGTAGATTTCATTGATCTTTTACTCATCCCTGGGCGAATTCAGAGAGGCAAGTGTCACAGGAGAAGTTTCTAGAAGATTCCATGAGCATCCTCTTAGCAAACTGTCTCAGACATTTTTCAATTCTCGCTCATCACACCCCATAGAAGGCCTCTTCAGTATGCATCGCACCTAGCTAGTGTAGGAGTCAATATGCATCGCACCCTGATAGTGAAGCAGTCAGTATGGTCCAGTTTTGGCCAGTTCTGAGTGGTTTTTCAGGTGGAACTTCTGGGGAATGATGTAATCAGTTAACCATGATCCTTTAGGGTATGAAGCAACACTTTTAGGGGTTAAAAAGCCCTTGGTTTATCGACATATAAGATTGGGGTTGCAGTGCCCAAATATGTCTATAACAGTTGCCCCATAAAGCATGAAGTCATAAATCTTTTGATGTCGGGTGAAATGCTTTATCATGAGGATCCGAGGTATTCGAACTAGAAGGTGACCTATATAAGATACAATACAATACATCATCATCATATTATTTTCATGATCTAGCTGAGGCAGGCATTCCCATGCTCAGCTTTATAAATTCATTGTTATTTACATAGAATAGATAATCGTCTACAATTGCAGACTGGTGATTCTTTATATGTAGAGTCATCATCCCTTAGCTTAGATGATCATCTGTGCAACTTATATGTACATATGATGTCTTTATATTCCTAAATATATCGCAGCCCGGATGGATGAAACTAGATCCGCGGTCTTCAAACTCGTTCAATCTTTGCCCGATGTACAAGTCGATCCATGTGAAAAGACGTCTTGAAGTCGAACATCGAAAGACATTACCTGATTACCAGCCAATGATGTAAGCTGTTAATAGGCATGAGAGGAATCACCGATAATGATAATGACCCTCAAGGTACTACAGTACAATTCACGTGGTGTGAATATATGATCCGATGTCGAACACCACGCAAAATCTTTCGGTTGAAGGCCATTGATGTAAACCTATCGCCGGAAGTGAGAAACTTGCCATTGAGGCATGCAAGCTTCAAAGTACTGAAAGGGTTGTTTCTAAGTCAACTTCTTGGATAATGAGTTGATGTCGACAAGAAGTGACCCGTCGCAGGAGGGCCTTAATGTACCCCACATCAATGACATGAAACGAAGCAAATGATTTTCTAGAGGTGAAAACGATTTGATGATACAAGGTTCAGGAATGGCAGCCATGAAAAATGGAGGGTGAAGGTATTGCAGTGGATGAGGCATTAGCTAGATGGTGAATTATCTGAATGACTTCTCTTGAACATATCGGTGACACTGAGATGGATTGGTAGCATTAACCCCAAAAGATGGATGGTATGGAGGACTAATGGCGATATGACCGGTGAACAGAATAACCCAACCCGACTCAATCATGGCGATGGAGTGAAAGTGTCATGTTCAAGAGCGACCTACTACCAATAAAATTCTTCAAGTTTTCTTCCCTTTTTCCCCAATCATTGCTGACCAGTACCTCTTTATTTTGTCAAGCTTGAGGAGGATAACATGTGCTTGTTCTATAATTTTCCCTTCAGGCAAACCTGTCGCTATGTTTTAGCGAGCCTAGTGACAGTGAAACTTGTTCTTGTTTGGATGGACAAGTTTGTCGCTATTGTTTTAACGAGTTTAACGACAAAGACAACTCGGTCCTTTTCATGTTTAGAGAGTTTGAAAAGGGAAAAAAAAGAAAACTCCAGCAGTCCTTTTTCGTAGCATAATCCCTTAAGTCCGAAAAGGTATAAAATAATACGAAAGGGATGACTTTTCTGATCACTTTAGTGATCCGAAAAAGACAAGCTCTCGATATTTTTAGAGGATAATCCCTCAGGTCCAAAAAGATTAAAATACTGGAGGGATGGCACTTCCAATCACTTTAGCGAGCTGGAGAAGCCAATTTCTCGACAATCTTTTCATATTTAGCGAGTCCTCGAGAGTTTAAAGTAGACTCATTTTTTGAGGAATGAGTGGCGTTTAGGGTAGCAGCTGGCTCCGGGTAATCTTGGAACTTCTCAAAACATGGGGATGTGAAGAGGGTGGCTAATGGGACCACTCATCGTAGCTGTTCCTCAAAATGGTAAACAATCAAGTGGAAGCGTATGATCAGCCAAAAGAAATGGAGGTGATGGCAAGAACACAACCAAGGTTCAAAAGGCAGATAGAATGGCAATCACAAAGGTCATTTACCGAAGGTTGGTTCATTTTTTAACGAGCTTGAACTCTGGGGGAACATATGCTCATTTGGTAGGTTCATTTTTTAACGAGCTTGAACCTTGCGGAAACATTACTCATTTGGCAGGTTCATTTTTTAACAAGCTTGAACCTTGCAGAAACATTGCTGATTTGGCAGGTTCATTTTTTAACGAGCTTGAACCTTGCGGAAACATTGTTCATTTGCCTTTTTATGTAGGATAGAAACGACCAAACTAAAAGCTAAAAAAGATAGAAAAACTAGAAGGCTAAGGGACTACTGAGGTTAGGTAGGATGGTTTTGTCAGTAGTTTAGACAAGACACTTCCTTTGCTTCATCCGCAGCATAGACAAAGGTGAATGGTGGATCAGACCAATCACCTAACCTAAGAAGTTGAAATAATAGAAAAATAAAAAGCTAAAAAGCTAAAAAGATAAAAAATGAAATTGGTCATTTTTAGCTTGCGTAAAAAAGGTTTGCATGCTCCCAGGCATTGAGAAAAGGAGAGTCTCCAGGTAACCATATGGAAGTCACTGCAGTTAAGCAAGATTGTTTTGTCAATGGAGCCGACGAAACACTCCCTTGGCTTTGTCCATCAAATAGACAAAGGTGAATGGTGTGAGGTAACACTTCCAATCACATAACCTATAAGGAAACCTATTTTTTCAGCTGGGTTCGTCTCAAAATAGACAAGGGTGCATGCCCCCTAAGCTTCATTACATTCACCAGACTACCTGCGGTAATTAGGTGGATGGAATGAAGGTTGAAGAGACATTCTAGATGCTAAAGGACCATTTAGGGATGATGTTTGACTTGAAGCTGTGTTTGAATTGGGAAATGAAAGCTGGTCAACAGTGACAATTTTGCCTTCATGTGGGAAACACATCACTCGAAAGAGTGTGGAAACAATAGCTTCCATGCTATAAACATAGTCACATCCAAGGAGTAGATTGTAATCTAATGATCCTGGGACTACCATCACGTTCAGGTGAATGATTTTCCTTCTCAAAGTGATTGGTAACTTAGGAAGGATCCCTAACAGTTGACTGGTTCCTTTGTTAAAGCCTGACAAATTTTGTGTAACAGGCATAAGCGATGGCGAACCAAGCGCTTTCCAAGCAGTTGAGGAAAGGATACTCACTGATGCCCCTTCATTTATGATAGTGCTAGACATGATCATTTTGTAAACTTGTACTATGATCTAGAATGGTACATTAGAAGGGAGGCGAGATCTTGCTAGTCGATTCCAATCGAAGGAAGTAACTAGACTGCTTGGAGGGGGTATTGAATAAACAGTTGAATGAATCCCTTGAACTAGGGAATTTTCCTCCTGTTGTAAAGGAATAGGCAGATTTACCCCAAGTTCATCAGAATCTATATTAACACAAAGGATTTGAACGGTATCGTTCTCATTCTCTTTGGAAATTGTATCATTTGAAGGTGGACCTTTTAAAGGCAAGTCTGGGTCGACTGCCAACTCGATCTGCTAACTTTGGTCCGTTATGGACTCAGAAGGTTCACTCTCAATGATAGGCGTTTTGACCGACGATTGAGTTATGTCAGTTAGATTTTCAACTGGAAAAGGACTTGGGGAGAGTTTCCTGTATCCAAATGGAAGTCACTGCGGTGAAGTAGGACGGTTATCCAAGACTCTTTTGGCTTCATCCAAGAAAGGACAACGGTGAAGAGAATGATTACCCTCACATAACCTACATGGAACTCTGACCTTTCCTTTCTGTCCATTGACTTCACTTTTACTAGTTGATGGTGTGCTGTCAACATGATCACCAGAGGTTGATGACACCTGACGGTGCGAACGGGGAGACCATTCTCTCAAGATTCGAGGGATGCACAGACATTATCGATGAAAATGGTCTCCTTTGAAAATTAGGCATGGATGTCTTGGTTTGGAAAGTTCAGTGTGCAGATTTTCACCAGATGCTACATGGTTGCCCCCTTGCTTAACTGAATTCTTCTTCTTCTTCTCCTTCCCTTTATTCTTCTTCTCAGCCACTTGGTTACTAACATCAGTATTTTCACCAAGCGAAGAGGAAGAAGGGGAGGGAGAAACAAACGAAGTAGAAGGTGAAGGGTCAACTTCAGTATCAAATGGTTGCTGATTCGATTGCTAAGGAAACACGGTAAATTGAATAACAGAGGTTGAGAATAGCCATACCGACAGACCAATTGTGATTCCCAGAAGGGACAATGTGGCCATATGCAGAGCACCAATATTTCCCCAAGAAGAAAATGGACTAGGATTCCCCTCAAGAGGGATTCCTTGATTGGTGGGCTCCATTATCTCAACCTAAGACCAACGAAGGAATAGGGATGTTATTCCGAATTAAATAAATTTTAATGATGGTTTGACACAACTTTTCTTTTTCAATTTTTAAGAGTCGAGAAAAAGCTAAAGATGACTCTAGTCCCCTTCGATTTTTAATGAGCTTGAAGTAACAAGTGCTCAGATGGACCTTTTCTTTTAAGGAGTCAAAAAGGAATGAAAGTGACTACTCTGGAAATCTAGACAGAGGGATTACCAAACCAATCGCAAAACTTCAATATACACCTTGGCGGTCAATTAAAGAGAAATTACTAAAGGCTTATGTACGGTAGTCAATCTTCCCGAATGCTGTGTTTAGTGCATTGCGATCGATAGGGCGGCAGACACAAAATCCTATGAATAAAGGATATAAGCCTATTGTGGTCTCCCAATATATACTCGATGGTACGGGGAGCACAAGTCCGTGCTAGCACTTGTCGTATCAAAGAGGAGGAATCACCCAACCTTCGATGAAAACGATAGTTACTAGATTTTATGACGTCAGAACACGTCTCTAGCCTAGACCTCTAGATGTGTTGTGTTAGGTTCCAAAGAGTTGTTAAGTTCATTGAGATTTATTTTAGAGTTTATCTTGTTTAGAAGTTTGTCTTTCAAGGTTCACCACGTGATGTAGATGTAAAATTCCTAAATATGCAATCTAAAATGATAAACAATCATTGTTTATTTTTAGCAATGAAAATCCTCGCTAATAAGGAAAGAAGATTACGGTTCTTTCAAACAAAGAGCAAAGAGCACACACTAAATTCACTTTTCCTAAATCATTTTTCACACACAGTCTAAATGCAAATGCAAATGCATGTATTTGTTTTTCTTTCCCTTAATGTGTGAAATGCCAAAAAGGAAAACTAAGTATAGATCTGAAATATTTTCTTCAAAGCGACATTTTGACAATTTATTTTTCAAAATGAAAGGAAGACTAAATGAAACTTTTCGATTTCGAATAGAAAAATGCTTTCGGCACTTCAAATGTTAACAATTCAAATAAAATACATGACAAAAGTTCAATCGACTATCTAGAGAAGGAAGACTTTACGACACTCCTCTTTTTTGACACAAAACGACAACTACGACACTTTTGCACCAAAATGACAGTTCGATTTAAGAAACCTTACGATGAAGGATTGTAAATGATGGAAAAATACATAAAAACATTTACTAATCATAATCAATGGAGGCTAAACTATGTAAAGCAAGTAGGCTTTAGCAATGAGATACTGTTCATAAGCAGCAAAACAACTAAACAGAGCTGAAAACAAGGACAAAAACCCAAATTTCAAGGAGAGAAATAGGATTACTCAATCATCGCACCTGTGCTTCACAGAAACAAGGATGCATCTCACCTGATACACTCGGGAGGTGCGATGCATATTGGCTTCTAGTTACAAACAGTGCGATGGGCCAGGGAGCACAACTGAGGTGGATTTTGGCTCAAATTTGCAGCTAATTTCAGTGAGTTAAACTGAGCTATTATGGACAGTAAAGAACAAAGTATAGGGGTACGATATTAGGAGGTTATTGAGCTACCAACAGGGCATCTATAATTCTTGTAAGTCAAATGTTCAAATCATAAACTAAACTGGAGATTGACTGAAGCAGCATTCATCTACTTTGCAATTACTGAGCAAGAGTAGTTCGAAAGCTATCTGGCTAACTTCAGGCTTAGTCTATAGTTTATAAAGTAAACAATCAACAACAAACAAACAAACTATTCGCTCCCCAGTGGAGTCACCATTTTGTTTTCTGGAAAACTATTGTCTTTTCGACCTGCTAGTCCCACTAATATTGGCAGCTATCTTAGAAACAAACAATCAAAGCAATTTGTGATTTACTCTATGTATGATAGATAAGAGAGAAGCAAAGGGACCAACCTGGATCTTCCACTTGACTCCTTGCTTGATTTCTCTCCCCCTTGATAGAGCTTGCAACTCCTCGTCTACTTGTCCTGCTTAGAGAATACCTGTAGAGACAAAGTAACAAAACACCATCAAAGCATCTCGAGCTATAATATCATAAACAATGCAGAATCAGAAATACATTGAAAATACAATGGCATTCACAAATAACACGATTTACAAGTACACAATTGTATGGAGGAAAACTCAAAGAACTTTATTAAAATAGAAGGGAGAATTACAACCCAGCTGTCTGATCCAACATCATCCTCCCAGCATCAAAGCCCTCTTCACCTCATGAAAAGCAAGATCACCCAACAATACAATTCTCTTTCTCAAAGACAAACTAACAACACTTCCTTACAAATTACAAAATTCCAGCCTCTAGATCTCTTAGATGATGGATCCATTTATAGATGTCTGCAAGGGTGTGAGTCATCTCTGGGTTTTTGATTAGTGTCATTCCACTTGTAGTTTTTGGTTCCATTTGGAGATTTCATTGATTTCTTACTCATCCCTGGGCCAATTCAGAGAGGCAAGTGTCATAGGAGAATTTTCTAGAAGATTCCATGAGCATCCACTTAACAAACTGTCTCAGACATTTGTCCATTCTCGCTCATCACACCCCACAGAAGGCCTCTTCAGTGTGCGTCACACCTGGCTAGTGTAGGAGTCAGTATGCATCGCACCTTGACAGTGGAGAAGTCAGTATGGTCTAGTTTTGGCCAGTTCTATGTGGTTTTTCAGGTGGAACTTCTGAGGAATGATGTAATTAGGTTACCATGATCCTTTAGGGTATGAAACAACACTTTTAGGGGTTAAAAAGCCCTTAGTTTATCGACATATAAGATTGGGGTTGGAGTGCCCAAATATGTCTATAACAAACATTTTAAAGATGACAAAGATGCAGTGCATAATAATAGATCAAATTATGGAACTTGATGAGACTCACAGGAATATTTTTGATAACCTTTGTCAAAGATAGGACAAAACAAAGGAAAATTTTGACAAATCATCTCGAAGAAGGTCTTTATAGGTTGGTGATATGGTATTTTTATCGGATTGCAGAAATGAGAAGCCCGATAATCATTGAAAGTTCGACAGTTTATGGTTTGGTCCTTATATTATTTGAGTAATTATTGGAACAAATTCTTTCTATCTGAATACTTTGGAAGGCAATCCCATAGAATTTATAGCAAATGGGTAGATGCTCAAATTATACTACAAGGATGACATCTGATGCCATAGGGAATCCTTTGTATTGTATTTCTAACTCTACACTCTTAGTTAGGATTTAATTTATGTCATTTGTTAGTTTTCTTTCCTGCATTTAATTTTATGTCTTTATGTTTTAATTCATTAGAGTAGATTTTTCTATTCTAGCAATTGTTCTATATACTCATGATGATTTGGATTTTGAATGGATATCTATTTGATGGAATTTTGTTTTCTTGGATACAAGATTCTAGATTCTCACATTCTTTCAAAGAAGAAACATGTCCCCATATGGAGCTAGATGTTGACCACACTTTGTCAACAAGTCCAAGGAAGCAGAATGTGAGGACATGAAGATATTTCTTCAAAGTTCAAAGTCACTAGCCAACACATTTTTTCATTGTAAACCCAAATTCTCAAGTTATATTATAAAGGATTCTAGTATGACTGTTTCTTTATGTAACAACCCGTAGGTAAGCCTTTGATTTTGGCAATGGATTTCTTCCTAGGAAGTATTTTAACCTCACTGAATTATGTCTGATTCTAAACAAGGGTAATTGATAAAGTTTTTCTTCCAGCTTAAACCCCAAAGGTAGGGTGGAATATCTTGAGAAGGTCTTAGGTGAATCTTAGTGTTATATTGAGTCTTTGTAAAAGTGTGTTTGGGAATAATTTAAGCACATTTTCCTAAATTATTTTACTACAAACCAGTTGGTCTATACTAGATCATATTGTGTTGCAGAATTGGGTAAATTATTGAAGGTTTATGTGTAAATGTGTATTCCCCTTTCGAGTGTTGATTTAATTGTAATATCTTGATGTAAACAATATTTTAGTGCATGGTCCCTCGAACTTAGACACCATGGCTAAAATATTCGAAGGTGAAAAAAATAGTAACCCCCCTAGTGTCAATTAATTAATTTTTTTGGCTAAATTAAATTAAAATCCTAAGCCATAAAATTAATTAATTTTGAGTCAAAAATAATTATAGCAGAATTAATTTCTCTCCAAGTGGAAAATAATAAAAAATTCGTAGGTCAAAGGAAAGTCAATTTTTGGAGGTCCTCCACCAAGAGAAAAATGGGTATTTTAAGAAAATTTGAGCCATTGGACCTTGGTGATTAATTCAAAGTCAAATTTTTGAGGAAATTAATCCAAAATATTTATTTTTGGATTAATTAAAAATGGGTTTTAAAAAAAATTCGATTTTTTCCTCAAAATTTAAAAATTCGACAATGGAGATTAAAAGATCATCAAGCTATTTTAACCGAACGAGATTATTTTGACGAGGATCAAACCAACTAGCTGATATTTTCCACTTGGAGGGGTTGCTCTATATAAAGAAGACATTTAACTTCTATTTCCCATATCTGGATGATGTAGTTCTTAAACGCTGGTATTGAGTTGTTGCTCTGCTGGGAACATTTTGTATCATAATAGAAAGACTTTGGGGTTCAATTCATGGTGTTTTTATTCTCTTGATCTATAGTATGTGTTAGTTATGTGTGATCGTATGTTGAGCTGAATATTTATTAATAATTTTTATTTCATTTGTCGGTGACAAGAACATTTTAGTGATATATTCTATCTTAGGTGATCTGTTTCACTATATGATCTAACAATTTTCTTGAGAATATAATAGAGATTTATAGGTATGCTATCCCTTGGGCTCCAAGTTCACAGATTGTGGGGAAAGGCTGACTATGTTTGGGCTTTGAGATTTCTGTATGACATTTGATTTTGTAGGAGGTTTTCAACCAATATTTATTTTATGAAAATATGCTGATCCATTTTTATTTATCCAAAAGTTTAAAACTTGTAAATATTATATATTTGTAAATAATTTGTAAATAATTTCTAACCTATTTGTTTTGCAACAATTGGGGTTTTATTAATTTGGGTGTTTTGAATTTTTTGTATATATAGTTCAAGTTTGGCATTTTTGATTCATTTGTGTAGGTGAACTTCAAGTCGCTCAAGAATATTTTTTGCTAGAGTTTTGAGGCAGATCTAGGCCTAGGAAGGCAATATCTAGTCTCCATTCATATTCCAAGCCCAACGACCAACATTTTTGCGGAAAATTTGTGGACAAAATTTGGTTTGTAGTGTTTGAAATTTTTTTCAAGGCCTTCGGCCTAGCTATCCTCCATTTCCAACATAACGTAGGGCCTAGGAGCTTCCTAGGGCCCTCGAACCCCCTCCTTTTCCTAGGCCGTAATATTTTAGGGCTGGTCGTGGGCCCAAAAAGGCCTCAAACCCCTTCACCTCCCCTATTGTGGTCTCTAGGAGCCCCTCCTCCCTCTCAGCCTCCCTATGGTCCTTAGCCACAGTTCCTTAAGGGATTTAACTCTAGCTGCTAGCCCTCCTAGGGATTTTTATGCCCATGTGTCAGCCTCTAAGGTCTTGACATCAACCTTAAAGGGATTCTTTTCCCTTTCCGTGGACTCATCTTGCCCTTTTCCCTTGGTCTCTTCCCTTATGTTTCCCTTCTAGGCCCCCATTTGTCATTTCTAGCCCTAGTACTGGGGTTTTCTAGCCTTCTAGCCCTTGCCCTAGTCTTGTATTCAGTCATCTCTAGTCTTTTCATTGTTTTAGTGGGCTAACATTGTGATTTTGTAATGATATTAGATCTAACTTGGTGGTTGTTGGTGGCCAAATTCACTGGAGGTCAATCTAGCCTTCAACTAGGTCTCAATGCCTCTTAGTTTTCTCTTTAACCCTCTTGTTTCACCACTGTCCTAAATTTTATTTCTGAAGTAATTTATGTAAACAATATAATTAAGGCCTGAATAGTATTTTTACAAGCCTAAATTCATCAATAAATCACCTAATGCATTAAGACGTAAGCCTAAATTAATTTTGAGTACATATGAGTGGTTTTCTTGTGGGATGATTGGTTAGTTTCAGCCAAATAAAAACACTTACAATGGTAACAATTTCATAGTAGTGGCATAATAACTCATTTACAATTCATATTTCATCATTATATTGTCACTAGGTCTCATTGGGCTTGCTTTTCCATTCATATTTGTTCATTTTTTGAAGGATGTAACAATATTTCAAGGTCTGAAATTTATTGCATAAGGTCTAACATAAAAATTACAGCAGTGTTAAAAGTAGTTTAAGGTCACCTAATCTCATTTATCCTTTGTTTCTTACATCTTGTGGATCTTTGATAAGTGTTAAATTGAGTAGTTGGGTGATTTTCTTGTTTCTAAAATCATATGTTATTGGTTGATCCATACTGGATTTCTGCATACTCATCATCTATTTGCACTCTTGCACTAACACACATAAGTTCTATAATCAAATTGATGTGTGTTTAATGTGATTGATTTCTCTAAGTGACATTGTGGATAAATTCTCTTAATTTCTCATTTCTATATTGTAGTTGGATAAGTGGATTTATTTCTCATCTTGTATATCTAATTGACATATTGGTAATTCATTTATCACTTCAGCTATTGTCTATTGGCGTCATCTTCTAGTACTGTTAAGTTTAAGCACTTTTCTCTTATGGTTGAGATTGTAATTCATCCATTGTTTAAGTGCATCATTGTTGATAATTGAAGATCAGTGTAATTGAGTACTTAAGTAATTAAATAATCTCACCTTAAGAGCACTATCACTTTTCATTTGCATCTTAGGACTAGCCTTTTGCATTAATTAATTAACATCCAAGCATAAGCTTGGTGTTGGCTTGATGGGGCTTGACCCAGGTTCAGAGTTATTTAGCCAAACAAATCCCTACACTACTGGCCCTTTCGGCATCAGCCCGCAGAGCGCGGACTGGAGTCTCACCCGAAGCAGTATGGGGGGATGCTGGAACCAAGTTTCTGCACCCTTGAGATGTCTGAGGTGTTGATTTAGTCCACTGTGCCTACCTTCGCGCAGGTCACTTCGCACACTGTGCTAACCTACGAGACCTTCACGATCTATTATAATCACCTTCGCGCAGCCCTAACCAGAGGTTGAGGTGATTTCGCGTTACTGTGACAATGATCTGTGCTATTTCCCTAAATTATACCATGGATCTTACTTATCTTCTTACAAAGGTTAGTTAATTTCGCATAAACAGATATTTGATCTCACATTCACTTATTTAACAAATCATACATGTTCGCGCACCATATAAACAACAGAAATGCAATTTATACCCAATACATTCAATGCAGAAAACAGGAAATAATTACACAGGAATGATATAAAACTTCCCTTTATTAATGCTTCAACAGTTACAGACTCAACCTACCCTGTGCACTCAGCTGCAAGGGTCCATGCACTCAATTGCGGACTACATGGCCTCTGCGCACTCAGCTGCAGAGCCTTCTCCTTCTCTATGACCCAAAACTATACTTTACACTCTAGATACGACTCAACTCTTCATCTGTATATTCTTCTGATTGGTTCTCTTACAACTAAGAGCCTCACTCTACTTATACAATCGCATGGTCCGTGGACCATGGGTAGATCTCTATAGCTGATATTACATTACAAAATTAAGGGTGGAAAACCCTATGACCCATTTACAAGCTATGCGCTCCATGCCCACAAAATGCAGAGCTTTTACATCGAAGTTACAATTTGTGACTAAAATCTGAGCTTTTAGCCCCAAAAATTCCCTTGGGGGATCCCGCGCCTAACAGGCCCCCAACACAAACATCGTGACTCGCCCTCAATTCACTCTATTGGGGCGAAGATATTTGCATGAAGACCTCCCAACTCTGCCTGGATTGCTGCAAGATCACTGAGCGACTACTTACTGCACTTCCTGGATGCATTGTTCAGAAACCGTTGTAACTGAACTGCTTCCCTGAACCTATTCCTGTGTGCCTTGCATCTGCGCGAGCTTTGCTTCAATAGAGGCTGTAATGACGAATGCCTCATTTTCAGTGGGTTTCTAGGGGACACGCGTACTAATACCATATGCTGCTTGTCTTTCTTGGGTCTCGGCATGTGCGGTGATTTAGGGATTTCTTCCACTATCCCGACACTTTCTGGGGCTCCACCTACCATCAGGGCCTGCGCAACCTCCTCATTGGTCATTTCTCTAGTATCCATGGCTTCCTCAGGCGTTGCCATACTGATATTCCATAATTCTCTCAACGGCTCAGGTAAGTGCTCAAACAATGACTTCGACTTCAGAAGATCAAACAAATCTGGGTTCATGAACCTTTGGGCGCGCAACAACTCAATTCTCAAATGGCCAAGTGTTGTTTTTTGGGTAGCCCTATGCAATTTATAGTGCCTTTTGAATTCAAATTCGACTGTTCCCCCCATTTTCGGTCAATTAATGCTCCCTTAGCGGTAGATTTTCCCAAATCTAGCCCATAAAGTTTACCTTAAATGCCTGTTGCCTACTCCATTTGGTATCAAGCCAAGCATCACATCGTGAATAGTGACTATAATGGTCACTTTCCAGCCAACCTGCATGGCAGCGCAACTACCCTCGCGCTGTCATGGACCCTGTGACACTTCGCTACTGCGCGTAGCTCTCGGGCATAGTAGTTTATATTCCTGCACCTCCTTTCAGCTACCTGGAGCGCTAAGACTATGCTTTTGCCAGCTAGTCAGATGGCTAGGCCACCTGTGTATGCCTTCAAACAACTTCCA
Organism: Pinus tabuliformis; assembly: GCA_031772625.1. Lineage (NCBI taxonomy): Eukaryota > Viridiplantae > Streptophyta > Pinopsida > Pinales > Pinaceae > Pinus > Pinus tabuliformis. The sequence goes on from CM062816.1 coordinate 366,659,469, forward strand.
TTGACTTTTCCTGGGAAGAGTTCTCCATTTAACTTTACCAACTACACCACGCCACCATCTGTGATTTCCTTAATAGTATATGGTCCCAGCCGATGCATTCTGAGCTTCCCCAGGAATTGATCAAACTTACTATCATATAGCAACACCAAATCATTCGCCTTGAAGGTGCACAACTTAATATGTCGATCATGCCAAGCCTTTTTGAGCTGCTTTTGTACTTGTTGGTGAAATCCAGCAAAAAACCATTCTTCTTCAAGCTCCTCCAACTGCGCGAGCCTCTCCTCCAAGGCTCCGTGGTTCGTCATACCTGTAAGCACCGCTATCCGCAGACTAGGTACGATGTACTCCATAGGCATTACAGCTTCTACTCCACAGACAAGATGAAAAGGTGTCTATCCCATCAGTTTCTTGCATGTCGTCCTATAAGCCCATAATATTGTGGGTATGCGCAAGTCCCAATCACTTCGCTACGCATTACATACCTTCATCAATGCATTGCACACCATATTAAATGCTTCCGCGTGGATAACCTTCTACACGATTGTCCTTCCTACGTACTGTCTTTCCAACATTAAGAGCCATTTGCACATTTGTGCCCCCAACACACACTTATTGACCAAACCTTTCAGTGTGAAGTTCATGTGCATCCACACAGGTTGTTTTCCATATCCCTGCATCCACCTGGCTAGGCTCGTGCGTGGATCATTTCGTCCATTGTATTTGTCTGTCAATCACACCCTAGGCTTCCCAAATCATGTGCACATCATCCTTCTACATTCGCGCCAGTTGTCAAAGCTCCCTTTGTGCGTACCCCACCACCTTGTAGGCATAGCGCATAGTACCCAAACCAAGGCCTGGAAGCATTGCTTTTCCGGCACCTCCCTTTCGAATTTATTCAAGAAAGTGTCTACCTCACTTAGGCCGACATAAGTAGGCAGGTCTCTTACTTCTATCGATACGCAATGCATTGACCTTGTCATCATATTACAATTCAGTGTAGTTACCTCATGTAATCGATTCTTCCATCACTCCATCTCCTCGTTTGAATTTGAAGTACAAGAGCTTTCATGCTCCCATGCAATCTGCCCATCCACAATGGGATTCACCCAGTCCTGGTTTCATGCTGTTATCTTTTAGATGCAGTCCAAATCATCATCACTTTCATAGTCGTGCACCGGCTCTGGATAGCGCCATCCTTCAGCAGGGTCCAAGGGTATAACTACGCATAGTGACTTCTTCTCAAAAATAATCTTGCACTTCTTCAGATTAATCACCCCATTTGTGTCAGTGTCCCAATCAATTCCTAGGAGTGAGGGGTAGGGATTGCTATCATAAACAATCTCTATCACGTTAAAGTCTGTTAGTGCACTCGCTCCCTCAATGTCCACGGTTATGCCCTACAATCGCCCCATGGGTATTATTTTCTATTGGTTCACCATTTTCAGTTGAATAGGAGACCACTGTAGCGTAGGTCTCCCCATTCACTCCCATTTCTACTTCGAAAGAACATTCGCATCCAATCATAAATCTAGGATAACTTGCTCCATCTCATATTCTCCAATCTGCATGGTTAGTATCATTTCTCTTCCCATTCTTGTCTTATGTTTTCCGATCTTCCTGACTATTCGAGGTTCTCTTGGCGGTGTCCCAGTGCATCTGTTAATGAGTTCCTGTAACCCTTTTACCGCCTTACTGTCGCGCAATAGATTCATACATTTTTTCAGGAATGTTGTGAGCATGGATAGGTCCATCTCCGACTTTGGTCTATGTTTGCTTCTTGAAGTGGAGGCCTCAGCGAAGCTCTTCTTAGCTTCCATGAAGGTTTCCCGGGTGCGCTCCAAATCAAACTTTGCTTCCTTCGCCAGAGCTTTGCGAACCCAAGTACTATCCTCTGGTTGTTTGCCTTTGTCATGTCCCATCATGATTCCACTTCAAAGCACAATTTTCACATTTGGATCTTCCTCGCGCAGCTCAGACCTCATCATCTACAGGTTCTGAGTCAGGGGTGGTGGTAGTGCACCTTTGTCGCATATCCTAGCTATCAGCGTAGGATAACCTTCTATCTCATGATCAAACAAGTTGCAATACAAACATGACGAGTGTGTTGGATTCGTACAATCACGGGCATAATGTCCTGGCCCTCCGCAATTGTAACATATCAACTGCCTGCGACCTCTTCAAGGTCCTCCACCACCTCATTTGCACCCCTGAAATCTTGTTCGCGCCACTCTTGTATTCTGATCTAGGGGCTGTGATTCAGCCTGAACTCTATAGGTGGGAGTTCTATCCATCATCAACTCATAGCTTCTACAAGTGTGCTCATTGTGTCCCACCGACCTACAAAAGTTACAAAACAATTGTTGTGAATTTTGTGTATACTTCTGTAAGAAATGGAAATTTTCTGTAGCATGTTTTCCACTTATTTGAAAAATCACGCACCACAAAGCAGGTGTCACACTAGGTCCTGCTTTCACTTCCGGCCTTAGTGGCATCGATCCTCCTCCTGTGAGGTAATTTGCGAAAATCGGGTAGTGGTCCTTGTCATGACCTTGACCTTTGAATTTTATGCACCACACCTCTTCGCGCACTTCTGGTCGAGCTGTCCTGTCCTATTTCAGGCTCTGCATCTCTAGGCATAAATTCTTCAGCTGCACGTGGATCTGCTAAAATCCCAAGTTAGGATTCTGCATCGGGGTCTTATGCAACCTTTGTAGAAATTCCCATTGGAGATCAACAGATTATGCAATAGACTAAAGCAAAATACAAGATCTACTTCTACAAAAAACTTTGCGGAAGCTTAATCGGATATGAGCAAGAAAAATGAGAACACATATAACTGAGAATGAGAAATCAATCACACATAACACAGAAGAATAACCCGGGGAAAATATCAACAAACCCCAATCTCTGTATTATCATACAAGTGGAAATATGTTCATATTACAAAAAGAATTAGCTCTCAAGCTATCTTGCTCTCTCTGCAATCAAACAATAATTCTCATAGACAGTCAAAGGCTTCTCCAAACCTTCTCCTTTGCCCTCCAAGCCTCCTATTTCCTTGCACAATTTTTTCTGGGGTCTAGTGCTTCCACTTGTGTGAATTCCCACCTCACACTGCCCACTTGGCTCAGAAATAACTACACAAACCTGAAGGAGATAATTCGTTCTGCATGGATGAGTTTCCTTTATAGGAAAATTCCTCCAATTGATAGTACACTATCCCTTCCTTTGATCTCAATAGGGTCTCTGACATAACTGACATGCATGAGTTATTTATGAGAGAATATTCAGTTATTTGAAGTGCATCAGTTACATGCATGCAAGCATTAACTAAATGAAGTCACAATTAATTCAACAAACCGTTTGAATTAATCTAACTGGACTTGACTCAGTTAACTAAGTCAACTAATTACAACTCAGTATTACAACTCATCCTTATCTCTTTAACTGATGGATAAATTCCTTAATCAATGGAGAAACTGTTGCATGTCCCCACATAGACTTCATGTTTGATTTTCTACAACTAATTAACTCATAGTGAATTAATTAATTATTTTACAAGCAACTGCTAAGATAAAATTTGAATTTTACTTCTCAATTTTAGTTCAGGGACTAACTAAAATTGGAATCTAACCCAAAATGCTATTTATAGCAACGCTATTTTTAGCACTTCCATTTTTCATTCCTTGTTGCTATGTCCAACACTGGTACCAAAATTGCTATTTATATAAATGCTATTTTTAGCATTTTTCTATTTTTGGCATTTCTTGTTGCCATTTTCAACACTCCCTCTCAACAAGAAAGGAATTCAACTCGAACCCGATCCTGAACCTTCGGAATGTTCTGCATGCAACACTTCTCCCAAGTGTTGTTGCTCTAGCAACTCTAGAAACAAAAAAATCTCCCAACTGACCTCCCCGTTTGTTATCGGGAAAACTAGTGTCTATTCAAAGCTGCTAGTCCCACTAAGACCGGTAGCTATCTTAGAAAAAAACAAACTAAGGTCACTTGTGTTTTCCTTTACGAGAGATAGATGAGAAAGAAGCAGAGAGTACCAACCTCAGTATTTCGTTTGGCTCCTTGCTTGTTTCCTTTCCCCTTTGATAGAATCTCGCCACTCCTTCCTTACTTGTCCCACTTCAAAGAGCACCTGTAGAGTCAAAGCAACATAATACCATCAAAGCATAGAGATCTATCACTGTAAACAATATAGGGTCAGATATATATTGACCATACAAATGCATATATCAACACAATATTCAGAGATACACAAGAATATGGAGGAAAACTCAAATAGCTTTATTGATAGAAATAGTAGAAGAGAGAATTACAACCACTTGGTCTGACCCAGCGCCATCATCCCAACATGAAAGCCCTCTTCACCTCATACAAAGCAAGATCACCCAACAATGTCTTCAAAGAGAAACCAACAACACTTCCTTGCAAATTACAAAATTCCAGCCTTTGGATCTCTGGGATGAGGGATCCATATATAAATGTTTGCAGGGGGATCAGTCAGCTTCTGGGATTTTGATTAGTGTCATCTCTCTGATAGTTCTTGGTTCCACTTGGAGATTTCTTGATCTCTTATTCATCCTTGGGCGAATTCAGAGAGGCAAGTGTCAAATGAGCAGTTTCTAGAAGATTCTCAGGGTCTCCACCTAGCAAACTGCTTGTGCCATTTGTCTGCTCTCACTCATCTCACCCTACAGAAGGGCTTTCTAGTATGCATCACACTTTTTGCATGTGGCAGGTGAGATGCATCACACCCTTCGCACTGGGCAGTCTGTATGGTCTTTCTTTGACCAGTTCTGAGTAGTTTTTCATGGAGAACGTCTGGGAGATGATGTAATCAGCTGACCTTGCTCCTTTAGGGTATGAAACAACATTTTTAGGGGCTTAGAAGACCTTGGTTTATGGACATATATGATTGGGGTTGCAGTGCCCAAATATGTCTATAAAAGTTGCCCCCAAAGCATGAGGTCATAAATCTTTTTGATGTCAGGTGAAATGATTTATAATGAGGATCTGAGGTTTTTTGAACTGGAAGGTGACCTGTAATAAGATACAATACAATACATTATCTTCATAATATTTTCATGATCTAGTTGAGGCGGGCATACCCATGCTCAACTTGATAAATTCATTTTCATGTACATAGGATAGACAAACGTCTGTGTGCAGACTGATGATTCTGGTAGAGACATCATCCCTTAGTTTGGATGATTATCTGTGTAGCAATGATGTACATTTGATGTCTTTATTTTCCTAAATATATTGCAGCCCGGATGGATGAAACTAGATCTAGGGTCTTCAAAACTGGTTCAATCTTCGCCCGAAAGTACAAGTCGGTCCATGTGAAAAGATGTTCTGATGTCAAACACAGAAAGACATCACCTGATTACCAGCCAATGATTAAGCTGTTAATAGGCGCGAGAGGAATCACAGATGATGATGATGACCCTCAAGGTAATGCAGTGCAATTCACGTGGTGTGAATACATGAGTTGATGTCGAACACCACGGAAAATCTTTCGGTAGAAGGCCATTAATGTAAACCTATCGCTGGAAGTGAGAAACTTGCCATTGAGGCATGCAAGCTTCAAAGTACTGAAAGGGTTGTTCCTAGGTCGACTTCTTGGATAATGAGCTGATGTCGACAAGAAGTGACCTGTCATAGGAGGGCCTTAATGAATCCCACATCTATGACACGAAATGGAGAAAATTATTTTTTGGAGGTGAAAACAATCTGATGATACAAGGTTCAAGGTGGCGGTCATGAATGAATGAAGCGTAAAGGTATTGCAGTAGATGAGACACAAGATGGGTAGGTGAATTCTCTGAGCGACTTCTCTTGAACATATCGGTGACACTGAAATGGATTGGTAGCGTTAACCCCAAAAGTGGATGGTATGGTGGACCAATGGTGACATGACCGGTGAACGGAATAACCCAACCCTACTCAATCATAGTGATGGAGTGAAAATGTCATGTTCAAGAGTGACCTGCTACCAATAAAGTTTCTTCAAGTTTTCTTCCCAATTATCCCCAGTCATTTCTAACCAGTACCTCTTTATTTTTGTCAAGCTTGAGGAGGATAACATATGCTTGTTCTATAATTTTCCCTTCGAGCAAACCCGTCGCTATGTTTTAACGAGCTTAGCGACAGTGGGACTCGCTCTTGTATGAATGGACAAGTTTGTCGCTATTGTTTTAACGAGTTTAACGACAAGGATAACTCGGTTCTTTTCAATTTTAGAGAGTCTGAAAAGAGACGGAAAGGAAATTCCAATATTCCTTTTTCGTAATATAATCCCTTAAGTCCGAAAAAGTATAAAACAACGCGAAAGGGATGACTTTTCGATAGTTTTAACGAGCCGAACAAGACAAATGCTCGATCTTTTTGTGTAATAATCCCTCAGGTCCAAAAAGATTAAAATCTAGAGGAGGGGTGGCACTTCCAATCACTTTAACGAGCTAGAGAGGCCAATTGCTCGGCAATATTTTCATATTTTACGAGTCAGATGAAAAGAGCTTAAAGGAGACTCATTTTTTGAGGAACGAGTGATGTTTTCAGATAGAAGCTAGTTCCAGGTAATGTTTGGAGCTTTTCAATCATGATAGTGTAAAGAAGATGGCTAATAGGATCACTCGTCGTAGCTGTTCCTCAAAAGGGGTAAACAATCAAACAGAGGCGTATGATCGGCTAAAAAAAGAGTGGAGGTGATGGTAAGAACACGACCAAGGCTCAAAAGCTGATAATAATGCGATCACACTGGTTATTTACCGAAGGTGGTTTCATTTTTTAACGAGCTTAAACTTTGGCGGAACATATGCTCATTGCTAGGTTTATTTTTTAACGAGCCTGAACTTCGCGGTAAACTACTCGTGATGATGGTCATTGATATTCGATTCACCGTTAACACTATGTTCTTTTGACGGTCGTACTACCTGTTCAATTTCTCCATCAAATTGATTAGAAATGAGGACATATGCTTGAAAAATGAGTTAAAAAACTAATACCCTACTTAAATTACGTGAAAAGTAACTTAAAAATAGTTTTTTACCCCTCATTTTACCATTTCATTTGGAGTTGTGATTGTTGGAGCTCTAGAGGTGTTTTCCCCCTTTATTTTCATTAGCTGATTCTGGGAGATTCTATGGGTGATTTTCGGCACCGTCTGGACCAGGTAGGAGCTAAACATGAGCTCTTCAATTGCATTCTTTCCTTTTTGAATTCTGAGCATGTTTTCCTGCTTTTCTGGGCCCCTAGGGTTTGAACATTTCGCTTTGCCCCCATCGCACCTAGTATACATCGAAAGGTGTGATGCATCCTAGGCTGGCCATTGGCCAGTCAGTATGCATCTCACCTAGTACACAGCTAGGGTGCGATGGGCGCAAGGAGGAAAACTTTTGCACTGATTTTTCATGGAAATTTTGCCTGTTTTTTGCCAAATCAGGATCCTAATTCTTCTCTTGTTTGTTTTTCAGAGATTCATCGGAGCAAAAATGGTTGTTACATGGCGTAAACCCAAGCATGAAGAAGAGGACATGGTTTCCCTACATGATCCGAGTACGGTAATTGCATTGTAGAACTATGGCTTGGTCAAGTTCTTCTGCATATCTAGCATGAGGCAAAAAATCAACTTGCAATATTTCCTTGATGCATGGGATCCTACCAACCAAGTGTTCCAGATAAGAGGCAAATCCATCCCCATGACTGTTGAGGACATCTACTTTTTGACTGGTTTATCGAGGCGTGGTGCCCCTCTCTCATTATCAGGTTCTGCCCGTGGGGGTGAATCCGTGAGGGATTATATTCGCCGATACTGTAGAGAAGGATCTCAGCCGAGCAGGGACGGTAAGATCAATATCCGAGATGTCACAGACCGGTCCTTGAGGACTATTTTATTCACCTTTGCTAGATTGGTTGGTAGCGCGGCCCTTCACTTGGCCAACAGGTCCTATATGCAGTACGCCTTGGAATGCCTTGAACCCAAGGTATTCAACTGGTGTGATGCAGTACTTCCAGTGATCAAAGAACAGCTTACCAAGGTGAAAAACGGAAGATCCAAGAACTTTGGCTATGGTTCTATTCTGACTGCTTTCGCCTTGGAGAGGATCCCACTGATGTAGCCACAATACATCTCACTTGGCCTACCACTACCGAATGAGCCACAGATGTAGAGATGGGTTGACCTTATGGCCAGACATGCTGGTCAATCGTAGGTTTCATTCTCTGATGCTTTCTTTGAGTGGTTCAACCGTCAGCAGATGGTTTATGCCGAGTATCCATATGCTGGGATGGATTTCCGGGGTGACCCAGATTTGGTGCTGCCGGCTGGCGAGCAGTGGGGTGTCATAGGTAAAAATCTCTGACCATATCTCTGTTTATTGCTTTTATAATGTTCTTGTGCTTTTCAAATGTTTATCAAGACTAATCAAAACTCATGTGCTTATGCAAATATCGGGCCCGTGCGACCAGCAGTGCGCCCACGAGCAGCAGCTGCCGTTCCAGTAGGAGAGGCTATAGGGAGGGCCATTCTTCGAAACCTAGATGTATCTGAGACCCTTGCAGTGTTGCAGGATCAGATCGAGGGTCTTACCCTCGGTATTCCAGATGTGAGGACCGATGAGCTGCCTCTGAGATTACAGCCCCACACCACTGGCGTGTCGAGCCGATGGACTAGGCTCTTGCGCATGATTGCATAGGCGGTGACTAGTTATCACTAGCACCATTAGATTAGGGTGCCCCCTTGCATTTTGAGTTTTTGGGTCATATGACCAATTTTTTCCTGGACACAGAACACTATGTACAAACCATAAATAGTTATATATATTTTTGATTTTCGGAGCTTTATTTTGGTTAAGTTATATGATCCTGATGTAGTTATTGATGAAATGCTTTTATTTTACAAATGTTGCAAATGTCTATCTAACACATAATTTGCTAATGAATTGGTTAATGTGTTTAAGTTTCTGGAAATATGTTGATATTGAATAGAATCAAACTGCCTTTCCAAAATCTTGACCCTTAGGAACATATGATAGATAGATGGATTCCGAACGGAATAGATGCCGGTAAGCTGTAGAATGACAAGCTGTGAGTCTGGCGTGACAACAAGTCAGCGTATGCCATGCACGATGGCATCAGAGAGGAGCTCTATCAACGTTCTATATTTAGCGATGTTGTTCGTTGATTGACCAATACACACCCCTCTAAAACTCACTAACTTGCCGCTTGGATCAAAGATGGCCCAAGCTGTAGAAGATAGGTTACGCATACTATGACTCGCCCCGTCGACGTATCCAACAAATGATTCCAATAGGTTCGACGTCTGCAAAAAAATGCAAAATTGGATTACCTAACCAAAACGATCACTCTTAACGAAAACAAAAATGTAACAAAAGCATATGAAGAGGTTACCATGCTGAGTCAAGCATAGTAACGTTTAAGGTACAACCCGTTTCGGGGTTGTGACAGTGGAATCCCATCGTAATCTACTAGCTCATAGGCTCCTTTTGCTAATACACGCTTAACAATAGAGGGATCCATCCACAAAGACTGGAACTTACCTGCTCCCAATTTATTGGATTCCTGATCGTAAAGCAAGACCAGGTCGCTTTCTGAGAAAACGCAGGGTTTGACATTCTTGTCAAATTGTGCTTTGACTCGTTTCTTATGTGCTTCGTTAGCCAAGGCAGCGTCACGATGGGTTTCATCCAGTTGGATTAACTCTGAGAAACGAGCTTCTTCCTCTGAAGTTCCGAGGAGGAGGTCAACTGCGAGCTTGAGAGACGAAATTCTGCACTGAACCGGTAAGATCGCTTCCAGGCCATACACTATTTGAAAGGGCATAAACCCGGTTGCATTTCTCACCGATGTTTGGTATGCCCATAAGGCTGAGTACAGGATTAGGTGACCGCTCCATTTATGGACTCCAATCATCCTTTTCTGCATGCGTTTAAGGACTTTGTTGATCGCCTAAACTTGCCCGTTCGCTTGCGGATAATATGGAGTAGAGCTATCGTGGGACAGTCCTAATTTGGCAACCAATTCAACCATCATGTGATTGCGGAAAGGCGATCCATGATCTGTGACTATAGCTTGTGGAATGCCGAACCTGGAGACTACATGATTGAAAAAGAAAAGCGCGGTCATTTCGCCGCTGTTGTTTAATGTAGGCATCGCCTCAACCCATTTCGTAAAATAGTCAACTGTGACTATGATATACCCATGCCCCCCGTCTGAGGTGGGGTTACATTGCATGAAATCTATGCCCCATTTGGTGAATGGACCAACAACAACTACTGGCTGCAGAGGTGCGGGTGCTATTCTGGTTTTGCGGTCGAAGATTTGACAAGAATGGCATCTTCTGACTGCGGTTATGAAATCTTTGAACATCGTTGGCCAGAAGTATCCTGCTCGTAAAATATTTTGTGCCGTAGCATAACCAGATTGATGTCCCCCACATGCACCTGAATGAAAATCATTTAGGACTTTTTCAGCCTCCTCATGGGTGAGGCACCTTCGCAGAATTGTATCGACACCACGACAGTAAAGTGTATCATCGACGATCATGTAGTCTTTTGCTTGATATTGAGTACGTCACTGTTCTGAGCGAGAGGTATTAGACCTATATTTTTGGGTTTGGAGATAAATGATTATATCTCCATACCACAGATCGCTTGAAGATATCAAAAATAAAGATTCATCCACGATTGTTGCTTTGGATGTTGAATCGTTGGATGACAATGGGAAATCACATAGTAACTCGGCGAAAACTAGAGCTTTCTTTGATTTGGATTTTATGAATTCCAGATCAAACTCTTGCAAAATTGCTATCCACTTTGAATATTTGCCCCCACGCAACTGTTGCAACAAGATGTAAGTCATGGGGTTGCAATCTGAAAAAACGGTAGTTTTTCGAAGGAGAACATAATGTCGAAATCTCTGTATTGCTTGAACAGCTGCGAGAGCCAGCTTTTCAACATAGGAGTATTTTCTTTCTGTATCATTTAAGTTTCGACTTAAATAATAAATGGGGTGTTCGATTCCCTTGTCTTCTTGAACTAAAACCATTGCGATGGTCGTATTTGCTGCAGCCAGATACAGGTTAAAGTCTCTTTGATAATTAGGAGCGTACATTAATGATGATTTTATTAGGGATTCCTTTAGAGCATCAAAGGAAGCTTGCGTGACTTGATCCCAGTTGAAGGGTACTTCTTTTTCAACAGATGCGTATAACCTTTAGCAAGTTCGGCTTAATTTGGAATGAACATCCTCAAAAAGTTTGCTTTCCCTTGGAGTTTCTGAATCTGAAGAAAATTTGAAGGTTGAGGCAAATCGATGATTGCCTGAACCTTGCACGGGTCGAGACGAATTCCATCCTTTGAAACTACAAAGCCAAGTAAATGACCAGAACCGACACAAAACACACACTTGTGCGGATTGAGTCTTATTTTGTAGTGTCGACAACGTAGAAATATTTCTCTCAAATGCTGCGGATGATCGGTTCACTTTTGTGAATGAGCCGGAAGATCGTCGAGGTATGGTTGAACGATGTTCTTGATGTCATGGAAGGCATAATTCATTGCCCTTTGAAAAGTTTCCCCTGTGTTATTTAAACCAAAAGGTAGCTTACGGTACGTGAATGTGCCCCACAAACAAATAAATGCAGTCTTTGACTGGTCCTATGGGCGGATATTTATTTGATTATACCTGGAAAATCCATCCATAAACAAAAAGATTTCACATCTAGCGCATTCATCAATTATCTGGTCGATGATGGGTGTAGGGTAGTTGTCCTTTGGACAAGCTTGATTTACATCCCTGTAATCGACACACACTCTAATCGTTCCCTGCTTTTTCATTATAGGATCAATGTTTGATACCCAATCAGTTAGAGGAACCGGGTAAATGAAACCAGCATGGAGAAGTTTTTCAACTTCTGCCTTGATTGCAGCGGCTTTCTTTGGGTCAACTTGCCGAAGCCGTTGTCTTACTGGTTTGACATCTGGATACATCTTAATTTTGTGTTCAACTATGCTCGAGTCAATGCATAACATTTCTTCATATGACCATGCAAAGACATCTCTGAACTCGCAAAAGAGGGCGTAATATACTTCCAGTTTTGAAGAAGAACAAGATTTGCTGATATTCTCTACAACATCTGGTTTGGTCGAGATATTTATGGCGATAGTTTCTTCAATATTTGACAGATTTCGCTCGAAATCCACCGTGTTTACAGTATTTGATAGAAAATAAAAAACTGATGGATGATTAAGGTTGCTAGAGTAATCTTCGTTGTAATCCGAAAGATGGGAACGATGGTTGTAATCTTCCCATGGTGCCCCCTCTATGATCATTCACTGAACAATTCCTTCACCTGTAGGATGTACATGTGACCAAGGATCCGAAGAGGTACCATACTCTTTTGACCTATCTACCCAAACGCTTGATGAGCATTCATTTGGGTTTGCCAACCATGTCGAGAACATTGATTGCTACAATATTTCTATTGGGCTTGGAGGCAATACCTGGTGATGATCCAAGTTAACATCGTGTTCGGACATCTTTTGAATATAAGATACCATATTGCAAGTTCCCACTGTGGCCACTTCCGCCAGGTTGTTTGGAGGCGGTAGGGAAAAAGTACCCATCAATGTGGGGTCTTTTAGCAGGCCTACTCTGATATTTTGAAGCAACTGAGAGCTTCCGTGGATCATCGGGATGCTTCTCGTAACTTGTGAACTGTTGGGGAGAAAAGTTTGCTGGTCAACGATTATAATTCCTCCCTGAACAGGAAATGCAATCTTTCTGAAGCACGTTGACACAACAACGACCATAGAATAAATCCAAGGCCTTCCCAGTAGGATGTTATAATCGAGATTTCCATCGATAACTTCAACATCAATTTCTACTATTTTCCCCCCCAGTTCAACTTGTAAGTTACTCAAAATCCCGTATGGAGTGGCTGATCTATCCTGATGATGAGCCACGGTGGAGGGCTCGAAACGTCGATACAAACAAATCATGGATGCGGAAACTCCGGAAGATAACAACACACAAAGCACTGATCGCAGAAGCCTCAAAACAATGATTTTAATGTCGTTGACGATCACGACAAGGGTGGTGATCCTAAAGTTTTCCAGCAACTCATTGACATAATACATGTAGATGCCCCCTCATCAATAATTGTTCAGTGAACAGTTTTTTTGAGGGCTTTCACTTGAATGAGGAAAGCGTGTTGAGCTAGTAACTGAGGCTCATATCCTTTATGATTAAAGACCACAAGATTGGAATCCGCTGGGTCAATCCCACCTATTGCTGATAATAGAGCCTGCTTTTGGGAGGGGCAATTTTGCAGTACTTCAAGTGTCGACATAGCGGATGATGATTGGGCTAGGTCCTCCACTATATTATAATTCTGTACCGCTTTGGCACGAGGATTAAATGTCAATTTGTGTACTACTCCCTTCGGCGGCTTTATTGTTAGCTCAGGAATGATGAGTTGCACAACTTCGGCCGAAGTTGTTGTCAAACTAGTAGGTTGATCAGTAGCCTTATTGCTCGATAGTTGTGGATTCCTGTAATCTTTATTCCTTGTCGTTATCAAAGCATCCTTTTGCTATTTTGAAATGGACAACATAAGCACTTGGGATGGGGAAGCATTATCGCTAGCAACCAGATTGGTTCTTGGGTTCGGAAATGGGTCAGTCAATACTGTTGAAGTTCTTGAATTCTGAAAGATTTTTTTAACTTCAGCTTTATATGGACAATCTCTCGTCCAATGGTCCTCATCGCATATGAGGCATGGCTGACTAGGTTTCTTTTGCCCAGAAGGGTTTGCTGAATATTTTTCAGGAGACGAATAGTCATGTTTCTTCTTTTTTCTCTTCCTTTTCTTCTTGCCCCTTGGTTGCTTCGGTTCTTTTCTTTTGTCAGTCGACACGGCATTAACCTCTGAGGCTAGAAGTTCTTCATTTGCATTTTGACCAGAAACCTTATGGGCTTTCTTAGATGTAGCCTTTGTAGATTTCGTGCTTGTCGTACCTATCACACCATTGCCGGCATGAGAGTCTTTGTTTGATTTAGGAGGAGGAGGAACAAAAATTCTAGTCTGGGAGCATCAGGAATTTTGTCATAGAGCGTGCCAGACTAAGTATAGATCAAGTCTAGATATTGCGCATGAGCAATGAGTTGCTCTTCGGTGGTGACTCCTCCCTTTGCCACATCTTTTGTAATAGAAGGTAACAATGACTTAATAAACCATTCAGCTGATAGCTGATCAGGAACATATGTTTTTACCATTCTACGACGGCGTCGCCACTCATGAATATGGTTAGATATGTGAGTGTCTGTCATCTGCTTGAAATTGGTAAGAAGCTATGTTCCTGTTTTGTACCTTATTGGTAACTGAAAATGGGTTAAAAAGGTGGTGGCAAGGGTGCCAAAGTTATCAAACGAAGCTCTAGGCAATTCGATGTACCATTTTGTTGCCGGACCAGTTAAGATTCAATGAAAAAGGCGAAGCCTAATTGAATCATCATTTAGAGTGTTGGAGGAACACCATCGATGAAAGGTCATCACATGATTCGACGAATCTTCACCCAGATTTCCATTAAATTTAGGAATATTTGACGGAAGTTTATGAGGAAGTGTTGGCCACCAAGGGGCATAAGCAATTGGATTGTTTGTTAGCCGATTTAGATCTAGTAACTCTAAAGTCGCCGCGAAGGGAAACTATTGATTCAGGTTCGGCGAAGCATACCCAGGATAAGATGGGATTGCCTGAGTAGTAGGTCTTTGCATACCAGCATAATGCATTTGATGCTGATAACTTTGATAAGGTTGCTAGGCATAACCAATTTGGGATGATTGATGATAACCATTTTGAATATATGGCTAGCCATTACTTGCAAAGTTTTGTTGCTCAGGTCCTTGGTACACTTGTTGGAATTGCGGTTGTTGGTGTTGCACCAGCCATGGTTGTGAAACCATTTGCTGTTTCCCAATACTAGATGTTTGACCAAGATGAGAGGTAATAGTACCCGTTTGAGCCTGATTTTCTCTAGTTAAGGAGCCACTAACTGGCGATTGCGGTTGCATTGTGGAGACAAGAGGTTGTTGTATTATGACCTGAGAAACTTGAGGCTGGCATACATCAGGCAATGCTTGTACTTGCGACACTGTCACAATAGTTGGTGTAGTGGGGATATTCGACACAGGTAGACTTGGTTGCATTAAGTATACAACTCTTGGTTGTTGAGGCAGTATTATCACCCAACCACTGGATGTGATTCCATTTTGACCTGAATTCGGTTGAGAACTCTCATATGGTTGTTCTCCCGGAGGGAACAATGAAAGGGCATACTGCCCCCCATACGGCGGCAATCTAGTGCTCACAATAAAGATTGGCCTTTGGAGACCAGACTGCCCAAATTGATACTGTCATGAAGGATCAATTTGTTGAGACTCAACATAAGAAATTCCAGATATCATTCCGAACGAACAAATGGGAACAGACCATACTGTCGAAACAGTCCCTGTGTGGACCCCCTCTAGCGGTTGAGAGCTAGTTGGGATAGATGGTATGCCAGCGAACATTGTCGGAGTGGTGGCAGGAGGTTTTGCTACCACTGTATCGGATGACACAGTCCTAGATGTTGATGGTTGTCAAGACATATCGAGTCTATCCAAAAGACTTCCTAGCGATTCTACAGGAACTTGCGATGAAGGGGTATTAACTTCTGAAGCAGAAGGATATAGGTGGATCCTAGTTCCAAAATGCGATGGAGTACTGGATGGAAGTGTTGGGTCTTGAAAATGTCATTCATTTCCATTACACTTTCACTATTATGTCCATTATATCACCTCCATTTCACCTCCATTTCACTACTATGTCACTACATTCATCCCACTTTCATTATCATTGGGCCACATTTATGTTTTTCCAATCTTTATTAATTCTAGGCCTTTTAAGTGAATTTGTGGTTAAAAATTAGAAAATAATGTGCATATGCTTATACCTAACAAGTGGGTTGAGATTGTTGACATGTGTAGGTCAAAAGGAGGCTTCTAGAAGACCTTTATGTGGCACTCTAAAGCCAAATTCGAATTTGAGTGGAAAGAATCATGGGATCATGAGGATATGTGTCACATCTCCTAATTGTATTGAAACTCTAAGAAGACATGTGTCTTATCAGTTCCTATTTTGATTAGGACTCTAGAGGTAGAGGGAGAGATTCATGGACTCTCATTAATGAGATGGCTTTTCATATTTTTGTATAAATAGGAATTCTCTCTCCTTCATTTGTTAGCTTGTTAGTTCTTAAGCTTGTTAGCTTGTGAGTCTTAGCTTAGCTTGGAGTTTGTAGTTCTTCCTTGATGGCTTTTGAAAGCTTTAGAGAGCTTTGTTGTACTTTGTAATTTTGAAGAACTTGAATAAAGCTTTGATGTTCTCAACATGGAAGGAGATGTGAAGTAGATGTCATGGAGCACATTGGAATGTAAGGTAGAGTAGATTTTATTTTGTAATTTTGCTTTGATTTCATTATGTCATTTTAATTGCTTTCAAGTTTGATAGATTAGATTTTCCATTCATGCAATTTTAATTCATGCAAGTGTGTTCAACCGGTTGATTGTAGATTTATCTAACTGTGTAATCTATGCTTAACAAAATATTCCAAGAAAGTAGTCCTCCTATTTTCCAATTGGTGCTTGGAGCATTAGAGCTCACAATATATTAGTTTTTCTTTACATGTTTTGTATTTGCTTTCCATTTCAAATTAGCATATCTAACTGTGTAATCTATGCTTAACAAAATAGTCCAAGAAAGTAGTCCTCCTATTTTCCAATTGGTGCTTGGAGCATTAGAGCTCACAATAGATTAGTTTTCCTTTACATGTTTTGTATTTGCTTTCCATTTCAAATTAGCATATCTAACTGTGTAATCTATGCTTAACAAAATAGTCCAAGAAAGTAGTCCTCCTATTCTCCAATTGGTGCTTGGAGCATTAGAGCTCACAGTAGATTAGTTTTCCTTTACATGTTTTGTATTTGCTTTCCATTTCAAATTAGCATATCTAACTGTGTAATCTATGCTTAACAAAATAGTCCAAGAAAGTAGTCCTCCTATTTTCCAATTGGTGCTTGGAGCATTAGAGCTCACAATAGATTAGTTTTCCTTTACATGTTTTGTATTTGCTTTCCATTTCAAATTAGCATATCTAACTGTGTAATCTATGCTTAACAAAATAGTCCAAGAAAGTAGTCCTCCTATTCTCCAATTGGTGCTTGGAGCATTAGAGCTCACAGTAGATTAGTTTTCCTTTACATGTTTTGTATTTGCTTTCCATTTCAAATTAGCATATCTAACTGTGTAATCTATGCTTAACAAAATAGTCCAATAAAGTAGTCCTCCTATTTTCCAATTGGTGCTTGGAGCATTAGAGCTCACAGTAGATTAGTTTTCCTTTACATGTTTTGTATTTGCTTTCCATTTCAAATTAGCATATCTAACTGTGTAATCTATGCTTAACAAAATAGTCCAAGAAAGTAGTCCTCCTATTTTCCAATTGGTGCTTGGAGAATTAGAGCTCATAGTAGATTAGTTTTTCTTTACATGTTTTGTATTTGCTTTCCATTTCAAATTAGCATATCTAACTATGTAATATATGCTTAACAAAATAGTCCAAGAAAGTATTCCTCCTATTCTCCAATTGGTGCTTGGAGCATTAGAGCTCACAGTAGATTAGTTTTCCTTTACATGTTTTGTATTTGCTTTCCATTTCAAATTAGCATATCTAATTGTGTAATCTATGCTTAACAAAATAGTCCAATAAAGTAGTCCTATTTTCCAATTGGTACTTGGAGCATTAGAGCTCACAGTAGATTAGTTTTCCTTTACATGTTTTGTATTTGCTTTCCATTTCAAATTAGTATATCTAACTGTGTAATCTATGCTTAACAAAATAGTCCAAGAAAGTAGTCCTCCTATTTTCCAATTGGTGCTTGGAGAATTAGAGCTCATAGTAGATTAGTTTTTCTTTACATGTTTTGTATTTGCTTTCCATTTCAAATTAGCATATCTAACTATGTAATCTATGCTTAACAAAATAGTCCAAGAAAGTAGTCCTCCTATTTTCCAATTAGTGCTTGGAGCATTAGAGCTCACAGTAGATTAGTTTTCCTTTATATGTTTTGTATTTGCTTTCCATTTCAAATTAGCATATCTAACTGTGTAATTTATGCTTAACAAAATAGTCCAAGAAATTAGTCCTCCTATTTTCGAATTGATGCTTGGAGCATTAGAGCTCACAGTAGATTAGTTTTTCTTAGATTAATTTCCTTAAGCATGAGAAACAAAACCCCAAAAACAACATAAACTATAAAACAATGAAGTAAGAGAAAGGTTAACTAAGCACATATAGTGCACCACACTTCATCAGTTTACGATACCTGGATTGATAATTTATGTAGAGCAATTTAAGATGTTAAATTGACTAGACAGGAAGATCCTCTGTAATCTCTTCTATAGCAATCAATCCAGGTGGAAGAGGTAGACCGTCAGGTCCGTAAAATATTTCTGGTGCCGAAGAAGGTATAGATTTTGCAGCGACAGATGCTGGAGGGGTAACACCTTCCAAATCAACTCTAGAGGGAGCTAGTTCAGGAATAGAAGTATTTACTATTACACTAGGATCAGTTCTAATGTCCTCTTGTAACTGAGGAACCTCTTCTGTAGAGGCAAGGATATCATAAAAGGTTAGAGTAACTGGAGTCTCAAAGGATGTTGAAACTCAAGTTTCAAACAAACCAGGAGACTTTGACCTAGTTAAACAAGTTCGATTGGCCTGGAATGGTTTCGTTTCTGGATTCAAAGATGGTTGACTCGTCAGTCTCCACAAATGACGGGGTTTTGATTGACTTTCTTCCATGATTTCGGATTATTTGATCAACTCAAAATAGGAGGGGAAAATGTTATTCCAAATTAAATGAATTTTAGACGCTTTGACACAACTTGCTTTTTCAATTTTTAAGAGTCGAGAAAAAGCTAAAGGTGACTGTAGTCGCCTTCGATTTTTAATGAGCCTGAAGTGACAAGTGCTTAGATGGACCTTTTCTTTTAAGGAGTCTTAAAAGCAACGAAGAGACTACTCTGGAAATCTAGACAGAGGGATTACCAAACCAATCGCAAAACTGCAGAATACCTTTTACGGTACGGCTGTCAATCTTCCCGAATGCTGTGTTCAGTGCATTTCGATCGATAGGGCGATAGACATGGCTTCCTAAGGATAAAGGATATAGCCTATTGTGGTCTCCCAATATATACTCAACGGTACGTGGGAGCACAAGTCTGTACTGGCACTTGTCATCTCAAAGAGGAGGAATCACCTAACCTACGATGAAAGCGACAATTACCAGGCTTTACGACACCAGAATATGTCTCTAGCCTAGACTTCTAGATGTTGTGCATTAGGTTCCAAAGTGTTTTTATGTTCATTGAATTTATTTTACAGTTGATCTTTCTTAAGAAGTTTTCCTTTAAGGTTCACCACGTGATGTAGATATACAACTCCTAAATATGCAATCTAAGATGATATATAGTCGTTTACTCTTCTTTTTGCAATGAAAATCCTAGCTACTAAGGAAAGAGAAGCGAAATCCTTTCAACATAGTGCAGAGAGCACACACTAGATGCACTGTCCTAAATCAAAACCAACAAGTAGTCTAAATGAAATGCACATGCATGTATTTGTTTTCTGCTTTCTTAATGTGTGAATGAAAAAAAGAATGCTAAATACAAATCTGAATTATCTCTTCTTTCAAAGTGACAGTACTAACGATTTCTTTTCAAAAAACGAATGGAAGACAAAACAACACTTTGCGATTTTGAATTAAAAACGGCTTTCGACACTTGAAATACTAGTAATTCAAATCAAATACAAGAGTAACAGTGTGATCAACTATCAAAAAGAGGAGGATTCTTTTCTTTGGCTGAAAACGACACTTGCGACACTTTCAAATCAAAAGACGACAGTTCAATTAAGCTACTATTTTGTAAAGGAGAATTAAAAATGGCAAAAAATACATAAAAACATTCACAATTCTTTGTACAATGGAGGCTAAATAATGCACAGGAATGGGGTTTCAACAGTGGTCTACTGATCACATACAGCAAAACTCCTGAATAAAGCTGAAGACAGTGAAGTAAAAACCCAAATCTAGAGGCAGAAATAGTCTTACCTAATCATCGCACCTGTAACACAAGGAAACAGGGATGCATCCCACCTACTACACATGGGAGGCGCAATGCATCCAGTCTGCCAAAAGGAGATAGTGTGATGGTCCAGGAACGAGACTTTAACTTGGTTTTTTATCACATTTTGCAGCTTAGTTCAGGGATTTAGGCTGAGCTAATGATATTCAGTAACTACAAAGTATAGGGGCTGATCTAATGAGGTTACTTGAGCTACCTCTAGGGAACTTAGGATGTTTGCAAGTTAGTTGTTCAGTTCATAAACAAACTCAAAGATTGATTGAAGTAGCATTGATCTACTTTGCACTTGCATAGCAAATGCAATTCGAAGGCTAGCTAGCTTAACTTTAGGCTCTGTCTATAGTTTATGAAGCAAACAAATAGAGACAAGCAATCAAACTATTCGTTCCCCAACGGAGTCGCCATTTTGTTATCGGGAAAACTAGTGTCTATTCAGAGCTGCTAGTCCCACTAAGACGGGTAGCTATCTTAGAAACAAACAAATTAAAGTAACTTGTGTTTTCCTTTATGAGAGATAGATGAGAAAGAAGCGGAGAGTACCAACCTTAGTCTTTCATTTGGCTTCTTGCTTGTTTCCTTTCCCCTTTGACAGAATCTCGCCACTCCTTCCTTACTTGTCCCACTTCAAAGAGCACCTGTAGAGTCAAAGCAGCATAATACCATCAAATCATAGAGATCTATCACTGTAAACAATATAGGGTCAGATATATATTGACCATACAAATGCATATATCAACATAATATTCAGAGATACACAAGAATATGGAGGAAAACTCAAATAGCTTTATTGATAGAAGTAGTAGAAGAGAGAATTACAACCATTTGGTCTGACCCAGTGCCATCCTCCCAGCATGAAAGCCCTCTTCACCTCATACAAAGCAAGATCACCCAACAATGTCTTCAAAGAGAAACCAACAACACTTCCTTGCAAATCACAAAATTCCAGCCTTTGGATCTCTGGGATGAGGGATCCATATATAGATGTTTGTAGGGGGATTGGTCAGCTTCTGGGATTTTGATTAGTGTCATCTCTCTGATAGTTCTTGGTTCCACTTAGAGATTTCATGATCTCTTACTCATCCTTGGGCGAATTCAGAGAGGCAATTGTCAAATGAGCAGCTTCTAGAATATTCTTAGGGTCTCCACCTAGCAAACTGCTTGTGCCATTTGTCTGCTCTCACTCATCGCACCCTACAGAAGGGATTTCCAGTATGCATCACACTTTTTGCATGTGGCAGGTGAGATGCATTGCACCCTTAGCACTAGGTAGTCTGTATGGTCCTTCTTTGACCAGTTCTGAGTAGTTTTTCATGGAGAACTTCTGGGAGATGATGTAATCAACTGACTTGCTCCTTTAGGGTATGAAACAACACTTTTAGGGGCTTAGAAGCCCTTGGTTTATGGACATATATGGTTGGGGTTGCAGTGCCCAAATATGTCTATAACACTATTGGGCTAGAAACATCCTCTAATGCTGAAGGTCCATCTGCCATTGACAAGTGCTCCCTCTCTGACCTCTGAGCTGCTACAACACTCCATGCATCTTGCACCGTTGCACACTTCTCTGTGCCATCCTGCACTGTTGCAACACTCCTATGCCTCTCGCATTGTTGCAGCCTGCTAGCTCTGCATTGTCTTGGGATTCCTGCACTGTATCTCTCTCTTCCACTCCATATGCATTTGCCTCTACCCACTTAGCAAGTCCTACTACTCCTCATTCTGCTCCCGTAGCAAGGTCTAATCAAAGAGGTTGGGTACCTCAATGATCCTGCCCCTATTCTAGCCTTCTTGGGACTATCACTCCATATCGCCCCACCTATGACTTGGAGTTATGGATGCGTGTGATCCCTCTGCCCACTTGGCTTGAAATTTCCCCCTACTGGAGGTCTCTACATGAGTGGATGCCTCCACTCAGTCTCCTCTCGGCTTCTCTAGTTGTGGCTGCTCCACAACCTCTTGAATCTGCTTCACCAATTGTGGCTTCTCCACAATTTTCTGATACTTCTTATGGCACTGCATGTTGAGAGGTAGTGTATTCTCCCTCTCAACCACCAAGTCTCCAACAATTGCCTTGCTCCTCAAGGCTTTGCATGCATCTTGAACCTCAAGAGCATACATGTTCTTGAATTGTGAACTGATCTGCTTCACCTGTATCATGGTGATGTGTCGAAGGAAAACGTTTCCCTTACTGAAGACTACATCATAGCCTTTGTCTTCCAGCATTATGATCGACACCAAATTTTTCCTCAGTCCTGGTACATATTTGACATCAGTCAAGGTAATGCAAGCTCCATGCTCCCTCTAAAAAAAACTGTGCCTACACCTGAGACACTATACTTTTCATCATTACCTATCGCGATCTGCATCTGGAGATCCTTCTCCTCCAAGGTACTGAACAAAATCTTGTCGCCAGTCATGTGGAAAGAAGCTCCACTGTCAAGAAACCAACCACATCCCACCATGGATGAAACCATGCATGCGAAGAGGGTGAAATCCAACTCGAACTGTGAGGCCAATGCCTCACCTTCAGATCCTTCATTGGATCCCATCTTGGATTTCCTTAGTGGACAATTTGTAGCAAAATGGCCCACCTCATGACAACGAAAGCATTGCACTTTCGATTTGTCAAAATTCTTCCCATCATGGGAAGAACTCGATTTGGGATGAGAATCCTTCTCCTTCCCTTTCTTTGCCTTACTCTCTAAGGCGTAATTTTCTTCATCCTCCTTGGATGAAGAACCATCTCTGGTGCTTCTTTTTATCTCCTCCTGCATCATATCCGACCAAAGTCGTTCCCAATTTGGCAGTATCTCTCTTCCATTTACTGAGTGTTGGTAGCTATGCCAGCTCTTAGGAAGACCAAGGAGAGAAAGACTCACCATGTCATCATCGACTGTCATGATCCCTACACTTCCAAGCTCATCCCTACAGGTAGTGAGCTTGTTCATATATGTAGAGATCGTGTCACCCTTTTCACACTTGATTTTCCGAAGCTTGTCTTTTAGCGCCAACTTCCTCTGATCGCTGCTATTCTGATATAGATCTTTCAATGTTTTCCACATTGAAAACGGTGTCTCCTTCCCATGGAGACTTGAGACTATGTGGTCTCGAACTCCCTCCAGAAGGATTCTCCTCGCTCTAGCCACACATTTTTTCCATTCCGCCAATTCTGTAGCATTAGCTACTACCAGCTTGGGGACTTCTTGATCAATGAATTCCTTTAGACTGTTGTCCTCTAATACTGCTTCCATGTGATCCTTCTAGCCTATATAATTCGAGCTTCCATCAAGAGCATTATTCGAGTCTTAAACCGTTGAATGCCATTGGGGAAATTTGAGATGTGATAAGAATTCAAATTCTATAATCAGGAACTTAAAAATTCGAACTTATCCCTTCTTTATATACTGTTCTTCACTTTGATCACCTTTGCTTTGATACCATGTAGAAATTCCCACTGTAGATCAACAGATTATGCAATAGACTAAAGAAAAATACAAGATCTACTTCTACAACAAACTTTGTGGAAGCTTAATCGAGTATGAGCAAGATTAATGAGAACACATATAACCGAGAATGAGAAATAAATCACACATAACATAGAAGAAATAACCTGGGGAAAGCCTCAGCTTAAAACCCCAATCTATGTATTATCATACAAGTGGAAATACGTTCAAATTACAAAAAGAATCAGCTCTCAAGCTATCCTGCTCTATCTGCAATCAAAAAATACTGCTCATAGACAGTCAAAGGCTTCTCCAAACCTTCTCCTCTACCATCCAAGCCTCCTATTTCCTTGCGTAGTTTTTCTTGGGGTCCAGTGCTTCCACTTGTGTGAATTCCCACCTCACACTGCTCACTTGGCTCATAAATAACTGCACAAACCTAAAGGAGATAATTCCTTTTGCATGGATGAGTTTCCTTTATAGGAAAATTCCTCCAACTGATAGTACACTGTCCCTTCCTCTGATCTCAACTGGGTCTCTAACAGAACTGACATGCATGAGTTATTTATGAGAGAATATTCAGTGATCTGAAGTGCAGTAGTTACATGCATGCAAGCATTAACTAACTGAACTCATAATTAATTCAACAAAATGTTTGAATTAATCTAACTGGACTTGACTTAGTTAACTAAGTCAACTAATTACAACTCAATATTACAACTTATCCTTATCTCTTTAACTGATGGATAAATTCCTCAATCAATGGAGAAACTGTTGCATGTCCCCACATAGACTTCATGTTTGATTTTCTACAACTAATTAACTCATGGTGAATTAATTAATTATTTTACAAATAGCGGCTAAGATCAAATTTGAATTTTACTTCTCAATTTTAGTTTAGGGACTAACTAAAATTGGAATCTAACCTGAAATGCTATTTATAGCAATGCTAGTTTTAGCACTTCCATTTTTCATTCCTTGTTGCTATGTCTGACACTGGTAGCCGAACTTCTATTTATAGCAATGCTATTTTTAGCATTTCTATTTTTGGCATTTCTTGTTGCCATTTTCAACAGCCTCATCGCGATCTCTAAGGCCTCTGCTTGAGTCATTAACTTCTATTGTGACAGCGACAGTACAAACCATTCACGATGTTGTCCATTTGTTAGATTCATATTAGCTTCACGAATCATACACTTCAGCCTTTGATCCAACTCCCAAGGAGTCTCACCTGGTAGAATCGTGATCTCTTTGAATCCAATGATCAACTGTGCTTCAGACTTGGGCCTATTAAATTCTCTGTTTAGCGCTGCTTGGATATCCGTGATTCCTGCATTTGGATTATATTTAGAGTGCTTAATATACCAAGTTAGCGCATGGTCCTGCAGGGCACTAACCAGTGTTGCTTTCTTTATATTGTCCTCTGTAACTCCTTGTGCTTCCCATATGGCTCTTAAAATGAACCAAAAGTGGTTCGGATTCTCATTTCCCACTCCCTTGAACACAAGCAACTTTATTGTGCTTGCCATATTGAATCGCGGTGGTGGCGAAGGTGGTACAGGTGAGGATGGAGGTGATGGCAGCGAAGCTGGTGGAGGTGTGGGTGGGGGTGGTATTCGCGGAATTATTTTCCTTATCAAATGGATCTCACTTCATGACGAGACCTTCGTGAGCTCTTCCTTGTCCCCTCGCAGAGGTGAAATCAAGGGGCTATTTTCTGGTCCCTTATTTCTTTTGTTCCTATAAGTTTTCCCAATTCACGTAGCCCTGAACATCAAGGTAACTGCATAACCCTCTTTTCGCACAATAGAAACAGGTACTTTACGTACTTACCTCGCGGTCCTTTGAGAAAGCATCACTCTGCCTCAATGTAGTTGACTGAGGTATTGACTGTGAACTCAGTAATGAATTCTCCTATAATATGATCGATCTAATGATCAACGACATGTGTGATCTTATCCTCTGATGCTTCCAACCTTCATACTATTTCTAGGGTACACACATTAGGATTGTCGAGTTTCCACCTTCCTTGGCTATATGCTAGCTTCGCGATCTCAGTAGGGAAAGACGCGAAGATAATTTCGTGGATCTTTGTGTACAGGTAGCAGTCTAACCACTCTTCTTTTGATAGTCATGGGTTCTTATTTTCCTGTGCCGCGAACTTGTGAATTCTTCTTTCCAACCAGCCTTCAATTTCCTTCTTAGTTGGATCCCAATGATACGACATCAGACATCTCTCATGCATATTCCAATCCCGGCAATGGAACCATTTCTTGGCTTGATGGGGCCTGACCCAGGTTCAAAGTTATTTAGCTAAAAAAATCCCTACACTACTGGCCCTTTCGGCATCAGCCCGCTAAGCACAGATTGAAGTCTCACTTGAAGTAGTATGGGGGGATGCTGGAACCAATTTTCTGCACCCTTGAGATGTCTGAGGTGTCAATCTAGTCCACTGTGCCTACCTTTGTGCATGTCACTTCGCGCACTATGGTAACTTGCGAGACCTTCATGATCTGTTATAATCACCTTCGTGCAGCCCTAACCAAGGGCTGAGGTGATTTTGCACTACGGTGACAATGATCTGTGCTATTTCCCTAAATTATACCACATATCTTACTTATCTTCTTACAAAGGTTAGTTAACTTCGCATAAACAGATATTTGATCTCGCATTCAGTTATTTAACACAATCATACATGTTCGCACACCATATAAACAACATAAATGTAATTTATACCCAATAAATTCAATGCAAAAAATAGGAAATAATTACACAATAATGATATAAAACTTCTCATTATTAATGCTTCAACGATTACAGACTCAACCTGCCCTGTGCACTCAACTGTGGACTACTAGGCCTCTGCACACTCAGCTGTAGAGCCTTCTCCTACTCTACGACCCAAAACTATACTTTACACTCTAGATATGACTAAACTCTTCATCCTTAGATTCTTCTGATTGACTCTCTTACAACATAGAGCCTTGCTCTACTTATATAATCCCATTGTCTATGAACCATGGGTAGATCTCTATAGCCGACCTTACATTACAAAATTAAGGGCGGACAACCCTATGACTCATTTACAAGCTACACGCTCCGCACCCAGAAAATGCGGAGCTTTTACATCGAAGTTACAATTTGTGACCAAAATCTCGGCTTTTAGCCCCAAAACTTCCCTTGGGGGATCCCACACCCAACACTTGGTCAATAGAGATATATTCCCACCTTTCTCATCTAACTTGAGGAGTCTAGCTCCTCTTTAGTAGTTAACACGGTCACCTTTGATCCAAGTGGATGTTGGTGGCCACCCACCTATTCCACTTGGACCCCCACAAATGTCTCTTTCAATTTTTCAGTTTCCTTAATTGTAGCACAATTTACTATTTTTGGCTGTTTTTCAGGTCCTGAACTTTCGGAGCCATTTTGAGGCCCTAAATGAAATTTTTTGGGAAACCTGTGAGCATCATGGGTCCATGGACGAATGTTTCTAATCCCAAAGTGTAGTCCTCGGATAGATATTTCTAATGAGGTATTGTGCACGTCAAATAGATATCGTATGCCAAATTTATGACCTCGGGAAGTTGATGTACCAATTTACCCAAAACAGGGCCCATAGTTTGGCGCTTCATCTCCTAGGGTTAGGTTTTGGGATTTTTAGGGTTTTCCATTATTTCTCATCAATAAATAGGCCTTTGAGCCTCATTGTAAGACAATTGAGAGGGATGTATATGTCACATCTCTTCTCAGAGATAAGCTACCATCGCTCGAGCTAGTTTATTTCCATTTCTGTTTGTAAGCATATTTCAGTGTTTTACATTAATGAAATGAAGCATTATTTCTGCTGCATCTCTGTATTTATGGTTATCTTTGTAATTTTTTGTGTTCCCGTTTAAATCTGGATCAATGGTATCAGAGTGGTCTGCTCTTTCTCTGTTTTTCTTTGCATGTCCCCAACGAGGTCGGGATATAAGTAGTTAGGGCTTGAACTGGTTGAACCTTTGCAAGACCACCCTCACAAATCCCGATGACCTCCCATGGTGGATGAAAAGAAAGATGAGGGGGTAGGAGATCCTATCAAAATCTCACTCGAAGAAGCCCTCGAGTGACAAAGGAATGCGATGATGGAAAACTTTGCCCAGATCCTTCAGCGGTTACCCAACGTCGATGCATCTGCTTCCAACATCTACTATGGAAACGGCACACACTTTAAGGTACAAGTTAACTTTGAAATCCCCATATTCGAGGGTGAGATAGATGCAGATTCCATAGATAAATGGTTAAATATGCTAGAAGTTTATTTTTCTGTTCATGATTTTTCCAGTC
Source organism: Pinus tabuliformis (assembly GCA_031772625.1). Taxonomy (NCBI): domain Eukaryota; kingdom Viridiplantae; phylum Streptophyta; class Pinopsida; order Pinales; family Pinaceae; genus Pinus; species Pinus tabuliformis. The sequence continues at coordinate 366,687,522 of CM062816.1, forward strand.
GGGAAAAGATCACTTTTTCACTTCTCAAAGCAACCCCCCATGTCAAGGATTGGTGGGAAACCTACTCCGAGCAGAAGGATGAGAGTACGAATTCACTGTTTTTATCTGCACCCACTTGGAATTCATTTTGGGATGCCATTAAGGAGCAGTGCTACCCTTTCAAAAGCTATGAGGATAAATACATAAAGTGGACCACGTTGTGGCAGGGAAGGGACCAAGATGTGCCGGAGTTCACAAATATTTTTCATACCCTTCGCAAAAAGTTAGGTATCAATGATTCTGAGATGCATTTGGTACTAAAATACTGCATCTTCCTACAAAGGTACATCCAAGACAAGATGGAGTTCTTGAACATCTCCTTGCTTAGCACGACATACCGATATGCTGTCAAGATCGAGAAAAGGTTTAAACAAAAGAAGTGAGACTTTGGATCTACGAATCTAAAGAACAAAGGACAAAGCCAAGGCGGGGTGACCCAAGACAACACATCGAAGCCACAAGAAAAGAACATCACCACGAAGTCAAAGAAGGACACATGAAAGTGGCATGAGTTCCATAAGAGCCCCACTCATAACACAAGTGAGTGTCGGACCAAGCAGTCGCTGCTGGTAGAGTTGAAGGCTTCAGAATCAGATGCATGTTCCGACCCTGAGTCGGAACTTGATAAGGGGAATGACAAAGGGAAGCAAATCATTGATGCAGAGCCCAGCGCCATTTTTGCCACTGCCAAGGTCCAGAAGAATGAGCCCGAAGATCCAGAGGAGGGGGAGCATCTTTTCCACTCACAGATGTGGGTGAAGGGTTCGCCGCTGCAATTCATTGTTGACAATGGGAGCCAAAAGAACCTCATTTCAGCAAAGGTTGTGAAGTGGCTGGGACTACCAACCATACCACACCCGCAACCATATAACATCAGGTGGCTTCACCAAGGACAATATCTCCGAGTCTGCTAATAGTGCCGCCTTCCCTACAGTGTCAAGCCCTTCACAGATGAGGTATTATGTGATGTTGCACCGCTTGATGTTTGTGATGTATTATTTGGCCAACCATACTTGTGGAAGTGACATGATTTGTATGAGTCAAGGCCTCGCATTATTATTATTTCTTTGTGTAATACCTTATACAGGATACCAGAGGTAGCCTCACCTACCATCACTTCTTTGATCTCTACTAAGAAAGGCAGTAAGATCATCTCTCAGACTAGGAAATTTATTTTCTCTCTGGTTCACTCTCAAAGTAAGGGGAAGATCATAGCCACATCCATGGCCCCTCAGAAGGGTTCCTTCAGGCAGCAGAATCAGGTGGATGCGGTCATGAAAGAAGACAGAGACATCTTCTCCTCACTCACAGGGGTACTGTTGCACTGTCAAGTCAAGCATTCGTCCGATCTGACTTCCGGAGCACCTCTACCAAACGGGCTGATCTATCGCCACTCCATTCTGGAAAATGCCAAGTACAAGTAGGGACATGATCAACATCAAGTACCACACAAGTTTCAAGTGGGCGACAAAGTCTGGTTGCATCTACAGAAAGAACAACTTACAAGAGCCCATTAAAAGCTCAGACCACTCCAATATGGTCCTTACACTATTACGAAGGCTATGGGAAACAATGCTTTGGAGCACAACATTCTCCCATTACTTCTCTTGCACCTAGTGTTCAATGTGGACTACCCTTGACCATGCTTCCCACCATTACTGGACACATCAGAGGTTGCATAACAACTCACCAGGGACCAAGTTCAACAAAAGTTTCCTCATTTGATGGAGGAACTCAACGCAATGGGGACCATTGCTTCCTAAGGGGGGAGGAATGGTCCAGGTGGATGTTGGTTGCCACCCACCTATTCCACTTGGACCCCCACAACTATCTCTTTCAATTTTTTAGTTTCCTTAATTGTAGCACAATTTACTATTTTTGGCAGTTTTTCGGGTCTTGAACTTACGAAGCTGTTTTGAGACCCTAAACGATGTTTTTTGGGAGAAATGGGAGCAACATGGGTCCATGGAACAATGTTTCTCATCCCAAAGTTGTAGTCCTCAATAGATATTTCTAACGAGGTATTGTGCGTGTCAATTGAAGATCGTATTCCAAAGTTATGACCCTGGAAAGTTGATGTACCAATTTACCCAAAACGGGGCCCATAGTTTGGCACTTCATCTGCTAGGGTTAGGTTTTTGGATGTTTGGGGTTTTCCATTGTTTCTAAACAATAAATAGGCCTTAGAGCCTCATTGTAATACAATTTAGAGGGATGTAGCCGCCACATCTCTCCTCTAAGATAAGCTACCATTGCCCGAGCTAGTTTATTTCCATTTCTGTTTGTAAGCATATTTTAGTATTTTACATTAATGAAATGAAGCATTATTTTTGCTGCATCTCTGTATTTATGGTTATCCTTGTAATTTGTTACGTTCCTATTTAAATCTAGATCAACCTTGCAATCGTCAGAGCCGTCTTTGCAATGTTGGAGGCATCAGGTAGTTAGAAGCCCAAGGGAGGTATCATTAACCAAACCTCAACTTGCTTCCCCCTAGTTTCTCTCTCACAACTTACTCTAGAGACTAGCTTCAAAACATTTAAGAGGAAGGATACTCTTAGATAGGAATATAACTTAAAATAAACCAAGATCTTGCATCTAACTTAAATAATAGGACTTGCAACTCATTTAGGATAGTGAAGCATACTTAAGAAACAACTGTTCATCTGGTAACTTGGTAATTACTTTGTATTAAGAAAGTAGTTGAATCCATTTTAAGGCACTGGTCTTCCACAGTAATCTAATCGAATCATTTATCTTTCTAATTCAACCAAGTTGCAAGGCCATTTAGTTTTATCTCTCAGGCTAGTTGGTTGCCAACAAGTCTCCCAACTTCACATTTCATAGGGACTACCCCCCATAGTTTGCTGTAGGGGGACAACTAGAATGGTGAGGGCGGGGATCAAAGTGGCAACCCTCGCCCTTAGCATTGTTGCATATTTCCTATACAGTTTGGGGAACAACATTATCTAGTGCCATTTTTGAGGATAAGTTTATCTTGTTCTTAGTGATTTAATGACATTTTTGTTGGGGGGTATCATGGGGGCGGCAACCACCCTACATGGGGTGTAGGACAACGCCCCGAGATTTTTTTTTAGCTCCTATATTAGGTGGGTGGACCTACATATGGTTTTGTGCATGGGTTTTGCACATGGTTTTGGGCATGATGGTTTTCTGCCCATGGTATTTTGTAGACCTGTTCAAGGGAATTACAATTATGTTCTAATTCAAGGTTAATGGATTGGGGTTTATGAATGGTTTGACATGTATATATGTATTGTAACATTGAAAGGAACATAATGAAAAATTAATCTGGTAGTCATGATTTTGGGATCTAGAGGAAAATATCTATGTATTTGTTTGGTTTTTGTTGCCATTGTATATTTTTCTATTTTTTAAGAATTTTTTTGCAAGTAATTTCTATACAGGGTTAAAACCTACATTTGGTATAGAGCTATTTCAGGTTCAAGGTGACACCTTTGCTTCTAATGGGTTTTCATCGAGCCTGTGGTAGACCCTATTTAGTGGGAGATCTGCAGGATCAATTCTTGTGGTGAAAGAAGATATTGAGAAATGGAAAGATAGAGATGAATAAATTTATTGGTTAGAGATTTGAGTTGTGGAAGCTCAAGATGGAGGATCTGCTGGTGGATAAAGATCAGTGGATCGCATTAGATCCAGGGTACTAAACCAATGACAATGTCAGTAGAAGAGTGGATGAAGTTGGATCAAAAGGCAAAGAGAAAAATACAGTTGTGTATCTCTGATTCAATATTGTTGAATGTATCAGGGGAAGCTACGATGAAGGATTTGCGGGTCAAGTTAGGGACTTTGTACCAGTCTAATTATCTGGTGAACAAATTGTTCCTGTGGAAAAAACTTTATAACCTGAGGATGAAGGATGGAGACTCAATGACAGAGCATCTAAACACCTTTATTATTATGGTAAGCCAGTTTCTGTATGTTGATATAAAATTCAGATGAAGATAAGTGCATTAGTTTGCTATGTTCTCTACATAGTCTGGTTATTGCAATAAGTAGCAATACAACTACCTTGAAGTTTTATGAAATAGTCTCATCCTCGCTATTAGAGGATATGAGATGGAAAAATATGGAGAGCCAAAATGGAGATGCCTTGTTTGTACGAGGATGGTCCAAGAATAGAAAAAAATAAGTCCTTGAGTGGGAGATATAAATCTAGAGGGAGATCTAAATCTTCAGGAAAACCTGTAAAGGTGCACTAGAAATGCGGAAAGGAAGGGAAGTTCAAAAATAATTGTAGATCTAAAGCTCTTGAGAAAGGAAATAGATATGATGATTCTCCTTCTGCAAAGGCGAAAACCACCTTAGATGAGGTGGGGATGTGTACTTGGCTACTTCTTCAAGTACACATGTAGATCATGAGGTATGGTTGATTGAGTCAGGTGCATCCTTCACTTCAGTCCCCATAGGGAGTGATTATACGAGTATGAGGAATATGACGGTTGTGATGCCTTATTAGGGGATGATAGGAAGGCTATAATCATTAGACACGAAAAAGTCAAGCTGAAGTTACAAGGTGGAAGGATTAGAACACTTATGGGTGTTTTGCATATTCTTGCATTGGCTAGAAATCTGATTTCTGTAAGCGAGATGGATGATGGATGTGTAAAAATAGTGTTCAAGAAAGATACTTGCAAGATGTTTTCGGGAGCACTGGTATTGATGCGAAGAGTTCAGATCGAAACTCTATACAAGCCTTTTGGGTAGTACTATTATTGATGGGTGCAACAATTTTGTGGTTCCTGAAAGTGGAGTAGAAAATCTAGTGGTCTTTGGAGAAAAGACCATGCTATGGAATCAAAGGCTTGGACATATTAGAGAGAAGGGCCTTCGAATACATCATGGTAATGGTATGGTAGAAGGTATGTCTAATTTCTCTTTGGATTTCAATTTCTATGAAAATTGCGTTTATGGGAAGCATAATTGGGTGAGTTCCCCTTTGGTGCTAAGAGGGTGAAAGGGACATTAGAGCTTGTGCACATTGATGTGTTTGGACTTGTGTCGGTTCCAACATTGGGTAATTCTGTGTACTATGTATAATTTATAGATGACTTCTCAAGGAATACATGGATATATTTGCTTAGGAAGAAATTTGAAGTCTTTGACAGTTTTAAAGAATTTAAGGCTCTAGTGGAAAAACAGATAGAGAAGAAGATAAAGGTGCTGAGGACAGATAATGGTGGAGAGTTCTGCAAGAGGGAATTTGAAGAGCCCTGTAAGAAGTGTGGTATAGCATGACAAAATACTATTCCATACACACCCTAGTAAAATGGAGTTACAGAAAGAATGAACAGGATGTTGATGGAAAAGGCAAGAAGCATGCTTAGTGGTACCAAGTTAGGACAGGAATCTTGGGCGGAGGCGGTGGAGACTACATGTTACCTAGTTAATAGATCACCTTCATCAATGTTTGAGGATAAGACTCCACATGATGTATGGACTGGTAAGAAACCCTCTCTTTCACATCTGAGGGTATTTGGCTGTGATGCATATGTACATGTTCCAACGGAGAAAATAACCAAGTTGGATAGTAAATATGAAAGGTGCATATTTGTTGGGTATAAGGATGGTTTAAAAGGTTATAAGATTTGGAACCCAAAAACAAGGAAAGTTGTGTACAATCGAGATGTGGTGTTTAGAGAGATGAGATATGTTATTAAACATGAATTCCTACCAAAGGAACTTGAGAAGATAGAGTTTCAGCTAAAGGAGGAAGAATCATAGTCCATCGTAGAACAAGAATCAAAAGATGAAGAGCCACAAATTCTAGTTGTGAGAAGATCAGTTCGAGAAAGAAGGCAACAAGAAAGGTATAGTCCATCTGCTTTCTATTCAAATTTTGATTTATCTATTACTGATGATGATCCCAGAACTGTTAGGGAGGAAGTAGATTCAGAGGATGGAAAACTATGGAAAGAGGACATGGTTGATGAAATGCCATCTTTGGACAAAAATGATGCTTGGAATCTGGTGGAGTTGCTGGCTAGAAGGAAACCCATTGGAAGCAAATGGGTGTTTAAGAAGAAGATGAATGCAAAAGAAAAGGTGGAGAAATACAAAGCTCAGTTGGTAGAAAAATGTTATTCCTAGGTGTCGGGAATTGTTTTTGGTGATATTTTTTTCTCCTGTTGCCAAGGTAGCTTCTATTAGATTACTTTTATATGTTGCTACTGATTTTGATTTTGAGGTAGAATAGATGGATGTGAAGACAACATTTCTTCACAGGGATATAGAAGAAGAGATCTGGTGGAGTTTCCAACTAGAAAGAAACCCATTGGAATCAAATTGGTGTTTAAGAAGAAGATGAAAGCTAAAGGAAAGGTGAAGAAATACATATCTCGGTTGGTAGCAAAAGTTTATTCCCAGGTGTTGGGAATTGATTTGTTGATATTTTTTCTCCTGTTGCCAAAGTAGCTTCTATTATATTACTTTTATCTGTCGCTGTTGATTTTGATTTTGAGGTAGAATAGATGGATGTGAAGACAAAATTTCTTCATGGGGATATAGAAGAATAAATATACATGAAGAAACTTGAAGGCTTTTCGGTGAAGGGAAAGAAAGAAATGATATGCAGGTTAGAAAAGTCTCTATATGCGTTAAAATAGTCACCAAGGATGCGGTATCATAAATTTGATACATTATATGGGGACTTGGCTTCACCAGAAGAAAAGCGGATCACTGTGTGTATTTTAAATTAATTGGTGACTGTGTTATTTATTTGGTCTTGTATGTGGATGATATGTTGCTGATTGGAAATGACAAAGAATTATCCAGGATTTGAAGACCCAATTGCATCCAAATTTGACATGAAGGATCTTGGTGCAAAAAACTATATTTGAGGCATGGAAATTAAACGAGATCGGGAAAAGAGGAAGCTTTGGTTAAATCAGAGGAAGTATGTTAAGACAATATTGCAAAGGTTTAATATGTAGGATAGTAAATCGATGAAGGTTCCTATTCCTGTAGGTGTAAATTTATTTGTTGAAAAATGTCCCAAGACACAAGAAGAGGAAGAGGACATGTCCCATGTTCCATATGCAAGTGCATTCAGTAGCCTGATGTATGCGATGGTTGGTACTAGACCAGACATTGCACATGCAGTGGGAGTATTGAGTAGTTTTATGTCAAAACTAGGAAAGGAGCATTAGACAACAGTGAAGTGGGTTTTCAGGTATTTCTGTGGCACTAGTGATTATGGTCTATGCTACCAAGGAAGACCAGGATTGGACAAAGTTTTTTTACATCCATGGCTTTGTTCATGCAGATTGGGTTAGAGATCTGGGTCGAAAAAGATCTGCAAGTGGGTATGTTTTTAACCTATTTGAAGGTGCAGTCCGTTGGATGAGAAAAAGACAGTCTGTAGTGGCTCTTTAAATTACAAAGGCTGAATACATGACATCCACTCATGCAAGCAAGGAAGAAGTTTGGTTGCATAGATTGTGTTCAAGTTTGGGGTTGGTAAAACAAACTATAAGGATAGAATGTGACAGCCAAAGTGCAATTTTCTTGTCAAAGAACCTTGATTATAATTCAAAGAGAAAGCACATTGATGTTCAATGTCACTTTGTGAGGGATATGGTTGATGGAAAAAATGTGTCACTGGTTTTTAGCTGAAGGGGGTCTGACCCAGGTTCATAGTTGTTCACGCAAACCAAAAAAACCCTAACTACTGTCCCTTTTGGCAACAACCTGCATAGCGCAGGCTGTAGTCTCATCCGAAGCAGTATTGGGGGATGCTAGAACTAGGTTTTTGCATCCAGAGACCATGTGATAAGGTATCTTAAGCCCTCGTAGCTAAGATCTGCCTTTGCGCAAATCTGTATCCTTCTATGGTCCTCTACTGCAACTCTAAGGAAACAGGTCTTAGACCTTCGTGAAGGTCTGCGATCAGACTTTACAGCTCTAAAAGAAGAAAACTTTCCACTTTTGTGCACTAAATAGGAACCCTAGATCTTCCTTCGCATAGATCTACCCAATTCAATAGAAATCACAACAGATTTAACCTTTATCTTCATGAAAATAGATAATTACTTAGTTCATGCATAGATATTAAAGATTCAATAGGTTCGTGCAACAACTACCCTTCATTCCATAGAAAACAGATTATTAAGCCATAATGCATAGCTTGAAAAGGAACAAGAATAATGCGCAATGACAAGTTATTGTTCCAAAATCAGTCTTTATTAGATTTAGTGTTCAACTTTACAGACTCTTCCACTCTACACACTCAACGATGGACTTGCCAAGGTCTCTGCACACTCAGCTGCAGGAACCTTCCCCTTTCACCTAAGTATAGGAAACAAAACTTTCCTGCCTTAGAACTTTCCCAAAACAATAAGCTTCTATCATAGATTGATACATAGACTCACTATAACTCAACTATATATAGCTTTTTCAATACAATACCATGGTTTGCAGACCATCGGTGAGTCTCAAAACCGACCTATCACTTACCAAAACAAGGGGCTAAAGCCCCTTTGGCTCCTACTTAGTTGTGCACTCCACTTCCACATTTCATGGATAATTTACATTATTTTACAAAATCTTTCTCAAAAATTGGTTAAGCTAACTCAAAATTGGCCCTAGGGACCCTATACCGACAACCCCCAACAAAACTATGTTGAATCGCCCTCGAGTCACTTAGTTGGTGCCTCGATCTTGGTGTGGATGCCACTGAACTCAACCTGCAATGCTACTATATCAACATCACTCTATACCATGGCCTACCGCACTTCCTCTACCAATTTTTTTGTTGTCGGACCTTCAACTACTAGGCACATTGTTCTTTGCATCTGTTGAATTGTCTTTAATTTCTCCTGAATGGAAAAAGTAAGCTGACAAACTTCCTCTGTCCATGGCTATATTCTGGCCTTGAGAAGGGCCTCTTTCCTTTGTAGCTCTTTAATCTGTGATTGCAGCTGCTTTCCTTTGCAATCATGGAAGGCGTTGGACTGGCGCTAAAGTGCGCATAACTACCCCATCTTCATCAAATTTTCGAAGTGTCTCCTGGATATCTGTGTTGAGCTTCTGTAGGTTTGGGTCCTCATGCAGATTCATCCATAACTTCATGGTCTGATCAAATATCATCGCGCAGTCTATGACTGTTGTATCTAAAGTACCCGTGTTTTCCTTAATAGCTTCTCCGTGTTTCTCCTGGACCTCTGGTGGAGTGGTTGGCTGTAACTTCAGTTGTAGCTCTGAGATGTTCATTTGGAAGTCAAACATGAGTTTTCAGATCTCATCCTTGGATGCACAGATCGCAACAGCCAATTTCCTGATTTTTGCTATAGCTGCGACATTCTCCAGAATGTTTAATTCTGGAATTGACTTGAATGCCTGCATTATTGTTGTTTCCAGGCTCTGACTTCGTGCTTGAAACTCCTTTTCTTTTAAATCTTGAGCCTTTTTTGTGAAAATTTTTTCATTGTTTACTTTGAATTCGTTTATCACTGCAAGCGCATGCTTCTCTCTGATCCTAAGCTCATCCGACACCCCCTGATGCAGCGCATGGAGGGTCTAAGTTCACCCCAATGTCTTTGACTGCACTCAACACAACAAAATATTCCTTTGATTCCATGCGGATTGATCCTTCTGGTAAGGGTATGAATCTGAGGTTCAGAGTCTATTCTAGCTATACTAGTTTCTCTCTCCCTTGCACTAGGCTTGCTTGCACCCCATTCGCTTGCCCAACACTTGCTTGAATTCAGCCTGTTTGGATCTGCATCTTGCACAGATCCTTCTGGACGCTCCCTATCATATGCATATACTATTTTTCAAATTGTTGCCACAAATCTGTTGTGGCATCTCTTACTTTGTCTCCAATCTCATCTAGATTCCCTTCTGTGAGGATCATCAGGTCAATATGCACTTGTTTATCAGGTTTGTGCTTCTTCCTGGGCTTGGTAGTTGTCTCCTTATTGCACTTCCTCAATGTGAAGGGAGTGCTCTATGCCTCTCTCCATCACCACCCTATTCCAATAGTTCCTACTCCTCATTATGCTGGGAAGCCGATGCTTCAACTTCCTCTGTCCCAGTGCGCTCTGCCTCAACATGCTCTTTCACAGTGTGCTCTTTTTCCGTAGTTGCCTTAGCAACAACTTCTTTGTTTTTCTGCTCATACAAAGCTCAAACTGCTTTCTGTGCTACCTCTTTTTGCTTTTGCGTAGCTTTCGTTTGCACATTAGATATTTATCCACCTTTACTAGTACCTACTCCAACATCTATGGGTTCAAGCCACTCGGGTGGCCAACTTCCCACAATCTCCTGCACATTTGTTTCTGAGTCTAAGTATTGCAGCTTGTGCCATATTTGTTTAGGGTCCTTCTACGCCCCGATTGATACGTTATGGAAATCGGCCTTGAACTCCATGAAGGCACTCGACTGCTCGAACAAGGTTGGGGACAACCTTGGCTACTGATTGATTACTATCCGAAGATCCATTTCCATTAATATCTAGAAAATATTCGATTCATTGGTTCTCTCTGGATCCTTTGTCGACCACAGCGAAGCGAACTTCACTGCCTCTGGTAACTCTTCTGCCTATGGAGGAAACTCATTGTTCTCCAGTAATTTCCATGCTACAAAGACAATGAGAAACATGGGGCGGGCATAATGAAACAATTTACTGTCCTCCTGTGCTTCACGACAATTCACGAGGAACTCCTTACAAAAATACTTCACCCAGTTATATTGTATTCGCTTCACACACTCGACAGCCAATGACACTATTGGCGCCGGAGCTTCGTCCGTGTGACATTTCCTCATAATCTTGACTACAAGAATTTGGGTGATGAACTGCACTGCCTGGTCCTGAATGGAGTGGATAGAATATCTACGTGACTTCTTAACTAACCCAAATTCAATCTTCATCTTATCTGCCAGCTCCTTTTCTCCACCTTTCCCTCCAAGCTCCTTAGTAGGGTCCACCCCTTTATAGGGCAGCTTTGTAATCCGATGGATGAGCATACCTATGATCAGAATGGGTTCACTGAGCCATAAGCACCCATCTTGCACTAGTGCGAGTAGTTGGTGCACCCAAACAATGTTGATAATGGACCTGTAAAAATGTGGTATGCAGAGCATGTGCAGCAACCCGACCTGCTCGACACCTCTGACCCATTTCATGGGTTCCAACCACCTAGCCCTGGTTTCTTCGTAATAAATCTTCTTCATGTATTTGTGAGTAGCCAAATGAGGGAATCTCTCGTGGTCCTCAAAATCCTAATCCTCCATCTTTAGCACTGGAATGCGTGCTAAGACCGCACCTTCAAATTCAACTTGTTCTGGTAGCAGGGGTGTCGAGACCATAAACTTTCTAAAAGCAGGGTCTTTCATTATTTTTGTCTTCTCTTTCCATGGAGGGATATACTTTGGAAGTTGTGTGATAGGATCACCCTCCTCAACATCCAATTCCTCCACTCCTTGGAATTCTTCTTCCTTGAGGTCCACAATTTTCTCGGGCTACTTATCCTTCTTCTCCTTCTGTCGAACCTCCGAGTTCTTCCTCAGTGAATGTCTCACTAGTATAGGTTTCTTTTGCTTCTCTATTGTAGCCAATAGTTTTGGCCTAGGTGACCTTGGTGCCATAGGCACAACGGGCACAACTTCAATAGATATGACCTCAGGGCCCTCTGCTTGAGAAACAATGACTTCAGAACTGACTGGCATGAACATTTTGGCAAGGACGATCTTCTGGTTCCACTTAGGTAAGGTTGAAAATATTGGGCTTGAAGCTAAATCCTCGCAAATTTGTCAACTCATATACCTGAAACAACAAGGCTCACAGACAATTATAAGAGTGAAAAGTGTTCTTTGACGGACCAACCTATCCAATTTATAGGAGGTTTTGAATTCAAATCCGACCGTTCCCTCCAATTTCTAATCATAAATGTGTCTTTAATGGTAGATCTCCAAATATTTTCTCCATAAATGGAGCCTACCCGCTCCTCTTAAAGGAAGTTTTACGATAAAATCATGAATAGTAACTCCAACGGATAGTTATGGACTTGTCTGTGCGGTACCATACTCCATGGCACAGCTCATCCAGCGCAGCTTCTCCGGTCGCACTCCCATCTTCAGTCGCGTAGCCTCCCTACTATGATTTTCTCTTCTTCGAGAAATTTAGTTTATAGTCTTGCAATCCCTTCCAGCTTCCTGAATTACTAAGATTGTCCTGCTACCATATAGTCATTGCGCAGGGTTAGGATCCCCTGTATAAAGCATCGGCCTACGTCCATTCACTTTCCCTGGGAATGGTTCCCCATTCAACTTCGCGAGCTAAACTGCACCACCATCCATGATATTCTTAACAGCATATGGCCCCAACCAGTGCATTTGAAATTTCCCTCGAAATTTTGTGAACTTGCTATCATATAACAACATTAAATCATCCAACTTGAAAGTGCACAAGTTAATATGCCTATCGTGCCATGATTTCTTGCGTTCCTTTTGCACTTGTTGGTGAAAGCCTACAAGAAAGCAGTCCTCTTCTAACTCCATTAGTTGCATGAGCCGTTCCTTCAAGGTCTCACGATCTGCCATCTCTGTCAAATATGAAATACGTAAACTTGGCACAATATACTCCATATGCATCACTGCTTCAATCCCATATACCAATGTAAATGGTGTTTGGCCTGTCAACTTCTTGCAGGTCATCCTATAGGCCCATAACACTGCTGGTACGCACATGTCGCAGTCATTCCTCTACACGTTGCAGAACTTTGTCAATGCATTCTCCAAGATTTTGTTAAATGCTTTCACCGTTCCATTTTTCTGTGGGTGATAGGGCGTTCTCTTTTGATGATACACCTGGAATTCCTCAAGCATTGCGTTGATCGTTTCATTCAAGAAATGTGTACCCCTATCACTCATCAATATCTTAGGGCATCCAAACCATGATAAGACATATTCAAACAAAAATTTCATGGTAGTAGCAGCTGTACAATCCTTCATTGGTTGTGCTTCCGCCCATCTAGTTAAATACTCAGTTGCAGTAATGATATACTACACACCCATCTTCTTGCCTGGTGGTTCTATTGGATCTATGAAATCAATGGCCCACTTATCAAATACCTGCAGTGAAACCTGAGGATTTAAAGGCAACTCATCTCGTCACGAAGGCTTCCTCATCCTTTGGAAAGCATTGCACGCCTTGCAGTATGCCTTAGAATCCTTGTGTAATATCGGCCACCATAACCCAACACGCAAAATATTCTACGCGGTTTCTTTTGCTATGTAGTGACCTCCTGCCACTCCTCCATGTGCTTTAGTGAGTATGCTATCATGTTCAAAGTCAGGAAAATATCTTCGCAGTATCTCATCTGTTCCCATCTTTCACAAGTAACCCACAATCACTGAAAATTCCACAGAGAAAACTACTAATTCCTTATTTTTATGGGTAGAATATCCTTCTGGAGCTGTACCGTAGTAAAAAACGGAATGATATCAAAAAAATGGTCATCTGTGATGTGCATCACAAAGAGCTACACATCCAATAGTCCTTCCTCCAAACTATTTGCGTCTTCACCTGTTTTAATCCTTGACAGATGGTCTGGTCCCTCATTCAACCTTCCAGGCTTCACAATCACTTCAAAGTCATATTCTTGGAACAACAGTAACTTTCAACAGATCTTGCCCCCCAACATAGGCTTATTGACCAAGTACTTCAGCGCGGAGTGATCTGTATACATTTTAAAGTGTTCACCCAACAAATAATGCTAAAACTTTTGCAACGCGTAGATCATCGCCAGCGCTTCGAACTTTGTAGTTGAATAATTCTTCTCAGCCTTGGATAATTTTCTACTTGCGAAGGCTATGGGATGATCGATTTCTCCTTCTCCTCCCTATGTTAATACTGCACCTAGCGCAATGCAAGAGGCATCTACATGCACATGGAATTCCTTCTTCAAGTCAAGAAACACCAAAATAGGCACAATTACTATCTTTTCCTTCAAGACATGCAAAATTTCTTGACAATATTCAGCCCAACAAAACATTGCATCTTTCTTCAATAATTTTTCCATCAGTTCGGTTACCTAAGCACATGCCTTGATAAACTTTCTATAATATCCAGTGTGCCCCAATGTCACGCGTAGTTGTTTTACATTCCTAGGAGCTTCTAAATTCACAATCACAATGATCTTTACATGGTCTACCATCAATCCTTGCTGTTGGACACCTAATCCTAAAAGGTTAGTGTGGAAGCTGAAAAGACTAAGCAGTCCAAGAGACCTTGGGATCTGAAACCCAAGAGTCACAACAATGTATTATAAATGTACATCTCCTGTTAATAAAAAAATGAACTCACATGATTTATCTTTCCTATTCTTTGCTGTCCATGTGTGTTTAACATGGTATCAGAGCAGGCGTATTCCTGCCCTGCAAAATTAATGTGAGCCATTTGTCTTATGGCCTGTCTGTGCAGTAATTTCTGCCATCAATTCTGCATCCCAGGAATATTTTCTCACGAATATTTCTTCAGCTAAATGTTAGCTGCTCCTGGCGCTGTCCAGCACTGTCCTTGTACCTGCTCTTCTGTTGTGCTGTCATCCTGACATTGAAACGCCTGAGCGTTGTCATCCCCTCTCTGCATCCTCTGACCTGACAACGCATCTGCTTGAATTGTCCTCTGACCTGACAACGCATCTGCCTGAATTGTCCATATGCCACCGCATCTAATGTTCTTTTTCTCTGTCGCTGCCCAGAGATGCATGTAACGTTTTTTGCCTGAATACACCGTTCACGCTGCCCTCTCTGCGCATACACTGCCAAAACTGTAACGCATAGCAAAATTGGCGAAAGCTCGGTAATCAGTTAAATGGAATGTATGCAATGTGCTTCAAGGATTTCTAGGAAATCCGTTTTACCCTAAGAGATTCTGGAGCTGTTCATAGGAAGTGCTTTATCTCTCTCTGTATAGAAGCTGAAAATACTTTACCGGGGTCTTGGCAAGAGAAATATATCTGCTTTATTATTTTTTATATTCAAAAAAAATGTATCATTGATTTGTCTGCCGTGGACTCTGATATTAATTTATCATCTTCTTTGCTCTCACGGAAAATTTCTTGGCCTGAACCACCACTGTGACAATGCCTGAAATTGAGTCGCGTGATCAGAGCATTTTCTAACATGCGCAAATAGACAGCCTTGCGTGATGAGTCCAGCATCTATTTCAGAGATAATCTTGAGAGGAGTGCGCCCAGTCCTCCATAGCGTTTGACGGTTGCATCCAACAGAATTTACCGAAGGTACATTCATATTACGGAACGATGGCACGGGTTTATAATAAAAAATGAAGGGAGATGGATTCATGGTCACTCCGACCTCTCCACAATTTCTTGCCAATGACAACGTGAACATATGATTTATTCTGTACCGACTCCAACTGCACTTCCATGTCCACTTACGCAACATGTATATAATCGTATTGATTTGGTTTCTCTTCCTCTAATGTGTGAAATTACTGTTTATGTGATCCGATGCATGCAATAGGAACAAAACCCTCACAAAATTCTCGCGGGCCATCATTGCAGAAGCCTACGCTTCGTTTTTTGTTTATGCGATCACCTTATAAACGGTATCGATAATAATCTCAGTATGCACAGATCTCCAATTGATTTCCAAGCTAGAAGGGACTCGAACTTGCAAGTTGCGACAATCAGCATCTTCGCGAGTGGAATAATTTCATTGTTCAGAGGTGGTCTGGAGTATGATATGAATGCATAGGCTGCTCTGTTGACGAGTTGTGTGAATACGAATGACAAGTTTTCTCTCCCTGCTACTCCCAATTGACCGCTGTTATTATTGTTCGCAAAATTATTTATAGGAATAATTTTGTTTGGATTGAAGCAAATGCATTTATTCTGTTGATGCCTATTGGGCATCCACGCTCTCTATGTACTCGTCAATGAGTTTCATGTCCAGCACGCGGACCTTGCTCATGCAAGACCAGTGACCCCTTCATCTTTGCACAGAATCCACTGCGTCCAAGTCCAGCGGCCATCGAAGAAGATATTTCGAGACTCAATGGTATCAAAAAGTAAGCAAATGAATGCCCTTGAGCAAAAATAAATGCGGGAAAAGGTTCCGATACTCCAGCTAATTTTCTGCATCCAGATTCCATACTAGAAATTCCTTAAACTGAGGGCAGAAGCCTCCTTGAAACCCGCCTGTAGATGAGGCCTCTTTCCAAGAGGTCCTTCAACATTTGGCGCCGTCTGTGGGAAACGAAACAGATGAGGAGGTGCTTCAACACAAGCCATGTGATGACTGCAAACAGAGAAATGCATAGAATTGGGTATAATTGGTAATCCATAATAATCTGCGAAACCAATATGGATAATTTCGTATCATAAATCAATTCGACCATGGTAGGGAACATTTCGAAGGTTCAGTCTACTCGAAGGTCAGTGTAGGCAGATGTCGAGAAATATGTCGGCAGATGGCTAAAAATCCTCTTGTTCGCAGTCTAGGCAGATGTCAATAAATCCTCTGGGCAAACCTCAATAAAACTTCGATAAATCTTATTGCAGAGCTCAAGAAATCCTCTAGTTTGTTCGTCCCTACCGCAGCGAAGATGACTGTTGCTTTCATTTGCTAAGATTCCTGGTTTGTTTCACAAGGACTCAATCTGCACAGTGATTTTACAGCGTAATCGAGGTGTACATATTGTTTTGGATTGAAGGAAAGGAGGAACATATCTATTGTATCTGTGTCGGAAGGACTTTGAGCCTATCATTCTTGCTGTTTATTATTCTTGGATTTATTATTGAAGGAAGAGGTCAAGCTACCCTTATGTATATTCGTGGAGTTTGAGCCGTGTCTCCATTGCTGGTATTCATGGATTTTTTATTCTTTTTGCATTCCGAAGCTTCCAGAAGGAATATAGAGTTTCAAATAATCTCTGGTTGATTTTTCTCTTTAAGCTATAGGGTTTTCTTGTGCATTTTGAAGATATTTAGCAACTTACATTTTTTTCTGTGGGATTTGGAGGATTTTTAAGGTGTAGAAAAATGGCTAAGCTTGAAAGAACATTAGAGTTATTGAGAACTCTAATCATGTCCACTGCTAACAGCACAGTCAAAATTAACAAAGCCTCTCTTTCAGACATTCAAACATGTCTGCAATATGCACAAGAAAAGATAGAGTTTTTGCAGCTTGAATCAAAACTGCAGCAGGAAGAATTACACAAATGGAGTCATCATTCTGAACCTGTTTCTGTTCAGAACAATGAAGCAGACTCCCATAAACAGCAAGTTAATATTGTTCAAGTTCATTCAGTGCCCAATAAAGCAGCAGTTGTACATGCAGATGCAGAAACTAAGACTGCACTTCCCAAGCCCATCATCAGACCTTGGGAACAGCTTGTCCACAACAAGCACAAAACTGGTCTTGGATATGACAAGGACTTGTCCTTTCATATTCCAGACTATGCCAAGCCCATTCAGTTTTAGAGTGCCGGATTCATTCATGACAGTTCACTTGCTCCTCATGACAGTTCACCTCTAGCTGTTTCAGATTCTGCCCCTCTTCCACAACAACAACAACAGATTGTGAAATGCCAACACTGTGACCGAGTTGGCCATTTGAAAGATCACTGTTTTGATCTTCATCCATGTAAGCACTGTCATACAACCAGTCATTCTTCACACAGATGCTTCAGAAATAAACATCCTGCAAGAACAAAGATTCATCTTGGATGGATCGCTTCTTGGCAATGGGCATCAACAGCCAAGAAGATATTCCAAACACATGTCAGAACTTGTTCCAGAGTATTGAACAGTCTTGCAGTTGAGTTTTCTCCATCTTCTCACCTTGTACCTGACAGGGGGGGAAATGATGGTCATCTACAAGCTTCAAAGCCACATCAAGCAAGCCTGAGCCACAACCTGCCACACCAGTTTCAGAGTTGTAGCCAGAGACAAAGATGTCTGAACATGCCTTCAGTTGGCAATCTGGGACACTTCCTCTAGCAGAAGACTCCAGCTTCTTGCCAGTTTTGGAAGAATTCCAAGAATTGTAGAGTTGTTGGTCATCCTTAAACCATCACAGATTGAGAACACTTCCTCTAGTAGAAGACACCAGCCTCTTGCCAGATTTGGAAGAGTTCAGGAATTGCATTAAGCATTCCAGAGTTGTTGGTTATCCTTAAACCATCACAGGTTGAGACTTCCCTTTTCAGGTTGAAGTTTTACCTTTTATGCGGGGTGAGACCTCCCTTTTATGGTTGAAGGTTTCCCTCTTTAAAACAATAGGATCACTTCCTCTAGCAGAAAACTTCAGTTTCTTGCTAGTTTTGGAAGAGTTCCGGGAACTGCACTAAGCGTTCCAGTGTTGGTGGTCATCCTTAAACCACCGCCCTTTTTTTACCAACATTTCATAGAGCACATCCAGCCTAGTGCTGCCATGCATTTTTTGCACATTTTGTATTACAGCTCTCTTCTTGGACTCATACATAACCCTTCGGATTAAGGGGGGAATGTTGGACACCTAATCCTAAAGGGTTAGTGTGGAAGCTAAAAAGACTAAGCAGTCCAAGAGACCTTGGGATCTGAAACCCAAGAGTCACAACAATGTATTATAAATGTACATCTCCTATTAATAAAAAAATGAACTCACATGATTTATCTTTCCTATTCTTTGTTGTCCATGTGTGTTTAACACTTGCTTACATACGACATGGCCAAGAAAAATTCCAAAGGGCACACAAAATATGCACTTCTTCAAGTTCAACGTAATCTGATACCTTCGACATGTATCCATCATAAGGCACAGGCTCACAACATTGCACTTGACCATCCCAAATAGAGTCCAATCATCAAAATATACCTCCAAAAATTTATGGATAAATTCCTTAAACGCCGCAATTACTACTCAGGAGAAAATCGTAGGCGCATTCTTCAATTCGAATGGCATTACTGTATATTGAAAGCAACCCCACTCCATCGCGAAGGTTGTCTTGATTCGATTTTCTGGTACGATATTTATTTGATGATATCCTGAATCCTGAAAAGCCATCAGTAAATGATTAAGTCTCATGTCCTACAACATTCTCTAATTCTTCATTTGTAAAGGGAGTTGGAAATGGAACATGCATGCATACATCATTCAACTTCCTTAGATCTACGCATATCCTGATTTTTCCTTTCTGTTTCTTCTCTTGGACCACCATTGGGCTCACCCAATCGGATTCCTCTACTGGTTCAATAATACCGACATCCAACAACTTATCCAATTCTTGGCACACCTTTTTTTTTTATATTTGGGATTGAGCCGATAAGGTCTCTGCTTAACAGGCTTCGCATCCGGCTTCAACATAATCTTCATAACACCTAAATCTTTGATGATCCAACTCAAATATGAATTTTTTTTTTTGGGAATAGATCTTGGTACTCGCGCAACAGTTCAATGACCTTATCAACCACATATTCATCCTAATAGTCTCCTATCTTCACAAACTTAGGTTTTTCTTTAGATCCAATGTTTACTTGTCTAGTTTTAAAAGGTTATGATATATCCAGGTTCGCAGCTTTCAGTCCTTGGACCTCTCACGATCCTTCCGTCTCTGGAATGTTAACATTCCATGGGTCTTCTTCCTCCTCTTCAGTAGTCACATTGTAACACTCCAACATAATCTTCATAACACCTAAATCTCCGATGATCCCCTTCAAATATGAAATTTTTTTTGGGAATAGATCTTGGTACTCGTGCAACAGTTCAACGACCTTATCAACCACATATTCATCCTAATAGTCTCCTATCTTCACAAACTTAGGTTTTGCTTTAGATCCAATGTTTACTTGTCTAGTTTACAAAGGTTATGATATATCCAGGTTCGCAGCTTTCGGTCCTTGGACCTCTCACGATCCTTCTGTCTCTGGAATGTTAACATTCCATGGGTCTTCTTCCTCCTCTTCAGTAGTCACATTGTAACACTCCAACACATGATGCAACTGTGTACTCCAATCCAACTGAGCCCATTCTACCAGTTCCTTAGGTGTTCTAAATATATCTGCTAAGTTAGGGTTATTGTCATCCACTATTTCAATGACCTCAAAGTCATCCAACACGCTTGCGCCCTCAATGTCCACCATTACACCATATAAGCACCCCATCAGAATAATCTTTTATTGATTTTCCATGCACAGCTGAATGGGAGACCACTGCAGTGCAGGTCTACCCATCCTTTCCCATGTCTACATCAGACCCCAGATCCAAGATCACCTGATCCATTTCATATTCTCCTATCTGCACGATCATCCTCATCTCATGCCCCGTTCGCTTCTTATGCTTGCCAATTTTCCTCACAGTGCGCTCTTCAGTAGGAGTGTTTTATTTATTTGTGCACTTGTCGATTAACTCTTGCAATCATTCTACTACTTTCTTATCCACAGTAACTTCATACAAGTCTTTAGAAAAGTGGCTAGTATTGAGGGATCTACCTCTTGTGTCACACTAGTTTCTGGTATTTTATCCTGGCTTCTCGAGGTGGAGGCCTCAACAAAGTTCTTCTTTTCTTCCATGAAGATTTCTTTAGTGCGATTAAGATCAAAGTCTACTTCCTTCCTAGTAGCCTTGTGCATCCACCCGTCATCCTCAGGATGCTTGCCTTTATCTTCACCAATCATCATACCACTTCTTGTCACTATATTTATGCTTTGATCTTCCTCTCAAGGTTCTTCCCTCATCATTGTAATGTATCACATAGGATGTTGGGGCTGCGCCTTCTTTTCTTGCATCTTTTCCATAAGGACTAGACATTCCTCTATCACATGGTCAAACTGTCAACAAAAATGACATGATGGATGCGTGGGGTTTGTAAAATCTCATGTGAAGTTCCCTACTTCACCACAGTTATAGCAGATTACCTCTCCACGTCCTCGATTAGGTCCACCCCCTCTTCCTCATCCTCGGCCTTAGAATCCTCCGTGCACAACTCCTGCACCCTGATCCTGAGGCCGGTTCTCTACCTGCATTTGGTAGGTAGGGGTTCTATCCATCATTAGCTCATAACTCCTACAATGGCATTCATCATGTCCCACATATTTACAGAAATTGAAAAACAACTGCTGAGGGGTCTGTACAAACTTCTGTAGTAAATGGAAATTATCAGTTGCATGTTGTCCTATAACTTGATATATAGTGCACCACAACGTAACTCCCATACTTATCCCAATGTTATTCTTTGGCTTTAGGGGAACATGCCCTCCGCTAATAATATAGTTCTTATGAACTGGGAAGTGGTCCTTATCATGTCCATGGCTCTTACACTTCAAACACCAGACCTCAGCGTGCACCTCTGGATGGGCTTCCTTTCCTTTCTTCAGACTCTGCAACTCCAAGTGCAAGATTTCCAGCTGTGAGTGAATCTATTGCAGTCCAATGTTCGTATCCTATATGGGAGAGGCATCCAATCTCATCACAATTTCGAAAGCTTTAGCTTGCGTTGCTATCTTTTGTTGTGACAGAGGCACTCTCAAGTGTAGCAATAACGATGCTATATACTAGTCATGGTGTTTGGAATATGTAATTATCATATTATTTTTCCTAATCAGGCATTTCAACCTTTGATCGAAATCCCAAGGCATCTCATATACCTTTTGTTGAATTTCCTTAAACTCAGTTATCGACTGAGCCTCTAACTTAGGCCTTTTGAACTCCTTATTCAGAGCTTGTTGGGTCTCTACCAACGACGTGGTGGTGTTATCAGTGCAATACTTGATGTACCATTTCAATGTGTGATCTTGTAAATATGTTACCATCTGTGCTCTCTTGATGTTATCATCCATTATTTTTTACATCGTCCATACATCTCCTGCGACAAACCAGAATTTTTCAGGATCTTCGCTCCCTACTTCTTTAAAAATTAGCATCTTCATCACATTTTCCATGTTGAATGGTGGTAGTGGAGGTGGAGGGGGTGAAGGTGTAGGTGTATGAGGTGGAGGTGGAGGTGGAGTGGATGGATGAGATATCCTCGAGATACCTTGCGTAATTAATTGAACTGCACTTCATGACATAGTTAGCACCGTCCCTTCATCGTCACTTGAAGAGGGTTCAATGAGCAGACTATATTATGAGATTGATCCTTCATTTCTTCTAAAGAATCTCCAACTTCGTGTAGCCCCAAACATCAAGGTAACTTCATAACCCTCTTTTCACATAACAACATTTTAATCCAAGTCTTTAACGATTTCGAATAATTACCTCGCCATCCTTTAAAGAGCCTTTGTTCTGCGTCGCTATAACTGATATTTCTATTGATTGCGAAATAAGTCACAACAATTCCTAGTGTGCGATCAATCCAGTGATCCACAACCTACACGATATTGTTTTCTGATGCCTCCAGACGTCGCACTAGTTCAGGAGTCCACACTATAGGACCGTTAAGCATCCACTTCCCTTGACTATTGACCAATTTAGATAACTACTCGGGTAGCTCGTTAGGGAAGAAACACAAGAACGCATCAATTTTGTCTGTGTATAAATATCTCTGTAACCACTGCTCCTTGGATAATTTAGGGCTCCTATTCTCTTGAGCCACGAACTCGTGCACATTTCGATCAATCCATTTTTCAATCTCCTTCTTCGTAGGAAACCATTTATCACACATCTCTTAGATAGATCCTGGTCCCGACAATAGAACTATTTGTTTGCTTAAGGGGGTTTGACCTAGGTTCAGAGTTGTTCGCGCCAACCTTCAAAACCCTAACTGCTAGCCCTTTCAACAACAACCTGCATAGCGCAGGCTATAGTCTCAGCCGAAGCAGTATTGGGGGATGCTAGAACTAGGGTTTTGCATCTAGAGACCATGTGATAAGGGATCTTAAGCCCTCGTACCTTAGATCTTCCTTCGCGCAGATTTGTATCCTTCTATGGTCCGCTAATGCAACTTTAAGGAAGTGGCTCTTAGACCTTCGTGAAGGTCTGTGATTAGACTTTACAACTCTAAAAGAAGCAGACTGTCCACTTTTGTGCACTAAATAGGAACCCTGGATTTTCCTTCGCGCAGAAATTACACTTCATTCCACATAAAACAAATTATTAAGACATAATGGATAACTTGAATAGAAATAAGAATAATACACAATGACAAGATATTTTTTCCAAAATCAGTCTTTATTAGATACAACGTTCAACTTTACAAACTCTTCCACCCTGTGCACTTAGCTGCCGGGGCCCACGCACTCGAATGCGGACTTGCCAAGTTCTCCGTGCACTTAGTTGCAGGAGCCTTCCCCTTTCACCTAAGTACAAGAAACAAAAATTTCCTACCTTAGCACTTGCCCAAAACAATAATATTTTATCTTAGATTGATACTTAAACTCGCTATGACTCGACTATATATAGCTTTTTCAATACAATACCATGGTCCACGGACCATGGGTGAGCCTCAAAATTAACCGATAACTTACCGAAACAAGGGGCTAAAGCCCCTTTGAATCCTACTTCTGTGCACTCCGCTTCTACATTTCGCGGAGACTTTACATTCTTTTATAAAATATTTCTCTAAAATTGGTTAAACTAACCCAAAATTGGCCCTAGGGATTCTATCCCAACATTGGTAAAGGTGGACACTTTGAAGAATGCTACAAAAGCATTGATGGAGTCTGTGAGCACTGAGAAGTTATCTTGGTGTAGAGAAATAATGAGATTTGCAGGGCTAGACCAATGACTAAGCTCTCCTGTGACCTCCTGTGTGGAAAATTAAACAACAAGTGGGAGAATGTTGGGTGTATGTTATATTCTTTCCATGACTAGTCACACGTGACAAGTACCCTTTTTCGTTGTGCCAGGTGCAGTAGGGGGGTGGTAGCCCCCTCTGTTGGGGGGTTTATAGGGGGGTAGTATGCGCCCTAGATAGGGTCCATTGCAACACACCATATTTTTTTTTGGACCTTATATTAGGTGGGCGGACCAACCTATGGTTTTGTGCATGGGTTTTGGACATGGTTTTGGGCATGATGGTTTTCTCCCCATGGTATTTTGTAGATCTTGTTAAGGGAACTATGGTTATGTTTTAATCCAAGGTTAATGGATTGGGGTTTATGAATAATTTGACATGTATATCTATATATCTATATATGTATGTATGGTAACATTGAAAATAACATAATGAAAATTCAATCTGGTAGTCCCGATGTTGGGATCCAGGGGAAAATATTTGTGTATTTGTTTTGTGTTTCTTTCCATTGTATATTTTATATTTTTTAAGACTTTGTTTATAGGTAATTTATATACAGGGTTAAAACCTACAATTCTTCATAATATTCTAATAATTTTCATCTCCTTAATCCGTCAGACAACACATTTTCTGGCACATTGACATCTGACTAAAGTTTTTATCACCTTGTTGACCTTTCTATTTGCACCTTATCACCTGGACATTTGGATTTGTTTCTTGTTTGGGTGGTGACTCCACTTATTCACCCATTCACAAGAGCTTATACGAGAAGAAATCCTAGTAGCTTGGTTAACCTTGTTCGTAATACTAAAAAGGCTCTAAGGAATCGGATAAACAAATTACATTCTAGTAAGCATTTAATATTTCTTGGACAGGAAGCCGTCCTTGATATTCACTTGGTTTTCCCTAATCCTGTCAGTTATGACATCATGGATTTCTACGGGCCTTGTATTTTTTCCAATATCCATGGGCAACCTCATAATCTGCCAAATGTTGGTATGGATAAGATTCCTATGTTTCAGGGGAACAATGTAGTCATTGGTGATGCTCACATCAGTAAGTTCACATGTTTCCTCCCAAGGCATGCTCATGTTTCTGCCTACAATCACGAAGATGTCAAAATGAAGCTCTTTTTCCTCTCATTAGAAGATGATGCATTGTAATGGCACTTAGACAAGCCCGATGACTCTTTTGATTCTCTGCAAGTTCTCATCAATGCATTTAAAGGAAAATATGGGGATAAGAAAGAAGAAAGGTATTTTTCAAAGATATCAATAGCATAAAGAAGAATGATAATGAAACAATTGAGGAATTTAATCAAAGATTCAATGGAATTATCAAAAAAATGACTCAAGATTATAAGCCTCCAGAAAATTCTTTGTTAGAGCAATATCTTGAAGCATTTTGTGTTGATACATGTTGTGAAATTAGACATGCAAAGCTAATTGATCTAAACACTGCTCAAGCTATTGCTAAAGAATTAGAAAAAGATAAGAAAGTGTTTGGTAAGTTGGAAATTCCTAGTTTTGAAAGAAGTCCAGTTAGAAATAGAGGAAAAGAAATAAGGGAGGTAGAGCATGACCCAATTAAGGAATTAACTCAAATGATTAAGGAAATGAGGATTGAGCATGCTAGAGAAATAAGCGCCATGTAGTCGAGACTGATTCAAATGGAGGAGAATCAAGCTTGGAATGTCCAAACTAGAAATAATAATAATCCATGGCCAAAAAGGAATCCTCCCACTAAGTAAATACCTCTTAATCCATTCGAATCTAAAAATATGGTGTTTCAACCTTTTTGCAGACCATGCCAAAGTTTCCATGATGAAGAATCTTTCATTATTACAAATAATATTTTAAATGATTAGTTTACAACAACGGGAAAAAAAATTAATATGTTTGGAAAGGAGTTTCATTTTCGTTTATAAGATTGGATGGAATTTATTGAAAATAGCTATAGTGTTAGATCTTAGACTTTTGTGATCCATATCGATAATAAGTTTGTCTTACGGATTAATCACATGGTATAGAATTGGTCGACGTTTCGAACCAACTAATGTGGTTCATCCTCAGGACAAATGGTGAAAAAATCAATCTTAACAAAAGTTTAAATAATAGAGAAGCATCTGTGTCTTGAATTAGCTGTTAGGAACTAGCCATTATAAACTAGCTGTTAGGAATCTCATCCCTCCTAGCATAAAACACCGTTTAGTATGAAAGTGAAATTTGCTTGAATATCCATTTATGCAAGAGAAAAAAATAAAAGAAGCTGCTTTTGATGTTTTATTGAAATCAATAAGGTCTTTCCTCCCAAGTATCCTCAAGAGGATCCCATTGTGAAGCAATCTAGCATAGGAAATTATGTTTTCCTTTCTGATTCTATATCCTTGCGAGAGCATAAATATGAATATAATGATCAAATATGGCACATCAGGTATGATGGTGCTCGCTCTAAACAAGGTAAAGGGGCTAGAATTGATTTTGTATCACTTTTGGGGCATAGATTTAAGTTCACTTTCCGATTAGAGTTTGAAGCTACTAACGTAGCTGAATATGAGGCTTTGCTGATGGGCCTTGAAATAGTCAGGGATCTCAAGATAAAATTGTTGAATGTGAAAGGGGACTCTGATCTTATCATTAAGAAAGCTAAATTTATATTATCATGTAAAAGCAATAGGATTAAAATGTACAAGAATGCTTTGTGGGATGCTATTGAATTATTTTATGCCTTTGGTCTCCAAATTATTCCTAGAGAAGAAAATGGTCAAGCAGATGAACTTGCCGTAGCTACTTTTAATTTCTAGATATTTGATAATCTGATAAAGGATAAGGTAAAAATTGAATTAATTTTTAGACCATCGGTCCCAAATAATATAGAACATTGGAATTTTTTTGATGATGAGAAACAAATTGTTCGCTTTCTTGATCACTTGGATGATTTTGAAAATTCTTAGGCATGCTCTAAGGAACAAAGGTCTAATTCTAATAGTAAATATGTGACAAACCCTACTCCTGGAAATATTGTGGCCATGGAACAACTCTTCAATAGAATTGATGCCACCAAAAAGGGTGATGAAAAGAAGATAGACCCTGGTGAATTTATTGGAGTAAATACCGATTTTCCCAAATACCCAAATATTGTCAAAATTGGTAAAGGGACCTATGAGGAGGAAAAGAAAAATATGATTGACTTGATCATTGAATATCATGATGTCTTGGCATTTTCCTATGATGAACTTAAGGGCTACAAAAAATATGTTATTGAGCATACTATTCCCTTGAAGGATGAGAATGCTAAACCATTTAAGAAAAAACTTAGGAAAATCAATCCTGAGTTGGCCCCTCTCATTGAGAAAGAGTTACAAAAAATTATTGCTGATGGTATCATCAGACAGACTCAACACTCTTCCTCGTGTTAAAACTTGGTGATTGTTAGAAATAAGAATGATATTATTATACTATGTGTTGATTTCATAAATATTAGCTTGGCTTGTAGAAAGGACTATTATCCTTTTTCTAACATGAAAAATGTGCTTCAAAGGATAATTGGATCTGGTATGATGTCATTATTGGATGGATTCTCTAGCTATAATCAATTATGGGTTAAGAAAGAATACCAACATAAGACTACCTTCACCACACCTTGGGGTACCTTTGAATATTTCAGAATGACTTTTGGGCTAACAAATGTAGGGGAAATTTTTTGAGAGGGCTATGGACTATGCTTTCAAGGAATTAATTGGTAAAATTATTTAGATATACCAAGATATCTCATTGGTTTATCAAAGGATCTAAAATCTCATATAAGACACCTTAGACAACTTTTTGACAGATGCCGAGAATTTTGAATATCATTAAATCCCACCAAATCTGTATTTGGGGTGACCGAAGGAAATTTACTGGGTCACATTATCTCCAAATATGGTATCAAGATTGACCGTGAAAGGGTTGAGGCTATTACATAGATTCCATTTCCACATAATATTATGTTCCTTCAATATTTCCTTGGGAAAATAATTTTCCTTAGGAGATTCATTCCAAACTATGCTGAAATTGCTAGGCCCATATAATGTTTATTGAGGAAGGATGCTAAATTTGTTTGGAAAGATGAAGGTGAAAAGAGATTTTAAGATATTAAATATGATATAACTAAAGCTCCTATCTTAGTTAGCCTAGACTATTCAAAGTATTTATGGTTTCATTCACATTCGAAGATACTATAGAAAACATCCTATTGTGGAAAATCAGAGAAGGCCATGAACAACCAATCACCTTCATAAGCAAATCCCTACATAATTCAAAATTAAATTAGAACATTATGGAAAAACAAGCTTATGTATTGGTCAAATCCCTCAAGAATTTTAGAACATATGCCAGTTATTCTAAATTCATTGCCTTTTTTCACATTCTACTATCAAAGATATATTAACTCAAACTGATTGCTTAGGGACTCGTGCTAGATGGGTGACCAAGATTTAGGAGTATGATCTTGAGATTAAACCAACCAATCTTGTTAAAGGCTAGGGATTGTCTTAGGTGTTGATAGAAAGTAATGAAAAAGCATTGGAGTTAGTTTGCCAAAATGTAGTGGCTACAACTTCTATTTCCCCTGAGCTTCAGAAATTGGAAAGAATTGAGTGGTGTAAGGACATTGCTTATTATTAGAAAAATATCACATGCCTAGATCACCTAGTCACTTATAAAACGAGAGCCATTAGGCTGAATGCATCCAAGAATTATATCTTAAAGGATGACCTTGGATGGAGAAATCCAGATGGAGTAATTGTTAGGTGTGTAGATGAAGATGATGCTAAGAGACTCATAACATAGTTCCATGTAGGATTATGTGGGTGATATTTTGCAGCAAAAACCACATCGCACAAGATTTTGTGTGTTGAATATTATTAGCTTACCATTTTTACAGATGTACATAAATTTGTTAGAAATTGCTAGGAGTTATAGCTTGTCACCGGAAAGAAGAAATTAACAGCTTTACCTCTTCATCCAGTTATAGCATAGGCTCCTTTTCAACAACGTGGGATTGGACTTCATTGGTAAATTCAATCAAAATTCTAGTAATGGCTATTCATGGATTTTGTCCGTGACAAATTATTTCACAAAATGGGTAGATTCCATTTGAGCAAAGCATGCCACAAAGAATATTTTAATGGATTTGATTGAAAATCAGATTAGTACTCGATTCAGTGTTCCTGCCAAAATTACAATAGACAATGCCAAAGATTTCAGTTCTTTTGAGTTCTCTTCTCTTTGCTTCAAGTATGATATTATTCTATCTCATTTTTTGAATTATATCCCCAAGGAAATGGTGTTGCAGAGTCTAGTAACAAAAATATGATAACCATCATAAAAAATATTGTGGGGGATAACAAGCAGTCTGGGGACATTAATATAAAATATGCATTATGGGAAGACATAATCACAAAAAAGAGGGCTATCGGGAAAATTCCTTTTGAGATTGTCTATGGTCTGGAGATGAATTACCTATTCATCTCAAGATTCCATCTTATAAACGTCTTCAACATTTTATAGATGACAAATATGCAATGCATAAAATAATAGATCAAATTATGTAACTTCATGAGACTCGTAGGAAAACTTTTTATAACCTTTGTCAAAGACAGGCCAAAACAAAGGAAATTTTTGAAAAATCATCTCGAAACAGGCCTTTATAGATTGGCAATATGGTATTGGCTTGTGATTGTAGAAATGAGAAGCTTAGTAATCATGGAAATTTTGACATTTTATGGCTTAGTCCTTATATTATCAGAGGAATTGTTGGAACTAGTTCTTTCTATCTTAATACTTTGGAAGGTGATCTTGTAGAATTTCCAGAAAATGGGTAGATGATAAAATTATACTATAGGGATGACATCTGATTCCTTAGGGCATCCTTTGTATTGTTTTTATAAACCTACACTCTTAGTTAGGGTTTCATTTATGTCATTTGTTAGTTTTCATACCTGCATTTAATTTTATGTGTTTATGTTTTAATTTGCTAGAGTAATTTTTTTCTATTCCAGCAGATGTTATATATATGCATGATGATTTGGAATTTGAATGGATATCTATTTGATGGACTTTTGTTTTCTTCGATACAAGGTTCTAGATTCTTACATTCCTTCAAAGAAGCAACATGCCTCGATATGGAGGCAGATGTTGATCACACTTTTTCAACAAGTCCAAGGAAGAAAAATGTGAGGATATGAAGATATTTTTTCAAATTTCAAAGTCACCAGCCAAAACATTTTTTCATTGTAAACCCAAATTCTGCAAGTTATATTGTAAATGATGCTAGTATGATTGTCTATTTATGTAACAACACCTAGGTAACCCTTTGATTTTGGCAAAAGATTTCATCATAGGAAGTTTTCTAACATCACTGAATTATGTGTGCTTCTAAACATAGAATATCGACAAAGTTTTTCTTCCATATTAACCCCAAAGCTAGGGTGGAATCTCTTGACAAGGTATTAGATGAGTCCTAGTGTTATATTGATTCTTTGTAAAAGTATGTTTGGGAATAATTTAAGCACATTTGGCTAAATTATTTTATTACAAACCACTTAGTCTATACTAGATCATATTGTGTAGGTAAATTATCGAGAGTCTATGTGTAAAGGTACCTAGTACAAATGAAATATTGTAAATGTCATCTTCTTTGATGCGCACCTGATGATATACTGATCTCAAATCAATTTTTGAGAACACTATTTCTCCCTTCAACTGGTCAATTAGGTCATCAATCTGTGGAAAAGGATACAAGTTCTTGATAGTAACCTTGTTCAATTACCTGTAATCAATGCACAATCTGAGAGTACAATCATTCTTCTTTACAAACAATATTGGCGCTTCCCAAGGCAATAAAATTGGCCTTATGTATACCTTATTAAGCATTTCCTTAAGCTACAACTTCAATTCCACCAAATCTATGGTGCTCATCTTATAAGGTACCTTAGTGTCACTCCTACTACCAACTCAATAGAGAAATCCACTTCCCTATGAGGAAATAACTATGAATTCTCTATTGGAAAGAAATCCTCAAATTGTTGTAAAATAGGATACTTCTTCAAGACTTTATCACCGTTAACATCCTTCCCCTTGTCACTGGATATATTCACTACAAATAATACACACTGTTTCCTGCAACTGCGCTTTTCTTTCATAGATATAACCATTCGGAGTGATGTAGGCTTCTTCTTTCCCTACAAGATTCTCTTCTCTCTATCATCATCCAAACACTCAATAACATTCTCATAGAAGTCTACCTTGGTCCTGTGAGTAAACAACTAGTCCATGCCCATAATCATACTGTATGATCTCAAAGGAAGCACCATTAGATGTGTTGATGTAGGAGTACCTTTCATCTCAAATGCAAAACCTCTCACACAATGATTAGCTGTTTTCTTGTTCCCTATAGCCAACTACACTAACCAAGACTTTGCATGCACTTCTTTATTCAAGACACACTTATCCACCAGGTCAGGAATAACATAACTATAATTATATCTAGGGTCAATCAAAATGGATACAACTCAATCATAGATCTTACCTTCCATCTCAATAATGGATGCTTGATGTATGCCTGCCTCTTATCAAGTGCTACATAAATGCGAGGAATGCTCTGACCAATATCCCCAATTGTTGCACCTCCCAAGCACTGTAGATCTGAGGTTTGCAACCTTGGTACAACATACAATCCTTCTTGCAATGATCCTTGCCACAAATCTAACACTGCAATGGTTTCCTACCTCTACCTTTATTTTTCTTCTCTCTAGGCTGATATCAATGCCCCTTGTTAGTTGCATTGAACTTCTCATAAGGAGCTACATTTTCTTTCTTACCTACATCTCAAGATATTTCCTTCTTTGGAAGAAGTTTTTCCTTAGCCTTCTCATTCCCTTTCCAATCACGCTTAGACTTAGACTTGTGCTTCAACTACTCATAACAATGCTTAAATTTCTCGATGACTTGTTCTAATGACCGAGGCTCATCATACTCAATGTGATCCTTAAATGATAATGGAAGTCCACTAATAAACATTTGGACCTTCATCTTCTCATCCTTGAGGTAAGGCACATACCTCAAAAAATTTGGAACTTTGGTTGTGAACTCTTCATCTGTCATGGAACCCATCTTCATCTCATAGAACTCCTTAGCCTTTCCATCATAATATCTCTCATACAAGTACTTCTTCCTAAAGAGTTTTTGAAGCTCATTCCAACTCAAAGCTTCTACCTTGATGCCTCTGACACACTTCACATCTTCCCACTGTATATTTTTTCTCCCTTTGTCACACGGAATCTGTCAAGGGTGCGGACACGACTGACCTTCCTAGAAGTCTAAGACATTCTAATGACAAACAAGACAAAATGGAGTGATCTTTCTCTAAATACACCTTTTACAACATGAAAACTACAAGTGTTTAGGCTTACCTTATTCCAAAACGCTGTTGTTGAAGTCCGTTCTTGACGATCCAGATGAGCTCCTCCTTCAAGTCAATTCCTGCAACCACAAACAATCAAACAATTACCAAGCACTTGCATTTCATATAATAAAACATATATTCAACATGCAGACCAAGGAACACATGAAATAACTCATTAACACAAGCTATTGAGAAAAATAAACCAGTTTGTATTAATAACGAAACAAAGAAACTCTTACAACCTGGCCTTGGTGTTGTGCAAGTTCCTCCCAGGGTCCATCAAGGGTTTTCCTCTACTTTGACAAAGCTCACCCTCTCCCAAGTAGAATCAAGTGAAGACAATCTCTCCTCACAAAGGCTCTAATGGAAGACCTAAATCCTGCAGCATTTACCCAAAGAAAATGTATAGCTCCAACCTCTTCTCCTTCTGGCTCAATGCCTTTATTTATAGTGCTGTAAAGAGGTTATTCAGGTCCACTATCAATGGGATCATCCCCCTCTTTGGGTGGGATAGCTCCCTTATTGATGGGATAAGTTCCCCCTTAATAGAGATACATGAACCAACTGGAGGCGCATCCATTTCATCAAACCGACCTCTAGAATGTTCTAGAAGTAACCACAAGTAACTTTTTCAAGATAAAACTCGCGCATTTTGCCTTTTACAGAGGGACGCACCTGTCCCTTAACATACAGAGCGTCCATGGACGCATATTTTGTGAACAAGGTCAGCGTCCCCGCAGGTAAGGCTAGAGAGAACCTGCGACCCCAGAGATAAACATAGTTTTTACAAGACTTTCTCTCTTCTTTGAGTTTGAGATGGATAACAGAGGCATAAGACTTGCCTAAGAGGGTAGCATGACTGTTGATTTGAGCCATACTAACTGTAAGTAGTCAAGGTGACATTTTTTAGTGTAACAGATTGCCCCCTAAAGTGCGAAGCTTGGAATAGAATAGGGTTTTGTAATTCTAGGAAGGGTGAAGCGCTTTATCATTTCAAGGATTGCCTTGTGGATGGCCTGGTTGGAACCTGCAATTTTCAACACAAAATACATGGATAAGATTATATCATTACTGAGGTAGGCATTCCCATACTCAGATTCAAAACTTTAACTAATGGACTAACTACTCTGATACAGGAATGATCTTGCAGTACATCATTTTTTATAGACTTTTGTAGACACAGTATGGAAGCAGCCATCTGTTTATGATTAGTCTACATAGATAATGAATACAAAACTCCTCGCAGCTTGGATGGTAGAAACTAGATCCAGGGTCTTCACTTCTACTTCCCGAATTGGTACGATTCTAACCATGTGATTAAATGATTCGATGTCGAACATGGTAGAAACCACTTGATTACCAGTCAATGATGTAAACTGTTAACAAGCGTGAGAGAAACCACCAGTAATGTCAATGGTTCTCAAAGTACCAAGCACAACCCGTGAAATGTGAATAGATGTTTTGATGTCGAACACTTCACGGAATCCTCTGATCGAAAGTCAATGATGTAAACTGACGTCAAAGGCGAGAAACCTGCCATTGATGCATGCAGACTTCAAGGTACTGTCGATTCCTAAGTCATATTTCTAGATAATGTGTCGATGTTGATAGAAAGCGACCCGTTGCAGGCAAGCCCGCAACACGAAATCATTGTTCAAGTTGAAGAAATGTTGCTGTAAGGACTGACTCAGGGATGGTCAAATGGATGACAAGTATTTTGCAGATGAAAGTTTTTGCTTGCAGACCTCTTGAACACATAACGACACAACAGATGGCTTGGTGACGTATAACTCAAAGTTAACCCCTGGAACCCGGTTAAAGACTTTCAAAGTGATTTGGTCAACTGTGAGGTAAAAGATTTCCCAACCCAGGTGAATGAAAAGTGTCGTGTTCAAGAGTGGTAATAAAGTTTCTTCTGAAATAAAGGTAACAAATAGGCTCATTCTTCTCTCTTTTCCCCCACCATTTCTGGCAAGTACCTCTTTATTTTTAACAAACTTGAGGAGGATAACATATGCTTGATTATAAGCTCATCCTTCGGACGAGTCCAACCTAGTTTAAATTCGAACCCTAGGAAGGAGTGGTTCGTTCCTGTTTGTAATTGAACAGGTCCTTTACTGTAAAAGTTTAACGAGTCCAGTATAGGAACAACTCGGCGTTTTTCAATTTTAGAGAGTCTGAAAAAACTTAAGGAAACTCCAAGTTGAACTTTTTCGTAAATTTGTGTCCCTCAAGCCCGAAAAAGTATAAAATAATACCTGGGGGAACCGCTTGATCTTGCGACCAAGGAGTACTTTCATAATTAGTGTCATTGACCTGAAAAGTAAAAAGCAATCAAGGACACGTCGTTTTATTTCCGTATCGAGTTTGAAACGACAAAAACACGGCAATCTTTTCCTGATTTTACGGTCAGAAAAGAGCTATAAGGGGACCGTCTTTTAATTCCGTTTTAACGAGTGTAAAAGAAACGCTCGGCAATCTTTTCATGTTTTAAGAGTCTGAAAAGGGCTTAAAAGAGAACTCCAAGGTTTCACTTTTTCATAAGTTTTAACAAGTTCGAAAAAGGGATAAAAATGTACTCATGGTTTTCACTTTTTCATAAATTTTAACGAGTTCGAAAAAGGGATAAAAATGTACTCATGTGGCCGACTTTCAATTTAATTTACGAGCAGGAAAAGACGGAAAGAACTCGGCATTTTCATTTGTTTTACGAGAATGAAAAATAGCAAAATAATCTCGGTATTTTCATTTTTTAACGAGTCTTGAAAATAACTAAAATTGACTCGAGATAGGTTTCATTTTTACAAAAGCTTGAAACAGACAAAAACTATGCTTCAAAGTAGTTTCATTTTTTCACAAGCTTGAAACAGAGAGAAAACTGTGCTTGATGCCCCCTAAACGTAACTGCTAGAGTGCATGCCCCCCAGCTTCATTTCATTCAACCAGCTGGATGAAATGAAGGTTCATGAACGAGATCATTAGAAAGACTCGACCTAAAACTGTAAGAAAATTATGCAAAAACTGAAATAACTAACCTAAACGTACAACCTAACATCTATGAGGTCTAGTCAAACTCTCGACTCAATTAGAGGAGGATTTGTTTCATTTTTTAACGAGCTTGACACAAGAAAAGAACTATGCTTGGATTTGGTTTCATGTTTACGCAAGCTTGAAACGAAAAACTATGCTTCTTAAAAGTTCACATGCCCCTAGCATAATGACGCAAAACGAGGTACATGCCCCCCAAGCTTCATTGCATTCAATGAGGTGGATGGAATGAAGCTTTACTTTCAAGATTTTGGAAAGACTCGTGGGAGTTGTTTCATTTTTTAAACGAGCTTGACACAAGATAAGGAACTATGCTCGTAACTACTCTCTACAATCTACCTAACAAAAAATTTACTCTAAAAACCTTGATTCATTTTTTAACGAGCTTGACACAAGACAAGGAACTATGCTCTAAAATCCTCGTTTCATTTTTTAATGAGCTTGACACAAGACAAGGAACTATGCTCATAAAATCCTTGATTCATTTTTTAATGAGCTTGACACAAGACAAGGAACTATGCTCATGACTACACTCTACAATCTACCTACTTAACCTACCCTTGTTTCATTTTTTAACGAGCTTGACACAAGACAAGGAACTATGCTCAAGAAGTTCGCATGCCCCCAGCATAACGATGCAAAACGAGGTACATGCCCCCCAGGCTTCATTGCATTCAACCGGCTGGATGCAATGAAGGTTTACTTTCAATATTGAACTTGAAAAGGGAGTTGTTTCATTTTTAAGGAGGTTGACACAAGAAAAGAACTATCCTCATACCTGATTCATTTTTTAACGAGGTTGACTCAGTAACAGGAACTGTCCTCAAAGCTGATTCATTTTTTAATGAGGTTGACTCAGTGACAGGAATTGTCCTCAAAATCCTACTTTCTACAGTCTACCTACATATCCTAAAATCTACCTGATTCATTTTTTAATGAGGTTGACTCAGTAAAAGAACTATCCTCATACACTGATTCATTTTTTAACGAGGTTGACACAGTAAAAGGAACTTTCCTCGTACACACTGATTCATTTTTTAACGAGGTTGACACAGTAAAAGGAACTTTCCTCATTACATCCTAATTTCTAACTATCTATATGACCTAAAAACTAGCTGATTCATTTTTTAATGAGGTTGACTCAGTAAAAGAACTGTCCTCATGACATCCAATTTCATTTTTTAACGAGGTTGAGAGAGGAACAAACTCTCCTCGTACTCCTTGTTTCATTTTTTAACGAGGTTGATACAAGAAAAAACTATCCTCGCACTCCTTGTTTCATTTTTTAACGAGGTTGATACAAGAAAAAACTATCCTCGCACTCCTTGTTTCATTTTTTAACGAGGTTGATACAAGAAAAAACTATCCTCGCACTCCTTGTTTCATTTTTTAACGAGGTTGATACAAGAAAAAACTATCCTCGCGCACACTGATCATGTCAATGGACACACCTTGATCATGGCTTCCAAGAGATCTTCATCAGAAGGAAGAATAGTTCTCTGGAAGGAACTCATGTCAAGGGACTCAAAAGGGATAAGAACATCGTGTTCAAATAATCCCATAGAGTTTTCCATGTCAATTACCGGAGCTAAATCAAAGGAAGATGAGCAAACAGTGAGAGGCTCACTTACATCGGTAACTGAAATCATGGGACCAGTTGCCACATAATTAACCCGTGGCAGGGTAGATACCACTTTAGAATCAGGAACATTTAGGGGTGTCATATTATTGGTAGTTGAAAAAAAACTAGGGAACGAAAGCTGGTTTACAGTCACAATACTGCCATTGTGAGGGAAAGACATCACGCGAAAGAGTGTCGATACGACAGCTTTCATTGCATAAACATAGTCTCGCCCAAGGAGTAAATTGAAATCCAAGGGACCTCGAACTACCATAAGATCAACACAAACAGTTTTACCTTCCAAGGTAATAGAAAACTTAGGAAGGATCCCTAAAGGTTCACTAATTGTTCTGTTAAAAGCTTTCAGATTCTGCGTAATAGGCGCAAGCTGAGGGGAACCCAAAGCTTCCCAAACAGCTGAGGATAAAATACTAACAGAAGCACCTTCATCTACCTGAGTACGATGTATGTCCCTACCACCAGCCTTGACAATGATTTGGAAAGGGATGGAGGAAGGAAGACGAGGTTCTGTCAGTCTATTCCAATCAAAGGAAAATACCTCAGTACTTGGAGGGGGTTCTGTAGAAACAGGTGAAATGCCCCCCGGCATAGAAGAATCTGATGTAACAAGAAGAACATCAGCGGTATGAAATTTACTCTCGAAAGGGAGAGTGTGATCGACCGAATGTGAAATTGAATTGACCACTTGATCAACTAATTGATCATCAACCTGAGTGACATGAGTTTCACTCTCCAATGGAAGAGTGTGATCGACCGTACTTGAATTGAGATCAATCACTCCGTCAGTTGACGGTAAGTTGGGAGAAAGTTTACGGTAACCAGTTGGAAATTCTTGCTGTGGAACAGCAAGTTTTTCCAACAATGTTGAGGCTTCATCCATGTGAGGGAAAATGTGAGTTTGATGACTCCCTTTGCATAACTTACAAGGAAACCTAACTTTACCCCTTTTCCCAGGAACCTGACTATCACTGGTTGATGGATCAATGGAAAGTTGATGGGATTTTTCTGACCATACTTCCAAGACCTTTGGAATACCAGGACAATTGACAAGGAAGTGGTCACCCTTACAAAGCCTGCAAGGGTATTTGGGTTTACGATGCATGTCGGAATTTTCCTCAACACAACTAACACTTACAGCCATGGTTGGTTGGTTGACTTCTTTCTTATTTTGCTTCTTCTTCTTCTTCTTCTTCTTCCCTTTCTTCTTCTTCTTAGCCTCCTGGTTACTAGCATCAAGGCTTTTACCAAGCGAAGAGGAAGAAATGGAGGAAGAAAAATTAGGCGAAGAAGGTAAAGGGTCAACAGAAGGTCGGTGATGTTGAGATGGTGAACTCTGTTGAGGTGAAGCATCCGGTTGAGATGGAACAATTGGAGTATTTTGGGCCAACGAAGTTGAAAATAACCATATCGGTAAACCTATTGTAAATCCAGGTAATGACAAAGTAGCCATATAAGGAGGACCAACATTTCCAAAGTAAGGAAAAGTACTAGGATTCTCATTAGGAGGGGTTCCTAGGTTGATAAATTCCGGAACATTTGCCATTATATTCAACTTCAGTGAATTTTATTAACAATTTAAAACTAAAATTAACAATTCACAATTCACACTTAACAACTAAAATTCACAATTCACACCCATGGTCTCTAAAAGTAAAAACAAACAAATTAACACGCGCTATCAAATCTAGGAGTCAAACCATACACAAACAGTAACCTTCCGGATCGAAAACACTAGTTGGTGATGAAGCCCAACATCGCCGAATTCAGTACAGAAGTGGTGGGTGGAACAGTTACCCCGGCAACCTGCTTAATGAATAGACTGGACCAAGTTCCTCCACTTTAACCGTCTCGAGTGAAGTGAACCCCCCAGAAAATCCAAGTGAGTATAACCGACGTCTGCTCCAGGTACAGTGGGACCTTCCCTCCACCGTCACCTTGGGTAGAATCCTAAAGATTATGGTCACTAAGGTTACCAACGGCCACAAGTACACCTGGGGGAACAGTCTAAACTCCGACAGCACGCAAGGGCAGAGTAGCAAGCTCAATCCCCTTACCGGCTCCTTGATAGTAATCCAAGGTTTACCGATAAGTGACCCCTGGCTCCTCGACAATGGTTAATCTGAGGTTTACCGTTTGTAATATGTACTGTCTGGCGTCGTTCCCAACGAGGGGGGAATGATCCCCTCACTGGTTCGGACACGAGCTCGTGCTTCTCCTTTAAGAGGAGCTTTCCCAGAGTGTAAATGTAACAATTGGATTTGATTCTATCACAAGATAAACTATCTGTTTGGTTTTGTAGTCTTGGAGAGTTAAGTACTCACCTACTCCAAGACCCTAGCCTAAGCTATGTTGGTGCTTCAGAGCCCTAGAAATGTAAAAATTACTAGATGAATTTTAATTAAGCGCTGTGTTATTAAGGCTGTTATTACTCAAATGGGTAAATGGAGATGAAACCAATGGTGTTATGACCCGACTCAACTGAATGCAATCAAATATGATAATGCAATCCTTTCAATTCGATGAATCCTAACTAGAGTAAGGAGAGAGTTTCCATTCACTTCCAACAATGCAAAAAATTGATCATTAAGAGAAAATTTAACAAATTCTCTAATGCACTAATTTCATCAAGAAAAACTAATGCAAATCAATTCCAAACCAATTTTTATTTTTATTTCTGTGTAAATTCAAATCAAAGAAAGCTGATCTAAATCTACAATTGATTTTTTCAGAATGTAAACTATGCAATTGTAATCTATGCACAATTCACTTGAAAAGTATGCAAATGTAATCTATGCACATTTTTCATTAATATTCTGAAAATGAGAATTCTAATTGTGCAAATGTGATCTATGCAAAAGAATTCTCAAACACAAGACGATTCTAATGTGATCTAAGAACCAATCAAGTGCAAATTGAGAAAATTGGGTGAGAGTTCCAAAGATCAAAACATAAAAACACTCAAAGGCGATTAACACTCATACACAATTTAGCCCCCCCCGGCGAATGAGGGGGAAATTTTTTTGCAAAAACAAAAGCAAAAAGATGCAAAATTGTGAAAAGACTGAGACAAACCTCCAAGTAATGATCAAAGGAAATCAAATCAAGA
The DNA here is from genome assembly GCA_031772625.1 of Pinus tabuliformis. Classification (NCBI taxonomy): domain Eukaryota; kingdom Viridiplantae; phylum Streptophyta; class Pinopsida; order Pinales; family Pinaceae; genus Pinus; species Pinus tabuliformis. The sequence continues at coordinate 366,727,524 of CM062816.1, forward strand.
ATTTCTCAAGAAAGAGACTCAAAACACCCAATTGATGAAAGCTAAGAGCAGGAACAAGCTTAGGTGAAGATCTTTGACAGGGTACTAAAGGATCTGGGCAGAAAACACTAAGAAAAAACAAAATCTAAAAGCAATTAAAGCAAAAATGGAGTTTTCCTAAATTTTTACAGGAAGACGCAGGCAACCCGTTAGAACAGGCGCGGGCCCGCTCTGTGCAAACGGCAACAGCGCGTCCAAAGACGCACTGTGCAGTACTTAGAGGGTGCGTCCTTCTGGAAAAGTTAAGAAAAACCAAATCTAACTAAATCTAAAGCTAAGCCACCCAAATACTAATTCTCACAGTCAAAAACCAGAAAATAAAAATGATTTTCTCAGAGCAAAGTTCATTCAAAGGAAAAATCTTTTACATTAATGGATTCCCCAGTGGAGTCGCCAATTTGTCACACGGAATCTGTCAAGGGTGCGGACACGACTGACCTTCCTAGAAGTCTAAGACATTCTAATGACAAACAAGACAAAATGGAGTGATCTTTCTCTAAATACACCTTTTACAACATGAAAACTACAAGTGTTTAGGCTTACCTTATTCAAAACGCTGTTGTTGAAGTCCGTTCTTGACGATCCAGATGAGCTCCTCCTTCAAGTCAATTCCTGCAACCACAAACAATCAAACAATTACCAAGCACTTGCATTTCATATAATAAAACATATATTCAACATGCAGACCAAGGAACACATGAAATAACTCATTAACACAAGCTATTGAGAAAAATAAACCAGTTTGTATTAATAACGAAACAAAGAAACTCTTACAACCTGGCCTTGGTGTTGTGCAAGTTCCTCCCAGGGTCCATCAAGGGTTTTCCTCTACTTTGACAAAGCTCACCCTCTCCCAAGTAGAATCAAGTGAAGACAATCTCTCCTCACAAAGGCTCTAATGGAAGACCTAAATCCTGCAGCATTTACCCAAAGAAAATGTATAGCTCCAACCTCTTCTCCTTCTGGCTCAATGCCTTTATTTATAGTGCTGTAAAGAGGTTATTCAGGTCCACTATCAATGGGATCATCCCCCTCTTTGGGTGGGATAGCTCCCTTATTGATGGGATAAGTTCCCCCTTAATAGAGATACATGAACCAACTGGAGGCGCATCCATTTCATCAAACCGACCTCTAGAATGTTCTAGAAGTAACCACAAGTAACTTTTTCAAGATAAAACTCGCGCATTTTGCCTTTTACAGAGGGACGCACCTGTCCCTTAACATACAGAGCGTCCATGGACGCATATTTGTGAACAAGGTCAGCGTCCCCGCAGGTAAGGCTAGAGAGAACCTGCGACCCCAGAGATAAACATAGTTTTTACAAGACTTTCTCTCTTCTTTGAGTTTGAGATGGATAACAGAGGCATAAGACTTGCCTAAGAGGGTAGCATGACTGTTGATTTGAGCCATACTAACTGTAAGTAGTCAAGGTGACATTTTTTAGTGTAACACCCTTTGAGATTGAAAATGGCTATCCTGACTTTCATATTTTCTCTATAGTCATGCAATTTGAAGAAATTCTTCATCCCAAGAAACCATGTTTCTGCATCTTCTAGTTTCTTCAGCTCTCCATCAATGGTAGGAGGCTTGGCATTCTTAAACTCATCTAGAAAGTACCCCCTCTCACTCCACCTATAAGGATGATGGTGACGATGGCCATGATATCCCTTTGAAGTAGAACTAGAAAAGAACCCATAACGATTACCTCTCCTGTTAGGCGTATCTGGTGAGCACCAGTATTGTAGAAAGAATTATGCAACTCCTAGGCTACCAACTTTACTTTTATCAACCCGGTAGTTTGTAACAAACTTGGAAGCGTAGATGCTATATGCACAAGTACTAGTTCTCACTACAGGTTGTCACTTGGTCAGCCGGTGCGAGATCACTAGGAGCTCAAGCCAAATTCTATAGATTTCAGAAGAAGCTCTATGTGTGATGAAAGGAAATAAAGATTACTCTACATATGCTATTCTAACTCCTCATTAAGAGTAATTAAAAAAAATAAAGCTACCTAGTAAACCTTAATTAACAAGCTAATTCTACTTTTCCAAAAACACTATGAAAACCATGAAAGAAATGCCATTACCTACTCAAGGAAGTAAACAACATCTAACCATGCTATTTCTAGAAGTAAATAAGCAAAAAACATATTTTTGGATTTTTATGTGTTTTTATGTGAATTTAACATCCATCTAATTTATTGCGTGTGAGTGTGGCAGCGAACAGGTGGTGTTAGAGGGTGGTTTTGGAGCTTGGGAGGATGTAGGATGGTGTGAATGGGTCCTAGGAGGTCTTACGTGGCCTTCTGGAGGCTTTTCCCATACTCAACCTTCAAAAGAAAGCCTACAGGAAAAACTACAGGAGGACACAAGAAAACTACAGGATGAAAACAAGTAAACTACAAGAGGCCTACAAGAGGAGGCCGAGAGCAATTTTCACTATTTTGAGAGTGTGATAGTGGGTGGAAAAGGTGGATGAAAGTTGGAATGAGGTGTTAGGGTGCCTAAGGTCTACCTTGAATCACCAGGAGAGAGAAAGATGATTGGGTTTGCTCAAGGAGAGAGGAAGAAGTTCTATGAAAAATGAAGGAAACTAGGGCAGAATTGAGGTGAGGTTTGGGAGACCTATAGGACATGGATCAGATGGAGGGTGTGATTTTTGGTAATCTGGCCTACTGCTTGAAGAGATATGCTGCGTAGAAACTGACAGACAACCAAGAAAATCAAGCAACCAATGAAATGAGTGCACTAGGAAAAACAGAGTTTTTCATTAAAATGGCCTAAACTATGATGTATAGAAGGAAATGCTATAAGAAAGGAAAGTATGAAAACGGAATATTGCAAATCAGGAAGTGAGCATGATAAAAAAGATCTAAAGCAAAGCAAAACTAGAATATCAACCTACTAGAGAGCTGCAAACACTGGAAGTCCTAAGAATGAGGAAAATATGTGTTTTTGGGGCAGCAAGAGAGTCTTTGCCTCAAATCATGGTCCCAGAGGGAGGAAGAGAGGCCAAGGAACTATTTCTAGCCTTTTGAATCTTCTCTGATCACTGCTTAACCTACTACAAAAAGCACAAATGGAAGCAAGCTACTAAATCATCAAAAGCAACCTATTCTTAACCATAAGAGAAATACATCTAACAACAAACTAATCTAAAAACTGAAGTAAAGCATACAAATACAAGTAAAGAGAAGCTTGGATGCTTGGATTGGGCCCTAACCCAAGAGCTTTAGCCCTTTGAGGTAACTCAGTGCTAGCTCAAAAAGGATTCCATCTTCATTATCAAAAAATAGCAAGATTACATAAAACTGTCATAAAATAGTAAGCTCGAAATTTGAGCAGAGTTTACACAAGCAAGAAAAGGTTGACCCTAGTGAGGCCCTAGGCCTCTCTACTTATACATCTGAAGCTACCAACAAATTTCTTAGAATCAAGGAGGCCTGGCTCCCAAAACTTGAGATAGAGTTTCCTTCTAGTGCATGATTCGGCTACTTGTACTCTGAACTGAATGAAGGGGAATTCGAAGTGAGGAGCAATAAATGAGGGGGATTCCCTCCTATAAGTCCTCTCCTCTATCTACTTCTAGTTATTTTTGTAGTTTGACCAAGAGATCCTTGACTTTGACCTCGAAATCCATCAATAATCTGCGTTAAATACATGTTAGACCACATGGCATAATAACTAACTCAACTCACCCTATAAACATAAATATAATTAGAAAATCATACAATAAGCTAAGAGAATGGTTGATTTGACTAGGTTAGGAGGTAAAATGAGCCCATATAATTACCCATTTATGAGGCTCATCATCACCCCCTAGTGAAGGTGTTGCTCATCCTCTGAGCAACCTAGTCAATCTCTTGCTCTTTCATGGCCCTGGTGGCCTCCCTAGCATTCCAAGCTTCTGATGTGGTCTGCTCATGTTCTCCATGAAATCCTACCTTTATGTCTATGTCCTTCCACTACTCCTTCTCTTCTTCTTCTCTTCTGCCTTCCAACATGCCTAATATGAGTGGATGACTCAGTTTGAGGCCAATCTAGTTGACCTTCAGCCTTTGCATGGAGCACTTGTACATTGGCACTCTTTTCGGTGCCTCCTTCAGCCTCATGGGGGAATGGTATTCTCTGATCTGCAAGCTGGGGGGTAGGGTGTTCCATCTTATCATGCATGCATGCACACAGTGATCCCCAAGTAGCCTAAGCATATCTTCAAAGTGTGCAATGGCTTGTTCCTGATTGGCTAGATATTTAGGGGCAATTTGAGGGTCATTGGCAAGCATGTTGTGTGTGCTGATGAGTGCCATAGGATCTGATGGCTCATCTCTTATCATCAATGGTTCATTCTACTCTTTTATTAACAATCTTTTCATTTCTACTGCCCTCAATTCTTCATGGTTCATCCATGATGCCATGGCCATTAATTGCAATCCCCTAGCTTGACATTGGGGTCCCACACATTCAGGTCTGTGAGGGCCATGTTGTGTAGATAGAACTCTGCCATCTTTTCTTTGTCCTCAGAGGTGATTTGGTCACACAAATCCATGGACTTCCTGTAGTCTTGGAAAGGCATTATGCCTCTTTGTGCCAAAGTTTTTATTTGGAATTGAAGCCATTGATCCTTCATATAGAGGCCATAAGATTTGGCTGGTGTTTTGCATTGTAATGCTTCTATGGATAAGCTAGCCATGTATGCCAAATGAGTCTCTTTCTCCTATAGCTGCCTCCTTATTACTTCATTCTCATTCTCAAGGTGGCTTCTTGTAATGGCTTCTCTGTCTCTGAGAGCACTCAATTCCCTGCCCATTTCCCCGTGTTTGTCTTCCATGTGGCCAATATCCTCAACTCCTTTGGACTTGGCTATCTGCATCCACCTATGCGTTCTTACTCTCTCTTTTTCCAATTTGAAAAACAATGGAATTGCAAATTTCTATGGGATTATCTTGCCTCCCTCAAGTAGTCTATAATAGGAGTGAAGATTAGGTTGGGGGTCAGGTTCTTGTAGCTCTTGCACTTCCTCTTTCACCTCTAGCTATTGGTGAATCTTCAATGTTAATGGGAGTCTTTGATGAGGGCTGAGGTTTGTCTGTTTTAATTCTGGTACTCTTCCTTGCCCTGAAATACATGGAGGTTTTTCTTTTCCTCTTCTACTTCTGCTTGAATGGTGTATTGAGGGCAGTGAGGGCAGCTACTACTTCTCTTTCCAAAGTTTCAGGGGACTCTTCTCTTTTCTCTTCCCTCTCTCCCTCCTTTTCTCCCTCTTCTGTCTCTTTTTCCTCCTCTTGCTCCGTCTCTTTTTCTACCTCCTGTTCTGTCTCTTCAACTCTCCCCTCCTCTATTTCTTTTCTTTCCTCCTTCCTCTCTTGCTCTGCTATGTCACCAATGGCTTCATCTTCTCCTCCTTGCTGTTCTCCCTCCTCACTGACAGCAGGATTGACATCATAGGTTAATGCCTTGATGTCATCCTCAGCTGTCATATTTCTAAAGACATCCCATGCTATAGGGATGTAAGGGTATGGAGAGCTTCTTCTACTAGGATCTTGATTAGGCCATGGTGAGCTAGCTATTGTGAATTTCCTTCTTGTACCTTGGTGCTGGAGTCAATGAGGGAGTGAAGGAGAAAGTAATGGATAATAAGCTTTTGATGTTTTGGGGCATGCATGCCATATCTCAATTCTTGGAGGATTCTGAAATGATATCCATAAACAATGTTGTGCCTCTCCTCACAAGAAATGTTTTTGATCACGTGGTAGCTAACCTCATCCCAGGGATATGGTACACTAGCCCTCCTAATTCCATTTTTGTCTTCAACAGGGGTTTCATTATCTTGAAAAAATTTCCTCTTGGCAGCTTGGCCAATTATTTTCTCATCTTTACTCCAAGGCAGCCCAAGAGGAAGGGTAGTGACCCAACTGATGAATTTAGGGGTTATTTCAATGGAGAGGCCTCTAATGGTTACAATAACATGATTTCTTGTGTGAGGAACTAGAGAGAGAGAAAATTCATGGGCAATTTCATCATCAAACCCTCTAAACTTCTAAACGAAATTCATCCAGTTTGCCCTTGTAAATATTTCCACCACTTGAGGATGTGCATGGAGTCTAGTGGAGTTAGTGGGCTCTTTTCTCATAAACACCCCTGTCATATGGCTTGTACTTCTTTTGAAAAACCAAATATGGAGGTGGAGACAAAGAATTTTGAGTGAAATAGGAAAACAGAGGGGACTGTGTTTTTTTTAAAAACAGATTAAAAAAAAAAAAAACAGATTTTTTTTAATGTATTTCTACCCTCTTAAAGACTCATTTTATCTTCAATTTGAGACCAACTATTTCACATTTTTATATTCAACAGAGGGAATTCATGAACCCTACTTCTTCAAACTGAAATTCGTGCCAAAAATCACGTTTCCTCCCTTCAAAATGACTCACTGCCTGTCCTATAGAAGCACATTGTCCCTCCTGTAGATTTCTTGTAGGTGCTCCTGTAGAAAACCTGTAGGGCTCTTGTAGAAGATGTTGAGAGAAAAAATATGGAGGAAATCGATGAAGGATGGTGCATACGAGGCTATGGGGGCATAACAATATTGTTGTGTGGCTGAGTTACGAGGAGAAACTGAAGAAAAAGTTGTGAGAATGCGCGGGGAGGAGTGCTCATTACCTATCATGGTTGTTTTCGGTTATGAGTGCTGAGATGGCAATGTGTACATTGCCCAGATTAGGACCGTTGGTCCCCATCTACTTTGTCATCATGAGCCCCCTTGTAATCATCCCCTCATTACTGCATCAGAGTTAACTCTTCCTCCCACTACCTGTCCTTCGCATCTTTTGATTGAGTTGATTGTGCGCACGTGTGGGTGATATCTCAGTTAAGTGGAGTCAACTAAATGAAGGTGGCCAAGTTAAATGGCCACCTTTCCCTCTTTTTATTTCAACCATCTCGTTGCCTTCATATGATTCCTAATTACAGAAATGCAAATAGAGGAGTGACTTAGCTACTTACCTATAATCCAAGTGTATTTGCTGCCATCGACTGTGAGGTGTTGTGGCTTTCTTTGCTGCATGCCTTCATTTTCCTTCATGCATGCTGTCTCTGATTTCTGATGTGTTGTTGAGTGTTTTTGTAGGTTCTTATTTTGCTAGAGCTGATCTGTATGTGCCTTTTCAACCTTCAGATGTGCTGTCCCTTGCTTCTGGTGCTGGACTTCTATGGGATCAGCTGCTACAAGAATTCCTACAGGAGCCCCTGTAGCTACTTCTCCCCTTGAAACTTCATCTATTTCCCTACGCTTGGATCTCGGGAATGATGCTAGAGGTGGAGATGAATGATGGAGTGATAGTAGGTAAGCTACAAGTAAGGTTAATGGTGCCTTTTCCTCCTTTTATTTTTGTTCTTTTTTTCAAATCTGAAAAACTGTTTTTCTATGTTTTTTCTTGGAAAGGAAAAGAAAATAATAATAATAATGATGCTTGGAGTGTGATGCAGGCTTGGAAATGATGGCAAGGAGGTTTGAAGATTGTAAGAGGGATTATAGGTTCCTCATGAAGCTTTTCTTGTCCCTCAAACTACATCCTGTAGACACTTTTGGCTCTCTATAATTCCTACAGGAGCCTCCTGTAGAAAAAATAGAGCCTCCTGTAGAAAACACAGTTTTGGAAGAAGAGGTACAGTGGGGTGAAAGAGATGCAAAAATGATGGAGGAAGGTGTGGAGAAGATGAGATGGATGCTGGTATGAATGTCAGGGTCCCCTTGGCACCTTCTTCTGCTCCCTGTAGTCCTCCTGCAAACCTGCAATGCAATAAAAAATAAATTTTTCTTTCTCTTTTTTTTTTCGAAAACAACTAGGGTGCCTTAGAGAGGTTTTCACCTTAATTGCCTGCCTTGGGCACCTCCAAGGGAGGCTTTCACCCAGGCATCTTATTCTTTTCCCTTTTTTTTGACGTCACTGGGCCGCCTTAGAAGAGGTTTTCAACCCAATCATGGGACTCAAGCGCCTCATGGAGGTTTTCACTTGAGTCCTTATTTTTTCTCTTTTTTCTTTAGTGAGTGGGTGAAGTGGAAGCTAAGACATGCTCCACTACCATCACTGTTTTATTCAAATCTTCAATAAACTCTCGCTTGGAGAGGGGTTTCTTGTAGAATTTCAACTGATGTCCATTGACAAGCATGGGGATGGATTCATCATCAATGGTTCTAATCAGAATTGAACCATTGTCATTGCATTTCTCCACAGTGTAGGGTCCCAACCATCTTGTCCTCAACTTGCCTTTGAAATACTTGTATCTTGAATCATAGAGTAGTGCCCAATCTTCCTCTTGGAATTGCTTCTCCCTGATATTTATGTCATGCCATATCTTTCTCTGAAGCTGAACTACCTCTGTATGGAGAAGGGCTTGCAATCTGTATTCATCCAATCCATTGAGCTGAAGTAATATCTCCTTTTGTGCATGGTTGAGGTCTAGGTCCAGCTGAGCTGCCATCCTTAGGGTATTGAATTCAAACTCTATTGACAACAAAGCCTTCTTCCGGTAGACTAGTTTATAGGGTGTGAACCCGGTGGTGGTCTTCCATGTTGTGTTGTAGGCCCAAGTGGCCTCAACTAATCTGTTCGCCCAATATTTTCTACTACTGCTCACTACCTTGGTTAGGATCCCTTCCAATGCTATATTAGTGACCTCCACTTGCACATTGGCTTGTGGATGGTAAGGGGTGGAAGTCCTGTGCTTGATCTTATGATGTGTGAGCAGGTCTTCAATCAGGTTGGAAGTGAACTGACTGCCTTGGTCTGTGACCAACTCTCTCGAATACCCAAACTTGTAGAATATGTTTTCCCTCAGAAACTCAGCTACTTTTTCCTCTGTCGTTTCTTTGATTGCTTTTGTTTCTGCTCACTTTGTTAAGTAGTTGGTGCACACAATGATGTACTGCTTCTGCTTTGAAGGAGGGTTGATAGGCCCCACAAAGTCCATGCCCCACTTCTCAAATGGCTCAAAGGTCACTTGAGGTTGCATGGGCATTTCATCCCTTGGATTGGGTTTCCCCATCCTCTGACACTGATCACACTGGCTCATGTATCTCCTCACATCCTGATGAAGAGTGAGCTAGTAGTAGCCTGCTTGCAATATCTTGAAGGCGGTTCTTTTTGCTGCAAAATGACCTCCACAAGGCTTGTCATGACATGTCAGGAGGATGTCAAAGACTTCCTCCTCCCTGACACATCTTCTCAAGATTGATCTGGGCCAAGTTTGAAGAGATTGCCTCCAATCCAGGTGAAAGGGGTGCTTTTACTTACTATCTTGCTCTTCTCTTTTGAGGATAGGTGTGGTGGGAACTGTGTTGAAACCAAGTAGTTTGCTATATCAGAAAACCATGGAAAGAGTACTAATATAAAAAATAAGTGTTAATTTGGCATTTGGTCATCCACCATTCCTTCTTCACTTGCAGGCAAATTTACTCTAGAAAAAAAGTCAGCAACAACATTCTCTTTACCAGGCTTATCAATAATGGTCAGATCAAACTGCTGTAGTAAAAGAAACCATCTAATAATGCGAGCATTTACATCTGGTTTATTCAATAAACATCTAATTACAGCATGATCAGTGTGCATAAAGGTTTGATAGCCTGTGATATAATGTCTAAATTTGTTTAAGGATTGCATGACAGCTAGGAGTTCCTTCTCGGTCACTATATAGTTTAACTCTGCCTTTGACAAGTTTTTGCTTATAAAGTATATGGCATAAGGTAAATTTTCATCAATTTTTCCTAAGGCTACTCCTATTTCTTTTTTTTAGGCATCTGTGTGAATGTGAAAGGGTAGGGCCCAGTTTGGGCCTCTGAGAATTGGGGAAATCACTAGCTTGCTCCTCAAGGTATCTAGGGCTTCTTGACAGTTTTCCAACCATATGAACTCAACATCTTTGCCTAGGAGGTGAAACAAAGGAGAGGCTAACTTGCTGAAGTCTTTAATGAATCTCCTATAATATCTAGCTAAGCCTAGGAAGGTTCTGACATCTCTCACCTTTTGAGGATGTGGGACCCTTTGGATGATGGAAATTTTGTTGGGGTCCACTTGCAGTCCTTGTTGAGATATTGCATGACCTAGCACAGTCCCTTCAGCCATGAAAAATTCACATTTTTCTGGACTGAGGGACAGGTTCATCTCAATACACTTATCTAGAACATTTCCTAGGTTATATAAAGCTTCCTGAAAGTCAGAGCCATAAGGAGTAAAATCATCCATGTATATTTCTACTTCATCATGAACCAGTTTAAAAAATATACTCAATACCACTCTTTGGAAAGTGGTTGGAGCGTTGTAAAAACCAAAAGGAAGGACTCGATATTCAAAGGTACCCCAAGGACAAGTGAAAGTGGTCTTATCTTGGTCTTCTGGGCTGATTTGAATTTGATTGTACCCGCTAAACCCATCTAGGAAGGAGAAAAACTTTTTCCTTGCCAGACTATCTAACACTTGATCTATGAAAGGTAAAGGAAAATGATCCCTTTTAGTGGCTTTGTTCAATTCCTGATAGTCGACACAGATTCTCCACTTGCCATTTTTCTTTGGCACTAGCACCAAAGGAGAGACCCATTCACTGTTAGAGATGGGATAGATGAATCTTGCATCAAGCAATTTTTGTAGTTCTTCCTTAATAATATCTTTAAGTGCTGGGTTCATCCTCCTTTGAGGCTACCTGACTAGCTTGCAATCTTCCTTGATGTATATATGATGAGTACATACTGAAGGGTGCACTCCCTTCATCTCCTTATAACTCCAGGCGAAGGCATCTATATGTTTTCTCAGTATGCTGCATAACTCCTCTTGGGAATTAGATAGGGATGGATTGATTTTCAATGTTCTTTTTGGGCCAACCTCTATATTTTTAACATGGAGAGAAGTGGGGTTAGGCACACAGAGATCAATTGAGGGGTTATTTTGGGTTTCTCTTACTATGTCTTCTAATGGTGATACACTGGGAGGTGGATTCTAAATCAAATTTTCAATCATATCATCCTCATCTTGCGGTTTTCCCCCCATGGTGATTTCTAATGTACAAAGTGGTGCATAATAAACTTCATCCTCATCCTCCTCCTCCAACCAGAGAGGTAGATCATGTTCTAGCAAGGGTTGGGCAGGAGGATATAGGATTAACTGCTTGGACATGTGCCTGTTCTTTATGGTCATGTTCCTAGCTCGACAGCTGATGTAGGCATCAGTTGTAGCCAACCAGGGTCTTCCCAGAATGAGAGGATACCCAGTGAGCTTTGCCTTTGGCTGGAGAACTAAGAAATCTGCAGGGTACTCCCAAGAATCAATGGATACCATCACATCTTCCATAATCCCCTTAGGGGTCACTGTGGAGTGGTTTCGTAGCTGCAGAACTATCATGGTCTTCCTCAAGGAGCCTTGGAGGTTAAGTTTGAGCATTGTGTCTTTTGTCATCACATTAATGGCAGCTCCTAGATCAATCAAGGTATGTGGGACCATTGTGCCATTGATGTGGACATCAACTACTAGGCTTCTAGGGTCCAGATATTTTGGACAGATTATCTGCCCAAACATCTGGTCCGACAATTGTCCTATGACATTGATGGTTGGGGCATCTCTCTTGCGCCTTCTTGGACACCTAAAGAAATTCTCTTTGATCAACCTATTGTAGATAGACACATCTTTTATGGCTTGGAGAAGTGGTATATTCACACATAAATGCTTCAATTCTCCCAGGAGTTCAGTCTCTTCAGGGGTAGGCCGGATTGTCATGGATAGTCTCTCAGGAAAGGGTGGATTTGCTTTAGGTTCGCTTTCCTCTTTATCTTCCTCAACCTCCCTGGGTGGAGGCTGGCTATCTGGGATAACTTTCCCAGATCACAAGTTAATTTCTTGAATCTCCACAGCATAAGTTGGGCATGATGGTTCCCCACTATACACTTGCTGAGCTTGTCTATTGTTCGGGTTTGGATTTGGCTGGGCAGGCATTTGGGGTTGCCTTGGTGGAGCAGAAGGTAATGGTTGTGGTTGGGCAGGTGGTGGAGGCAGAAGAGTGGGAAGAGAGTTGTATTGGGGCCTCCACCCTGATGAGATGCATTCCACTGAGGTTGCGGCTGAGCATAGGATTGAAATGAATAGGTGGCTGGTTGGGCATGATATTGAGATGTGAAGGACCAAGGAGGAGGTGTGGACTAGGAAGGATGAGCAGGGGGGCCCCAAGAAGGTATGGAGGTGACTTGGTTGGGGTTGTAGTATGCCTGAGATTTCCCTTGCATCCCCTGCTAGTATGGTCTAGTTCCATGCGGCCTCCTTTGGTTTATGTAATAGATTTGTTCAGTGACTCCTGCGGCCCCTTGGTATACAGCTTTAAGTCTGGGCAAGGAAGGGCACTTATTTGTAGAATGATCTTCTTCACAGACTAAACAAACCTTTATAGAGTTCAATGGGCATTCATTCCTAGGATGTCTCCTAGTTCATCTAGGGCAAAAAATAGCCAAAGCCCTCTCTGCTTCCTTTTGTTTTCTTTTGATATGCAAGGTATCCATTTGCTTGGCAAGAGTCTGCAGCATCTCACTCTCGAAGTCTTCCAGCATGTTTCCAATTTCACCTTTAATGGATGAATTGGAAGAAGAGCTATTGGCTATGGGTTGAATCCCCCTACCTTTCTTTCTGGCTGCTCTAGAAGGGTTTCTAAAAATAGTCTTTATGTCCTCATAGGATAGTTGGTAGATGTCTCCCCTGGCCAGTAGATGGAGGGTGTTTAAAAGGTCTTCCAAAATTCCCCTGACCAGGACCAACTTCAGAGACTCAGGGTCAAGTGTACACCTGGCCCTTTTGTAACTGAGTTGGAACCTCTCATCATAGTCATCTAGGGACTCATCACTTCCTATGGTCATTCAAAAGATTTTTCTTTAGTATCTTTTGACCTACAATAGTCTCGATACTTGTTGTTGAAGGCCTGCTGCATCTGAGCCAAGTTGTGATGCAATTGCCCAATAATCCCATGAACCAACGCAGTGCTGCATCCTTGAGAGTAGAAGGGAACAATTTCAACTTTTGCTCGTCTTATGCATAGTCATAAGTTCGACAGATGACAACAAACTCGAACAAGAAGGTTTCAGGATCTTCTGTAGTCAGACCATGGAAGTGAGGTAGGGCTGAAGGAATTATATTCTTCATTTTGGTGTCCCCATTGGTCTCTCGAATGGGGAAGTTACCCTCTATTCTCTCTCCAATTCCCCTAGCATTTTTGTTTTCACCCATTGGCTCCAGAGGAATGTTTTCTTATTCCTTTTCCCCTATAGGTTCTTCAAATATGTCTAGATGTTCACCTAAGGGTTCTTCTTGATTGCAGCCACCGAAGAAGAGAGAAGGTTGGCTGTGTGAAGTAGTGGGGGTGTTGGGCAAAAATTTTCCTAAGTTATCTCTACTCCTACGAGGCATGAAAGGAAATATTTTTGGTTGGTTTTTTGTTTCTTTTTCCCCACATTGAAAGTACCTGCAGAAACTGAAATTGTGATTGAAAAAAACAAATTGCAACTAGCTGAAATGAACTTGTTGAATGGAAATTTGCAGAATTGAAAAGGAAAGCAAGGAAATGCAGAGCTGAAAGAAAAGGAATGACTAGTCTACTTTTGCCGAAGTAAACTATTAGCAGAATGTTACAATAGGAAATAGAAGAAAGTAGTAATCACAGAATACTCTGACACTTCCCCGAAAACAGCACCAAAAAGTGGTGAGTGCCAGTATTGCAACAAGAATGCTACAACTCCTGGGCTACCAACTTTACTTTTATCAACCTGGTAGTTCGTAACAAACTTGGAAGCGTCAGTGCTATATGCACAAGTACTAGTTTTCACTGTAGGTTGTCACTGCACGAGCTCAAGCCAAATTCTATAGATTTCAAAAGAAGCTCTATGTGTGATGAAAGGAAAGAAAGATTACTCTACAAATGCTATTCTAACTGCAGAAAGGAGAAAGACTGGAATGTAAAGCAAAACCTAGTAAACCCTACTTAACAAGCTAATTCTACTTTTGCCAAAAACACTATGAAAACCATGAAAGAAATACCATTACCTACTCAAGGAAGTAAACAACATCTAACCATGCTATTTCTAGAAGTAAATAAGCAAAAAACATATTTTTTGATTTTTATGTGTTTTTATGTGAATTTAACATGCATATAATTTATTCTGTGTGAGTGTGGCAGCGAACAGGTGGCGTTAGAGGGAAGTTTTGGAGCTTGGGAGGATGTAGGTTGGTGTGGGTGGGTCCTAGGAGGTATTAGGTGGCCTTCTGGAGGCTTTTCCCACACTCGGCATTCAAAAGAAAGCCTACAAAAAAACTACAGGAGGACATAGGAAAACTACAGGAGGAAAACAGGGAAACTACAGGAGGCCTATAGGAGGAGGCCGAGAGCAATTTTCACTGTTTTGAGAGTGTGAGAGTGGATGGAAAAGGTGGATGAAGGTTGTAATGAGGTGTTAGGGTGCCTAAGGTCTACCTTGAATCACCAGGAGAGAGAAAGATGATTGGGTTTACTCAAGGAGAGAGGAAGAAGTTCTATGAAAAATGAAGGAAACTAGGGCAGAATTGAGGTGAGGTTTGGGAGACCTATAGGGCATGGATCAGATTGAGGGTGTGATTGTTGGTAAGCTGGCCTACTGCTGGAAGAGATCTACTACATAGAAACTAACAGTCAACCAAGAAAATCAAGCAACCAATGAAATGAGTGCATCTTAGGAAAAACAGAGTTTTGCATTAAAATGGCCTAAACTATGATGTATAGAAGGAAATGCTGGGAAATGCTATAAGAAAGGAAAGCATGCAAAAGGACTATTGAAAATCAAGAAGTGAACATGATAAAGAAGGTCTAAAGCAAAGCAAAACTGGACTATGAATCTACTAGAGAGCTGCAAACACTAGAAGTCCTAGGAATGATGAAAATATGTGTTTTTGGGGTAGCAAGAGAGTCTTTGCCTCAAATCATGGTCCCATAGGGAGGAAGAGAGGCCAAGGAAATTTTTCTAGCCTTTTGAATCTTCTGTGATCACTTCTTAACCTACTACAAAAATAAAAAATGGAAGCAAGCTACTAAATCATCAAAAGTAACCTATTCTTAACCATAAGAGAAATACTTCTAACAACAAACTAATCTACAAACTGAAGTATAGCATACAAATACAAGTAAAGAGAAGCTTAGCTACTTGGATTGGGCCCTAACCCAAGAGCTTCAGCCCTCTGAGGTAACTCAGTGCTAGTTCAAAAAGGATTCCATCTTCATTATCAAAAAATATGGAGATTACATAAAACTGTCATAAAATAGTAAGCTCGAAATTTGAGCAGAGTTTACACAAGAAAAAAATGGTCAACCCTAGTGAGGCCCTAGGCCTCTCTACTTATACATCTGAAGCTACCAACAGCTTCCTTAAAATCAGGGAGGCTTGGCTCCCAAAACTCGAGATAACTATCAATCATCTTCCACTTGCTCGGCTGCCTTCTAGTGCATGGTTCGACTTCTTGTACTCCGAGCTGAATGAAGGGAATTTGAAGTGAGGAGCAATAAATGAGGGGGATTCCCTCCTATAAGTCCTCTCCTCTATCTACTTCGAGTTATTGCTGTAGTTTGACCACTATATCCTTGACTTTGAACTCGAAATCCATCAATAATCTGCAATAAATACATGTTAGATCACATGGCATAATAACTAACTCAACTCACCCTATAAGCATAAATATAATCAGAAAATCATACAATAAGCTAAGAGAATGGTTGATTTGACTAGGTTAGGAGGTAAAATGATACCATATAATTACCCATTTATGAGGCTCATCAGTATCCATCCATCTACCACATCTGAACATGTCATCCTTGTCCAACCTATACCCTAATAGAGACCTTCTACCATATGACCCATTAGTCCCTTCCTCCTGTCCTTCACTGATCCATGGTTGTCAGTGTCTATGCAAATCTGATAAAATCTGAAGGATTACTACATTGACCTCAACCTGTTTTTCCTGAGCTCTGGCAAGTCTTTCCTATGGCTGAATTATCCTAGCATTATCTTCCTTGCAACTTCATATTTATGCCTTCATACTTCTCAGTGTATCTTCTATGTTATGAGAGTACTCATCTCCTTGCTGCTTAGCTGATCTATAAGGAGAGTCACATGAAATATAATCCACCATTTTTCTTGTCATCTATGATCTTCTTCTTCCTGCAAACATACCATGTTAGATAAACCAAATAGAAACATAATCAAGTCATACCTCAATGAAGTTCAAGGGAGGAAATCTCGTCTGCAGAAATAATTAAAACTTAGCACGATATACATGCATATACACATCATGATACCAACACATAAACATATCCACATCATGCATGATAACTGAAACTATAACACCAACTTTATACATGACAAACCATAGCCACTGCAATGCATGCATATGACTGACATGCATGCAAAATAATCACATCCTGCCCATCTAGTCCAAGTTTTTGAACCTGGAAGTTTTGATACCAATCTGTAAGCACCCCTCCCCACATTTAATCGCTTGTACAAGATCTCCAAGTAAATGTGAAGTTGAGTGCTACTATGACATGACCCAACCTCCAATGTTCGAGTTAAGGAAGTGGGGCCTATAAACCAAACACTTACTGACATCCTATAGGGACTACAAATCACTCAAGACCTAAAAAACCACCCCAGGTGACCAATCCCTGAGTTGGAATCCTTTTTCACTAGCCTAACACCCCAACCACATGCAGAACAAGGCAAGAGCATGGTTATAGTCCTCCAACTACACACATAGGCTTGCTTCCATCCAGTTATTACCTAATTTCCCTAGTTCAGTTCCATCGGTCTCAAGATCTAAGAAACTTTCCTAGGCTAGCCTCTAGACCACTGCCAAGAACTTGTAATTTTCTAGAATCATAATTTACATAACGACATTGCCAAATAGTCAAAATTGAAGCAAGAAATTAAGATTTAAAAGGGTTCCAGCCCATGGATTGAAGCAAGAACATGTGGGGATTTTCCATTCCTTGATGGGTTTCATTTTTTTAGGGTCTACCTTAACACCCTCATGAGATACAATATGATCCACATATTCCATCTCTTGTACCCCAAAGAAACGTTTGGAGGGTTTTTCATACAATTGTTTCTCCTCCCATAGTTTGAGCCCCTTTTCAACATGTTGAGTTGATCTTTCCAAGACTTGTTGCAGATTAGTATATCATTAACAAAAAATTTCTAAGGAAGGGTTTGAAAGTGGAATTCATCAAACCTTGAAATGTGGAGGTGAATTACATGAACAAAAATTCATAATGCCCTTCAGGAGTTGTGAATGTTGTTTTCAGAATATCTTCTATCTTCATTATAATTTGATGATATCCTAAATGAAGATCCAACTTGGTGAAGTAAATTTCTCCATGTAACTCATCCAATAATTCATTGATGAAAAGACTAGGAAAGTTTCCCACAGAGGTTTGGTCTTGTGGCCAGCGGACGATCTGTTAAGTCGTCCGTGCCGCTGTGCAGGTCATGAGTTCAAGCCTTGTCTTACCTGAGGGCTATTCTTGTGGGTTGGGTGGTTATTCCTAGAGGTTATAGTGGCATCTAGTGGGATTCAACCTTGTGTAACGCGAGTACGATACCACCGCCGTTGCTGATTCCGCTAGTCAACAAAAAAAAGAAAAAAATAGCAAAGAAAAGAAAAGACTAGGAAATTTATCTTTAATAATGAGCTTGTTGAGCTCTCTATAATCTGGACACATACACCACGATTCATCCTTGTCGCGCACCAATACTACTAGAGAATAGAAATAACTTTGGCTAGGTTGAATTATACATTCCTCTAACATTTTTGCAACCATATGTTCAATTTCACTCTTTTAGGCATAGGGATATATTAAGGTTTGATGTTTGGAGGAAAGATTATTGGAATCAAGTGAATAGCATGATCATGATTGTGAATAGGTGGGAGACCTTTAGGAGTCTCAAATACCTTGGAATGATTATCAAGGAGTCTTTGGAGATCTGGAGAAATGGATGACTTAGATGTTTGAACATATAGTGAGCTTAATTGTTCAATTATCCCTCGTTGTTCCTTCTTCAAAAGATTTTCCATGCCATTAGAGTTGATAATATTCCTAGGTTTCCCTTTGATACCCCTTAATTCAATTTCCTTTCCTTCCCACAAAAATTTAGGAAAAGTTCCTGAAAATTAAAAGCTATCATCCCCAAAGATTGTAACCGTTGGAATCTTAATACAATCTTAACACCACCCATTAGAATAGAAAGCATTCAATTATTCAATACATATTCCCCCATGGTTAGATTGATATTATGGAACTTTCCTGAGCAATTTATAGTTCCTCTACATGCAACCATCACTTGACACCTCGGTACCGGATATAGAAAGAAATTCAAATCCTTGGCTATCTTACAATGAATAAATATGGTTACTACTCGAGTCAATCAATATTATCACCTTTTTCTTCTTGATATATCTTTCTATCTTGAGAGTTTGAGGAGTGGTAATCCCCACCAATGCATTACAAGATATGGTAAAATTTATTTCTTCTTTTTCAACCCCTGGGGTTGGTTCCTAGCGTAAATATTCTTCTGTTGATGTTTCTTGTTCCTTTTCTTCCTCCTCTTCACAATATATGTAAAATAGTTTATTCTCAACACACTTATGACATTTAGTGTATTTTCTATCACAATTGTAAGCAATCCCTTTAGCTTTTTTTTCCTCCAGTTGTTGTGGTTTCAACCTTGTAGGTTGTGGGAGGCTAAGAGGCAACATTTCCATCTTTATAGTTGTGAGTGCTAGACCTCCTTATTGTCATAATTTTTTATTTCAACATTTATTTCCACCCTGATGGAATTCTCTAATGACTTAGTTTCCCAAAGGAAAACCTCATGTTGGATGTTATCATTTAAATTACCTATGAAGGCATTAATCAAATGCTCCTTTGGAATATCAGTTACCTTGATATTCATTCTTTGGAAGTTCTTAATGTGCTCCAACACTGAATCCCTTGTATTTATCAACTAGATAAAGAAGGAATTTCTCTTTGTATCGTCATAATGTTCTATCAACTCCTTTATAATTATTTCTAAGTGACAAGAGATTTACGAGAACAAAGTTATCGATACCACACAAATTGATTAGGTTCTAAATATAAAGATGCAATGCATACATTTTGTGTGTGTTGCACATCATGTACATCAAATAATTTCTCCATATGTAGTATCCATGGTACCAGATCCTTGCCATCAAATTTCCTCATATCGATATTTGGAATGTGGTGGGTTTCACACCCAAATTTGGAGTCTCCAAAATCATGATTCACATTCATTTTTTTCTCACCATGACTTTTGTGGAATACCTTATCACTAGTAGGAAGAATTTCTTGCAACAACTTTGTCAAACCTTCCTTCAAATGTTCCATGTCCCCTTTATTTTTGTTTCTAAACCATTCATCATTGCTTCTAATTAATTTTTGGTTCCTCTTTGTGAGATCGAAAATTGTTGCACTTGTTCCTATAATTTTGATATATCATGTTGCATTTATTATTCTTATTCATGCATCATAGTAGAGCTTTCTGTGGGCTTACGAGTGTATCAATTTTTTGTTTGAAAGTCAATTTAGAACCAAATAATGATATATATGCTTTTGTATGCCCTTTGAATCACTTCAAACTGATTTCTTCAAACAAAAGTTATGCAATTTTAAAAATACACACCTTCTTTTGTTTTTAAGAGGTTTATTTTGAGCTTGTTATTCTAGCCGACCTTGAAACTATTGTATCTCTATGATTTTGGGCTCCCAAGGTACGGAATTTCATCCTAGGGTAGCTATCATTTTCTAATTTCCAACCCCACAAGCTATAACGAGATTGGATTCTTCAAGATAAAGTTATGCCAAATCTCCCACGATGACCTAATTATGGACTAGTTTAGTAGAGTGAACTTGCATGGAATACCACATGTCATTGTTTTAACCTTCGGCCCTGAAACTCATACCCAGAAAGATACAGTCTATGTAATTTCAATCAATTTTAATGGAATTTAAATATGATTCTCTAAGATAAAGTTATGATTATTTTCCCTAGGACACCTGTTTGAGATTGAATTTTGGAGCACATAGAAACCCTAAAATCCTTGAACCATATCTTCAAAAATATAGGGAAACAAGGTCTTAAATTTTAACTAGATGCTCATAAATATTTCTCCTCTATGTGGGAAAAATTCCACGGTCTTAAGTTTTAGGGAAAAAATGTTAACGAAAATTTCATGATGGCCCATTTGAAGCAATAAAACCCCTAGGATCAAGAGCTTCGACACCAAAGTTTATGTATTCAGATAAAAATAACATATAAACATAAGAAAAGATAGATCAAAGACTTGATAATAATCCACTCCAAGGAAGAAAACCTCCTTTTAGATTACATAAATGAACAATTCTTGGTTGATTCAAATGACACGACCTACTTGGTATATATAGCAGCCTAAAGTGTCAAAATATAATTAGGGCCTACATAACAACAATAATGTAAGGGAACAACAATGAGAATAGTGGGATTCTATGGGTTACAAAAATAACAATATAAGGGCTACACTAGTATTATAGGGACCTAACATGAGTCATGTGGAGAACGGTGATAACACAATTGACTACCATCTCCAGAATGGGTTACTCTACAGGATGGAAAAGTTATGTGTTCCTAAAGGTTAGTGAATACAATTGATTAGATTGTTGGAAATAATACTGAGAGGGGGGGTGAATCAGTATTAGCAATTTAACAATATTTCATTTCCATAAATAGATTTATATATGCTACTTCCATTAATGAAACTTGCGTGTATACGCCACTGTATTTAGAGCAACCAGCGTATACCTTGCGAACTTATAATTTAGTTAGTTGATCTTTAATCTGTGTATCAAAACCATATAACCAGTAATCAGATGCAGTAAACAGAACACGCAATCACACACATGAACACAAGATATAAGGTGGAAACCCAATGTGTGAAAACCACGTGCTGCAATTGTCTCTATCTTTCTTTAATAAGAAACTTATTTTTACAAATTTTGTACTGGTGCAGCCTTATACCAGTACACAGGTTTCTACCTGCAGAAGGCTACAACCTTCTCTCCTTCTCCAGCTTTTCCTGGAAGGGAGCTACAACCCCCTTAGCTCTTGTACTAGCTGATGTGTTTACTAGTACATAGGCGCTGACCTACAGAAGGCTACAACCTTCTCTTTTCTTCCAGGGACCACATTTCATAAATTTTCAGAATAGATCCATCAATAACATCAACCAAACATCAAATATATCTGCATCAACCAATCTCCTTTGTACCAACCAAAACTGAATCAAACAATCACTTTTTTGAATGCTGTAACTAGAATACAATAATAGTAACCAGAACCCAATCCAGAACCTAGAACACTGCAACAGCAAACAACAATAGCTAAAACATATTTTATGAGTCGTACGCTACTTCAATGTGTCGAACCTGCGTTCATATGCTTTTATATGAAGGCAAACCTATGTATATGTTGTTTTGAAATGCCGAACCAACATGTATATGCTCCTTTGCTATACTGAACCTGCGTACAGATCTGTAAAAGATGATTTAACCTTTACAACTATTCAAACATTAGTTATACCCAGATCATCAGATTTATAGATTACGACATGCGCCAATTATAAAAGATCAAAACCACACGAAGATACTTCTCTTCAAGCCTTAAGATCTTGACCCGTCAATAGAACTTACCCTTCTTCAAGCGCTCAGGTTCCTCCTTGATTTAGATCCATCTATGCACCATAACCCAATGACCAATATTCTAGATCTTGCTCTTCATTAGATATTCAATACTTGAGTGCATCTACCTAATGATCTCCTCCTCCTTTTATAGTCTTAGGCCTTACTCAATACCATGGACCAAAACCACTTAGAACCAATACCTTGGACCAAATACCTAGGGTCAACACGTCGGACAAGATACCTTGGACCAATACCATGGATCATAATACCATGGACCAAATACCACGGACCAAAACCAAGTTCTCCAACATGTACATGCCTTGCCTTGCGTGAAAGTGCGTGTATATGCATACATGTCTTTTGGTCGGCGAACCTGTGCGTATACGTGTCTTGGTCAAGTGGAACCTACATATATCACTTTTTCCTTCATTTTGAGAGCCTGAATTGTGATCTATCATCTAAGTGAGTTGCCATCAAGGACAACACCTGTGTCATAGCACCAAACCTGTGTCATAATGCCAACAATCTGCCCCTTTGGACTTGATGGCAACCCCAAGTCACTCTCACCCTTTGTCATCAAGGGAAAAGGGTTATGCTCCCCCTGAGTACATGTTATATTCTCTGATATGCTGAAGTGTGCTATTCATGCTCCCCCTGACTGTAAGCAAGGTATGCAAAAAGGTGTTCTACAATAAGAACATGACTCTATACATCATAAATAGCTTTCCTATCACCAAAGACTCATGCATACATCGATATCCCAACCAAGTGGGGATATACCAAGATTTACTCATCCACCCAACCAAGTGGGGATACACCAAAAGTTTATACATGATAAAACAAGAACATTACATCATGCATCCCAGGCATAGTGGGGAAACAAAATAGGTTGTTAAATGACCTTGATAATAAAAGATATACATAACATAGAGACAAAATATCTAAAACAAGACCATGATAGTCATCAGCAACTATCATACACAATTTATGATCTGCTCCATAAGCATCTGTCAACAGCATCCAGACCAGCAACCTGTATATGTCCATGTTAGTGTAAATATCATCAACTTGTGACAAAGTATGTCTATATATAGATATCAACTCATCCTCTTGATCTCATCAAGATCAACTTGCTTCGTTTCCTTCCATGAATCATCTCCAAGCAGTAACTAAATCATTCACACAAAATCATATGTGAAAACACCACATTCATCACATGATCTTTCATATCATCATCATGATATTTGTACACTCAACCATGTATCATCACTAGGGAACATCCTACATCTGATAAGCATCAAATATGATAATATGTGAGTATCAACCTATCATCATAAGGTAAGAACTCATCATCATTATGTGACTAAGTAAGCCATGTCTTCGAATATCCATGTCTTCAAATAGCTATGTCTTCATGAGACCTGTAATAACACCATTCTCTTGGCCAACCAACAATATCTGTCAATATGAAACTTAAGTAATCATCCATGTATCCAGCATAGCAAGCAAACCATGAGATATTTGTCAAGATTTCTTGATAACATCAACAATAACCATTCTTAACCATATGAGAGCCAAGAACTATAGAAATCATAACTACACCATATGAACTTTATGCATCTTTGGAGGTATGATGACAACAACATAAAGGAAATGAGTGGCTTATCACTGAATAATAAAGTTGCGTACTTAAGCTTTGTACTTCTCTTTGTCCTTATGAAGATCATCATGTAATCAACATATATGCATCATTAAATAATTATCCATAAATCTACTCTGAACACCAACTATGTGACCTCAAGAATCATATGAGATTTTGTCATGGACAACTCATAACCGTATCATAGCAAGATGTATCATTTAGCCATATAAGCATCATCATCATTGATTAGGTACCAAAGACTTCTAAACATAATGCCAACAATGATTTATTAGAAGCATAGCATGTTCTCCCCCTGAACATGTTCCATTTGTTCACTGTCAGATCTAATCATGCATATATCAGCAAGAAGTGTCAAGGTATCATCATCAATCAGATATACATCAAGTTAACTTGTAAGGATCAAAAATAACATCACACATTATTAGTATATTGTAACCATCATCAAATAGAGCAAATAATTGACCGAACCATATCATATCCTTTTTCCTGAGTCTGTCCCACTGGTTTTCCTCAAACTAACATATACACGAATGTGCAGTGTCTAACTCGCGTATATATGAAACTTCTCTTCATGAAAATTGCATATGAGATTTAGAACACTGAAGTTTCACACTTTTAGCTCCCTCTAAGTCTGCCATGTCTGTACATTGTGCCGTGTCACATCTTCCTGACTGTACTTCCTTCTTCTTCCATATCTTCTAGTGTGATGATGTTTTCTCCTTTCGGTATGGTGCACATACTTTGTTCCTACATTCCTTAGTTATATGTCCAATCTTGTTACATGCCTAACATCTCATATGTTTCATATTCCTTCTATAGCAGTCAATGGCTTTGTGACCAAACATATTACAAGAAAAACAATATCCCTTAAAGTACCTAGAACGTGATGATCTTTCTGTGTGATGGTCTTGAACCATTTTACTTCTGCATCTGGCCGCAACATGTCCAAAATTATGACATATATAACATTCAACATTATTCATTTGAGGAAATAACCAACTATCACTTCCATAGTTAGGAGTAAAATATTTTCTTTGAATAATTTCTTTCCTTGGTTGTTGATGGGATTGACCTCTCATCTCCTTGTTGAACATTTCAAATTTCACATTAGAGTTCCTTGTCTTACTTTGTGAACTAGATTCACCTTCAACAAATTCATGAAAGCCAAGACCAATTTTGATGGTAGGAGACCTTTGACTACTAATAATATCATCCAAGATATTAGTACTATCTTGAAATCATAAGAGCTTATCCTTTTCTTCTAATTTATCTTTTAGAATATTTACCTCAACCTGATGTTACTCTTCCTTTTCAAGATACTGCTTCTTCATGATTCCTTCAGCTTTTCTTCCTTCTTCCAACTGCTGTCTTAATTCAAGAACTTCATTTTCTTGTTTTTCAAGAGCTTGGAGTAGTTCTTTATTCTGCTTATTTGATTCTTCAAGATCTTTTTTTAGCTAGAGGATCTTAGCTTCAAGACTTTCATAGTAACTAGATCTATCTCTGAGTTTCTTGATTGTTGTGTTCCTTTCATTTACTTCATTTCTTAATGATGTCACTTCATTCTGTAGCTTTTGACATTGATCTTCCTTTTCCTTGAATTGCTTCCTTACCTTGTTTCCTTCCTCTAATTGAGCTTTTAGTTTGGTATCCTCTTCTTTGAAGGCATATTCCCCTTTGTCTAATAGATCTTGTTGATCTCTAATTTTTTTCTGTAAGCCTTTCGAATTCTGCCTCTATTTGATATCTTTCTTCCTCACCCATAAGAGAAAATTTAGTTGTTTCACTATCACTTTCATCATCTTCAAATGGATGGAGAAATGTATCACCAGAGGATAACAAATTCATACCTGATAGTTCTTTTACTTCTTCATCTTCATTCCGAGGTGATTCTGAATCTGAAGAGTTGCTTCCACATATTCCCCAATCGATTCTCCCACTGTCATAATTCCTTTGATATGTCTTCTTGTTCTAAGGCGCTTTCTTCTTCAGCTTCTTTCCCATTGTTCTATGGATCTCCTTCAAGCAATCAATCTTCTACCAAAGAACCTACTTTGAAATCAATTGTTGGAAATAATAATGAGAGGGGGAGTGAATCCATATTAGAAATTTAACAATATTTCATTTCCATAAACAAATTTATATATGCTACTTCCATTAATGAAACTTGTGTGTATATGCAACTGTGTTTAGAGAAATCAGTGTATACCTTGTAAACTTATAATTTAGTTAGTTGATCTTTAATCTGTGTATCAGAACCATATAACTAGTAATCAGATGCAGTAAACAGAACAGGCAATCACACACATGAACACAAGATATAAGGTGGAAACCCATTGTGGGTGAAAACCACCTGCTGAAATCGTCTCTATCTTTCTTTAATAAGAAACTTCTTTTTACAAATTTTGTACCGGTGCAGCCTTATACCAGTACGTAGGCTTCTACTTGCAGAAGGCTACAACCTTCTCTCGTTCTCTAGCTTTTTCTGGATGGGAGCTACAACCCCCTTAGCTCTTGTACTAGCTGATATGTTTACTAGTACGTAGGTACTGACCTACAGAAGGCTACAACCTTCTCTTTTCTTCGAGGGACCACGTTTCATAAATTTTCAAACTGGATCCATCAATAACATAAATCAAACATCAAATATATCTACATCAACTAATCTCCTTTGTACCAACCAAAACTAAATCAAACAATCACTTTTCTAAATGCTGTAACCAGAATACAGTAACAGTAACCAGAACCCAATCAAGAATCCAAAACACTGCAACAACAAACAACAGTAGCTAAAACATATTTTATGAGACATACGCTACTTCAATGTGTCGAACCTGTGTTCATACACTTTTATATGAAGGCAAACCTGCGTATACACTGTTTTGAAATGTCAAACCAACATGTATACACAGCTTTGCTATACTGAACCTACGTACAGATCTGTAAAAGATGATTTAACCTTTACAACTATTCAAACATCAGTTATACCCAGATCATCAGATTTATAGATTATGACATGTGCCAATTATAAAAGATCAAAACCACACAAAGATACTTCTCTTCAAGCCTTAAGATCTTGACCCATCAATAGAACTTATCCTTCTTCAAGCACTTAGGTTCCTCCTTGATTTAGATCTAGCTATGCATCATAACCCAATGACCAGTATTCTAGATCTTTCTCTTCATTAGATATTCAATACTTGAGTGCATTTTCCTAATGATCTCCTCCTCCTTTTATAGTCTTAGGCCTTACTTAATACCATGGTCCAAAACCACTTAGAACCAATACCTTGGACCAAATCCCTGGGGTCAACACGTCAGATAAGATACCTTGGATCAATACCATGGATCACAATACCATGGACCAAATACCACGGACCAAAACTGAGTTCTCCAACATGTACATGCCTTTCCTTGTGTGAAAGTGTGTGTATATGCATACGCGCCTTTTGGTTGGCGAACCCGTGTGTATACATGACTTGGTCAAGGGGAACGTGCGTATATCTCTTTTTCGTTCATTCCAAGAACCTGAAATGTGATCTGTCATTTGAGTGAGTTGCCATCAAGGACAACACTTGTGTCATAATTCCAACATAGATAGGCTCATATCTCCAAGGTTTTAGGGCATTTTGGTGTTGGGATGACAATTTCAAATTTGGAAAGGTGTGTGTATTGGACCAAGATACAAGAATATGTAGCTAGTTTCATCAAATGATGCATACTTTGTTGTACGAGAAAGCCGTGTAATAATAAATAGGGTACATACTATCCCTTACTTATACCCATCGTCCTTGGGAAATCATTTCCATGGACATTATGGAAGGTTTACCAAAAAACAGGAAGGGACACAACTATTTGTTTGTGGTAGTTTATAGGTTCAACAAGATGTGAATTGTCATGCCTTGTAAATGGACCATCAATGGGAAAGAAGCATAAAACATGTTCTTTGAATAGGTCTAAGTGCATTTTGGGATACAAAGGAGCATTATTTTAGACAAGGATGCTATATTTCTTAGTGCATTTGGGCAACATTGTGGGAGAATATGGACGCAAAATTGAAGATTAGTATGGCATTCCATCCATATACAGATGGGAAAACATAAGTAGTCAACAAGAATTTGGTACACCTTTTGAGGAGTTAAAATTAGAAGCATTCATATACTTGGGATACAATAGAGCAATCCACACAACTAGTAAGTCATGATTTGAGACTTGTGATGGGCCTCCAAATTGGACATTAATTAAGGCCCATATGACCATCCTTTAACACATTAAACCTCTCTTTTTGCATTATATGACATATTTTTAGCTTTAATATGTTCATTATGAAGGTTTAAAGATAATTGCATATTATGTGCCTAATATTATTTATTTTTGTAGAATATTGTGAGAATATTGAGCAGATTATGAAGACTTGTAGGATGAGATAATCTAGGGACTTGATCCCTAATATAGGATGGACCAAGATTGGATAATAAATGAATAATATATTATGAAATTATTGAACAGAGCTACAATGATTGAGAAAATCTAGGAATGTGCTCCTTGTCATTTAATGCAAATTCCTAGTGTTGGGAACTAGATACACTTTATGAGGGATTTTGGAGGGGAAAGCTTCCTCCTTTCAAGGAGAATTCTTCCTCGTCACTTTATATAAGTACCATTTCGAATTTTCATCTAGGGGCATGTATTTATTAGTATTCTTGTGGAGAAAACTTATTATTTAGCAGCTCCTCTTTCATTTCTAGCAGGGATGTACTTGGATTGATTCAAATAATGAAGTTTGGTGCCATTCTTAAATTCTAAAGCATGATTTACTTCATAGGACTCTGAGTATCCTTTAGCTTGGCCATTACAGGAGCCTTAGATCCCTCTTGTATAATTTCTTTATTTCCTTTGAATGTATTTTTCACTTGCATCTCTTATTTCTGCATTTACTATTCATGCTTCTTTTGTCGTAGGTTATATTGGTTAAATGATTAAAGTGAGTTGTTTTTCAAGTTATTTACAGAACCAAAATTATTATTCATCCTTATAACAACTTTTAAATATGACATTCATCATTGAGATGCTTGGATTGGTTTACTAGTTGACAAATCTAAAATTTATGGAAGTCTCTTGTAGCAAAATAGTAGTTATTTTCTGCTATTTTTTAGCACGTGCTAATGAGCCTATTTTAAGTTGATTCCACTAGGATTAAGTCCTAAAAAATTCAAGTTAATAAAAAAATTAACCCCATATCATCTACACTTGATTAGGTTAGGAATTTGGTAGGTTAACTAGCTCACTAATTCTTGAATTTCTCGGTTTTAGAGTAGTAATTTTCTGCTATTTTTTAGCACATGTTAACATGGGTTATTTTAAGTGATTCCACATGGAATGGAGTCCTAAGAAATCCTAATTAAAATTAAAAAATATCCATCTCATTTTCATTTTATTTTCTTGGGCATTCAACAAGTTATCTCGAGGAGTAGTAGTCTTGTCGCAGTCTTGTCGCAGTTCTGTAGAAGTCTTATAGCACATGTAAACTTGACCAAATTTGCTCCAAAAGATTTATTATTTCCTCTTAGCTTTGAATAATTACCCTTAGGCTATGAAACCATTGTTGAGAAAGACTAAATACCGCTTAGGACTTGTCTTTTTACCCCTGCAACACATCTCAACAATTTGGGTTAGTGGACATTTTATGGATTATATAACACAATAATGATTGCCACATGACGTATCTAATGAACTTTGTCAATGGATCTAATATCTTTGGAATGTAGGGACTGATTAAGTGCTCTTTACCTCATGCAATTTATATTAGTTTTATTTCTTTATTCTAAGGCTAGGGTTTCTATTTCAAGCCCTATTATTTCCATTCCATAAACTAGGTTTCCTTTCAATGCAACATTTACATTTTGGAAGTAGCTTAATGTTTACATTTTTGCTAGTATAGCCTTTAAATTTCTAAAATTAGTTTAGGCTTTGATTTCATGAAATTCACTCCATTACATTAGATCAATGAAGGAAGGACACATTTCATGTTTCCCATATAGTGATGACACCTCTTAAGTTTGTATGAACCCTGGGTTGATAATTTAACTTGGTAGCCTTGGGAATTTAAACATCCTTGTTGCAATACTGGTGCTTATCAAATTGTTTTGGAGATTTTCCACCTCTTTGTATTTGAATTATTTCCATTCTAGACAAAAGAGAGCAGAGCAACCTCACCTTCCAGCTAGTTTTTCTCCAAAAAGGGTTTCCTTAAGCATACCTTGGTGTTCATTTTGATTGGTGTATGTTTGTATTTAATGGTCATCTATTTTCCACATAGGTATCTATTGCGTGAAGAAGCAAATAATCAATAATAAAAAGTTGGGAATCTAAAGGGACTAACCTTTCTTAGTGTAGACTTTAAGTTTATTTTAATAGATCTCTTGTGGTGAACTATCTAGTATAATATCCTTGAAAATTTATAGTTAGATAGGCCTTCGAATCCCTTGAAATTTCATTTGCTTCTATTTTTTATTAAACCAAGTGAAATCCTTGTTGTCAAAATATAAGAAATCATGATGCTTGTCCAACCAATCCATACCGATCAAGAAATAATATGAACACAAATGTATGATGCTCAAACATGTCTTTGTGATGAATCCTATCATGTCCATTGGAAAATCCTTAACTAGCTCATTAATCCTTGCCCGACTCTAGTAATTAGTTGGACCAACCAATATTTTCCATGCTTCTTTTCAAATGAAACCTCTCAACAAGGTTAAGGTCTATGTTGCTATGGACAACTCCAAAATATATTAAAATAGTTATGGAATGGGTATTGATCCTCCTCTATACATCAATCATGAGATATTGATGGTTTTATTGCTTGTTTTCCAAGTCCGCATAAATCCTTCATATTCTCCTACCCATGTTTTCTACTATATTTTCCTCTTGGATGCTCTAACCAATCATCATCCTTTCTCTTTTGTGAGGACAATAATTATATGTGTGATATCCTTCACATCCCCAACATTTTATGGGATGTTGTAGTGACCTTTTCTCCAATGACTCTATCAACCTAGGCTCATTTTGTGATGTTAGTTTGTGAGGAAGTTTTTTGAAAAATGGTGGCTTATACTCTTTATTTCTTTTCTCCATTTTATCCTTTCCATATTTTCATTTCATGCCTTTTGGAAAAGTGGATTTCTTTTTCTTGTCTCATAAATATATTTTGATTTCCTTATGGCTTCTTCTGGGGTTTTGGGCTCAAAAAAATAAATTTAATCATTGTATAAATAAGGAAGCCCAATCATATATGTTTGGATCTTAACCTTCTCATCCTTGATGAAGGAAACATACGTTAGCAATTCTATAAACTTCCTCTCATATTCATCCAATGGTCATGGATCCAAATTTAGCTCAAACAATTCTTACATTTTTTGGTCATAATAATACTCTAAGAAGTAATACTTCTGAAAATACTTTCTTATACTTAATGAAGGCAACATACCTTAGCACTTCTATAAACTTCCTCTCATATTCATCTATTGTCGTAGATCCCAATTTAGGTCAAAAAATTCTTGCATTTTTTAACCATAATAATACTATCACAAGTGTTACTTCTAAAAATACTTTTTGAACTACTTCCATGAGTTCCTATTCTCATCAATGTGTTTAAATTGCTTGAGTTGGTCCCACTGCATTAAGTATTTCTCTTGAAGATGATATTCTAGTATTAATAATGTGTGTTTTTTCTTTTAAGAAAATGGAGGATTTAATATTTAAGGAAAATATATGGTTGGATCCACAATCAAATTACAAAATGAAGAGGTTCTTTTTCTAACATCCCAATCCCAAATAGGGAACTCTAAATTTTGCCTATCTAAGATGTTGAAATTCCAAGTGAAATAGATACAATCACAATATTTCTGAAAACTAATAATTACTTCTAATGATGTTGATTTTATTTTAATTTTTCCAAAAATTCAACCAATAAAAGTAGTAGAATAGTAGAGATCACAATGCACAAAGAAAGCATAAGATTTACCCTAGGAAAACTCACAAAGGGGAAAAACTCAACAACCTTTTAAATAGTGAGATTCCTTTGTTCAACAAGAGACACACCTAGACCTCTAGTCATAAACTAGGTTAAACTGACCTTCAACAAATATATGGTCAAACCTAGTTAAACGATCCAAGTCAAGCCTTCCAATCTGATCCAACAACTCTACCTTCTGATCTACCCTAGTTCGAACTTTGATTTGCTCATTCTACCCAAAAACATAGAATCTCATCCCCTATAGTTGCCCAAAACGTTTTGTCCCCTGCAACAGGAACTGCTCAGAAAAAGTGAGAGTTGGAGAGAGAGAGTTCTTTTACATGAGTGAGTTAGAAATAAAGAGAGAAGAGATGAATTCATCCTTCTTTTCGTCCTCCTTATCCTTCGTTTCCTTCACTTGCTTCCACATAATATTCTTGATGCGAGAGATTGAATTGTTTCCTTGAGGTGGAGGTCAAACTGCCTTTATATAATGAACTCACTAGGTCGAATGGGTGTGACTTTGCATGGGCTGACTTGACTTGGAGGGAGGCTGACTTGACAAACTTGGAGCCAAAAATTTCAAATTAAAAGAATTATTTTTTCTTCTTTTTAAAAGTCTAAAATGAAATGACTCAAAAATATAAGTTTCTTCTTCTGACTCTAGCATGAAGAACATGATTTATAATATAATCAATATAAATACATCAAGGGAAAAAGTATACATTATGAAGACCAACCACAGTTACAAAAATTCAACACCTCCTCTTAACTAGGGAGGTATTCATAATGACTCT
The DNA here is from genome assembly GCA_031772625.1 of Pinus tabuliformis. NCBI lineage: Eukaryota > Viridiplantae > Streptophyta > Pinopsida > Pinales > Pinaceae > Pinus > Pinus tabuliformis. The sequence continues at coordinate 366,759,813 of CM062816.1, forward strand.
CATATGTGTTCTCGAGTTGACAAATTTCTCTATGAAAAGGTTATACAAAACCTATCAGCATGTAGTCAATGTCTCTAACATCATCATATTGTCGGAATATTTGACATCATCATCATAATTAATATCAACATCAATAAGTTACCATAATCTCATCAACAACTATGACATATGGTACATATTTAGCATCAAATAGTTTCCATGATTTTGGCAGGTGCATCTGACCCATGGGATACTGACTAGTCCTCATTCACCGTCATCCTAGTCAATAATTGTGACTCGTGGTGAAACCCTAGGGATGCAATCAATTCATTTGAGTAATCTGGTCCCAAATCCAAAGGTCTAATTCTAGGCCATAGTGCTAAAAGAGCTCACTCAACCTATCTGGAGAGTAATTTGAACTTGATGCTAAAAGGAACCCACTCAATTGAGTGATCATCGGCCTCTAGGACCATTCTTCCTAATCTGATCACATGCTTGACATAAGAAGAATGATTGTCCTCTACTGGACCATTCTCCCTAATCTAGTCATACTTGACACAGGCAAAATTTATGTCCATGATGTTATCTCATTAACACTCCTTCTCAATGATATGGGAAATCTCCATAAGCCACAACCTTTTCTTGAAGTACACAAAGTTCTCTATAGACACAGGTTTCGTCAAAATAAAAATTGTTTGCTCATCGATGGAGATGTACTCAAGCCTTAAAAGTCTCCTCTATACCATGTCAAAAATTTAGTGGTACTTGATCTCAACATGCTTCGACCTATTGCATTCTTACATGGTGATCTCATTGAGGAGGTATATATGACTCAACCACTTGGTTTCATTGATCCAGTATGACCACACTATGTCTGTCGACTCTACAAGGCCATCTATGACCTTAAGCAGGCCCATGGAACACATAATTCTTTGAAAGTTTCACACAACTTTTATTGTTAAAATATATCACGATTGGTTCCAGATCTTGGTCGAGCAATCCTGCAAACAATTTTTGAAGTCACATGCTTTGAAACAAGATTCATTGGACGCGATATACTCTTCTTCGACAGTGTTTTGTGTGACAAATCTTTGCTTATTTCACATCCAAGAAATCTAAGTGGAGACCAAGCTAAAACATATTCCTGAACTAATCTTCTTGTCATTTGTACTCATTACTAAGTCTATATTTATACATCCATAAAACTATACATCACCATTTGAGACATATCTCAAACCATAGTTCACAGTACCATGTATATATCTCAAAATATGTTTTGCTACAATCCAATGCTCATGTATCAGTTCCACCTAGAACTATCTTTGTTGGATAGTTGGCATTGTTTGCTTGGATAGTGGCAGTAAGTGTCTTGGAATTGATGTCAACAATCATGCTAGGAGATCAAGTTGGGAAGTTGACATTTCCTAATAGTTAGCAGGTGTGTTGGCATTGATGTCAACCAAATTAGCATGGGTGTATGTCCTAGTATGATGTTAGGAAATACAACATTGATGTCCACTAGGCTAGTTGTCATAGTAGTAGATGCTAGCATTGATGTGCTTGGTGTATCAAGCTCAGGGGGAGTCCCATGGTTACTTTAGTCTCTGATAGAGAATCACCATAGTAGCAGGCTTATTGGAAAATCCATAAAAAGATGACTGTGCTTGCCAGGGAGTCCAGAATTCCCGACAGAAGAAGAAGAGTCAAGGTGCAAAGAATGACAAAGATTTTTCCGTTATATTTCAATTATCAAATAGGATCAATGACTACATCAAACCTTCTGCATTGGTTAGTGCTCAGAAAAATCTTTCCAATGGTATGTGGAAGTCCATAAATGGATCTCAAGATAAAAATTTATTAATAGTTGAAGTAAGGATCTTGAAGTCCTTAGAAGCAGGCCAAATTTTAGAACCAGATGAGCATGCTAAATTTTGGATTTCGAATTTAGGAACTTCGGGACCTCGGAGAGTCGAATCCTCGGGACATCGGAAGGTCAAAGCAGGAGGAATATCGGAGCAGGTGAATATCATAGAAGGCTGAATATTAGAGAAGGCTAAATATCAGAATGAGGGTGAATATCAGAGCAGGCTCGATATCAGAACTAGGACAAATATCAGAGCAGGTGAATATTGGAGTAGGCCAAATATCAAAGCCCCGAATTTAGGAGGTCGGAGTCTCAGGACCTCAGAAGGTTGGAATTAGAACCCCTTAGAACTTCGGGATTTCAGTATTTCTTAAGTTCTTATAAAGTTAATTCTTTTGAAAGAGTTGAGGGTTGTGGGGAGAAAAAATTACAAAGAAATTGTTTTCAAAACCAAGGACGAGGGACCCTTTCTCTCTCGTTGGACATGACACATGGCAACAAATGAATGGCCCTCAGGAGCTAACAATGGTAGATGAGATCAACATGATGTGGATGTACAAAGGAAATGTGGCAGCCAAATTTAGCATTATTGGGTGGCCTAATGGAGCAAATCCCGGTGACACGTGTCACCACTAAGGAGATGCCAAGTGGAAATTATGGTGAGAGCATGATGTAATCTTAGAAGCATATTAGAGGTTGGTATTAGGACCCTATAATACTAGTGTATCCCCATTATTGTTATCGTTTCTGTATCCCCCTTATTTTTATTGTTGTTCCTATGTAGCATATTTTTATTTTGGTGCCCCATAGAAGCCCACTATTGTTATTGTTGTGCCCTTCCATTATTATTATTATTATGTAGGCTCTGATTATATTGTGACCCCTTAGACTCATATATATATAAATGAGGTATTTTCATTTGTATCATCCAAGAATTTTTAATTTATGTAATGTAAAGGAGGTTTCCTCCTCAAAGAGGATACTTTTTAAGTCGTTGATCTATCTTTTTGTGAGCTGGTTGCATAATATTTGGTATCATAGCTTTGGATTCTAGGGTTTCACTACTTCATACAGGCCATTGTGGAATTTTTGCTATAATTTTTTTTCTACGAATCTTCAGAAGCTAAAATTCTGACCACGTGGAGTTGAAATCTTGTTGAACTTGGTTCCAGAATTTAAAATATTGGTTCACTATATTTTTTGAGAATCTAGGGTTTTTGTAGGCTCCATAATTCAATCTCAAACATGTGACCTAGGGAAAATCGACATAACTTTTGTTTCAAGAATTGGATTTGAATTTTGTAAAAAGTGGTTGAAAGTGCACAGGATTTAGTTTTTCTGGTAGCAATTTCAGGGCTGAAGTTTGAAACAGTGATACGTGGAATCCTGTACAACTTCGCTCTACTAAACCAATCAATAATCAGGTTGTCGTGGGAGATTTGGCATATCTCTATATTGAAGAATCCAATATTGGTTCGAATTATGGTATTGGAAAGAATATTCATAGGTCTACCACAATTCCAAAATTAATACCTTGAAAATCTGAAGTTACAGAGATACAACCATTTCAATATAAAGATCCTAAAAAGCAAGAAAAAGGTGTGTATTTTTAAAATTTTGCAAAATTTTTGTTTGAAAAATCAGTTTGAAGTGATTCAAAGGGAATTTATATTGAAAATGCAACAAGAAAATCCTAATTAATTTTTTCCTTGAATTAAATTGGGAATAAAATTATAATAACTAAGTTAATTTGACTTAATTGGCTCAGTTAATTCGAATTGAGAGTCTAACTTGAGGCATGTAAAGTGTCTCCTACATTGTAGGATCCATGGTTAAGTTTATTTTGAGATGTAATTAATTAATTTAGTTTAATTGAGTAAAAGTTAGTTCAACTAGTTTCAAGTGATGGAGGAACTAATGGGAGGTATAGGAGTGGGGTGTTGCCTGCAGTGATCAACCAGTTAACTGATGATTCACTCACATATACCTCATGCATGTCATATCTGAGAGTTACCCAGTTGAGATTGGAGTTGAAGGATAGTGTAATATCAATTATATAATCATATGGATTGTATAGGTGGTGCATGCAGGGAAAGGAAGGCCTATGATGGATTACGCAATTCCTTTGAGGAATTTCCCTAATTAATAGGGGGATAATTCACAATGAAATAGTGCAAGGAAATAGGAACTTGGGAAAGTGATAAATTGGTTAAGTATTGGCTTGGGCTTGTCTAGGAAGCTGTGAGATAGATAGAGATAATGCAGACTCCAAAGGTTGCTTGGGATTGAGAAAAGCATTATAATTTTATCATATTTTCTTACTAATGCAATATACAAATAGAAGGGATTTTTAGCTGTGGTTTACCCTAGGTAATCATTATGTAATGCGTTGATTGAATTATTTCTCTTGTATGCTTCGTGATTTCATGATAGATTAATTGTTTCTGCTAATGAGTAGAGTAGATTCAAGTCTATTGTTTTAGTAAATTACAATTAGCAGTTTGAATCTACAAGGAATTTCTACATGGAATTAAAGAAAAAATCACTCTAGAAGAGGAGAATATGAGTTTTTCTTTTGCATGTGAAATTGAATTTGCAGTATCATAATTCAGAGCCAACAAGATTTCATTTTACATATTTAGGCTAGAATATGCCCTTGAGGGTAGTTCGAACTGTATTTTGTGGAATGATAGGATGGAGGCAGTTTTGGAAGACAACGTGCTTAAGGAATTCATAAACAAAGATATTCCTAAGCATTTAGCAGTTGATGCTCAAGACCTAGAAGAGTGGAGAAAATGTGTTGCAAAGGTGAGAAGGATTATCCTAGAAGATGTTGGAGATCATATTGTCTCAAACCTCCTCAGTAAGGAGAATTCATATACAATGTGGAAGCCCTTTAAAAAATTATTTCAAAACAACAGTACCACATGAAGCTTACATTGAAGGACAAGCTCAAAAAAATCAAGTTGGAGAAGGCTGACACAATACCAAAGTACTTGACCAAGGTCACCCAATGTTGGGATGTGGTTGGAAGTGTTGGTGTTACAATTTCTCAAGACGATCATGCCAACCTAGCACTTCTACGAATTCCCAAGAGCTGGCAAAAATACCAAGACTTAGTAAATGGGAGGGAGAAGCTATTAGAGTGGGAGTGTTTGTGATTTGACTTGGTGCAAAAAGAATTCAGTGGAACACCAGAGATGGATCTTCATCCAAGCATGATGATGAGGAGAATTGTACCTTAGTTGGAAAGGAAAATGAAGGAAAAGGGAAGTAATCCCTTTCCAAATTAGATTCTAGTTAGGGCAGGAAGAACAAGAACTTGTTGAATATTAACTTTTTTCACTATCATGAGTTGGGACACTATGCCACGAACTATCTGCACAAGAAGGTCGACAAGAATCCCTTAGGAGGAGTGGTAGGTGAAGCTCTTTCTTCAAAATTTGAGCCGGATTTCACCCTCATCATTTGCATGGTTACATCGGTGATGGGTAGTGTGTGGTATATGGATAGTGGAGCCTCATTCCATATGAAAAGAAACAAAGAATTATATAGTGACTTGGAGGAGAAGGACCTCCAGATTCACATTTAAACGGGAGATGATGGAAGGTATAATGTGATAGGATTCAATACTATTACTTTTTAGAGGGATTCTAGTTCTCCTCTCACATTAAAAGATGTCATGTATGTTCCAGATTTGAAGAAGAATTTGGTTTCAGTTTCCATGTTGGAGGACTATGGCTATGATGTGATATTTAGCAAAGGAAAGGATTTCCTTCATCACATAGCTTCAGAACAAGTGAAGTGGATGGGGGTTCAGGTGAATAACCTCTATAGATTGGATGTAGAAGATTGTGTTTCTTTGAGCATAAAAGTAGAGAAGGTTCAGATCCGAGACATTGGTGAGTTGTTACTTAGAAGATTGGGTCACTTACACCATAGAGCTTTGAAGATCATGCAACATATTTCTACAAGACTTCCCAAGGGTACACTAGAGAAGAGAGACACACGCAAAGGGTGTACATTGGGGAAGTACACCAAATATACCTTTCATAATAAGGACAGTCGAGCGCAAGCGATCCCTGAAACAGTTCAATCAGATGTGTGTGGACCGTTCTTGACAACCTTCATAGCCAAGCGTAGGTATTATGTAATATTTCTAGATGATTTCTCATGTAAGTGCTGGATTTTCTTCATGCATAAGAAATATCAAACATTCTCTAAATTTTTTGAATTTAAAGCTTGTTGAGAAAGATACTAGCAAGAAAGTTAAAACTCTCAAGAGAAATAATGATGGAGCATATGCTTCGAATGAATTCAAGAACTTATGTGCATCAGAAGGAATTTGACATGATTTAATAACACCCCATAACCCACAACAAAATGGGGTGGAGAAAGGAAGAACATATGTATTGTGGGATTTTCTCAGGTGATATTACATGATCAGGGCCTACCGTTTCACTTGTGGGTTGAAGCGTACAAGACAACTATATATGTGAAAAAAAAGAGTCCTCATCAGATTCCCAGGATGAGTACACCAGAAGAAGCTTTTTCAGGTAAGAAACCAAATGTGGCACACTTTAGGATCTTTGGTTCATCAGTTTACTATCATGTTACGAAGGATGCAAGAAAAAATCTAGAACCTATAGCTGAGTTGGGAATATTTGTGGGGTACATTGATACACCTCACAAATATAGGGTGTACCTTCCATCTCACAGGATGATAATTGTTCGTAGAGATGTGAATTTCAATGAAAAGGAGGCCATGACTCTGTTCCCTTGAGAGGGAGCTTCAGTTGCATGGAGAAGAGGAGATTTTAGCTCCAAAGGAAGAACCTCAGGATGATGTGCAATAGCCACATGCAGAGGAGTAGAGAGTGGAAGCACCCACTCAAGTAGAGACTTCCAAGGATGGAAGGAAGCACACAACAGAGGCTAGAAATTTTATTCATGATGCTAGAGAGAATGTGGGAGCACCCACATCACAGCACAGGAAACGGAGTTCACCATATTAATACACTATATACATATATTTGATGAGAAAGAGTGTAGAGATTGAGCCATCTTCATTCGAGGAAGAAGTGCAAAATCCAGTATGGGTTGATGCCATGGTAGAGGAGTATGACTCCATTATAAGAAAAAGTGTTTGGGAAGTGGTCTTGGGACCAACAGATAAGTCAGTGGTGAGTTCTAGATGGCTTTAAAAGGTAAATCAAGTAGTAGATGGGAGTGTGGAGAAACAAAAGGCCATATTTGTGGCCATAGGGTTCTCTCAGGTGGATGGAATTGATTATGAGGAGACCTTTTCTCTAGTAGCAAGGTACTCCTCAATTAGATATATTATAGCATTTTTATCCCAAATGGGATGGAAGATACATCAGATGGATGTGAAGACAAAATTCCTCAACGATTTGATTGAGGAAGAGGTGTACATTGAGCATATAGAAGGATTTGAGACCTTCAATAGAGAGCCTCATGTGTGTAGACTCAAGTGAGAGTTATATGGATTGAAACAAGCACCTCATGCTTGGTACACCAAGATTGACAACTATTTCACCAGGTTGGGCTTCACCAAAAGTAAAGAAGATGTAAACCTTTACCATATTGTGGTTTAATGTAAATCGTTGATTATAGTATTATATGTCGATGATTTAATTCTAATAGGTGATGAGAAGTTGGTAAAATATTGCAAAGAAGACTGTGCAAGAGAATTCGAGATGAAGAACCTGGGGCTCATGCATTATTTTCTTGGTATGGAAGTATGGAAAGGAGATGAGAACCTGTTTGTCTCTCAGGGAAAGTATGCGCGAACGAAATACTAAATAAGTTCCACATAGAGAGCAACAAACCCATGGAGACTCCTCTAGTAGGGAACTGGAGGAAGGAAGATGCTACTTCAAGAGAAGTAGTGGAGGCTACTATGTACAGGTAGCTTGTGGGTTCACTTATGTATTTGGTGAACAAACGTCGTGACATATGTTTTGTATTTAAAAAAATTAGTCAAGCAATGGTTAAGCCAACCAAACTCTATTGGAAGGCAACTAAACATGTGTTGAGATACCTTAGAGGCACCACTTAGTTTGGTCTTTCGTACAGACATACATAGGGAGTGAAGTTGCAAGGCTTTACAGATGTAGATTGGGTAGGGATTCCATCCAAAAGGAAGAGCATGTCAACGGGAATATTCAGTATTGGGTCAGAATTTTTTTTTTGGTACATCAGGAAGCACAAATCAGTTGCACTCAGTTCATAAAAAACAAAGTGCATGCTTGCTAGTGAAGCAACTTGTGAAGCTATCTGGATGAGGAAGATCCTTGTTGGGCTATTTGGTCATCAGATGGATGCTATAGTGATTTACTATGACAATTAGAGTCATATCAAACTCTCTGAGAATCCATTTTTTCATGATCGGCCCAAGCATATCGACATTTGGTATCACCATCTATGAGATTGTGTGCAGAGGATAATCATGTTGCTAGAGTACATTCCTATAGAGGAATATGATGCAAATATTTTGACAAAGGAATTGTTAAGATGAAAATTTGAGTTCGATAGAGGCATGATTGGGGTAGTAGATAATCCATTTCTTATTGAGAGGGACTATTGAAAATGCAATGAGAAAATCCTAATTTAATTTTGTCCTTAAATTAAATTGGGAATAAAATTATAATTCAACATCTCATGAAAACTTGTATTAGTTAAATAAGTTGATTTGACTTAGTTGGATCAGTCAATTTAAGTTCAGGGTATAACTTGAGTCATGTAGAGTGTCTCCTACATTATAGGATCACTGGTTGAGTTTATTTTGAGTTGTAATTAATTAATTCAGTTTAGTTGACTTAAAGTCAGTTAAACTAGTTCCAACTAATGGAGGAACTAGTGGGAGGTCTAGGAGTGAGGTGTTGACTGTAGTGATCAACCAGTTAATTGATGATTCACTCATAAATAACTCATACATGTTAGATCTGAGAGTTACCCGATTGATATTGGAGTTCAGGGATAATGTACTATCAGTTGTATAATCATTCGAATTGTACAGGTGGTGCATGCAGTCAGAGGAAGGCTTATGATGGATTGTACAATTCCTCTGAGGAATTTACCTAATTAATAGGGGGCTAATTCCTAAGGAAATAACGCAAGGACATAGGGAGTTGGTCAAGTGAGAAATTGGTTAAGTATTGGCCTTGGCTTGTCTAGGAAGTTGTGACACAAATATAGACAGTGCAGTGGTTGCTCGGGCTTGAAAAAAGCATTGTAATCTTCTCATATTTTCTAAATAATGCAATATATAGATAACAAGGGTTTTTAGATGTGGCTTTCCCCAGGAAATCATTGTGTAATGTGTTTATTGAATTATTTATCTTGTATTCTTCATGATTTCATGATCAATTAATTGTTTCCGCTGATGAGTAAAGTAGATTCAAGTCTATTGTTTTAGTAAATTACAATTAGTAGTTTGAATATACAAGGAATTTCTACATATTGAAGCATAGATATCAGTATATGGTTCTAAAATGCCTCCAAAACAAAATAATTCTACACCCATTAATCCCTCAGAAATCTCTAGTATGACGCATGAATAGGAAGAATTACAACATGATATATCAAAACTGCGGGACCAAGTGAAACAAATTTTGCTCTCACAAAGAGAAATCAAATATGACATGGATGACTTAAAAGGGGACATGGATGGCTTAAAGGCGACATGGATGGTTTAAAAATAGAAATAAAAGGCAACATTAATGGTTTGAAATCAGACATGGAAGCAATGATGAATGTCAAGATGGAAGGATTGATAAAGTTGTTGCAAGAAAGGCTTGTAGGCGGTGACAAGGTAATCCATGGAAATCATGATGAGGACAAAAGGAATATGAATTATGATTTTACAGACTCCAATGTGGGGTTTAAGAACCACCACATTCCAAATATATATATGAGTAATTTTTATGGCAAGGATCTAGTAACATGGATATTATAGATGGCGTAATTTTTTGATCTACAGGATGTGTAACCTTCACAAAAGGTACGTATTGCATCTCTATAATTAGAACCCAATTAGTTTGTATGGTATAGATGGATTTTTTCTCGTAAACCACTTGTCACCTGGTAAATTTTTACAGAGGAAATGATAGCACATTATGAAGATACAAAGAGAAACACCTTCTCTAACCAATTGATAAATCTCAAACAAAAGGGTTCAATTGTGGAGCACATTGAAGACTTCCAAAAATTGAATATTAGGGTAACCTATATTCCAGAGCAGCATAGGATAGATGTATTCCTAGGGAATTTAAAAGATAACATCCAACATGAGGTTCACCTTTGGGAACTTGATTCATTAGAGAAGGAATTAGGGTGGCAAGAAAAATTGAAAGAAAAATTATGGCAACAAGGAAGTCTACCACTCACAAATATAAAGATGGAATTTTTCTAGCTCCTACTCTTCCATAACCTACAAGGTTGACACCAAAAAAATTGGAGGAAAAAAGAGAAAAATGGCTTTGTTATAGTTGTGATATAAAAAACACTAAAGGTCATACACGTGCTAAGAAGAAATTATTCTACATATATTGTGAAGAGGAGGATGGAAAGGAACAAGAAACATCAAAAGAGGAGGATATACACCAGGAACCAACCCCAGAAAAAGAAGAAATGAATCCAACCATATCTTGTAATGCATTGGTAGGAATTACCATTCCTAAAACTCTCAATATAGAAGGATATATCAAGAATAAAATGGTAATAGTACTAGTTGATTTGGGTAGTACCCATAATTTTATTCATTGTAAGATAGCCAAGGAATTGAATTGCTTCCTATATCCAACACCATAGTGTCAAGTGATGGTTGCAAATGGAGGAACTATAAATTACTATGGAAAGTGCCATAATATCAAGCTAACCATGGGGGAATATGTATTGAATAGTCCAATGCTTTCTATTCCAATGGGTGGGGTTGATTTTGTACTATGAGTCCAATGGTTACAATATTTGGGGACGATAACTTTCAATTTTCAAGAACTTGATATTTTTTGGAAGGAAAGTAAGTTGAATTAAAGGGTATCACAAAGAAACCAATAAAGATAATTAACTCTAATGGAATGACAAATCTTCTGAATAAATAACAATGGGATGTAATTTCACAGTTATTCTCACTAGAGGTTCAAACATCAAAATCATTTATTTCTCCAGATCTCCAAAAATTCTTGGACAATCATTCCAAGGTGTTTGAGACTCCAAATGCCTCCCACCTATTCCTGATCATGATCATTGATGAGCCTCATAATTGGGTAACTATATGGACCTTAATTCACCTCCTAGCTTAGTCAAATCAACTCTTCCACAATTTATTACATATTTTGATTATATTTTGTTTAATGAGATGAGTCAGAGTGAGATATTATGCCTAGTGGACTAATGTGCATTAAATGTAGGTTTGTGAGAGAAAATCAGGGAATTTGGCAATATTAAGGGCTGAATCTTGAATGGGACAAGGAAGAGATATTGTAGGAGGTAAATCCTCCTCATTTAACTCCTCCCTTATTCGAATATTCCTCCATCAATCACACTAGCTCGGAGTACAAGAAGCCAAGTCATGGAGATCAAAAGGCAGTCGAGCAAGTGACAGTCAAAGAGTTAGTTTATCTCAAGTTTGGCAGCCGAGCCTCCCTACATTTAAGGAAGTCGTTGGAGACTTCAGTGGTATAAATAAAGAGACCTATATCCTCATTAGGATTCGAATTTTGGATGTAAAAAGACTAGTCATTTTCGAGTTCAAGACTTGTGGAATACATTGCTATGTAATTTCCTATTTTGATAATGAGAATGAGAATTTTCTTGATCCAACACTGAGTTAACTCAAAGGGTTGAAGCTCTTGGGTTAGGGCCCAACCCTAGCAAAAAAGGCTTCTCTTCTTGTATCTGTATACTTAGATTGATTTCATAGTTGAATTTCTTTTAGAAGTACTTCGTTCCAAGTAGTGTAGATTTTATTAGTTTGCTTCCATTTGTGCTTTACTTCAACAGTAGTTTAGAAGAGATAAAGGAACATCAAAAATATTTGAATCGGTGTTTTGGCCTCATTTCTTCCTTCAGAGATCATGATTTGAGGAAAGGACTCCTATGCAGCCCCAAAAAGACAGAATTCTACTTTCTCATAGAATTTAGGGTTTTCTATACTTAAGCCAACATTTGATCAGTTTACAAGAGTAGGATTTAGTTATCATTTCTTCCATATTTAGTCTTACATTAGATCTCATCAATGATTCCATCTTATTCTGCAAGTTTTCCTCATGCATGAAGTAGACAGCTAGCTCATTAAACTCTGTTTTCCTAGATCATTGAAATTCTTCTTGTTTACATGATTTTTGGGTAAATATCAATGTTTGATGCAGTGCAGGTGTTTCAGAAGTACAGAGAGATATCATAGTCAACAACCTCCTTCCAACTTCATCCATCCATGATCATTCCTTGCTTTCACTAAGACCAATTTCATCATTTTACAAGGAAACTTCCCGAAGCTTGTTGAGCAAATCATACCATCTTCCAAACTTGGTTTTGAGTTCTGAGTGATACTAGGTTTTTCCTTGCCTCATTTCATCCTCCACCCACCTTCCCTAATCCTTCCATCACCTTCAATACCCATCATTTTTCTCTCGATTGTATATTGTCGAAATACAGGGAATCTTGTAGGTTTTTAGGACATCCTGTAGGTTTTCCTATAGTGGTCTGTTTTGAGGCCGAATTGAGGGAAATGCCTCTAGGAAGCTAAAAAAGTCACTTAATGGTCTCCCCAACCTTCTAACCATTCACCTACATCCCTAAGCCACCTGCCACATCACCAAAAGAGATTATCTTTTACAGTTTTCCATAAAAAAGACAAAAAGAAAAATAGATTTATTTTAGCCATTTAAATGCACAACAGTAGAATGTTTGATGTTTTGAATTTACATGCTTGAGACAGTAGGATTGCATACATGTTAACTTAGCATTATTTTTAAAGCATAGTCTCTCAGGAGTTAGTTAGAAAATGGTGTGTTTTAGCATTTGATTTTAGTCTTTCTCCTTACTGCAGTAGATGTTGGCATAGTGGGGCCTGACCCAGGTTTAGAGGTGATTTAGCCAATAAAATCCTGGTACTACTGGCCCTTTTGGCAATAGTCCGTGGAGCGTGGACTGAGGTCTCACCCGAAGTAGTATGGGAGGGTGTTAGAACCAAGTTTCTATACCCTAGGGATGTTTGATGGGCTTCTAGAGGCCCGTGATCTTACCTGTCGCTACGCGCACTTGTGATCCCTTCGTGACCTATGGTGCGGCTTCCGCACAGCCCTACTCGGGGCGCGACCCATATAATACCCAAGATCCTTGTTAATTAACCAAATACTTAACTTTTGTGTGTAAGATTTATGGTTATTACAACATATTCATCAATCATAACGGTGTGTGCAATACATAAACAAATACAACCATAAAGAGATAATGCACAAAAAATACACAGGAATATGAATCAACTTCTATTTTATTAATCTTCAATCTTGCTTACAAACTTGACATCACCCTGCACACTCAGCCGCAGGGGTCCGTGCACTCAACTGCGGACTCTACTAGGCCTCTGCACACTCAGCTGCGGACTCTACTAGGCCTCTGCGCACTCAGCTGCAGAGCCTCTTCCTACTACTACAACCCAAGACATTTAGAACTATACTGTAAGCTTGAACTATTCCTTCACTATTCATCTATTCCTCACCTATTGACTGACTTTACAACTTAGAGCCTCACTCTATTTATATAATCCCATGGTCCATGGACCATGGGTAGGCCGAATTTACACTATTTTACAATACAATGTTTAGGGCGGACAACCCTATGACTCAATTGTACACTTCGTGCTTGGTGCCCACAATTCGCAGAACATATTTAACCAAAACTTAGGCTTTGAGCCCCAAAACTTGCTGTGGGGGGTGTTAGCGTTCGGATTTGCCTCAGGCTGAGGAAGGCAAAACTCGAGGCAACATCAAACCAAGCTTAGCCTCGTAGCTAGCCCTACGAGGACAGGAGAGGGCTCTCTCCGGTCAATCTCAGCAAAAGGTAATAAAAGAGGCTCGAGATGACTGAATTGATGACTAATTTTAGGCTAGGTATGAAGTACAAGGACTATGGAATTTATTTTTTGAAGTTTTGTTGAAATCAAGGGAAAGGCAATTTTGGGTGCGGGGATGAGGCACAGCTTTTGTAGAGGTCTACTTGGGGCAAGATAGGCGATTGTTTTGATGCCTTTAAAGTGATTGAATGAATAGACCTGACAGGTGAGAAGCTAAGGAGAGCAAGGAAGTCTCAAGGATTCTCCTTAAACTGAAGAAAACATGGAAAATTAAACAAACTTAAAGGCAGAGCATAGCAAATTTATGGATTCTACCTTAACACTTCATTTGTTTAATTGAAGAAGATTAAATAAGGAAAGTGGTACACATACACAACTTACAAGTACTGAGAGAAACACACCATCAACACATAAGGCCACATGAATCCCAAATAGTGCTGCAAAACCCTGGTCTATCCTTTGCCAAAATTGCAGATCAAATATGTACAATAGTGTATCAAGCTATTCCCAAGAGTCCAACCATGAAAATGACTAAGAAAATACATAATATAGGCAAGCTAACTCATTCCCTTGCCTCTAGGGGTCGAGCTCATCATCCTAGGAGCTGTTTCAACCAATTCTAAACAAAGCACTACAATCTAGGCAGTCAAAACAACTTGCCTCTATAAGGTAGGAAACTGATTCATTCATTTAATTTTCACTTTTTAGTGAATGAATCTTCTAGAACAAGTAATAAAGTGCCAAAATTACATCATGTTTCATTAATTACATCAAGAAGAGTGAAAAAATCCATCACAAGTCAAAACTGGTCAAATTGGCTTCGTTTCCTCAACTGAAGATGAAAATTGTGCCAAAAAAAATCTTGATGCGTAGCGCGCCTTTCCACCTGCTTTTGGGGCACTTCCTAGCATCAAAATTGAGGTTAGGTTGGCTTGTTGGAAAGCCCTAGATGTCTAATTTCCAACCCAAGTGGAATTTTCCAATTTGATGTCCATTTTCCCCTCCAAAAGTGCATTCTCCCAAGGCTGCTTCCTGTGTGTCCAAAAAGGGGCAGTGAGGTCATTTTTTGCATGTTTTTTGACCTTTTAGGGACCCAAACCTTGATGAAATGCCTTGGCAATAGCTGAGCAGGTGTATTTTGTCATGAAAAATCCAAAAATGCAAACCTTTCGTGATTTGGACCTCCCAATCTTATGGGTAGCGCGCGGCGCGCTACGCGTTGAGCCCAAAAACCTGTTTTTTACACAAAAATTTCAAAATTGACAAACTTTTCCCCAAACTTGTTGAAATTTGGGCTAGGGGTCCCCAATCAAGTACTATGCTCAGTCAAAGAGGCTTCGGCCAAAATCCGAAGACGATCAAGCTCCTTTTGTCTTTTTTGCTTCTTGACCATTTTCCTCAATTTTGCCTTAAGACTCCTAATTCGCACCTTGCAAACCAGGTTCCGGACCTTGTAATGCATAACCATGTGTTTCAATAATGCATGGTCTCTATTGGCCCTTTTCAGCCATTCCTCCAAGTAGATGTTGACCCTCTCGAGATTAGCCTCTCGATCCTCATTTACTTGTTACTCTAGAGAGGTGAACTCAATTTCTCTATGTTGGGCAGCTTGACAATTCTCACGGATGTTCTGTAGCTCTATGATCATGAGCTGGTCCTCAAGCTATTTATTCCGCTGCTCTAGATACCTGATATATTGGGTCTTCTCTGATTCTGAAGCTGTCTCATCATGAATAGTAACAAAATCGGATGGCTCACCTGAAGGCCCCTCCTCATGCTTGGGCTTCTTGCCCTTATCTTGTACCTGCGGTGCTGCTGTCGAAAGCGAGGCCCCTTCCACATGAGGTGGAGATAACACTTGCTGTGCTGATGAAGTCAACGAGACCCCTTCCACCCCGGGTGGAGATAGTACTCGTCGTGTAGATGCAAATAATGCCCTGTGACCTCGCTGATATGTCACATATGGAGGAGCACTTATATGCTCAGTCTCGGGAATGTCTGGCTGGTGTGAAGGTCCTCCCTCATCATGAACTATCTCGGGAGGTGGCTGTAATGGTGAAAAGTAATCACGAGAGATGAAATCTTGCCAAGTAATGCCTTGCTGTGCCAACTGATGCATCACTACAATTTTAATCAATGCATAATGATAGATGCTCTTATGCTGATGTGCTGGGCTCTTCCTTTGTACTAAAGGCACCATCCTCTCTATGTTGCGACACATGAAAAATGGAATGTTCATCATGCGTACCCTTGTAAAATGCATCAACAAATGGACATGGTACGCATAGAGACGTGAGAATCTGCCCTCGCAACTGAAATATCGAATGATGGGCTTCATCAATGGTGCATACTCATCCCTTAGGAATCTGAAAGGAAAAATTGCAGTCAAGTGTCTTATATACCCGGGCTTGATATATGGCTCATAGTGAAATCTGTTTAACTGCTGGCGTTTACTCCATTCCTCCCCTACATTTGGTATCCCAGTGGCCTGAGCAATAATCTCGGGTGACAAGGTGAAATTCACTCCGGCAAGGTTTACATGACCATCCTGCAAATGTAGAACAAATAAATGGACTAGTTCCCGATGATGCTGGATTTGTGAGATCCGCTCACAGTATTCAAAACATGATTGATACCGAAAACAATCCATTGCAAGTGGACAAGCTTGCAATTGAGCCAAAGAAGTAGGCTCCTCACTGACATGCCGACCACCTTTGCCACCTTTGTGATACCTCCTTGGCACATTTACCTCTGGTGTAGAATCACTATCATAATCCTGCTCATAAGCTGACTCAGTCTCTGACATGTTCTTTAAAAACAAGGTAGCTTGAATATATATATGCTAATATACAACTGTGTGCAAAATTGACTGTAGACTTTTTCTTTTTCTCAAAATGCTGTGACCAAGGGGACACAAATATACAAGGGAATTGTTAGGAAAGGGGAAACATTAGGGAAATGGGGATAATGGAAATAAAACAAGGAATTTAGGGAAGGGAAGGGGCATGGAAATCTTGAAGTTTTGGGGTTTGGGATGAGGTAGGGTAGGGAAAATATGTTTGTAGTAGAAGGGAGGGGTTAGGATTTGAGGGAGGATAGTGTAGGGTTTTATGAGGAATTATTTGGGAAAATATTGGTGAATATAGGGGGTGGGAAAGAAAGGAAATAGGAAAACCTTGGCAAAATTTATTTAAAAAAAAAAAACCCTACAACAATCTTGGCATTTAAATCCTTACAACAAACTAATGGATAAGGAGGGTTTTTACACTTGGTTTTTCATGGCAAATATAGCATAATTTTCTTTACATAAACCTTTCAAAACCAAGAATGAGCCGTGGATAAAAGCCTACATGTGATTTGATGCGTGAGAAGAGGTGTTTGGGTGTGTTTTGGACAAAGTCTGGGCATAAACTCCAATGCGCCGCGCGCTCCTGATGCGCCTCACGCGTGTAAAATAACACTGAAGTTTGTCGCCTGATGCGCCGCGTGCCTCTGGTGCGTCGCGCGCCCAACCTGATGCGTAGCGCGCCCTGGAAACGTTCCAATTTGCTCACAAACTCACAAAATCACCTTAGAACAATGCTCTTTGATCTTGGAATGTGGAATGGGTTGCAAATGAGGAGAAATATCTTCATATAGACTCCTTGTTGGTTTTTGCTTAACCCAAAACCCATTTTCTTATGTTTGGTTGTTGACACTTTTTCAAAATTAATAGGCTTTGACCTTTTTGATTTACCCTTTAAAATTGGTTGAAATAATGATTTTCTCTGATAATTTTTTGCAGGGATAGCTCTGATATGCTTTGGCAAAGGAGACCAAGGCTGCACTTGAACGATTGAAGAACTGAAAATTTTGACAATTTTTACAAAAAAGAGATGGAGACTTATCTTCAAAATAGAGTTTTGAAGAGAAGTCCTAATTCATCTGTACAATGATGAAAATTATTAAAGTGATGAGCTATCAAAAACATCCCTCTGGCCTGCTGGTCTTCTAAGACTTTTCAAGACAAAATTGACTCAACCCTAGACCTAAGACCTCAAAATTTAAAACATGATTGTAAATGACCTTTGAAGACTTATTTTAATAAACAGGCCTGAACCAGCAGTGCCAAGCACGAGGGGAATGAGTGACACAACCCACTCCATCAGAGTTATGGCATGCCTAACGAAATGCAACTGATCAAAACTGATGGGACACCTAATCATGAAATGTAAAAGAGCTTAGATCTCTGACGGAGGGATAACTAGACCGACTCTAACATTGGCTCCAATGGGGATGGTAGCTCCTTGGAGATGCCAAGAACCGCAGATCTCTGTAAGAGCTAGACAGTGCCTTTGTCCATTGGGCTATGGAGTCAAAACTCAAGCTAAAATGCATGACTAAAAACCGACACAAACTAACTTAACAAAAAGACTGAAAACTGACTGACAAATGACTCATGACTGACTTAACTAAAACAAGAACTTACAAAGCTTATTGAAGGGCAGCAGTCCATCAAGATTTGAAATCATGATGACAACCACCTGTTTTCTTACAAGACAATATACCATCAAACTATATCAAAATGCCAATGCAACCAATCAAGTAGATGCCTTCTTGATTGATTCTCCTGATCAGATCTTTTGGTCAACAATGAATACTGGTAATTGGGCATCCAAAAATATAGTCGACCATAATCTCCTTCATCACTGAATATTGCAATAATCACCTTCACTGCTGACTGCAACAGATCTGCCATTGGATCCTGAAAAACATGAAGTCTTTCCTCCTGCTAGAAGAGCAAGGTGTCTTTTTCTCTTGCTTCTGATATTCCTTCATCATGTACTCCAGAAAGAGTATGTTCCTGGTCCTCAAAAAATTCTGAACAAGTAGATGAGCAGATCTCCTCTTGAAATAACATTTCAAAACATGAGACATATGAGGAAGAATCTGAAATGAAATCCTGAATGGTCTGATATTTTGTAGTTTGAATATATGGTAGGTCATCCTCATATGATATGACAGCCAGATTCTCATTACATTCATCAATCATGAGAAAAGAAATTTCAGATGTTTCGTGAAACCCAACACTAACATTTCTATCAGCTACCATAGATTCATCCAGAGAAACCTTTTCACTTACTTGAACGAAGATCTTGTCTTGTTTTTCACAGAGGAAATGAACTACCTCATCATGAAGATCTAGTGCTGGTGAGATGAGAGAATTTAGGTCTGCTACTCCGTTTTCTTCATTGGAGGTAGCCGCGACAATACAACTCTCTTTTATGAGATCCGGAACAACATGTTTTGCCTCATCACAATTTATCTCTCGATCTGATTTATCATCATCACTTTCTGAGATTGGAACATTACTTTCCTGCGTTACCTGCATGCTGTCTTCTTCTATGGACAGATCTGAAACGACATTTTCTCTTTCATCATTTTCAACCATATGGAAATATTCAGTCTGTTGATCTTGACAAGTATCCTCTAAGATTTCTGTGTGTTGCTGAAATGGATTTTCATACAGGGCTTCCATGATTTCTTCATCCATGAAATTATCATCTTCATAAAACTTCTCAAGGCTTTTAATAAAACTATAAGCATGCTTGCAACAGTCTTGAACTAAATTTAATGATGGATAAGAGTCCTTATATCTTTCAATGAACATAGCATGAAAATCCTTTAAACAGTAAATACAAGCAGGCGGCAAACTTTCATACCATGATTGGGATTTACCTTCCAGAGTGGCCAAGAATATCTTCATCAAGCAATCTTCAGGAAAATCAACCTTCAACTTGCGAATATGCATGTGAAATCTAACCAGATGTAGAGCAGCGTCCTTCCTACCATCATCTTTAAATGTAGGCAAATTCCTTGGCCAATCTACCTTCGGAATTTTATTTGGAAAACCAGGGATGTGATCTCGGCTCATGGGAGCATATCTTCTTTCAACCCGATCCATTTTGAAAAGCTCAAAGCTACTAATCTTCCTGCAGTGAAGTCACCATGAAGCATTGATCTCTAGATTTTTCAGTGAATGAAGTCGCCAGGTGAATGATTTCAGCCTTGCGGTGTCTGATTGTTGTCCACCATCAACAATCAGATCTGAACTTGATACATGTAATGGGGCAATTAACAAGTTAGATGTCACGTTTACAAGCTAGACCGGAGATTGACTGAAGTAGCGTTTATCTACTTCCGCTAATGCAAAGCAAAAGCGTTTCGAAGGCTACTTGGCATAACTTCAGGCTCCGTCTGTAGCTATAAAACAAATGAAATCAACAAGCAAACCATTTGTTCTCACCAGTATGGTCGCCACTATGTTAGTATTCTAATTTGCCTCAGGCTGAGGAAGGCAAAACTCGAGGCAACATCAAACCAAGCTCAGCCTTGTAGCTAGCCCTACGAGGACAGGAGAGGGCTCTCTCCAGTCAATCTCGGCAAAAGGTAATCAAAGAGGCTCGAGATGACTGAATTGATGACTAATTTTAGGCTAGGTATGAAGTACAAGGACTATGGAATTTATTTTTTGAAGTTTTGTTGAAATCAAGGGAAAGGCAATTTTGGGTGCGGGGATGAGGCACAACTTTTGCAGAGGTCTACTTGGGGCAAGATAGGCGATTTTTTTGATGCCTTTAAAGTGATTGAATGAATAGACCTGACAGGTGAGGAGCTAAGGAGAGCAAGGAAGTCTCAAGGATTCTCCTTAAACTGAAGAAAACATGGAAAATTAAACAAACTTAAAGGCAGAGCATAACAAATTTATGGATTCTACCTTAACACTTTATTTGTTTAATTGCAGAAGATTAAATAAGGAAAGTGGTACACATACACAACTTACAAGTACTGAGAGAAACACACCATCAACACATAAGGCCACATGAATCCCAAATAGTGCTGCAAAACCCTGGTCTATCCTTTGCCAAAATTGCAGATAAAATATGTACAATAGTGTATCAAGCTATTCCCAAGAGTCCAACCATGAAAATGACTAAGAAAATACATAATATAGGCAAGCTAACTCATTCCCTTGCCTCTAGGGGTCGAGCTCATCATCCTAGGAGCTGTTTCAACCAATTCTAAACAAAGCACTACAATCTAGGTAGTCAAAACAACTTGCCTCTATAAGGTAGGAAACTGATTCATTCATTTAATTTTCACTTTTTTAGTGAATGAATCTTCTAGAACAAGTAATAAAGTGTCAAAATTACATCATGTTTCATTAATTACATCAAGAAGAGTGAAAAAATCCATCACAAGTCAAAACTGGTCAAATTGGCTTCGTTTCCTCAGCTGAAGATGAAAATTGTGCCAAAAAAAATCTTGATGCGTAGCGCGCCTTTCCACCTGCTTTTGGGGCACTTCCTGGCATGAAAATTGAGCTTAGGTTGTCTTGTTGGAAAGCCCTAGATGTCTACTTTCCAACCCAAGTAGAATTTTCCAATTTGATGTCCATTTTCCCCTCCAAAAGTGCATTCTCCCAAGGCTGCTTCCTGTGTGTCCAAAAAGGGGCAGTGAGGTCATTTTTTGCATGTTTTTTGACCTTTTAGGGACCCAAACCTTGATGAAATGCCTTGGAAATAGCTGAGCACGTGTATTTCATCATGAAAAATCCAAAAATGCAAACCTTTCATGATTTGGACCTCCCAATCTTATGGGTAGCGCGTGGCGCGCTACGCGTTGAGCCCAAAAACCTGTTTTTTACACAAAAATTTCAAAATTGACAAAATTTTCCCCAAACTTGTTGAAATTTGGGCTGGGGGTCCCCAATCAAGTACTATGCTCAGTCAAAGAGGCTTCGGCCAAAATCCGAAGACGATCAAGCTCCTTTTGTCTTTTTTGCTTCTTGACCATTTTCCTCAATTTTGCCTTAAGACTCCTAATTCGCACCTTGCAAACCAGGTTCCGGACCTTGTAATGCATAACCATGTGTTTCAATAATGCATGGTCTCTATTGGCCCTTTTCAGCCATTCCTCCAAGTAGATGTTGACCCTCTCGAGATTAGCCTCTCGATCCTCATTTACCTGTTGCTCTAGAGAGGTGAACTCAATTTCTCTATGTTGGGCAGCTTGACGATTCTCACGGATGTTCTGTAGCTCTATGATCATGAGCTGGTCCTCAAGCTGTTTATTCCACTGCTCTAGATACCTGATATATTGGGTCTTCTCTGATTCTAAAGCTGTCTCATCATGAATAGTAACAAAACCGGATGGCTCACCTGAAGGCCCCTCCTCATGCTTGGGCTTCTTGCCCTTATCCTGTACCTGCGGTGCTACTGTCGAAAGTGAGGCCCCTTCCACACGAGGTGGAGATAACACTCGCTGTGCTGATGAAGTCAACGAGACCCCTTTCAACCCGGGTGGAGATAGTACTCGTCGTGTAGATGCAAATAATGCCCTGTGACCTCGCTGATATGTCACATATGGAGGAGCACTTATATGCTCAGTCTCAAGAATGTCTGGCTGGTGTGAAGGTCCTCCCTCATCATGAACTATCTCGGGAGGTGGCTGTAATGGTGCAAAGTAATCACGAGAGATGAAATCTTGCCAAGTAATGCCCTGCTGTGCCAACTGATGCATCACTACAATTTTAATCAATGCATAATGATAGATTCTCTTATGCTGATGTGCTGGGCTCTTCCTTTGTACTAAAGGCACCATCCTCTCTATGTTGTGACACATGAAAAATGGAATGTTCATCATACATACCCTTGTAAAATGCATCAACAAACGGACATGGTACGCATAGAGACGTGAGAATCTGCCCTCGCAACTGAAATATTGAATGATGAGTTTCATCAATGGTGCATACTCATCCCTTAGGAATCTGAAAGGAAAAACTGCAGTCAAGTGTCTTATATACCCGGGCTTGATATATGGCTCATAGTGAAATCTGTTTAACTGCTGGCGTTTACTCCATTCCTCCCCTACATTTGGTATCCCAGTGGCCTGAGCAATAATCTCGGGTGACAAGGTGAAATTCACTCCGGCAAGGTTTACATGACCATCCTGCAAATGTAGAACAAATAAACGGACTAGTTCCCGATGATGCTGGATTTGTGAGATCCGCTCACAGTATTCAAAACATGATTGATACCGAAAACAGTCCATTGCAAGTGGACAAGCTTGCAATTGAGCCAAAGAAGTAGGCTCCTCCCTGACATGCCGACCACCTTTGCCACCTTTGTGATACCTCCTTGGCACATTTACCTTTGGTGTAGAATCACTATCATAATCCTGCTCATAAGCTGACTCGGTCTCTGACATGTTCTTTAAAAACAAGGTAGCTTGAATATATATATGCTGATATACAACTGTGTGCAAAATTGACTGTAGACTTCTTCTTTTTCTCAAAATGCTGTGACCAAGGGGACACAAATATACAAGGGAATTGTTAGGAAAGGGGAAACATTAGGGAAACCCAGTATGGTCGGATTGATGGCACCAGCTTCGGATTGCGTTTGATATTATTGTTCTCTTCGGTCAATCTCGGCAAAAGGTAATCAAAGAGGCTCGAGATGACTGAATTGATGACTAATTTTAGGCTAGGTATGAAGTACAAGGATTATGGAATTTATTTTTTGAAGTTTTGTTGAATTCAAGGGAAAGGAAATTTTGGATGCGGGGATGAAGCACAGCTTTTGCAGAGGTCTATTTGGGGCAAGATAGGCGATTGTGTTGATGCCTTTAAAGTGATTGAATGAATAGACCTAAAATCTCCTCTATCATCTTCATCTTGCTGGGCACCTGAGCTTTCTCCATACTCTTCTTCTTCAGTGATGTAAATGGGCAGATCATCAGGAGTAAAGAAGTGATTTTGGTCCCCTACTACATCAGCATCTTCATCTGAATCTTGACTCACAAAATTCTACAAAACAGGAGTCTTGATCGGTTGCTGGGCTGCCGGCTCTTGTACTCTTTGTTCACGCTGCTTAATTCTAAAGTGAGGTTGTTGCTGACCACGGTAACTTGGATTATGAATCTGCGGTTCTGATTTATCAAGGTTCATTCTTTTGAACATTTTTTCCATCTCACGAAGCCAAGGTGGTTTTGATGTAGATTCTTCCTTTATAGTCACTCTTTTCTCTGCCTTTAAACGTGCTCTCTTGTCATTCAGATTCACCTCAACATTAACAGCAATCTTTTGCATATCTTCTAAAGTAGGCGGATCTCTATCCCGTAATGAATAAGCCATCTCCGGATCAAAACCATCCGGGAATTTGAGAAGAGCTGATTTTCTAGATGGTCTTAAATCATCCGGAATAGCATTATAAACTGTATTGAACCTGATAATGTAGTCTTGGATAGACTCACCATGATTGCGTTTGATATTATTGCCAAAGTGTGCTCAGAAGAAAATGAGAACAAAATAAAATCCTGAGTGTAGTCTGGGCTGATCAAAATAGGAGCTGAAGAAAGAGCTAACTTCCCTAAATTAAATGATTTCAACGCCTCTTTGATCCACTTTACCTGACTGTCCTTTTTTAGCATGCTCGTGATTTCTCTAAGATGCTCTGCTAGATTTGGAATGAAGCGACGCAGAAAATTTAGTTTACCATTGAAGGACTGCCCACTTGCAATGGATTGTTTTTGGTGTCAATCATGTTTCCAATACTGAGATGATCTCACAAATCCAGCATCATCGGGAACTAGTCCTGGAGCAAGCGCAACAAACAGCTGGAAGATGAACATACACTTTATGAGCTGCGGCAAATCCAGGAAGACCAAGAATTGGCCCGAAAGAGACCCGATGATTTGACACCAATTGATCGAGAGTCTATGCTCATCCGGGTGAACACTCATTTGGAGAAATTGTTGGCGAAGGCAAACAGAGACAAGGACATGCTTCGTCATATGAAAACTCACTATTGGGCTCGCATGCATGTTTGCAAAGCGAAAATAAAGATCCTTAAGAGGCGATTGAGCAATGCACTAAAACGGCGGAAAAAAGCCCGATCCACTCCAAATTTTCGCCGAAGCCTCTTTGGCTGAGCATGGTACTTGATTGGGGACCCCCAGCCCAAATTTCAAGAAATTTGGAGAAAATTTTGTCAATTTTGAAATTTTTGGTTAAAAAACAGGTTTTTTGGCTCAACGCGTAGCGCGCAGTGCGCGACCCATAAGATTGGGAGGTCCAAATCACAAATGGTTTGCATTTTTGGATTTTTCATGATGAAATATACATGCTCAGCTATTGCCAAGGCATTTCATCAAGGTTTGGGTCCCCAAAAGGTCAAAAAACATGCAAAAAATGACCTCACTGCCCCTTTTTGGACACACAGGAAGCAGCCTTGGGAGAATGCACTTTTGGAGGGGCAAATGGACACCAAATTGGAAAATTCCACTTGGGTTGGAAAGTAGACATCTAGGGCTTTCCAAAAAGCCAACCTGAGCTCAATTTGGATGCCGGGAAGTGCCCCAAAAGCAGGTGTAAAGGCGCGCGGCGCGTTGGGTCAGGCACGCGGCGCATCAGGGTTTTTTGGCACAATTTTCATCTTCAGCTCAGGAAACGAAGCCAGTTTGACCAGTTTTGACTTGTGATGGATTTTTTCACTCTTCTTGATGTAATTAATGAAACATGATGTAATTTTGACACTTTATTACTTGTTCTAGAAGATTCATTCACTAAAAAAGTGAAAATTAAATGAATGAATCAGTTTCCTACGTTATAGAGGCAAGTTGTTTTGACTACCTAGATTGTAGTGCTTTGTTTAGAATTGGTTGAAACAGCTCCTAGGATGATGAGCTCGACCCCTAGAGGCAAGGGAATGAGTTAGCTTGCCTATATTATGTATTTTCTTAGTCATTTTCATGGTTGGACTCTTGGGAATAGCTTGATACACTATTATACATATTTTATCTGCAATTTTGGCAAAGGATAGACCAGGGTTTTGCAGCACTATTTGGGATTCATGTGGCCTTATATGTTGATGGTGTGTTTATCTCAGTACTTGTAAGTTGTGTATGTGTACCACTTTCCTTATTTAATCTTCTGCAATTAAACAAATGAAGTGTTAAGGTAGAATCCATAAATTTGCTATGCTCTGCCTTTAAGTTTGTTTAATTTTCCATGTTTTATTCACTTTAAGGAGAATCCTTGAGACTTCCTTGCTCTCCTTAGCTCCTCACCTGTCAGGTATATTCATTCAATCACTTTAAAGGCATCAAAACAATCGCTTATCTTGCCCCAAGTAGACCTCTGTAAAAGCTGTGCCTCATCCCCGCACCCAAAATTGCCTTTCCCTTGATTTCAACAAAACTTCAAAAAATAAATTCCATAGTCCTTGTACTTCATACCTAGCCTAAAATTAGTCATCAATTCAGTCATCTCGAGCCTCTTTGATTACCTTTTGCCGAGATTGACCGGAGAGAGCCCTCTCCTATCCTCGTAGGGCTAGCTACGAGGCTGAGCTTGGTTTGATGTTGCCTCGAGTTTTGCCTTCCTCAGCCAGAGGAAAATTCGAACGCTAACATAGTGGCGACCATACTGGGGAGAACAAATGGTTTGCTTGTTGATGTCATTTGTTTTATAGCTACAGACGGAGCCTGAAGTTATGCCAGGTAGCCTTCGAAACGCTTTTGCTTTGCATTAGCGGAAGTAGATAAACGTTGCTTCAGTCAATCTCCGGTCTAGCTTGTAAACGCGACATCTAACTTGTTAATTGCCCTAGTACATGTATCAAGTTCAGATCTGATTGTTAATGGTGGACAACGATCAGACACCGCAAGGCTAAAATCATTCACCTGGCAACTTCATTCACTGAAAAATCCAGAGATCAATGCTTCATGGTGACTTCACTGCAGGAAGATTAGTAGCTTTGGGCTTTTCAAAATGGATCGGGTTGAAAGAAGATATGCTCCCATGAGCCGAGATCACATCCCTGGTTTTCCAAATAAAATTCCGAAGGTAGATTGGTCAAGGAATTTGCCTACATTTAAAGATGATGGTAGGAAGGACGCTGCTCTACATCTGGTTAGATTTCACATGCATATTCGCAAGTTGAAGGTTGATTTTCCTGAAGATTGCTTGATGAAGATATTCTTGGCCACTCTGGAAGGTAAAGCCCAATCATGGTATGAAAGTTTGCCGCCTGCTTGTATTTACTGTTTAAAGGATTTTCATGCTATGTTCATTGAAAGATATAAGGACTCTTATCCATCATTAAATTTAGTTCAAGACTGTTGCAAGCATGGTTATAGTTTTATTGAAAGCCTTGAGAAGTTTTATGAAGATGATAATTTCATGGATGAAGAAATCATGGAAGCCCTGTATGAAAATCCGTTTCAGCAGCACACAGAAATCTTAGAGGATACTTGTCAAGATCAGCAGACTAAAGATTTCCGTATGGTTGAAAATGATGAAAGAGAAAATTTCGTTTCAGATCTGTCCATAGAAGAAGACAACATGCAGGTAATGCAGGAAAGTAATGTTCCAATCTCAGAAAGTGATGATGATAAATCAGATCGAGAGATAAATTGTGATGAGGCAAAACATGTTGTTCCGGATCTCATAAAAGAGAGTTGTATTGTCGCCGCTACCTCCAATGAAGAAAATGGAGTAGCAGACCTAAATGCTCTCATCTCACTAGCACTAGATATTCATGATGAGGTAGTTCATTTCCTCTGTGAAAAACAAGACAAGATCTTCGTTCAAGTAAGTGAAAAGGTTTCTCTGGATGAATCTATGGTAGCTGATAGAAATGTTAGTGTTGGGTTTCATGAAACATCTGAAATTTCTTTTCTCATGATTGATGAATGTAATGAGAATCTGGCTGTCATATCATATGAGGATGATCTACCATATATTCAAACTACAAAATATCAGACCATTCAGGATTTCATTTCAGATTCTTCCTCATATGTCTCATGTTTTGAAATGTTATTTCAAGAGGAGATCTACTCATCTACTTGTTCAGAATTTTTTGAAGCCCAGGAGCATACTTTTACTGAAGTACATGATAAAGACAGATCAGAATCAAAAGAGAAAGACACCTTGTTTTTTCAGCAAGAGGAAGGACTTCATGTTTTTCAAGATCCAATGGTAGATCTGTTGTAGCCAACAGTGAAAATGTTTATTACAGTGTTTTGTTGCAGCCATGGTCAACTATGTTTTTGGATGCCCAGTGATAGGTTTGTACTGTTGATCAGAAGTTATGATAGGAAGAATCAGTCAAGAAGCCATCTTCTTGATTGGTTGCATTGGCATTTTGATATAGTTTGAGGATATATTGTCTTGTAAGAAACACAGGTGGCCATGTACTGCCACCAAGCTTTTGTTTTAAGTTTCAGGTCTTAGTATTTATGAGTACAGTTTGTCGAGTCAGTTGATTAGTCCTTTCAGTTTTAAAATTGAGTCATCAGTTTTCAGTCACGCATTTTAGTTTGAGTTTTTGACTCCATTGCCCAATGGACGAAGGCACTGTCTTCTCTCCCAAAGATCTGCCGTTCTTGGCATCTCCAAGGAGCTACAATCCCCATTGGAGCCAATGTTAGAGTCGGTCTAGTCATCCCTCCGTCAGAGATCAAAGCTCTTTTGCATTTCATGATTAGGTGTCCCATCAGTTTTGATCAGTTGCATTTCGTTAGGCATGCCATAATTCTGATGGAGTGGGTTGTGTCACTCATTCCCCTCGTGCTTGGCACTGCTGGTTCAGGCCTGTTTATTAAAATAAGTCTTCAAAGGTCATTTACAATCATGTTTTAAATTTTGAGGTCTTAGGTCTAGGATTGAGTCAATTGTGTCTTGAAAAGTCTTAGAAGACCAGCAGGCCAGAGGGATGTTTTTGATAGATCATCACTTCAATAATTTTCATCATTATACAGCTGAATTAGGACTTCTCTTCAAAACTCTGTTTTGAAGATAAGTTGCCCTCTCTTTTTTTTGTAAAAATTGTCAAAATTTTCAGTTCTTCAATCGTTCAAGTGCAGCCTTGGTCTCCTTTGCCAGAGCATATCAGAGCTATCCCTGCAAAAAATTATCAGAGAAAATCATTATTTCAACCAATTTTAAAGGGGAAACCAAAAAGGTCAAAGCCTATTAATTTTGAAAAAGTGTCAACAACCAAACATAAGAAAATGAGTTTTGGGTTAAGCAAAAATCAAACAAGGAGTCTATATGAAGATATTTCTCCTCATTTGCAACCCATTCCACATTCCAAGAGCAAAGAGCATTGTTCTAAGGCGATTTGGTGAGTTTGTGAGCAAATTGGGCCGTTTCCAGGGCGCGCTACGCATCAGGTTGGGCGCGCTACGCATCGGTGGCGCACGGCACATCAGTTCACAATTTTCAGTGCAATCTTACACGGGTGAGGCGCATCAGGAGCGCGCGGCGCATTGAAGTTTATGCCCAAAACTTTGCCCAAAACACACTCAAACACCTCTTCTCACGCATCAAATCACAGGTAGGCTTTTATCCACGGCTCATTCTTGGTTTTGAAAGGTTTATGTAAAGAAATTATGCTATATTTGCCATGAAAAACCAAGTGTAAAAACCCTCCTTTTCCATTAGTTTGCTGTGAGGATTTAAATGCCAAGATTGCTGTAGGGTTTTCAAACATAAATGTTGCCAAGGTTTTCCCATTTCTTGTGTTTCCCACCCCCTATATTCACCAATATTTTCCCCAATAATTCCTCATAAAACCCTACACTATCCTCCCTCAAATCCTAACCCCTCCCTTCTACTACAAACATATTTTCCCTACCCTACCTCATCCCAAACCCTAAAACTTTAAGATTTCCATGCCCCTTCCCTTCCCTAAATTCCTTGTTTTATTTCCATTGTCCCCATTTCCCTAATGTTTCCCCTTTCCTAACAATTCCCTTGTATATTTGTGTCCCCTTGGTCACAGCATTTTGAGAAAAAGAAAAAGTCTACAGTCAATTTTGCACACAGTTGTATATCAGCATATATATATTTGAGCTACCTTGTTTTTAAAGAACATGTCAGAGACCGAGTCAGCTTATGAGCAGGATTATGATAGTGATTCTACACCAGAGGTAAATGTGCCAAGGAGGTATCACAAAGGTGGCAAAGGTGGTCGGCATGTCAGGGAGGAGCCTACTTCTTTGGCTCAATTGCAAGCTTGTCCACTTGCAATGGACTGTTTTCGGTATCAATCATGTTTTGAATACTGTGAGCGGATCTCACAAATCCAGCATCATCGGGAACTAGTCCGTTTATTTGTTCTACGTTTGCAGGATGGTCATGTAAACCTTGCCGGAGTGAATTTCACCTTGTCACCCGAGATTATTGCTCAGGCCACTGGGATACCAAATGTAGGGGAGGAATGGAGTAAACGCCAGCAGTTAGACAGATTTCACTATGAGCCATATATCAAGCCCGGGTATATAAGACACTTGACTGCAGTTTTTCCTTTCAGATTCCTAAGGGATGAGTATGCACCATTGATGAAACTCATCATTCGATATTTCAGTTGCGAGGGCAGATTCTCACGTCTCTATGCGTACCATGTCCGTTTGTTGATGCATTTTACAAGGGTATGTATGATGAACATTCCATTTTTCATGTGTCGCAACATAGAGAGGATGGTGCCTTTAGTACAAAGGAAGAGCCCAGCACATCAGCATAAGAGCATCTATCATTATGCATTGATTAAAATTGTAGTGATGCATCAGTTGGCACAGCAGGGCATTACTTGGCAAGATTTCATCTCTCGTGATTACTTTGCACCATTACAGCCACCTCCCGAGATAGTTCATGATGAGGGAGGACCTTCACACCAGCTAGACATTCCCGAGACTGAGCATATAAGTGCTCCTCCATATGTGACATATCAGCGAGGTCACAGGGCATTATTTGCATCTACACGACGAGTAATATCTCCACCCGGGGTGGAAGGGGTCTCGTTGACTTCATCAGCACAGCGAGTGTTATCTCCACCTCATGTGGAAGGGGCCTTGCTTTCGACAGTAGCACTGCAGGTACAGGATAAGGGCAAGAAGCCCAAGCATGAGGAGGGGCCTTTAGGTGAGCCATCCGGTTTTGTTACTATTCATGATGAGACAACTTTAGAATCAGAGAAGACCCAATATATCAGCTATCTAGAGCAGTGGAATAAACAGCTTGAGGACCAGCTCATGATCATAGAGCTACAGAACATCCGTGAGAATCGCCAAGCTTCCCAACATAGAGAAATTGAGTTCACCTCTCTAGAGCAATAGGTAAATGAGAATCGAGAGGCTAATCTCGAGAGGGTCAACATCTACTTGGAGGAATGGCTGAAAAGGGCCGATAGAGACCATGCATTATTGAAACACATGGTTATGCATTACAAGGTCCGGAACCTAGTTTGCAAAGCGCGAATTAGGAGTCTTAAGGCAAAATTGAGGAAAATGGTCAAGAAGGAAAAAAGACAAAAGGAGCTTGATCGTCTTCGGATTTTGGCCGAAGCCTCTTTGACTGAGCATAGTACTTGATTAGGGACCCTCAGCCCAAATTTCAACAAGTTTGGGGAAAATTTTGTCAATTTTGAAATTTTTGTGTAAAAAACAGGTTTTTTGGCTCAACGCGTAGCGTGCCACGCACTACCCATAAGATTGGGAGGTCCAAATCACAAATGGTTTGCATTTTTGGATTTGTCATGATGAAATACACCTTCTCAGCTATTGCCAAGGCATTTCATCAAGGTTTGGGTCCCCAAAAGGTCAAAAAACATGCAAAAAATGACCTCACTGCCCCTTTTTGGACACACAGGAAGCAGCCTTGGGAGAATGCACTTTTGGAGGGGAAAATGGACATCAAATTGGAAAATTCCACTTGGGTTGGAAAGTAGACATCCAGGGCTTTCCAACAAGCCAATCTAAGCTCAATTTGGATGCCGAGAAGTGCCCCAAAAGCAGGTGAAGAGGCGCGCTACGCATAGGGCTCAGGCGCGTAGCGCATCAGGGTTTTTTGCACAGTTTTCATCTTCAGCTCAGGAAACGAAGCCAGTTTGACCAGTTTTGACTTGTGATTGGATTTTTCACCCTCCTTGATGTAATTAATGTAACTTTATGTTGACTTGACACTTATTACTTGTTCTAGAAGATTCATTCACTAAAAAGTGAAAATTAAATGAATGAATCAGTTTCCTACCTTATAGAGGCAAGTTGTTTTGACTGCCTAGATTGTAGTGCTTTGTTTAGAATTAGTTGAAACAACTCCTAGGATGATGAGCTCGACCCATAGAGGCAAGGGAATGAGTTAGATTGCCTATATTATGTATTTTCTTAGTCATTTTCATGGTTGGACTCTTAGGAATAGCTTGATACACTATTGTACATATTTTCTCTGCAATTTTGGCAAAGGATAGACCAGGGTTTTGCAGCACTATTTGGGATTCATGTGGCCTTATGTGTTGATGGTGTGTTTCTCTCAGTACTTGTAAGTTGTGTATGTGTACCACTTTCCTTATTTAATCTTCTGCAATTAAACAAATGAAGTGTTAAGGTAGAATCCATAAATTTTTTATGCTCTGCCTTTAAGTTTGCTTAATTTTCCATGTTTTCTTCAGTTTAAGGAGAATCCTTGAGACTTCCTTGCTCTCCTTAGCTCCTCACCTGTCAGGTCTATTCATTCAATCACTTTAAAGGCATCAACACAATCGCCTATATTGCCCCAAATAGACCTCTGCAAAAGCTGTGCCTCATCTCCGCACCCAAAATTGCCTTTCCCTTGAATTCAACAAAACTTCAAAAAATAAATTCCATAATCCTTGTACTTCATACCTAGCCTAAAATTAGTCATCAATTTAGTCATCTCGAGCCTCTTTGATTACCTTTTGCCAAGATTGACAGGAGAGAACAATAATATCAAACGCAATCCGAAGCTGCTGCCATCAATCCCAACTGTTTGTTAGCACTCGAATTTGCCTCAGGCTGAGGAAGGCAAAACTCAAGGCAACATCAAACCACGCTCAGCCTCGTAGCTAGCCCTACGAGGACAGGAGACGGCTCTTTCCGGTCAATCTCAGCAAAAGGTAATCAAAGAGGCTCGAGATGACTGAATTGATGGCTAATTTTAGGCTAGGTATGAAGTACAAGGACTATGGAATTGATTTTTTGAAGTTTTGTTGAATTCAAGGGAAAGGCAATTTTGGGTGCGGGGATGAGGCATAGCTTTTGCAGAGGTCTACTTGGGGCAAGATATGTGATTGTTTTGATGCCTTTAAAGTGATTGAATGAATAGACCTGACAGGTGAGGAGATAAGGAGAGCAAGGAAGTCTCAAGGATTCTCCTTAAACTGAAGAAAACATGGAAAATTAAACAAATTTAAAGGCAGAGCATAGCAAAATTATGGATTCTACCTTAACACTTCATTTGTTTAATTGCAGAAGATTAAATAAGGAAAGTGGTACACATACACAACTTACAAGTACTGAGAGAAACACACCATCAACACATATGGCGACATGAATCCCAAATAGTGCTGCAAAACCCTGGTCTATCCTTTGCCAAAAATGTAGATAAAATATGTACAATAGTGTATCAAGCTATTCCCAAGAGTCCAACCATGAAAATGACTAAGAAAATACATAATATAAGCAAGCTAACTCATTCCCTTGCCTCTAGGGGTTGAGTTCATCATCCTAGGAGCTGTTTCAACCAATTCTAAACAAAGCACTACAATCTAGGCAGTCAAAACAACTTGCCTCTATAAGGTAGGAAACTGATTCATTCATTTAATTTTCACTTTTTTGTGAATGAATCTTCTAGAACAAGTAATAAAGTGCCAAAATTACATCATGTTTCATTAATTACATCAAGAGGAGTGAAAAAAATCCATCACAATTCAAAACTGGTCAAACTGGCTTCGTTTCCTGAGCTAAAGATGAAAATTGTGCCAAAAAAACACTGATGCGCCGCACGCCTTTCCACCTACTTTTGGGGCACTTCCCTGCATCCAAATTGAGCTCAGGTTGGCTTTTTGGAAAGCCATAGATGTCTACTTTCCAACCCAAGTGGAATTTTCCAATTGGTGTCCATTTGCCCCTCCAAAAGTGCATTCTCCCAAGACTGCTTCCTGTGTATCCAAAAAGGGGCAGTGAGGTCATTTTTTGCATGTTTTTTGACCTTTTGGGGACCCAAACCTTGATGAAATTCCTTGGCAATAGCTGAACATGTATATTTTATCATGAAAAATCCAAAAATGCAAACCATTTGTGATTTGGACCTCCCAATCTTATGGGTCGCGTGCGGCGCGCTACGCGTTGAGCCAAAAAACCTGTTTTTTAACCAAAAATTTCAAAATTGACAAAATTTTCTCCAAATTTCTTGAAATTTGGGCTGGGGGTCCCCAATCAAGTACCATGCTTAGCCAAAGAGGCTTCGGCCAAAATTTGGAGTGGATCGGGCTTTTTTCCGCCGTTTTAGTGCATTGCTCAATCGCCTCTTAAGGATCTTTATTTTCGCTTTGCAAACATGCATGCGAGCCCAATAGTTAGTTTTCATATGACGAAGCATGTCCTTGTCTCTATTTGCCTTCGCCAACAATTTCTCCAAATGAGTGTTCACCCGGATGAGCATAGACTCTCGATCAATTGGTGTCAAATCATCGGGTCTCTTTCGGGCCAAGTTTCGGTCTTCCCGGATTTGCCGCAGCTCATAAAGTGTATGTTCATCTTCCAGCTGTTTGTTGCGCTGCTCCAAGTAGTTGATCACCCACTTAGCCATCTGCAATTTCTTTTGCATCGAGTCATTCTCATCCCTTTGCTGTCAGATGATCTCTTTTAGCTCTAAAATGTTGTGACCAAGGGGACACAAATGCACCAGGGAATATTAGGAAAGGGGAAACTATCAGGGAATTAGGGAATCTTGAAATAAAATGTAAGTAGGTAAGGGAGGGGAAATGTAGATATGGGATTAGAGTTTTAGGGTTTGGGGATTTTGAATAGGGTTAAGGAGTTTTATAGGGGTGAGGGATTAGGATTTTAGGGATTGTAGTGTAGGATTAATGAGGGAATGAATGAGGGGGTTTGATGAGCAATTTTGGGAATGAGGGACATAGGGAAATGAGGAAGAAGGAAACCTTGGTGACAAACTGTTCTCAAACCCGACAACAATTTTTCTTATTGGCCAAGGAAAATTTTCCAAAATTTTGTTGCGACGGGCATGAGCCATGAACCATTCACAATTCACCTTCAAACACAAAGCATTTGCAGTGGATGAGAGCCTACCTGGCGAATTTGTGCGAAGAGGAGGCGAGTTCATGCGTTTCCAAGCAAATTTTGGGCTTAAACCCCAGTGTGCCACGCGCTCTACCCAACGCGCCACGCGCTCCTGATGCGCCGCGCCTTTGCAAATTTACACTGTGTTTTTCCTCCTGATGCGCCGCGTGCCCCTGATGCATCGCGCGATTTCCAGGTGACTTTTGGAGGCCTTCCCAGTGTCCAAATTGGGTGTAAGATAGCTCGTTGGAAAGGTATTTAAGGTCTACTTTCCAACACAACTAGAATTTTTCAATTTGGAGTTCATTTTCCCTGTCAAAAGTCAAATCTCCCAAGACTGGTCAAAATGTGCCAAGTGAGGCTGCCTCAAGGCAGAGTGCTGTTGCAGTCAACTTTTGAATGCCTTCCTCAACTCAAAATTGAGCTCATGATAGCTCATTGGAAAGATGTTTTTGTCTAGTTATCCTTTGACTCATCAAGAAAGTTATTTGGCCAACCAAGCTAGGCGAGAACCTGATTTTTCCAAGGTCACTGCAGAGGTGCATCAATTCTCCCGAGGCGATTGTATTTTTGACATTTCTATAAAACCATGACACCTGTGTAAAATGTGAGGGAGGTTTTTCTTCTTTTACATGTTGTGGACAAAAACCTCTCTCAGTTTTTCAAAATTCATCTTTTATTTCTCTGAAACATCTTTTGAGTGAAACTTATCCCGATGTGTGAAACAAGGAATTTTGTGGAAATGAAGCGAAATGAAGGGGATGAGGGGCTTGTAAATTCTTGGGGAAATTTTGGGGAGTAGGGAGGGATGTTAGGAAGCAGGGGAAAGTGGAATCTCATATATTGAGTGAGGGGAAGGGGTCCAAAAGGGAAAAACACAGGCCCAACCTAGAAAATTGCCAGGTTGTAGCAAGAAACTAGGGTTTGTGGAAAAATGAGGAATTTGGGGAATCTCAGTGATGGGAAGTGTTTAATAAGGTACATGAAGGATAGGGGGAAGGTGTATGAACATCAGGATACAAATTTTTCGATGATTTGACCATCCAAGAGAAATTACCTCCAAAACCCTAGGAGAGGGAAATGGACCTTACCAAGGCACAACTGAAGCATGAACAAGGTGTAGAATGACCCATTGGAACTTGACATGATGATGGAAACCCTCTGAATGATGATACACTCAGCTGAATGATGACATGGACTGCCATTTAGACAACTTTAGAAGGAGTGAAAGCAAACCCTAGACCTAATGCCTAGTGACCAAATTTTGCTTGAAGACTCTTTGAAATGAAGATGATGGAGGGGTTAGGATTTGAGGGAGGATAGTGTAGGGTTTTATGAGGAATTATTGGGGAAAATATTGGTGAATATAGGGGGTGGGAAACACAAGAAATTGGAAAACCTTGGCAACATTTATGTTTGAAAACCCTACAGCAATCTTGGCATTTAAATCCTCACAGCAAACTAATGGAAAAGGAGGGTTTTTACACTTGGTTTTTCATGGCAAATATAGCATAATTTCTTTACATAAACCTTTCAAAACCAAGAATGAGTTGTGGATAAAAGCCTACCTATGATTTGATGTGTGAGAAGATGTGTTTGAGTGTGTTTCGGGCAAAGTTCTGGGCATAAACTTCAATGCGTCGCGCGCCTCACCCAACGCGCCGCGTGCTCCTGATGCGCCTCACCTGTGTAAGATTGCACTGAAAATTGTGGCCTGATGCGCCGCGCACCACCGATGCGTAGCGTGCCCAACCTGATGCATAGCGCGCCCTAGAAATGGCCCGATTTGCTCACAAACTCACCAAATCGCCTTAGAACAATGCTCTTTGCTCTTGGAATGTGGAATGGGTTGCAAATGAGGAGAAATATCTTCATATAGACTCCTTCTTGATTTTTTCTTAACCCAAAACTCATTTTCTTATGTTTGGTTGTTGACACTTTTTCAAAATTAATAGGCTTTGAACTTTTTGGTTTCCCCTTTAAAATTGGTTGAAATAATGATTTTCTCTGATAATTTTTTGCAGGGATAGCTCTGATATGCTCTGGCAAAGGAGACCAAGGCTGCACTTGAACGATTGAAGAACTGAAAATTTTGACAATTTTTACAAAGAAGAGAATGGCGACTTATCTTCAAAATAGAGTTTTGAAGAGAAGTCCTAATTCAGCTGTATAATGATGAAAATTATTGAAGTGATGATCTATCAAAAACATCCCTCTGGCCTGTTGGTCTTCTAAGACTTTTCAAGACACAATTGATTCAATCCTAGACCTAAGACCTCAAAATTTAAAACATGATTGTAAATGACCTTTGAAGACTTATTTTAATAAACAGGCCTGAACCAGCGGTGCCAAGCATGAGGGGAATGAGTGACACAACCCACTCCATCAGAATTATGGCATGCCTAACGAAATGCAACTGATCAAAACTGATGGGACACCTAATCATGAAATGCAAAAGAGCTTTGATCTCTGACGAAGGGATAACTAGACCGACTCTAACATTGGCTCCAATGGGGATGGTAGCTCCTTGGAGATGCCAAGAACGGCAGATCTTTGGGAGAGCAGATAGTGCCTTCATCCATTGGGCAATGGAGTCAAAAACTCAAACTAAAATGCGTGACTGAAAACTGATAACTCAATTTTAAAACTGAAAGGACTAATCAACTAACTCGACAAACTGTACTCATAAATACTAAGACCTGAAACTTAAAACAAAAGCTTGGTGGCAGTACATGGCCACCTGTGTTTCTTACAAGACAATATATCCTCAAACTATATCAAAATGCCAATGCAACCAATCAAGAAGATGTCTTCTTGACTGATTCTTCCTATCATAACTTCTGGTCAATAGTACAAACCTATCACTGGGCATCCAAAAACATAGTTGACCATGGCTTCAACAAAACACTGTAATAAACATTTTCACTGCTAGCTGCAACAGATCTACCATTGGATCTTGAAAAACATGAAGTCTTTCCTCCTGCTGAAAAAACAAGGTGTCTTTCTCTTCTGATTCTGATATGTCTTTATCATGTACTTCAGTAAAAGTATGCTCCTAGGCTTCAAAAAGTTCTGAACAAGTAGATGAGCAGATCTCCTCTTGAAATAACATGTCAAAACATGAGACATATGAGGAAGAATCTGAAATGGAATCCTGAATGGTCTGATCTTTTGTAGTTTGAATATATGGTAGGTCATCCTCATATGATATGATAGCCAGATTCTCATTACATTCATCAATCATGAGAAAAGAAATTTCAGATGTTTCGTGAAACCCAACACTAACATTTCTATCAGCTATCATAGATTCATCCAGAGAAACCTTTTCACTTACTTGAATGAAGATCTTGTCTTGTTTTTCACAGAGGAAATGAACTACCTCATCATGAAGATCTAGTGTTGGTGAGATGAGAGCATTTAGGTCTGCTACTCCGTTTTCTTCATTGGAGGCAGCCGCGACAATACAACTCTCTTTTATGAGATCCGGAACAACATGTTTTGCCTCATCACAATTTATCTCTCGATCTGATTTATCATCATCACTTTCTGAGATTGGAACATTACTTTCCTGCGTTACCTGCATGCTGTCTTCTTCTATGGACAGATCTGAAACGACATTTTCTCTTTCATCATTTTCAACCATATGGAAATCTTCAGTCTGCTGATCTTGACAAGTATCCTCTAAGATTTCTGTGTGCTGCTGAAACGGATTTTCATACAGGGCTTCCATGATCTCTTCATCCATGAAATTATCATCTTCATAAAAATTCTCAAGGCTTTCAATAAAACTATAAGCATGCTTGCAACAGTCTTGAACTAAATTTAATGATGGATAAGAGTCCTTATATCTTTCAATGAACATAGCATGAAAATCCTTTAAACAGTAAATACAAGCAGGCGGCAAACTTTCATACCATGATTGGGCTTTACCTTCCAGAGTGGCCAAGAATATCTTCATCAAGCAATCTTCAGGAAAATCAACCTTCAACTTGCGAATATGCATGTGAAATCTAACTAGATGTAGAGAAGCGTCCTTCCTACCATCATCTTTAAATGTAGGCAAATTCCTTGACCAATCTACCTTCGGAATTTTATTTGGAAAACCAGGGATGTGATCTCGGCTCATGGGAGCATATCTTCTTTCAACCCGATCCATTTTGAAAAGCTCAAAGCTACTAATCTTCCTGCAGTGAAGTCACCATGAAGCATTGATCTCTGGATTTTTCAGTGAATGATGTCGCCAGGTGAATGATTTCAGCCTTGCGGTGTCTGATCGTCGTCCACCATCAACAATCAGATCTGAACTTGATACATGTATTGGGGCAATTAACAAGTTAGATGTCACGTTTACAAGCTAGACCGGAGATTGATTAAAGCAGCTTTTATCTACTTCCACTAATGCAAAGCAAAAGCGTTTCGAAGGCTACCTGGCATAACTTCAGGCTCCGTCTGTAGCTATAAAACAAACGGCATCAACAAGCAAACCATTTGTTCTCCCAAGTATGGTCGCCTTCATCTCCCCAGTTATGGCATGCCTAACGAAATGCAATTGATCAAAACTGATGGGACACCTAATCATGAAATGCAAAAGAGCTTTGATCTCTAACGGAGGGATAACTAGACCGACTCTAACAGGGGGGATTCCATGCCCAACATGCCCCCAACACAATCATCGTGAATCGTCTTGAGTCACTCTGCTGGTGCGGTGATCTTGTCATGGAGCCCCTCCAATTGGTCCTTCACTTCCCAGAGGTCCATGGCGCACTGATCTGCAGTCTGCTAGACCTATTGTATGTGCTCTTCTGTTGCTTCTGCATCATCTATGTCTGACTTGTGTCCTTTCTTTGGTATTGGTTTTTGGTGCTTGTGTTTATAGTCCCACGCCCTTGTCCGACTCCTTGGGTCGTGAAGACTATGCTTCGGTCGGTTAGTCAAAGAGCTGACCCACTTGTGTAGGGCTTCAGGAAACTTTCGTTTACTTTCCCTGGGAAGGGTTCTCCATTAAGTTTGACTATCTGGACCGCGCCTTCATCTGTGACATCTTTTACCACATATGGTCCTAGCCAGTGCATTTTGAACTTTCTCAGGAATTTTTCAAACTTTCTATCATACAGTGGCACTAAGTCATTTACCTTGAAGGTGCGCAACTTGATATGGTGGTTGTGCCAGGATTTTTCACCCTACTTTTGTACTTGTTGGTGAAATCTGGCCAGAAATCATTCTTCCTCGAGCTCCTCTAATTGTGCAAGCCTTTCTTCTAGAGCTTTGTGGTCTGTCATGCCTGTGAGTGTTGTTATTCACAAACAAGGGACGATGTATTCCATTGGCATGACTGCTTCTGTACCATAGACCAACCGGAATGGTGTCTGTCCTGTTAATTTCTTGCATGTTGTCCTGTACGCCCATAACACAGTGGGTAAGCGTAGGTCCCAGTCATCCCATTGCCCATTACATACTTTGGTCAGTGTAGTCCCCAGTATTTTATTGAATGCTTCTACTATTCCATTGGCCTATGGGTGGTACGATGTACTTTTCTGGTGATAAACATGGAATTATTTCGTGAGCACGTTGATGGTTTCATTCAAGAAATGTGTGCCATGTTCGCTCAATTAAGATTTTTGGATAGTGAAATTGGGTCAACACGTTTTCGAACAAAAACTTTGTAGTTATCGTGGCCGTGTAGTCATTGATTGGTTGTGCTTTTTCCCATGGTGTTAGGTACTTTGTCGCGGTGATGATGTAGTGAACACCCGTCTTTCCCTAAGGATTGATTGGGCCCACAAAGTCAATTGCCCATTTCTCAAATGGTTGCAGTGTCATTTGGGGATTTAGTGGCATTTCGTCCTTTCGTGATGGTTTTCCTGTCCTTTGACATATATTGCAAGACTTACAATGCGCTTTCGAATCTTGGTGCAGGGTCAGCCACCATAACCCTGCACAAAGAATCTTTTGTACGGTCATGCATCATGCATAGTGTCCTCCTGTAGCACCCCCATGTTCTTTTGTGAGGATCTGACCTCGTTCAAATTCAAGTATGTATCTTCGCAATACCTCGTCGTTGCCCATCTTATAGAGGTGCCCTGCGATGACAGAAAAGTCCGCCGCGCGCACCACCAATTCCTTCTTCTGTTGGATTGAGTACTCCTTCGGCACAGTCCCCGTTGTTAGAAAATGGATTATGTTTTCAAAGTGTCCATCCACGACGCATACTGCAAAGAGCTGTGCATTAGCTAGTCTCTCCTCCAAATTTGTTGGTTCCTCACCCATCTCAATTTAGGGCAAGTAGTTTGGTCCTATGTTTAAGCATCCTAGCTTGACTAGACCTCAAAATAATATTATTGAAATAGTAAAAGCCATCTACATATGAGCCCCCCCAACACATGCTTGTTCACCAAGTATTTCAACGTGGAATGGTCGGTATACATCTTGAAATGTCTGCCAAGTAAATAGTGTCAGTATTTTTGGAGTGCATACACCATTGCCAACCCCTCACGTTTAGTGGTAGAGTGGTTCTTTTCCGCTTTGGACAATCTTTGACTCTCAAATGCGATCGGGTGATCCACACCCTTCGCGCCCTCTTGTGTGAGTACGACTCCCAACGTGATACACGACGCATCAACGTGTACATGAAATTCCACGTCCCATTCCGGGAAGACCAAAATTGGCACAGAGGCCAGTTTCCCCTTTAGGACATCCAAACTCTTCATGCAATTGTCATTCCAGCAGTATGTACCATCATTTTTCAATAGCTTTTCCATCGACGCAGTTATTTGGGCATAACTTTTGATGAACTTCCTATAGTATCTAGTGTGTCCCAAGGTAGCGCGTAGTTGTTTAACACTTCACGGTGCTTCCAAATTGAGGATAATTATAATCTTCATAGGGTCCACCATCAGTCCTTGTTTGTAGACCACATGTGCCAATAGGTTTCCAAAGGGAACAAGGAATGTGCACTTCTTCAGGTTCAACGCAATTTGGTGTTGGCAGTAAGTATCCAACATCAAACGTAAGCTCACTACATGGTGCTTAACTAAACCAAAAACAATCTAATCATCCAGATAGACCTCAAAAAATTTGTGGATGTATTCTTTGAACGCGGCTACCACGATGCATGAAAATATAGCTGGCGCATTCTTCAGTCCAAACGACATCATGGTGTATTGAAATCATCCCCATTCTGTTGCGAAGGTCGTCTTGCTCCTGTCTTCTGGCGCGATCTTGATCTAATGGTACCCTGAGAAACCATCTGTGAATGAGCATGCTTCCTGACCACCAACATTCTCTAGTACCTCATCTGTGAATGGTGTTGGGAATGGATCGTGTACACAGGCATCATTCAGCTTCTTGAGGTCTACGCATATTCTTATTTCACCCTTCTGCTTTTTCTCTTGTACCACCATAGGACTCACCCAGTCGGATTCTTCCACTGGTTCAATAGTTCTGGCTGCGAGCATTTTTCTAATTTGTCGCGGACCTTTTATTTATACTTTGGATTCAAGAGGTAAGGCCGCTTGTTAACTGGCTTCGCGTTGGGTTTCAGGGTGATCTTCAACGTCCCTAAATCGTCCATGATCCCTTTTAAGTTCGTAATTTTGTTCGAGAACAGGTCTTGGTATTCACATAGTAACTCAGTGACTTTATCGATTGTGGCATCGTCCCAATAGTTCCCCAGCGTTACATACTTCGACTCTGCCTCTGTTCTAATGTTGACCTGCTTCGACTTCAGCGGCGCGGTGATGTCGGGGTCTTCAAGTGATGGTCCACGAATCTTGCAAGATCCTTTTGTTTCTGAAATGTTAATGTTCCGTGGGTCCTCATCATCCTCCTCAACATTCACGTTATAACATTCCAGTGCGTTGCTTAACTGTATCGCCCATTCTAGCTGAAGTACGCTCATTGGCTCTTGTGGTATTTTGAAGATAGAGGCTTTTACTACTTGTAGCACATTGTCAATAGTATCCAACCAATTATCTTCAAATGTGAACGTTAACAAGAATCCCTTGTGCAAGACATCCCATTCACTCATACCATGGTGGAGCTCCGTCTCCGTATACCAATTCATGGGTATGACGTCCAGGGTATGGTAGAATAAATGTACCCATTCAGGCTGTGGCTCTTCCCCGTAGAGCTTGGTCCATTTCGCGAGGTGCGTGCGTGGATCATCTCTTCCATTATATTTGTCTACTAGCTACATTTTTGGTTTTCCAAAACATAGGCACATCATCCTTCTGCATCCGTGCCTCTCTTCAAAACTTCCTTGATGCGTACCCCACCATCATGCGGGTGTTGTGAGTAGTGCCCACTTCAGTGCATCGAATCGCTGCTGCTCTGGTACTACACTTTTGAATTTTCTCATAAATTCATCCACCGCTGACAATCCATCATATGTCGGCAACTCCATTTCCTCTATTGTTACGCTACGTAATGACCTGATCATCATGTTGCAGTTTAGTGTTGTTACTTCGTGCAACTGATTCTGCCATCACTCTATCTCTTCATTGGAATCCGAAGTGCAGGAGCTTTTTCACTCCCATGAAATCCTTCCATCTATCGTCGGATTCACCCAATCCTCTCCTTGTGCAGTTATCTTGTAGATATAGTCGAGATCATCATCACTATTATCGTCGCGCACCGGTTCAGTGTATCGCGCTCCTTCGACTGGATCTAGTGGTACT
The DNA here is from genome assembly GCA_031772625.1 of Pinus tabuliformis. Lineage (NCBI taxonomy): Eukaryota > Viridiplantae > Streptophyta > Pinopsida > Pinales > Pinaceae > Pinus > Pinus tabuliformis. The sequence goes on from CM062816.1 coordinate 366,803,575, forward strand.
ACTACGCGTAGTGACTTTTTTCTCAAAGATCATTTTGCGCTTCTTCAGATTTATGACTTCGTTAATATCGGTAGCCTAGTATATCCCTAGTAGCGCGAGATAGGGATTGCTGTCATCGACAATCTTTATCACTTCAAAATTCTCTTGCGCGCTCGCTTCCTTCAATATCGACTGTCACCCCTTGCAATCTTCCCATGGGCAAAATCTTCTGTTGGTTCGCCATTCATAACTGAATAGGAGACCACTGTAACGTGGGTCTACCCATGTGTTCCCATGTTTTCTTTGGTAGTACATTCGTGTTGGAACCCAGGTCTAGGATTACGTGATCCATTTCGTACTCGCCTATTTGCACAGTCAACCTCATCTCCCTTCATGTGCGCAATGCATGATTTCCCAGTTTTCGGACCACGTGTGGTTCTCCTGACCCCGCACACCTAGTGATAAGTTCCTATAGCCCTTTGACTGCCTTGTTGTCATGCAACAGTTTCATGCATGTCTCTAGAAAGGTAGTGAGCATGGAAGCATCCATCCCTGATTCTAGTTGATCCTTACTACCTGAAGTGGAGGCCTCCATGAAGCTCTTCATAGCCTCCACGAATGTATACTTCACGCATTCTAAATCAAACTCGAGTTCCTTTGTAGGAGCCTTATGGACCCACGCGCTTTCTTCTGGCTACTTCCCTTTATCATCTCCTATTGTCAAACCACTCCTGAGCATCATGTTTACATTTGGGTCTTCTTCACGCAGTTCAGACCTCATCATTTGTAAATTCTGCGTCGGAGGGAGTTGGAGTACCCCCTTTTCGCAGATCTTTGTTATCGGTGAAGGACACCTCATGATAAAACTGATTACAGTACCAACATGATATCCTAGTCAGGTTCGTACAATTGTGGGCATAATGCCCTGGCCCTTCGCAATTGTAATAGATTATTTGTCTACGACCCCTTCCTGGTCCCATTCCACCTTGACCCCAACTGTGCCCCTGAAACCCAGCGCGCCATCCCTGCATTTGTGTTGAGGGTTCGCGTTTCGGCCTGCACCCTGTAGGCAGGAGTCCGATCTATCATTAGTTCATAGCTTCGGCAGGTGCATTCGTCATGGCCTATCGACCTGCAAAAATTACGAAACAACTGTTGGGACGTCTGCGTATACTTCTGCAACATATGAAAATTATCCATGGTATGTTTTTCTCCTATCTGGCAGATTGCACACCATAATGCAGATGTTGCGCTCAGCCTCGCCTGTGCCTCTGCTCTTAATAGCATTGACCCTCCTGCTACCAAGTAGTTTACGAACACTGAACAATGATATTTGTCGTGGCCCTGGCCTTTGCATTTTATCCACCATACTTCCTCTCGCGCCTCTGGTCGAGGTGCCATATCCTGATTCAAACTCTTCATTTCTAGACACAGATTCTATAGTAGCGCATGGATCTATTGGACTCCCAATCCAGGGTCTTGTATAGGGGTCTCCTGCAACCTCATTGCCATCTCCAACGCTTCAGCCTGGGTGGAAAGCTTTTGCTATGACATCGCCATCCTTAAGTGTGGCATAAGTGAGGCCACAAACCATGCGCAATTTTGTGCATTCGTTAACGTCATATTGGCTTCACGGATCGTACTCTTCAGCCTTTGGTCCAGATCCTAGGGGGTCTTGCCTGGGAGCATTGTGATTTCTTTAAACCCGATGATTGATTGCATCTCTGACTTTGGCCTGCTAAACTCCCTGTTCAATGCGATCTGGATCTCTGCAATTATTGCATTCAGGTGGTCATTAGAATGCTTGATATACCATGTTAATGCACAATCCTGCAGCGGACTCACTAGCATAGCCTTTTTAATATTATCATCCACGACGCCTTGTGCTTCCCATACACCACGAACCAGAATTGGTCCGGGTTTTCATTTCCTACTCCTCTAAACACTGGCAGTTTGGTCGCACTTGCCATATTGAACTGCAGAGTTGGCAGAGGTGGAGTGGGTGGAGATGGGGGTGAGGGGGGTGAAGCGGGTGGCAGTGTGGGTGGAGGTCGTAAACGTGGAATTCGCTGCCTTATCAAACTGACCACGCTTCTTGGAGAGACCTTCGTGAGCTCTTCCTTGCTCTCCCCTGAGGGTGAAATTAAGGGACTATTTTCTAATTCTTCACTGCTTCTGCTTCTGTAGATATTTCTGCTCTACGTAGTCCCAAACATTAATTTATTCGCATATCCCACTTTTCACACAATAGCATGTTAATCCAAGTGTTCAAAGATTTAACGTACTTACCTCATGGTCCCTTAAGAAAACGTCGTTCTGCCTTGCTGTAGCTGACGGTCGTGTCTACCGTGAACTCAGTGATAAATCCTCCTATTATCCGGTCGAGCCAGTGGTCGACAACTCGCGCTATCTTATCTTCTGAGGTTTCTAGTCTCCGCACTAGTTCTCGAGTCCACACTATTGGTTTGTCAAGTCTACACCTTCCCTGGCTGTCAGCTAACTTTGCGATCCACTCATATAGCTCAGATGGAAAAGATGCAAAGGAAATCTAGTGGATTTCAGTGTACAAGTAGTGATCCAACCACTGCTCCTTAGATACTCACGGATTTCTGTTTTCCTGTGCCGTGAACTCATGAATATTCTTATCCAACCACTCTTCAATTTCTTTCTTTGTAGGGTTCGAGTGGCACAACATCAGACATCCTTTATGCAGATCCCAGTCCTGGCAACGGAACCATTTGTTGGCTTAGTGGGGCCTGACCCAGGTTCAGAGGTGATTAGCCAAGTAAATCTCGGTACTACTGGCCCTTTCGGCAACAATCCATGGAGCGTAGACTGGGGTTTCACTTGAAATAGTATGGGAGGGTGCTAGAACCAGGTTTTCACACCCTAGGGATGTCTGATGGGCTTCTGGAGGCCCATGATCTGACCTGTCGCTATGCACACTTGTGATCCCTTCACAACCTGCGGTGTGGCTTCCGCGCAACCCTACTCAGGGCGTGACCCATATAATACCCAAGATCCTTGTTAATTAACCAAATACTTAACTTGTGTGTGTAAGATTTATGGTTATTATAGCATATTCATCAATCATAATAGTGCAAGCAATACATAAACGAATACGACCATAAAGAGATAATGCACAGTAAATACACAGGTTCAGAGGTGATTTAGCCAAGCAAATCTTGGTACTACTGGCCCTTTTGGCAACAGTCATGGAGCGCGGACTGGGGTCTCAGCCGAAGTAGTATGGGAGGGTGCTAGAACTAGGTTTCCGCACCCTAGGGATGTCTGATGGGCTTCTCGAGGCCCGCGATTTGACCTGTCACTACACGCACTTGTGATCCCTTCGAGACCTGTGGTGCGGCTTCTGCATAGCCCTACTCGGGGTGCAACCCATATAATACCCAAGATCCTTGTTAATTAACTGAATACTTAACTTGTGTGCATAAGATTTATGGTTATTACAACATATTCATCAATCATAACAGTGCACGCAATACATAAACGAATACAACCATAAAGAGGTAATGCACATTAAATACACAGGAATATGAATCAACTTCTCTTTTATTAATCTTCAATCTTGCTTACAAACTCGACACCGCCCTACGCACTCAGCTGCAGACTCTACTAGGCCTCTGCACACTCAGCTGTAGAGCCTCTTCCTACTACTACAACCCAAGACACTTAGAACTCTACTCTAAGCTCGAACCATTCCTTCGCTATTTATCCATTCCTCACCTATTGATTTACTTTACAACTTAGAGCCTCACTTTATTTATACAATCCCATGGTCCACAGACAATGAGTAGGCCGAATTTACACTATTTTACAATACAATGTTTAGGGCAGACAACCCTATGACTCAAATGTACACTTCATGCTCTGCGCCCGCAATTCACAGAGTTTTACAACATCTTTGACCAAAACTTGGGCTTTGAGCCCCAAAACCTGTTGTGGGGGGATTACATGCCCAATAATAGACAAGCTTTCTCCTAGAGTATATTTCTCTTTCCCTCATCAATAATAAAGCTTCTTCTAAATCCATAGAAGTCTGGCTTGAAAAACCCTAGTGGTCTATTGCCAACTGAACAATGACAAAGGGTAGAACCATCACTTTTACTTGTGTATACATCACTATCACCTCCAAGTTTGTATGAACCCTGGGTAGATAAAGTAAATTTGGTAGTCCTAGGAGTTGCAACATTCTTGTCGCAATTCTAGTGCTCATCACTTTTTGGTGTCGTTGTCAGGGAGCTGTCTGAGTAATATGCAATTAATTCTTTCTTTCTTCCATTTCTTGTTTTGATATTCTGCTATTAGTTTCATTTCTGCAAGAGTAATTTAGTTTTCTTCCTTTTCCATTCTACATTCTTTGCTTTCCTTTCGATTTTGCAAGTAGGATTTCATTCAAGTAGTTAGTTTCATTCAGTCAGCTAGTTTTCATTCAGTCTGCAATCATTTTCAGAGTTTGAAAAAAAAACACAAAAAAATAAATTCATGCCTCGTAGGAATAGGGATAACTTAGGGAAATTTCTGCCAAATACCCCCACTGCTTCAAACAACCAACCTTCCCTCTTCTTTAGTGGCTGTGAATTGGAGGAACCCTAAGGTGAGCAACCAGAGATATTTGAAGAGCCTACAGGAGGAGAAGAGGAAGAACCCATTCCTACTGACCCAATGGCTGAAAATAGAAATGACAAAGGAAATAGAGGAAGCATTGAGGGTGCCTTCTCCATCAGGGAAACCAATGGGGATACTAAGATGAAGAATATAAGCCCCTCTGCCCTTCCTCATTTCCATGGCCTGACCTCAGAAGATCCAAACACTTTCTTGTTTGAGTTTTCTGTCATATGCAGAACCTATGACTACACCAATGATGAGAAAAAGTTGAAACTATTCCCATCCACTCTCAAGGATGCAACATTGCACTGGTTCATGGGTTTACCTGGGGATAGAATAACAACTTAGGATCAGATGCAACAAGCCTTCAACAACAATTACCGAGACTACTGCAGGTCTAAAGACACTAAAGAGGAAATTTTTAGGATGATCTTAGGGCATGATGAATCCATAGAGGATTATGAGGAAAGATTCCATTTAGCTACAAAAGGACCACCTGCACATTTGACCTTGAGTCACTGAAGCTAGTCCTACTTAGAGGGGTAAGGGAAGATCTTTTGGATACCCTAAAATTGTTAGTAGGAGGGGACATCTACTAGTTTCCCTATGAGGATATCAATACTGTCTTTAGAAACCATTCTAGGGCAGCTAGGAAAACGGGTAGGGGTAGTCAACCAATGGTCAGTCCATCCTCTTCCAATACATCCATCATGGGTGAAATTGGAAACATGTTGGAGGATTTCAAGAGTGAGATATTGCAAACCCTTGCCCTACAAAGGGACACTATGCACATTAAGAGAAAACAGGAGGATGCAGAGAGATTCTTAGCCATTTTCTGCCCTAGATGCTCAAGGAGGCACCCTAGGAATGAATGTCCATTAAATTCAATTGAAATATACTTAGTCTGTGAAGAAAGCCGCTCCACAGAAAAGTTCCCTTCTCTAACTGGACTAAAAGTTGTATATCAAGGAGCTGAAGGGCTAACTAAATAGCTCTGCTACATAAATAAAAGGAGACCTCATGGGCCTAAGCCATCCTAGTAGGGCATGCAAGGGTCATCCCATGCATATTACAACCCAAACCAGACCACATCCATTCCCTCTTGGAAGGGGCCTGCTCATCCTTCCTGGTCTACACCACCTCCTTGGTCCTTTGCACCTCAATATCATTCCCAACCAACCAGCCAGTCATTTCAACCATATGCTCCACCACAACGTCAATAGAATGCACCGCCCCAGGGGTGGAGGCCTCCATACAACAATGCTCCAACCCTATTACCTTCACCACCTACTCAACCACATATTTTACACCCTGCTCCACCTAAACAACCCCAAATGCCAGCCCAACCAAATCCTAACCCGAACAACAGACATGCACAACAAGTATACAGTGGAGAGACATCCTATCCTGCTTATGTTGTGGCAATTCAGGAAATCAACCTGAGATCTGGGAGAGTAATCCCAGACAACCAACCTCTACCTCCACCTAGGGAGGTTCAGGAAGAAAGAGAGGAAAGCATGCCTAAAGTAAATCCACCACCCTATCCTAAGAGATTAACCTAACCACTCTAGCCTACCCCAAAAGAGACTGAACTTATGGGAGAACTGAAAAATATATGTGTCAAAATTCCACTTCTCCAAGCTATAAAAGATATACCTATTTACAACAAGTTTATTAAGGAGAAGTGCTTCAAGCATCCAGGGAGGCAAAAAAGAGATGCCCCTACCATTAATGTCATTAGCCAGTGGTCCGACTTAATGCTAGTGCAGGTAATTGTAGAAATTCTCAAATTCTCTACAAATATCGATCTAAGACCATGTAGAAAATCTACCTGTAGATTAACCCGATAATGAAATATAAATAAAAGTAGAATACTATAACCTAATTCTACTATCAATTTGCAGAAGCTAAAATATCAAGCTGAATCGAGCTGAACAATATAACCAGAAGAAGAAGAATCAATGCAAAATACACATCAAAATACTTTGGGGAAAGAATCAGCTAAAAACCCCACTATCTGTATTATCATACAAGGCGGGAATACATAGGAATTATATAAAGCCTTAGCTCTCACAGCTAGCCAGCTCTCAGTACAATCCTCACAGATGCTCACAGGCAATCCTGGCTTCTCACAAGCCTTCCTCTCTGCCCTCCACGCTCATATTTCCTTACGTTGTTCCTCTGGTATGATTCTCACCTGACCAAGTGGATGATCACCTGATCACACACACTGTCAGAATTGCACAATCCACAAGGAATTGTTCCTTCTGCATGCATGAGTTTTCTTTATAGGAAAACACATGCAACTAATAGTACATTGTCCTTGTCTTTAATCTCAACTGGGTCTTTCTCAGAATCGACATGAATGAGTTCTGATGAGGGAATCTTTAGTTAATCAGAGTACACTAGTTGAGAGCATGCATGCATCAACTGACTGTTAACTCTCTATTAGTTCCTCAAACAGTTTGGAACTAATTTAACTGGACTTAACTAAGTAAAATGAGTTAACTGATTACAACTCAAATATAACTCAATCTTATCTCCTTAATTTGAGGGATAACTCTTGCATGACTTTAGAAAGACTTCTAACTTGAATTTATCCAACTAATTAAGTCAAAATAACTTAATTAATTATTTCCAAGTAGTTGTTAATACTAAATTCAATTTTAATTCACAATTTAATTCAAGGACAAATTAAATTGGAATTTCTAGATTCTATTTTTATCATTTCTTGTTGCTATTTTTAACACTCCCTCTCAACAAGAAAGGAATTCAACTCGATCTTGATCATGAACCTTTGGAATGTTATGCATGCAACACTTCTCTCTAGTGTTGTTGCTCCAACAACTCCAGAAACAAAAAAACAGCCAACCTGAATCAATATGATGCATCTGTTATCAAAGTCTCTGACTGTTATTGCCTTTGTCAATTGAAAACTTTGCACTTCTGCTGACTCTGCCTTTCTGCACTATTGTCAATCCTTCTCTACGCTCTTAAGTATCTGATTTATGTAGCCTTTATCACTTTGATCTCTAATTGCATCAATCCCAGTGATTCCTCTCACTACTATGTACTTTGGGCTCCCATAGCAAGGCACGATCCATGAGATAAAACCTCTCAATGGAACCTGCCCAATTTCACCCTTCATGGGACTATCACTTCACACTGCCCCACCTCACACTTGGAGGTATGGCTGCATGTGATCCCTCTACCCACTTGGATCGAAATTCCCCCCTAATGGAGGTATCTGCATGAGTGGATATCTTCACTCAGTCTCCTATCTGCTTCTCCAATTGTGGCTCCTCCACAATTGTCTGAGACTTGTTCTAGGGCTGCATGTTGAGAGGTAATTTACTCTCCTTCTCAACCACCAAGTCTTTAAAATTTTCCTTGCTCCTCAAGGCTTTGCATGCATCTTGAAACTCAAGAGGATACAGGTTCTTAACTCATGAACCAATCTGTTTCACCTGTGTCATGGTTATGTGTATAAGGAAAACCTTTCCCTTACTAAAAAACACATCATAGCCTTTGTCTTCCAACATCGCAACCAATTCCAAGTTATTCTTCAGTCCATGCACATACTTCACATATGACAAGGTGATAGGAGCTCCATCCTCCCTCTAAAAAGTGACCGCGCCCACTCCTAAAACACTATACCTTCCATTGTCATCCATCTCTATGCGCATCTTGAGGTCTTTCTCCTCCAAGGTACTGAATAAACTTTTATCGCCGGTCATGTGGAATGAGGCTCCACTTTCAAGATACCAAACAAAACCCATCATCAATGACACCATGCATGCGATGAGGGTAAAGTCCATTTCGAACTAAGACGCTAATGCCACACCTTTCTATCCTTCTGAGGATCCCTTCTTGGACTTCTTCGATGGGCAATTAGTCGCATAATGTCCCATCTCGTGACAATTAAAGCATCTCACTTTAGACTTTTCACCCTTATTCCCTCCATGAGAAGAATTCGATTTGGAATGGGAAGCCTTCCCCTTCCCTTTCCTTGGCTTACTCGCTAAGGATAGATTTTCTTCATCATCATCCTTGGATGAAGAACCATCTCGAGTGCTCCTCCTGATCTCCTCCCGCATTAGATCCGACCACTGTCATTCCCAATCTGGTAGTTTCTCCCTTCCATTCACAGAATCCTGGTAGCTATTTCAACACTTTGGAAGGCCATGCTCACCATATCATCATTGGTAGTAGTTATTCCCACACTACCAAGCTCATCTCTGCATGTGGTGAGCTTGTTCAGATATGTGGAAATAGTATTTCCCTTCTCCATCTTGATTCTTCGAAGCTTATCCTTGAGCACCAATTTCCTCTGGTCGCTATTGTTCTGGTAGAGGTCCTTCAATGTCTTCCACATTGAATATGGAGTATCCTTCCCATTGAGACTCGAGACAATATGGTATCAAACTCCCTCAAGGATGATCTGTCTTAGCCAACTCTTGTGCATTAGTTGAAGCTGGCTTTGCGATTTCTTGATCAATGAAATCCTTCAGACCATTGTCTTCTAATACAACCTCCATTCTATCTTTCCATGCTATGTAATTCGAGCTACCTTCCAAGGCATACTCAAGTCTCAAGCCATAGAATTCCATTGGCCAACCTTGAAGTATGATATGAATTCGATTTGCACCTGCAACCCCAAACTTAAAACTTCGAATTCTCTTCTCAATATACTATTCATAGCTCCGATAAACTTAGCTCTGATACCATGTAGAAATTCTCAAATTCTCTACAAATCTCGCTCTAAGGCCATGTAGAGAATCTGCCTATAGATTAACCTGATAATGCAATATAAATCAAAGCACAATACTATAACCTACTTCTACTATCAATTTGCGGAAGCTAAAAGATCAAGTTGAATTGAGCTGAACAATATAGCCAGAAGAAGAAGAATCAATGCACAATACACATCAAAATACTTTTGGGAAAGCCTTAGCTAAAAACCCCAATATTTGTATTATCATACAAGGTGGAAATACATAGGAATTATACAAAGCCTTAGCTCTCACAGCCAGCCCGCTCTCAGTACAATCCTCACAGATGCTGATAGGAAATCTTGGCTTCTCACAAGCCTTCATCTCTGCCCTCCAAGCTCCTATTTCCTTGCATTGTTCCTCTGGGATGATTCTCACCTCACCAAGTGGATGATCACCTGATCACACACACTGTTAGAATTGCGCAATCCTCAAGGAATTGTTCCTTCTGCATGCATAAGTTTTCTTTATAGGAAAACACATGCAACTGATAGTACATTGTCCTTGTCTTTAATCTCAATTGGGTCTTTCTCAGAATAGACATGCATGAGTTTCTGATGAGGGAATCTTCAGTTAACCGGAGTACACTAGTTGAGTGCATGCATGCATCAACTGACTGTTAACTCTCTATTAGTTCCTCAAATAGTTTGGAACTAATTTAACTGGACTTAACTCAGTAAACTAAGTTAACTAATTACAACTCAAATATAACTCAATCTTATCTCCTTAATTTAAAGGATAACTCTTGCATGACTTCAGAAAGACTTCTAACTTGAATTTCTCCAACTAATTAAGTCAAAATAACTTAATTAATTATTTCCAAGTAGCTGTTAAGACTAAATTCGATTTTAATTCACAATTTAATTCAAGGACAAATTAAATTATAATTTATGGATTCTATTTTTATGATTTCTTTTTTCTATTTTCAACAGTAATCTATCTAAATTATTTGGACCCTAGAAACCCTGTAGTATATGTGCACATCAATGGCACCATTGTCCCACACACCTTGATTGATCTTGGGCTGCCATTAATGTGATGACTAAGGACACCATCCTCAATCTCAAGGTCTAGGGTTCATTGAGAAAGACCACAATAGTCCTGCAACTTGCAGACTGCTCCACAGTGATCCCTGAGGGGATTTTGGAGGATGTGATGGTCTCCATTGACTCTTGGGAACACCCTGCAGATTTCCTAGTTCTCTAGACTAAGGCTAAGCTTACTGGTTACCCTCTCATCCTTGGGAGGCCCTAGTTAGCCATTTCCGATGCCTACATTAGCTACAGGGCTGGAAATATGACTATAAAAAATGGGCATATGTCCAAACAGTTAGTCCTATACCCTCCTACTCAGCCATCTCTAGAACATGACTTACTTTTATGGATGGAAGAGGAGGAAGAAGATGAGTTTTATTCTGCCCAACTCTATACCTTAGAAACAACCATGGGAGGGGGACAACAGATGAAGATGATTGATTGAACACATACTTCAAAGTCCAACTCCCAGTACATTGTCCTTAGAAGAAGTAGTAAAGGAAACCCATAACAACCGTCAGATTGATCTATGCTTAGCTGATTCCAACCCTACCTGTGTCAAAGCCAAAGAATTTGGCTCTAACATAAATTTGAAAATCAACCCATCACCAAGAAGAAAAGTTGTGAAACATGCTAAAGGAACATCTAGATGCCTTTGCTTGGAGTTACAAAGAAATGAAGGAGTACACCCCTCAATGTGTACTCACCACATTTACATCAAAGAAGGTTGAAAACCAGTCCAACAACCCCAAAAGAGGATGAATCTAGCTCTCAAGGATATAGTCAAAGAACAACTGTAAAAGCTTCTAGATGTAGGATTCATTTACCCTATCTCAGACAGTGAGTGGATCTCTCCTTTGGTGTTGGTTCCAAAGAAAATGGTAAGTGGAGGATTTGTGTCGATTACAAAGAGTTAAACAAATCCACAAAGAAGGACCATTTCCCTCTACCTTTCATCGACCAAGTGCTAGATGGCTTAGCAGGGAAAAAGTTTCTCTCTTTCCTAGATGGATTTAGTGGGTACAATCAAATCCAGATTAGCCCAAAAGACCAGGATAAAACCACCTTCACTTGCCCTTGGGGTACTTTCACCTATAGGGTCCTTCCTTTTGGCCTATGCAATGCTCCTGCCACTTTCCAGGGAGCAGTCTTGAGTATCTTTGCTGAGCTAGTCCATGATGTTGTAGAGATTTATATGGATGATTTTACATCTTATGGGTGTGATATCCATGAGGATCTGTCCAACTTAGGTAAGGTGCTGAACAAATGCATTGAAATGAACCTGTCTCTTAGTCACGAAAAATGTGAGTTCTTGATGACTGCAGGGACTGTGCTAGGTCATTCAATATCCCAACAAGGATTGTAGGTGGACCCAAACAAAATAGCTATCATCCAAAGGGTCCCACCTCCACAAAAACAGAGAGATGTCAGAAGTTTCCTAGGTTTAGCCGGATACTATCGAAGGTTTGTAAAAGACTTCAACAAGTTAGCTTCTCCTTTATTTGGGTTGTTGGCCAAAAACTCTGAGTTTATATGGTCAAGAAGTTGTCAAGAGGCCCTAGACACCTTGAAGGACAAGTTGACCACTGCACCAATTCTCCAAGGAAAAAATTGGGCCCTTCCTTTTCATATACATGCTGATGCCTGACATAAAGCCATAGGAGCAGCTCTAGGCCAGATAGATGAGAAATTTCCTTATTCCATTTACTTTATCAGTAAGAATTTGTTAAATGCCAAACTGAACAATAATGTGACCGAAAAGGAGCTCCTGGGTGTTGTGCATTGAACATTGAACAAATTTAGGCATTACATTACAAGTTATCAAACATTTGTACACACTGACCATGCTGCAATTAAATATTTAATGAATAAACCTGATGTGAATGCCCAAATTATTAGATGGTTACTTTTACTACAACAATTTGATCTAACTATTGTTGATAAGCCTGGCAAGGAAAATGTTGTTGCAGATTTTTTGTCCAGATTAACTTTTCCTGTAGGTGAGGAAGGAATGGTTGATAATCAGTTACCGAATGAACACTTGTTCTCCATTTCAGTTCTCTCTCCATGGTTTGCTGACGTAGAAAACTATTTGGTATCTCCACAGTTCCCATTGAATTTGTCCTCCAAAGAGAAAAGAAATATTTTGAGGAAGAGCGCCCCATTCACTTGGATTGGAGGCAACCTCTTCAAACTAGGCCCAGATCAAATTATGAGAAGATGTGTCAGGGAGGAGGAAGTCTTGGACATCCTTCTGACCTATCATGATGGGCCTTGTGGAGGTGACTTTGCAGCAAAGAGGACAACATTCAAGGTGTTAAAAGTTGCTTATTATTGGCCCACTCTTCATCAGGATGTGAGAAGATATACTAGTCAGTGTGAGCGGTGCCAAAGGATGGGAAAGCCTACTCCAAGGGATGAAATGCCTTTGCAACCCCAAGTGACTTTCGATCCATTTAACAAGTAGGGCATGGATTTCTTTGGACCTATTGACCCTCCTTCCAAGAAAAAGAAGTATATCATTGTGTGCACTAACTATCTGACTAAGTGGGTCGAAACCAAGGAAATCAAGGCAACAATAGTGGAGAAGGTGTTTGAGTTCTTAAGGGAAAATGTCTTTTACAAGTTTGGGTACCCTAGAGAACTAGTCACTAATCAAGGTAACCAGTTTACATCCAACATGATTGAAGAATTGTTAAGCTAGCACAAGATCAAGCATAGAACTCCACTCCCTATTACCCACAAGCTAATGGGCAAGTGGAGGTGACCAACAGAGCGCTGGAGGGCATTATGACCAAAGTGATTAGTAGCAGCAGAAAAGATTGGGCATATAGATTAGTTGAGGCCACCTGGGCCTACAATACCACCTGGAATACCACCACTGGATTCACAACCTATGAGTTGGTCTATGGAAAGAAGGCCCTGCTGTCCATTGAATTTGAGTACAATACATTGAGGATGGCAGTCCAACTAGATCTAGATCTTAGCGGTGCCCAAAAAGAGAGATTGCTCCAATTGAATGGGTTAGATGAGTTCAGAATGTAGGTCCTCCTACACACAGAGGTGACTGAAATTCAGAGGAAGATCTTGTATGACAAGAACATCAAGGAAAAGAAATTTCAAGAAGGTGATTGGGCTTTGTTATATGACTCCAGATATAATGACTTTAAGGGCAAGTTAAGGACTAGGTGGTTAGGGCCTTATGTCATAGAGAATTGTCATGATAATGGTTTAGTGCAGATTAGAACCATAGATGCAGAGGCCATTCATTTACTTGTTAATGGGCACTGATTGAAATTTTACAAGAGGCCATTGTCAAAGCAAGAATTCATTGAACGTATCAAAAAAATAGTGATGGTGGTGGAGAAAGTCTCAGCTCCTCCCTCATCAAGTCATGGAAGAGAAAAAAAGAAAATAAAAAATAAGGATACTCAGGTGAAAACCTCCATGAGGTGCCTGAGCCCCACTGTTGGGTTGAAAACCTCTTGAGGTGGCCCAATGGTGTAAAAAAAAATAAAAGAGAAAAAAAAAGATCTCTGGGTGAAAACCTCTCTTGAGGCACCCAAGACAAGTAGCTAGGATGAAAACCTCTTGGAGGTAGATTAGTTGTTTTCAAAGAAAAAAAAAAAAACAAAACAAAAAAAGGGGAGAAAAGAAAAATTAAGAAAGTATTGTTTGCAGGTCAGCAGGAGGACAATCAGAGCAACAATGGAGAATCAAAAGGGACCTTTCCAGCTCATGTTTTATTTATCCATTCATTATCCTTCATTATTCCATCATTCCTTCCATTGTTCCACTCATTTGCCTCAGTTTGCAAGGGTTTTGTGTTTTCTACAGGATTCCCTAAAAACCTACAGGATGATCCTGTAGGATTTACAGCGTCTTGGGAATCCTAAAGGAAGTAACCCTAGAGCAAGGGAATGACCTTCCCATGTCAAAAAAATAAATCCCTACTTCACAATCTCCTCACCATACCTCTTCCACCATGATCACCCCGCATTCATCACAAAAGTCAGTTTTCAAAAAAATTACAGTTTTCAAGAAAAAAACACAAAGGGAAGAGGATGAAGACAGAGAGAAAGGGGACAACACATGAAGGTTACTTTTCCTCATGCACAAATCCCTAGACCCCTTCTCTTCCCATGCCAATCATCCTCAGGTCCCAATAATAGAAAATGACTAAATGTTTTGAGGGAGAAGCAACTATAGGACATCTTGTAGCAGTCTATCCCACAAAACATAAATCATAGGTTGCAACCAACTTTAAGCATGGAGTTCCAAAGGTAGAATAAGCTCCTCCAGAGCCTGGTAGCTAACATCAGCATCATCATCATCAACACCAGGTACTTGCACATCAAAGAAAATCATCAAAGGACAATAAAAAATGGGATAAAATCGTATGTAGCCAACACACATCAAAGACTTCATTTCTTCAACAAACTGCAGCAAGGTATTATTATCACAGGTAAGTATCTTGCTTCCACTTTCTCATTAGCATAATGTGATCAAAATATGTAAAAGTTGTGAACAAGTTGTTTTATAAGCAAAAGGTGGCCAGTTAACTTGGCCACCTTCGTTCAGTCAACGAGGAAAAAACAGTTAGTCCTCACAGACGTGGCAGTAGTCAAGTGAAAAAAAGGAGGATGAGGTCGAAAGATGTTAATCTACAGATGCCCAGAGTGGGAGTGGATTACGAGGTGAGGAGAATGATGATGTGGTAGTGGTGCCAACTATCCAAAAATAAATATTCGTACCTCGGCTGCCAGCACACCACCTCACTCAAATCAACCATAAGAGGAAATGAATGTTGATCCCCATGCATAGAAGCATTCACATTCTCGAGGCTCATATTAGCAAAGTTTCTCTCGGCCCTCAAGAAGTCTATAGGAGAGACAAATCTCAATTTTTTTCTTGCGCAGGACCACCTATAGGATCCTACAGGAAATCCTATAGGAGATCCTACAGGATACAATCAGGCAGTCTACAGGATTGGTAGTGAGCAGTTTCAGAGGGAGGAAAACAGGGGTTGGCTACATCAAGCATTGTAAGGAGGTAGGCTCTACATTTCCCCACATTTCTCCAAGTGAAAGGAACATAACAAATCTTCTAGTTTGTTGAAATTGATTGCAGTATAAGGGAATTGTATCCACATAAATTTCAGTTAAATTTCCTCCATTAAAATTTTGTATTAGACATATATACTCCTCCATCCATAAAAAAAAATGACAGGGGGGTTTAATAAAAGGGAGCCCATCAACAACATGAGGATTCATCAACACCCTCCTATGCTAGAGATATTCATTGTGGTGAGAGGACTCACTATAGAACTCACCCCTGAATTCATAGGCATAATTACCACACTTCCGTTAGGAGTATCTTGGAAAATGGAGGACAAGGGAAATAGCTAAAATATAAAGAAGAAATTCATTTTATAGGGAGAGGAGGCCATGGAAGACAAAAATGGTGTGAGAATAGCCAGCCTAACATATCCTTGGAATGAAATAAGCTACCACCTTATAAAATATATATCATGTGGAGGTAGGTACAGTGTGGTATATTGTTATAGACATATTTGGGCACTACAACCCCAATCTTATATGTTGATAAACCAAGGGCTCTTTAACCCCTAAAAGTGTTGTTTCATACCCTAAAGGATCATAGTAAACTGATTACATCATTCCCCAAAAGTTCCACCTAAAAACCACTCAGAACTGGCCAAAACAGGACCATACTGACTGCTCCACTATCAGGGTGCGATGCATACTGACTACTACACTAGCCAGGTGTGATGCATACTGAAGAGGCCTTCTGTAGGGTGCGATGAGCGAAAATGGACAAATGTCTGAGACAGTTTGCTAAGTGGATGCTCATGGAATCTTCTAGAAACTTCTCCTATGACACTTGCCTCTCTGAATTCACCCAGAGATGAGTAAGAGATCTAAGAAATCTCCAAGTGGAACCAAGAACTACAAGTGGAATGACACTAATCAAAAACCCAGAGATGACTCACACCCTTGCAGACATCTATAAATGGATCCCTCATCTGAGAGATCTAGAGGCTAGAATTTTGTAATTTGTAAGGAAGTGCTGATAGTTTGTCTTTGAGAAAAAGGCATTGTATTGTTGGGTGATCTTGCTTTTCATGAGGTGAAAAGGGCTTTGATGCTAGGAGGATGATGCTGGCTTAGACAGCTGGGTTGTAATTCTCCCTTCTATTTTAATAAAGTTCTTTGATTTTTCCTCCATACAATCGTGTACTTGTGAATCTTGTTATTTGTGAATGCCATTGTATGTTCAATGTATTTCTGATTCTGCATTGTTTATGATATAATAGATCGAGATGTTTTGATGGTGTTTTGTTACTTTGTTCCTATAGGTATTCTCTAAGCGAGACAAGTAAGAGAGGAGTTGCAAGCTCTATCAGGGGAGAGAGAAATCAAGCAAGGAGTCAAGCAGAAGATCCAGGTTGGTCCCTTTGCTTCTCTCTTATCTATCATACATAGAGGAAATCACAAATTGATTTGATTGTTTGTTTCTTGGATAGCTGCCAATCCTAGTGGGGATAGCAGATCGAAAAGACACTATTTTTCCCAGAAACAAAATGGCGACTCCCCTGGGGAGTGAATAGATGTTTTGTTTGTTTTATAAACTATAGATAGACCCTGAAGTTAGCCAGATAGCCTTTGAACTGCTCTTGCTCTGCAATTGCAAAGTAGATGAATGCTGCTTCAGTCAATCTCTGGTTTAGTTTATGATTTGAACATCTGACTTACAAGCATTCTAGATGCCCTTTTGGTAGCTCAGTAACCTCCCAAGATCATTCCCCTATACTTTTCACTTTACTTTCCATAAAAGCTCAGCTTAAATCACTGAAATCAGCTGCAAAATTGAGCCAAAACCCATCTTAGTTGTGCTCCTTGGCCCATTGCATTGTCTGTCACTGGAAGCCAGTATGCATTGTACTTCCTGAGTGTGGTAGGTGCAATGCATCCCTGTCTCTGTGAAGCACAGGTGCGATGACTGAGTG
Source organism: Pinus tabuliformis (assembly GCA_031772625.1). Classification (NCBI taxonomy): domain Eukaryota; kingdom Viridiplantae; phylum Streptophyta; class Pinopsida; order Pinales; family Pinaceae; genus Pinus; species Pinus tabuliformis. Next base: position 366,821,013 of record CM062816.1, read on the forward strand.
ATCCTATTTCTCCTCTTGAAATTTGGGGTTTTTTGTCTTTGTTTTCAGCTCTATTTAGTTGTTTTGCTGCTTATGAACAATATCTCATTGCTGAAGCTTGCTTGCTTTAAATAGTTCAGCCTCCTTTGAGTAGGATTAGTAAATGTTTTTATGTATTTGTCCATCATTTATAATCCTTTTTCGAAAATTTTCTTGAATCGATCTATCATTTTGGTACAAAAGTGTTGTAACTATCGTTTTGTGTCAAAAAAAGGAAGTGTCGTTGAGTCTTCCTTCTTTGGATAGTCGAATGAACTTTTTGCCATGTATTTGATTTGATTTGTTGATATTTGAAGTGTCGAAAGCATATTCTATTTGAAATTTAAAAGTGTCGTTTAAATCTTCCTTTCATTTTGAAAAAGAAATTGTCGAAATGTCGCTTTGAAAAAAATATTTCAGATCTATACTTAGCTGTCCTTTTTTGGCATTTTTCACATTAAAGAAAACGAAAAACAAATATATGCATTTGCATTTGCATCTAGACTGTGTGTGCAAATGATTTAGGAAAAGAGCATTTAGTGTGTGCTCTTTGCTCTTTGTTTGAAAGAAATTGAATCTTCTTTCCTTAGTAGCTAGGATTTTCATTGCTAAAAATAAACAACGATTGCTTATCATTGTAGATTGCATTTAGGAATTTTAAATCTACATCACACGGTGAACCATTGAAAGGGAAACTTCTAAACAAGATCAACTCTAAATAAATTTCGATGAACTTAACAACGCTTTGGAACCTAATGCAACACATCTAGAGGTCTAGGCTAGAGACGTGTTCCGGCGTCGTAAAATCTAGTAACTATCATTTTCGTCGAAGGTTGGGTGATTCCTCCTCTTTGATACGACAAGTGCTAGCACGGACTTGTGCTCCCCGTACTATCGAGTATATATTGGGAGACCATAATAGGCTTATATCCTTTATCCATAGGAAGCTGTGTCTACTGCCCTATCAATCGCAATGCACTGAACATAGCATTCAGGAAGATTGACTACCGTACATAAGTCCTTGGTAATTTCTCTTTAATTTATCACCAAGGTGTATATTGCAGTTTTGCGATTGGTTTGGCAATCCCTCTGTCTAGATTTCCAGAGTAGTCACTTTCGTTCCTTTTTGACTCCTTAAAAGAAAAGGTCTATCAGGCTCATTAAAAATCGAAGGGGACTAGAGTCATCTTTAGCTTTTTCTCGTCTCTTAAAAATTGAAAAAGCAAAGTTGTGTCAAAGCGTCATTAAAATTTATTAAATTCAGAATAACATCCCTGTTATTTCGTTGATCTTAGGTTGAGATAATGGAGTCCACCAATTAAGGAATCTATTTTGAGGGGAATCCTAGTCCTTTTCCTTCTTTCAGAAATATTGGTGCTCCTCATATGGCTACATTGTCCCTTCCGGGAATTACCATTGGCCTGCCAGTATGGCTGTTTTCAACCTTTGTGGTTCAAAATGTTGTGACTTCTCCACAATTGAGTGTACCTTCAACTGGACAAAATCAACCTCTAGTTGATCCTAAAGTTGACCCTTTGCCTTCTTCCTTGTTTGTTTCTCCCTCCCCCTCATCCTCTTCACTTGGTGAAAGTATTGGTACTAGTAAATAGGTGGCTAAGAAGAAGAAGAAAGGGAAGAAGAAGAAGAAGAAGTCAATTCAGTAACGGGGAAACCAAGCAACCATTGCTTCGAATGCAACACCTAATTAAAATCCATCTGTTAAGCCACACAAAGTCAAATATCCATGCATAATTTGTGCGGAAGACCATTTTCATCGAAATTGTCCTTACTTTCCTTGGATCTTGAAAGAATGGTATTCCCGTTCGCACCATCCCATGTCATCAACCTCTGGAGAACATGTTGGTAACACACAATCAACTAGTGATAGTAAAGTTCATGGACAAAATGGAAAAGTCAAGCTTCCATGTAGGTTATGTGAAGGTATACACCCCTTTCACCTTTGTCCGTATTTGGATGAAGCCAAAAGAGTATTGGATAACCATCTTGCTTCACTGCAACGACACCCATCTGGTTACAAGAAATTTTCCCTGAATCCTTCGCTAGGTGATGAATTGACTGACTTTCGGTCGAAACCACTCTCTCTAAAATTGAATCCTATGATTCTATACCCGACCAAAATCAACAGGTCGAGGTAACAGTTGACCCGATTTCACCTTCAACAAATCGTACCTTTTCTAAAGAGAGTGAAAATGATACCACTCAAATTCTTTTTGTTACCTCAGATTCAAATGAGCTTGGGGGCAATCCACCGGTTCCGTGAAGACAGGAAGAAAATCATCCAGTTCTCATAACTCAAGGGGTTAATTCTCCCATTTCTATGGTACCCCCTCCAAGTAGTCTAGTCACTTCCTTTGATTGGAACCGACTGGCAAGATCCCGCCTTCCATCTTATATGCCCTTCCAGATCATAGTACAAGTTTGTAATATGATTGTATCTAGCACTATTATAGATGAAGGTGCATTAGTGAGTATCCTTTCCTCAACTGCTTGGCAAGCACTCAGTTCACCACTGCTTGTGTCTGTTACGCAGAATTTGTTGGGATTTAACAAAGGAACCAGTGGACCATCAGGGATCCTTCCTTAGTTACCTATCACTTTGGGAGGAAAAACTATTTACCTGAACGTGATGGTAGTCCCAGGACCTTTAGATTACAATTTACTTCTTGGGCGTGACTATGTTTATCACATGGAAGCTATTGTTTCAACACTCTTTTGAGTGATTTGTTTCCCGCATGAAGGCAGGATTGTCACCGTTGACCAGCTTTCATTTCCCGGTCCAAATATGGCTCCTAGTCAACCATCTTCCTTAAATGGTCCTTTTGTACCAATGGTATCATCCCCGCCACAAATTAATTATGTGGCAACCAGTTCCATACCTACATCAACTGATGATCAATTCAGTGATGTTGTACACCATGTACTGGGGGCATTGGAACCAAAGTTCTCCTTCATGTCCTCTTATAGGTTGTGATCGAGGAGCTAGAGGATAGTTTGTAGTCTTGTGTCAACCTCGTTAAAAAAATGAAACCAAGGATATGAGCAATGTTTCTGCAAGGTTCAAGCTCATTAAAAAATGAACTGGCCAAATGAGCAATGTTTCCACAAGGTTCAAGCTCGTTAAAAAGTGAACCTACCAAATGAGCATATGTTCCCCTAGAGTTCAAGCTCGTTAAAAAATTGAACCCACCTTCAGTAAATAACCTTTGTGATTGCCAATCTATTTGCCTTTTGAACGTTGGTTGTGTTCTTGCCATCACCTCCATTTCTTTTGGCTGGTCATACACTTCCACTTGATTGTTTACCATTTTGATGAATAGCTGTGATGAGTGGTCCTGTTAGCCACCCTCTTCACATCCCCATGTTTTAAGAAGTTCCAAGATTACCCGGAACCAACTGCTACCCTAAATGCCACTCGTTCCTCAAAAAATGAGTTTACTTTAAACTCTTTTCAGACTCACTAAACATGAAACGATTGTCGAGAAATTGGCCTCTCCAGCTTGCTAAAGTGATTGGAAGTGCCATCCCTCCAGTATTTTAATCTTTTTGGACCTAAGGGATTATCCCACAAAAAAGATCGAGCGCTTGTCTTTTTTGGATCGCTAAAGTGATCAGAAAAGTTATCCCTTTCGTATTATTTTATACTTTTTCAGACTTAAGGGATTATGCTACGAAAAAGGACTGCTGGAGTTTCCTTTTCTTCACTTTTCAAACTCTCTAAACATGAAAAGGACCGAGTTGTCTTTGCCGTTAAACTCGTTAAAACAATAGCAAAAAACTTGTCCATCCAGACAAGAACGAGTTTCACTATTGCTAGGCTCGCTAAAACATAGCGACAGGTTTGCCCGAAGGGAAAATTATAGAACAAGCATATGTTATGCTCCTCAAGCTTGACAAAAATAAAGAGGTACTGGTCAGCAATGATTGGGGAAAAAGGGAAGAAAACTTGAAGAATTTTATTGGTAGTAGGTCGTTCTTGAACATGACACTTTCACTCCATCGCCATGATTGAATCGGGTTGGGTTATTCCATTCACTAGTCATATCACCATTGGTCCTCCATACCATCCATATTTTGGGGTTAAGGCTACCAATCCATCTCAGTGTTGCTGATATGTTCAAGAGAAGTCATTCAAAGAATTCACAGTCTAGCTAATGCCTCATCCACTACAATACCTTCACCCTCCATTTTTCATGGCCGCCATTCCTGAACCTTGTATCATCAGATCGTTTTCACCTCCAGAAAATCATTTGCTTCGTTTCGTGTCGTTGATGTGGGATACATTAAGGCCCTCCTATGACGGGTCACTTCTTGTTGACATCAGCTCATCATCCAAGAAGTTGACTTAGAAACAACCCTTTCAGTATTTTGAAGCTTGCATACCTCAATGGCAAGTTTCTCACTTCTAGCGACAGGTTGACATCAATGGCCTTCGACCGAAAGATTTTCCATGGTGTTTGACATCAGATCATATATTCACACCACGTGAATTGTACTATATTACATTGAGGGTCATTATCATTATTGGTGATTCCTCTCGTGCTTGTTAATAGCATACATCATTAGATGGTAATCATGCAATGTCTTTCCATGTTCGACTTCAGGACATATTTTCACATGGATTGACTTGTACATCGGACGAAGATTGAACGAGTTTGAAGACCCAGGATCTAGTTTCATCCATTCGGGCTGTGATATATTCAGGAATATAAAGACATCAAATGTACACAGAAGCTGCATAGATGATCATCCAAGCTAAGGGATGATGACTCTACATATAAAGAATCACTAGTCTGCAATTGCAGATGATTATCTGTTCTATGTACATAAAAATGAATTTATAAAGTTGAGCATGGGAATTCCTGCCTTAGCTAGATCATGAAAATAATATGATGATGATGTATTTTATTGTATCTTACACAGGTCACCTTCCAGTTCGAATACCTCGAATCCTCATGATAAAGAATTTCACCTGACATCAAAAGATTTACAACTTCATGCTTTAGGGGTCAACTGTTATAGACATATCTAGGCACTACAACCCCAATCTTATATGTCGATAAAACAAGGGCTCTTTAACCCCTAAAAGTGTTGTTTCATACCCTAAAGGATCATAGTCAACTGATTACATCATTCCCTAGAAGTTCCACCTAAAAAACCACTTAGAATTGGCCAAAACAGGACCATACTGACTGCTCCACTGTCAGGGTGTGATGCATACTGACTGCTACACTAGCTAGGTGCGATGCATATTGAAGAGGCCTTCTGTAGGGTGTGATGAGCGAGAATGGACAAATGTCTAAGACAGTTTGCTAAGTGGATGCTCATGGAATCTTCTAGAAACTTCTCCTATGACACTTGCCTCTCTAAATTCACCCAGGGATGAGTAAGAGATCCAAGAAATATGCAAGTGGAACCAAGAACTACAAGTGGAATGACACTAATCAAAAACCCAGAGATGACTCACACCCTTGCAGACATCTATAAATGGATCCCTCATCTGAGAGATCTAGAGGCTGGAATTTTGTAATTTGTAAGGAAGTGTTGATAGTTTGTCTTTGAGAAAAAGGCATTGTATTGTTGGGTGATCTTTCTTTTCATGAGGTGAAAAGGGCTTTGCTGTTGGGAGGATGATGTTGGATCAGATAGTTGGGTTGTAATTCTCCCTTCTATTTTAATAAAGTTCTTTGAGTTTTCCTCCATACAATCGTGTACTTGTGAATCTTGTTATTTGTGAATGCCATTGTATGTTCAATGTATTTCTGATTCTGCATTGTTTATGATATAATAGATCGAGATGTTTTGATGGTGTTTTGTTACTTTGTTTCTACAGGTATTCTCTAAGCAAGACAAGTAGGAGAGGAGTTGAAAGCTCTACAAGGGGGGAGAGAAATCAAGCAAGGAGTCAAGCAGAAGATCCAAGTTGGTCCCTTTGCTTCTCTGTTATCTTTCATACATAGAGGAAATTGCAAATTTCTTTGATTGTTTGTTTCTAGGATAGCTGCCAATCCTAGTGGGGCTAGCAGATCGAAAAGACACTAGTTTTCCCAGAAACATATATGGATACCACTTTAAGCTTCTTGAAGAATTGAGGTTTGGAGTAGACACACCTCCTCAACATAGACTCAACATACCCTACTTCCTTCTCCAATCAATGATAGATATGAGCATGAAGGTGCAGGAAGGAAACCATCAACAACTAGCCCATGATGGGTTAATTAGATTGATCATATAATATGCCCTCCAACACCTCAAAATTCCTATCACATGGGCAACTTTAAGAGACATGCAAATAGAGGGAGATATAAAAGCCCTTGAGTATGACAAGAGCCCCATTGCCAGTGAAGAGGATGAAGAATAGAAAAAGAGGGATGAAGAGGAAATAGATGAGGAAGAGGAAGAAGAAAAATATAAAGAAAGTGGTGAAGAGATAGAAGGAGATGCCAAGGAGGAAACTGATGGACAAAGTAAGGAACTAGAGGGAGAAGAAGAGGAGAAAGAAAAATATGAAAAGGGTAATGGAAAAGAGGAGGTAGAAGACAAGGAGGAGTCACCCAGGGTGTCTCTAGAGCCCACTGAGAGAGATGCAACAACTACCATCACCGCCCTTAGCACCCCTATCAAACAAAAAGGAAAAAGACAAAGACAAACTCCATTGTACTTTAGGACAAGAAAAAGTACAAGAATAAGGCAGGGGAAACCTCAAACTCCGACCAAGGTTCGTATTGTTATTGAAGACTCACCTAAGCAGCAGGAGAAGATGGTTCCTATTATGCAAACTCAAGGAGAAGGATACTCAGGACAAGCCTACACTAATTCCCCTATCACTTATGTGAGAAGGCCTGTGACTAGATCTACCTTAGCCAAAGGAAAGGATATCCTACAGGATACACAGTAGGACATACATGAAGCAAAAGCAATCCTACAGGAAACTTTGCTAAACCTACAGGAAACTCAGAATTTGGATAAAGAAGGGAGTATGCAACAAGAAACAGAGAAGGAGGATCTAGAGCTAAGGGAACCTAGTCCCCAATCTCACATTGACTCCTACTACAGGTTTATTGAAGGGGGTAGGGTCATTCCAAATTTTTTTTTTATCCCATTATTCTTTGAGCTCAAGAAAGAAAGAGCAAGAACACATAGATGGATGCAAATTTCCAATTCCAAGGGAGTGGAGGACATAGGTCACATGGAAGAAAATCTTAAGGAGATGGGAAAAGAACTAAGTAGCCTGAGGGACAGAAAGTCCATAATGAAAGCTCAGTTGGAGGCAGAAAATGCATGGTTGAAAGGACAACTACAAGAAAGAGAGAATCAATTGGCATCCATGGCTATTCTATCCTTAGAGGCAATCCAGTGCAGGATTCCATCTAAGTTCTATGCATTATACCTTAAGGAACAATGGTTGTAGTTCCAAATCAAGACCATAACACAGAGAAGCACTATGTCATTCTAGGATTATAGACAATTAATTGATCTTTGTGATCAAAGCACACTAGAGGATAGGGTTAAGATGTTTGAGTTCTATCTACATAACTCAGCCTTGATAGATCTGCATGTATGGGACCCTAATGAAAAACTAGGGGATTTATAGTTGATGGCTTTGGAATCATGGATGAACCATGAGGAAAAAAGGGTTGCAAAAATGAAGAAGATAATGGCAAGGGAACAAACAGAGCCTCTCATGATAAGAGCTGAGCAGTCAAATCTAATGGCTGTCATCAGCACTCATAACTTAATTGTAAATGATCCTCAACTTGCACCCAGGTATCTTGCTGCCCAAGAGCAAGAAATTACACATTTTGAGGATATGTTCAAGATGTTATGGGATAATATCATGCAAGCTTTCCAAAGGAGATGGAATACTTTCCATACAGTTTGAAAATCAGATAGTACCATTCTCCTCAAAGAATGAGAGAATCACTAAACAGGAAACCCATGTACAAGAAAACTCTCGAAAGAGTCAAAGTCAATTGGATTGGCTTGAAACTAAGTCCACCACTACTCTTAGGGATGTTAGAAGGAAGGAAGGAAGAGGAAGAAAGAAAGTAGTGGGAGGAGGTAGAAAGGAAGGAAGGATTCTATGCACAAGAAGAGGAAACTACAACAGAAGCATGGGATCTCAGGGAGGCCACTAGAGGTATGAAAGACATGGATATTGATTGAGTTGCTCAGAGGTTGAGCAAAAAATTCAGTAGGGGTGTGATGATGAGCCACATCATTAGGTAACTATATGGACCTTAATTCACCTCCTAGCTTAGTCAAATAAACTCTTCTCACAATCTATTACATATTTTGATTATATTTTGTTTAATGAGATGAGTCAAAGTGAGATATTATGCCTAGTGGACTAATGTGCATTGAATGTAGGGTTGTGAGAGAAAATAAGGGAATTTGGTAAGATTAAGGGCTGAAACTTGAATGGGACAAGGAAGAGAGATTGTAGGAGGTAAATACTCCTCATTTAACTCCTCCCTCATTCGAATATTCCTCCATCAATCACACTAGCTCGGTGTACAAGCAGCCAAGTCATGGACATCAAAAGGCGGTCGAGAAAGTGATAGTCAAAGAGTTAGTTTATCTCGAGTTTGGGAGCCAAACCTCCCTAGATTTAAGGAAGTCATTGGAGACTTCAGTTGTATAAATAAAGAGGCCTAGAGCCTCATTAGGATTCGAATTTTGGATGTAAAAACACTAGTCATTTTCAAGTTCAAGACTTGTGGAAGACATTTCTATGTAATTTCCTATTTTGATAATGAGAATGAGCATTTTCTTGATCCAACACTGAGTTAACTTAGAGGGCTGAAGCTCTTGGGTTAGGGCCCAACCCTAGCAACAAAGGCTCCTCTTCTTGTATCTATATACTTAGATAGATTTCAAAGTTGAATTGTCTTTAGAAGTATTTCATTGCAAGTAGTATAGATTTGATTAGTTTGCTTCCATTTGTGCTTTACTTCAGCAGTAGTTTAGAAGAGATAAAGGAACATCAAAAAGATGTCAATAGGTGTTTCGGCCTCACTTCTTCCTTCAGGGATCATGATTTGAGGAAAGGACTCCTATGCAGCCCCAAAAAGATAGAATTATACTTTCTCATAGAATTCCATCTTCAGTTTTACATTAGATCTCATTAATGGTTCCATCTTATTCTGCAAGTTTTCCTCATGCAGGAAGTAGACAACTAGCTCATTAAACTCTGTTTTCCTAGATCATTGAAATTCTTCTTGTTTACATGATTTTTGGGTAAATATCAATGTTTGATGTAGTGCAGGTGTCTTAGAAATACAGAGAGATATCATAGTCAACAACCTCCTTCCAACTTCATCCATCCATGATCATTCCTTGCTTTCACTAAGACCCTCACCAATTTCATCATTTTACAAGGAAACTTCCCGAAGCTTGTTAAGCAAATCAAACCATCTTCCAACCTTGGTTTTGAGTTCTGAGTGATACTAGGTTTTTCCTTGCCTCATTTCATCCTCCACCCACCTTCCCTAATCCTTTCATCACCTTCAATACCCATCATTTTGCTCTCGCTTGTATCTTATAGAAATATAGGGAATCCTGTAGGTTTTTAGGACATCCTGTAGGTTTTCCTGTAGTGGCTTGTTTTGAGGCCGAATTGAGGGAAAAGCTTCTAGGAAGCTACAAAAGGTCACTTAATGGTCTCCCCAACCTTCTAACCATTCACCTGCATCCCTAAGCCACCTGCCACATCACCAAAAGAGATTAGCTTTTACACTTTCCCATAAAAAAGACAAAAAGAAAAATAGATTTATTTTAACCGTTTATATGCACAATAGTAGAATGTTTGATGTTTTGAATTTACATGATTGAGATAGTAGGATTGCATACATGTTAACTTAGCATTCTTTTTGAAGCATAGTCTCTTAGTTGTGAGTTAGAAAATGGTGTGTTTTAGCATTTGATTTCAGCCTTTTTCCTTACTGTAGTAGACAAGCTTTCTCTTAGAGTAGATTTCTCTTTCCATCATCACTAATCAAGCTTCTTCTGAATCCATAGAAGTCTGGCTTGAAAAACTCTAGTTGTCTATTGCCAACTGAATAGTGACAAAGGGAAGAACCATCACTTTTACTTGTGTATACAACACTGTCACCTCCAAGTTTGTACGAACCCAGGGTTGATAAAGTAAAGTTGGTAGCCCCAGGAGTTGCAACATTCTTGCTGCAATACTGGTGCTTATAAATCATGCTATTCATTTAATTCCAGGAATTGTTCCTCCAAACCAAACATTGGGCCTTACAAATATCCTTATGCCCAAAAGAGTTAAATTGAACATATGGTTGCAGAAATGCTAGAGGTTGGTATAATTCAACCTATTCAAAGTTCTTTCTCTTCTCCAATAGTATTGGTACACAATAAGGATATGTGTATAGATTATAGGGATCTCAAAAAATCTCATTATTAAAGATAAATTTCCCATTCTTGTCATTGATGAACTGTTGGATGAATTACATGGAGAAATTTACTTCACCAAGTTTGATCTTTGTTCGAGATATCATAAAATTAGAATGAAGACTGAAGATATTATGAAAAAACATTTAGAACCCATGAGGGTCATTATGAATTTTTGTTCATGTCTTTTGGCCTTACTAATACACCTTCCAAATTTCAAGGTTTGATGAATTCCATTTTCAAAACCATCCTTAGAAAATGTGTGTTAGTATTTTTTGATGATATACTAATCTACAACTAGTCTTGGAAGGATCATGTTCAACATGTTGAAAGGGTACTCAAAACTATTGGAGGAGAAAAAATTATATGCAAAAACCTCCAGGTATTTCTTTAGAGTACAAGAGGTGGAATATTTGGGTCATATTGTGTTGAGAAATGGCAACAAGCAATTCCAGTTTAATTTGTCCTTAAATGAAACTGAGAATTAAAATCAAATTCTATTCTCATAGCAACTTGTAAATAGTTAATTAAATTTAACTAACTTAATTAACTTAGGAATTTCGAGTTGGATGTATTTCTGAAGTCATGTATATGTTCTCCCTAAGTTTCAGGGGTCTAGTATGAGTTTAAATTGAGTTGCAAATTAGATCACCCAGTTTACTGAGTGTTACACAACATTTTGTCACTGTCCCTGTACTCCCCATCCACAATATTGGAGGACCTCTACAGTGAACCCTACATGATTTCCCATCATGAAGAAGCTCCCATTATGTTCCTCTTCAAGAGAAAAAATATTCCCTTTTGTATCATTTCCCAAGAATCTTCCTTTTAACCTAGTTTACAAGATCGACGCTAATGACTAGTTTCCTCCTTGCGCCTATTTGCAGAGATTAAAACCAAGAATAGCATTGTACAACGCAACTGAGCCTTTTCTTAATCACACCAATAATCTTTTGGCAAGTTTTTTAAATATGGAGTTGAAGCTTCCGGGTCTAGAAGCTTCATAATGGAAGTCTGGTAAATGGTTGGCCTGGAAGGAGTTGAGGAAGTCAGTTTGGGCTCCTTTCCCCTATTAGAATGGAACCAATCCAAGAGATAAGGCCTTCTACCATGATAAGAGGAACCATATCCTCTCCATCCAAGCTATATAAACCCCTCCTTTTACAAGATTCACTAGTTTCAGTCTTGGTATTTTTGGAGCTTGAAGAATCAACAAGACATCTATAGCTTGTAGCTCTCTAGTTTACATTTGAGGGAGAATAGTGTGTTTGGTTTGGTTTGAGACTAAAGGGAAGAAGCATTAAAAATTCCATTGTTGGGGCTATCCTGAGATGCTAGTGGAAGTGTGGGAACCTGGATACGTCGAAGGAGACTAGCAACGTCAAGGCATTGGTTGTAATCTCTTTCTGGACTTATATGAATACAACTATTAATTGATTTCCTACATTGAAGTGTTATCTTACATTTGATGGCTTATGTTCCTTGACCTGTTAAGTAGGATGAATGCAATTTGTATGCTATCACACTTGTTTTTGTTGTTGGTTTGCTTGTTTCAGGTATTCGAAGGAAGGAAATGAAAGGTAGTTGGAGTGAGGAAGCATGATCATCACCAAGTGGAATAACGTTGTAAGAGGTAGGCCTTCTTATTTGATTCTAGCTTAAGGAAGTTTTCTATAGATTGTTTGTTCGTGGCTAGACCCACTCTCTTGGGCTAGAGAAATTTTTTGTGTCCGCACTAAGAATTTACCTGCAGCACAAATTGGCAACCATAGTGGGAGACCAATCCTTCTGTTTGATTGATTGCCATTTTATGGTTTTGTGTGAACTTTTCTAGTGTCACTATTTCCCTTTAGTGTTCTTTGATTTTCCTGGGTTACTGCTCTAAGTTTGAAATTTACAGTGGCAAGTTTGGTTTTAGCCTTTGAAATTTTTTTATTTTTTTCCTTGAATCCTTGGTCAACACGTTTATTTTTTTGACAGTCGCATCGATTAACGCGAGTTTCTCAAAAATAATTGCATTGAACCCCTTCTAGCACTTGTTGTTAGTTAGGCAGTCGCACTGATTCCTATAGGTGAAGATCAAGGTTTCCCCTAAATCCTAACCAGTGTGTCTTTCCCTCTTGATTTTTGCCTCTTAGCTTGTTTTGACTATATTCTCCCTGTCTGGAAATATCCTTTGGCTTGGTTTATGTGCTTGTTTGGTTTTCCTTTTCTTCACTTGGTTTCTTGAGTCCTTGGATGATTTCTAACCCTAGGGAATCTAGTTTGTCTTCCATTCATCTGTTTGTGTGCTCAGCAAGTCAAATTGTTAGTTAAGTTGCCCCTTGCATTTCGTGTTTAGTACTTTCGTTGCTTTGATTTCCATTTAACAAGTTTGAAAAGTTTCGTTTGTTGATTAAGCATTTATTTTCAAGCATAGATCACATTACTCATATTTTTTTTGGTTGAGTCTTTGCATCATTAGTTTGGAAGGAATTCTCTTTTGTTCTTTGCATTTGCTTGAGGTTGATTGTTTTGAAATTTTTTCATTGAAGTGTTTGTGAAAGATTTGTTTTCTCATTTCATCAAGAAAGACATAATTCTAGTTTTCTGAATCAATATGTTACATTAGCTAGCATCATTGAAGACTAGAGTTGCATTGTCGTTTGCATTGGAAAAGAAATGAATTCTCTTTATTATTGAAAGGACCGTTTGAAGTGCATTTGATAGGAAAGATAGGAATTGGAAAGAGTTTTTCATTATTTTGTTTTCAAAAAGCGAAGTAGTGAAAAGGTCATTTTGCTTTCAATTGCTTATTTGTTGCATTGAGTGTGTTTTCTACTCTCATTAGTGTAAAAAATTCATCGAACTGAAAGGTTCTTGTCTCATTTAGCTGCATATAGGAGTTTTTCGAGTCACATCAATAAGGCCTGAAAACCGAGACATAATTTTAAGATAAAATCTAAAATTTATTTAATTAAACTAAGGCACATTTGAAACCTAATGATCACATTTAGAAGATCTAGGCTAGAGATGTGTTCTGACGTCTTTAAACCTAGCAAGTATAGTTCACTTCGAGACTAGACAATGGTAGTATGGACTTGTGCTCCCCGTACCGCCACGGATATAAAGGGAGACCCCACTAGGTTGCAATCCTTTATCCATAGTGTTATCGGGAAATCTAGTGTCTATGTAGAGCTCCTAGTCCCATTAAGGCTGGTAGCTACCTTAGAAACAAACAAACTAAAACTACTTTCATTTTCCTTTATGAGAAATAGATAAGAGGGGAATAAAGGAGACCAACCTCTGTCTTGCGCTTGGTTCCTTGCTTGATTCCTCTCTCTTCTGATGGATCTTTGCCACTCGATTCCTCATCTACCTAGCTTCAAAGAGCACCTGTAGAATCAAAGCAACATAACACTAGCCAAGAACATAGATCTATTATCATAAACAATATAGGACCAAATATATATTGACCACACAAATGTATATAACATCAATCATACAAGAATGTGGAGGAAAACTTGAATAACTTTATTGATAATCAAGAAAGAGCAAAGAGGAGTACAACCAATTGTTCTGACCCAGCATCATCCTCTCAGCAAGAAAGCCCTTCTTCACCTCATGAAAAGCTTAGATCACCCAACACTATGATGTTGCACCAAGAAACCAGCGACACTTCCTTACAAGATACAAAATTCCAGCCTCCGGATCTCTGGGATGAGGGATCCATATATAGATGTTTGCAAGGGGGGTGAGTCAGCTTTTGATATTTTATTAGTGTCCTCTCTCTGATATTTCTTGATTCCACTTGGAGATTGATGATCTCTTACTCATCCCTGGGCGAATGCAGAGAGGCAAGTGTCATAGGAGAAGTTTCTAGAAGATTCTATGCTCCTCCACCTTGCAGACTGACCCTGCCATTTGTCCACTCTCGCCCATCGCACCCCATAGAAGGGCTTTCCAAGATGCATCACACCTCCCATGAGTATTTAGGTGGGATGCAATGCACTTTGACCATGGAGCAGGTGAGATGGTCCAGTTTTGACTAGTTCTGAGCAGTTTTTCATGGAGAACTTCTGGGAGAAGATGTAATCAGTTGACCTTGTTCTTTTAGAGGTTGGAACAACACTTTTAGGGACTTAAGAGCCCTTGGTTTATGGACATTTATGATTGGGGTTGAAGTGCCCAAAAATGTCTATAACAGTTGCCCCCTAAAGCATGAGGTCGTTAATTTGTTGATGTCGGGTGAAATGCTTTATCATGAGGATCTGAAGTTCTTTCAAGCTGGAAGGAGACCTGTAATAAGATACAATACAATACATTATCTTCATAATATTTTCATGATCTAGCTGAGGCAAGCATTCCCATGCTCAGCTTTATAAATTCATTTTCATGTACATAAGACAGACAACCATCTGAGTGTAGACTGATGATTCTGGTAGAGCCATCATCCCTTAGGTTGGATGACTATCTGTGCAATAATGATGTACATTCGATGTATTTATTTTCCTAAATATATATCGTAGCCCGGATGGATGAAACTAGATCTGGGGTCTTCAATCTCGTTCTATCCTCAATCAAAGTACAAGTCGATCCATGTGAGAGATGTTCTGGAGTCGAACATGGAAAGACATTGCCTGATTACCAGCCAATGATGTAAGTTGTTAATAGGCGCGAGAGGAATAACCGATAATGATGATGACCCTCAAGGTACTACAGTACAATTCACGTGGTGTGAATAAGGGACTTGGCGTCGAACACCACGCAAAATCTTCTGGTCGAAGGCCATTGATGTAAACCTATCGTCGGAAGTGAGAAACTTGCCATTGAGGCATCCAAGCTTCAAAGTACTGAAAGGATTGTTCCTAGATCGACTTCTTGGATAATGAGCTGATGTCGACAAGAAGCGATCCGTCACAGGAGGGCCTTAGGGAATCCCACATCAATGACACGGAATGGAGCAAATGATTTTAATGGAGGTGAAAACGATCTGGTGATATAAGGTTCAGGGTGGCGGTCATGAAAGAATGGAGCGTGAATGTATTGCAGTGGGTGAGACACAGGTGAATTCTCTGAGCGACTTCTTTGGAACATATCGGTGACACTGACATGATGGATCGGTAGAATTAACCCCAAATATGGATGGTGTGACGGAACCACGGTGATGTGACCAGTGAATGGAACACCCCAACCCGACTCGGATGCAGACTGAAAGTGTCATGTTCAAGAGCGACTTGCTACCAATAAAGTTTTTTCAAGTTTTCTTCCCAATTTTTCCCCAGTCATTGCTGACCATTACCTCTTTATTTTTGTCAAGCTGGAGGAGGATAACATATGCTTGTTCTATAATTTTCCCTTCGGGCAAACCCATCGCTATGTTTTAATGAGCCTAGTGATAGTGAAACTCGTTCTTGTCTGTTATGGACAAGTTTGTCGCTATTCGGTTTTAACGAGTTTAACGACAAGGATAACTCTATCCTTTTAAATTTTAGAGAGTCTGAAAAAGGGACGTAAAGAAAACTCCAATGATCCTTTTTCGTCATATAATCCATTGAGCCCGAAAAAGTATAAAACAATACAAAAGGGATGAATCTTCGATACTTTTAACGAGCCGAACAAAACAAGCGCTCAATCTTTTTGTGTAATAATCCCTCAAGTCCAAAAAGATTAAAATCTAAAAGAGGGATAGCACTTCTGGTCCTTTTAACGAGTTGGAGAGGCCAATCGCTCGTCAATCTTTTCATATTTTACGAGTCAGTTGAAAAGAGCTTAAAGGAGACTCGTTTTTTGAGGAATGAGTGATAAATTCGGGTAGCAGCTGATTCCAGGTAAG
This sequence comes from Pinus tabuliformis, assembly GCA_031772625.1. Classification (NCBI taxonomy): domain Eukaryota; kingdom Viridiplantae; phylum Streptophyta; class Pinopsida; order Pinales; family Pinaceae; genus Pinus; species Pinus tabuliformis. The sequence goes on from CM062816.1 coordinate 366,837,277, forward strand.
GTTTGGAATTTTCCAATCACGGCAGTGTCACGAGGATGGCTAGCAGGATCACTCTTCGCAGTTGTTCCTCAAAAAGGGTAAACAATCAAATGGAGGTGAATGATCGGCCAATACAGAGTGGAGGTGATGATGAGAACACGACCAAGGCTTCAAAGGCTGATGGTAATACATTCACAATGGTTATTTACCGGAGAATGGTTCATTTTTTAGTGAGCTTCAAATTTGGGAGAACATTTGCTCATTGCTTATGTTTATTTTTTAACGAGCTTGAATTCCGCGTTAAAACTGCTCGATCCAGTCATATAATAAGGATGTCTCATATAACAACGGCATTTTTTCAAAGCTTTGCCCCGCATCCTTTCTTTATGCAAGTTAGGAAACGACCAATCCTATGAGTTTAAAGGGTTAGAGGACCTATAAATTTAAAAAAATAAATGGTCACTCTTCGCTTGCATGCCAAAAGGTTTGCATGCCCCCAGGTATAGTGAAACATTTCCAAGTTACCAAAGATTTTTCTATCCATACTGCGGATAAAACACTTCCTCAACGATGTCTACCGAAACAGACAAAGGTGAGTGGCGCAGTCGCCTCCACTCACATAAATTTGACAGAGGAATCTTATTCTAGTCTAATTCAATTTTCCAAAATGGATGGGTGTGTCAGCCAGTCATATATCCTTCGTGGAAACCTACCCTATACCTGAAGTTTTCCTGCTGAAGCAGACCAGGGTGCATGCCCCTTGGGTTTTAGTCATGTCCTCCGAATCACTCACGCTCATTAGGTGGACGGACTGGGGATTGATGAGACACTCCTTGCGCGAAGAGACCATTCAGGGTTGGTATATGACTATTTTCTATGTGTGAACCGGGGAATGAAAGTTGGTCTACGAGCTTGACCATTCTTCCTTCGTGCGGAAAACACATTACTCTAAAGAGTGAGGAGACAATGGCTCCCATGCAATAAATATAGTCTCGTCCAAGGAGTAGATTATAATCCAGGGGTCCTTGGACTACCATTACGTTCATGTGAATGGTTTTCCCTCTCAATGTTATCGACACATTGGGAAGGATCCCTAATGGTCGACTGGTTCCTTTGTCAAAGCCTATTAGATTTCTCATCTCAGGCAAAAACGATGGCGAACCAAGCGCTTTCCAAGCAGTTGAGGAAAGGATATTGTTATGAAACCAGCTCAAGAAAAGATAGAAAAGATAGATCAACGCCTTAGAATTCAGCCTCTTCGAGGGGGCAACCTCCTTTACATTACATAAATGAACAATTCTTGGATGATAAAAATGAAAAACCTCCTTTCTATATATAGGAGTCTAAGGAGTCACAATATAATCCAGCCGACCTAACAATAATAATATAAAGCCACAAAAATAACAATAGAGGGATTCTATGGGGCACAGAAATAACAATATGGGGGTAATAGGGGCACAACAATATAAATAAGGGGTATAACTACAATAGTAATGGGGTAATCACTAGTATTATAGGGACCCAACATTACCCTCTCCTTCAAAAAAGTGTTGTCCTCAACGCTTGAGTAGTTCTGGATACTTCTGCATAAAATTCTCATCCTCCCATGTGGAATCTTCAGCAGATAAGTTCTTCCACTTGATAAGATACTCTGAAATTGATCGATTTCGTAGCTGTCGAGTTCTTGTTTCTGTGACTGCTTCCAGTTCCAATATAATTTTTCCTTCCTTGTCAAGTTCTGGCAATATTGTTTGAATTTGGAGCTTATCACCTATAACCTTCTTTAAACATGAAACATGGAAAACTGGGTGCAATCGAGAAGCTGCAGGAAGCTCCAATTTGTATGCCATAGTCCCAATCTTTTGCAACACCTTGTATGGACCATAATACTTTGGTGATAATTTATTATCCTTCTTAGCTTGCTTTAGGGACATTTGCTTATATGGTTGTAGCCGTAGGAATACCCAATCACCTACATCAAAACTTCTTTCACTGTGATGTTGATCTGCCTGTTGTTTCGTTCTATTTTGTGCCAACACGAGGTTATCTGTTATAGACATTTTTGTGCCTTACAGCATGAAGCATGAAATGTCCATAATCTAAGGGATCCAAAGTCCCTAAACATGTTGTTCCTACCCCTAGAGGAACAAGGTCAGCAAACCACAGCACTAAAAATCAGTTCTCCACCTGAAAACACTCAAAAACAAGCAATTTCGGGATCATGTCAACTGCTCCACTGAGCATCTGCGCTGAATGTCAACTGCCCCTCTCTGTACCTGCATTGAATATCAACTCCAACAAAGGCTACCTGCGCTGAGCGAGATTGGACAAGTGGCATAGTCATTCCTCAAGGTGTCAATGCCCAGGAAGCTTCCAAAATGACACTTGGATCAGGGAATTCGCCTAGTGATGAGTAAGAGGTTCTTAAACTCCAAGTGGAAGCAAGGATCTCCAAGTGGACTCAAGAACTGAAGAATAACTGAAGTGGGAGAGGACACTAGTCAGCTCTCAAGCTGACTCATCCTTTCTCCAAAACTCCTATATATAGAGCTCTCTCATGAGGTCTAGGGAGGCTGGAATTTTGTGAATGTAAGGAAGTGCTGTTGGTTTGAGTTTAGAGCTATTGGGTGATTGCTTTGAAGGAGGTGAAGAGGAGATTTCTTTCTGCTGGGAGGTGTTGCTGGATTGGACCTCTTATGGTTGTAACACTCCTTGAACTTTACTTCTTCCATTAATAAAGCATTTGAGGTTCTTCTATATGCATGTGTCTCAATGGTGTATTGTTATACTTGTGTATTTGATTTATTCTAATCCTTGAATCAATTATGAATGTATGCTTCTTGTAGTTTCCCTCTCTTGCCTTTTTGCAGGATCTTTTTGTAGCTGGGCCACTGAAAGAGCAAGGAGCTGGGAGCAAGCAGCAAGGAGAGAAGATTGGATCAATCATTAGCGAAAGACATCGGTTAGTGGATCCCTTTCCCCCTGTTTTACTTTCATAAAGAAGAAATCTTAGATAGCTTTGCTTCGGTTGTTGCTGAGGTACTCTCACCCTTAGAGTGGGATAGGGTCATTCCGTATTGGATACTTTTCCCTACAACAAATTGGTGACTCCACTGGGGATCGTATCTTGTTGGTTGCTTGTGTTTTTGCTATTCATTTCCTAAACACAGGGAGTACCGAATCGAACTACATTTGGATCTTTCAAATGCAAAGTAGAGGGCAGCTACTCTAGCTCAGTTTCTGGGCATGTTTATGATTTGAAGAGCTGATCCACAAGGACTCTGAACAGCTCTTAGTGATAGCTTTTCATCCTCCTAATTACCCTTTAGTGTGTACTTGATTGATAGCTTCTGATTTGGCCAAAAACTATGAATTTTTGAGCAATCTGTGACCCGGAAACCAAGAGAAACGCAAGTTTCTCTCTTCAGTGCAGGCACTGTGAAGGTAGTCTGCATTTCAGCGCAGTTCCCGAAGGGGCTACCTGCGTTGAATGTCAAACTGACAGTGTACTACCTGCGCTGAACCAGTCTTGCCTTGTGCTACTGGGGTTCCCTGCTGTTTCTTGCCCTGTTTTCATCCTTGTTTTTGCAGCCTGTTATCAGTCAATGTACCTATCTGAAACCAACTTTCCTTGCCACTATTCCGCCTCAGTTGTATAAAGAAATTGTGATTGTTCTTTGTGTATTTCTTACATCATTTGCAGTTTCCCATAACGAAAAGTGAAACTAGTCTTGTTGTGGCCTCTTAGATCTAGACCTGTGATAAGTGTCGTATTGATCTTAAGAGTTAGTTTGTTTGCTGTTCATAGCTGATTGAGCTTTTGCTTTCGTCATATGGTTTGAATTTATGTATTTCTAGTGTTGAAACAAGTAAATATTAAGGTGTCTTTTGATTTTGGACAAGCTTGTTTGCTTTCACTTGAAATTGAATTCAAAATTATACAACAACTTTCTTTTTGTAATACATCAACATTAAGAAAGAGAAAAGAAATACCTACATTGTGCATGTGCATTTTGACAGTTTGCATGTTGATTTAGGAGAAAGTGCATTAGTGTGTGCTCTATGATCTGTGTGAAAAGATGATGTCTTTCTTTTCCCTTAGTAGTTAAGATTTTCAAAGTTGAAAGATTGAAAAGCTTGCTTATCATCTTAGACTGCATTTAGGAAGTTGTTTTATACATCTCGTGGTGATCCATAAAGGCAAACTGCTAAACAAGATCAACTTAAAATGAATTGAATTTACATAACAACGCTTTGAAACATAACGCAAACACATAGAGGTCTAAGTTAGAGACGTGTTCCGGCGTCGTTAAACGTGATATCTTAGCGTTGAGTGGTTGGGTGATTCCTCCACGGTGAAGCGATAAGTATCAATACGGACTTGTGCTCCCACGTACCGTCGCGTATATATTGGGAGACCCCTATAGGAACAAAGCCTTTATCCATAGGAAGCCGTGTCGGCCGCCCTACTGATCGCAATGCAGTGAACACAGCATTCACGAAGATCGACCACCCGTACCGTAAAACGTATTCTGTGGTTTTGCGAAAGGTTTGGCACACCCTCTGCCTAGATCTCCAGAGCAGTTTCTTTTGGCCTTTTTCAAACTCTATAACTGAAAAAGTCCATCCGAGCATTTGTCACTTCGGGCTCGTTAAAACATCGAAGGAGACTAGAGTCATCTTTAGCTTTTTCTCGACTCTTAAAAAGTGAAAAAGCAAGTTGTGTCTAAAGCGTCGTTATAAAATTTATTTTAAACGGAACATAATCACCTCCTATTCCTGCGTTGATCTGTAAGTTGAGAACATGGAACGCCCCAACCAAGGAATTCCCCATGATGGAAATCCTAGTCCTTTCTCCTCTTGGGGAGAAGTTGGTGCGCCCCATATGGCCACATTGTCGCTTCCAGGACTGACAATTGGCCTGCCAATTTGGCTATTCTCAACCAATGTAGTTCAGAACACCATGGTTCCTGAACAGTCGAGTCAACAGTTAGATCGGTCTAGAGCTGCCCACCAGCCTTCTACTTCCTATAACTCTTCCTCCAATCCCTTATCTTCGCAAGGTAGAGCCGGCAAAAGCCAAGCTCCCATGGAGAAGAAGGAGAAGAAGAAGAGAGAGAAGAAGAAGAAGGAGCCTAAGGCGACTGGGGGCAAGCAAAAGACATCTGACAAAAATCCACACACAGCACAGACCGGGCCTAAATCCCCATGTGTCATATGTAGAGGAGACCACTTCCATAGAGATTGCCCCGGTATTCCCCGGATACTAAGGGACTGGTCCCCTCGTTTGCACAATTCGGGAGCATCAACCTCTGATAGCCATGTTGAATGCTTATCGTCAACCAGCGAAAGTGAAGGTTCAAGACAAAGAGGGGGAGTAAGATCCCCCTGCAGACTGTGTGAAGGCGATCACGCCATCCACCGTTGTCCCTTCTTAGACGAAGCGAAGAGAGTTTTGGAAGATCGTCCGGTTTCACCGTTGAGACTTCCTCCTGGATACAAAAAACTCATGCCAAGTCCTTCGTTGGTTGAAAATACAGCTGGCCTGCTCAAGTGGTTGGCTGAAGCGTCAGTCACTGAAAATGAACCTATTGAATCCAGACCGGACGAAAGTCCAAAGGTCGAAACGGCAGTTGACCCGGTTCTCCCTTCAGAAGTTTCATCTTCAAATGACACCGTCACTGAAGACTCATCTTCAAATGACACCCTCACTGAAGAGAATAAGGATGACACCATCCAGATTCTTTTCATCAACACAGACTCTGATGAGCATCAGGGCAATGCGCCCATTCCTTTATCGCAGGAAGGAACATCGTCAGGGTCATATCCAGCCGTATATTCGGTTCCACCACCAAGCAACCTAGTTGTATCCTTTGATTGGAATCAACTAGGCAGACCCCGGTTGCCAGCCAGTATACCATTCAGAATCATAGTCCAAATCTACAGAATGGTAATGGCTGGCACTATCATTGATGAAGGGGCATCTGTGAGTATCCTTTCCTCTATTGCTTGGAAAGCACTGGGTTCCCCGGCGCTTTTGCCTGAGATAAGAAATCTCTCGGGTTTCGACAAAGGAACCAGTCGACCATTAGGGATCCTCCCCAATGTGCCTGTTACATTGAAAGGGAAGACCGTTCAAATGAACGTGATGGTCGTTCAAGGACCCTTGGATTATAACCTACTCCTTGGACGAGACTATATATATTGCATGGGAGCAATAGTCTCCTCACTCTTTAGAGTAATGTGTTTTCCACACGAAGGAAGAATGGTCAAGCTCGTAGACCAACTTTCATTTCCGGGATCACGCATCGCAAATAGTCAAATACCAACCCTGAATGGTCTATTCAATCAAGAAATGTCTCCACCCCCAGTCCTTCTTCCCGATGAGTGCGAGTGATTCGGAAAAATAGGGCTGGAACCCAGGGGGCATGCATCCTGGTCTGCTTTAGGCAGAGAAAACCTCGGATATAAGGTAGAATTTCCGCGGGAGAATATGACTAGTCCGTACCCCGTCCGAAGAGGAGAGAGGGTTGTTCTAGATTCTTTTGTCAAGGTTATGTGAGTGGAATAATCTGCTTTTCATTCACCGTTGTCTATTTAGGTAGACATCGCCGAAGAAATGTTTTTGTTTGAAGAAGTTAACAAAACAATCTTTGGGTAACCAGAAAGAGGTAAGCCTCACCCGTTAAAACAAATGTTTTGGCGGATAAGTAGGGGCAACCTTGAAATTGTACTTTATACCTGGGGGCATGCAACCTTTTGGAGTGCAAGCAAGGGACGACTATTTATTTTTTTAAATTTTTAGGTCCTCCCTTTAAACCTGTAGGTCTAACCCTTTAAACTCGTAGGATTAGCCGTTTCCGAACTTGCATAAAGAAAGGATATGGAGCATAGCTTCGTGAGATAAAGCTCCATAAAAAATAGCTATCTCACAGGAGACATTCTTATCTTATGACTGGTATATCGAGCAGTTTTAGCACATAGTTCATGCTCGTTAAAAAATAAACGCAAGATCCGAGCAGTTTTAGCACATAGTTCATGCTCGTTAAAAAATAAACATAAGATTGTGAGCAGGCTTTCCCTTAGAGTTCAAGCTCATCCAGAAAAAATGAACCAGTAAATAACCATTGTGATCGTAAATTCATCAGCCATAAAAAGCCTTGGTCGTGTTTGCACCTGTCACTTCCATCGTCATTTGGCCGATCGTTCACCTCCATTTGAGTGTTTACCTCTTTTGAGAAACAGCTGCGAAGAGTGATTTCACCTAGCCATCCTTGTGACACTGCCGTGATTGGAAAATTCCAACCTGTACCTGGAATCTGTTGCTATCCCTGTTCATCACTCGTTCCTCAAAAGACGACTCTTCTTTGAGCTCTTTTCATCTGACTCATAAAATATGAAAAGTTCGCCGAGTTTTGGCCTTCCAGCTCGTTAAACGACCGAAAGAGCTATCCCTCCTCTAGATTTTAATCTTTTTGGACCTGAGGGATTATTACACAAAAAGATCTAGCGCTTGTTTTGTTCGGCTCGTTAAAAGTACCGAAAACTCATCCCTTCTGTATTGTTTTATACTTTTTCGGACTTAAGGGATTAGATGACGAAAAAGGAATTTTGGAGTTAACTTTCTGTACCTTTTCAGACTCTCTAAAAATGAAAAGGACCAAGTTTTCCTTGTCGTTAGACTCGTTAAAATGATTAAATAGCGACAAACTTGTCTTTAGACGAGAACGAGTTTCCCTATCGCTAGGCTCGTTAAAACATAGCGATGGGCTTGCCCGAAGGGCAGGTTATAGAAAAAGCATATGTTATCCTCCTCAAGCTTGACAAAAATAAAGAGGTACTGGTCAGAAATGACTGGGGAAAAGTTGGGAGAACCTCAAAGCTTTAATGGTAGCAAGTCGCTCTTGAACATGACACTTTTCCTCCGTACCACATCGGGTTGGGTTGTTTCATTCACCGGTCTCATCACCATGGTCTTCGCCAAACCATCCACATTTGGGGTAATGCTACCGATCCATCGCATCAGCGTCGTTATATGTTCAAGAGATGTCGTTCAGAAAGAGTCAACCGTGTCCCATCCACTACCATACATTATCCTTCATCCATGACCGCCACCCTGAATCATATGTCACAGATTGTTTTCACCTCCACTAAAATCATTAGCTCCGTTCCGTGTCACTGATGTGGGATTCATTAAGGCCCTCCTTTGGCGGATCGCTTCTTGTCGACTTCAGCTCATTATCCAAGAAGTTGATCTAGGAACAACCCCTTCAGTACTTTGAAGCTTGCATGCCTCAATGGCAAGTTTCTCACTTCCGGCGACAGGTATACATCAATGACCTTCGACCAGAAGATTTTGCGTGGTGTTCGACGCCAAGTCCTTTATTCACATCACGTGAATTGTACTGCAGTACCTTGAGGGTCATTATCATTATCGGTGATTCCTCTCGTGCTTGTTAACGGTTTACATCATTGACCGGTAATCAAGCGATGTCTTTCCATGTTCGACTTCAGCGCAGTTCTCACATGGATCGACTTGTACTTAGAGTGAAGATCGAACGAGTTTGAAGACCCCGGATCTAGTTTCATCCATCCGGGCTGCGATATATATTCAGGAGATATAAAGACATTTGTCGTGTACATCATTGCAGCAGATGATCATCCTACTCAAAGGATGATAATTTCAGCAGAGAATTATCAGTCTACCATCAGACGATCGTCTGTTCTATGTACCAAAATGAATTTATAAAGCTAAGCATGGGAATGCCCACCTCAGCTAGATCATGAAAGCAGAATGAAAACTAATGTATTGTATTGTATTTTATTACAGGTCACCTCTCAGCGATTGAATGAACTTCGGATCCTCCTGATAAAGCATTTCACCCGATAAACGACCTCATACTTTAGGGGGCAACTGTTATAGACATTTTTGTGCCTTACAGCATGAAGCATGAAATGTCCATAATCTAAGGGATCCAAAGTCCCTAAACATGTTGTTCCTACCCCTAGAGGAACAAGGTCAGCAAACCACAGCACTAAAAATCAGTTCTCCACCTGAAAAACTCAAAAACAAGCAATTTCGGGATCATGTCAACTGCTCCACTGAGCATCTGCGCTGAATGTCAACTGCCCCTCTCTGTACCTGCGTTGAATATCAACTCCAACAAAGGCTACCTGCGCTGAGTGAGATTGGACAAGTGGCACAGTCATTCCTCAAGGTGTCAATGCCCAGGAAGCTTCCAAAATGACACTTGGATCATGGAATTCGCCTAGTGATGAGTAAGAGGTTCTTAAACTCCAAGTGGAAGCAAGGATCTCCAAGTGGACTCAAGAACTGAAGAATAACTGAAGTGGGAGAGGACACTAGTTAGCTCTCAAGCTGACTCATCCTTTCTCCAAAACTCCTATATATAGAGCTCTCTCATGAGGTCTAGGGAGGCTGGAATTTTGTGAATGTAAGGAAGTGCTGTTGGTTTGAGTTTAGAGCTATTGGGTGATTGCTTTGAAGGAGGTGAAGAGGAGATTTCTTTCTGTTGGGAGGTGTTGCTGGATTGGACCTCTTATGGTTGTAACACTCCTTGAACTTTACTTCTTCCATTAATAAAGCATTTGAGGTTCTTCTATATGCATGTGTCTGAATGGTGTATTGTTATACTTGTGTATTTGATTTATTCTAATCCTTGAATCAATTATGAATGTATGCTTCTTGTAGTTTCCCTCTCTTGCCTTTTTGCAGGATCTTTTTGTAGCTGGGCCAGTGACAGAGCAAGGAGCTGGGAGCAAGCAGCAAGGAGAGAAGATTGGATCAATCATTAGCGAAAGACATCGGTTAGTGGATCCCTTTCTCCCCTGTTTTACTTTCATAAAGAAGAAATCTTAGATAGCTTTGCTTTGCTTGTTGCTGAGGTACTATCACCCTTAGAGTGGGATAGGGTCATTCCGTATTGGATACTTTTCCCTACAACATTATCCTTTAAGAGTTGGAGGACTTGTTGTTGATGTTCGATGTGATGTTCCATTGCCTGAACCTTAGAATTTTCTCTTAAATATGATGTGATGGATGGTGGTTGATACCCATAAAGTGCCATAAATGGGGTCATTTTTGTTGCTGTATGGAAGGAAGTGTTATACCACCATTCAGCCAGAGGCAACCATTTGACCCATTGTGTCTGTTTATCAGATACAAAGCAACGAAGATATCCTTCCAAACATTTGTTTACTATCTCAGTTTGCCCATCAGATTGAGGATGATAAGATGAGCTATGAGCTAACTGAGTACCAAGACAAGAAAATAATTCTGTCCAAAAATTTCCAGTGAAAATGGGATCTCTGTCACTTACAATAATCTTTGGGTTTCCATGTAGCTTTTGAACTGTTTCCATAAATGCAGTAGAAACTGTACTGGCTTTACATGGATGTGATAATGCACAAAAGTGTGCATACTTGGTAAGTCTGTCAACTACCACCATGATGACACTCTTTCCCTCAGACTTGGGTAAACCTGTGATAAAATCCATTGAAACCTCCTCCCAACGTTGGCTTGGAATGGATAAAGGTTGTAATAGACCCGGTGTCTTAATTGTTTCAACTTTATTTTGTTGGAAAACCAAACATTCTGCCACAAACTTTTGAATATCTGATTTAAGGCCATCCCAAAAAAATTCCTTCTTAACCCTGTGGTAAGTTTTTAAAAATCCTGAGTGCCCTCCTAAGGGAGAAGTGTGCAATTCCATAAGAATCTTTTGTTTTAGCTAGGAATTCTTACAGAGGTATAAGCGATCTTTGTACCATAACGAATCATTTTGCCAGCTAAATGTATCAGAAGTACTGGAATCTTGTTGTAGCTTTCGAATAAGTGCCCACACTTCTTCGTCATTCTTCCATTCCTCCCTTGCTTCGTTTATCCAATCTGGTTGGATAATAGAAATGGCACACAACAATGCTTCCACATCCTCATCCTTTCTTGAGAGTGCATCTGCCACCACATTTTGCTTCCCTTTTTTGTAGATGATTTCAAAGTCATAACCCAACATCTTTGTGACCCACTTTTGTTGCTCTTCAGAGGATAATCTTTGTTCTAAAAAGTATTTAAGGCTATCATGATCCCTTTTTACTTTGAAGTGTATTCCCATTAGGTAGGGTCGCCATTTCTTAAGTGCATGGAGTATTGCCAACATTTCCTTCTCATAAATAGCTTTGCTTAAAAACTTTCCCTTGATTGGACAACTTTCAAAAGCAATGGGTCTTTCATCTTGCATTAGAACAACACCAATTCCATTTCCTGAAGCATCACATTCCACAATAAAGGTTTTTGTGAAGTCCGGTGTAGCTAAGACCGGTGCTTGGCACATTGCCTCTTTAAGATGTTCAAAGGCCTTTGTTGCTTCCGGAGTCCATGAAAATGAATCTTTCTTCAATAATGTTGTTAGAGGTGCTGCTATTCTCCCATAATTCTTAACAAACTTGCGATAATACCTGTCAACCCAAGAAATCCTCGCAGATGCTTTATGGATGTGGGGATTTTCCATTCCTTAATGGCTTTAATTTTGCTAGGGTCTACCTTAACTCCTTCATGAGATACAATATGACCCAAATATTCCACCTCCTGGACTCCAAAGAAACATTTGGATCTTTTTTCATATAATTGTTTCTCCTCCAATAGTTGTAGCACCCTATCAACATGTTCAACATGATCCTTCCAAGACTTGCTGTAGATTAGTATATCATCAAAAAATACTAACACAAATTTTCTAAGGAATGGTTTGAAAATTGAATTCATCAAACCTTGAAATGTTGAAGGTGCATTGGTAAGGCCAAAAGGCATGACCAAAAATTCATAATGACCCTCATGAGTTCTAAATGCCATTTTCAGAATGTCTTCAATCTTCATTCTGATTTGATGATATCCCGAACGAAGATCCAACTTGGTGAAGTAAATTGATCCATGCAATTCATCCAGTAATTCATCAATAACAGGAATGGGGAACTTATCTTTAATAGTGAGCTTGTTGAGCTCCCTATAATCTGGACACATGCGCCATGATCCATCCTTCTTGTGCACCAATACTACTGGAGCTGAGAAAGAACTTTGACTCGGTTGAATTATACCAGCCTCTAGCATTTCTGCAACCATACGTTCAATTTCACTTTTTTGGACATAGGGATATCTGTACGGCCTGATGTTTGGAGGAACACTTCCTGGAATCAGATGAATAGCATGATCATGATCACGCATAGGTGGGAGACCCTTGGGAGTCTCAAATACCTTGGAATGATTGTCCAGGACTTTTTGGAGCTCTGGAGAAATAGATGATTCCAATGTGGAAACATCTAGCGAGCATAATTGTGCAATTACACCTCTTTGCTCCTTTTTTAGAAGCTTTGTCATACCATGAGAGCTGATTATATTTCTTGGTTTCCCTGCAATACCCCTTAATTCAACTTCCTTTCCTTCCATAGAAAATTTGATGAAAAGTTCTTGAAAATTAAAAGCTATTGTACCCAAGGATTGTAGCCATTGGACTCCTAGTACAACATCCGCACCTCCCATTGGAATGGAAAGCATTGGGCTAGTCAATACATATTCTCCCATGGATAGCTTGATATTATGGCACTTTCCAGAGCAATTTATTGTTCCTCCATTTGCAATCATCACTTGACACTCTGGTGCTGGATATAAGAAGCAATTCAATTCTTTTGCTACCCTACAATGAATAAAATTGTGGGTGCTTCCTGAATCAATCAACGCTATTACCTTTTTCTTATTGATTTGTCCTTCTATCTTGATGGTTTGAGGAGTGGTAATTCCTGCCAATGCATTACAAGATATGGTCAGATTTATTTGTTCTTCATCTAGGCTTTGTTCCTGGAGTATATCTTCTTCTTTTGACCTTTCTTGCTCCTTTTCTTCTTCCTCTTCACAATCTATGTAAAATAATTTCTTCTCAGCACACTTATGACCTTTAGTGTATTTGCTATCACAACTGTAACAAAGCCCTTTTGCTCTTTTTTCTTCCAATTGTTGTGGTGTCAACCTTATAGTTTGTGGAAGACTAGGGGAAGCAACACTTCCGTCTTTATAGTTGTGAGTGGTATGCTTCCTGGTTGCCATAATTTTGCTTTCCATTTTTCTTGCTAACCTGAATGCCTTCTCTAATGAATCAGGTTCCCAAAGGCGAACATCATGTTGGATATTATCCTTTAAAGACCCTATGAACACATCAATCCTATGCTCCTCTGGAATATCTTTTACCCTTATGTTCAATTTTTGGAACTCCTCAATGTGCTCCATTACTGAACCCTTTTGTTTGAGACTTATCAATTGGCTAAAAAAAGTGTTGCTTTTTGTATCTTCATAATGTGCTATCAATTCTTCCGTAAAAATTGCCCAAGTAATAAATTGTTTACGAGAACAAAGCCATTGATACCATACAAATTGATTTGGTTCCAAATATACAGTTTCCATACGTACCTTTTGTGTGTTTTGCACATTATTGAGATCGAAGAATTGCTCCATTTGTAATATCCATGTGGCGGGATCCTTGCCATCAAACTTCCTCATATCTATTTTTGGAATATGGTGATTCTTCGATCCAACATTCGCATCTATGGAATCATGATTAACATTTCTTTTGTTCTCATCATGAGTTTCCTTTACTACCTTGTCACCATTAGTGACCCTTTCTTGTAGCAACTTCTTCAATTCTTCCATGTCTGTCTTCAAATCTATCTTCAAATCTACCATGTCTCTCTTCAAATCTGTCTTCGACTCATCCATCTTAGCTTCCATGCCCTTTATCTTAGATTCCACACCATTTACCTTAGATTCCACGCCACTTATCTTAGCTTCCACGCCATTTATCTTAGCATCTGTTAACTTTTGTGAGCATGACATTTGTTGCACTTGTTCTTGTAATTTTGATATATCATGTAGCATTTCTTCCTCTTCTTCATGAGTCATGCTAGAGATTTCAGGTTCCTTACTAGGTGTTTGCATTTTCTTTCCTCGGGGCATCAGTTACCGATAATAATGCTTTACTATGCCCTTTGAATTCCGTTAAACCAAGCTTACACAAAAATTTAAAAAAAAACTACACACCTTTTTTCACTTTATAGAAGTCTGATATTGAATCTGATGTATCTCTATAATTTCGGATCATCTAGTTCTGAAATTGCTACCTGTAGTAGCCTTCTGCGTCCTCTTTCCAATGCCACAAGTTTGAGCCAAATTGGATTCTCCAAGGAAGCGTTATGTGAAATCTCCCACAGTGACTTGCTTTTAGACTGGTTCAGTAGAGGGAACTTGTACGACGTGCCACGAGTCACAGTTTCAACCTTTGAATCTGAAACACACACACAAGAAACTACAGTCTGTCCTCTTTCTATACCTTCTTACTAAATTTCAATCTGATCCCCAGAGAGAAAGTTATGACGATTTTCCCCAGGTCACCTGTTTTGAATGTAATTCAGGAGTCTGCAAAAAGACCAACTTCCTTAGATCATATCTCCGCAAATATCGCGCGAAAAGTTCTGAAATTCAGACCCAAGGTTTAGCGCGATTTCTTCTCAAATGGGGTTTTTTTGCAACTTTTGAAACGTCACAAAAAAAAAGTTATAGTGAAAATTCCATGATGACCTATTTGGAGCAGCGAAACCCTAGAATCCAAAGCTCTGATACCAAATGTTATGAAACCAGCTCAAGAAAAGATAGAAAAGATAGATCAACGCCTTAGAATTCAGCCTCTTCGAGGGGGAAACCTCCTTTACATTACATAAATGAACAATTCTTGGATGATAAAAATGACAAAACCTCCTTTCTATATATAGGAGTCTAAGGAGTCACAATATAATCCAGCCGACCTAACAATAATAATATAAAGCCACAAAAATAACAATAGAGGGATTCTATGGGGCACAGAAATAACAATATGGGGGTAATAGGGGCACAACAATATAAATAAGGGGTATAACTACAATAGTAATGGGGTAATCACTAGTATTATAGGGACCCAATAGATACTCACAGAAGCCCCTTCATCTATGATGGTACCGGCCATGACCATTCTATATATTTGAGCAATGATTCGAAATGGTACACTAGCTGGTAAACGGGGTCTGCCTAGTAGGTTCCAATCAAAGGAAACAACTAGGTTGATTGGAGGTGGGACTGAATAGATGGTTGGATATGACTCTGACGAACTTCCTTCCTGCAGTAAAGGAACGGGTAGACTGCCCCCATGTTCATCGGAGTCTATGCTGACGAAGAGAATTTGAACGGTTTCGTTATTGTTCTCTTTAGTGACTGTATCATCTGAAGGCAAGACCGGGTCAACTGCCGCCTCGACCTTTTGACTTTCGTCTGGTGTGGATTCAGGTGGTTTATCTTCAATGATAGACGCTTCGGCCGACCACAAGGGCGTGTCAGCCGGATTTTCAACTAGTGAGGGACTCGGCAAGAGCTTCTTATATCCAGGAGGGAGTCGTAATGGTGAAACCGGACGGTCATCAAAAACTCTTTTAGCCTCGTCTAAGAAGGGACAACGGTGGACGGTGTGATCACATTCACACAATTTACAAGGAAATTTACATCTTCCTTTTTGTCCAAGGGCTTCACTTTCACTAGTTGACGGTGTATTTTCAACATGATCATCGGAGGTTGACGACACCGAATTGTGCAAATGAGGAGACCAGTCCCTTAGGATCCGGGGGATGCAAGGAGAATCTCGGTGATAGTGGTCTCCTTTGCAAATGACACATGGCGATTTAGGCCTGGACGATGCAGTGTGTGGATTTTCGCTAGACGATACTTGGTTGCCCCTTTTTGCCTTTGGCTCCTTCTTCTTCTTCTCTTTCTTCTTCTTCTCCTTCTTCTTCTCGGTTACTTGATTTTTGGCTTTACCAACTTCATCAAGCGAAGAGGAAGGAGGAGAGGAATAATTGGACGAAGTAGAGGGTTAGGGGGTAACTCTGGCATCGTTTAGTTGCTGACTTGATTGTTTAGGAATCACGGTGTTCTGAATGACAGAAGTTGAGAAGAGCCATACGGGCAAGCCGATTGTCAATCCTGGAAGTGACAATGTGGCCATATGGGGCACACCAACATCTCCCCAAGAGGAGAAGGGACTAGGATTTCCTCCAAGGGGAACTCCTTGGTTGTTGGGCTCCATTTTTCTCAACCTAAGACCAACATAGGAAAGGTGATATTTATTCCGATTAAAATAAATTTTAGACGCTTTGACAGAACTTGCTTTTTCAATTTTTAAGAGTTGAGAAAAAACAAAAGATGACTCTAGTCGCCTTCGATTTTTAATGAGCCTGAAGTGAAAAGTGCTCAGATGGATCTTTTCCTTTAAGGAGTCTGAAAAGGAACGAAAGGGATTGCTCTGGAAATCTAGACAGAGGGATTACCAAACCAATTGCAAAACTGCAGAATACTTTTTACGGTACGGCAGTCAATCTTCCCAAATGTTGTGTTCAGTGCATTGCGATCGATAGGGCGGCAGACACGACTTCCTATGTATAAAGGATAAAGCCTATTGTGGTCTCCCAATATATACTCGACAGTACGTGGGAGCACAAGTCCGTACTGGCACTTATCGTCTCAAAGTGGAGGAATCACCCAACCAGCAATGAAAACAACAGTTACCAGGCTTTACGACGCCAGAATACGTCTCTAGCCTAGACTTCTAAATGTTGTGCGTTAGGTTCCAAAGCGTTTTTAGATTCATTAAATTTATTTTACAGTTGATCTTGCTTAATAAATTTTCCTTTCAGGTTCACCGTGTGATGTAGATGTACAATTCCTAAAATGCAATCTAAGATGATAAACAGTCGTTTAATCTTCTTTTTGCAATGAAAATCCTAGCTACTAAGGAAAGAGAGATGGCGTTCTTTCAACAAAGAGCAGAGAGCACACACTATATGCACTATCCTAAATCAAACCAACAAACAGTCTAAATGAAAATGCACATGCATGTATTTGTTTTCAGCCTTCTTAATGTGTGAATGATAAAAAGAAAGCTAAGCGCAAATCTGAATTATTTTTCAAAGCGACATGACTAACAAGTTTCTTTTCAAGACAAAATGAAGACAATGACGACACTTTGTGATTTGGAATTGAAAACTTGCTTTCGACACTTGAAAAAATACTAATTCAAATCAAATACAAGAGTAACAATGTAATCGACTATCAAGAACAATCAGATTCTCTTCTATGACTGAAAACGACACTTGCGACACTTTCAAATCAAGAAACGACAGTATGATTACGCTACTTCTTTGTAAAGGAGAACTGAAAATGACTCAAAATACATAAAAACATTTACATTTCTTTACACAATGGAGGTGGAATAATGGCAAGGAAGGGGGTTTCAACAGAGGTGTACTGACTACAGGCAGCAAAACTCCTAAATAGAGCTGAAAAGAGTGAACACAGAAACCAAATCTAGGAGCAGGAAAGGCCCTGTCTGATCAGCGCACCTGTAACATAGTGAAACAGAGATGCAGCGCACCTACTACACTCGGGAAGTGTGATGCATCTGGGATTCACAGAAGAGATAGTGCACTGGACCAGGGACGAGACTTTAACTGGGTTCCAGGTCATAGTTTGCAGTTCAGTTAAGGGATTTAGGCCGAGCAAGTGGTAATCAGTAAATCAATCACAGAGGTAGATCTAAAGAGGTTACTAGAGCCACCACAAGGGCAATTAGAGAGCTTGTAAATCAATTGTTCAATTCATAAACAAAACCCGGAGATAGACTGAAGCAGCATTGATCTACTTTGCACTTGCATAGCAAATGCAGTTCGAAGGCTAGCTGGCTTGACTTCAGGCTCCGTCTGTAAGTTTATAAAGTAAACAAATGTAGATAAACAAACAATCTATTCATTCCCCAGTGGAGTCGCCATTTTGTTATCGGGAAATCTAGTGTCTATGCAGAGCTGCTAGTCCCACTAAGGCTGGTAGCTACCTTAGAAACAAACAAACTAAAACTACTTTCGTTTTCCTTTATGAGAAATAGATAAGAGGGGAATAAAGGAGACCAGCCTCTGTCTTGCACTTGGTTCCTTTCTTGATTCCTCTCTCTTTTGATGGATCTTTGCCACTCGATTCCTCGTCTACCCAGCTTCAAAGAGCACCTGTAGAATCAAAGCAGCATAACACTATCCAAGAACATAGATCTATTATCATAAACAATATAGGACTAGATATATATTGACGACACAAATGTATATAACATCAATCATACAAGAATGTGGAGGAAAACTTGAATAGCTTTATTGATAATCAAGAAAGATCAAAGAGGATTACAACCAATTGTTCTGACCCAGCATCATCCTCTCAACAAGAAAGCCCTTCTTCACCTCATGAAAAGCTTAGATCACCCAACACTATGATGTTGCACCAAGAAACCAGCAGCACTTTCTTACAAGATACAAAATTCCAGCCTCTGGATCTCTGGGATGAGGGATCCATATATAGATGTTTGCAAGGGGGGTGAGTTAGCTTTTGATATTTGATTAGTTTCCTCTCTCTGATAGTTCTTGATTCCACTTGGAGATTGATGATCTCTTACTCATCCCTGGGCGAATGCAGAGAGGCAAGTGTCATAGGAGAAGTTTCTAGAAGATTCTATGCTCCTCCACCTTGCAGATTGACCCTGCCATTTGTCCACTCTCACCCATCGCACCCCATAGAAGGGCTTTCCAAGATGCATCACACCTCACATGAGTATTTAGGTGGGATGCAGCGCACTTTGACCATGGAGCAGGTGAGATGGTTTAGTTTTGACCAGTTCTGAGCAGTTTTTCATGGAGAACTTCTAGGAGAAGATGTAATCAGTTGACCTTGTTCTTTTAGAGGTTGGAACAACACTTTTAGGGACTTAAGAGCCCTTGGTTTATGGACATTTATGATTGGGGTTGCAATGACCAAAAATGTCTATAACACATAGGAAGCCAAGTTTTCCACCTTGTAAACGTGATACACCAAACAAAACATTCGGGGAGATTGCCTGCCTATACTTCTCGGTTCGTCGGGAGGTATTCTGCAGTTCATGGTTACTTGGTAATCCTTTTTGCCTATATTATCCTGAGCAGTCATTTTGATCTTTTTGACTCCCTAAATATAAAAGATCATCCGAGCACTTGTCCTTTCGATCTTGTTTCAAACTGAAAGTGATAGAGTCACCTTTTCTTCTTTCTCGACTCTTAAAACATGAAAGAGCACCAGTTTTTTTTGCATCTTAAAAAATTGTTGCCCACAATCATATAACATTCCCGTTAGTCTTTTTCTAGACCAGATCATGAGTATACCTTTAAATACATTTTAAAGCCTTGGAATCAATCTCTCTCTTTTGGTTAATTTGAGACAAAATCATCATGGCTGAACCATCAGGTTTTCCTAGTTCCTCTTCATCTCCTCGGTCTGAAAGATCGTTTGAGGAGCCTTTTCCTGAATTGTCATAGCCACTTGAGGACCAAGGTGTTGAACTTGGAATTGTTCTGAGCATTCAACCTGTTATCACCAAAATCTGACCCTGATAGGCTACTGATCAAGTAGACCCTGAGTAACTCTTTCAAACTAATCTTTTGGTTGAGGCTTAGCCTCCTCACCTTGAGAGGGCTCTCTCAATAGGTTTAGGATTTTTTATTAATGATTAGATGGATAACTCTAGAAATAAAAATGAACAAAAATGTATAACTGGTTGAATCAAATATTTAGAAAACATCTATTGGGCTATGGAGTTAGTATGGTCTTCAACAAAACAACATAATCAGCTTAACATAGAAGTCAAGGCACTTGGAGTTTAGGTTTATAAGTGAAACAATAACACGGTGAATAAACACAGTTTACAAGCATGTGAAGGAAGTTAAAGCATTTTTCACTGAATTCTAAGTAACACATGCACATACCATTGCAAATAAGTAATTGAAAAAGGCCATATAAATATCAAACACATGAACCCCTTGTGAATCTTGAGTAGTAAAACTAATCTTTGTATTAAGTTTGAGAAATAAAACAGTCTCCCCTATAACACAACTTCTTTTGCTAGTAATATTGCCAACCATGTGTACATCGAAGTTTACATTACTTATAGGCATCTAGCCTTTACAAAAAGTTTGCTAAGTGGCTAGACCATTAGAATTTACAACTGACACCAAATCTAACTACTAACTAGATTCATAAAACTAGGACTGACACCTATTCGACTTAAGAGTTAGAGTCCTACTATGACTCAAACACCTAATTATTACATTTAAACCAAACTGATCCAAATATTCCTCGAAAGGAATACTATATTTTAACCATGCTGGACATCAACCAAACATTAATATTCTGACTTCCTTCATGAAGTTACTCTGCTTATCATTAAGGAGATATCAGTTTGATGACCTGGCACATGTAGACTAGTGTCTTCAAACTCTTCCTTTAACTGAATATCTCCACTTGTCAATTGACTGATCTGATACTCTTTGTCATGCACTGATACTCTTTGTTTGTTGATGTGGAACTACTTTAAACATGTTTAACCTTTCTCCCTCTACCCAATATTAATGATGAAATCTAACCTTGTTGTCAAAACTCTATTTTGAGCTACAAAAATAGTCTGTTCTCGTAGTGAAGCTTTTATACCACTGTAAAACACTTCTTTGACCATTCTTTCTTCTACTTTTCAATCTGAGTCTTCATCTGTGATCTTAATATTTCCATCAGCAACACCAAAATTTGAAAACCAGTAGCCTTTACCTCCCAAATACATGCATAAAATGCCCAAAATTCACCTTCAACAGTTTCGTAGCGTGCTACGAAACTGTTGTGTATGCTCCTTTTAACACAGTTTTCAGAAATTTACAGTTTGAAGATATTTAAAATTATTCAAGGATTGGTGTCAAAATCAAAAAGCATAACAAATTGACCTTTAAAAGTGTTTTTCCTCAAAATTTGGTGTTCACCTTAATGAAACACTGACCTATAAATTTATTATTTTCTGCACTATTTTTATCTAAAAAATAGGTGTTGAGACAGAGCATATATCTTTTGATCCCTGATAGTTGTTACAAAAATGGAGGAGGTTTTTGTAGATAATAATGTTTAGAAGAAAAACATCTATCAATTTTTTGAAAACTAGCTTCAGATGTTCGAAATCTGCATTATAAAATTATGTATAAAACGAGAAAAAATTCAGAATTCTGAAAATAGGTCTCAAAGGAAACTTCGAATATCCAAATTGGTAGCACCTAGGAGAAATTCGAAAGAGGTTTTTGTTCCTTGTTATGTTCTTAGAAAAAAGCTCCTTCAAATGTTTGAACTCATCTTCATTTGCCTGAAAATTCCTTTTGAAACGAACAACTCAAAATAGTCCAAGAAACACACAAATCCCCTTGCAGCTCCTAGTAGAAATACATGTAACCTATCTGGATGAAAACTTGTGTGAAGCTGAGGTTGTGCATGATCAGTTAAAGATCTATAGGCTCCTATCAAAACACATAACCTTCTTTTTATGCTTTCATCTTCATGGAAATTTCCCTTTATAACCCAAACTGACCTCTTAAAAATATGACAACTGTAAAGAACTATTTGGACAACAAGCTGTTTTTCACAAAGTTAACTTTTCAAAGGTGACAGCTGACTGATCTTGTGTCATTTATTTAACTTCAGCTATCTTTTCCTTAGATTGAGGAGTCTCAAGAATAACCACTAATGCTTTACTCACTTGCTCTTTCACCTGCTTTCTAGGTTTGAGCTTAACAAATCTTTTTGACCTGGTCATTACAGGCTTACTGATTTCTGCTAGTGGAGTTTATTTAGCCTTAGGGTTAATCCATGTATCTTTATTTTCCATTCCAAAACCACATAAAAACAAAAATGAAGACCATTCTCTGTTGATCCATGACCTAACTATCCAGAAACTATCTTTGAACAACATGTGTAAAACTGGAAAATTTTGATTTCTGAAAATATGGCTTCAAAGAAAGCCTCGTTTCTCTCAACTGGTAACACTTTTGAGGCATGTGAGATAGGTTATTGTATCTGGAGATTTTATGAAGAGAAACCTCTTTCATAATTCTAAAAAACTTTTTCATTTGGCTAGAAACTGATCATAAAGTGAACTACTAAAACCAGAAAACATAGTTTTTGTCTCAATGACTTTCAACAGTTTCGTAGCGCAAGTTGAGTCATCAATTTCGCCCAACTCATAATTAATTTAAGGAAATTGAGAGAGGTTTTTTTAGGTAAATATGTTATGAATAAAAACCTCTTTCCGTTTTCAAAAATTAGTTTTCAATTGCTCATTCACCCCCTTGGAAGTTGACTACTAAAAACAGAAAAACAGGGTTTTTGCCTTATAGTGCTCTACGAAATTAGCTTGTTTTCATAGCGCAAATCACCTTTTTTGAACTAGCTGCACTACGAAACTACAGATTACTGTATGATTGCAAAAAATTAACCCTAAAATTAATGGAATGACTTCTAAATGGAAAATGTGACCTATTTGACCATGAAGTGAACCTAAAGGACTTTATTTGGAAATGAAAAATGACATTTTAAGACTTCAAACCCTATCACTTACCCTTTTATCAAGACTAAAATGACCTTTAGACCTTCTTGAAATCATGAGCAAAAGTAGAGTTGACACAATGATGCTTTGAGAATTTTTGGGTGATAAAACAACCTTTATCATCTCGTCCCCCTCCTCCCTCAGATACTGGGTCACTTTCTGACATTGGCCCGGAATCTCTGAATAATCACATATAGATTCCCGAGAGTCTGCTGAATTCTGAAGATCAACTTGGACTAGTTATTTATCCTCCAAATCCTTTGTTCAATCCTGTTGTGATATCGCCGCAGCATCCATACAGTTTGTACGATTAACTGGGTATTCCTTTGGAATTATCCCCTCGAACATCTTCGGTAGTCCGTCGTCGCCTGTTTTTGCCCATGGAATTAGAAGGAAAAATCCCAATCTCTTGTCTAGGTCACTCGAAGGTTTCCACTCCATGCACAGTCTAGGAGCAGGAATATAATTTCCCTCCTGAAGGTTTGCCTTACATGGGAAGCATTCCAACTAATGTTCATTCTGAGTTACTGCGTAATTACGTGACTTTAGCTCAGTTGGTTTCAGTTACACCTACTTCCTCATCACTATATCACAACCCTATCTGGTCATCTGGTGTTATGCCTACCTCAGGTTTGTTCATTCAGAACCTGACATCCCAACTGATGGTGCATTCTGCAGTTACTTCAGTTCCGGTGCAACCCACCATTCTGAATCCTCTTATTTCGTCAATCCAAGTAACGTGTCTGGTTCAACTGATGGTCTCGAGTCATGTCTCTATCAATTCTTGGATCCCTCTAGTAAGTGGACAAGTTGTGCCACTGCCTGGGGGCCACAGTCTGAATGTTTCTATGATATCTGGAAAAACCAATGTGAGTGGCTCACAAGCTCACATGGTTGGAATGAACCAACCCTCTTCGAGTAACATTCTAAACCCTGTTGGTCTAGATGGATCAAGTAATTTCCAGTACCAATAGTCAAACCTTGTTAGTCCATTTCGGTCAAGTAACATCCAGTACCAGTAGCCCAATTTGGCTCAGGTTCAGTACCAACCTCCTTATGTTCCTTATGGTTCGCAAGTGATGGTTAATCCGCCATACATCCCTCAGCCTGGACCTTATGTTTAGCCTGGTCCGTCTGCCGCACCCGGTGGATATGGCCAGATACAGTTCAGGAACTTTCAAGGTGTCACTCTATGAATTGTTCAAGTACCCTTGCAGTAGCAAGGACAACTTCTGTAGCAGCAAGGGCAACCTTCATTGCATCGAGGGCCATCCATGCAGCAACAAAGGCAGATAATGCCACAGCAAGGACAACTGTAACAACTGCAGGGGAAACCATCACAACCGTTGCAGCAAACCATGTAGTCGTAAGTGTAGTATGTGCCACAATCCTCCCAGCCTATGCCTTCGCAAGGTCAACCTCTGTAGCTACAGGGATAGCCTTTACAACCGTAAGGTTAGCCCTTACAGCAACAAGGTCAACCCAAGCAGCAACAACCCTTATACTCATACCAACAGGGTCAACCTTTGCAAGGGAAAGGTCAGGGTCAAGTCCTACAGCAACAGGCGCAAAAACCTTATGTCCAAGGGCAACAGGCTCAGAATCCTTTTGTCCAATGGAAGCTAGTTCGAAATCCTTATGTCCAAAGGCAGAAAGTGAAAAATCCTTACGTCCAAGGGCAATAGGTTCAAAACCCTTTTGTTCAGGGGCAACAAGTTCAAAACCCTTATGCCCAAGGGCATCAGGTGAAAAATCCATATGTCTAAGGCTAACAAGCTCAACATCCGTATGTTACTTATCAGTAGCCTATGGATGGATAGTTTCAAGGCTTTCAAGGTCAGAATCCTCCCTATGGGCAAGGTAACCTATAGTAGTGGTAAAATCAAATGCCATATGGATAAAACCCTCCACTATGGGCACAAAATCCTTACCAACAGGGATGGGTTTCGCTAGATGGGTCCGCTTATCGAACTCAAATTCTTTTCAATACCCAATTGTTGTTCTTGGCTACATTGGAATTGCTAGATGTGTCTAGACTTACGAATGACCCGATTCTTCATTCACCATACTGGCCTCCAGTTCCATCCAAGATCCCGAGCGATTGTTCGAAGTTTGAAGGAAAAGTGAAAGAGGATCCCCAAGCCCATGTGATGACATATCACCTCTGGTGCTCCTCGAATTTATACATTGATGATTCCATTCATCTTCGGCTTTTCCAATGAACTCTTATAGGTGTTGTAGCCAAGTGGTATATTGAGCTACCTCGAAATACCTATCATGAATTTAACACTCTCACCATGGCCTTTCTCACACATTTCCAGTTTCCGGTTCGCTATGAAACTAGCACCCATCTGCTAACATCGCTTAAGAAGGACACTGCAACCCACATCTCAAATCAAATCCATGAATGGAGACGTAGACGCTATCTGATTAAGTTTGAAATTTATGATCAATTGTTGATCGAGTGCTTCACCAAATCATTCGTTAGCAAAATCGCTGAGGACATTGTTATGGGTGGATGCGTCACTGAGGAATAAGCCATCGCACGTGCCCAGTATCTAGACCTTGTCTATTCACAATCTAACAAATTATATGATATGTTATCTGATGTGCCCAGACCATCATTTGATATGATGACATCTAAGTCCCCGGCTACGCCTCCTATTGATGGAGTAATTGGTTCAGTGACTCAGACCCCTGTAAAATCTTCTTCCAAACAGAAGTTGGTCTCCAACACTGCTTCCAATGATTCCTCTCACAATTCACCAAGCCCTGGTAAAGCCTCAGAGGTTCATGTTGTCTAGTATACCACAGTGGAAAAATCCTCTAAAGGTAAGAAGAAAGGAAAAGGAAAGGGTAAATCCGATGCCTCGAAATAGGGCCCTTCTAAGTCGTCTGCCAGTGATGCTTCCCAACAGAAGCCCAAATATCCATGCCTCATCTGTGAGGAGGATCACTATACTAAGGGTTGTCCTAGTTGATTTGAAGTTAGTTGTTTTCTCAAAGGGACCCCAGCTGTCTTGAAAGAGCCCTTTCCGTCTCAACAAACCCAAATGGTAGACCAACCTCAGTCATCTGCTTCCTCAGGTTTACAAGTGTTCGTGATGAATACGCTGATTAACGTGGCTACCAAGTCAAAATATTATCAAACTCCTACCCCGTCAGTAAGGAAAGAGAAAGAAGGTACCCCTTCTTCTTCTACCCCATCTAGTTCTAGTCCTCTCCATATAGAGCGATCTAATCCTGATTCTGCCATTCAACCACCTTCTCGAGGTGTGGTACGAAAGTGCTCGTAAAATCCAAACGCTCGAGCTGCTCAACATTATAACATTGTTGAATATTTGGCTCAAGTGCCATCAACTATGTCTGCTCTCAAGGTCCTTCAAAGTTGTCCTTCTCAGTACAAATCATTACTATCAGTTATTAGGGGTATTGACCCAACTTACTCTAATCTCATCTGTTTTGATCTGGAAAACCATGTTCCACGTTTACCTCATCAGATTTCCTTTCTTATTTAGGTGATCATAAATGAGAGAAGCATTCATAGAACTATAATCGATGAAGGTGCTTCTACCTGCATCATGTCTATCACTTATTGGAAGGAAATTGGTTCTCCTACTCTGAACCAGTCCCCTAACACTTTGGAAGCTTTTGACGGATGTGATTCATGACCATTCGGTGTCCTTCCCAACCTTTCCATTACTTTGGAGGGTAAGAGATTACACGTTGAAGTATATATCATTGACACTAATCTTAACTAAAATCTTCTACTCGGATGGAGTTGGACCCATGCCATGCATTTTGTAACCTCCTCCCTTTTCCCTGTGATTCATTTTCCCCATCAAGGGAAGATAGTCACAGTCAACCAATTTTCCTTCTTTTCCTCTTCTTCCTTGGATGGTAATGTTCCTTATGTAAAGCACACCGGTGCTCCTTATGAGAGTGTGGGGGCAGGACTCTTTAAAGACCCTGCCTTGATGGGTATTTTTTTGCTCCCACCTCCTCATGTTGCCTCTGTCAACATGATTTCATTTAAGTCTGATCCTTGGGTCATTTCCTCACCAGATCTTGTTGATACATGGGGTGAGGTTATGCCACTAAGTCCTCCCAAAATCAATTATGTGGAGATTGTTTCGGCTTCGCATTCGGTATCATTTGATTTCTCTGTTTCGATAACATCTCTCGATGTGTATTCTCAATCCCCGTGGCTTGGTTCTTCGGAATCTCCCGATCCTTTATCCGAGAATTTTCTTTCTAACAAGAGTATCATGGAAGTTATGTCTATGGAGGAGGTACCTTGGAATGACACTCATCATCGTTCCTCATTCTTACCTGGCCTGACGGTCATGTTTACCTATCTTGAGAAGTTCTCTTCTCAGTTCCCAACCCTACCACTTTAAACGCCGATCATGACTCATGAAGTTTGGTCGGAAGGGAACATGGGTAACATTACCCACACGATGCCAATTGATATTTCTATCAGGCCTGGTATCGTTGAAAATGTCCATATTGTGGTAACTTTTTCTCCAAATGAGATCAATCTCTATACTTGTCTGTTCCAAGAGTTCTAGGATGTTTTTGCATGGTCATATGAAGAAATGCTCGACATTGACCCAAGTATAGTCGTGCATGAGAATTTGACTTACCCTCATGTGAATCCCGTTAGCCAACTGCTTCATCCAATGCACCCTAGAAAAGCGGCCACCATCAAGGGTGAAGTTGAAAAACTTCTGAAAGCTGGATTTATTTATCGAATCCCTTTGACAGTTTAGGTGTCGAATATCATACCGGTGACAAAGAAACAAGGCACTATTCGCGTTTGCGTCGATTACCATGATCTTAATCGTGCATGTCCAAAGGATAATTACCCCACTCCCTTCATTGACTAGATCATTAATGAATGTGCTCGGAGTGAATTCTTTTCCTTTATGGATGGTTTTTCTGGTTACAACCAGACAAAAATTGCACCGATTGATCAAGATAAGACAACCTTTATCTTTCCGTGGGGGACCTTCGCATATAAAAAGCTCCCTTTTGGCCTTAAGAATGTTGGGGCTACATTTTAGAGAGCAATGTCTTATGTGTTCCACGACATTTGAAACATCGTTCAGCCTTACTTGGATGATCTCCTCGCTCATTCTTGTAAACACCATGATCATCATGATCATCTCCACTAACTTTTTCTTTGCTGTAGACACTACAACATTTGGATAAATCAGCATAAATGTGTCTTCTACGTCAAATCTAGGTGAATCCTTGGCTTTATCATTTTGAAATAAGGTATTCTCCTTAATCCTCTTAAAGTCGAGGCCATTGTTAATTTACCCCCTCCATCTTCGTTGCACCAATTGCAGAGTCTGTAGGGAAAAGAAAATTTCCTCTGTCATTTTGTATTAAACTATGCTAAGCTAGCTTCATGGTTCACTTGGTTTTTCAAGCAAGGAATCCCATTTGTTTGGGATGAGGCTGCCCAAAAGCCTTTCGATGACCTAAAAGTTGTCCTCATCAATGCTCCTTTGCTCCACCCTCTGAACTATCATCGCGATTACTTCCTTTATCTAGCCACAGCCTCTAGTACCATCGCTATGGTGCTGGTACAGGATTATGACAAAGGAAATGAACATGTTATTTACTACCTCATTTGCAACCTCCTCGACACTGAGATGCGTTATGCTCATGTTGAGAAGTTGGCTTTGGATGCCATACAGGTTGTTCATCACTTTCGGCATTACATTCTTCTCCACACTACTACTGTGATTTCCAAATGCAACCCCATGACCTACATCCTGACTTGTCAGTTGCTGGGGGGGAAGTACTCAAAGTGGATTGTCATCCTCCAAGAATTAGATTTGGTGTTCACTACTTCCAAATCTAAGAAATCACTCGCCTTCACTGAGTTGATTTGCTCCCTTCCCTCTGCTTCTCTTCCTGCTGGAGCTGATGAGCAACTCCCAGATGAGACTATTTTCTTTATTAGCACTCTCAACCCTTGGTACAGTGATATCATCATGTATCTCCATACATCCACCTTCTAGTTTGCGTTTACCAAGGATGATAAACGATGCATTCAGAATCAATCCCAACCTTATCGTATCATTGGAGATACTTTATACCGCGTCGGTGTTGATTCAATTCTTCACCATTGTCTCACTATCGAGGAGGTTGAGAGAGTCTTGAATGATTGCCATTCTAGCGCCTGTGGTGGTCATCTGTCTAGATATGATACTACTCAAAAATTCCTTTGCTGTGGTTATTTTTGGCCCTCTATCTTCCAAGATTACATCCTTATTGTTTGCAAAT
This sequence comes from Pinus tabuliformis, assembly GCA_031772625.1. Lineage (NCBI taxonomy): Eukaryota > Viridiplantae > Streptophyta > Pinopsida > Pinales > Pinaceae > Pinus > Pinus tabuliformis. Next base: position 366,866,115 of record CM062816.1, read on the forward strand.
GCCATGAGTGCCAAATTTATTAGTGAAAAATGCATGCCCCACCCGCTCACCTACACCTCGTGATTATCGTTGGTCCTTTTGCCAAATGGGTCATCAACTATATGACATGTAACCGTCGTTCGGCGGGGGGGATGGTTACATTATCATTGTTGTGGATTATTTCACCAAATGGGCTGAAGCAATGCCTACATACTCTGCAGACGGTAAAATGGTGGCTCAATTTCTATTCAATCATGTTATTTCTAGGTTTGGAGTACCTCAGGCCATTGTCACCAACCATGGCTCCCATTTTTTAGATTACATGCTGACTGCGCTGACCTCTACATTGGGTTTGCGCACGATGGATCAACCCCATATTACCCTCAGGCTAATGGCCAAGTTGAGGCTGTGAACAAAGTCTTGGTTATGATGCTTCAGAACATTATTGGGATGCACAAGTCAAATTGGCATCTCATGCTCTTTTCATCTCTGTGGATTTACCGAACCTTGACCAAGGACGCAACTAGATTCACACCGTTCTAGGTAGTCTACATTCTGGAAGCAAATTTACCGATTGAGTGTGAAATTCCCTCGCTTAAGATGGCTTTCAAACTTCTCCCTGAGACATCACCTCAAGAAGAGCGCCTCTTTTATTTAGAATGACTGGATGAGACTTTCCATTTTGATGCTTTGGTCATCGAAGCACAGAAAAAGAGGGTCAAGTCCCATTTTGATTACTCTGTTTCTCCTCGAGCTTCTTCTCAGGGCAATTTGGTTCTTTTATATGATCAAGCTAATGATAAGTTGGGAGCAGGAAAGTTCAAACCCATGTGGTATGGGCCCTACATTTTTAAATGTGTGTTACAGAAAGGGGCTTATGAGCTGATTGATTATGAGGGCAATCCCTTAGACAAGCCTTGTAATGGGATTTATCTCAAAAAGTACTATGCCTAGGTCATCTTGCATGGATACTTTTGTACAATAGTGTGTTATTCATTTTTGTGCAGTGTGGTTTGGTGTGTTGTTTTGCAAGCAACTTTCCTGCTTATTATGTTTCTACCTACTTTGCAGATGTTTGTGTCTCCTCACATCGGTTTCGTTGATGGTGCTTGCTGTAGTACCCAGAATATATCATCTGCAGCATGGGCCATTTATGACCCCCATGGTGAGTTGATTGATCTTCAAGGTATTTGTTTAGGTCGAACAACTAATAACATTGTTGAGTATAGCACAATTATTGAATTGTTGTCAGAAGCTATCGCTCTTCACATCTGGGAATTGGTTGTCAACCTTGATTCACAACATGTTGTTCTTCAACACAATGGGAAATATTCCGTCGGAAACCCTAAAATATTGAGCATGTATTTTCGTATTCATCTATTGGAGAGAAATTTTGATTACATTACATATCATCATATTCCTAGGCATATGAATACGTTGACAGATGCATTAGCTAATTATGTGTTGGATAGAAATTTGTGAAACATGTGAAAAACAAAACAAAACATTTGTACCATAGTAAGCAAGAAAATATAGCATATATATATATATATATATATATATATATATATATATATATATATATATATATATATATATATATATATATATATGTCAATAATGTTTGTCATACATCAAAACCCAAAAAAAAATATGTGTGTCCAAATACATACATGGCTCACAGGCCTTATACATCCATGGCTCGCAGGCCTCAAAAATGTGGAATGCTAGACCTATGAACTACTTGGCATGGTGCTCATGGTAGCACATAACTGCTCATACTAAACGAGTCAGTAGTCGATAGATCCGACATGATACCCTCAGTGTGTGCCTCTGATACTGGCGTGGGATGTCTCCCACCCACATGATCTCCTCCTCATTATCTCTTCCTTCCTGATAAGGAGCAATATCAAACTTCCAAGCAACGCGCCTGGCAATCGGGGACATCCCGGTAGGATGCTCTGGTCCAACATATGCATTTACAAAATCAAAATGTCGTGAATGCATGTATTTCAAAAACAATAAAAAATTAAAAATTAAAAATGTTTGTTTTTACCTCCATCGTCATAATCCTCTCCCTCTGAGAGCGGCATATGTGGATCACCATGGAAGTTGGTACCGCTATAGGTCCAATCCTCTACTACGATCAGTTATTGTCGTAGCCATGAGAAGAAGGCAGGCTTATATGACATATGTTGGCCCCCAGTAATCCTAGGCATCAATGCACTCCAACAGACCATCCATGGGTCTCGTGGAAATGGTGGTTCTACCTTAGCAAGCTGCTAGTGAAATAGTGGGACATGCTCCAGAAAGAAGGTCACTAGAATGGAACCATAGCAGAATTGCTTCAGTTTTCTCGCCTTGACTTTTTATAGTTGGTGCTTCATGTTTACCTTCATGGTTTCTACCCAATTGAAGATAGTCGGTGCCGTACAGTCAATATCATACTGAAACCTTGACTTGTTGGACTCACATTGTGCTTGAGATCCAACCACTCTGTTGATGGCCAATAACAACACTTTCAACACAACATCATGAAAACTCATGATCTCTATCTTGCCACTCTTCGATTTGAGTGCTTCTGGGTAGTGTTCTGTGAGAAACATGTTCACGCTAGCCCCAATAGGTATGGACTCATATATATTGACTGGTTCCCCTCCTCAGGACAATCCCGTGATGAAATAAATGTCAAAAGTTTCCAACTCCAATTCTTGGTCCCAGATCATAAAAACTTCCCGATTGACATCCCAGGGACTGATCAGATACTGTAGCAATTCGGGTTGAGCCTGTAGACCTGGTGTGAGGAAGAATTTGAGGAACCCACAATTCCTCAGGGCATTTAAGAAATTTGGGTCTTCCATTGCTTGTGTATCATTGTCCTCATGCTCAAGTTCCTTCCAATCAACCATTTTTTGCGATGTTTTCCCTGCAAAAACCATAAAATCAAGTCAATAATCATCCTTGGCTAAAGAAATTTGGATCACATCAGATAAATTTTGGCAAAACTTGAAAATTTTATGTTCATGGCACCGGTGCAACTGTTTTACAAATAGTGGCACCGACAACGTGCTTGACAATGTTAATAACCCCCGATCGGCGCAATTCTATGCCCAAAAATTGCACCAACCGAGGGCGAATTTGTTTTGCTAAATCCTCCTCAAGAAATCTAAAAAATGGTTAAAAACAGGCAAAACAAGCATGAAAATGAAGCTAAAGGTCTTGTCTCTTACCCACAATGGATGGATCGTCGAATGGCCTCCCAGATCTCCTGCAATTTTGTCCTGAAAATCTAGGGCACAAATGGGTCAAAAGTGCTCCACACAAGGAAAAATGGTAAAATGGTAAAAATTAATTACCTTTTCCTCTTATTCATTCTTCATGAAATATTAGGGTTTTTAAAGTATTTTTAACCTCCTTTTGCTTTATAAATTGGATAATGTATTTACCTTTTGTGTAACGACAGGTGATGGATTACTGATGATGGTACTGGAGTCACATTTAAACTCTTTTCTCAACTCGTAAAACTCAAATAAAAAGATCGCCGAGTATTTTTCCCTTTTTGACTTGTAAAAGCAAATAAAAATGGGGGGTTTGATTTTAAGCTCTTTTTTGACTCTTTAAAAATGAAAAGATTGCTGAGCTCTTTTCGTTTTGAACTCGTTAAAGGTTGTGAAACGTCGTTTACCTAGTATACATTTACCCCTTTTTTGGGCTTGGATAAACTATTTATGAGAAAGGTACTCCTTGACTAAAATGGTCAAGCAGTTCTCTCAAGTATCATTTTCTACCTTTTCAAGCTCGAGAGACACCAATGTACAAAAAGGGACCACATGGAGTTTTCTTTTTTGTGTCTTTTTCAAACTCTCTAAACATGAAAAAGATACTGAGTTACACCTTTGTCGAACTCGTTAAAAAAGTAAATGACATTGGATTCATCACCATGATGGACATGAGAATCTCCTTCCTAGGAATCATTAAACTTACTAGGTTGGATTCGTTCAAAGGATAAACTTACAGTGCAAGCGCATGCTATCCCCTTCAAGATTGCAATAAAAAATAATTGGGGTACCTTCCGGAAATGGTGGGGGAAAATGGGAAATTCTATTAGTTGTGTCGATAGCTCACTCTTGAAAATGACACCTTCTACTTCATGTTGGGTCAGTATATACCCCTTTTCATCTTTGGCCTTCCTGGGTAGACCCAAATCCGCCTTGAAACCTTAGTGGGATAGGTCGAAAATGGTAGTAGAAGCTAATATTTAATTTGTTAAGTTATGGTATGTTCTATGCTTATAACAGTTTACTTCTTTCTCTTATTATATTCCATAGATTAGCAATCACATGTACATAAAGTAAAGTGTAGATAGAACATTAAACGATCGACAGAAAACAAGCCAAGACAAGAGACACAAGATGTGGTGGGTAGCCAGGGACAAACCCCACAATGTGTAGGGAAACCCTTTGATAAAATCTTCTTTTATATTCAATAATTCAGTAGAGAGAAATAGTATAATAAATCTGATTCATATCAGTAGTAGCAAACCCTAGATCAACAACATCAGCATTAGCAGCTTCACCATCAAAACTAGGGTAGTTGATATCTCACAAACCGACCGTCGGATCAGCTTGATTCCACCACCAAAATTTGAAGCCTTTAGAGGAGGTTCAGATGAACCTATAGCGTAGTTTAGATGAGGAGATCTTCTAGTCCACGTAGGTCAAACTTCACTTCTGCAGTTGTAGCTTCAGTTTCAGTAGCTTCCTTCAAACTAGGGCAGTCGATATCTTGCAAACGTCTGTCGGATCGACTTGATTCCACCACAAAAAGTTGCAGCATTCAGAGGAGGTTCAAATGAACCTATAGTGCAGTTCAGATGAGGATATTTGATGGTCCACGCTGGTAAAATTTTGGATCTGCAGTTGTAGCTTCAGTTTTAGCAGCTTCTGGCTTCACATGTGTGAGAAAGAGACCCTTTTCTGCGTAGTAGAGAAGAGACTCTTTTTTGTGCAGTATAGAGAGAGAGAGATGTGATGAGATGAGTGAGTGCAAATGAGGAAAATTCCTCTTGTATTTTTACACAACTGTTGATGCTTCAATAGATACGACTGTTGGGCTTCTGAGCCTACATGAGTTGTAGGTCGGCTTGATAATAATTCCATAATCAAAATAAATTCATATCTCAATGAATACTTATCAGAATCGGATGATCTTTAGATCAATCCTACACCTCTCAATGAGAGGAATCTAATGAAAATATTGTCGACCATGAATAAGATGACCCACATGAAGTTTGGCCCTAGTTTCCAATTTAAACACTCCCTCTCAACTAGGAAGAACTTCATCTGCAATCTGTCTGTCGATCACTACTATTCATCCATCAAGTGCACTGCCCTGTACAGCCTGAACCTTGCCCTGCTCTGCTCTGCCTATTTTGCTTTGTCTTGTTCTTCCCTGTACTGATCTGTACATCTCTACTCTGTTATGCTCTGCTCTAGCTATTTTGCTTTGTCTTGTTCTTCCCTGTACTGATCTGTACATCTCTACTGCTCTGCTTTGTTATGTTCTGCTCTACTTTTGTCTGAATTATGAAGAAGAAGAAATGATCGAGGATGTATCATACTGACTCAAAGTCAGTCTCAGAGTATGTACCACTGGTCCTAGACCAGTAACATCCTCCACTGACTCAAAGTCAGTCTCAAATTGCATACCACTGGTCACAGACCAGTAACAACTGACCCGAAATCACTGTCATAGAATTTACCACTCCTACCACTGGTCCCAGACTAATATCATTGATCCCAAATAAATGGAGGTCATCCTAACGTAGGCAGTACGGTAGATACAGTGATGCATCCATCAGTACTACTATGGTCCCTAACTTCATTTCCTTGCTCATTGATTAGATGAGAGGTACTTCCCATGAGTCCCAAACTACATGGGTAGGATGCCTCGACATGAGAACTAATCAATCCTATCCTCACAAGAGAACACATCCACACTGCTACAATCACCATGGAGAACATATCAATCAAGGCCTCACAGGAGAACACATCAATCCTGCTACAATCGCCATGGAGAACACATCAATCTAGGCCTCATAGGAGAACACATCAATCCTGCTACAATCACCATGGAGAACATATCAATCCAGGCCTCACAGGAGAACACATTAATCCTACTACAATCGCCATGGAGAACACATCAATCTAGGCCTCACAGGAGAAAACATCAATCCTACTACAATCACCATGGAGAACACATCAATCTTGCTACAATCACCACGGAGAACACATCAATCCAGACCTCACAGGAGAACTAATCATCCTTCTACATAGGAGAGTGAATCATCCTGTTCCACAAGAGAGTGAATCATCTTGTCCCACAAGACAATGAATCATCTTGTTCCAGTGCACACCACCAGGGGAGGGTGAGTCACCCTGTGGTCGTATGTTGCTCCAGTAAGAACCGTAAGCCCTCAGAGCTCCTAGAGCTCAATGTATGCAACATGCAGGACCCTTGCACAAGGGTTTCTTGACGATTCCAAGTCATTTGGGAAAATCACAGATTAGATCTTTCCTCGGGGCTTTGACAAGATGTATCAACCTGTACATCATCTTAATGCTATGGAGCCTACTTGCTCATCAACTTACCATATCCCAGATGATGTCTATCTGTTGGAGCAATCGACTAATACATGATTCCTCAATAATTGAATCCCACCTCTGGTTGTTATAGAGAATCATAGTGGTATGTGTTCAAACAGCTCACTAAAGAGCTTCCCCAACTAGGCAGCTTCATACGAGATCATACTTGTAGATATATATCTGGTCTTAGTGGTGCTTATGGTAACCGACTTCTGCTTCATGGTCATCCATTATATCGAAGCAGAATCCAAAGAGAAACAACACTAAAAGTGCTCTAGTGATCCTCCACACTACCTACCTAATCAGCATTCAAATAATCATGCAGTTTCATATTTTCGGCAGTGTATCTCAATCCATGAGAGAATGTGTCCTGAAGACATCTAAGAAGATTCTTGGCACCAATCTAGTGAGGCTCAACCAAATATGAGCTGACAATGCTAACTGCAAAACATATGTTCGGACGGAGGTTCACCAAGAACATCAACGCGAATGAGTTTTTGAAACTTAGAGGCATTTCCCAAATCTGGTCCGACATCACTACCATATAACTTCTGAAATTTAAGATCCTCGAGGTAGTCACAGTCTTGCAGTCCATTATACCAAATCTTTTCAGAATCTTCACCATATATTTTCCTTGAGATAGGAAAATTTCCCGTAGCTTCTGCCACACTTCAAGTCCTTGGTTCTTCATTTCAAATTTAGAAGCCAACTCCCTCTTATATTTTTGAATGAGAGGGTATGCACCTGTTAGAAAGAGGTCATCCACATACAACACCAATATGAGAGGCTTGTCATCTTCAACCTTAAGGTAAAGGTTAGGATCAACTTCACTCCTAGTGAATCCCAGCTTCATCAAGTAGCTATTGATCCTCTCATACCATGCTTGGGCTGCTTGCTTCAGCCCATAGAGAGCCTTCTTCAACCTGCATACATGAGATTTTCAATCATAAATTTAAATCCTTCGAGTTGCTCCACATAGACCTCTTATTTGATCAAACCGTGCAAGAACGAGGTCTTGACATCCATCTGATGTAGGTTCCATCCTTGTGAAGCCACAAGGGCTATGATCAAGTGGATGGTCGTATATATGGAAACAGGTGCAAATATCACATCATAGTCTATACCTTCCTTTTGGGAGAAACCACGAGCAAAAAAATGAGCCTTATACTATTCCGTACTTCCATCTGCTACAGCTTTATCTTGTAAAGCCATTTTGAAGTAACAATTGTCTTGTCCTACGATCTGGGAACTACTTCCCATACATCATTCTCCATAATAGACTCATATTCTTTGGTCAGAGCATCCTTCCATACTTGATGCTTGAGGGCATCTGAGAATGATGAAGGCTCATTTTGTATGATCGTGCTCATGATGGTCAAGTATCCCTGATACCTGTTAGGTTTCTTACTTTCACAGAAGGTTCCTTAGGGTGTAGCATGTCCTTCAGCATCATCAAGTATCCCCCTAAACCATGAAGCCCTCTTCCTAGAAGAGGAAGGCTCAAGTGGATAAATAGGATCCATGGGTTCCTCCACATCAGGCATTGTTACATCATCTACCCATAGAGATAGCTTCCATAATCGTACAGTTCTTCCTTTTCACCGCAACATTTTGCTAAGGAGTATGTGGTGTAGTAGTCTCCCTCTTAATGCCAGCCTCAGATATGCCTGAGTGAACCAACTGTAATATATCAGAGGTCTTGCTTTGGCTTGAGGGGAATGGTCCCCTTTTGAGCTTTCGTTCGGTACATCTTGGACATACACCTTCTTTCTCTACTCGGAATTCAGGCAGTCCTATCACCATTTGTCTTACACTGAGTAGAGCTTTATAATGAAGGGGGGGAAACCTCCGATGCCAAAGTTCATACTAAAGAGATGTGTCATAAGACATGACACCTAGCGGACTTCCATCGACTTGATATAATGAATCAACACGAAACCCAAGAGTAAAGGCATATTTAAAATTATTTTTCCATATACGTACCTTGCCATCGTTGAAGGTTACCTTGTAGCCTTTGTCTTCCATTGCCAAGATTGACACCAGGTTATTTTTGAGGTCAGGTGCATTTAATACATCCTGGAATTTCTAGCCTTCTTGAATGGTTGTCCTCTTCCTTGATTCCAAGCTCTCCTCTTACCTTTGCTATTGAATTTTTCATTCCTTTGATTGCCATTAGAGGGATTTTGATTATCCTCCCGGTGTGAGTCCTTTCTATCAAGGCACTCCCTTGCATAGTGACATGCTTTATCGTAGATGTAACATCATCCTTTTCTTCCACCCTTAGGTCTATCCTTTCCTTTTGATTTAGCCCTGGAATTATTTCTTTTCTTAGCATGAGAAAAAAAGGCAACAGGAGGACCTTTAGGCATGGGCATTTCTTTCTCTTCTACCCTTGTTTCTTCTTGAATGCATCTAGCCATTAATTCCTCGAAACCAGGAATTTTATTATTGTTCAGAAGACTAGTCCTGAACACGTACCATTTGGATGGTAATCCTCCAAGAGTCGTGAGTGCCATTTCTCTGTCAGTAATAGTCTCCCCAATAGATAGGAGACTGTTCTTGATCTCGGTGATTCTTAAGAAGTATGCTTGCATACTCTCATCTTTACCCTTATTGATTTCCCTCATCTTATTTCTTATAAAAAAACTTGATTTGCATCATTGAATTTAAATAAACTCCCCAGTCTATCATATATTTCCTTGGAGGTGTCCAGTTCAGAGATGTAGGCCACCAAGTGCTTGTCGATAGAGTCCCAGATGATCTTCTTTGTTTTGACTTCTCCATTTTTTCATTTGTTCCAGGCAACAGTGGATTCATTTGATGGAGGCTCAACAATATTGCCTCTTACATGGTCGAGCACTCCTTGATCTTCTAGGGTTAGATCGATAGACATCTTCCATCCGTGATAGTCAGGTTTCACACGGAGCTTGTCTTCGGTAGGAAAGAGTGTTGAGGACCCCATAGTTCTTTTAGGATAGCCTTGCCAATCTTCTCTTCAGTGATTTCTCTTGTTTTTCTTGGGCTTTGTCTTCACCTCAACTCTAATACCATGTTAAGTTATGGTATGTTCTATGCTTATAACAGTTTACTTATTTTTCTTATTATATTCCACAGATTAGCAATCACATGTACATAAAGTAAAGTGCAGATAGAACATTGAACGATCGACAGAAAACAAGCCAAGACAAGAGACACAAGATGTGGCGACAGGGACAAACCCCACAATGTGTGGGGAAATGTTGGAAATAATACTGAGAGGGGGGGTGAATTAGTATTATTAATTTCTTTTCAATAAACCATCCAGAGTTATGCTTTAAAGTATTCTTCTGATATTGATAATTAACTTGTATATTAGAACCATATAATAATGAATCAAGAACAGTAAAAAACAGATAGTCACACAAAGGAACACCAGATATAAGGTGGAAACCCAATGTGGGTGAAAACCACCTGCTGCAATATCTCCCTATCTTCTTTCAAATAGAATTTCTTTTACAATGAGTTTGTACTGGTGCAGTCTTTTACTAGTACGCAGGCTGCAACCTACAAAGAGCTACAATGCTCTCTCATTTTCCAGTCTCTCCTGGAAGGGAGCTACAAACCCCTACTTTGTTCAAGGACCACGTTTCATTAATTTTCAGACTAGATCCAAGAAGATCGAATGGTCATCAAGTATAAACAAATCTTCAGAATTACCCAGGCATCAGATCAACATATATATTCTTAGATCTTTCAAAATCACCCAAGCGCCACCCGAGCACTAGATCAAAATATAAACAAATATCCGATCTGGTCACCTATTAATAACAGAGGTTGTTTACAATGCAGAGGATATACATATAACAGTGCACCAGGAGGCTAGACACAAAACAAACCCAATATGCGCACCCAAAACCTGAACTGCAATACACCCGAAGCAATGTGATTTCTCTCGAAGAAATGTCTGAACTTTAAGCCTGCGATCCTTTTCTCTGTTCTGCGCGCATTCTCCTTAATTCAGATTCAGTAATTGCTCCTTTACCGGTCACAAGAATGCCAATCAAATAATCAATTCTCCCTTGAGATCTTCCATTTGTGATCGATACTTTGCCGCAGGATCCCCTTTTCTTTATATATTCACGCTTTTGATAATACCAAGAATCGAAACCAGAGGATCCGAAAACCTGGGGTGCAACTGTTTTGACCGATCTCTTAAGAAAAGAGCTTAAGCAGGAAAACAATGAAAACAGTCCAAACAGGCGAAGAGGCGGACTTTTAATTGAATGCACTCATATCAATAATATATCGGGTCCGCTCCTTATCGCTATCGGCGATTAGATGAGGGAGGCTTTTATAAAAAATGCCTTTAATCCCTCTATCGGGTCCGCCCCCTCTTATCGCAATCGGAGGATTGGGGTGGGCGACCCTTTATGTATTGTGATACACTACGGATGCGATATTGTTATAAACCATGTTTGATGCCACCATCGGGTCCGCTCACAATCGGAGGTTTCAACGAAGTCACATAGTCGAACCCCCGACGCGCATATATGCCGAACTGCGGATGCGATATTATTATAAGCCAAATTTGATATGCCATCGGGTCCGCTCGCAATCGGAGGTTTCAACGAAGTCACATAGCCGAACCCCCGACGCGCATATATGCCGAACTGCGGATGCGATATTATTATAAACCAAATTTGATATGCCATCGGGTCCGCTCGCAATCGGAGGTTTCAACGGTGTTACATACCCGAACCCCCGATGCGCATATATGCCGATATATATGTATTAACACATATAACTATGTTTATCCGCCGAAAGGGGGAAATGCTATTGTTTATTATATAATACATATATATATGGGTTTTAAGCGCCCAAACACCTCCCGATAATATTAATGCATGCATATATGGGTTTTAATAAGCCCGATACCTCCCGATAAGCATATATATGAGAAAGAGCCTCTATTGCTCCGATAAGCTCCCAATGGCTCAATGGTTTCGATAAACATATGTAAATGGCCCCTCTTCTCTCCTCTTGGCTCTTCTTGTCCCCATCAAGATGTATATAAGAGAAATGTCAGTCTGTGAGAGGGTTGCCATCAAGTTCAACACATGTCCATAATGCCATAATGCCAACAATCTCCCCCTTTGGACTTGATGGCAACAACACCGACCAAAAAGCACAAAAAGCACTCTCCCCCTTTGACATCAAGGGCAAAGGGCAGATATCTGCTTCTCTTGACTATGTCTCCCCCTGAGAGTTTGCTCCTCCTGATTTCTCCCCCTGAAGACCTATTCCGCCTGATTATGAACCAGATTCTGAAAGAGACATCAACTTCAGAGTTTTCTGGCAACCATTTTATTCCACAGCAGTTGGCGACACCATGTTCTTTATGACAGAAAGTCGAGCTATTCTGGCTATGAATAAAACAGAGACCGCCCTGTTTTTCCCTTCAGCTGGTGCCATTAATTGAACTTGGCACCTTTATTGCCATGGATATTGAGACAACGCCCTGTTCGCTCCTACTGAAATCAAATATGGTGCACGCCTTATTTACAGTTCATCTACCAACATATTACTCCTTCTGTAATACTATAATGCCAACAATGAATTATGCTCCCCCTGAACCTTGTACGCGTATACCCCATAAGAACCTCGCGTACAAGCACCAATCTGAGAATTAACAACAGGATGATGCGTCGACAACCCCCAGCTTTTGCCTGAGGTATTCAAAAGTCTCCCTGGGCAATGGTTTGGTAAATATATCAGCCACTTGTTCCTTAGAAGAAACATATTCCAACTTGACCTTTTGTTCAAGCACTTGTTCCCTGAGAAAATGATACTTGATCGGTATGTGCTTGGTTTTTGAATGCATGACTGGGTTCTTTGAAATGCTGATTGCACTTGTATTATCACATAAGATGGAGATAGGTGGAGTACAAGTGATTTGGAAATCCTGTAAGGTCTGCATCATCCAAAGAAGTTGGGTGCAACAAGATGCAGTTGCTACATATTCTGCTTCAGCTGTAGATAAGGCAATTGAACTCTGTTTCTTGCTGAACCATGATACTAATCTGGAACCCATAAAGAAAGCAGCACCACTTGTGCTTTTCCTGTCATCCACACTTCCAGCCCAATCTGCATCTGTGTAAGCATGAAGTGTGAGATCTGTGTCTCTAGGATACCATAAGCCATAGTTTTGAGTTCCTTGAAGATATTTGAAGATTCTCTTTACTGCCTGAAGATGAGTTTCCTTTGGATTTGCTTGAAATCTTCCAACTATTCCAACTGCATGCATGATGTCTAGTCAGGTACCTGTCAAATAAAGTAGACTTCCAATCATAGATCTATATGTTGGTTGATGAACTACAGCTGATTCATCATTTGCACTAAGGCTGCATCCTGTAACCATGGGGGTACATACTGGTTTTGAATCTTCCATGCCATACTTCTTCAAAATCTGCTTGAGGTACTTGGTTTGAGACAGGAAGATACCGTCTTTATTTTGTTGGATTTGCAATCCAAGAAAGTATGTCAGTTCTCCTAGCAGGGACATTTCGAATTCTTTCTGCATTACCGAGGCAAAGTTTTGACTCATAGCTTCTTCATTGCTGCCAAAGATAATATCATCTACATACACAACAAGTATTAGCAACTTGTCATTTTCAATTTTTATATAAAGATTGCTATCTGCTGATCCTTTTGAAAAACCTTGTTGATGAAGATATTTGTCCAAACGGTAGTACCCAGCCCTTGGATCCTGTTTAAGACCATAGAGAGCCTTTTTCAATCTGCATACAAGATTTGGATGATTCCCAAGAATGAAACCATCTGGCTGCTCAATGTATACTTCTTATTCTAAGTCTCCATTCAGAAAAGCTGATTTCACATCCATTTGAAATACTTTGAACTTTTGAAAGCTTGAGAGAGAAAGGAACATTCGGATGGCCTCAAGTCTTGCAACGGGAGCAAAAGTTTCTTCAAAATCTATTCCTTCTTGGTGGGCATACCCTTTACACACCAGTCTTGCCTTGTTTCTAATTACCTCCCCATTTTCGTTCAACTTATTTTTGAAAATCCATTTTGTTCCTATGACATTCTTATCCTTTGGTCTAGGAACCAACTCCCAAGTGTTGTTCTTTTCGATCTGTTCAAGTTCTTCATCCATTGCCTTGACCCAACATTCATCCTTGCATGCCTCTCTTACATTTTGTGGTTTAGTGGAGGAGAGTAATGCCAAGTAGCTTGAAGCTTCTGCAGTTGATCTTCTTTTTTGTACGCCTGCCTCTTTTTGTCCCAAAATTTGAGATTCTAGATGATTCTTCTGTACATACCTGGATGGAGTCTTCTCTTCTATCATTATCTGTTCTTCGGGTGCCTCTTGAGGTTCTTTTTCTTCATCATTGGTCTGATTTGGAGGGTAGACTTCATCTTCTTCAATATTTTCATACCTTACTTGCCTAGGAATGTATCCCTTTTCATCAACCACTACATCAATGCTATCAACAATTCTTCCAAGTCTTTTATTGTAACACTTATATGCTTTGCTGTGAGGAGAATAACCAAGGAGAATGCCTTCGTCTACTCTAGGCTCAAGTTTGCCAAGCTGTTCATCAGTATTCTTAATATGGTATTTGCTCCCAAAAATTTTGAAGTGCTTTACCGAAGGAGTCTCCCCATACCAGAGCTCATGTGGAGTTTGAGTGCTGTTCACTTAGACATTTGTTTTATTGAGAATAACAACCGCAGCAAATGCAGCTTCACCCCAGAATGTTGCGGGAGTTCCAGACTCATCAAGCATAGCACGAGCCATTTGTTGGATTGTTCTGTTCATCCTTTCCACAACTCCATTTTGCTGAGGAGTCCTAGCTGTAGAGAATTCCCTTCTTATTCCATGTTCTTCACAGAAATCAAAAAATTCATTTGAGGTGAATTCCCCACCTCTGTCAGACCTGAGGCACTTAATTTTGTAATCTGATTCATTTTCAACCAAGGCTTTGAAAGACTTGAACTTTTCGAATGCTTCATCTTTGTGCTTCATAAGTCCTAACCAAACCATCCTAGAGAAGTCATCAATGAATAATATAAAATATTCTTCTCCTCGAGGTGACCTTGTCCTAAATGGACCACATACATCTGTATGTACCAGCTCAAGAGGCCTGCTAGCTGATCCTTCCTTTTCAGGAAAGTTAGTTCTGGTTTGCTTACCAAACTGACATGATTTTCATATTGTGTTGTCTGGAATTTTGATGTCTGGAAGACCACAGACTGCCTGGTATTTGCATGCTTTCCTTATTTGTGAAAAGCTTAGGTGCCCCAACCTCCGGTGCCATAACCAATGTTCATCGTCCTTGCTCAAATAGCATTGTTGTTGTCCTTCTTCAAATATGTATAAATTATTTGGAGTTCTTCTGCCTTTGATCACTGTTTTTCCTGTATCGAGATCACGAACACTACATCCATTTGATCAAAATATTACCTCCGTTCCTTGATCGCACATCTGACTGACAGTTAGTAGATTATGCTTCAAGCCATCAACATAGAAAACATTTCCAGCCTTGACCGTTTCTTTCAACTGAGCAGTGCCTTTTCCTTTTATGGCCGCAGGAGTATCATTTCCAAAAGAAACCTTCTTTCCCTTCTCTAGAGTAGTATATGATTCAAGTTTTTCTTTATCACCTGTCATATGCTTCGAACATTCACTGTCGATAAACCATCAATTTTCCTGTCCTTCTGCATAAAAAGCTATTCCACATCTTTCTGGTTGTGGTTCTTTCATTCTCCATGTTCTGGCATTCGGGCTTTGTTCCTTCTGAGTTGTCTTCCGAAACCTACTCCTGCATTCAGATTCTTCGTGACTGAAGTTATTACAAATAGAACATTCAATTTCACTTTCAAGGGCGGAAAAATTGTTATAGGTCCTTTTCTTGATTCCAGACATACTTCTTTGTTTTTGAGCCTCTCTAGTCATGATTGTCTTATAAGCAACACATTGAGCTGCTTTGTGACCAAAGTTATGGCAAGAGAAACATTGCCCATTGAAGAAACTTCTGCGATTATCAAATCTGTCATCCAACCGATCGTAGTTTCTACCAACATCCATTCTTGAGGCAAATTGGGAAGATTTTACCTGTGGCTGGTTGTAGCTTGCCTCCAATTTTCTTGATAGTTTTTGTTCATTCTTGAGATAAACTGTCCCTAATTTACTTGATGATTTCTATTAGGCCTTTGCTCACTCCTTCTTGCTGCATCAAGATAACTTTTGGAGGTGGATGCTTGAGATGCTTCTCCATTATATCCCAGACCTATCTTGATTAATGGAGAATGCTGCACATTGATGATCTCACCCAGAGTTTCAGATCCTTTAACAAATTTAAGATTAAGAGCTTTTGTCTTCTCAATCTCTTTTCTAAGACCAACAATTTCACATTCCAATTTTTCAAGATGTTTTTCTCGTTCAGCTAGTTGACATTGCAGAGATTCAATAATCACATTTTTCTCTTCTAAGCAAATTTTGAGATTAGTCATTTCTTCATAAAAACCTTCTTCATCTATAGCATCCATGTAGTCATCATCCTCAAAATCCATTAAGAGTTTATAGTCATTACCTCATTCATCTTCGTCACTATTTGAGAGTCCATCACTATCTTCATGAGTGTAATAGCTTTTCCTGTTAGCATTCTGTTTCTTGTTCCATCTAACAAGTTCCTTTCCCTTGTCATTCTTTTCTTTATGAGGACATTTGGTAGCATAGTGACCCACTCTTCCACATGCAAAGCATTTGAAAGGTAACTTACCTCGGAATCGTCCAACACCCCGTTGGAGATTTTTGACAAAATTTGATTCTTCATCTTCTTCTGACATGTGTCCTGATTCATAGTATTCTCCTTTGCCTGAAGCCTTGAAGGCAGCTTCTCTCCTGTCTGATGGACCTCCTTTCCTCATTTCATAAGCAATAAGAATTCCATGCAGCTGTGACATTTTAAGACTTTGTAGATTCCCCTTTTCTTCTATTGCAGAAACTTTAGATTCAAACCTAGGTGACAAAGATCTTAGAACTTTTTCAACCACAACAGCCTCTTTTATTTCTTCTCCCAAGTTTTTCATACAATTAACAATCTCATCTACACGAAGAAAATAGTTAGCCACACTTTCATCATTATACATCTTGAGATTTTCATACTGAATCCTGAGGGTTTGAAGTTTTGCTCATTTTACCTGATCATCTCCTTTATAGCTTAGGACAATCTTATCCCATATTTCTTTTGCTGATTTTAACTGCATAACTTTCACGAATTCTGATTGAGATAGACATCCTAGAAGAGTATTGACTGCCTTTGCATTTGTTTCATATTTCTTCTTCTTAGCTGGATCTGTAGGAGTAGCTGATGGAAAAGTATACCATGTTTCTATGATGTCCTAGAATTCTGTACCCAGAGATTGAAGATAGGCAGTAACTCTTACCTTCCAATATACGAAGTTTGTCCCATCAAAAATTGGTGGTCTGATTGATGCTTCCCTCTCATAGTTTCTCATGATAAATGACCTTCAAGCGATCAAGCTTCTTCAGAAGGACCTGCTCTGATACCAATTGTTGGAAATGATACTGAGAGGGGGGTGAATCAGTATTATTAATTTCTTTTTAATAAACCATCTAGATTTATGCTTTAAAGTATTCTTCTGATATTGATAATTAACTTGTATATCAGAACCATATAATAATGAATCAAGAATAGTAAAAAACAGATAGTCACACAAAGGAACACCAGATATAAGGTGGAAACCCAATGTGGGTGAAAACCACCTACTGCAATATGTCTCTATCTTCTTTCAAATAGAATTTCTTTTACAATGAGTTTTTACTGGTGCAGTCTTTTACCAGTACGCAGGCTGCAACCTGCAGAGAGCTACAACCCTCTCTCGTTTTCCAGTCTCTCCTGGAAGGGAGCTACAACCCCCTACTTCGTCCAAGGACCATGTTTCATTAATTTTCAGACTGGATCCAAGAAGATCGAATGGTCATCAAGTATAAACAAATCTTCAGAATTACCCAGGCATCAAATCAACATATATATTCTCAGATCTTTCAAAATCACCCAAGCGCCACCCGAGCACTAGATCAAAATATAAACAGATATCCGATCTGGTCACCTATTAATAACACAGGTTGTTTACAATGCAGAGGATATACATATAACAATGTACCATGAGGCTAGACACAAAACAAACCCAATATGCGCACCCAAAACCTGAACTGCAATACACCCGAAGCAATGTGATTTCTCTCGAAGAAATGTCTAAACTTTAAGCCTGTGATCCTTTTCTCTGTTCTGCGTGCATTCTCCTTAATTCAGATTCAGTAATTGCTCCTTTACCAGTCACAAGAATGCCAATCAAATAATCAATTCTCCCTTGAGATCTTCCATTCGTCATCGATACTTTGCTGCAGGATCCCCTTTTCTTTATATATTCACGCTTTTGATAATACCAAGAATCGAAATCAGAGGATCCGAAAACCTAGGGTGCAACTGTTTTGACCGATCTCTTAAGAAAAGAGCTTAAGCTGGAAAACAATGAAAATGGTCCAAACGGGCGAAGAGGTGGACTTTTAATTGAATGCACTCATATCAATAATATATCGGGTCCACTCCTTATCACTATCGGTGATTAGATGAGGGAGGCTTTTATAAAAAATGCCTTTAATCCCTCTATCGGGTCCACCCCCTCTTATCACAATCAGAGGATTGGGGTGGGCGACCCTTTATGTGTTACGATACACTGTGGATGCGATATTGTTATAAACCATGTTTGATGCCACCATTGGGTCCGCTCACAATCGGAGGTTTCAACGAAGTCACATAGCCAAACCCCCGACGCGCATATATGCCGAACTGCGGATGAGATATTATTATAAGCCAAATTTGATATGCCATCGGGTCCACTCGCAATCGGAGGTTTCAACAAAGTCACATAGCCGAACCCCCGACGCGCATATATGTTGAACTGCAGATGCGATATTATTATAAACCAAATTTGATATGCCATCGGGTCCGCTCGCAATCAGAGATTTCAACGGTGTTACATACCCGAACCCCCGATGCGCATATATGCTGATATATATGTATTAACACATATAACTATGTTTATCTGCCGAAAGGGGGAAATGCTATTGTTTATTATATAATACATATATATATATGGGTTTTAAGCACACAAACACCTCCCGATAATATTAATGCATGCATATATGGGTTTTAATAAGCCCGATACCTCCCGATAAGCATATATATGAGAAAGAGCCTCTATTGCTCCGATAAGCTCCCAATGGCTCAATGGTTCCGATAAACATATGTAAATGGCCCCTCTTCTCTCCTCTTGGCTCTTCCTGTCCCCATCAAGATGTATATAATAGAAATGTCCGTCTGTGAGAGGGTTGCCATCAAATTCAACACATGTCCATAATGCCATAATGCCAACAGGAAAACCTTTGATCAAATCTTCTTTTATCTTCAATTATTCAGCAGAGAGAAATAGTACAATAAATCTGATTCATATCAGTAGTAGCAAAACCTAGATCAATAGCATCAACATTAGCGGCTTCATCATCAAAACTAGGGCAATTTATATCTCACAAACCGACCATCGGATCGGCTTGATTCCACCACCAAAAGTTGTAGCCTTCAGAGGAGGTTCAGATGAACCTATAACACAGTTCAGATGAGGAGATCTTCTGGTCCACGTAGGTCAAACTTCACTTCTGTAGTTGCAGCCTTCAGAGGAGGTTCATATGAACCTATAGTGTAGTTCAGATGAGGAGATCTAATGGTCCACACTGGTCAAAGTTTGGATTAGCAGTTGCAGCTTCAGTTTCAGTACCTTCCGACTTCACATGTGTGAGAGAGACCCTTTTCTGCGCAGTAAAGAAGAGACTCTTTTCTGCACAGTAGAGAGAGAGAGATGTGATGAGATGAGTGAGTGAAAATGAGGAAAATTCCTCTTGTATTTATACACAACTGTTGATGTTTGAATAGATGAGATTGTTGGGCTTATGAGCCTACATGAGTTGTAGGCCGGCTTGATAATAATTCCATAATCAAAATAAATTCATATCTCCATGAATACTTATCAGAATCAGATGATCTTTAGATCAATCCTACACCTCTCGATGACAGGAATCTAATGAACATATTATCAGCCATGAATAAGATGACCCACATGAAGTTTAGCCCTAGTTTCCAATTTTAACATCATTGGACAACATTTCTATCCTGCAAGAAAAAACTATCATTGGCCATTTCGTTAGAAACCAGATGAGCCCCTTGGCCCTTAAAGTATGGATTCATTCGAATTGTTCTCCGATTTTGGGTACCATTCCTAAGTTTCATGTCATGGCGCGTGGTTCGTTATGTGCTATATTCTCTTGGGAAGATGAGGCTAACAAAATCCTTGTAAAGGATTGGTCATAGGGACTTTTTGGGCTCTCTATTAAATGCTGGAATATAGATTTTTATGTGATTCAACAACCGATGAAAACTAAAAAGGTTTCGGCCCTTTGGCATGGACTACCCTTGATATTTTGGACTCCATCGATTCTAGAAGAAATCATAATTTTTATAGGGAATTATGTGAGTGTAAAGGATGATTTTTTTTATCAATCCTAATTGGAGAGCCACTTGGGTGCAGTTGGAGGTAAATATGATAGAAGTCCTATATAAAGATATTGAACTATGCTTCTAAGGAAGGTCACATATTCAACAAATAGATTACTGACACCTTTCGTTAGATGCTTTTCTTACCATAGGGTAAACCATCTTATTGAAGCTTGTCCATACAATATAAAATTTTCCCAACCATTAAAGAAGAAGAGGATTAAAAATTCATTAATGAATCATATGCAGGTTTATATGGAAAATCTAGTCTTGAAGGATGTAGAGTTGAAGGATGCATTAGAAGTTGAATTACCCCTTCCAAAGGATAATGCAATAGAAAATCCCCTAGATTTATTTGGTATGACTCTAAATCCTTTTTCCTTGTCTGTTTGTGATAGAATTTGCATCAAGGAATTAAATAATTTTAATGGGAAGAAGAATGAACCAAAATCTAATGCTTTGAATACTTCTTCTATTAATTCCTCTCCTACATCTTGAACTCACATTGATCATCCTTTACAGGCACCTAATATCCCTTTGGCAAATTCATTTAATTCAACTCCTTATGTCATGGTCTCATCTACTCGCACTAATGTTTCTTCACACCATAGGAATACTTCTTCTACATCCTATTATGACTACTCTTTGGATATGAAGAGAACATTACCCTTTTGTTCACGCATGAAGTTAGCAAATGAAGATACATTCTTGGGGGCCTTAGTAATGGATGGTCCCTTTGTAGGCCATGTTGGTAGAAAATCCATTTTTTCAAAAGCTAAAAGCTAGGCTAGGGAAGACATATTGAAAGTAAAACAAGCTACTATAGATTGGAATCTTAGAGAAAAATGCCCCCTTCGGGGTGGAAAATGAATATTCTCTGCATTAATTTGTGGGAGCTTGGGGGCACCCCAAAAATATAGTCCCTCAAATGACTCATTCTCACTAATAAGATAGACATAATCATGATACAAGAAATAATGATTGAAGGTGAAAAATCCAAATAAATATTCTCTTTGGCTATGCAATTGGTCATTTTTTAACATTGACTCTAAAGGTTTATCTAGCAATATTATTTTAGCATGGAATACTACATTGAACATGCTCACATCAATTTACTCCCCATGCTTCATTTCCATTGATATGTTTTCTCATGACCTTAATCTAAAGTTTAGGGAGGTGAATATATACAAGTTGTATAGTGATTGCAAACCCTTTTGGGAAAGACTATCTATGTATGGTATTCTTAGAATTAGTCCCGTCATTCTTGGAGGTGATATGGATTTTACTATGACAATTAGGAAAATGTGGGGTCCTTATGCTAGAGAAGACCCTTTGAAATATTTCTTCAACCATTACATAAACTCCAATAATTTGATCGATATGGAACTTATTAAACTCATTCCAACCTGGAGGAAATCACATTTAGGTAGTGAAGCAATATAAAAGTTATTAGACTATTTTCTAATGTCAAAGTCTTCTTTCATTCCTATTGGGATGGGGTCCCCTAGGGCCATTTTTGGGGCAAAATGCCAAGTTTTGAGACAAAAGCCCAAGTTTTGAGGTAAACCTATGAAAAGTATATGCAAATTATGGTCGCAGAGCACGTAGCTAGTTAAAAGTAAAAAAGGGTTCTTACCCTCCTTTATGCAAAGTTGAGTTGGCCTCTGAGATCTACCCATGGTCTATGAACCATGGGATTGTATAAATAGGTGTGTCTTAAAGAGTCTAAGACATAGAGATGCTTTTGTCAATGGGTACGAAGGAAGAATTCTAGCGCAGAGAAGGAAGTCTTAGAGGGGAAAGGCTTTGCAGCTGAGTGCACAGAGGCCTAGAGTAGTGTCCGCAGCTAAGTGCGGGACCCCTCTAGCTCAGTGCACATGGAAGTTTTGAGTTTGTAAACCTTTACTGAATATCAATAAAGAAGATTGTTCTAGAAATTCCCGTGTTTAGTTCCTTTACTTATTTTATGTATGAATGTGCTATATGCTGTGATGAATGATGGTTTTATAAAATAATGATGTATTGATGCACGACTTTACTTGATATGTATTGTTATCTAAATGCAATTAATGTTAAGTGATTACACGAAAATCATAACGCTTTCTGTTAAAGGTATCAATCACTTAGGTAATTTCAATTAATTACTGATCTAAGGGTAATCTAAGGTGCACGTAAGTAGCTAATTGCCATGTTCAAGGTTGACAAAAGTCAGCCATAGACCTTCGTGGAGGTCTAGAGACCGATTAGGGGAAGTTACATCACTAGGTTGTAGGAACATAGAGGTTTGCATGAAGGTAGATCTAGGTCGCCAAAAGGACATCACACTGATCTCTGGGTGCGGAAAATTGGTTCCAGCATCCCCCCCATACTGCTTCGGATGAGACTTCAGTCTGCGCACCAAATATTGATGCCGAAAGGGCCAATAGTGTAGGGATTTGTTTGGCACAACTAACTTTGAACCTAGGTCAGGACCCTCTAAGCCAACAAATGGTTCTGTTGCCGAGACTTGCATAAAGAGATGTGTGATGTTGCATCATTGGAATCCGACCAAGAAGGAAATTTAGAAGTGGTTGGATAGAAAGATACATCAATTCGCGGCACAAGAAAACAAAAATCCACGCCTGAAAAAGAACAATGGTTGGATAGGCATTTATACAAAAAAATACACAAAATCTTCTTTTGCACCTCCCGATCGAACTATACGAGTGGATCGCTAAATTGGAAGATGACCAAGGATGGTGGAGGCTTGATGGTCTGATAGTGTGGACCCCGGAGTTCGTACAGAGGTTGGAAGCTTCTAAAGATAATATCGTGCACACATTTGATCACTAGATTGATCGAGTCATTAGAGGATGTGTTACAGAGTTCGCGGTTTATAGCTCATTCAGTTACAATGAAGTAGAGTGATGCTTCTTAAAGGGACTGCGAGGTAAGTATTTGAGATCTTTGAATACTTGGATTAAGATGATCTTGTCTAAAAAGTGGGTTATGCCATTACCTTGATGTTTGGATCTACGTGAAGTGGAAGACGCTTTAGAAATCAAGGAAAAGAAGGTCTTGAATATATTCCATTGATTGGACCTCCTTCAAGTGACGACAAGGGAGCAACACAAGCTTCACCGTAGAGCGTTGTCCAGTTGATAAGGTAGGGTTTTTCATGTATACCTCATCTGTCCGCACCACCTCCATCTTCACCTCCACAACATACACCTTCACCCACACCGTCACCACCACCGCTGCCGGTCAACATGTCGAATACAATGAAGTTTCTAGTTTTCAAGGGCTTAGGAAGTGAGGATCCGGATCAATTTTGGTTTGTTGTGAAGGCTGCGTGGATAGCACAACAAATTACATATGATAATATAAAGAAGGCACAGTTAGTCACCACTCAGTAGGACCACGCGTTGACATGGTATGTTAAGTACTGCACTGATAATCCGTTGGCGTCATTGGCAGATACTCAGACTGCTTTGAATAAGTAATTTGGTAAGCCTAAATCTACCTCGGAATCGGTAATTGGATTTAAGGAAATCATGATGAGGCCTAGTGAAATGACATGGGAGCTAGATCAAATATTGAAGTGTGGGATCCGTGAAGCTAATATGAATCTCACAGATAGTCAGCATTGCGATTAGTTTATAGCTGCGCTGTTGCCCCACCTAAGGATTTCTTTGTTGCAGCAAAAGATAGGAACTCAAGCGGAATCCCTGGAAATCACGATGAGATTGCATGAGACACCTATCCAGGACGCTTACTTGGGAGTTCAATAGATTCATGTAGAGTTGCGGAACTTCTGCTTGGCGTTGTAGAGATTGAAAAAGGAAAAAGCGGCTCAGCCATAGGTGCATGAAGAAGTTTGGTGTCTGGAGTGTAAAAACCAGGGGCATGATAAATATCATTGCCCTGTCTTCATGAATTATATCACAGGTGGGGGACCTATGCCCCTAAGGCAAGAAGCCCCAACAGGATCAAGTGCGAGGCCCTCATTATGGTGTGCTATTTGTCAAGTGGCTATAAAACATGTAACAAACAATTTTCATTTGTTGCAAAAGTTTGTACAGACACCACAAAATTTTTTATGCGATTTTTGCAAATCAGTGGGCCACGATGAGTGCCACTATCGAAGCTATGAATTAATGGAGAGGACACCTACATATCGAATGCAAGCAGAAACTCGGCCTCTGGATCGGGGTGCTGGGGGAACGCGTAGAGGATATTAGGGGCGCGGACAAGGCTGAGGAGGAGGAGGACTTGGTAGGGGTCGTGTGCAGGTCATTTGTTACAATTTCAGAACTCCAAGAAACTACATGCAGGAGTGTACGAATCAGACATGCCCGTCATTTCAATACTACACTCAGCTTGACCAAATAATAGAAGAATGTGTTTGGTCAATTTAGTGTCCTAAATTTCTCTACATAAATTATCAATCCGGGTATCGTAAATTGATGAAGTGTAATGCATTGTTTGTGCTAGCTGACCCTGCTTACTTCGTTGTTTTTATGTTTTATGTTGTTTTTGGGGTTTTTGGTCTTTTAATTCCTAATGATTTACAATGTAAATTATCAAAACTAAATCTAACTTTTCTTAAAGACTGCTCAAAATCTAAAAATGAAAACAGAGCTAAGAAGGAAATGAAAACAAAGATAAGAAAGATATGAAAACAAAGCTAAGAAAGAAATGAAATCAAAGTTTCTATTCTTATTTTACCATTATTTCCAAATCATGAATTCAAACTGAAAGTGAAATTTGCAATTGATGTCTAACTAATTACAGAAATAAAACTAAATGAAATACTTGGTTACTCTACCTCTCAATTTTGGGAGAAAGTCTCATTGGGATGACATTTAAGTAATTTTGTACCTCATTGATCTAAGAGAAAGCAAATAAAAAGATGCAGAAATAACTCATTGCATAGATGAAATGTTCAACCTCTTAGTTAAGGATGAGCTATCAACTTGAAGGGTTTTCCATAAACATTCATCAACACCATGAGTTAGTATTTTAAACTAAAAATGAAATGGCAAAGACAATAAATGACATTGATCAATTTAATTGAGAATTCAAACTAGCAAAATAGTGAATGAAGTAAACTATCCAACAATGTATTATCATTCTTCAATCCTACTCTCATCCTGAAACAAGGTTAGTTTTTAATTGAAGAAACAAGATTACACTATTGAGTTCTATCTTCTAAACTACTGATAAGAACTAAAAATAAATCAAGCTAATGGAAACTACTCTAAATTATAAACACTGTTAGTAAGAAAATGATAAAAGTTGCATTATAAACATTGTTGGTAAGAAAATGATTATAAGTTGTTTTAGAAAGAAAATGATGAATTTACAATTAACAAGAAGAAGAAAAATAAATAAAATGAAACCTTCCTCAGTGTAGGGGCCCTCTGCAACTGATTAGGCTATGCTTTCTCAATCAACTCCAAGAAAAATCCCTCAGATGTTCATAAAAACATGCGGTCTTCTCATATTAAAACAAGGCCACAAAATGCCCAAAAATTACAGAGTCTAGAACTTTGATTTCACATTAAAACTATTACTACTTCAGTCCCTTACACAGGTGTTTATAAGAAAAATCATATAACTGTTTGTGGAGAAAAGCATGCTACAACCCAACACGTAGAAGACAAATATGCAGAATTTCTTCCCGGCTGCTGGAGAAATAAATCCAAGACATGGTGGCTGTTGGATTCGTTTGTACAGGTGGTTGTTGGAGTCTGTAGGTACATGTAGTTTCTCTAGATAACGCTTCCCATCACTATGAAACGCATTAATTAACCACGAAACAGAGTCATGTTACCCTTGGTCTCTTTATGTTTGAATTATCCATTGACCGTAGTCTTATGCCATCTTCTTTGTCAACCTGGGCTGAATGAATAGGATAGGGTCCATGTCATGATGATTTCAAAGCTTCCCATGTGGCTAATTTCTCCTTCTGACACCTAGAACCTATTAGAGCATGGAGGTAGTTGCGGAAAAACTAGTTAGCTACAGAATAGGCTGTGTTCTGTAGCTAATATACAAAAATTTATTCAAACAACAAAACATAAAAAGGGTAACATGTAAATCACTAAATGTCCTCCTCAAGATAGTATATACCAATTATTAGTGATGAGAATGCATCTTTCTTATGGAAAAACAAAGAAAAGGAATGAGAAGAGTTGCTAGGGAAAGAGTAATTTTGAGGCTCAACATACCCCACTACAAAATCATTGCATGTCCCCATGCAATTTTAAAAAATGTGAACTTATTTCTCCTATTGCATATGTTCTGACACTTTTTCTAGCACATCCAACTTCCTTTTCTTACTTCTCCTTGCACTGACTGCCATCCTAGGCTTCTTCATAAGAAGTTTGTATTTGAGGTTGATAAGTGTTCTGCTCAAATTCCTATTTTTCCTCTTCAGCTTCCTATTTTTCTTGTACCATAATCCTAGGTGCAACATTGTGTTGTCATGAATGGCTTTATCTAGATTTTTTTGTTCCCTCAAGGTTTCATTTTCTTTTTGAATATGCCTGTTCAAATTCTCTAACTTAAAGATTTCTTGTTTGAGAGAGCTAGTTAGAGGTTCTTGTGGATTGAAAGGCTACTCTAGATTAGTTAATGATCCTGGATCCATTGAGGCATCCTTTCTCTCTAATGACTCTATCTAGTCATAGATTTGCTACTGTACTGGATCTATGCGAAGAGAAGCTCTACTTGGGTTTCCTTCAAAATTCTGTGGAGGAGAGTTTTGTGGACTATGTTCAAGTGGAATACTATTAGGAGATTGAACTGGGGTTTCTTCTTCTAAGTTTATGAAATGGGCTCCTTTTGATGTTACCTTCCTCACCTTACCTCGGAATCTAGATCTGCTTCTCATGTTTTGGAAGCTTATGGTTTCTTCTCTTGTGTCCTTCTTCCTCTTCCCTATCTCCTTCTTTTTCTTGATTTGCTCCCTAATCCTGGTCAGTCTTTCAGAGAGTAACTATTCATATTCTTGTGGTGATGAAGGTTCAGGAATGTCTTCATTGATTTCTTCTGCTTTCTTTTTCATTTTTCATTTCTGTTTAGTCTGCTTTCTAACCTCTGGTTTAGAAGCTGTCTCTGCATCATTATTTTGTGAGGACGTTCCAGATTTGTTTTGAATGTTAATGTTGATCTTTCTCTTCCTACTTTTCTTAACAACACTCTCCTCAGGTGACTCTGGAGCATCCTGGAAAAAATTTCTTACCAAGAAATCTTCCCAGGTATCCCCTATACTTTTCAAATGGAATTCAACTAGTATTTTCACTAACCCATGATGATACATAGTTGTTTGTATGGATTCAATTTTCTTTTGGACATTTGTAGCCATCCTTCTTAGACTGTTTAGAAGGAAGAAGGGAAGGTTTATGGTTCCATTTTCTAAAAAAATAATTAATAAGAATATATGGAAAACATACGTAAACCCAAATCTTCCTTCACATGTAATGAATTTTTGCAATATCAACAGCATATTACCCCATTTGTTCTTGAGTGCTCAAATAGGAATTCCCTTCCTAGATACTGTAACATCCATACCTGGGTTTCTAAGGATCACTTTCCAAGATTCACCATGAAATTCCTTGTTTTTAAACCATCTTTCTCCTTGTCTCGGCAACTCTGTTGCTTTTGCTATGAAGGATTCTGTGACTGCAAATTTAATATCTCCTATCTCCACTTCTGTCCCATCAAATGACCTTGCAAAAGACTTGGTAATTTCCTTGTGGTAGCTATCAAATTTCTCAATAAAATTTAACAATTTGGCCTTCTGTAGCATTCCTTTAAGCTGTGGATACCCCTCCATATACTTTACCCCTGCGGGCTCTGTCCTAACAATAAGCCCCATATCCCCTGTTTTTGGTTAACATTCAAAATTACTCTTACTGTCTATAAAACCTGTGAAATTTAAGAAATGGAATGACTGTGTGTATGGAAATGGAATGACTGCATATATATGAAAATGGAAAGATTGTGTGTATATGAAAAATGGAATGACTGTGTATATAGAAAATGGAGAGACTGTGTATATGAATGACTGCCTATTATAGGAGAGATAAACTTAAGGGTTTGCATGTAATAAATAGATAGTAAGGGTTTAAAGAGTCGTAGATAGGTAGGTGTTAAGATTAGGTATGTTCTATGCTAGAGCAATTTATTTAAATTTTCACAATTAGAAATCACACCACCATTACAATAAACTGCAGATAGAACATAAATATAAAATCGTAGAAGACAAGCCAAGGAAAGAGGACACAAGATATGGCGCGAGCCAGGGACAAACCCCACAATGTGTGGGGAAAGATCTTCTTTTATCTTCAAAGTTCAGCAGAGAAAGAGAGAGAGAGTACATTTACAATAGAAGTCAATACGTTGACTTTTGATATTGCATGAGATCAGTTGAAGACATATTGCTTCAACTGATTCTCTTAAGTGACTCCTTCACCTATCTTAGTGCAGCATCTCGTCCATTTGTTGCACCTAGCCATGTGACACCATGCTGTATTAACACAGTTTTGAACCTGATGACAGAGCTGCTCTCATCTGCTCTCATCATCATGCTGCTCATTATTTATCCTGCCCACTGTGCTACATCTTCCATCATCATGTTGTTTCATTCATCATCATTCATCACTTAATGAGAGGATTATACACCATGACTGTTCTGAGAGGCTGAGATGATCTTTGTACCTTCATATTAGTGTCACCAAGATCAAGTTTGCAAGATCATCTTCTATACCACCATTCACTGAGTTATGAGAGTTATATCGAGATCAAGTCATGATCCTATAACTATCATATCACAGAGATCATTCCTTACCATCAATATATACATTGGTCACCAAGTATAAGTAATCATATGTACATTAATATCCTTATAGATCCGACTGGGACATCATCATGATCTTCTATACTAAGATCTGCCGAGAATGTGCCTCTGTTTACTCATGCGAAGATCTCAGTGATTGTCTGCGTTGGAGGTGTCTTTAATCCGTCTGTCCTTATACACATCCGAGGTGGAGATATACTCTTAAGCACTTGCCCTAATGCGGATCTGCTTCTGGGTTCTATCCCTTCTTGTTTGTGGGTCCTGGCATTCATATTCGCATGAAATTTCAGAGATGAAACTTCTCTGTCAGTGTGAATAGGTTTCCTGTGAACAGGTCTTTCTTTTGACTGCATTCTCATTTATCTGAATATTAGTGTTATCATGTACAACGCATATGAGACTCATTGATCTATGTAATAGTGTCAACATGTACAACGTGAATATTGACTACGTGAATATCTCTGATGACGGCATGAACAATGACTATGTGAATATCTCCCATGACTGCATAAACATATTTGTTATGACTGCGTGAAACCAGCGTATAACACCATAGCGTATCCACATCGTATATCATTCACTATGAACAGTGTGTATGTACAGCGTATAAGGTCTCCATGATTTGCATATAAGAAGTCTTCATGATCTGCATAAAATCCTCATCATGAACTGTGTATAGGTTTCCATGAACAGCGTAAGAATGTCTTCCCTTACTGCGGTTAGGAGACTCCATTATAGGACTGCGTTTAGAAGTGTTAGGGCTTCTTGAACAGCATGTAAGCTAGGGAATCATCTGCATATAAGCTAGGGCATCATACTTGGCCCAACATACTCTTTAACGTTTCTCCTTCTCCAAAAACCCAAGACGTGGAGAGGAGATCACTTAAAGAGTGTGTCTAAATGACATCAAATCCTCTTATATTTATACTAAAATGAGGGTGATGAATAGACACGTCGGTTGGGCTTCTAGAGCCTACATAAGAGCTGGTCGGCTTGATAATAATTACATAAACAAAATAAATTCATATCTCCATAAATACTTATCAGAATCGGATGATCTTTGGATCAATCCTACACCTCTCGACGAGAGGGATCCAATAAAAATATTAGCTGCCATAAATAAGCCGACCCACATTGAGTTTGGCCCTAGTTTCCAATTTAACACTCCCTCTCAACTAGGGAGAACTCCGTTCATTGATCCATAAGTCCGACTGTACTATCTCTGCCATCAGTGCCCTGCACTGTTCTGCCCAACTCTGCTCAGCTCTGCTGGCTCTGCTCTACTCTGCTGGCTCTGGTAGCTCTACTCTGCTCAGCTTTGCTGGCTCTGGTAGCTCTGCTCTGCTCAGCTCTGCTGGCTCTGGTAGCTCTGCTCTACTCATCTCTGCTAGCTCTGCTCTGCTTAGCTCTGCAGGCTCTGCTAGCTCTGCTCTGCTCAACTCTGCTGGCTCTGGTAGCTCTGCTCTGCTCAGCTATGAAGAAGAAGAATTGATTGAGAATGAGTCATATCATTCTCCACTAACCCGAAGTTAGTCTCAGAGTGCGTACCACTGGTCCCAGACCAGTCTCAACTGACCCAAAGTCAGCGTCATAGTATGTACGACTCTCACTAGTCCCAGACCAGTACTGCACTGACACGAAGTCAGTCTCGGAGTATGTACCACTGGTCCCAGACCAGTCTCAGCCAACCCAAAGTCAGCATCAGAATATGTACAACTCCTACCACTAGTCCCAGACCAGTATCATTGATCCCAGATCAATGGAGGACATCCTAGCGTAGGGAGTACGGTAGATACAACGATGCGTCAATCAGTACTACTATGGTCCCTAACTTCATTTCCCTGCTCATTAATCAGATGAGAGGTACTTCCCATGAGTCCCAGACTACATGGGTAGGATGCCTCGACAGGAGAACTTAATCAATCCTGTCCTCATAGGAGAACACATCAATCCTGCTACAATCGCCATGGAGAACACATCAATCCAGGCCTCACAGGAGAACTAATCATCCTGCTACACAAGAGAGCGAATCATCTTGTCCCACAAGAGAGCGAATCATCTTGTCCCACAAGAGAGAGAATCATCTTGTTTCAGTGCACACCACCAGGGGAGGGTGAGTTACCCTGTGGTCGTATGTTGCTCCAATAGAACTGCAAGCCCCCCAAAGCTCCTAGAGCTCAATGTATGCAGCATGCAGGACCCTTTTACAAAGGTCTATCGACGACTCCAAGTCGTTCGGGAAATTCACAAATTTGATCTTTCCTCAGGGCTCTGTCCTATACATCATCTCAGTGTGATGGAGCCTCCTTGATCATCGACTTACCATATCCCAGATAAGGCAGTAATTGATGTTTATTTGCTGGAGCAATTGTCAAATACGGGATTCCTCAATAATCGAATCCCATCTCTGGTTGTCACAGAGATTCACAGTGGTATTCATCATGTGTACAAACAGCTCACTGAAGAGCTTCAGCAACCAGACTGCCTCACAGAAGGCCATACTATCAGCAATGTATTCTGCCTTGGTGGTGCTCAGAGTCACCGACTTCTGCTTCCTGCTCATCCAGGATATCAAGGCAGATTCCAAACAGCACTGAGAAGTGCTCTAGTGATCCTCCATACTTCCTGCCCACTCATCATTCGAATAATCATGTGGTTTCATATT
The DNA here is from genome assembly GCA_031772625.1 of Pinus tabuliformis. Lineage (NCBI taxonomy): Eukaryota > Viridiplantae > Streptophyta > Pinopsida > Pinales > Pinaceae > Pinus > Pinus tabuliformis. Next base: position 366,897,882 of record CM062816.1, read on the forward strand.
TCCGGCAGTGTATCTCAATTCATGAGAGATTGTGCCCTGAAGATCTCTTAGAAGATTCTTGGCACCAATCTAGTGAGGCTCAACCAAATATGAGCTCACCATGCTAACTGCAACACAGATGTCCGGACGGAGGTTCTCCAAGAACATCAACGCAAATGAGTTTATGAAACTCAGAGGCATTTCCCAAATCTGGTCCGACATCATTACCATATAACTTCTGAAAGTTAAGATCCTCGAGGCAGTCACAAGCTTGCATCTTATCTTCCCACATTCAAAATCCAACTCCCTCTGTCTCCTATAAATGAGAGGGTCTGCACCTGTCAGACATAGGTGCTGGTACGAGAGGTTTATCATCCACAACCTTCGAGTAATGGTTTCACTCCTAGTGAATCTCAGCTGCATTAGACAGCTATCAATCCTCTCATATTATGCCTGAGGTGTTTTTCTTCAAGCCATAGAGGGCTTTCTTCCACCTGTATACATGAGATTCCTTGATCATGATTCTCAAACTCCTCGGGTTGTTCCAAACCTGTGAACCTGCTGCATGAGGGGAATGGTACCCTTATAATATTTTCCTTTGGTACATTTCAGACATGTACCTTCATGCTTCCTTTTGAATTCAGGCATCCTAGTCACCATTTGACTCACAGACCTCTAGAGTTGAGTCAATGGACATGGTCCCCAGTGGACTTCCTGCAACTTGATACAACCCTGAACTCAAAAACATCTTTAAAAGATCTATTTTCAAACACGTACCTTTCATCGATAAGTGCCACCCTGTAACCTTTGACTCCCATTTCCGAGATGGACATCAGGTTCGATCAGGTACATAAAAGAAATTTTGGGGTTCCTTGCTTTCCTGGAAGAGTCGACCATTTCCTTGATGACCTGCATTACCAGTCATTCTTTTGATCATTGAAGATGTCCCAAGAATGATTGTTATCTTCATCAAGAGATGTGTCTCTGCCATTCGAACACTCCTTCGCATAACGGCCGAACTTATTTCTACAGGGCATCCACCTTTCCTTCCACCCTTAGATCCGAACTTCCCAATGAAGTGATCTTAAGATGGACCATCATAATCTTCCGCTGTGCCATTCTGATAACATTCTCTGCTTTGACTTCACCCTAGGTGAATTATGAGGAACCCATTGATCCTTCTGTCTTGTCCCAACTGTCTTCGGTGATTGCTCTTTCACTCTTGCTTGGGCATTGTCTTCACCTCAGCTCTGATACCATGTTAAGATTAGGTATGTTCTATGCTAGAGCAATTTATTTAAATTTTCACAGTTAGCAATCACATCACCATTACAATAAACTGCAGATAGAACATAAATATAAAATCGCAGAAGACAAGCCAAGGCAAGAGGACACAAGATATGGCGCGAGCCAGGGACAAACCCCACAATGTGTGGGGAAACCCTTTGATCAAATCTTCTTTTATCTTCAAAGTTCAGCAGAGAAAGAGAGAGAGAGTACATTTACAATAGAAGTCAATACGTTGACTTTTGATATCGCATGAGATCAGTTGAAGACATATTGCTTCAACTGATTCTCTTAAGTGACTCCTTCACCTATCTTAGTGCAGCATCTCGTCCATTTGTTGCACCTAGCCATGTGACACCATGCTGTATTAACACAGTTTTGAACCTGATGATAGAACTGCTCTCATCATCATGCTGCTCATTATTTATCCTGCCCACTGTGCTACATCTTCCATCATCATGTTGTTTCATTCATCATCATTCATCACTTAATGAGAGGATTATACACCATGACTGTTCCGAGAGGCTGAGATGATCTTTGTACCTTCATATTAGTGTCACCAAGATCAAGTTTGCAAGATCATCTTCTATACCACCATTCACTGAGTTATGAGAGTTATATCGAGATCAAGTCATGATCCTATAACTATCATATCACAGAGATCATTCCTTACCATCAATATATACATTGGTCACCAAGTATAAGTAATCATATGTACATTAATATCCTTATAGATCTGACTGGGATATCATCATGATCTTCTATACTAAGATCTGCCGAGAATGTGCCTCTGTTTACTCATGCGAAGATCTCAGTGATTGTCTGCGTTGGAGGTGTCTCTAATCCATCTGTCCTTATACACATCCGAGGTGGAGATATACTCTTAAGCACTTGCCCTAATGCGGATCTGCTTCTGGGTTCTATCCCTTCTTGTTTGTGGGTCCTGGCATTCATATTCACATGAAATTTCGGAGATGAAACTTCTCTGTCAGCATGAACAGGTTTCCTGTGAACAGGTCTTTCTTTTGACTGCATTCTCATTTATCTGAATATTAGTGTTATCATGTACAACGCATATGAGACTCATTGATCTGTGTAATAGTCTCAACATGTACAACGTGAATATTGACTACGTGAATATCTCCGATGACGGCATGAACAATGACTATGTGAATATCTCCCATGACTGCATAAACATATTTGTTATGACTGCATGAAACCAGCGTATAACACCATAGCGTATCCACATCGTATATCATTCACTATGAACAGTGTGTATGTACAGCGTATAAGGTCTCCATGATTTGCATATAAGAAGTCTTCATGATCTGCATAAAATCCTCATCATGAACTGTGTATAGGTTTCCATGAACAATGTAAGAATGTCTTCCCTTACTACAGTTAGGAGACTCCATTATAGGACTGCGTTTAGAAGTGTTAGGGCTTCTTGAACAGCATGTAGGCTAGGGCATCATCTGCATATAAGCTAGGGCATCATACTTGGCCCAACGTACTCTTTAACGTTTCTCCTTCTCCAGAAACCCAAGACGTGGAGAGGAGATCACTTAAAGAGTGTGTCTAAATGACATCAAATCCTCTTATATTTATACTAAAATGAGGGTGATGAATAGACATGTCGGTTGGGCTTCTAGAGCCTACATAAGAGCTGGTCGGCTTGATAATAATTACATAAACAAAATAAATTCATATCTTCATAAATACTTATCGGAATCGGATGATCTTTGGATCAATCCTACACCTCTCGATGAGAGGGATCCAATAAAAATATCAGCTGCCATAAATAAGCCGACCCACATGGAGTTTGGCCCTAGTTGCCAATTTAACAGTAGGCCACATCGTCATCTTGACCATTAACAGGTGGACTTGTGGAGGACCGTTTGAGTACAGGTTATGGAGTTTGAAGCGGAGATTTGTTATGAAAGAATCATTGAGACCGTTTGTCATTAAAGATGGAAGATATGGAGAAGATATAGTGGCATTCAAATCAAATGATGGTCGATTAAGGAGACAAGTGATTATACATACTATACAAACTTATGTTTTCAAATTGCTTTTTGAAATAAATCTTTGCATTTACCTTTGGAACCTTTACCTTTCGCTTGCTAATTTTTTTTGATGTTGATCCATAGGTACCTTGAGCATGGTTGGTCTTCAAAAATTGATTTTTTTCTTCAATTCCCTGCATACATGATTTTATTATGAGTTGTACACTTGTGCTTGAACTGATAAACAAATTGTAGCTGCAGAATCAGATTAGCTGTAGAACAGAATCAACTGCAGAACATGAAAAAGAAAGTGAAATATGGCTTATGGATCATGAATGAAATGGAAGTGGCTATGTAAGTGAAATGAAATGAGATGTAAGACAAGATGATAAATGAAATGAAAATGGAATGAAAGACGTAAAAGAGAAAATTGAAAAATTTATTGATGAAATATGACAATGAGATGAAGTGAAACTGCAAAAATAAAACAAGGTGAGGTGAGATGAGATGATGAATTTGCAGAGTGACTGTACCTTTTTGTCACTACTTATTACAGAAAGAAAATGGAAAATATAGGGTGTCAGAAACCTCTGATTTTCACCCTGTATTTTCTGTATAAGTATGCCAATCAATGATTGGTTTTCAACCTTATACATTTTTTTTTCCTTTTTTTTTTTTTAGGAAAAATAAAGACTATGCTAGTGGAGAAGAATAATTCTTCTTCACTAGCTTCATTTCAGAATTGTCTTGGAAAATCTTAATGAACTCCTCTTTTGAAATTGTTTCTTATATATCTTTAATCTATGACCATTCAAAAGAAGAGGATTTTTACTTTCGTCTATTGTTCTTATCCTCACTACTCCATTACTAAAGACTTTTTCAATCTCATATGGCCCAAGCCAATGATTTTGAAACTTCCCTTGAAAATCTTTAAACTTTGAATCAAACAATAGCACCCAATCTCCCTCTTGAAACCTCTTGTCCTTGATATATTTGTCATGCCATTTAGCTCTCCATTGTTGGACTATACTAGTCCTTTGAACTGCCTCTTGCCTGATTTCATCAAGTTCATTTAATTGCTCCAGCCTATGCTTTTGTGTCTCTGATAAATCTAGTCCCAGTTGGACTGCCATCTTGAAAGCTTTGATTTGGAACTCTATAGGGAATAGGACTTGTTTCCCATAAACAAGTTCATAGGGTGTATGTCTAGTTGTGTTCCTCCATGTAGTTCTATAGGCCCATAAGGCTTCAGGAAGCCTTTCCGCCCAATCTCTTCTATATAGATGCATAGTCTTGGTGAGGATTCCTTCAATCACTTTATTTGTAGATTCCAATTGACCATTTTCTTGTGGATGATAGGGAGTAGGTTTCCTATGTTTGATCTTGTATTCTTCCACAAGCCCTTCCACCATGTTAGATGTAAATTGAGATCCCTGATCTATCGCAATTTCTCTTGGAACACCAAAATGAGTAAATATGTCCTCAAAAATAAAATTCACTACAGATTTTTCATTAGTAAAAGGTAATGCTTTAGCTTCTATCCATTTAGTGACATAATCAGTGCATACCAATATATACTTCTTCTGCTTAGATGGAGGATTAGTTGGCCCAATAAAATATAAGGCCTACTTTTAAAAAGGTTCGATGAGTACCTGAATTTGTAATGGAATTTTATTTGAGGGAGCAAGTTTCCCTACCCTTTGGTAACTGTCACATCTCCTGACATATTCTTTAGCATCTTTGAAAATGGATGGCCAATAATATCCTAAAGAAAGGATTTTATAGGCTGTTTTCTTGTCAGCAAAGTGTCCACCACATGGCTCATCATGACATGCCTTAAGAATCTCAGGCATTTCATCTTCCCTGACACACCTTCTGATCATAAGATTTGGGCCTGCTTTATAGAATTCGTTAGTGATCCATGAATATCTTGCACTTACCTGAATAATTTTTCTGTTCTCTCTAGGAAACAAATGTGAAGGTAACTTTCCTGTGACCAAATAGTTAGCAATATCTGCAAGCCAAGGAATTTGAGTAGTTACTGCAAAAAGATATTCATCAGGGAACTTATCTTCAACTGAAGAATCTTCTTTGATATTCTGAATCCTAGACAAGAAATTAGCAACTATGTTTTGTTTTCTAGGTCTATCTAGCACAGTAATGTTGAATTCTTGCAAAAGTAAAAGCCATCTTGTAACTCTGCCATTAGTAATAGGTTTATTCATTAAATATCTAATTGCAGAGTGATTTGTATGAACAAAGGTTTCATAGCCTATTATATAATGTCTGAACTTGTTAATTGCATAAACAACAACTAAAAATTCCTTTTCAGTCACAGTATAATTTAACTCAATGGGAATCAAATTCTTACTTGTATAGTAAATGACACAAGGAATCCAATATTTTTGTCCCAATACAGCTCCCAGAGCTGTATCTGAAGTATCTGTTGAAATATGGAAAGGGAATTTCCAATTTGGACCTCTTAAAATGGGTGCTTTAGAATTTTTTGTTTTTAAGGTTTCAAATGCCAAATGGTAATCAGAATTCCAATTGAATTCACAATCTTTGGTAAGAAATTTGAAGAGTGGGGATTCTATTTTAGTGAAATTTTCTATAAACCTTCTATAGTATCCTATAAATCCTAGAAAACTTCTAACATCCTTTTGGCAATTTCGAATTGATAATTTAGAGATGACTTCAACTTCAGATTTGTTAACTTTAATCTCATCTCCTGAAATGTGATGTCCTAAAACAATACCTTCTGTAAACATCATAAAACATTTTTCTTAGTGAGAGGTTTGCTTCTTTACATCTTTTAAGAACATTTTCCGCAAATTTCCAAAGCTTCTTCAAATGTATTCCCATATACTGTAAAATCATCCATATATACCTCTACACAATCATGTATTAGATCAGAAAAAATCCCTAGAACCGCTCTTTGGAATATTGCAGGTGCATTACATAACCCAAAAGGAAGTACTCGGTAAGTATATGTTCCCCATGGACAAGTAAATGTGGTTTTATCCTGATCTTCAGGTGCTATCTGAATTTGATTATAACCACTAAAACCATCCAAGAATGAGAAATACTTCTTACCTGCTAATGTATCTGACACTTGATCTATTAAAGGCAAAGGAAAAGGATCTTTAAGGGTTGCTTTATTCAGTTCTCGATAATCAATGCACACCCTCCATTTACCATTCTTTTTAGGCACAATTACCAAAGGAGAAACCCAATGGCTATCTGAAATTGGGTAAATGAAGTTTTCATTCAGTAATTTTTGGAGCTCTTCTTTCACAATCTCTCTAAGATTTGGATTCATCCTTCTCTGAGGTTGTCTGATAGGTCTACAATTTTCCTCAATGTAGATGTGATGGATACAAGTATTAGGATTAATGCCTTTCATGTCGGTGTATTCCCATGCAAATGCAGCAGAATGTTTTTGTAATGTTTTGATTAGCTCTTCTTGTTGTAGTTTCTCCAAGTTTTTTTATGTTCAATGTCCTAATTGGAAAAATTTCAATTGTAGAGCTACCAAACTCTTCCATAGAATAGAGAGACATCTACCTAGATGACAAATATTTAACATTAGATATTTCTTGAAATTGTCCATGGTCATATTCTGAAGATGATTCAAAATTTTCCAATGTATTTAAAATTTGACTATCTTCACTAATATCTGAAATAGTAAAGAGAGGTTGAATATCATCTTCATCATCAATCCATTCTTTCTCATCTATTTCTATGATTGCTTTTGCTGGAGGATATAGAGTAAATTTTTTTGTTGAGTTACCATCAGAAATATACATGTCGCCAGATCTACAGCTAATAAAAGCATCAACTGTGGCCAGCCAAGGTCTTCCTAATATGAGTGGATGTCTTCCTGGATTTTTCTTGGGAGTTAAGATCATGAAATCAATAGGATATTCCCAAGAATCTAAGCATACTGAAATATCTTCTAACACTCCATCTGGTTTGATTACAGATCTATCTGCTAATTGTAGTAATGTAGGTGTGTAAAGACGATTAGGAAGCTTGAGTTGTTCCATGGTTTGTTTGCTCATGATGTTTATTGTTGCCCCTAAGTCAATCAATGTATTTGGAATTTCAACTCCATTGATATGTGTTTTCCCAATTGGACTTCCTGGATCCACATATTTTTGTATGGTAATTTTTCCCATCATTATGTCTGCTATTTTTCCTACTAGGTGAATTCTTTTTGTTTCCTTTGTTTTTCTTCCTGGTTTCTTTATGCTCAACTCCTTTATTGTTTTGGCTAGAATTGGAATTTCTTTAATGGCTTGTAGAAAAGGGATTTTGATACAGAGATTCTTCAATTCATCTAGAAAATCATAATCAGGCAACATAATTTGCTTTTCTATTCTTCTATCAATTTGTAATCTTTCAAGAAAAGGAGGTGTAGAAGTAGATGCTGGTTGCTCAATGATACGAGTTGTGTTCACTGATTCTTTCTGTTTTTATTTTTCAATGTTTTGGTTTTGGAGAGATGTTCCCTCAAAACTTTTATTTACCTTTAGAAAATCTTCCTCAAAAGTGTCTTGTTCCTGAATAAATACAGAAGGTCTTTCCTTTTCTAATATCCTACTAGATCTCAGTTGAACATCATTAAGATCTAGAGTGATCATATAAGTTGGAAATTGTTGTCCTTCTACCATGTAAGAATTTTGAGGGTTTTTATTGCTGGGGTTTGGTAATGGTTGGGCAGGTAGCTGATTTGGTTTCTGCTGAAATGGAAGTAAGAGTTGAGGACTTTGGTTTTGTTGTGGAAATGGCAATGAAAGTTGAGGGTTTTGATTTTGAAGTTGTGGTTGCTGATTTTGTTTCTGAATGTGTGGGGGAGAATAATTATAATATGATGGAGGATATTGATAATATTGAGAAAATCTCCCATAAGGATTTTATACTCCTTGTGCCCACGGTTGAGATTGAGATTGAGTTTTAGGCCAAGTTTGAGATTGAGATTGAGGTTGAGGCCAAGGTTGCTACCAAGAATTCTAATTTGGTGGGGGCTGAAGATACATTTGATTGTTGAATCCCTGATTTTGTGTCCTCTGCCAAGGTTTTCTAGAGACAAAGCAAAGAGGCTCTGCTGAATTTGGAACTGTTTCTTCTTGAAAAATAGCCTTAAGACCGAGAATTGAAGGACAACCTTTGGTTTCATGATTTTCTGAGCAAATCATACAAGTCTCTATAAATTTTCATCTAAAGGGAATTCTCTTAGAGCATGTTTTTTTTTGCATTTTGGACAAAAAATGGCTAAAGCATCAGCCTCAGTTTTCTGCTTTTTTTGTAATTTAAGGGTGTCTATTTTCTCACTAAGACTACCTAGAATGTCAATTTTAAATTCATCAAGCATATTACCAATTTCTGCCCTACTTACAGATCCAGTTGTAGATTTGTTTACTCTAACAAGAGAAGGATCTCTTGGACCTTTCCCAGTTTTAGATTTCCCTCTTGAGAGATGAACACATAATTCTCCTATGTCACTTAATGGGAGATGAAAGATATCTCCCTTCCCCATCATGTTAAGGATATATATCCACTCATCTCTAATGGATTTTAATCAAAGATCTTTCAAGTTATCTTCATCTAAAGTGTCCATTTTTTCTCTTTTCAAATTATAGTTTAATATCTCAATCAAATCCTCTAAGTTTTCATCCTCTCTTTGCATCATTTTGAACACTTCATATTTGTGATTGGTAGGCATGGAATAATCCAAATACCTATCCAAAAACGTTTTTTCATTTCATTCCATGTTCTAATGGACTGAGTGAATGACCCCAGGAATCACTTCAAAGCAACTCCTTTTAATGTTGCAGGAAACAATTTGAGTTTTTGAGACTCTTCTAGATAATCATAGGTTCTGCACAAGACTTCAAACTCAAATAAAAATGTTTCAGGATCCTCACTTTTTAACCCATGGAAGTTTGGGAGGACATGTTATGCCCCTATACCAATAGGTGTCATATATCATGATTGACTTGGTTTAGCTTTGAAATATGTTCATACCTTTACTTGTTGCAAAGGTTTTCCATATTTGTGAAAAATAAAAAATTAAAAAATGTAAAGAGGGTATACCCTAGAAAAAGAGTAAAAGGGTAAAAAGAAATAAAGAAAATGAACCCCAACAAAAAGAAAAGACCATGAAAGTGTGCAAGTCTTAAATGCCACTACTTTTTACTTTTGTATAATAAAAAATTGTGTGTAGCTTGTCACCTATGCCACAATTCATGAATATTCAAATAGTTTAAGCTTGACTAGTTCATATTTTCAATTCCATGTTTTAGAAGTAGAGAATAAAGATATGACCAAACAGTTTAATCTTGGTAGATAAGTAGATAGGTAGAGTGAATAAAAGGAGCTCAACAGTTTAATCTGAGCCCTTGGATGTAATAAGTGTAGATTTAGATAGGCATCACTATGTAAAAGAAAAGAAAGTTTGAAAAGGGTTTTCCAGTCTAAGTGCACCCTAATAAAGAAGTGAAAATGCTAGGATAAAGTAGGTAGGGTAAGTAGATGATGGTTTCAGAATAAATGTGTGGTGAATGTTAAGTTTAAATGCTTAAATCTTTTAACTTTCATCACTAGGCAAAGGCATGTATCACATGGAATGCACGTCAACATTCAAAGTCACAATAATTAACCTCCCCATTCATTTCCCTTAAAATTTTCACTAATTCCCTAAGTACTAAAGGTATGCCATAATTAGAGGGGCTCAGAGCATTTCTCTGACTTTTGGAGGGACTGGACCCTCGGCCCAATAATTGGAAATGCCTAAAGTACTTAAGTCCCTTTCATCACATTACCCCCCCATAAGATCACTCATTCCTTTGATAAAACTTTTCATAAATAAAATCCTATTTTACTTAGGGAAATTGAAATAAATCTTCATAAAAACCCTTTTATACACTTTAGCGTAAGTCAATATGTTATATGATGAAATACTTTCGGAAAACATTGGACTTAACACTTTCCCATTCGTTTGGACATATTAACCATTAATGTTTTATTATATAATTCCCAAATAAAAGAAAATTACCCACGCCTATATTATTATATTATGCAAAACCCCAAATTATTACATATCTCGCCGCGATGGTTAAGTATAACCGTAAAACAAATAATAAATGGGATTAATTAACTAATTTGTAGTTGATTAAGAACTTGACCCCGCCACCATTTAATGAGGATTAATTTAGTCCTCTGGACTAATTAATAACTCTCCCAACCAATCAAATCGCCTCTGATATGATTAAACCCTTTAATTAATATCGGGCCCACCCTTGTTATCCATCAGTCACGTCATTACCCCGACCACCATCCGATCGGATCCTTCAGATCCAACGGCGTTCGCACATATTGCGCGGGCCTTTTGGTCGACCTTTAGTGCGTGATGTGAGCAGTTTCATGAATAGTGTCGATGCTACGTGTTGAAAGATGTATGGCATCACACTGCTATTATAGGTAGGGAATCCTTAATTGCTCCCTGCTTTCATAGTTTATCACTGTGACCATTTAACAAATAATACTTAATTGCTTTTTGTTAATGAGCACCCACTTTCCCTCATCTTGGACCCTGTTGAAGGATTCTTAGTTGCCCTTCCTCCCTGTTCAAGACCATTTCACCCATTTGAAACTATCATTTGTCTTTTGTTTGGCTATCTTGCCCTGTGAAATTTCTCCTTTGTTAAATCAACCTGATCCAGTTAAGCCATCATTCAGTTGACTCCATAGCCCAATGGCCTAAAATACCTTGTTCTATCCATCTGCTCTCGAATTCCACCACCAAACAAAATCAAAACCCCCCAAGCTTTCATAACTAGCCTAATATCTCACAAAACAAAGCTAAATCATAAAGAGAGAGCCCTCTCTGAGTACAAATTGGCTAGATTCTGTACTTAAAATATTGGTTTGTGGTTACCTCGGAGTGTCCCTTCTTTTGATAACTTCTAAGGGAAAATCTGAGTGATAACATAGTGGCGACTCCACTGGGGAAACCAATTCCTCAGTCAAAACACATCTTTAAGAAACACAAAGTTTGATTATATGCATCTTAAAGAGTTCATAGAAGTTATTTTGATGTCTTTATAAGAAATTGCAAAACGAAAAACCTAAAATCTGGCTTCAGAAAGGATTCGATACACTAGGGCTAATCCTGACCCTAATCCACCCCCAGTGTTTGAGAACCCCAATTTGATCCCCAGAATTCTTAGAAGACAAGAAAGCTCTATTAGCCCTCGACCCATCTTTAGATCTCAATCTTGTCCTGCTAAGTGGCTTTACCTAGAAGACCTACCCTTTGATGAGTACTTTGAAACCTCTCTGTTTCGGACTTCATCTGACTCTGACTTAATAGACCTAGTCTAAGACCCAGAGTTCGTCAGAGAATTCGAGATCCAAAGAGATAATTTTTTAATTGACCAACATTTACAGAAGTCTCCTCAATCTGATCTTACCACTCAAGGAACTCCTAACCCTTTTTTAGTCACTTATTTTTCTGCAACCTCCTCATCTTTCCCTCATATCTCTCAACCTCAAACCACTCCATAGTTGACTTCAACCCATAGTCTTCCATCCACACCTCAAACATCCACTGTTACCCGAACTCCAGCCTTTCTTTCGACATTACCTATAGCAATGGCCAATAGATATGCTCCCCTGGTACTACCAGCCAATTTAGGTTCCATGCCCCAAGACTATCAAAGTAAGATCACATCCTTTGATGGCACTGGAACCTATATAGCCCAACAACACACTGTTGGCATTTTGGCACAGGTGTGGCGCTACGGTTCAGGTGTTGTCCTTGATGGCAACTCTCTTTGATGACAGATCTCAGTTCAGACTTCAAGTATGAAGAGAAATCTCATATACGCAGGTTAATCATGTCCAAGTTGCGTATACACGCTGGTGATCTACATTCTAAGTCGTGTATACGCAGGTGAGCTACATACGAAGTCGCGTATACACGCAGATGCATGAACTTAAAAGGGCGTATATGTTGGGAAGCTTCCCTTTGGTCCGTGGTAGTTAGTCCTCGGTACTTGAGCCTATGTCTTTGAACCAAAGTATCTCGACAGACGTGTTGATCTCTAGTTTTGAAGCTGATGGTATTGTATTTCTATGGTTTTGGCCCTTGGTATTGAGCAAGGCCTAAGGCTATATAGGAGAAGAAGATCATTAGGCATATACACTAAAAAGGTCTTGAATATCTGAAAAGAAAGAGATCTCGTATGCAGGTTCTGGGTTGCTTGATCTAAGCTAAGGAGAGATCACATCGGTTGATGAAAGACTAGATCTAAGGACAGATCAGGATCTAATGGTTTGAAATGCTCTATTCTGATATGGTTGATTATGCGTATTTCTAGATCTGCATACTGACGCAATGTTATGTTCTGGATCTAACTGATGTCTGGTACAGCTGCAAGTTGAGAGATTTTATTTTTAGATCTGTACGCAGGTTGTCTTCGTTAAAAGAGCGTGTATACGCGGGTTTCTCTCATTGAACTAGCGTATATCTTTTGAAGCTTGATTTTTGGGTTTGCAGTTGGATCTGACTGTTATTGCAGAGTTCTGTAGTCTGCTCTGTGTTCTGGTGACTGGGTTTGACAGGGTATCAGTGGTTCAGTATTTGTTGATGCAAGTATTGGTTGTTTTGTAATCTGCTATGAAAGTTGAATGAATTGTGGTCTTCAGATTGTAATGTTGTGCTTCAGGAATATCCAGTCTGAAAATGTATGAAAAGTGGTACCTGAAGGAAAGAAGATTGTAGGCCTGCACCTACGTACTAGTATCTTAGCTAGTACAAGAGCAAAGGGGGTTGGAGCTCCCTTCCAAGGAAGTTTGGAGAACGAGAGAGGGTTGTAGCCCTCTGCAGGTTGTAGCCTGCGTACTGGTATAAGGCTGCACCAGTACAAAAGATTGTAAACTGAAGTTCTTATTAAAGAAAGATAGAGACGACTTGCAGCAGGTGGTTTTCACCCACATTGGGTTTCCACCTTATATCATGGTGTTCATGTGTGTGGCTTTTGTGTGGTGATCTGTTATACTGCATCTGTTTACTTTTAATATGGTTAATAATGTCCTGATGCATTTACTGAAGATAAACTAACTGAATCATAAGTTTTCTGGTTATACGCTGGTTTCTTTAGACACAGTAGCGTGTACACGCTGGTTCACTTAACTGAAGTCGCGTATATGTTTCAGAGTATTTGAAAAGTTTTATTGATCAGATAATACTGATTCACCCCCCCTCTCAGTATTATTTCCAACAATTGGTATCAGAGCAGGTCCTTCAGAGAAGCTTGACCGCTTGAAGGTAGATCGTTCATCATGAGCAACTACGAGAAAGAAGCATCAATCAGGCCACCGGTTTTTGATGGGACAAACTTCAATTACTGGAAGGTAAGAGTTACTGCCTATCTTCAATCTCTTGGTACAGAAGTTTGGAACATCGTAGAGACAGGCTACACTTTTCCTTCAGCTACTCCTACAGATGCAGCCGAGAAAAAGAAATATGAAACAAATGCGAAAGCAGTCAATACTCTATTGGGATTTATATCTCAATCAGAATTCATGAAGGTAATGCACTATAAATCTGCAAAAGAAATATGGGACAAAATGGTCACGAGCTATGAAGGGGATGAACAGGTAAAGTGTGCTAAACTTCAAACTCTCAGGATTAAGTATGAGACTCTCAGAATGTATAATGATGAAAGTGTGGCTAACTACTTCCTTAGGGTAGATGAGATTGTCAATTGTATGAAAAACTTGGGTGAAGAAATAAAAGAGGCTATTGTGGTTGAAAAGGTTCTAAGATCTTTGTCCCCCAAGTTTGAATCTAAAGTGTCTGCCATAGAAGAAAAGGAAAATCTGCAAATTCTTACTATGTCTCAGCTTCACGGAATTCTAACCGCTTATGAAATGAGAAAGGGAGGTCCATCAGACAGAAGAGAAGCTACCTTCAAGGCTTCAGGCAAAGAAGATTATTATGAAGCAAGTCACGTACCAGAAGATGAAGAAGAGGAATCAAATTTTGTCAGAAATCTTCAAAGGGGATCTGGAAGGTTCAGAGGTAAGTTACCTTTTAAATGCTTTGCTTGTGGAAGAGTAGGTCATTATGCTGCCAAATGTCCTCACAAAGATAAGAATGACAAGGGAAAAGAACCTGTTAAATGGAACAAGAAACAAAATGAAAAGAAGAAAAGCTATTACACTCATGAAGATAGTGATGGTCTTTCAAATAGTGATGAAGATGAACAAGGTAATAGATATAAACTTTTAATGGCTTTTGAAGATGATGACTACATGGATGCTATAGATGTAGAAGGCTTTTATGAAGAAATGAAAGATCTCAAAGTTTGTTTAGAAGAGAAGAGTGCTATTATTGATTCTCTACAATGTCAACTAGCTGAAAAGGAAAAACATCTTGAAAGTTTGGAATGTGAGATTGTTTGTCTTAGAAAGGAGATTGAAAAAACCAAAGCGATTAATCTTAAGTTTGTTAAAGGATCTGAAACCTTGGATGAGATTATCAATGTGCAGTGATCTCCTCTGATCAAGACAGGTCTTGGATATAATGGAGAAACATCTCAAGCCTCTACCTCTAAAAGTTATCTTGATGCAGCAAGGAGAAGCGAGCAAAGGCCAAATAAAAGTCATCAGGTGAATCAGGGACAGTTTACCTCAAGAACAAATAAAGACCAAACTGCCTTAAGGACAAACAGAAGCTACAATCAGCCTCAGGTAAAATATTCCCAATTTGCTCCAAGAATGAATGTGAATAGAAGCTACAATAGGTTGGATGATAGATCTGATTATCGCAGAAGTTTCTTTAATGGCCAATGCTTTTCTTGCCATAACTTCGGTCACAAAGCAGCTCAATGTGTTGCCTACAAGACAATCATGACTAGAGAAGCTCAAAAGCAAGGGAGAATGACTGGAACCATGAAAAGGACTTATAATAACTTTTCGGTTCTTGAAAATGAAGTTGAATGTTCTATTTGCAATAACTTTGGTCATGAAGACTCTGAATGCAGGAGCAGGTTCCGGAAGACAACTCAGAAGGAACAAACCTCAAATGTCAGAACATGGAGAATAAAGGAACCACAACCAGAAAGATGTGGGATAGCCTTTTATGCAGAAGGTCAAGAAAGTCTATGGTACATTGACAGCGGATGTTTGAAGCATATGACAGGGGACAAAGAAAAGCTTGAGTCATATACCGCATTAGAAAAAGGGAAGAAAGTCTCTTTTGGAAACGATATCTCTGCAGCCATAAAAGGAAAAGGTGTTGCTCCATTGAAAGAAAAGGTCAAAGCCGGAAATGTTTTGTATGTTGATGGATTGAAGCATAATCTTCTGAGTGTCAGTCAGATGTGCGATCAAGGAACAGAAGTAATATTTAGATCAAATGGATGTTGTGTTCGTGATCTTGATACAGGTAAAATAGTGATCAAAGGAAGAAGGACTCCAAATAATCTATACATATTTGAAGAAGGACCACAACAGTGCTATTTGAGCAAGGATGATGAACACTGGCTATGGCATCGGAGGTTGGGGCATCTAAGCTTTTCACAAATAAGGAAAGCATGCAAATATCAGGCAGTTCGTGGTCTTCCAGATATCAAAATTCCAGACAATACTATATGCAAATCTTGTCAGTTTGGAAAGCAAACCAGAACTAACTTTCCAGAGAAGGAAGGATCAGCCAGCATACCTCTTGAGCTAGTCCATACAGATGTATGTGGTCCTTTTAGGAAAAGGACACCTCGAGGAGAAGAATATTTGATATTATTCATTGACGATTTCTCCAGGCTTGTCTGGTTAGGGCTTATGAAGCACAAAGATGAAGCATTTGAAAAATTCAAATCCTTCAAAGCTTTGGTTGAAAATGAATCAGGACATAAAATTAAGTGCCTCAAATCTGACAGAGGTGGGGAGTTTACCTCAAACGAATTTTTCGATTTCTGTGAAGAACATGGGATAAGAAGAGAATTCTCTACAGCTAGAACTCCTCAGCAAAATGGGGTTGCGGAAAGAATGAACAGAACAATCCAACAAATGGCTCGTGCTATGCTTGATGAATCAGGTACTCCCGCAACTTTCTGGGGTGAAGCTGCACATGCTGCGGTTATTATTCTTAACAAAACAAATGTCCGAGTAAACAGCAGTCAAACACCTCATGAGCTCTGGAGTGGTGAGACTCCTTCGGTGAAGCACTTCAAAATCTTTGGGAGCAAATGTTATATTAAGAATACTGATGAGCAACTTGGCAAACTTGAACCAAGAGCAGATGAAGGCATTCTTCTTGGTTATTCTCCACATAGCAAAGCATACAAGTGCTACAATAAAAGACTTGGCATAATTGTTGACAGCATTGATGTAGTGGTTGATGAAAAGGGATATATTCCTAGGCAAGTTCATCATGAAGACATTGAAGAAGATGAAGGCTACCCTCAAAGGCAAAATGATGAAGAAGAAGAACCTCAAGAAGAACCAGAGGAGCAGACAAGGATAGAAGAGAAGACTCCATCCAGATATGTTCAAAAGAATCATCCAGAATCTCAGATTGTGGGGCAGAAAGAAGCAGGAATACAAACAAGAAGAAGAATTGCAGAAGCTTCAAGCTATTTGGCATTACTCTCTTCCACTGAACCACAAAATGTGAAAGAGGCATGCAAAGATGAATGCTGGGTCAAAGCAATGGATGAAGAACTTGAGCAGATCGAAAAGAACAACACTTGGGAATTGGTTCCTAGACCAAAAGATAAAAATGTCATAGGGACAAAATGGGTCTTCAAAAATAAATTGAATGAAAATGGAGAAGTAATTAGAAACAAGGCCAGACTTGTTTGTAAAGGGTATGCGCAGCAAGAAGGAATAGATTTTGAAGAGACCTTTTCTCCTGTTGCAAGACTTGAGGCCATCCGAATGTTCCTTGCTCTCTCAAGCTTTCAAAACTTCAAGGTATTTCAAATGGACGTGAAATCAGCCTTTCTGAATGGAGACTTAGAAGAAGAAGTTTATATTGAACAGCCAGATGGTTTCATTCTTGGGAATGATCCAAACCTTGTATGCAGATTGAAAAAGGCTCTCTATGGTCTCAAACAAGCTCCAAGGGCTTGGTACTATCGGTTGGACAAATATCTTCACCAACAAGGCTTTTCAAAAGGATCACCAGATAGCAATCTCTATATAAAAGTTGAAAATAACAAATTGCTAATTCTTGTTGTTTATGTAGATGATATTATCTTTGGCAGCAATGAAGAGACTATGAGTCAAAACTTTGCCTTGGATATGCAGAAAGAATTCGAGATGTCACTACTTGGTGAATTGACATATTTTCTTGGATTGCAAATCCAACAAAATGAAGGAGGTATCTTCTTGTCCCAAACCAAATACCTCAAGCAGATCTTGAAGAAGTATGGCATGGAAGAGTCAAAGCCAGTATGTACACCCATGGTTACAGGATGCAGCCTCAGTGCAAATGATGAATCAGCAGCAGTTCACCAACCCACTTATAGATCCATGATTGGGAGTTTGCTTTATTTGACAGGTACCTGACCAGATATTACACATGCAGTAGGAATTGTTGGAAGATTTCAAGCCAACCCAAAGGAAACTCATCTTCAGGCAGTCAAAAGAATCTTCAAGTATCTTCAAGGGACCCAAAACTATGGCTTATGGTATCCTAGAGATACAGATCTCACTCTTCATGCTTACACAGATGCAGATTGGGCTGGAAGTGTGGATGATAGAAAAAGCACAAGTGGTGGTGCTTTCTTCATGGGTTCCAGATTAGTATCTTGGTTCAGCAAGAAATAGAGTTCGATTGCCTTATCTACAGCTGAAGCAGAATATGTGGCTGCGGCATCTTGTTGCACACAACTTCTTTGGATGATGCAGACCTTGCAAGATTTTCAAATCACTTGCACTCCACCAGTCTCTATCTTATGTGATAATACAAGTGCAATCAGCATTTCAAAGAATCCAGTCATGCACTCAAAGACCAAGCACATACCAATCAAGTACCATTTTCTTCGGGAACAAGTGCTTGAGCAAAAGGTCAAGTTGGAGTATGTTCCTTCTAAGGAACAAGTTGCTGATATTCTCACAAAACCACTGCCCAGGGAAACTTTTGAGTATCTCAGACATAAGCTGGGAGTAATTGATGCTTCATCCTGCTGCTGAAGCTTGTCTGTTCTACAGAAAAGTTGGTGTACGCGATTTTTGTAAGGGATATCCGTGTATATACGCATATTTATGAAGGGAAAGTCGCGTGTATGGTGTATGTGTGTTGCAGAATTTATATCCGCGTACATACGCTGTTTTATGCAGGAGAAATCGCGTATATGGAGTTCTGAACAGTAAGGGCAGACTCTGGTTGGAGAAGGTCTGAGATGGGTATGCCAGAATTCTTCAGGCACAGTTTCAGGGGGTGCAGCAGGCACAGGTTCAGGGGGAGCAGCTTAAAGCATTGTTGGCATTTAGACACTTTTGGTTCTAGTTCTCAACTGTTGTTGGTTTCAGGAGAAGGAGCACAGAAGGAAATCTTGGTTGCTAATCTAAAAGATGTTTATCAGATGCTGTTGGTGGCTTTCATAAGTCTTGGTCTAGATTTGTTGTCTCTATGTCATGTATCTCTTTTGTGATATCTCTTCTATGGTCATGTAATGACCTATGTTGGTTTCCCCACTATGCCTGGGATGAATGATGTAATGTAATTGATTGTTATTTTTTTGATGTATCCCCTCTTAGTTGGGAGTATGGATGTATGTATTGAGTCTTTTGGTGATAGGAAGGTCCTTTATGATGTATAAGTCTTGGTTCTCCTTGAAGAACATCTTTTGCAGATCTTGCCTACAGTCAGGGGGAGCATGTTCAGCACAGCAGAGCAGAGATATCAGCATGGTCTCAGGGGGAGCACAGCCCTTTGCCCTTGATGACAAAGGGGGAGAAGGATTCTAAGGATCTTGGGGTTGCCATCAAGTCCAAAGGGGGAGATTGTTGGCATTTTGGCATAGGTGTGGCGCTACAGTTCAGGTGTTGTCCTTGATGGCAACTCTCTTTGATGACAGATCTCAGTTCAGACTTCAAGTATGAAGAGAAATCTCATATACGCAGGTTAATCATGTCCAAGTTGCGTATACACGCTGGTGATCTACATTCTAAGTCGCGTATACGCAGGTGAGCTACATACGAAGTCGCGTATACACGTAGATGCATGAACTTAAAAGGGCGTATATGTTGGGAAGCTTCCCTTTGGTCCGTGGTAGTTAGTCCTCGGTACTTGAGCCTATGTCTTTGGACCAAAGTATCTCGACAGACGTGTTGATCTCTAGTTTTGAAGCTGATGGTATTGGATTTCTATGGTTTTGGCCCTTGGTATTGAGCAAGGCCTAAGGCTATATAAGGAGAAGAAGATCATTAGGCATATACACTAAAAAGGTCTTGAATATCTAAAAAGAAAGATATCTCGTATGCAGGTTCTGGGTTGCTTGATCTAAGCTAAGGAGAGATCACATCGGTTGATGGAAGACTAGATCTAAGGACAGATCGGGATCTAATGGTTTGAAATGCTCTATTCTGATATGGTTGATTATGCGTATTTCTAGATCTGCATACTGACGCAATGTTATGTTCTGGATCTAACTGATGTCTGGTACAGCTGCAAGTTGAGAGATTTTATTTTTAGATCTGTACGCAGGTTGTCTTCGTTAAAAGAGCATGTATACGCGGGTTTCTCTCATTGAACTAGCGTATATCTTTTGAAGCTTGATTTTTGGGTTTGTAGTTGGATCTGACTGTTATTGCAGAGTTCTGTAGTCTGCTCTGTGTTCTGGTGACTGGGTTTGACAGGGTATCAGTGGTTCAGTATTTGTTGATGCAAGTATTGGTTGTTTTGTAATCTGCTATGAAAGTTGAATGAATTGTGGTCTTTAGATTGTAATGTTGTGCTTCAGGAATATCCAGTCTGAAAATGTATGAAAAGTGGTACCTGAAGGAAAGAAGATTGTAGGCCTGCACCTACGTACTAGTATCTTAGCTAGTACAAGAGCAAAGGGGGTTGGAGCTCCCTTCCAAGGAAGTTTGGAGAACGAGAGAGGGTTGTAGCCCTCTGCAGGTTGTAGCCTGCGTACTGGTATAAGGCTGCACCAGTACAAAAGATTGTAAACTGAAGTTCTTATTAAAGAAAGATAGAGACGACTTGCAGCAGGTGGTTTTCACCCACATTGGGTTTCCACCTTATATCATGGTGTTCATGTGTGTGGCTTTTGTGTGGTGATCTGTTATACTGCATCTGTTTACTTTTAATATGGTTAATAATGTCCTGATGCATTTACTGAAGATAAACTAACTGAATCATAAGTTTTCTGGTTATACGTTGGTTTCTTTAGACACAGTAGCGTGTACACGCTGGTTCACTTAACTGAAGTCGCGTATATGTTTCAGAGTATTTGAAAAGTTTTATTGATCAGATAATACTGATTCACCCCCCCTCTCAGTATTATTTCCAACACACACTAGGAAAATGACTGATTATTTCGAAATGTATGAAATAGACACTGTTGATGTGCAAATGAATATTTTTGTGTAAATCCTTACTGGAGATGTTAGAACCTACTTCAGAGCCTTAACACCCAATAGCATAGACAGTATAAGGACCCTCTACCAACAGTTCCTGAACAGATGGGAGAAAATAAAAGACCCTCTTCAGATCTTATTTGAACACGAGAACCTCAAAAGAGGACCACAAGAAACTGTGCATGACTATTGCACTAGATTTAATAGTGTGTATGGTGCTATTCCCCTTGACTTAAGGTCTCCCCCTGGCTTAGCCTTAATCAAATTCCCCTATGGATTTGATTCTGATATGGCTTTCTAGCTGAGAGAATGAAACCCTCCTACATTGGAAGATATGCAAAGCATAACAGTAAGCGTCGAAGCCAACCTGCTCTCTAAGAGATCCAAAGCTAGGAGTGAAAGGAGGATATGATTAAAAGAAGAAAGCTCACCCTTCGAACAAAAGCTGGATGCCATAATTAAAGTAATGGATAGACTAGGAGACAGAGTGGAGGTAATTGAAAGGAAATGACCTTGGGATAGCCAGCAAACTAATCCACGAAGAAATCCTAATTTTAGGAAAAATCAAAACTAGAACACTGGAAAGAATGGTCCTGGCCAAAACATTAGACCTCCTTTCCAGGAGAACTATGCAGAAGCTTCTCACTCTGAAGTCCCAGGAGAAGATACTCAAATCAATTTGATGGGGCTTGATGATGAAGAAGAAGTTCTCTTATCCCATTATGATTAGGAGGCTCACATACTTAAATAGTTTAGAACCCAATCAGGAGAATCTTTTGACTTTAGGCAGGGATATGACTCAGCTATCTTTGAGGTGCACAAGCAATACAATCTAAGAAGTAGGAAAATTGATGTCCCTGAAACAAATAGGAAAATAGTCCCAAATCAGCCTGTTATAGACATTTTTGTGCCTTGCAGCTCCAAGCATGAAATGTCCATAAACCAAGGGCTCCTAAGTCCCTAAAAGTGTTGTTCTAACCCCTAAAGGAACAAGGTCAACAAATTACAGCTTCTCCCAGAAGTTCTCCACCAGAAGCTGCTCAGAATAAGTCAAAACAGGATCATTTCAGCTGCTCCACTAGCTAAGTGCGTTGCATAGCACCTAAATCCACTAGCTAGGTGCGTTGCAATGCACCTAAATGCACTACCAGGGTGCGTTGAGCGGGAAATGACAAGTGGCAGTGTCATTCCGCGAGGTGGAGAGACAATGGAAGCTTCCAGAATCTTCTCCTATGACACTTGCCTCACTGAATTCAACCAAGGATGAGTAAGAGGCCTTCAGTCTCCAAGTGGAAGCAAGAACTGACAGAGAGAAGCCACTAATCAAATCACAAGCTGACTCATCCTCCTTGCATACATCTATATATGGATCCCTCATCCCAGAGATCCAGAGGCTGGAATTTTGCACATTGTAAGGAATTGTTGTTGGTTTCGAGACGCATATCAGAGAATTGGGTGATCTATGCTTTGTTGGAGGTGAAGAGGGGCTTCTTTGCTGGGAGGTTGATGCTAGGTTAGGAATCATCGGTTGTAACTCCTCCAGGATCTTCTTGTATATCAATAAAAACTATTTGAGTTTCTTCTCCATGCTTTTGTATCATTGATGCTTGTTACATTTGTATGGTTAACTTAAATATGATCCTAAGTTATTTATGAATATAAATCCATGTCTTTGTATAGTTTCCTCCTTCTGTGATCTTACAGGTACTTGGTGAAGCTGGGAAAGTAAGGGAGCAGGTAGCTGGAAGCTGTCAAAGAGGAGAGAGATTGGATCAAGGGACTAGCGCAAGACATAGGTTGGTTCTTCCTATTCCTCTTTGTTTATAGTTCATAAAGGAGATACAAAAGTAGTTTTCTCTGTTTGTTTCTAAGGCAGCTGTCACACCTTAGTGGGATAGAGCAGTTCTAAATAGACACTTTTCTCGGTAACAAAATGGCGACTCCGCTGGGGACGATTGTCTAATTAGTTTGTTTGTGTATCTCTTGTTGTTTGTTTCATAAACTTATAAGTAGCATTCGAACTGCATTTGCCATAGCAAATGCAAAGTAGACATCTGCTGCTTCAATCCATTCACTGGATCTGTTTATGATTTGAACAGCTGATTCATAGACTATCTGATTGCCCTTGTGATAGCTCTTAGACCCTCCTTAGATCTACCCCTGATTGTGCATTACTGATTGCTTTTACTGGGCCAAAAACCAAAAACTAAACTGCAAACCATGACCCAGAACCCGGATAGAATTCTTGTTTCTGCCCCAGCGCAGGCACTGTGAAGAGGTTCTGCATTTCAACGCACTTCCCGAAGGGGCAACCTGCGCTGCAATGTAGTTTCTCTGTGTAACAGGTGTGCTGATCAGCCTAGCCCTGTGCAGCTGAGGTTCTTTGCTTCATTCTTTCCAGTTTTGTCTCTGATTTTTGCAGCCTGTGATCAGTATATGACTGTTTCAAACCCTTTTCCTTACCGATATTCCGCCTCATTTGTACAAAAGAACTGTAGATGTTTTTGTGTGTTTTTGAGTCGTTTACAGTTTTCCATTGCAAAAGTATAATAATCGTACTGTCGTCCTTTGATTTAGATCTGTCGCAAGTGTCAATTTCGATCATAGGATAAAGTTTATTTGCTGTTGATGGTCGATTATGCTTTTACTATTGCCTTTGGTTTGAAAGAGTATCAGATACAGGTGAAAGAGTATCAATGAAAAGATAAAATCAGATGTCTAGCATAGAGTTACTAGCACGACAACAAGATGCATATTCATAGGACCTGCCTCCAGCTCCTTCAACAAAAATAGGGACAACAACAGTCAGTTTACATTCTATTTCTACATTCGAGACCATCTATCTCTATATTCATGTAAAAGATAATTAGTTTCCCTAGAATATATCTCTCTTAGTTAGGAGATATTTTGATGTAAAAATTTGTATAAATACTTCCTCATTCGAAGTATTGAGGGTGGATTCTTAGACATTTCGCTAGACAATTTACTTTTGGAATTGAAGTGTTGTTGAACAACTGTTGTATGGCTGGCTGGAACAAAGTAATAAAGCAAAGGACTTTTAATAGGATAAATGTGTCAAACAAGAAAAAAATAAGTATTCTATATCTTGTGTTTTTACAATTTTTCTGGTTTAATAAATATTCATATGTGTTTCATATTTGAATGATAAACCAAAAGTTATATTTCAGAAAGAGCTTTACTGCATTCTGTCTTTAAAATCACTTATATTCTTAATGTTTTCTTCCAGGTTATTATAGGTAGGGAATTCTTAATTTCTCCCTGGTTTCATATTTTATCATTGTGACCATTTAACAAAGAATACTTAATTGCTTTTTATTAATGAGCACCCACTTTCCCTCATCTTGGACCCTGTTGAAGGATTCTTAGTTGCCCTTCCCCTGTTCAAGACCATTTCACCCATTTGAAACTATCATTTGTCTTTTGTTTGGCTATCTTGCCCTGTGAAATTTCTCCTTTTTTAAATCAACCTGATCTAGTTAAGCCGTCATTCAATTGAATCCATAGCCCAATGGCCTGAAATACCTTGTTCTATCCATCTTCTCTCGAATTCCACCGCCAAACAAAATCAAAACCCCCCAAGCTTTCATAACTAGCCTAATATCTCACAAAGAAAAGCTAAATCATAAAGAGAGAGCCCTCTATGAGTACAAATTGGCTAGATTATATACTTAAAAGATTGGTTTGTGGTTACCTCGGAGTGTCCCTTCTTTTGATAACTTCTAAGGGAAAATCTGAGTGATAATAGGACAAAAGGTGAGATATTTTTCATTGTGGCATTTATTTCCTCGTCCACTATAGGGAATCCAAAATAATTATCTATATCCCTATTTCCTCTGCCTCCCCCATTGTTTCCTCTACCTTCTCCATTATTTCCTTTACCTCTTCCTATATCCCCTATAAACAGCCTGAATTCCCCATCTTCTCCTTCTTCTGCCATTATAGTTTCCTCAGAGTCAGTATAAGGTTCAACCTACAAGGTTACTTTCTCCTCCTCTGGTTCTTCTATTAATGGGATATGGGAGAGAGGTTCTACTTCTTCTTCCTCACCAGGTATTCCCAATTCTTCAACTAAAATTTGATCTCCCGTGGAGGTGAACAAGGCTATTCCTGCTGTTGGAGATTCAAAATTTTTCCTCTAGGGCTGACTTGGTAGATGAAGTAGGAGTTTCTTTTGATTGGATTTCTGCCATTCAGAAGTTCTATAACTGGGAATATGAGTTTGGGATGGAGGTGTATCTTTCCTTGTTCTTGGTGGAGTAGGTGGTGTTGTAGGAATTGAACTTTTGCCTCTAGCTATAAATATAACCCTAGAGTCTCTTTCTCTATGCATATCATTTTTTTTTTTGAATGTGAGAGATAAGGCTACCTAGTTACACTTCCCCGGCAACGATGCCAAAATGTTTGGTCAATGTAGTGTCCTAAATTGCTCTACATAAATTATCAATCTGGGTATTGTAAACTGATGAAGTGTAGTGCACTCTTTGTGCTAGTTAACCCTTCTTACTTTGTTGTTTTTATGTTTTATGTTGTTTTGGGTGTTTTTGGTCTTTTAATTCCTAATGATTTATAATGTAAATTATCAAAACTAAATCTAACTTTCTTAAAGACTGCTCAAAATATAAAAATGGAAACAGAGCTAAGAAAGAAATGAAAACAAAGCTAAGAAAGATAAGGAAACAAAGCTAAGAAAGAAATGAGAACAAAGTTTCTATTCTTATTTTACCATTGTTTCCAAATCATGAATTAAAAATGAAAGTGAAATTTGCAATTGATGTCTAACTAAGTACAGAAATAAAACTAAATGAAATACTTGGTTACTTTGCCTCTCAATTTTGGGATAAAGTCTCATTGGGATGACATTTAAGTAATTCTGTACTTCATTAATCTAAGAGAAAGCAAATACAAAGATGCAGAAATAACTCATTGCATAGATGAAATGTTCAACCACTTAGTTAAGGATGAATTATCAACTTGAAGGGTTTTCCATAAACATTCATTAACACCATGAGTTAGTATTTTAAACTAAAAATGAAATGGCAAAGACAGTAAATGACACTGATCAGTTTAATTGAGAATTTAAACTAGCAAAATAGTGAATGAAGTAAACTATCCAACAATGTATCCTTATCATTCTTCAATCCTACTCTCATCCTGAAACAAGGTTAGTTTTTAATTGAAGAAACAAGATTACACTATTGAGTTCCATCTTCTAAACTACTAATAAGAACTAAAAAGAAATCAAGCTAATGGAAGCTGCTCTAAATTATAAACACTATTAGTAAGAAAATGATAAAATTGCATTATAAACATTGTTAGTAAGAAAATTATTATAAGCACTATTTTAGAAAGAAAATGATGAATTTACAGTTAACAAGAAGAAGAAAAATAAATAAAATGAAACCTTCTTCAGAGTAGGGGCCCTCTACAACTGATTAGGTTAAGCTTGCTCAATCAACTCCAAGAAAACACCTTCAGATGTTCATAAAAACATGCAGTCTTCTCATATTAAAATAGGGACACAAAATACCCAAAAATTACAGAGTCTAGAACTTCGATTTCACATTAAAACTATTACCAACTTCTTTAGTCCCTTACACAGGTATTTATAAGAAAAATCATATAATTGTTTGTGGAGAAAAGCATGCTACAACCAAACACGTAAAAGACAGATATGCGGAATTTATTCCTCAGATGCTGGAGAAATAAATCCAAGACATGGTGGTTGTTGGATTCGTTTATACAGGTGGTTGTTGGAGTCCGTAGGTACAGGTAGTTGCTCCAGATAACGCTTCCCATCACCGTGACATGCATTAAATAACCATGAAACAGAGTCCTGTTACTCTCGGTCTCTTTGTGTTTGACTTATCCATTGAACATAATCTTATGCCATCTTCTTTGTCGACCTGGGCTGAATGAATAGGACAAGGTCCATGTCATGATGATTTCAAAGCTGCCCATGTGGCTAGTTTCTCCTTTTGACACCTGGAACCTGTTAGAGCATGGAGGTAGTTGCAGAACATCCAGTTAGTTGCAGAATAGGCTGCGTTCCATAGCTAATATACAAAAATTTATTCAAACAGCAAAACATAAAAAGCATAACATGTAAATCAGTAAATGTCCTCCTCAAGATAGTATACCAATTATTAGTGATGAGAATGCATCTTTCTTATGAAAAAACAAAGAAAAGGAATGAGAAGAGTTTCTAGGGAAAGTGTAATTTTGAGGCTCAACAGAATGTCCTGTGCTAATGGCCAAGTTGTAGGAAAAGAAGGTGAAGCCTCAATGTCCTACCTAGAACTTACAGATGCTGAAGGTCGAGCCCTACGAAGAGGACCTGAAAGTGAATATTGTGCTGCGAAGCGAGATCGTGACTAGTGACAATAAGGAAACAACCTGAATAAGGTGGATGGTTCTGCAAGGCTCCAGAAAATGAGGTTGGGTGTGTTCTGGAGCATGTGAAGGAAACATTCATGGAAGCGAAGAAAAGCTTCACTGGGGCCTCTACCTCAAGAAGTTAGGACAAACTGCCTGCAGAGGTTGACCCCTCTATGCTTACCACCTTCTTGGAGACTTGTATGAAAATACTACGTGATAACAAGGATGTGAAAGGACTACAGGAGTTGATAAACAAATGTGATGGTAAGGATAATGTTCTTGATGGACCCCACGTCGTTAGAAAGATTAGTAAGAATAAGGAAAAAATAGGGTGTGAGATGAGGCTTACCACACAAATAGGAGACTATGAGATGGACCAAGTTATTTTGGATTTGGGGTCTGATGCGAACGTATTGCCTAAACAAACCTGGGAGAGAATGGGGAGACCTACGCTACAGTGGTCTCCGATTCAATTGAGGATGGCGAACCAGCAGAAGATTATCCCTATGGGACGATTGCAGGGAGTTATCGTAGATATAGAAGGTGCGAGTGTGTTGGATAATTTTGAAGTGATAGAGATTGTTGATGATAGAAATCCATACCCTGCACTCCTGGGAATTTATTGGGCTATTGACAGGAATGGGGTCATCAATTTTAAGAAACGGAAAATGTCATTTGAAAGGAAATTGCTCCACGTTGTAGTACCATTGGACCCTACAGAAGGACCATGTTATACTGAACCGGTCCACGACTATGAGGAAAGTGATGATGATTTGGATCAGATCTATAAAATAACAGTGCGACACCAAGATTGGGTTAATCTGACAACTGATGGATGAATTGCATGGGACTGCAAAAGTTCCTGTACCTTGGATTCAAAAGAAGAGTTGGAACATTGGCAAAACAGGCTGAATGAAGTATCCACACTATGCTACAACATGATGACCAAATCGCTGCACTGTGTGTCATCAGAGTTAATAATTTTACCTTATTACAATGGTTTAACTGATGTAGATAAATTTTTGGATGATTTTGAAAGAGAAGTTCTAGAGGATCACCTATTTTAGGCGTTGGATTTGGCACTATGCGCTGCACCCGCTCGGTGGTGGGGTACACACAAAAATAACTTTGATGAGTGGCGCAATTACAGAAGGATGATGAGGATGCAATTTGGTCGTCCTAAAGTATGGTTAAATGAGAAGTATGATCGGAGGAATGATTTTCACGATCACCTGGAAAAATGGACTAAAGTGTATGGAATAGAGCCACAGCTAGAATGGGTGCATTTATTCTGTCACACTCTAGATATAATCCCTATGAATTGGTATTTGGAAACAAAGCTCCACCATGGCACCACGGAGTGGGATATCTTAATAGAATGGTTCTTGAGGACATTTAGCTTTGAAGACGAGTGTTAGTGTCAGTGTCTTCACACTGCCATCAGTGATCAAAATATGATCTTTTGCATTTCATAGTAGGTGTCCCATACTGATGAGTTTGCATTCCATTAGGTCATGGATTCATTGATGGTAGGGTTTTCTTCAAATTTTTCCCTCATGATCTGTACTTGTTGATCCTCTTCCATATATTTCAGTCATGGCTCATGTTCACTCTGCAGTTTATTTCATTAGGTCTTAGGGTTTGGTCTCATTAGGTTTTAGGGTCCCACCATGGTCAAATCCAATAATTACATGCCAATAATGATCAGCAAGGACATGCGGAGGCCAATAATGATTGGTAAATCCATAATTTATCATTTTGAAAACCTAATGTAGTTCTCACCTCAAAACTTGTTTTGAGGTGAAAATAGGGTTTTTTTTTTATTTTTTATTTTTATTTTTATCTTCATATATGATGTAATTTTATCTTTTCATATGTAATATTGGTTCCCAGCTGCTCCTAAGCATCTTGTGATGTTGCCAAGCACCTGCCACTGCAAAAATCAAGTCATCTTGAGCACCAATCCACCTGCAAGAGCAAAAGAGAACAAACATGAAAAACATAGTATTAAAAAAGGACAAAGAGACATTACAAAAGTGGGTTTTTCAAAAGCAAAAATTAAAATGAAGTTCATATATAAACTCATTATCTTCTATTTTCATGCCATTGTATCATTTTGAAAATCAAAGAAGCCAAAGGAGAGAAAAACATCCAATGAGCATGTGTTGGTGAGCAAGGAAATCAGGCGCTGCGCTTAGGGAGAAAAACGTTACGCTTCTGGAGGTTTTAGCCTAGCACTATGCTTAGGAAGAAGGGTGTTGTGCTTAGAACCACGCATTGCGCTTAGGGGTTGTTTGCTCAGTTCAAAATATAACGGGCGCTGCGCTTAGAGGGTGGCGTTGTGCTCTTGGGTAATGGTGCTGCGCTTAGGCCAACCAACCAAAAAACACTCCCAAACTTCAAATTATGTCAAATCTCATCCAATTCCACATTTGGCAAGTAAGTATTATTCCTCTCCTTGCAATCTAGTTTGCATATGTAAAGATTTTCATAAGTTTCCACTCTCTATATAAAACCCTAACTTTCACTATAAAACTCTAGTTCTTTGGTTTTTCCCACCACTCGCCTCATAACTAAACCCTTATCCCCACCATTGTTATCACATTCTACCACTCATTTATCACTCCCTAAACCCCCTCATTCTTATGTTTTTCCCATAGCTTCACTCACACCCATTCCTCTAAGCCATTGCACATACCATTCATCCCATACATTGTCAAAACTATGCAAACTAAGAGAGTTAACTAAAACATGGACAGAGGAAGTGATTTTGAGTATGATGAAGAGACTGTTGGCATTATGATTCTGGTATGACTCTATGTTACAGGTGTTGTACTTGATGGCAACTCACTCAAGTAGCAATGCTCAGGCTCTCAAAATGTTGGAAATTAAGAGGTACGCAGGTGAATGGTTCAAAAGGTGCGGACCCGCAGGTACGCCGGCCAGGAAGTGCGTTCATACCCGCAGGTTACCCGTTCATGAGGTGCGAACCCCCAGTTCACTCTCTTCAAGGCAGAGAAGCACGCTCATGTGGGGTTTCTTATTTTTGGCCTGTGGTATTTAGCCCGCCGTTCTTGATTCTATGGTTTTGGCCCGTGGTATAGGATCTAATTTAGCCCCGGTTTGGATCCCTTGTTTTGGTTATTTGATGGTTTTGTCCCATGGTGTGAATGAGGGCTTGACTATAAATAGGGAAGGAGATCACTTGGCCAAGGTATCTTTTGAAAATTGAATATCTTAAGATCTGAAATATTGGGTTATCAGTTTAAAAGCTTGATCTATATAAAAGTGAAGTTGAAAGTGAATCTATGAAGTGTGATCTCTCGGGCGCATGATTAGATCTGGGCATCTGACTATCTGTGGCACACTGGTGGACTGCCAATTTGGCCCTAATCAGAGGTTCGCAGGTGATTAACGGTGCAAGTGAGGGGGTACGCACAGCAGAATAAGGCGCAGTGCATGGGTACGCACAGCAGAAGAAGGCGTAGTGCGTGGGTACACAGCGCGACAGAGGTTCAGGTGCGGAAGAACAGTAAAGGTACACGGCGTGGCAGAGGTTCAGGTGCGGAGGCACAGTGAAAGTACGTGGCGCTACAGAAGCCGCAGGTGCGTAGATACGCGGCGCGATAGCATCTGAGGTGCGTGGCCACAGTAGTAGTACGTGGCATGATTGAAGAAACAGTGCGTGGGTACGCGATGCAGTGGAAGGCTCTCTACGCGGATACGAAGAGACGCAGAAGGTGAAGTGCGAAGCCACGCAGTCCAGATAAAGAAAAATTGCGTATCTGTCCTAAAACATTTGTTGATCATCTTCTATTTATTGCTGCAGAGTTCTGGGTTTATATTTCTGGTACTATCCTTCTGTTTACAGCATTCTGAGAAGTTGGGTAATTCTTGGTTGATTGTATAAGGAGTTTGGGTAATTTGCATGTACTTGATGTTTATTTGATATTCTTGGATCCAATTTGAAAATTTATGAAAAGTGGTCCTCGAAAGAAAAGAAGTAGGGGGTTGTAGCTCCCTTCCAGGAGAGACTGGAAAACAAGAGAGAGTTGTAGTTCTCTGCAGGTTGCAGCCTGCGTACTGGTAAAGGACTGCACCAGTATAAAATCATTGTAAAAGGAGTTTCTAATTGAAAGAAGATAGAGACATATTGCAACAGGTGGTTTTCACCCACATTGAGTTTCCACCTTATATCTGGTGTTCTTTGGTGTGACTATCTGTTTTTCTTGTTCATGCTCATTGTTTTATGGTACTGACATACAAGAATAATTCAAAGTATAAATAAGGAAGATTTATTAAAAAGAACTTGATAATACTGATTCACCCCCCCCTCTCAGTATTATTTCCAACAATTGGTATCAGAGCAGGTCCTTCAGAGAAGCTTGATCGCTTGAAGGAAGATCATTCATCATGAGCAAAAGCACAATGGAGATCACCAGGTAAAGCAGGGACGAATTACAAACAAAGACTATCAGGTAAACCAGGGGCAATCCATCTTAAGGATGAACAAAAGCTACAACCAGCCACAGGTAAAATCCTCTCAATTTGCTTCAAGAATGGATGACAATAGAAATTACAATCATTTGGCCGGAAGATTTGATAACCGCAAAAGTTTCTTCAATGGACAATGCTTCTCTTGCCATAACTTTGGTCACAAAGCAGCTCAATGTGTTGCATATAAAACAATCATGACTAGAGAAGCTCAAAAACAAAGAAGTATGACCGGGATTACAAAAAGGACCTATAACAACTTTTCGGCTCTTGAAAATTAAGTTGAATGTTCTATTTGCAATAACTTTGGTCATGAAGATTCTGAATGCAGGAGTAGGTTTCAGCAGACAAAGGAACAAGCCTCAAGCACCAAAACATGGAGAATAAAGGAACCACAAACAGAAAGATGTGGGATAGCATTTTATGCATAGGGAGAGGAAAATCTATGGTACATTGACAGTGGATGTTTGAAGCATATGACAGGTGATAAAGAAAAACTTGAATCATATTCTGCTTTAGAAAAGGGAAAGAAAGTTTTTTTTGGAAATGATACTCCTGCAGCTATAAAAGGAAAAGGCACTGCTCAGTTAAAAGAAAAGGTCAAAGCTGGAAATGTTTTGTATGTTGATGGATTGAAGCATAATCTTCTGAGTGTCAGCCAGATGTGTGATCATGGAACCGAGGTGATATTTAGATCAAATGGATGTCTTGTTCGTGATCTCGATACAGGTGAAACAGTGATCAAAGGTAAAAGAACTCCAAATAATCTATACATATTTGAAGAAGGACAACAACAATGCTATCTGAGAAAGGATGATGAGCACTGGTTATGGCACCAGAGGTTGGGGCATCTAAGCTTTTCACAAATAAGGAAAGCATGCAAATATCAGGCAGTTCGTGGTCTTCCAGATATCAAAATTCCAGACAACACCATATGCAAATCATGTCAGTTTGGAAAGCAAACCAGAACTAACTTTCCGGAGAAGGAAGGATCAGCTAGCATGCCTCTTGAGCTAGTACATACAGATGTATGTGGTCCATTCAGGAAAAGAACACCTCGAGGAGAAGAATACTTGATATTATTCATTGACGATTTCTCCAGGTTTGTCTGGTTAGGACTTATGAAGCACAAAGATGAAGCATTCGAAAAATTCAAATCCTTTAAAGCCTTGGTTGAAAATGAATCAGGATACAAAATTAAGTGCCTCAGGTCCGACAGAGGTGGGGAGTTCACCTCAAATGATTTTTTCGATTTCTGTGAAGAACATGGGATAAGAAGAGAATTCTCTACAGCTAGAACTCCTCAGCAAAATGGAGTGGTGGAAAGAATGAACAGAACAGTCCAACAAATGGCTCGTGCTATGCTTGATGAGTCTGGAACTCCCGCAACTTTCTGGGGTGAAGCTACATATGCTGCGGTTGTTATTCTCAACAAAAAAATGTCCGGGTGAACAGCACTCAAACCCCTCATGAGCTCTGGTATGGTGAGACTCCTTCGGTAAAGCACTTCAAAATCTTTGGGAGCAAATGCTATATTAAGAATACTGATGAGCAACTTGGCAAACTTGAACCTAGAGCAGATGAAGGCATTCTTCTTGGTTATTCTCCACACAGCAAAGCATACAAGTGCTACAATAAAAGACTTGGAAGAATTGTTGACAGCATTGATGTAGTGGTTGATGAGAAGGGATACATTCCTAGGCAAGTAAATCATGAAGATATCGAAGAAGATGAAGACTACCCTCAAAGACAGAATGCTGAAGAAGAAGAACCTCAAGAAGAACTAGAGGAGCAGATAAGGATAGAAGAGAAGACTCCATCCAGGTATGTTCAGAAGAATCATCCAGAATCTCAGATTTTGGGGCAGAAAGAAGCAGGTGTACAAACAAGAAGAACAATTGCAGAAGCTTCAAGCTATTTGGCATTACTCTCTTCGACTGAACCACAAAATGTGAAAGAGGCATGCAAAGATGAATGTTGGGTCAAAGAAATGGATGAAGAACTTGAGCAGATAAAAAAGAACAACACTTGGGAATTGGTTCCTAGACCAAAGGATAAGAATGTTATAGGGACAAAATGGGTCTTCAAAAATAAATTGAATGAAAATGGAGAAGTAATTAGAAACAAGGCCAGACTTGTTTGTAAAGGGTATGCGCAGCAAGAAGGAATAGATTTTGAAGAAACTTTTGCTCCTGTTGCAAGACTTGAGGCCATCCGAATGTTCCTTGCTCTCTCAAGCTTTCAAAACTTCAAAGTATTTCAAATGGATGTGAAATCAGCCTTTCTGAATGGAGACTTGGAAGAAGAAGTATACATTGATCAGCCAAATTGTTTCATTCTTGGAAATGATCCAAATCTTGTATGCAGATTGAAAAAGGCTCTCTATGGTCTCAAACAAGCTCCAAGGGCTTGGTACTATCGGTTGGACAAATATCTTCATCAACAAGGTGTTTCAAAAGGATCAGCAGATAGCAATCTTTATATAAAAGTTGAAAACGACAATTTGCTAATACTTGTTGTGTATGTAGATGACATTATGTTTGGCAGCAATGAAGAAGCTATGAGTCAAAGCTTTGCCTTGGTAATGCAGAAAGAATTTGAAATGTCCTTGCTGGGAGAACTGACATATTTTCTTGGTTTGCAAATCCAACAAAAAGAAGGAGGGATCTTTTTGTCTCAAACCAAGTATCTCAAGCAGATTTTGAAGAAATATGGCATGGAAGATGCAAAACCAGTATGTACACCCATGGTCACAGGATGTAGCCTCAGTGCAAATGATGAATCAGCAGCAGTGCACCAACCAACCTACAGATCTATGATTGGAAGTCTACTTTATTTGACAGGTACCCGACCAGACATCATGCATGCAATAGGAATAGTTGGAAGATTTCAGGCAAATCCAAAGGAAACTCATCTTCAGGCAGTAAAGAGAATCTTCAAATATCTTCAAGGAACTCAAAACTATGGCTTATGGTATCCTAGAGATACAGATCTCACACTTCATGCTTATACAGATGCAGATTGGGCCGGAAGCGTGGATGACAGGAAGAGCACAAGTGGTGGTGCATTCTTTATGGGTTCCAGATTAGTATCCTGGTTCAGCAAGAAACAGAGTTCGATTGCCTTGTCTACAGCTGAAGCGGAATATATTGCTGCTGCATCTTGCTGCACTCAACTCCTTTGGATGATGCAGACCTTGCAGGATTTTCAAATCACTTGTACACCACCTATCTCCATCTTATGTGATAACACAAGTGCAATCAGCGTTTCAAAGAACCCAGTCATGCATTCAAAGACCAAGCACATACCGATCAAGTATCATTTTCTCCGGGAACAAGTACTTGAACAAAAGGTCAAGTTGGAGTATGTTCCTTCTAAGGAACAAGTTGCTGATATACTCACCAAACCATTGCCCAGGGAGACCTTTGAATACCTCAGGCAAAAGCTGGGGGTTGTTGATGCATCATCTTGTTGTTGAATGTTGAACGCAAGGCTCATGCGTACATGTGCTGGGTTGCGGATTGGTCGAAGATCGAATGGCACAGGTTCAGGGGGAGCATATAATGCATTGTTGGCATTATGGAGGAAGTACAGAAGGAGATCATGGATGCTGGTCTGAATATTGCTGCAATATGTCTCTATCTCTTTCATGGTCATTTATGGTATTTGGTGGATTATGGTTCTTCTTTGCAGATTTGGTTTATAGTCAGGGGGAGCATGTTCTTAGGGGGAGCATAACCCTTTGCCCTTGATGTCAAAGGGGGAGAATGACGTTGAGGATCTTGAGGTTGCCATCAAGTCCAAAGGGGGAGATTGTTGGCATTATGATTCTAGTATGACTCTATGTTACAAGTGTTGTACTTGATGGCAACTCACTCAAGTAGCAATGCTCAGGCTCTCAAAATGTTGGAAATTAAGAGGTACGCAGGTGAATGGTTCAAAAGGTGCGGACCCGCAGGTACGCCGGCCAGGAAGTGCGTTCATACCCGCAGGTTACCCGTTCATGAGGTGCGGACCCCCAGTTCACTCTCTTCAAGGTAGAGAAGCGCGCTCATGTGGGGTTTCTTATTTTTGGCCCGTGGTATTTAGCCCGCCGTTCTTGATTCTATGGTTTTGGCCCGTGGTATAGGATCTAATTTAGCCCCGGTTTGGATCCCTTGTTTTGGTTATTTGATGGTTTTGTCCCATGGTGTGAATGAGGGCTTGACTATAAATAGGGAAGGAGATCACTTGGCCAAGGTATCTTTCGAAAATTGAATATCTTAAGATCTGAAATATTGGGTTATCGGTTTAAAAGCTTGATCTATATAAAAGTGAAGTTGAAAGTGAATCTATGAAGTGTGATCTCTCGGGCGCATGATCAAATCTGGGCATCTGACTATCTGTGGCACACTGGTGGACTGCCAATTTGGCCCTAATCAGAGGTTCGCAGGTGATTAACGGTGCAAGTGCGGGGGTACGCACAACAGAATAAGGCGCAGTGTGTGGGTATGCACAGCAGAAGAAGGCGCAGTGCATGGGTACGCAGCGCGATAGAGGTTCAGGTACGGAAGAACAGTAAAGGTACGCGACGTGGCAGAGGTTCAGGTGCGGAGGCACAGTGAAAGTACGCGGTGCTACAGAAGCCGCAGGTGCGTAGATACGCGGCGCGATAGCATCTGAGGTGCGTGGCCACAGTAGTAGTATGCGGCGTGATTGAAGAAACAGTGCGTGGGTACGCGGTGCAGTGGAAGGCTCTCTGCGCGGATACGCAGAGATGCAGAAGGTGAAGTGCGAAGCCACGCAGTCCAGATAAAGAAAAATTGCGTATCTGTCCTAAAACATTTGTTGATCATCTTCTATTTATTGCTGCACAGTTCTAGGTTTATATTTCTGGTACTATCTTTCTGTTTACAGCATTCTGAGAAGTTGGGTAATTCTTGGTTGATTGTATAAGGAGTTTAGGTAATTTGCATGTACTTGATGTTTATTTGATATTCTTGGATCCAATTTGAAAATTTATGAAAAGTGGTCCTTGAAAGAAAAGAAGTAGGGGGTTGTAGCTCCCTTCCAGGAGAGACTGGAAAACGAGAGAGAGTTGTAGTTCTCTGCAGGTTGCAGCCTGCGTACTGGTAAAGGACTGCACCAGTACAAAATCATTGTAAAAGGAGTTTCTAATTGAAAGAAGATAGAGACATATTGCAACAGGTGGTTTTCACCCACATTGGGTTTCCACCTTATATCTGGTGTTCTTTGGTGTGACTATCTGTTTTTCTTATTCATGCTCATTGTTTTATGGTACTGACATACAAGAATAATTCAAAGTATAAATAAGGAAGATTTATTAAAAAGAACTTGATAATACTGATTCACCCCCCCCTCTTAGTATTATTTCCAACAGAGACAGCCAGTGACAGTTCTGTAGAGAGACGTAGGCAGAGAAAGCCTCACAAGGGAGGAAGAATCATAAGAGAAGAGCCCACTAGTTTAAGAGAATTGCAAGCTTGCCCACTTGCAGTCTCTTGTTTCAGACACCATGGATGTTTTAAATTCTGTGAATTAGTGGAAAGAGCTCAGTTTCATCATGGGTTTGCCAGACTTTCTGTGCCTCATTTGCATAACTATGAGGTGACACTTGCCAGAGTAACCTTCACAATATCACCAGCTGGCATTTCAGAGGCCACTAGAAATCCTAATGTTGGTGAGAAATGGTACAAGGCTCAGGACCTTGATGAGAATTACTGTGAGCCTTACATCAAGCCTCAGTACAGAAACCAGGTGAAGAGGTTTTTCCACTTTAAATTTTTGGAGAACAAGTATGTTCCTTTAATGAGGATTATCATCAAATATTTCACTTAAGGTAGATTCTCCCGATTGTATGCTTACCATATCAGACTCCTCATGCACTTCACCAGGGTAAAGATGATGAATCTCCCATATTTCTTGTTTAGAAACATTGACAAAATAACTTACCTTGTGCAGAAGAAGCCATACCCTCAGCAGTTGAAAAGCATCTATCATTACTCTTTGATCAAAATCATTGTTTTTCACCATCTCAGTCTTCTTAACATTCCTTGGGAGACTTTTATTTCTCATGAGATGTTTAGAGGTCCACATATCCCTTCACCAGTGCATCAAGAAAAAGGTGGGCCTTCTAGCCATGGGGAAACAAGGGAAGAGGTCAAGGAAACCAAAACCTCTGAGGTGCCAATGTACTTGACATATCAGAGAGGCACAAGGAGACTTTTTGCAGTTGCTAGGAAAGTGTTTTCTCCATGGGATGTGGAAGGGACCTTGCCTTCTTCATCAGTCCACAAGCAAATGTTATCTCCACGAGGTGTGGAAGGGGATTTTCCTTCTACATTGACAAAACATGTACATGTTAAACAACTGAGCAAAGGCAAGGAAAAAGTGCAGGAAGAGAACCTTGGTGATGAGGAGGAAAGAGATTTTGACTTGATTGAGCATGAGGAGCCACAACAGTGCTATACTCATCATGGAGTTAACATCATTGATTTGGAGGCTCAAGATGAAGAAACCACCAAAGAAATTATCATACAAGAAAAGAAAGCTCAAATACAGGATTTGGCAGACAACTTAGAGAGAGCCAAGTTCATCATCAAATACTTGGAACAGGAAAACAAATAGTTGAGTGACAAACAAGTCCTCATGGAGCTGGAAATGATCAAAGCAAATAGGCAAATTGCCAAAGAGGCTCATGTCACATTGACTCCTATTGAGCAGGAGATTGAAAATGATAGGGAAAATTGGCTTGAGAGAGTCAACATACATCTTGAAGGACTCATTGAGAAGGCCAACAGGGATAAGAAATGCTCCGACACATGGCATACCATTACATTACCCACAACAAAATTTGTAACATGAGGATTAGAAAATTAAAGGCTAGACTAAGGAAAGCATTGGAGGGCAAGAAAGAGCGAGATAGACTCAAAATGTTGGTTGAAGCCTCTTTAGCCAACCAAAGCACTTGATGGTGGTGCTACATATCAAATTTGGGCAAATTTTGAGAAGTTTTCGTATTTTTGAAATTTTGAAATTCACAACACAAAAAATTTGTCCAGGTGGCGCTGCGCATTTTCCTGGGGCATCCATTGGAGAAACAATTGAAATTTTTGGATTTATAATGATGAGGACATGCACCCTAGAAATTTTCAGAAGTTTTGGAGTAGATCTGGTTCACCAAAAGGTCCAAAAACTAACAAAAAATGACCTTTCTACCTCTTTTTGGACACACAGAAGAAGTCTTGGGAGATTCCAGTTTTGAGGGGGAAAATAACCTCCAAAATCAAAGATTATAAGTGTTCTAGAAACTAGACTTGAATACCTTTCCAATGAGCTATCATGGGCTCAATTTGGCTAAAGGGAAGGCCTCCACAATCAGGGAGAAAGGGGCACTGTGCTTAGGGCCATTTTGCTCAGGGAACTAAAATTCACCTTTTTTTACTGTGAATTTGATTTCTCTCTCCTCGTGGATGATTTCATTGATGTAATTGATGACATGGAATGTAAATTTAATGGTAAAATAGTGTTATCGGGTAGATTCATTAGTTAGAGGTGGTTTTGAGGCAAATGAATTAGTTTCCCTTCTTTTAGAGACAAGTTGTTTGACTGCCTAGATTCTTGGTCCTTGTTTGGAAATGGTTGAAACAGATCCTCTTCTCATGGTTTCGACCCCTGATGTTTAGGATGAGGGATTGCAATGTCTATATCATGTATTTTCTTTCTCATTTGCAAGGGTTGGATTTAGCTGGATGCTTATGTACTGAAAACTTATCATTTTGTAGTAGTTGTGGCAGGAAACTAATAAAGTTGCAGCTATTTTTATGGGATACCTATGGTATGGCCTTTAGCATGTGTTTCTTCTTCTGTTAATATGTTCTCATGTTATTTATGTATTCATATTTCATATAATTACTTCTGATTAGCTGTTTTCAAGTCAGATAGGTGGAATACATTAGGTTTTAATGCTCTGCCTTGGGAAAACACCAATATTTCATGTTTTCTTCTGTTTAATAAGGATTCATGGCTTTCTCAGGCCCTTCTTAGCTCCTCACCAGTCTATCCTTTCACCCCATCAAGCTTTAAGGTGCTGAAGATCATACCTACCTTGCCCCATAGAATCCCCTGCAATTTTGACTTAGTTTCCCAGACCCAAATTTACAAGCTCCTTCTGATCTGGCAAACACCAACAAAGTTCAATCAAACCTTTCGAGCTACTATACCTAGCCTAAATATTTACCTAATTTAGTCATCCTGAATAAGATTCCTTAGGAGAGAGCCCTCTCCCGACCTGGTAGGGCTAGCTACCAGGTTAAGTGTGGTTTGTGGTTACCCTAGAATTACCTCCCTTCAGCCTGAGGTAAATCTAGGTGATAACAACGGGTTTGAGAGAATTGATGAGGAGCTGCAGGAGGTTAAGGTAGTGATCTTCCAAATTTCACAGGATCCTTGGGAATTGGTTCAACCAATTGGAGCACTCAGCTGTGCCATGAGATGGAATGCTATAATATGACTACTGAAGGGGAGGATTAGGATCCAAGGAATATCAATATCCCAAAATCAGAAGGCCACTGCGAGGTTGAAAGTCCGCAGATGGAGAACCCAGATATCACCATGTCACTGAAGACTAGGTAGGTAAACATTAGTACTGAAGCGGAGCCTAAATTTGCAAAGATCGGACATTATTGGGATGATGCCACAGTGGATAAAGTTGCTGAGTTACTCTATGACTACCAGGATCTTTTTCCTACAAGTTTTTTGGACTTGAAAGGGATCATAGGTGATTTGGGAGTGATGAAAATAACTTTGAAACCAAATGTGAAGCCCGTTAAGTAGAGGCCATATAGCCTTAATCCAAAATATAAGGAAAAAGTCCACTTGGAATTGGACAAGATGCTTGAGGCAGGTATTATTGAATCAGTGGAGGAATCTGATTGGGTGAGCCCAGTGGTAGTTCTGGAAAAGAATCAGAAAGGAGAGATAAGGATTTGTGTAGATCTAAGAAAGATTAACAATGCTTGTGTTCATGACACCGTTTATTGATGAGGTACTGGACAATGTTGGAGGGCAGGAGGCCTACTCATTTATTGCTGGGTTCTCTGGATACCATCAGATCAAGATTGCACTAGAAGACAGGAGTAAAACAACCTTCGTAACAGAAT
Organism: Pinus tabuliformis; assembly: GCA_031772625.1. Taxonomy (NCBI): domain Eukaryota; kingdom Viridiplantae; phylum Streptophyta; class Pinopsida; order Pinales; family Pinaceae; genus Pinus; species Pinus tabuliformis. The sequence goes on from CM062816.1 coordinate 366,938,809, forward strand.
GGGGGTGTTTTCAATACACAGTGATGCCCTTTAGACTCAAGAACGTGCAACGATATTCTCTCGTGTAGTCATCACGATGTTCAAAGAATTTATTCACAAATTATTGGAGGTATATTTTGATGACTGGACAGTGTTTGGTCTAGTAAAGCGCCATGTAGCCAGTCTGCACTTAATGTTGGATATGTGTCGAAGGCATTAGATCACGCTGAACCTGAAGAAGTGCTTGTTTTGTGTTGCATTTGGGATTTTTCTGGGTCATGTGGTATGCAAACAAGGATTAATGGTTGACCCTGCCAAAATCATGGTAATAATCATTTTGGAAGCCCCAAGGAGTGTTAAACAGTTGTGCGCAACACTGGGCCATACTAGGTACTATCGAAAGTTCATCAAGGCTTATGCTCAGATTACTGTGCCCATGGAGAAGTTGCTAAAGAAGGACGCTACATTTCGTTGGGACGAAGAATGTCAGTGCAGTCTAGATGTATTGAAATAAAAGATGGTCACCACGCCTATCTTAGTTTTCCCAGATTGGAAGAAGGAATTCCATGTGCACATTGATGCCTCGTGTATTATATTGGGAGCAGTGCTAACACAGGCTGGTGAAGGGGAGATGGATCATCCTATAGCATTTACGAGCAGAAATTTGTCAAAGGATGAAAATAATTATTCGACAACAGAGCATGAAGGATTGGCTATGGTGTACGTGCTCCAAAAATTCAGACACTATCTGTTGGATGGACATTTCAAGATGTACACAGACCATTCTGCATTGAAGTATCTAGTCAATAAGCCTGTGTTGGGTGGGGGGGGGGGGGAATATGCATGTGGCTGTTGTTATTTGAAGAATATGATTTTGAGGTAATTGTGAAACCAAGAAGGTTGAATGTAGGACCTGACCATCTATCGCACATTGAGATAGGAGAGGAGCCTACTAATTTGGAGGAAGGGATGCCCGACGCGCAACTCTTCCTGGTGCACATAACGGATAACCACTTTGCAAATATTATCCATTTTTTGACCACAGGGATGGCTCCAGAAAGCTACACTAGTCAGCATAAGAAAAAATTGGTAGTACGCATGAATGATTTCTTAGTAATTGCCAGATATTTGTATAAAATGGGATCGAACGAGATACTCCGATGGTATATGCCTGATTTCGAAAGAAACAACATCCTTTTGGAGGCTCATGGAGGAGCTGCAGGAGGGAATTATGGAGGAAAGACAACATCACAGAAAAAGGAAGCAGTCCTTAAGACCAGGTTGGGGCCTTGGTTGGATGAAGCCTACCTAGTTTTGGCCAACATACAGGAAAAATTGGTGAACTTATAGACTACACAACAGAAGATAAATCGAGTCGATGAAGGACCAACTATAGAACAACTGGTAGAGCAAGTGAAGCAGGCAACCACACAGAGTGCGGCTGAAGTTGTAGTTTTGTAGGTTGAAATGGGGGATCTTCACAGTAAGATCACCATGCCAGCTAAGTGACTCGAGGGCGAGTCATGACCTTTGTGTTGGGGGCCTATTGGGATGGGGTCCCCTCGGCTCAGTTTTGGGCAAAAGCCCAATTTTTGAGGCAAATTCCCATGTTTTGATGTAAAAAGATGAAAAGTCTCCACAAATTGTGGTCGCAGAGCACATAGCTAGTTAAAATTCAAAAATGGTTTTTACCCTCCTTTTTGTAAAGTTGAGTTGGATTTTGAGATCTACACATGATCCGCGGACCATGGGATTGTATAAATAGGTGTGTCTTAGAGAGTCTAGGACATAGAGATGCTTTTGTTGATGGGTACGAAGGAAGAAGTTTAGCATAGAGAAGGAAGTCTTACAAGGGAAAGTCTCTACAGCTGAGTGCACAGAGGCCTAGAGTAGTGTCCGCAGCTAAGTGCGTGGACCCTTGCAGCTGAGTGCGTAGGGAAGTTTTGAGTCTGTAAACCTTTGCTGAATATCAATAAAGAAGATTGTTCTAGAAATTGTTGTGTTTAGTCCCTTTACTTCTATTATGTATGAATATACACTATATGCTATGATGAATGATGGTTTTATAAAATAATGATGTATTGATGCGTGACTTTACTTGATCTGTATTGTTATCTGAACACAATTAATGTTAAGTGATTATGCGAAGATCATAACACTTTCTGTTAAAGTTATCGAACACTTAGGTAATTTCGAGTAATTACTGATCTAAGGGTAATCTAAGGTGTACGTAAGTAGCTAATTTGCCTGTTCAAGGTCCGCAAAAGTTAGCCATAGACCTTCGCGGAGGTCTAGAGGACGATTAAGGGAAGTTACAACACTAGGCCATAGGAACATAGAGGTATGCGTGAAGGCAAATCTAGGTCGCCAAAAGGACATCACACTGATCTCTAGGTGCGGAAACTTGGTTCCAGCATCCCCCCATACTGCTTCGGGTGAGACTTCATTTCGTGCATCGCTAATTGATGCCAAAAGGACCAGCAGTGTAGGGATTTGTTTGGCACAAATAACTTTGAACCTGGGTTAGGACCCCCTAAGACAGCAATTCCCCTTTAAGATTCGATCCAGGATTGAGGATGGCAAAATATTTGACCACTGTTTGATTATTTTGGAAATGGTTAAATATTAAATAAAAACTCCAATTCCTTTCTAGTTTAATCATATATGGCTTTGTAAAAAGGATTATGTCAAGATGATTGAATCCTCTTGGATTCCTCAGCTTCACTCTCTCTAGAACCTTTATGTTTTAGTTTGCAAAAATATGAAACTCGTAAAGGAAAAATGACGTCTTTGGGCTAAGGAGTATGAAGCTAAGGTTGAAGAAAAATTAAAGGCTTTGAAAAGTTATATAAGTGATATATATATATATATATATATATATATATATATATATATATATATATATATATATATATATATATATATATATATATATATATATATATATATATATATATATATATATATATATATATATATATATCTGCTTCAAATGATGGAATATCGGAAAAAGGAACTCCTATCCAGAGAAGAGGAAACTTGGAGATTGAAAAGTAGGGAGATATGGATTAAAGAGGGAGATAATAATACAAAATTCTTCTATAATTTTGCTAATATGAGAAAAAACATGAACTTGATTCAATTAATTAAGGATCAAAATGACAAATCTTATTCATCCTTTCAAGATATTGCCAACTTGGGCTCACAACATTTCAAATTCCTTTTCTCACAACCAACTATATGTCTTATTTAGGAAATTTTGGAGATTATCTCTCTCTTTCCACAATCCATAACTGACAATTGAAAAAGTAACTAAAGGAGAACTTCTAGTAGCCATATATAGTATGCAAAGGGGGAAGAGTCCTTGTTTGGATGACTTGACCATTGAGTTCCTGTTTTTATGAATTTAACAAATGTGATTTGTTGAAATATATTAGGGAGTCACAAGCTTCGAGCAAAGTTTTAGGATCCCTTAACACTACGTTTATCACCCTCATTTTCAGAATTTTGAGTCTTTTGATGACTTTCATCCCATTTATTGTTGTAATATGGTTTACAAACTAATATCCAAAATCATCACAACTAGGTTAAAACCAATCGTTAATGAGACTACCTGTGAAGAACAATTAAATTTTCTATAAAATCACCAAATTCATGATGTTGTTTCTTTGGATCAAAATACGCTTCACTCGATGAAAAAAAAAATCTCAACATTGAACCATCAATATAGATCTCTCAAAAGCCTATGACAGAGTTAACTGGAATTTTCTAAGATTGGTTTTAACTCAATCAGGGATGGATCTCAGGCTGGTAAACTAGATAATGGGATGTGTACAATCATCTAGTTTTTCAATCTTGATAAATGGTCATCCCACATCCTTTCTGGCTCTTCGTGGGGGCTATGCTAGGGATGTCCTTTATCTCCTATTATCTTTCTACTTTTTGTTGAAGATATTAGTTGTCTGGTCCATGATGCTATTAACAAAGAAGAAATAATAGGGGTAAACATTTCATGGAAAATTTCTATCTCACATCTTCTTTTCATACGTGATGTATTCATTTTCATATCAAGAAACAATACTTTATTTCATGTCCTAAAGCATATTGTTGAATAATTATTGCTGGTATTTGGCATGGTCATTAACAAACAAAAATCATGTATGATTATATGAAACCTTTTTTATTCTGTGTCCACCACTATTAAATACTTGCTTCGTTTCCAGTCCAAGTCCAAAAATGAGGGGGTGAAATATTTAAGTTTCATGCTTGAAGAAAATGACTAGAAGTTTGATGATTGGTTATGGATGTATAAAAAGGTGGAAATGCATGTCTTCATTTGGCCCAACCACCTTCTCTCTAGGGGAGGATGTCTAGTGCTAGTTAAAGCAATACTATAAAGTATTCCCATATATTAAACATCCATAGCCTTGGTTCTAAAGGGAATTCTCAATAAAATCAGAAAACTTAGTTTCTATTTTATTTGGTCTAGTAGAGCCAGTTCTAAAGGTTTTCCCCTAGTTAATTTGTGCATGTTAGCCATGCCTAAATTCATGAGAGGTTGGGGCCTTAAAAAAATACGCTTTGTTTTATCAATCTCTGGTCCCTCAAATCATTTTACGCTTTACAAACAACACTTCTCTTTGGGTTCGAGATCTACACTCAAAGTATTTAGACTGGTACAGGGATCCAAACAAATAGTGTAGGTACACTTTGATTGTATGGAAAACTTTTACAAAAGGTTTCCCTTCTGTCAATAGCTAGGTTGTTTGGAGGATTGTAAATGGACGATCTATTTTTATCAGAGTCGACCCTTGGGTGGGTGTGGGTGAAAGTTATATTATTTGTCAAAATTGCATTAGAATTCTACATGATGTAGGGATTTATGTTCTGGTTGGTGCCAAATCTCCTTTTCATGTTCCTTTAGTAAGCAGAGCTTGGAATAAAAAATTGACCTATCTCTTCCCGAAGTAGAGGCTTTATAATGGAGTGTATATATCATATTTTTGGTTTCTTCCCTTATCCATCTTGTGTTTGATGATCTAAACTAGTTGAATTGGTCAAAGAAATCGCCCTCTAGTGAATACATTGCAAAGTTGGGTTATAAATCCTATTTTGATAATAATCCTATACAAACTCATAAATGATGGTGGTTCTTCATTTAGAAACATTATTGTTCACTTAAATGAAAATTGGCTCTTTTGTTAGCCCTAAGCAACTAATTTCTCACATGGGATAATCTTATGAAACAAGGGTGGCATGGTCCGAACTGTTTTGTTCTGTGCAAAGCTAAATATGAAATTATCTCCGACATATTTATATCTTTCCCATATGTAGAAAGAATATGGAGCTCACTAGCCTAGGCATTTAATCCTTCTTCAACATGCTAGAATAATCTATCCCTTGAAGATTATACCAGGGGATGGAAAGAGGATGGTTCTATTCAAAGCTTCAAGGCACTCCCCACTATTTTTGTGCACAACATTTGGTGGGCATGTAATCAGACTACATTCCACAATAAACACATTCCTCCTAATATCACAAGAGGAGTCATAAATAAGATGTTTAAACAATTCTGAGCGGATCCAAATAGAAAGAAATATTGTGTGATAGTTATGCCAAATCTAAATAAAGAGATTCCTTGGGGCTTCTTCAACCATGCCAACCAAGGGTGTTGGAAAAGTAACTAGGTTTGGTATTCATAATTATCTTTATACTTATAGTAAAAACAAAAGGAATAAAACAAATTTATATTATTATTATTTATTTAGTCAAGCATGTTTTTCATGCTTCTAGGATTTGCTAAGTTAAATATTTGAGATTGAATCAAAGTCCATTTGGACTCTTTGTAAAGAAAAATAAATAATTTTTTTGTTAAGTCAAAGAGAGTCAAATAGTCCTCCATAAGGCCAAGTCGGCCCTCCAGTTGGTCAAGTTAGACTGTTGAATAGATGTGACCCTTCACAATGATGAATAACTATATATTAGGGTAAATCCTCCATTGAAAAAGATAATAAGTTCGTTCAATGTATTCTGTGGAAAGAAGTGTGAATTTTAGTGACACATTCATGGAAGTTCAGTGATAAGATTGAAGGTATGAATGCAAGTTTCTTCTATGGACTGTAATAGCTATGATATGCAAGCTACTAAGACTACTTCTATGATGATATGTGAACTAATAAAGGAATGTAATGGCTTGATGAAAAACCCTAATGACTATTGTCTGCGAGTTAAAGTAGGACTACAAAGTTTGTAAAATACAATCTATAGAAAGGTCAAAGGATGACTGTGGGACAAGGAATCTTGTGATAGATTAAAGATAAATCATGACATAGGATGGAGGGCTAACTTGGGGCACTTATGGAGGCATTTGTCTTGGTCTTGGATCTTGATATATCATTTTATATGATTCTATAAGAATCATTTTATATGATTCTATAAGAAGAGGATTGTTTGATTTTTCCCTAATTATAGTAGTTTTCCCTGGCATGGAGCCTATATCTTGTGTTTATTGTCTCTTGTGATATTCATGTTTATATTTTGGTAATTTCTTTATTTTTCCAAAGAAAAAATCAAAACTTTTCATTAGCATAATAAAAAGTTTTACAATCTGTTTGGATCACTGATCATACTGGATGGCTCGGCTAGAGCTGATCATACTATTTGCTGGCTCATAGAGCATCAAGAAACATAAGACGGTAAAACAGACGCAGTCTTTGAAGACTACAGACACAGTCCCTCATCCGGAGGATATACATAATCTTTTTAAAGACACGACTTGGGCCTCCTTCAGAAGAGGAAAACGACCCCGTGAAAACAACTGTCATAAGAACTGTAACATAAACGAGAGATATAAAGGAAAGTTTTTTAACACTGTTTTGTTTTCCGGATCGGAAATGTAGAAAATATTTATGGAAACAGAGTCTGTTAATGAAAGTATTTTATACATGAGATCGAAAAAACGTAAGCAAAAAAAAGGAAGGGAAGAGTCCCTTCTCATTGAGGAGGAGCAAAAGGAGGCTGCTGTGAAAAGTTTTGCTGCCCCTGGCAGTATTCCTCTATTGACCAGTCGCCCAGAACCTGTTGTAAACCAGCTTTAGATAGCTGGTCGGCTTCTTCATTTTTCTCCCTGTAGATATGACAAATATGAAAACTGTTAAAAGATGACTTCAATAACAAAATTTCTTCTAACAGTGGCTTTAAAACCTGATTTTGACAAGATGCAGTTCCATTGACCCATTTAATGACATTTTGTGAATCGCCAAAAATTTGAATAGTGAAGATGTTCCTCTGAAGTAGCCAGCACAGCAAAAGGTGTAAAGCAGACAGTTCAGCAAAATTGTTTGTCCCGGGGCCTAATCCAACAGAAGCTTTTAAAAAATGATCGGTGGATAAATGAATGCTAATCCCAGCTCCAGCCCTGTTGCCCTGGGAGGCTCCATCAAAGAAGGCCCACGGAGTACCTTCCTTGATAATAAGCGGCTTATCACGGCTTGGGGGATTTTTCACTTCAGGGGCCGGAATAGCAGAATATATGGCAGCGCAATTAGAAGCTATAACAGAAGTGGGGATGGTTTTGTCATGGAAAATACTTTTGTTTCTCGCAAGCCATACTCCCCAGAAGAAAATTAGAGGAAGATTTCTCAGGTTTCCTTCCGGATGGTTCTGCCACCAATTTTTCCATGCAACGTCTAAAGGCTCAGCTCCCCATTGTGCTTTTACATTAAGCATAACTATAAGCTCTTCCCAAATCTTTAAAGAAACTGTGCAGGATGTAAAAAGATGACTAATAGATTCTTCTTCTGACTTACAAAGCGGACATCTACCTGGACCAACAAGGTATCTGGCTTGAAGTCTGTCCCATGTTGGGACTTTTCCTTTAAGCACACACCAAAGAAAAATCCTGGCCTTTGCTGGACTGGTAAGTTTCCAAATGTTTTTAGCCCACCACTCCAAGATATCCCATCCTTTCTGTTTCATTAAGAAGGAATAACCATCTTTAGGATAGTATTCTCCAGTTTTCCCCAGGGCCCAGATCAGCTTATCTGGTTCGTTTTTGAGTCTGACATGAGAACGGTGGAGTTCTTGGATGAAGGATGCCCATTCATTCTTCCATCTGATATTTAACCCTAGTTCCTCATCACTTTTCCAAGCCTGACCCCATATAGTGGAGTGGCCTACTTTCTCCACCTGATTTAGGGTGACTATTCCCTTGATGTCGAGGTGTCTGAGAAGCCCTGGAGACAGAGCATAAGATTCATTGCAGCCCACCCAAGGGTCCCTTCCGATTCTGATGTGACTACCATCTCCCACTTTCCAAGCCAGTCCTTGTTCTATCACAGAGAAGGCTTCCAGAGTAGCCTTCCAAATGACAGATATATTCTTCTGTTTCTTTTCAGGATTCCTAATCCAATCTTCTAAAGGGATCGGGTCAATATACTTTCTTTTAACCACCTTTGTCCAAAGATTCTCCATTGAAAGTAACCTCCACCCAGACTTTGCTGCCAAAGACAAGCTGAAATCAGGGAGTCTTTTGATTCCCCAGCCACCCCATTCTTTAGGTCTGGCAATCTTGTCCCGTGCCACCCATGGAAGAACCGACGATTCCTTTGCTGATCCTGCCCATAGGAATCTGCTGCATATCTTCCTGATTTTCTCCATCACACCCTTGGGTACCCAAGTTAGAGCAGCCCAGTATACTGGGATGGCTAACAAGACTGATTTTAGGAATGTCAGTCTACCGGCTCTGGAGAGCCATCTGAAACTCCAATGATTTATTCTGGATTCGATTTTTGCTATAAGCCAATTCCAATCCTCTTTCTTGTAAGCTACAGGTTTCAACCAGAACCCCAAGTATTTAAAGGGAGTGTCCAGGGGCTGGAGAGGGAAAGTAAACAGATTGGTCAATCTATCTCTTTCTCTCCTGACAAGATCTGCTGCACATATTTGTGACTTTCTAGAGTTTATCTGCATTCCAGAGGCTTTCAGAAATAGATCAAGAATTCTTTTATACTCCTTAATTTCATTTGGTGAACCATTCATAAAAATCAGAATGTCATCAACAAAAAGAAAATGAGTGATAAAGAGGTTAATAGCTACCTCGATACCTTTTACCTTCCCAACTCTTCTGGCTTTGTGGATCAAACGGCTCAGACCTTCTGCCACTAACAGGAAAATGAGCGGCGATAATGGACAACCCTGTCTGAGACCTCTTTGACTGCTGAAAAAAGAGGATGCTGAGCCATTTATCAGGACTGCAAAACTGACATTTGTAATGCATCCCATAATCCAGCTGGTGAAGGAATAGTTGAAACCCAAATGTGTCAACAGCATCCGAAGATATAGCCAGCTAATGCGGTCATAGGCCTTGGATAAATCTATTTTTAAAACTGCTCCCTTCATTTTCTTTTGTCTGACACTGTGAATAACCTCCTATGCTACCCCAATAGCTTCATGAATTTGCCTTCCATCTAGAAAACCAAATTGTTCCATTGAGATGTTCCTGGATAAAATTGGAAAGATTCGGATAGCAATCACCTTTGCTATAATTTTATAAATACAGTTACAAAGGGAAATCGGCCTAAAGTCTTCAAAGGTCTCCGGGTCATCTTTCTTTGGGATGAGGGCTATAAATGTAGAATTGAAAGGCCTGAAAACCTCTCCCTTCAGTCTAGATTCTTCTATAACATCAGTGATTTCAGAGCCTATCAAGTCAAAAAAGAAAAGTAAGAGCTCAATAGTCCACCCATCAGGGCCAGGACTCTTGTCTTTTGCCAAAATTTTCATTGCTGTCTCAACCTCCTCCTTTGTAACCGGTATAGAAAGCTCCTCTGCTTCCTCCTCCTCTACAAACCTCGGAAAACATTGAGTTGTTCTAATAACTTCGGCTATGGTATCCTCCCCTGGATCAGAGAAGATTCTCTCAAAGTGTCTCTTTCCTAAGCTTGATAGATCTCCAAAGGATCTGACCTCCCTTCCTTCTTCATCTTTAAGACTCCAAATGGTGTTAACTGATTTTCTTCCTTTTGCATAGTTATGAAAAAACCTTGTATTTTCATCACCTGATTTTAACCATATTGCCCTGCTCTTGATCCTCCATTCTTCCTCCTTGTCTAAAAGAATTTTGTTTTGAAGCTTCTCCAAAAGTAGAATTCTATCTTTTGAGGCCTGCGACTGATAACCATCCTCCTCTGTGCTCTCCAACATCTTCAATTCCTCCCTAATTTTTGATAGATTTTCATTTTGCTTCATCTTCCTGTCTTTTGCACACGATATGGTTGCTTTTTTTAGTCTCTTGAGGTTCTCCATGAACAGAAAACCTTTATCCTCTCTTGCATTCATACCCGGGTGAATCCATGTATCTTTAAAAAGATTGCTGAAGGAGGGATCTTGAAGCCATGCAGGGTTGAATTTGAAGGGGGCCGGAGGCTTAGGAGGAGGGAAGGCTATATCCAAAAAGATAGGAAAATGATCAGAATTACCAGTTTCCTCCACCCATTGCCTGAAAATAGGAGCATTGGAAATGAGCGCCTCAGAAAGAAGAAACTGGTCTAGTCTCTTAGCAATCCGGTCCTCTCCTACTCTTCTGTTCCTCCAAGTAGGCTTCAGCTTTACCGGAGAGGGATCTGTGAGATTATTGTCCTCAAGGAGATTATGAAAGAAGTCCGACAAGGGATCCTCCCTGGCTGAAGGTCCCCAAGCCTCAGCTCTTCCAATAGAAAAGTTTAGGTCACCTCCCACAATCAACATAGAGGACTTCATTAGAGATTTTGCCATCAAATCCACCCAGAACGCTTCTCTTCCTTGGCAAGGACCATAAATATTTACAATTGAAAAAGGGAGGGGAAAAACAGGTGTGAGAATCTCCATACCCAGAACTTGCTTCGTCCCCCACTGATTAATGACTTTGATTCTTCCTTCTTTGTAACCGATAGCAAGTCCCCCAGAATGTCCAGAAGAATCAATGGCAGTAAAGACCCATCCCGGTAAGAGGGTTTTTAACATAGCTTCCACCTCAGAGCCTATCCCCAGAGTTTCTTGAAGAAAGACAATGTCTGATTTTGAGTTTAGAATCCAGTCCCGCAAGGCCAATTTTTTGGGTTTATTGGCCAACCCTCTACAATTCCAGGATGACAGAATCATTTGATAACCTGGTCGGGGGTCTGCACAGCTCTAAGAACCCCAGGAATAGAATATTGTTTACCATCAGCTACGTCAATCTTTGCTTTCAGTTTTGCCTTTGAAAGGTCCGATTTCCTACCTCTTTTATTCTTAGCTGAGCTAAGGCCAAAAGACTGTCCTAAGCCCCCAGCAGTAACAGGCAAGCCAGATTTACCCCCCATAGATCTAAGGTTATAAGGGCACGAGTTATGATTTGAAGGGGAGGCAAGAGGAGGCCACTTCTCTTCACTATTCAAATCAAGAGACGGTAATGCAACAGAAATTGAATCAATATCAAACATAATCTTAAGAGCTTCCACCTTATCATTCTGGTCCGAGTTATGTAAGGGGAAAGAAGATGGTGTATTTTGCACAGAAATAGATTTATGCTCAGGAATTTGAAGAGATATGGAAGGAAAACCTGAGCACATACCCTTATCCTGAGCGCTGTCGGGTTGGAGATCTGCCGCTGCATCCTTGGTAATCTCCTCCACTGCATCCGCCGGCTGAGAGTCATTTATCTGGGTCGCCTCGTGGATCTGGGGTTCTTCCACCTCGGCCTCTTTCACATTTTCCTCCATCTCCATTTCTTCCACTTCTTGGCTTGCGTTTACTGCTTTCTCCTGAGGAGGAGGGACCCGGTAGAAAGCTTGTTCACTGGTAACAGGGGTCCTTCGGAATCTTCTCCTTCTTCTGAAACGAGGGCAATCCTTGGCAAGGTGCCCGTACTCATGGCAGCTATGACAACGGAATGGCAAGTGCTCGTAATCGAGGATCTGCTCGAAAACATACTCCTTATACTGAAGATTGACCTTTTGTGGGAGGCCTCCACCCGGGTTGAGACTCACCAAGATACGGGCCATTTCCCTGTTCTTCGTCTTCAAAAAAGACATATTTGCCTCCAGAAAGGAACCCACTGAATTGCCAATTGTTCTGAACACATTTTCCGTCCAAAGGAAAGACGGTAAGCCCGGGGCCCTCACCCATACCGGGAATTCATCTGTTCTCTCTTTGAGAGCGTCGAAAAGGGGGCTCCAATGCTTCATCAAGACCGGGATGTTCCCTATGCTCCAGTTCCGCTCCAGAACCCACTCTGCGTCCTTCTTGTCCTCAAAACGGAACATGAACCAGCCTTTGGCTAAGCATTGGGCTTCAAAACGAAGAGGGTTATCCGAAACGAACACTTGTTCACCCCAGGATTGAATGAATTCCGATGTGAACTTCTTTCCTCTAGCCCTTCCCACAAGGGTGCTTTCGACGACTTCTAGAGACTCTTCAATGGATATTTCCATGCCTAAAACTATATTCCTTTCTAAATCCTTAGAACCAATCTGCCCATGGGGTTTTCTCTTCTCACCTATCTTTCTTGGGTCTTCAACTGGAACCCTAGATCCCTCAGCTTCGCCTGTCCATGCTGGACCCTCCTGGGCCGAATCCGCTGGTAATTCTACCTCTGGCTGAGGCTGTACAGGGGCCGAGAAAAAATGTGCATGGCTCCCGGAAGGAAGAGGACCATGTGTCGATTCATTAAAACCTCCTTTCTCTCCCGCGGAAGTGTCAAGGCGCCCCACGGGACCATCGCTTGGGGGATTGTTTGAGAGGAACCCGACCTTTGGCAACGAAACCCTGGAAAGCGGAGAGACTCCACCCGAAACCCTTCCGGTACCAAGACCCGAGGAAAGCCCCAAAATTTCTGTGTCCTCCAAACCTTTCACAGAGAAATGCCGGAAAGACCCAAGGTTTTCTTTGTTAGCAGATAAGACAACACCAGAAGACGACCCATCCGCCACCGCTCCCCTATCCGGCGACTTATATGATACCTGGAGACGAGGATTGAAGAAATCTCTGTTCGAGCCACCACCTTGGATTAAGAAAGAAGGTTTAACCTCCTGCGAGAAGACCTCCTGTCTCGAAAACTCATATGCCCCAAAAAACTGCTCGACATTTTGAACTGTGGGTTCCTTACCCCACATAGACAGGATATCCTCAAGCTCCGGGTCCAAGTCCACCGTCTCACTCGGATTAACCATGGTTAGCGGAGTGTTCCAGGAAAGCGACAACAAGCCGACAAGGGAGATGATCGCCTACACCCGAGAAGCTAGGATACAGATAAAAAACAATAGTCTTGCAGTTTAACCTTTTTAGGAATACTTACACGGTAAAAAGTAAATGGAACTGCCACCTCCAGCTGCCAGTCGATCGTGGAAAAGCCCCTGCGCCTGCACCTGTATGCGAGCAGGGTTCCACCTGCAGAAAAACTTACTCGTGACCCGAGCGGGGTTCCACCTGAAACCCTAGCCTCCGAACCCTAGCCATCTTCTTCTTTTCTCAACCCTTTTTGGTAATTTCTTTATGAAGAAAAAGAACACAAATAATTTAATAATAAGCCAACATGGTTCACAAGTAATTATCAAGTAAGGAGAATCAACCTTTACCTTGATTTTCAAACATGGTTTTAGAGAAAAGGTTAGAATAAGGAAGATCACATCTTGTTGGTAGCTATAGTTTGAAATCCCTGTGGAGTCTGAGTTCAGATCTCTATGGTTTAAGATCATAAATATGAATTAAATAAGTCCAAGTTACTCTCTTTGGAATGGATACAAGACAATGATAAAAGTCTCTTCAAGAATATTTAATCCAAGTTATTGTGACTGTAATATGATCCAAAGATGTTTCACCATAAAGATACGAATTTTATTTTTTTGTGATTCTCTCCTATCTAACAAAGATTTGAAATGAGCCTAATAAGGTGCGGGTTCTTGAAGCTAGATATGCGAATTATTGAGGCCATTTTTGTGATTATATATGATTGTAGTGAGTGAGAAACTTGAATCATAAAAGGGATATAATGATTATGAAATGTGAGCCATAGGAAGAGCAAGTTCCTATACTTTATGAATTAGTGTGAAGATCTGAAATGAGAAGATTAAAGGCTACTCAAGTGAAGATACATGTCACTCTCTCTCTTTCATGGAAACTTGAAGACAAGGTTTGTCCCTACACCATTTGAAGTCTACAACCGAAGTCTACCTTTTCAAAGCACCATTAAAGTATGTTTGTAACCAAGCCTTTGAGAATAAATAAATAAAAAGTGTAGTGTAATTTAAATACAAAACTATAAAATATTTCAGAAGAGAAGTCTAAAATTGGAAATTTGAGATAGGAAGACTAGGCCAAGTCCTAGTGGAATCGAACACATACTTTCGGCTATTTCAAAGTTGTTCTATTGTCTAGAAATCAATGTTTGAGGATAATTGTCTTCAAGGTATTGTAAGAGGTTTATCCTCTTAGTAATTGTGGTGGACAAAGTATTGAATAAGTGTAAGGGAAAAATTGAACTCAAGAGATGGTATATAAAAGAGGTAGAGGACAATTTGGTTCTATTTTTGTCTCTTCTGGTACAGGTCAATGAGTGAAGTTGGCCAAAACTTCTAAGCATTACTCTATGATCAAAAGACTACAACCTTGTGAAGAAAGGTCTGGATTTTTTATGCACTTGAACTATGGTTATGCCAAGTTGTTTCCAGCTATAGTAGAGGGTCAGGACTTCCTTTCGTAGTTGTGTATGAGGCTGAGAGAGCTTAGAGCATACTTGCTAAGGGGCCAATATGAATTAACATGGAACGAAGGATGTTAGGGATAATTGTATGTCAAGTTCAGGAAAGTGAAATGAGGGTTGAATTACCTTAGATGATGCATAAGTGACTAGAACAGTCCTAGCTATTAGGATTGAATATGTTAATCACAAAACTAAGTTACTTTCTATATATGTAGAGGTGAAGGAAATTTGGTTGAGTCCTTGAGGAGAACAAGTGTTGGGTTGATGTCAAGGTATGTTTGTTCATAAGAGTTTGAACAACAGCACGTGTGTGCTCTAGTGACTATGTTTTGAAATGATAATGCAACTATGGTATGAGCTAGTAAATAATCCATATTTGTTGTGAATTGTGTAACAAAACACAGTCAAGTCGGTTTCCTAGAAATCCCTAATTATATATTATTTTAAAGTCCAAAGAGGACTATGTTTGGGATGTTGATGATGCCCTAAGTGCACCAGAATTATTGTGTGAGGGATGCTTATATAAGCAAGTAGGTATTCTTAGAGACAACTAGAGGACTAGAAAGAGGGAAGTTTGAAGACCTTATGCACAATGACTCGTGGTATTGTAAAGTAGTGTAAGAAGGCCCTAAGATCTGTCATCTAGGAGCAGTAAAGTGGCAGAAGTGGGAAACATTGTTGAATACCCTATGTGTTGGCTTTTTTAGAGGAACAATAGAAGAAGTTAGAAGGCATAATTATGTTGAAGGATGATTGAAAAATTGTAGTTTGGAAAGGTCATCCAAGTTGTGTTCAAGTTTGAATGAACAATATATTGGCTAACAATATATTGTGATAATCAGTTAGTTGAAGGAACTATGTGATGGACTATATTCAAGGCAAGAAGAAATGCAGTGCAGGAAGCAGTGTTGGACATAGTTCATGATGTAGTAAGTGAGGACCTCAAGTGTGGGATCATATACTATGAGGAGGAAAATTTGGAGCCCTAGTTCAAGAAGTTTCAAGATGAGAAAACTCAGTGATAAGAAGGTTAGTTGAGGAAGCTACAACAATAACAGGAAGCCGATGTAAGGGAAATATGAGTACTTCTAACAGAAGATGAGACTTGTTGATGCACTCTTCCTATTTAAGAGGGTGTTAGCATGGATTTCTCCTCTCAGGTTGAGAGGGAGTAAGGCTAGACATTGGTTCTCCTTATTTAAGGTGTTGTGACGGATGGCGATTGATACCCTAAGTCAAGTACATGGACATGGATAAAGAATGGTATGATAGACAAACATTTCCTTGAGGGAAATGGTCTAGCGGAGGACATACTCTAGGTATCCTAGGTGGAGTATGTACCTCAGAGAGGCTGTGTGGTGCCCCATGGAATGCATCCCAACATTGTGCTATGATCTTGCAGAGAGATAGCGTGTACCTATCAAGGCCTTGGTAATGTGACAATACTAGCTATAATGATACTATGATAATTGATGCTTATAAATCTAGATCCCTTCTTATGTGAATATTTCAACTTGAGATAGACTTGTTGAGTCATTATGAATACCTCCCTAGTTAAGAGGGAGTGTTGGAAAAGTAACTAGGTGCGATCTTCATAATTATCTTTGTACTTGTATCAAAAGTAAAAAGAAAAAAATATATATTATTATTATATATTTAGTCAAGCATGTTCTTCATGTTTGTAGGATTTGTTGAGTCAAAGATTTGAAATTTAGTCAAAGTCCATTTGTAATATTTGTAAAAAATAAATAAATATTTTTTTTAGTTAAGCCAAAGAGAGTCAAATAGTCCTCCATAAGGCCAGATCAGACCTCTAGATGGTAAGGTCGATTTGCTGAAAAAATGTGACCCTTCCCAGTGACGAATAACTATTTATTAGGGTAAATCCTCCAGCAAAAAAGATAATAATTTTTTGAGTGTCCTCTATGGAAATAAGTGCAAATTCCAATGACAAGTTCATGGAAATTCTGTGATAATATTGAATGCATAAATGCAAGTTTATTTTGTGGATTGTAATGGCTATGATATGCGAGCTACTAAGACTGCTTCTGTGATGACATGTGAAATAATGAAGGGTTGTAATGACTATGATATGCAAGCTGATGAAGAACCTTAATGACTATCATATGCAAGTTAAAGGAGGACTACAAAGTCTATAAAATAGAAGCTACAGAAAGGGCTAAGGATCACTGTGGGATAAGGCATAGTGTGATAGATTAAAGATGAATCATGATAGAGGATGGAGGGATGACTTGGAGAACTTGTGGAGGTATTTTTCTTAGTATTGGGTCTTGATATCTCATTTGATATGATTCTATAAAAAGAGGATTGTTTAGGTTTTCCCCAATTATGGGATTTTTTCCTGGCATGGAGCTTATATCTTGTGTTTATTATCTCTTGTCATCTTCATGTTTATATTTTGGTAATTTATTGATGAAGAAAAAGAACAAAAAGAATTTAATAAGGAGCTACCAACGTTCAAAAGTAATTATCAAGTAAGGAGAATCAACCTTTACCTTGATTTTCCAAGAAAGGGGATCCCCAAGATGTAGTGTAGGAGGAGTTCTTTATATCAACCAACATCATCATTATCTTCTTCGGTATACTTAGGGATGCGGTTCAAAAAATAAAGTTTAATTTACAGGTTTATGGGTCCTTTTGCACACTACTAGACATCTTGGTTTGAGCAAGATTCAAGTTCTTGGGGATTCAAAGCTAGTCATTGACTAGGAAAATAATAATGCAAAGATTAATGTTCCAAACATAAATCATATTCTCAGGGAGATATCTACATAAATGGGGTTGTTTGAATGGACATCTTATACCCACATATATAGAGAATTGAACCAGCAAGCAAACAAACTTTCTAAAGAGGCATTACAATTTCCAGCTAGTTTGTTTGGTCAATATGAATTATGGGATGATCAAGAAATAAATGGAATGGAATTCCATTTATAAATTTTTGAAAAAATCAGTTTTTTATGACAAAACAATGAACCTATATGAGGTGAAATGTTGTTGAACTTTGTTATCAACTTTTGCATTTTATTTTTTTGATAAAGCTTTAAATCCTTTTTGAAACAATGCTTTGGGAATGCACAATGTATATTTCAATATACATTTCTTTTCCTTTTGAAAAAAACAACAATTAACTTTGATATTTTATTGAAATATTATAGTTATATATATATATATATATATATATATATATATATATATATATACATTTTTTTTTTTCTTTTGATGAAAGAAATATGTTTCCCTCTTAGGCACAAAGCCAATACAACAATATTCATAGACATAAAGCCATTATAACAATGCTCATTATGTCACTAGTAGGGATTTGAACCTGAGCGAGGAAGATAATAAACATTTTCCCCAACCACTGAAATAACCCAATTTATAAATGACAACAAAATTTAAAGATTTTATATATATATATATATATATATATATATATATATATATATATATATATATATATATATATATAGATATATATATATATATATATATATTTATATATATATATATATATTTATTTATTTATTTATTTATTTTACATATGTTTTTTTTCTATATTTTTATTTTCATATTCTATTATATTATACTTCTATTATAATTATTTCTAAATGTATAAATTTATATAATTTATGTGCATATGGTATAAATAAAAAATTAATATACATACATAAATATTCAAAATAATAAATGACAACAAAATTTAAAATTAAAGATATATGTGTGTGTGTGCGAAGCATTTCTATTAATTCTTAAACGAAGTACATCATGGGGAGTTCATTTGTAGAAAAACTAACGCCTCACTCCTACCAAATTTTTTGGCTATTAAGTACAAACAAAAGAACTTTGATAACAACATTATAAAACTATGATACCACATATAAATGACCCAAAAATCCCAAAATTGTGCAAAAAGGAAAATATAATACATGCGCCTCATTACCCATTAACATTATTAGGATCCTAAGCAACATTACCACCCTCACCAGGGTAGTAAAAATCATTGTGAACATGTGATTCGATGTGTGCCATTTGCCCCTGGAAGCTGTCAATCCGATATTGGAGCTTCTTTTGGCCTCTACGAAGGGAATCCCGACAGTGAAGGATATGCCACTAGTTATGCTAAATATCATTGAAGAGGTTGATGACTTTATTTCAGTCGTTGTAATGAACTTGTGCATGTTGATCAACCACCACTTAAACTATACATTTTTGAGCTTCTAGTGAGTTGAGAGGGGGGCAAGTCCACGCGCTCAGGGGCATCACTAAACATATGATCTAATTCTCCTTCTTCAATAGGTGGAATCGCTTAAGGCTTTTCACCCTGACCCCTCTGACCCCCAGCACACCGTGGCCTACCTCTTTGGCACTGCATAAGTAGGCCTTGTAGAGAACTTCGTGGCCCCAATATGAAAGACCAGACCACAACAACCTGATATACTCTACTAAGCTGCACACAGAACCCATTCATAGGAGGGAAGTATTCCACCTCCCCAAAGCAATTCTATAGGAAAATTAAATGAATAGATTTGACCCCATGTCCTCTCTCAAATGCAACACAAGTTGCTACAATTAACACCCGCATTAGCCAAGATCGATATTTTTTTAATACACTCTCCTCGAATATTGCAATACGTGATAGCCAGGATGACCCTAAATAACGTATCCACATAGCAATAACACCCAACCTCCATGACGATGTGCCTCAAAAGGTGATCCCCAACATATTGATCTACATTACTCTTACCCTTGGTAGCCCTTAAGGACACCAACATACAACACATCGAGAAGAAGGAGCTACGAGGCCACCCAAGAAAAAAACTAAAGAAGAAGAGAAATGATTCCTTCCAGGGCCACCCATAGAAGAATAATGACCCCTTTTCAACTACCTTGACTGCCAATTAGACCACATAGACTGATCATTCCACAAACCAACCACTACAGGTGAAAAAATGAATTGGATTACCTCGTAAAAAGTGTGATCCATTGTTCTACCATCCTTTGCACTAAGAATCCAAACTTCCAAGTGGAGTTACTTTCCGAAGTTCTCTACTCTACGAACAAATCTCACTACGAGATCTCAATCTAGACATTACTTTGAGTGTGGGTCCCATATCACATTCTAAGCTACTAATTATTAGCATACTTCAAAATATTTCTTATTTCCACCTGCATGTGAGATCCCCCACAGATCCAGGAATAAGCTTGGCTCTCTAGAGAGGCCACCCATAATTCCCGAGTAGACAATTCCCTGTAAAGACCAAGCTCTCATCTCCAAAGTCCATAAAACACATGCAAATGCCATTACCATTAGTGTTATAACTCCAATTACATCGAGAATGTTCTCTTGTAGGCTTCCTGGATTTTCTTGCCCAAAACACTTCCGAATCATGACTACCGCATGGGATGGATATTAATGCCCAAGTCCTATGTTGCATTACCCACATTTTTCAACCCTAACGGGGAAAGATTAAAATATTTTTTTAATATACATGTGCTTTTTTATATATTTAAATTTTATATTTGATTGAAATATTACCCTTCGACTATAATTATAAATATATATGTAAGTGGGTATAGTATAAATAATAAATTAACATGCACACACATTTAAAAATAATAAGTGACAACAAAATTTAAATATTTGTTTTTTCAATTTACAAATATTTCTTTCATATATTTAACCTATATTTATTGAAATGTTACACTTTTATTATACCATTTATAATTATATAAATTTATATAATTTAAGTGTGTATGATATAAATGAAAAATTAACATGCACAAACATATATTTAAAAATAATATATGACACTAAAATTTAAAAATTAAAATATGATTTTAATTTACATATATTTTTCTCATACATTTAATTTTTATATTTTATTAACACACACACATATATATAACAAGATCGGGTATATTATATTCATTCCAAAAAAAGAGGGAGAAGTACTCCCATGTACATAGAGGTTGAACAAACTAGTGAGGGAAGAGAAGCAAAAATCCTTGATCCTTCTTTTCCAACTTTTACATATAGATCGTATATTCCTAATTTTCCAACTACATTTAACTTAAGTATTCTTACAAACTGTTGTAGAAGCAAACTAAAATTGTTGAGCATATCTAAATTAGAGAAATAGTATAATGCCAAGACATAGGTTGCTTTTTATTGAAGAGAGAAGCAAGTCCTTGGATTCATGAAGCTTATTGTTCCTCTTATTCTTTGTTGATAGACTTCACCTCGTTTTGATGATATTTGTTGCCACAATATTTCAAATTGGAGTGTTCTCCTAGTTTCTTTGCCACCATGTCTTGTAGAGTATTGAGTTCATTCTCAAGGTGTGTGTAATGATCGTTGAGCTACTCGATAAATTTCCAGTGTTCATAGCATTGGTAATACATATAACCCATCTCAGATATGCATCTGTCTTTCCATTGATTATGCATAGAATGAATATGTTCCAGAAAAAACTTTGTGGGATTTACAATTTGGGCAGCACTATGACTGGGTCAAATCCATGCTAAGGATAGTAGGTGAGATGAACAAACATGTGGGCAAGGATATGGGAAGGAGATTTTGGCGCTGCTGATGGGAAGTTGAATAATAAAGGAAGAATATAGAAAGTCGGGGGGGAATATTTAAGAAGAAAAGGGAAATTTAGGCGCTATAGAGAAAGAGAGCTATGCGAGACAAGGAATGGGATGTCAGAAATATAAAGGTGAGAGGGGTCAAATGGGGATCCCAAGAGTATTTGGAATCATTATTCCATAGGATTTGAGAAGTGCAGCTGAAAGAGAGACGAAATCGAAAAAGGTTACAAATCAACATTGAGGGTGGATCCTTGGTCGCTGAGGGATTCAGTGAGATAATGACACTGACCTTTGATAGAAAGGACAATAGCTAAGATCAAGGTTTTCTAATAACGAGATATATAGATATTGTTAGGGAATGGGTGAGGGAGGAATTAAGGGATGAATTTGGAATAGATATCATCGTTAATCCTTACTTCTCCTTGAGGTCTAACACATGCATTGTTTGCATGCTCATCAACGATCTTGTTATTTTCTCTTAGAACATGATATTAAGAAATGTTGGGACAGAATCCCCCTGGGTTAAGGTTTTCTAAGTCCGAAGTCAAATTTGGATAAGATATTATAAAGTCTCCAGATTTTGAGAAGGAGAGTGCGAGTAGCGTAGGTTGTTAAGAGTTAAAGGGGATTTTAGGCAAGTTAAAGCCCCTTATTTTGTAAAGGGATGAGTTGTATTAAGCTCCGCCCATGGTTTTTGGACCATGGTAATGTAATGTAAACATTATAAAAGGGAGTCATTGAGGATTCATTAGGTAGTTAAGTCAAGAAAAGTAAGTTAAATTTTATAATTGTTGCTTATAGTCTAAATTGTCCTTTTCTGTATTTGGACGAAGGAGAAGACTCTTACTGCTGTGTGCACGAAAACCTTGGTAAGTCCATAGCTGACTGCATGCACCCCTACAGCTGTGTGTGCAGGGTCTGAAAAGTAGATGCATTGAAGATATGGAATAATAAAGAATATTTGAAGCAATTCTGGGTCTGAAATGTAACTTATGTATTTTCTGTATTTATGCTCAGCTGAATTCCATTTATATGTAAGATTGTCTTAATTACACTGCGAAGCTTTGGATCTAATGTTATATGTTATTTTATGCATGATTAGACTCTTAGGCAAAGCTCATAACTCTGTTTAATTGGAATTTTCTTTAAGTTTGAGGATTTTTAGAATAAGGGTTCACGAAGGTCAAATCTAGCCTTAAACTGAAGAAACGCCTTACCCCCACATCACATAGTCTTCTAGATGCAGAAACCTAGTTCTAGCATCCCCTAATACTACCTCGGGTGAGACTACAACCTGTGCTAAGTGGGTTGTTTACGAAAGGGACAATAGTGTAGGGTTTGTTTATTAGTGTAGCTAACTCTGAACTTGGGTCCAAGCCCCCTCAAGCCAACAAATGGTTCTATTGTGGGGAAAAGGATCTATCTGAGGAATGTGTGATGTGGCATCTGTCGATACCAAATAAGAAAGAAATCAAGAAGTGGATAGACTGGAAGTTGCACGAGTTTGCAACTCAGGAGAATCGAAATCCACGTTTTCCAAAAGAAAGGTGGTTACAAAAATATCTCTACATAGAAGTACCCGAAGTTTTATTTTCGACGTTCCCTTACGAATTACATGAGTGGCTGTCCAAATTAGCAGATAGCGAACCTACTTGAAAGCACAATGATCCTATTGTGTGGACTCTAAAATTATTCAAACATATTGAAGGATCTAATTATAAGGTTGCAAGGGCTATTGATTACTGGATTGATATTATCTTGGGTGGTTTCATCACTGAATTTTCAATCAATAAATATGTGTCTTATAGCAAAGATGAATGTCGATTCTTCAAAGGTCCGAGAGGTAAGTACCCGAAATCGCTGAAGACTTGGATTAAAATGTTGTTGCACGAAAAAGGGGTTATGCCTTTACATTAATGTTTAATAGAGGTCATACTAGATCTACAAGAAGTGGAAAGCGATTCAGAGTAGGTCTAGACAAATTCATTGGAAGTGGATACAACGCTTTATTGGGAGAGTCTAGGAGTGAAGAAGAAAGAAGTAGCCCTAGTACACCCAGAGGTGTGACGTAGTTAATAAATCAGGATACTTTTGGAATTCCACATCCATCCAATCCACCTCCGCCTTCACCTTCGCCTCATACACCTCAACCTCCACCTCCACCTCCACTATTCAGTATGGCAAATACAGTAAAAATTCTTGTATTCAAGGGTCAGGGATTAGAGGATCCCAATCAGTTTTGGTTCATCGTAGAAGCTCTATGGAAGGTGCAATAGGTGAACGATGATGACATGAAGAAAGTGCAACTGGTTACATTGCTTCAGGATAGAGTGATTACCAGGTACATCGGATATAGTATGACTCATTTGGCTACTCCATTAGCTAAGACGAAGGATGCACTGAATGCAGAATTTAGGAAGCTGAAGTTGCAAGCTCAGTGTGAGACCGAAATAAAGGACATCAAGAAGAGGGTGAACGATACTTCATGGGATATAGATCAACGACTTAAGTTTTTATTGAACCAAGCTAATCTTCATATTTCAGATGAAAAACATAGGGAATGGTACATAGCTACGCTATTACCTCACTTAAGATTGTTTGTTACCTCAGTAGAATATTGGGTCTTAGGCCAAAGCAATGGATATCGTGATGAAGCTAGAAGCTTCGCCGATCTAAGACACGAATATAGGAGTTTAATAGATCCAGTCACAGTTAGAAAGCCTGCATATGGAGTCGTAGGATATGAAGAAGGGAAAGGAGGTTAAATCAAAAACAAATTCTGAAGTTTGGTGCTTAAAGTGAAAGACTAAAGGTTATCATAAAGATCTATGCCCTGTAATCTGGGACTATATAACTGCAGGGGGTCCCAACCCACTGAAGCCAGAATCTTCCTTTGGATCAAGCACGGTGTAAGTGCCTAGTGCAACATTTGTCAAGTTTCAAGACAACATTCGACAGATAATTGTTCTCTATTACAGAAGTTTGTACAGTCTCCAAAGCAACTCTTTTGTAACTTTTGTAAATCGGTTGGTCATGATGAAAGGAATTGTCGAAGCTATGAATTGATGATGGACAGGACTCCGATGTATAGAATGCAGGCTGAAAACCGCACACAAAATGATCAAGGCTCACCTACGACTCACGAAGATTCCAAGGATGGGGAAGAGGATGAGGAGGAGGAGCTGGAAGAGGTCGGGGCTAGATCATTTTCTACAATTGTGGAGAACCAGGACACTTTGCGCGCGACTGTCAGAATCCAACTCACCCTTCTTGTCAATACTGTTGGCAATTTGATCATGTCATAGAAGATTTCCCGGCATTAATAGCAAGATGTAGGAGAATAAGAACCAATAGTCGATGCAGAATATTCAGATGATTAGATTTGAGCTATGCAAAGACGATCCAAGTATCAACATAGTCACACAACGCGATATAGCCACTAGTGAAGAGAAGGTCAAAGGCAACCAACCAGTATCAGATCTATGGTTTCGAAGAGCCGGTGAGAAGAATGTTGGGTTTGATTTACATAGAGAAAAAGAAACATTCATGGAGGCAAGAAATTTTTTTATGGATCTAGGTGCTTCTACATCTAAGAATCAGATGCCACTAGTCCCATGAAAGGAGAAACCTGAAGAAGTTATTGTGATGCAGGATTCAGATCCCATGATGTTAAAATCATTTCTACAAACCTGCATGAAGTTATTACGGGATCAAAAGGTAGTTGAAGGAACGCAATATATGATAGATAACTGCGCTAGCAAGGATAAGTCATTACCAGAACAACACGCAGTCAATAAGGTGAACCGAAGTAAGAAGAGAACTAGTAGGGAGATGCGGTTGACAACGCAAATTGGTGATTTCGAAATGGACCAGGTAATCCTAGACTTGGGCTCTGATGCTAATGTACTTCCAAAGAAAACTTGGGAACAAATAGGTACGCCCTAAGTTACAGTGGTCGCCAATTCAGCTGCGCATGGCGAACCAACAAAAGATATGGGTCACCTACATGGAGTAACTGTAGATATTGAAGGCGTAAGTGCGGTGGCAAATTTTGAAGTTATTGAGATAGTAGATGACAGTAATCCATACCCAGCATTTCTTGGGATTGATTGGGCCTTCGACATGAACACAATCATTAATTTAAAGAAGAAAAGCATGGTATTTGAAAAGAACAATCCTCAAGTGATCGTTTTGTTGGATCCAGCAAAAGGTGTGCGATACACAAAACCAGACCGTGATTATTATAAAGATGAAGACATTGAGAATATATATAAGCTAACTATGTGAAATGAAGATTGGATCAATCCCACTGTGGATGGAAGGATCAAATGGGATAAGGATAGTTCTTGCATATTAGATTCAGATGAAGAGTTGGAAAACTGGCAAAATCAGTTACATTAGGGCTCTACGCTATGATGCAATCAACTTAAAAAGTCGGTACGTTGTATATCTACGGAGGTACATAAGTTTCCTTATTATGATGGCTTGGATGATGTTAATATGTTTCTTGACCATTTTTAAAGGGACATAATAGAGGAGTATCAGTTCCAAGCCTTAGATCTAGCGTTGAGAGCAATGCATGTAAGATGGTGGGGTACGCATAAGGATAATATTGCTGACTGGAAGTAATATCATAGAATGATGCAATTAATATTTGGCTATGCAAATGCTCGACTCACTGAAAAGTACAAAGGAAAGGATGATCCGCGCAAACATCTGGCTCGATGGACTAAGGCACAGGGTGAGGTACCTCAACCAGAGTGGGTGCATATCTTTATTCATACCTTGGATGTTATCCCAAGTGTTGGCTTAGTGGGTCCTGACCCAATTTCAGTGTTAGTTTTGCCAAACAAATCCCTACACTACTGGCCCTTTCGGCATCAACCCGCGGAGCGTGGACTGAAGTCTCACCCAAAGTAGTATGAGGGGATAATGTAACAAAGTTTTCGCACCCAGATATTAGTGTAATGTCATTTTATTCCATAAACCTACCTTCATGAAGATCGATAAGCCTCTAAGGCTTATCCATATAACTTCCTTTAACCAACCTCTAAACCTTCCTGAAGGTCTACGACTATCTTTCGCGGACCCTAAACAGGTGAATCAACCACTTACACACTTCTGTGATTACTCCTAATTCTGTATTTACCCAGATCGGCTTAAGTGTTTTAATAACTTTCGCATACAATAAGATATTCTTCACGTAAACTGTAATTATTACTTGCGTTAATATAAAAATATAAATCGTGTAAAGTCACGCATCAATACAATATTATTTCATAAACCCATCATTCATCACAACATAAAAACACATTCATTCATAACAGAGATAAATATACAAAACACAGGATTTTCTGGAATAATCTCTTTATTAATACTTCATTTCTGCTTACAAACTCAAGACCTCCCTACGCAAACAGCTACAAGGTTCTGTGCACTCAGCTACAGACTCTACTTTAGGCCTCTATGCACACAGCTGCAGGGCCTCTCTTCTACTCTAAGACTTCTTCACTCTTTCTCTTACTGACCCATTACATTTGTCTTCATCATTACTACTACTTTCCTTAGACTCTCTAAGACTCTCCTACTTATACAATCCCATGGTCCACAGACCATGGATAGATCTATAAAAGCCAACAAAAATTACATAAAAGAAGGGTAAAACCCTTTATGACACTTTACTATCTACGCGCTCCATGACCACAACTTGCAGAGACTTTACATTTTATACAACAAAACTTGGGATTTTGCCCCAAATTGGCCCTAGGGGAGCTTGTCCCAACAAGCCCCCAACACAAATATTGTGCCTCACCCTCGATTCACTCTGCTGGCATGGAGATCTTACTACAGAGACCTCCCAATTCTACTTGTGCCACTGCTACCTTGGTCGTGCTTTGCGTGGTTGCCTATTTCATCTATTCCACTAGCTGCTCTATTGTCGGTCTTGCACTATCTGCCTTAATCTTCTGCTGTGTTCTTTGTAGGCTTTCCAACTTCTCCTCAATGTTAGCAAGGATAACATAGGCCTCATCCAGCCAAGGCCCCAATTTGGCCTTGAGGACCACCTCTTTCCTCTATGCTACTTCGACCTGTTCAAGCAACTGTTTCGCCTCATGCAGCTTGGCCAATTGTTATGCTATAGCGATGGTGCACACCGACACTCTCACTTCATCATATCGCTACTGCAATTCATGGGCTTCTGTGCTTAACCTCTATAGGTTAGGATCTTCTTGTAGTGTTGTGACTACCTACATGGACTTCTCAAAGAGCACGTACAATCCACCATTGTGGCATCCACTACTGCGCCTCCATCCTTTATAGTTGATTCGCGTTGTTCCCTGACCTCTAGCGAAGTTGAAGGTTGTGACTTCATCTCTAGCTCTGTAATTTTCAGGTTCAATTCAAACTGAACCTTGTCCACTTCTGTCTTCGCGTCGCACACACCTGCATCCAACTTCCTGATCTTCACCTCCAACAATGCTTCCTCCGAGATATGCAGTTTAAGTATTGTTCTGTAGGCCTCGACCACCACGGCTGCAAGTTGTTCATTTTGCACCTGAAATTTCTTCCATGCTTCCAGTGCTATTGATTTCTCCATGAAAATCTGTTCATTGTTGACTTTGTACTCATTGATCATGCTCAGCGTGCACTACTCCCGAGCCTTAACTTCTACAATCACACCTGCTTGTAGTGTGTGAAGAAAGTTATTGGGGAGCACAACCAGGTTGAGGGAAATATTCTTCAAAGTGCCTTCAATAGCTTTGTTAGTAGCTGCCTCTATGTTCAAAGCTCCATCAGGTAGTGCAATTCCCCAAAGATCCATTGACCGAACCATCTCTTCTACTTGAGTGGTCCCTGGTGCCCAACTAGTTGATGCAGCTCTGCTCTATACTACACCTGCCTAGATTCTCATTGTTTAGGTCTGTAGCTCATGCAGATCCTTCTGTATGGTGTGGCGACTCCACTGGGGATGAATCATTTGTTTATTTGCTGTAAATCCCCATTTTTGATCAGTTTTCCTTTCAAATAAATCTTAAACTTGTTTTGAAAAATCCCAACAAATCAAAAATTCTCATAAAATCTCAAAATATTTTGTTTCCTAAAAAAATTCCCCTTTTTTAGTTTATTCCATATTTAGCTCTGTTCTGTGTTGGTGGACAGAGATCAGACCCTTCAAAGCTAGTTTATCCACCTGGCGACTCCACATCATCCTCATAATAAAGACTCCACTGGAGAAATGAACCCAAAAGAAATATATGAGCAGATCAGGCTGTTGACCCGGATTATTACCCAAGAGGTCATGTTCTTTCTCTTCCATAAAATTTTGTTGTGTATATTGTATTTTAAGTACGAGTTTAAATTTGATTTTTATGATTTGCCTTTTGAAAATGTTGAGGAAAGCCCTCCTTGCACATTAGAACATCAGCCTTTAAATGCTTGTTGAAGATCATCATACAACCAAGGAGGAAACAAGTATCAAAGCAAATCATCCTATCCATGTTCATATCGAGCCCAGCCATTCAATCCCTGTACATACTCCCATGCCTCATACAGTTCCTGATAGATATAAACCTTTAATTTTGCCTCCCATGCTCAATCCTTTGCCTAAAAATCATCCTGAGTATCTCCCAAGATTTGATGGAGAGAATGAAGTTACTTCTCAGAAGCATGTCCAAGTTTTTGAATATTATCTTAACTTATTTGAAGTGGATGTTGAGAATGTTAGTATTAGGCTTTTCGCTCTTTCTTTGCAAGGAAAAATCAGGAGTTGGTTCAAAACTCTGCCTCACGCAAGCATCTCAAATCTTGAGCAATTTCTCAAACTCTTCCTTGATAGATGGATAATCAAAGTCAATCTCCTCATGATCATAGAAGAATATGATCAGTTAAAAAGACATCCAGATGAGACAGTACAACAATTTTCAGACAGATTCAATCAAATTTATCATTCAATGCCATTGAATATAAAACCTCCCCCTGATTTGGCTCTACTACATTATCCAATAGCATTTGATCCAGAGATAGAATTTCATCTGAGAGAGAGAAACCCCTCCACTATGCAACAGATGAAGAACATGGCAGTAGATGTAGAGGTTAATCTGAAAGTTAGGCAGAGGAAGCTGAAAGCAGAAAAAGAGGAAGAACTTGATATCTTGATAAAGAAAGCAGAGGAATTAAAGCAGATGGTCACAATGAAAGTTGAATGTTTAGATCACCATGACACTTTTGCTCCACAAGAAGAAAGGGTTGACATTTTTGAACAGATTTTTACCAATTCAACCAACCATATTCACGAAACAATGTCTAGAGGAGCAATCCCCTAATTTACTATGTGCATTTGATAATATGGCTTCTTTTAATAATGTGCCCAAATATGATTAGTATGATGATGACTATGTTTTTCAGATCCAAATTAGCCTTGCAGACGAATCAAAAGATAATTTGGGCAAAGACAAAGAGATTCAGGTTCAACAGCTTCATGGTACTAATCAGCTCGTTCACTTCAGCAACAAGAATGAAGAGGAAAGTGCAGAAAATTTTGAAATAAGTGAAGGAACTTTACCATTTTGTTTTGAGTCTTTTCAGTTCATCAGAGATAACTGTCATGCTACAAAAAATCAAATATCAATAAGCCTTGGTATTGACCATCTGGAAAGCAATCAAATCTTTGTTCAAAATTGGTCATATCGAAATTTGCAGTCCCAGAATCCCATTGAACATCAGATAGCAGAAAAAGGCGTGGAAGCAGCAACATATGATAAAAAATCCAAGTTGGTTCCTTGCCCTTTTGTTTTGAATCATCTGAATTATTCAAAGAAAAAGAAGAACAGCTGATAGGAATCTGTCAAGTTCCATTTGAACCTGTAGGTAATAAATTACAGTAGACCTTCCAAACTCTCTATGATCCAACAGTTGATAGGTCGAATGAGGAAAGAAATCAGAATTATTCTCCATTAACGGACCATGAAGGTCCAAATCAAGATGATAATGGTTGCAGTAGACAGGCCCTACAGTCAATTAAAATATCATCACAAACAGCAGTTGAAAGCATGAAGGGTGGTGAAGACAAGGATGATATTTCAGGTTCATGGCATGAAGGCTATCCAGAACATTTGCACAGTTGTTTGATTCAGCTCAGGAGTAGTGTATATATTTTGCAAGATCCTTTTGTACAGTTTCTAGATTCAGCAAAGGAGATCAGGAGTTTCCTTATCTTCTCAAAGTTTAGCCAGATGCATTGGAGCTGATTTCTTAAGTTGCATTGGCTATTTCATTTCACCTAACCAGCAAAGAAAGTGCTGATTAGAGTAGGTAGGTAGGATTTCAGTTTTCTGTCTGGATAGCAGCTTCCTGTAGTTGAAGCCCGAAGTGAAGGCCCTAAGCTTTGCAAGTCTGTTGTCATATATATAAATAAAGCAGCCAGCAAAGGGAGGTTCTCAGAGTACAGCAACAATTGAAGATCAAGGCAATATGACCTGCTGTTCTTGACTTTTCACAAGGAAAAGCCATCCCCAAGTGGAGCCACTGTTAGCTTCCTATACCAATAGGTTTCATATTTCATGATTGACAGTGGAAGTGCCAAAAATTTTCATCTTTTCCATGCTACAAAAGTTCCATTTTTGAAAGATTTCACAGTTAAGGGAAGGCCAAACAGCTTAATCTTGGCTTCCCTAGGTTTAAATTTCTTGTTTTAGAGATAGAAAATAAATTGTCTGTCCAAATAGCTTAAGCTGGGCAGATGAGTAGCTAGGTAGAGAAATGAAGGAGCCCAACTGCTTAATCTGGGCCCTTGGAAGAGATAAGTGTACACTTAGATAGGAGGGCAGTCAAAAGAAAAGAGGATAATCAGGGTCTGCAAGTCTAAGTGCACCCATTTCAAAAGGAAGAAAAAAATGTTAGGTGTATTAAGCTAGGTAGGTAGCCTGAGGTTGCAGAGGCAAGGTGTTCACCACCTCATACATTATCAATTAGAGCTCATCTCATCAATGACAGAAACGTCAAAGCAATGGTTTAATGGCAGAACTATGCAAGCATGTCTAACTCCCTTACACCTCCCCCTCAAAATCTCTCACTAACATCCCCTTGAGGACCCTGGGATCTGCCCAACAAGTCCTGTTTTCACTTCATTTTTTGTAAAAATACTAAGTCAAGCTTTGACTTTCTTCAATGAAAAGAAGCCACATTTCTTGTATAAAAATCACTCTTCCACATCCCTTCCCATTCTGATGTCTGAGTTTCATTTCATAAACTTAGCCTTTTTACTAGACTTTCACCTCACAAACCCATATTAACTTCTAATTCTATTTATATAGCTCCCTAGCTACTTTTCCATCCCTAATTGCTATAAAAACTATATAAAATCCCAAAAATATTACATATCCCACCCTATAAGCACTATAGCTATGTACATACAGTTCTGGGAAATAATAGTCCATCTAGGACTACTATTAACCCTTCCGCGTCCTAAAAACCTGGAGTTAGTTTAACCCCTGGTTATATTAATAATCATCGCCCACCCCTTTACCCTTAAAACCTTACTGTTCTACCATTTCGTGCTCACTGTTTAAGGTTCAGTGTTTAAAAGTTTCAATTAAACATTGAACGTTACCCCCGCATAACACATAAAACCCACATTAACCAAGGTTTTGGACCCCCCACGGCATATTATCATTTAATATTTGTGCGGGCCTCGCTCCAAAGTTGCATGCCACCCCAATTAACCCGCCAGCCGTCCGATGGCCAGCGCTCCAGATCGAAGGGTGGGCGGTCATTCCTGCTCCCCAATCCACCGAAGGTTAATGTCCAGGGGATGGGCGGTTTCCCTGCCGTACCCCCGCCACGTGTCAGCCTCCCGGTGTGTTTGGAGGCCCCTCCCCCAATACCACCTATGCGGAAAAGTGGTGTGGGAGAAAACTGGATACCGCTCCCCGCCTGTGATGT
Source organism: Pinus tabuliformis (assembly GCA_031772625.1). Taxonomy (NCBI): domain Eukaryota; kingdom Viridiplantae; phylum Streptophyta; class Pinopsida; order Pinales; family Pinaceae; genus Pinus; species Pinus tabuliformis. The sequence continues at coordinate 366,971,060 of CM062816.1, forward strand.
CACCGCCATGTCCTCGTGACGTCACCCCCGCATCCCCGCCACTGCTCCACGTCACCTCTGCGTCGACCCCCCCCCACTGTTACGTGTCACTGCCACATCACCCTGCCGTACTGCCACGTCACCCTGCCACATCACCATGTCGTACCGGGACCCACCGTTGACATCATGCTGACATCATCACCGAAAAAGGCACGAAAGGCAAAAATCACAGCAAAGGATGCCCGGAATGAAAAACTGAGGCAGTTTTCGATGCGCGATTTCGCTAAGAAAAATTGGTCAAAATGGAGGGCCTCCTATGGCTCGGCTACCTGCAAAACCCAAAAATTCGTAATTTGATAGGATTTCTTCATTTATATTCGTGTTCAGATCGGCCAGTGCCGATATCATTCCAGAGGCCACGAAAAGCATTTGCAGCAGCCATTTTTTGCCTTGAAAGGGCAGAAAAGGGGCGATTTGACAGTTTCAAACACATCAAGGGAGAGAAAGCGACCCGATTTGACTGTGAAAGAGTATCAGAGGAAAGATGCAGCCCTGATCAAATCAAAGAGTATTAGTGAAGTGGCAAAGAGTATCAGATCGGCAATACCAAAGCAAGTGAACATTAAAGGCCCCCAAGCAAAGTCAAAGAAAGCGGTGAAGCCATTTAAGGCTCTCAAATCATAGTTAATGCACCTCAAAACCACTCAAGAGCAGGGGATCAAAACCCAAAGCACAGTTATGGCTAAATGAACAGCACAGAGCCATAAGGACACCATATTAACTCATTTTGATACAGCTGCCTCCAACGCAGCTCAAAGATATTTTCTTGCATTAATTTCAGGACAAGATTAAGTTAAAAAACTCGTTTCCCTCAGACCTGTTTAAGGTCTACTGTAATAGATATTTTTGGAAATTTTCTCTATATAAACCACCCTAATTTACTGTTTAGAGGGTTGGTTGGTTGATTTGCTCCACTAGAGACTCACTCTGTATGTTTGATGATTTCTTTAATCAAAGACTGCTGAAAGTTTGGAAGATGGACTGTCTGCTGTGTTATTAATGTTTTGAAGAGTGAATTATGGAATTCTTGTGCTGCAACATGACTCAATAAGTGTTTCCTACCTCTATTTTCCATGGAAATATGCTCATATCATACATATGTCACCATCTGAAATAGCGGGAAAAATGAATAGCTTAGACTTTGTTTAACCGCACTCTATACTCAATTTCTGTTGTTTCTTTATGTTTTCATTTGAATTGGTAATGAATATGAATTCCCTTTGGCTCATATTTCCCCTAATTCACCCATGTTTTACAGTTATCTAGGAATTCTTCACTGCTCCTAGATAGAGCTCATTCACCTTCCCTCTATTAAGCTGAACGAGAGATTCTTAATTGCCTCTCATTCCTTAGCCTTCAATCCATCTCCATTTAGCTTGAATGTTGTTTCATGTGTAGCTATCTTGCTCCATATTCCTCTTGTGACCAAGAAAATGCACCAGCAGTCCTACTCCTTGACTCCATGCCAATGGTTTGAAATTCTCATACTATACCTACCTCTCTACTTGAAAGCATCATCCTTCCCACCAAAACTTAAACAAAACCCCTTGAAATCAATACTAGCCTAAAATCATCATCAACAAAGCTAAATCATTAAGAGAGAGCCCTCTTTGATTGCAGGTGGGCTAGAACCTGTAGTCCAAAGATTGGTTAGTGGTTACCTCGGCCGTATCCCTTAAGGAGCCAAGGGACAACCTGAGTGATAACATGGTGCTCAGTTCTTGCTTTTGTTGCTACTCAAACTGCTGCAGTAGTTCCGCGGTTGTATCCCACACCTTGTCTCCAGTTTCATCCAATTTTCCATCCATCAAAGTAATCGGATCTAGCGATGACTTGGTGGCTTTCTTCTTTCTTCACTGTCCTTCATTTTCCTACTCCTTATACCGCTTCACTCAGAAGGGAGTGCTCTCCTGTTGATCCCCGCCACCCTACTCTAACCGCTCTTCTTCATCCATTTGGGGTGAAGGAGATTTCTGAATTTTTTCAAAGCCATGCTCTTCCTGCTATGCCCATTCCTCTACAGTGCACTCCACTTCTATGTGGGCCTTCTCCTTGACCTCTTTCTCCCTCTTCTAAGCCAACTACTGAACCTTCTATTTGGCCGCTTCATTTTTATTTTTCTCCACAAACTTTCTAGTCCTGGCGGCCACATCAGATGTAGAATTCCACTTTATTGGCTAGCGCTTGATGACCTTTGCAATAACATCATCCGTAGCCAGGTAGGGTAAGTCGAACCATTTCTGCTCGAGGTCCTTTCACGCTTGAATGTAGACATTGTGGAAATCCACTTTGAACTTTGTGTACCTTGAAAGTTGCTCAAACACAGTTGGTGACAACCACGGCTTTTGGTTGATGGCCATGCGAATGCTTGCCTCCATCAACACCCAAAAGACTTTTCTCTCTGTGACCCGCGCAACATCTTTTGTGGCCCAGAGAGATGCAAACTTTGTTGCTTTCGGTAAATCCTTCTCCATAGGAGGAAACTGGTTGTCCTTCGGAAAATCCCATGCGATGAGCACAATTGAGAGAAACAACCACGAATGGTGAAAGGTCTTACTATCATCCTATGCCTCTCTGCATTTCACGAGGAACTTGCTACACAAGTAATGCACCCAAGTTAATTGTATGCCCTCCATGCACTGAGCTGCTAATGAAACCACTTGTGTTGGCATCTCATTCGCATGACACTTTCTCATCACCTTACCAACCAAAATTTGTGTGGCAACCTTCACCACGTGGTCAATAATGCTGGTAATCGAATACCCGCACGGCTTTTTGACAAGTTTAAACTTGTCCTTGATCTTCTCAGTGAGGTTGTGCTCACTCGTGTTTCTACCAAATGCCTTGGCCAGATTCATTCTAGAGTGTTGTAATAATGTGATTCGATGGATCAGAATATTAGTGATGGGAATCACCTCGTTCAGCCACAAGCACCCGCCATGCACCAAGCACAACAACTTCTTAATGAAGATTAAGGTTATCAAGGTGCAGCGGTAATGGGGCACCCATAACAGGTTCAACAACCCTGACTTATTGACTCCGCGAATCCATTCCACCGGCTCCAACTCGGTGACACCAGATTATTTGTAGAAAACCCTCTTCATGAAGGTGTTTGTAGTAAGGTGGGGGAACTGCTCATTGTCTGCCAAATCTCAATCTTCCAGTTTCAAGTGAAGGATCCATGCCAAGCGCGAACCTTCAAAAGTTATATTCTCCAGTAGCTGGGGTGTGTTAAGGAGGAAGTGTCCCTCATCTGGGTCCTTCGGCACCTTCACTTTTATTTTGCATGGAGGGATATACTTCAGAAACCTAGATATGGGGTCTACCCCCTCAATGTTGATATCTTTCATGCCCTACTCTGCCTCCAGATCCATCACTTTCCCCTTTTCCTTTGCGCTCAACTTTTCTTTCTACTGAGCCTGTGTAGCTTAATGTTTCCATGGTCACTCACGCACCAACATTTGCTTCTTTTGCTGATCCTTATGTGGCTTGGGGACCTCCTTTACTGGCATAGGCTTCGCCCTAGGCGACCTTAGTGCCATAAGCACTACTATTGGAACCTCCATACTCACAATGTCAAGAGTAGCTCCCTCCGAGGCAATAGTCCCTCAAGTGCTTGCAGTTTCTGCAGGACCTAGTCTTAACATGATGTCACAAATAAGCTTTCTATCTAACTTAGGATACTTATCAAACATGGGGCTTGCGAGAAAATCCTCAAAGAACTCATGGTTCATGTGCAACAGAAAACACAACACAAAAATTCTCAGAATGCAAAGTGTTTTTTGTTGGACATCCATGTGTAATTTATAAGCGAATTCGAATTCAAATTTGACCATTCCCCCCAAAATCCTTCCATAAATGCTAGATTGGCAGCAAATTTTCAAAGATTTCACTCTTAAATTCAGCCTTAAATGCTACCCCTGCTCCTTTTAACCATCTCCTAGTAGTCAAATCATGAATAATGATGGTAACAATCACTTTTCAGCTATGCTACATGGTCTCCCCCCCATAGCGCAGCTCCCTTTGCACTTCTTCTGGTATTGTGACACCCTCCTATTTCACGCAGAGCCCTTGTCACACAGCTCTACACACCGGGAAGTGTAGTTTATATTCACTCACCTCCTTGCAACTGCCTGGAGCACTAGGACTATTCTACCGTCATGTAGTCATCGAGCTAGATTCCCAATGGATGGCTTCAATCAACTTCCATTCACCTTTCCCAAAAATAGATCTCCATTCAATTTCACAAGCTGAACTTCTCCACCATCGGTAATCTCTTTAATAATAGATGGCCCCAACCAATTGGTGAGCCTCATCATTGGGTAATTATATGGGCCTTAATTCACCTCCTAGATTAGTCAAACCAACTTTTCTCATAACGTATTACATGTTTTTGATTATATTTTGTTTATGAGGTGAGTTAGAGTTGGATATTATGCTTTGTGGTCTAATATGCATTGAATGCAGGATTAAAGGAGAAAATCAAGGAATTTTGGCAAAGATTAAGGTAAAAATTTGAATGGGACAAGGGAGAGGGATTGTAGGAGGTAAATCCTCCTCATTTACTACTCCTTGATTTGAATATTCCTTGATTCATCACATTAGCTCGATGTGCAAACAACCAAATCATGAGGACTAGAAGGGGGTTGAGCAAGTGAGAGACAAAGCACCAGTTTATCTAGAGTTTGGGAGCTGAGCCTCCGTAATTTTAAGGAAGTCGTCGGGGACTTCAGATGTATAAGTAGAGAGGCCTAGGACCTCAGTAGGATTTAGATTTTTGATTGTAGAACTCTAATCTATTTTTGAGTTGCAAAACTTATGATAATTTTATTGATGTAATTTGTTGTTTTGGTAATAAGAATGAGATTTGTTTTGAGCCAGCATTAAGTTAACTTAGAGGGCAGAAGCTCTTGGGTTAGGGCCCAACCCTAGCATCCAAGGCTCCTCTTTATTGTACATGTATGTTTAGTGTAGATTCATAGCATCATTATTAATTTTCTTTTTAGATGCATTTCCATTACAAGTAGTGTAGATTAGATTGGTTGTTTAATAGTTTGCTTCCATTTGTGCCTTGTTTCAAGTAGCAGGTTAGCAAGAAGAAAAAGGATCACCACAAGGTTGTTAGCAGATGTCTCGACCTCACTTCCTCCCTCTGGGACCATGGCTTGAGGAAGGGATCCTTAAGAAGCCCCAAAAACACAGATTTCTAGTTCTTTTATGAGATTTGGAGTTTGTTGTCTTTAATTTAGTATTTGGTTAATTTTGCAAGGTAGATTTCATTGTATAGGTAGTTGATTCATTAATTCTGCTTTTCTACTATATGAAAATGTATCTTGTTGCATAGCTTTTTGGAAGACACAAATGTTTTTTGTAGAGCAGGTGCTTCAGGAGGAGACTAAGACTTCATAGCCAATAGCCACCTTCCACTTCATCCACCTTATCCATCCCTTGTTTTCACCATCACCTTCACTAGTTTTTCATCATTTTTCATTGAAATTCTCCAAACACATTGAGCGAATCTAGCCATCTATTATCTTGGATATTGACTCCTGAGTGATCCTAGACCTTCTACCACTCCATTCCACCCATCACACACCTTTCCTAATCCTCCCATCACCTCTAACAACTCACATTTAGCTCTCGGTTGTATCCTGTAGGTTTCCTGTAATTCCTACGGGATCATCCTGTAGGTTTCTAGTACATCATGTAGGTTTTCCTAAAACGGCCTGTTTTGAGGCTGAATTGATGGAAAACCTCTAGGAAGTCACCAAAAGCCTCCCAAGGGTCCTCCACACCATCCAACCATCTCATCACCCTTCTAGCCATCCTCAAACATCCTTAATCCGCCTACCACATCCACAAGAACAATTAGTTCGGATACTTGGTTTTTCATAAAAATACCAAAAAAGCAAAAATAGATTTAGTTTAGTCTCTTTAATTGCACATTAGTATTGTTTTATGCTTCTTACTTCTACAACTTAGATAGTAGAATTTGTTTCATGTTTATTTAGCATTTCTTCCTAGCATAACTTCTTGAATGGTTAATTAAGGTATGGTGTGATTTAGCATTATATGTTGACCTTCTCCATTAATGTAGTAGAGTAACTCTCTTAGAGTAGATTTACCTTTCTTCCATTAAAGAATCAATCTTCTTCTGACTCCATAAAAGTATGGCTTGGAACCCTAGTGGTCTCTTGCCAGCTGAATAGTGACAATAGGCAAAACCATCACTTTTACTTGTGCATACATCACTGTCACCTCCAAGTTTGTACGAACCCTGGCCTGATAAGTAAAGCTGGTAGCCTAGGAGTTGTAGCATCCTTGCTGCAATACTGGCACTCATCACCAATGCATCTGAAATTTTCCTGGAAACTTATCAAACTTACTGTCATATAATAAAACTAAATCATTTACCTTGAAGGTGCGCAGTTTGATGTTTCGATCGTGCCATGCCTTTTTGCGTTCTTTCTGAACCTACTGATGAAATCCAGCCAAAAATCGATCTTCCTCAAGCTCTACTGTCTACGTGAGCCACTCTTCTAAGGCTCCTTGGTCTGCCATTCCTATGAACGTTGCTATGCATAGACTAGGCACAATATACTCCATAGGCATCATAGCCTCTCTTCCATAGACCAACCTAAAAGGTGTTTGACTAGTAAGCTTTTTATAGGTAGTTCTATAAGTCCATAATGCTGCTAGTATGCACATGTCCCAATCATTCCTTTGCGCATTGAAAAACTTTGTCAGTGCATTCTCCAATATCTTATTAAATGCTTCAATTGTCCAAGTGTCTTGAGGATGATATGGCATACTTTTTTGATGATAAACTTGGAATTCTTTTGTCAGCATGCTAATCGTTTCATTAAGGAAACACGTACCACGATCTCTCATTAAGATCTTCGGGCAGCTAAACCTGGTCAACACATATTCAAATAAAAATTTTGCTGTTTTTGCCCCTGTACAGTCCTTCACAGGCTGTGCCTTCGCCCACCGGGTCAAATATTCTGTCACGGTGATGATATGTCGCGCACCTGTCTTCTTTCCTAGAGGCTGAATTGGCCCTACAAAATCAACTACCCACTTCTAAAATGGCTGTAACGATACCTGCAGATTCAAGGGAATCTCATCCCTCCATGATGGCCTATCGGTTCCCTACAATATGCTTTGGAATCCTTATGTAGCATTGGCCACCGCAACCCATCGCGTAAAATCTTCTGCGTTTTTGTTTTTCCTGCATAATGGCCTCACGCAATTCCTCCATGAGCCTCAGTGAGGATACTGTTGCATTCAAAATTAGGCACATAACGTCACAATATTTCATCCGATCCCATCTTATACAAATTCCCTGCAATGACTAAAAAATCTGCCGCACACACCACCAATTCCTTTTTTTGTTGACTCGTGTATCCTTCTGGTGTCGTTCCCATATTTAGAAAGTGGATAATGTCTACAAAGTGATTATCCACTACGTGTACCGTGAAGAGTTGCGTGTCAGGCTGTCCTTCCTCCAATTTAGTAGCCTCCTCTCTTATTTCAATGCATGATTGATGATCTTGTCTTGCATTCAACTGTCTTGGCTTCACAATTACCTCGAAATCATACTCTTGAAACAACAGTAGCCATCAGCATATTTTCCCCCGCAACATAGGCTTGTTGACTAGGTACTTTAATGCATAATGGTCTGTATACATCTTAAAAGGTTCACCTAGCAGGTAATGTCTAAACTTCTAGAGTGCGTACACCATAGTCAATCCTTCACACTCTGTCATCGAGTAATTCTTTTCAGCCTTAGAAAAATTCCTACTCGCAAATGCTATAGGGTGATCCCATTCTCCTTCACCAGCTTGTGTCAGTACTGCTCTCAGCGCGATACATGACGCATCCACATGAAAATGAAATTCCTTCTTCCAATTTAGGAAGACTAGGATCAACATGGTAACCATATCCTCCTTTAATACATCTAGACTCCGTTGACATTCTTCATCCCAAAAAAATGTAGCATCCCTCTTTAATAGCTTTTCTATTGACGCGGTAATCTGGGCATAACTCTTTATGAACTTCCAATAGTATCCAATATGATTCAGTGTTATGTGCAGCTGTTTAACACTTCTTGGTGCGTCCAAATTAATTATGATCACAATCTTAGTAGGGTCCACCATTAATCCTTGTATGCATACCACATGACCTAGCAAGATTCTAAAAGGGACGTAGAACAAAAATTTCTTCAAGTTCAACGTGATCTGAGACCTTCAGCATCTATCCAACATATAGTGAAAACTAGCTACATGGCGCTTTACCAGTGCAAACACAGTCCAATCATCAAAGTATACCTCCAAAAATTTGTGAACGAACTCTTTGAATGTCGCGATGACGACGTGCGAGAAGATTGTCGGCACATTCTGTTGTGGCCAGCAACAACCCCCCTCCTTATTTAGTGTTATTCCTAATACTAAATAAGTGGGGACCCTTAGTTAAAAATTTAAAAAATCAAAGTAGTGCTTAAATTTCCTTTTCGAATAAACTTACCATCATAAGCTTAGGAAGACCCCCTTGAAAAATCCAAAAATCCAAGTTTTATGATAAGGTAAGATGCAAGTCTTTCCTTGGGAAATATCGCATCGCAAAAAAGATGACAGGATACCTCCTTACGAGCTGAATTTTAAACATTGTGAGATCGCAATACGCGATAATATCGCATCACATCCAGCAAAAACAACTTACATTGAAACACTTTAATTTTCCGATATGTGATGACACCGATCGCAAATCGCATTTCGCAGAAAACAAGTTAACAAAGTTTGTCATATATAACGTTCATGCGATCTGCGATATTGCGATATTGTGATTTTGCGATACAGCAACAATGCGACAATGCGATAATGCAATGTTATGATTCTGCAACGTTGTCATTCCACGATATTGCGATCTGTGATATTGCAAAGCAAATCGCAAAATCGCTCCATCGCAGATCTTTCGGATGCGTTATTCAAGAAAAGTATTTTCCATAAGCTGACACCTGGTTATGCACTTTAATGCTTAAGGTGGTAAATTTTATGTGTCTTCGGCATTTAAAACTTTCCCATCACCCTTCCTTGTCATTATTTTCACTTCACTTGTGAATTGTAGGAACAAAAAATAGAGGATGATACAAAGCAATACACAGGTTAAAATGGGAAAGAAAAGCAAAGCTCCGAGCTCTGAAGAAAAAGAAATGGCACCCTTGTATACAGACACGGCTTGTAACAGAGACGTAGGAATTTCTACGTGGGAAGGCATGTATAATCTACTTGAAGAAGAGAATCCCAGAGTAATGGAAGTTACTGCTACTGCAGGTTCAAATAGTTCATCTGAGGCATCCATCACAGAGCTAGCTTGCTCATTCTTACACTGGATAGCAGCAAGACCCAAAACTCTCCCATACACGGACATGGTCAAGTGGATACTGAACAACGTTGATATTAGAAATAGACAGTTTAAGACTCACGGTCAAGAGCTTACGAAAGTATTATTTTTACAAATTTTGAACTTTATATTTGCGAAAATAAAAAAACGAAAAAGGAAAAAAATGCATCAAGGAAACCCAAATCAAAAAACGGAGGTAGTTTCCGATGCGCGATTAGTGCCTAGCGCTAATCACACATTGCTGAGAAAAAATTCTCGAAAAGGAAAGCTGCTAATTGCCCAGTCACCTGCAAGCCCTGAAAATTGCAAGAAACAACAACTACAGGTAGATTGGAAGTGGAAGGCCCAAGAAAATGTTGGCATTTTGGCTCAGGTATGGCACTATGATACAGGTGTTGTCCTTGATGGCAACTCTCTTTGATGACAGATCTCCGTTCAGTCTACAGAATGAAGAGAAATCTCATATACGCAGGTTAATTAAGTCCAAGTTGCGTATACACGCTGGTGATATGCATACTAAGTTGCGTATACGCAGGAGAGCTATATAATAAGGCGCGTATACACGCAGATGCATGAACAGAAAAGTGCGTATATGTCGGGAAGTTTCCTTTTGGTCCATGGTAGTTAGTCCTCGGTACTTGTGCCCATGTCTTTGGACCAAAGTACCTCGACAGTCGTGTAGATCTCTAGTTTCGCAGTTGATGGTTTTGGATTTCTATGGTTTTGGCTCTTGGTATTGAGCAAGGCCTAAGGCTATATAAGGAGAAGAAGATCATTAGGCAAGATCATCTTTCGAAAAGGCTTGAATATCTGAAAAGGAAAGAGATCTGATATGCAGGTTCTGGGTTGCTTGATCTAAGCCAAGGAGAGATCACATCGGTTGATGGAAGACTAGATCTAAGGATAGATCGGGATCTAATGGTTTGAAATGCAATATCATGATATGGTTGATTATGCGTATTTCTAGATCTGCATACTGTCGCAATGTTATGTTCTGGGTCTAACTGATGTCTGGTACAGCTGCAAATTGAGAAAGTTTATTTTTAGATCTGTACGCAGGTTGGCTTCGGTAAAAGCGCGTGTATACGCGGGTTTTGCTCATTGAAGTAGCGTATATCTTTTGAAGCTTGATTTTGGGTTTACAGTTGGGTCTGACTGTTATTGCAGAGTTCTGTAGTCTGTTCTGTGTTCTGGTAACTGGTGATTGACAGGGTTCAGTGGTTCAGTGATTCAAAGTTTGGTTGTTTTATGCTTCAATGATCTGTTGTGAAAGGTGAATGAATTGTGGCCTTCAGATTGTAATGTTGTGCTTCAGGAATATCCAGTCTGAAAATGTATGAAAGGTGGTACCTGAAGGAAAGAAGATTGTAGGTCAGCACCTACGTACTAGTATCTTGGCTAGTACAAGAGCAAAGGGGGTTGGAGCTCCCTTCCAAGGAAGTTTGGAGAACGAGAGAAGGTTGTAGCCTTCTGCAGGTAGCTGCGTACTGGTATAAGGCTGCACCAGTACAAAAGATTGTAAACTGAAGTTTCATATTAAAGAAAGATAGAGACAACTTGCAGCAGGTGGTTTTCACCCACATTGGGTTTCCACCTTATATCTTGGTGTTCATGTGTGTGGCTTTTGATCTGTTCTGTTATACTGCACCTGTTTACTGTTAATGTGGTGAATAATGTCCTGATGAACTTAACTGAAGAATAAGCTAACTAAATTATGAGTTTTCTTCTTATACGCTGTTTTATTTAGTCACAGTAGCGTGTACACGCTGGTTCACTTAACTGAAGTAGCGTATATGTTTCTGAGCATTGAAAAAGTTTGATTGATCTGATAATACTGATTCACCCCCCCTCTCAGTATTATTTCCAACAATTGGTATCAGAGCAGGTCCTTCAGAGAAGCTTGATCGCTTGAAGGTAGATCATTCATCATGAGCAACTACGAGAAAGAAGCATCAATCAGGCCACCGATTTTTGATGGGACAAATTTCAATTATTGGAAGGTAAGAGTTACTGCATATCTTCAATCTCTTGGTACAGAAGTTTGGAACATTGTAGAAACAGGCTATGCTTTTCCTTCAGCTACTCCTACAGATCCAGCTGAGAAAAAGCAGTATGAAACAAATGCAAAAGCAGTCAGTACTCTATTAGGAAGTATATCCCAAACAGAATTCATGAAGGTCATGCACTTCAAATCAGCAAAAGAGATATGGGACAAAATGATCACTAGCTATGAAGGAGATGAACAGGTAAAGCAAGCTAAACTTCAAACTCTCAGGATTCAATATGAGACTCTCAAGATGTATAATGATGAAAGTGTGGCTAATTATTTTCTTCGGGTAGATGAGATTGTTAATTGTATGAAAAATTTGGGTGAAGAAATAAAAGAGACTATAGTAGTTCAAAAGATTCTAAGATCATTATCCCCCAAGTTTGAATCTAAAGTATCTGCAATAGAAGAAAAAGAAAATCTCCGTGTTCTCACTATGTCTCAGCTACATGGAATTCTAACTGCTTATGAAATGAGAAAGGGAGGTCCATCAGACAGAAGGGAAGCTGCTTTTAAGGCATCAGGAAAAGAAGATTACTATGAAGCAAGCCATGTTCCAGAAGAAGAGGAAGAAGAATCAAATTTTGTCAGAAATCTTCAAAGGGGTTCTGGAAGGTTCAGAGGTAAGCTACCTTTCAAATGCTTTGCTTGTGGAAGAGTAGGTCATTATGCTGCAAAATGTCCTTATAAGGATAAAGGAAAAGAACCTGCTAGATGGAACAAGAAACAAAGTGCAAATAAGAAAAGCTACTACACCCATGAAGATAGTGATGGCTTATCAAACAGTGATGAAGATGAACAAGGTAATAAATATAAGCTGTTAATGGCATTTGAAGATGATGATTATGAGGATGCTGTAGATGTGGATAATCTCTATAATGAAATTACTAGACTCAAGAGATGCATAGAAGAAAAGAATGTGATCATTGATACTTTGCAATTTCAAATTGATGAAAAGGAAAAACATCTTGAAAAACTAGAAGGTGAAATTGTTGGTCTCAGAAAAGAAAATTGAGAAAACAAAAGCTATTAATCTTAAGTTTGTCAAAGGATCTGAAACTTTGGATGAGATTATCAATGTGCAGCGGTCTCCTCTAAACAAGACAGGTTTGGGCTATAATGGAGAAACCTCTCAAGCATCCACCTCAAAAAGTTATCTTGATGCAGCAAGAAGAAATGAGCAGAAGAACAATGAAGATAATCAGGTAAAGCAGGGACGAATTACAAACAGAAACTATCAGGGACAATCCTTCTTAAGGGTGAACAAAAGCTACAACCAACCACAGGTAAAATCTTCTCAGTTTGGCTCAAGAATAGATGAAAATAGAAATTACAATCAGTTGGCTGGTAGATTCAATAACCGCAGAAGCTTCTTCAATGGACAATGCTTTTCTTGCCATAACTTTGGTCACAAAGCAGCTCAATGTGTTGCATATAAAACAATCATGACTAGGGAAGCTCAAAAACAAAGAAGTATGACAGGGATTACAAAAAGAACCTATAACAACTTTTCGGTTCTTGAAAATGAAGTTGAATGTTCTATTTGCAATAATTTTGGTCATAAAGACTCTGAATGCAGGAGCAGGTTTCAGGAGAAAAAGGAACAAGCCACGAGCACCAAAACATGGAGAATAAAGGAACCTCAAACAGAAAGATGTGGGATAGCATTTTATGCAGAAGGACAGGAAAATCTATGGTACATTGACAGTGGATGTTCGAAACATATGACAGGTGATAAAGAAAAACTTGAATCTTATTCTACTTTAGAAAAGGGAAAGAAAGTTTCTTTTGGAAATGATACTCCTGCAACTATAAAAGGAAAAGGTATTGCTCCTTTGAAAGAAAAGGTCAAGGCTGGAAATGTTTTATATGTTGATGGATTGAAGCATAATCTACTAAGTGTCAGCCAGATGTGTGATCAAAAAACCGAGGTTATTTTTAGATCGAATGGATGTCTTGTTCGTGATCTTGATACAGGTAAAACAGTTCTCAAAGGCAAAAGAACTCCAAATAATCTGTACATATTTGAAGAAGGACAACAACAATGCTATCTTAGCAAGGATGAAGAGCACTGGTTATGGCATCGAAGGTTGGGACATCTAAGCTTCTCACAAATAAGGAAAGCATGCAAATATCAGGCAGTTCGCGATCTTCCAGATATCAAAATTCCAGACAACACCATATGCAAATCTTGTCAGTTTGGAAAGCAAACCAGAACTAACTTTCCAGAGAAGGAAGGATCAGCTAGCTTGCCTCTTGAGCTAGTCCATACAGATGTATGTGGTCCATTTAGGAAAAGGACACCTCGAGGAGAAGAATATCTGATATTATTCATTGATGATTTCTCAAGGTTTGTTTGGTTAGGGCTTATGAAGCACAAAGATGAAGCATTCGAAAAATTCAAATCCTTCAAAGCATTGGTTGAAAATGAATCAGGACACAAAATTAAGTGCCTCAGATCTAACAGAGGTGGGGAGTTCACCTCAAATGAATTTTTCGATTTCTGTGACGAACATGGGATAAGAAGAGAATTCTCTACAGCTAGAACTCCTCAGCAAAATGGGGTTGTGGAAAGAATGAACAGAACTATCCAACAAATGGCTCGTGCTATGCTCGATGAATCAGGTACTCCTGCAACCTTCTGGGGTGAAGCTGCACATGCTGCTGTTATTATTCTTAACAAAACAAATGTCCGAGTAAACAGCACTCAAACACCTCATGAGCTTTGGAGTGGTAAAACTCCTTCCGTGAAGCACTTCAAAATCTTTGGGAGCAAATGTTATATTAAGAATACTGATGAGCAACTTGGCAAACTTGAACCAAGAGCAGATGAGGGCATTCTTCTTGGTTATTCTCCACATAGCAAAGCATACAAGTGCTACAATAAAAGACTTGGCAGAATTGTTGACAGTATTGATATAGTGGTTGATGAGAAGGGATATATTCCTAGGCAAGTTCATCATGAAGACATTGAAGAAGATGAAGGTTACTCTCAAAGGCGAAATGATGAAGAAGAAGAACCTCAAGAAGAAGAAGAATCTCAAGAAGAACCAGAGGAGCAGACAAGAATAGAAGAGAAGACTCCATCCAGATATGTTCAAAAGAATCATCCAGAAACTCAGATTGTGGGGCAGAAAGAAGCAGGAGTACAAACAAGAAGGACACTTGCAGAAGCTTCAAGCTACTTGGCATTACTCTCCTCCACTGAACCACAAAATGTGAAAGAGGCATGCAAAGATGAATGTTGGGTCAAAGCAATGGATGAAGAACTTGAGCAAATCGAAAAGAACAACACTTGGGAATTAGTTCCTAGACCAAAAGATAAGAATGTAATAGGAACAAAATGGGTCTTCAAGAATAAATTAAATGAAAATGGAGAAGTAATTAGAAACAAGGCCAGACTTGTTTGTAAAGGGTATGCACAGCAAGAAGGAATAGATTTTGAAGAGACCTTTGCTCCTGTGGCAAGACTTGAGGCCATCCGAATGTTCCTTGCTCTCTCAAGCTTTCAAAACTTCAAGGTATTTCAAATGGACGTGAAATCAGCCTTCCTGAATGGAGACTTAGAAGAAGAAGTATATATTGAGCAGCCAGATGGCTTCATTCTTGGGAATGATCCAAACCTTGTATGCAGATTGAAAAAGGCACTCTATGGACTCAAACAAGCTCCAAGGGCTTGGTACTATCGGTTGGACAAATATCTTCACCAACAAGGCTTTTCAAAAGGATCAGCAGATAGCAATCTCTATATAAAAGTTGAAAATAACAAATTGCTAATTCTTGTTGTTTATGTAGATGATATTATTTTTGGCAGCAATGAAGAGACTATGAGTCAAAACTTTGCCTTGGTTATGCAGAAAGAATTCGAAATGTCACTTCTTGGAGAATTGACATATTTTCTTGGATTGCAAATCCAACAAAATGAAGGAGGTATCTTCTTGTCTCAAACCAAATACCTCAAGCAGATCTTGAAGAAGTATGGCATGGAAGAGTCAAAGCCAGTATGTACACCCATGGTTACAGGATGCAGCCTCAGTGCAAATGATGAATCAGCAGCAGTTCACCAACCCACTTATAGATCCATGATTGGGAGTTTGCTTTATTTGACAGGTACTCGACCAGATATTACACATGCAGTAGGAATGGTTGGAAGATTTCAAGCCAACCCAAAGGAAACTCATCTTCAGGCAGTCAAAAGAATCTTCAAATATCTTCAAGGGACCCAAAACTATGGCTTATGGTATCCTAGAAATACAGATCTCACTCTTCATGCTTACACAGATGCAGATTGGGCTGGAAGTGTGGATGATAGGAAAAGCACAAGTGGTGGTGCTTTCTTCATGGGTTCCAGATTAGTATCTTGGTTCAGCAAGAAACAGAGTTCGATTGCCTTATCTACAGTTGAAGCAGAATATGTGGCTGCAGCATCTTGTTGCACACAACTTCTTTGGATGATGCAGACCTTGCAGGACTTTCAAATCACTTGCACTCCACCCGTCTCTATCTTATGTGATAATACAAGTGCAATCAGCATTTCAAAGAATCCAGTCATGCACTCAAAGACCAAGCACATACCAATCAAGTACCATTTTCTTCGGGAACAAGTGCTTGAGCAGAAGGTCAAGTTGGAGTATGTTCCTTCTAAGGAACAAGTTGCTGATATTCTCACAAAACCACTGCCCAGGGAAACTTTTGAATATCTCAGACAAAAGCTGGGAGTAGTTGATGCTTCATCCTGCTGTTGAAGTTTGTTTATTCTACAGAAAAGTTGGTATACGCAGGTTACGGAAGGGCTATCCGCGTATATACGCAGGTTACGGAAAAGGAAGTCGCGTGTATGTTGGACGCTTGTTGCAGAAAGTATATCCGCGTACATACGCAGTTTCATGCAGGAGAAAACGCGTATATGAAGTTCTGAACAGCAAGGGCAATCTCTGGAGTTCTGAACAGCAATGGGTATGTCAGAATTCTTCAGGCACAGTTTCAGGGGGTGCAGCAGGCACAGGTTCAGGGGGAGCAGCTTAAAAGTCTCATAAAGCATTGTTGGCATTCAGATGTTTTGGTTGTTGGGTTCAGGAGAAGGAGCTCAGAAAGAAATCCTGGTTGCTGATCTAAAAAGATGTTTCTCAGATGCTGCTGGTGACTTTCATAAGTCTTGGTCTAGATCTGTTGTCCCTATGTCATATCTCTTTTATGATGTCAAGGTCATGTAACGGCCTATGTTGGTTTCCCCACTATGCCTGGGATGAATGATGTAATATAATTGATTGTCTCTGATGTGTCCCCTCTTGGTAGGGAGTATGGATGTATGTATTGAGTCTTTTGGTGATAGGAAGGTCCCTTATGGTGTATAAGTCTTGGTTCTTGTTGAAGAACATCTTTTGCAGATCTTGCCTACAGTCAGGGGGAGCATGTTTCAGCACAGCCAAGCAGAGGTATCAGCATGTTCTCAGGGGGAGCACAGCCCTTTGCCCTTGATGACAAAGGGGGAGAATGATTCTAAGGATCTGAAGGTTGCCATCAAGTCCAAAGGGGGAGATTGTTGGCATTTTGGCTAAGGTATGGCGCTATGATACAGGTGTTGTCCTTGATGGCAACTCTCTTTGATGACAGATCTCCGTTCAGTCTACAGAATGAAGAGAAATCTCATATACGCAGGTTAATTAAGTCCAAGTTGCGTATACACGCTGGTGATATGCATACTAAGTCGCGTATACGCAGGAGAGCTATATAATAAGGCGCGTATACACGCAGATGCATGAACAGAAAAGTGCGTATATGTCGGGAAGTTTCCTTTTGGTCCATGGTAGTTAGTCCTCGGTACTTGTGCCCATGTCTTTGGACCAAAGTACCTCGACAATCGTGTAGATCTCTAGTTTCGCAGTTGATGGTTTTGGATTTCTATGGTTTTGGCTCTTGGTATTGAGCAAGGCCTAAGGCTATATAAGGAGAAGAAGATCATTAGGCAAGATCATCTTTCGAAAAGGCTTGAATATCTGAAAAGGAAAGAGATCTGATATGCAGGTTCTGGGTTGCTTGATCTAAGCCAAGGAGAGATCACATCGGTTGATGGAAGACTAGATCTAAGGATAGATCGGGATCTAATGGTTTGAAATGCACTATCATGATATGGTTGATTATGCGTATTTCTAGATCTGCATACTGTCGCAATGTTATGTTCTGGGTCTAACTGATGTCTGGTACAGCTGCAAATTGAGAAAGTTTATTTTTAGATCTGTACGCAGGTTGGCTTCGGTAAAAGCGCGTGTATACGCGGGTTTTGCTCATTGAAGTAGCGTATATCTTTTGAAGCTTGATTTTGGGTTTACAGTTGGGTCTGACTGTTATTACAGAGTTCTGTAGTCTGTTCTGTGTTCTGGTAACTGGTGATTGACAGGGTTCAGTGGTTCAGTGATTCAAAGTTTGGTTGTTTTATGCTTCAATGATCTGTTGTGAAAGGTGAATGAATTGTGGCCTTCAGATTGTAATGTTGTGCTTCAGGAATATCCAGTCTGAAAATGTATGAAAGGTGGTACCTGAAGGAAAGAAGATTGTAGGTCAGCACCTACGTACTAGTATCTTGGCTAGTACAAGAGCAAAGGGGGTTGGAGCTCCCTTCCAAGGAAGTTTGGAGAACGAGAGAAGGTTGTAGCCTTCTGCAGGTTGTAGCCTGCGTACTGGTATAAGGCTGCACCAGTACAAAAGATTGTAAACTGAAGTTTCATATTAAAGAAAGATAGAGACAACTTGCAGCAGGTGGTTTTCACCCACATTGGGTTTCCACCTTATATCTTGGTGTTCATGTGTGTGGCTTTTGATCTGTTCTGTTATACTGCACCTGTTTACTGTTAATGTGGTGAATAATGTCCTGATGAACTTAACTGAAGAATAAGCTAACTAAATTATGAGTTTTCTTCTTATACGCTGTTTTATTTAGTCACAGTAGCGTGTACACGCTGGTTCACTTAACTGAAGTAGCGTATATGTTTCTGAGCATTGAAAAAGTTTGATTGATCTGATAATACTGATTCACCCCCCCTCTCTGTATTATTTCCAATAGAAAAGGCACAAGCAATCCAAGGGTTAACCAAGTTAAACTAGGATTATTACTGGGCATACTTGGTAAAGCCACATAACCAGTGGATGACTCTTAAGTGTATCATCAATTCAGCCGAAAAAATGGCGCCAGCTCTTGTCGATTTTGTTTTCTCAACTCAGCTAAAATCAGAAGTTGGCCACCCGACTCTTCTCAAACATATGCTTCATGCATGCGATTTCAAGGACCAAATACAGAAGTAGTTTTAATTTTAGATTCAATTTGAGCTTTAATTTTGTTTTGTTTTCCTGAAATGAGGACAGTGATTTAAACCGCATCCAACATTTTTTTGAATAATTTATTTTTAGATTTAGTTAGTAGTATTTAAACCCTTCTCATGCATTTATAGAGGGGTCCTGAAATTTATCAAAAACTTATCCCCAGAACATGCACTTCTGTAGCCTCTGAGGAGGTTTTGATGAATGAATGGAACAAGATTTATTGATGTTTGCATTTGATAGCTGCTACTGATGTTGCACTTTTGTACTCTTAGTGGATATTTGATCAAGAAGAGATAAATCGTTATCACTTGAAGCTCATGAGTAGGACTAGTTATAAATGGTATTTCTATCTCTTAACTATTTCTGCCTTGTGTTAGAGTGATTTTCATGTTCAATTATTTATATATTGATGTATGAATGTCTGAGTTATCATTTGGCACTTTTGTACGGTGATAGCTATTTATTTATGCTTGATGTATGAGTAGCTTACTATGCGATATGTTTTTCACAATTGTTTCGTCTAAATTTTTATACGAAGTGGTTCATCCTTATTGAATTCTTTTCTCATAACAGTTGAATGATATTTATTACCTGTTGTTATTTGAAATCATTTTAGATCGCATAAAAGAAAGATTACACCCCGGGTTAGTGTAGATTTAGATATTTCTACTTATTAGAATATAATTTCCTTATCATTAGATTAGAATTACAGTAGAAGTATTCCATTTAGAAACTATTAGAAACAGAAATATCAGTCCAACACACACACACACCTAAATTGGGAAATTGGTCCCATATCCCCAGTCGGACCCACTACATCAAATGAAAAAGGAGCTTCTAACCAAGGTCAGGACCGGGTGGGTATCCCCCTTGTTGTAGAACCCGATTTTCGGGGCTTCAACATATTTGGCGATAGAGGGAGGACATGAAACTGTGAATGGAAAGCAAATCTAAATCTAAATACCATTCTGAGAGTAAATCGCCCTCACCATCTCCTCCAACTTCTCCATTGCATTTAGAATCTTTAAATCCAGAGTCAGAAGTCGTTGGAGCAACAACTGCTGCTACAAACCCTGACATTTCAGAACAATCTACTATTGAACCTTCTGAAGTTGAATCTTTGATTCACAAACTTCAACGATTTTCTATATCTCCTAAAAAATCTGATAAATCTCAAGGCAGCGTGACTTTGCAATATAACCCTGCTCATCCTCTTACTAGGTTAAAGAGCAAAAAGTTTGGTGTTTAGCCAACCGAATTACCTCTACCTACTAGGAAGAGAGCAAGGAAGTCTCCTAAAGGATCTGATAGTGAGACTCTTTCATCCTCATCATCCATCTCAACCTCTTAACCGAGAAGTCAACCATCCACTCCTCCACTTCAGATCATTGTCCATCAACCTATTACAACTTCCCCAACTCCTTCTCAACCATCTGGAGTCATAATATCCCCATACTCTCAACCGCAGGGATCATTTTCTGCACTTTCCTCTGTTAGTAGTTCAGCGATGGCCTAATCTCCATGGAATAACCCAAGGGCAGTCCTAATGCCTGCACCCTTGAGTCAGTTACCCACCCATCCTGAAAAATGGTTGCCCAAGTTTAATCCTAAGGTAGGCATGCTAGCGGAAGAACATATAAATAACTTTATGCTATCCATAAACCTCAATGGAGTTGTTAATGAAGATGTTTTTGTTCGAATGTTTCCTTATACTTTGCAAGGAACAGTCGGATCATGGTATTTCTCATTACCATCTGGATCTATTACTAGTTGGGACATCTCCAAGAACAATTCCTAACCAAGTTTGGTGATGACAGGTCTACAGTGACATTGATCAATGACTTGTCTAACCTTAGGGCCGAGTTAAGAGAACCTATCAAAGATTTCAATTTACGTTTCAATAAAATCTTAAACAAAATTCTTACTACTTCTCAGCCTAGTGAAGAAGTGCGAAGTGAATGGTACATTACTGCTTTACCATCAAACTTAGCAATCTTTGTTGATAGGGCTAACAAAACAACCTTAGTTGAAAATATGAAAGAAGTGATAGCAGTAGAGAAACATATTATGGCCCTAGAAAAGAAAAATGCAATAGAGGAACGAACATATAAGAAGGTCTCTTTCAAAGAAGATTCCAATAAAAAACAACCGAAAGATCCATTAAACTTAGAAGGATTACAAAAAGTTTTGAAAACCATGTCTAACGAAATGGTCGACATTAAGAAACAGGGAGCATAAACTTCTTCTAAAAATCCATATAGGTCTTTTAAAATAAATCCTTCAACTGATTCCAAACCCCCTAATGCTATTTCAAATGTTGAATCAGAAGAAGAAGAAGAGGAAAACGCTACTGAAGAACATACCGATGAAGAAGAAGTTGTAGAGTTACAAGGTATGTGGGATTTCATCCTCCCAGATGAAGAAGATCAAGAGGCATTCCAAATTAGTACTCACAGTAGAAATCAACTTGATCCTCCTCAACCTACACCCAAGCCAAAGAGCGTAAGCTTGATGACTAAGGATAAAGTCACAGCCAAGAAAACATCACCTAAAGCGACTCAAACCAGCCCAGTCCAAACAGACACATCAACTCCATCTAAAACACTAATCGTTTTGGATGAAATGGAGTATAATATCATAGAAGACATGAAAAATACTAGGGCCAATATTACTCTTTTTGAATTGAGCAAGTTAAAACACCAACAGAAAGTACTTCTGAAAGAATTGCATGCTGTACCAGTTGCACCTTTACCAGCTACTGTAATCTCTCAAGCCTCCCATTATATGGGAAGACCTCCAACTAATATGATGAATAAGGTTGATCCAAATGATATCACGTTAATTGGAGGAAGATCGAGATCGCATACTCCCCCATTTCTCCTTACTTATGAAATTTTCAATAAAAATGTGCATAATTGCTTAGTGGATTTTGGAGCTTCATCAAATATGTTACCAAGATCAATTTGTGCAAAATTGAACATTCAACCACAGAAATCCGTTGTACGAATAGTTCAGCTTGATTGATCGCAAGTCGAAGTGATTGGCGAATTAAATCAAGTTACCATAAGGTTGTCATCAAACCCAAAGGTATGTCAAGTTATTGACATTTTAGTTGCTGATATTCCTGAATTTTGTGGCTTAATCCTTAGCATAGATTGGTCAGAAAAACTTCATGGATACTTTGCAACTGACTGGTCTCACATGTGGCTCCCTTACAATGGTAAACCCAACCAAATAAAAGTTGAAAGCGAGCGACATCAGAAATACATAGTAACAGAACTCGAGGGAGAAAATGAACCAGTAGCATATAATTCTAACATCATTGGAAACTATTCAGTAGATTCTTTTCTAGGAAATTTTAATGCTCATACTTCACCTTACTTAGAACATTCTGTCTTATCTCAGGTAGAAAATTTCTCGCAAACAGATAGTTCTAAATGCATTAATTTTATAGATAGTCTTGTAAATAAATCTTTGTTTTGGAAACTATTTTTTGATGGTTCTAAGTCTAACGAAGGAGCAAGAGCAGGATGCGTGTTAGTAAGCCCAGAGGGAGATAAAACCATGCTAACTTTCAGACTCGAATTCGAGTGCACCAACAATACCGCAGAATACGAGGCTTTAATCCAAGGGTTATACAAAGCAATCAGACTAGACGTCAAATACCTGCAAGTTTTCGGAGATTCTGAAATTGTAATTAGACAGGTACGCAATACTATACACTGTTTATCAGGTCATTTAAAGCATTACCAATCTTTAGTTCAAGATCTGACTGAACATTTTATAGCATTTAATATTTCATCAATTCCCAGCTTCCAGAATGCTACCGCAGACCTCTTAGCCAACATAACTTCCAAGCTCATTCATTCAAAAGATTTTAGCCCTGACCGATTTTCAATTGAGTTAATTTTTAGAACGTCTATTCCTGATAACATTACCAATTGGAGGATTTTCAACGACGATCCTGATATCGTGAGTTTCCTCACATCTTAAGGATCCTACACCAATCAAATAATTGACGAAGACCAACATGACCAACAATTGCAACAGGATAGTATTAACAATGCTATACCTAAATCAGTAGCCAAATTAGAAGACCTTTATGATTTGAAAGATCGATTCAAAAGATATACCAATTCAAAACTTCAAAGTTCAACTTTGAATTATGAATTAGTAAATCTAGGAACTGATGCCAAACCTCAGAATATCAACCTAGGCCTTGGCCTAGCCCCTGAAGAGAAATTAGCATATATCCGTCTCTTGAAACAATACAAAAGTGTATTTTCTTGGAATTACGATGAACTCAAAAGATACGACACCTCCATCATCCAACATACTATCCCAATGTTTGATAATGAAAAACCTGTCCAAAAAAAGTTGAGAAAGATCCATCCAAATTTAAAAAATCAGATTAAAAATGAACTCAATAAGTTATTGAAAGCCAAAATAATCTTTCCCGTTAGACATTCTAAATGGGTCTCCAATATGGTACCTGTTAGAAAGAAAAACGAAGATATTAGAATCTGCATTGACTTTCGAAACCTTAACAAGGCCTGCCAAAAGGATAATTTTCCTTTACCTCCCATGGAACAAATACTGCTGGCAGTTGCGAGCTCAGAATTAATGTCATTCTTGGATGGATTCTTAGGATACAACGAAGTGTTGGTACATCCTGACGATCAATTAAAAATGACATTCAGAACTAAATGGGGCACATACGCATATCAAAAGATGCCATTTGGTTTGATTAACGATGGTGCCACATTTCAAAGAGCCATGGACATTGCATTCAAAGGGTTAGTTAATAAATCAGTGGTAATCTATTTGGATGATATTACTATTTATTCCAAGAAACGAAACAACCATCTCAGAGATTTAAAACAAATCTTCCAACATTGTTTAAGGTATGGGATTTCACTTAACCCGAAAAAATCCTTTTTCACATTAAGTGAAGGAAAACTTCTAGGATTCATAGTGTCAAAGTCTAGAATTCACATCGATCCTGACAGAATTAGGGAAATTTCTGCAGTACCCCTACCTCACAACAAGAAAGCCATGCAATATTTTCTTGGTCAGATTAACTTTGTAAAGAGATTTGTGCCAGATTTTTCAAGAATCGTGTCTCCTTTACAAGCCATGATTAAAAAGAATGCAAACTTTAAATGGGGCCAAGATGAACATGAGGCATTCAATCTGATCAAACAAGCAATTATCAATGCTCCATCTTTAGCAACTCCAAATTTTTCCAATCCTTTTATTTTGTATACATTTGCCTCAGATAGATCATATGCTGCGATACTCACTCAAGCAAATCAAGAAAAGGCGGAGGCCCCAATTGCTTTTTTCAGTTCCAATTTACAAGGTGTTGAATTAAATTATTCAGATGTGGAGAAACAAGCTTATGTTGTTTTTAAAGCAATTAAATATTTAAGACCTTTTTTACTCAAAACACATACCAAGATCATAGTACCATTTCCAGCGGTAAGAAATCTTCTAGTACAGAAGGATGTGGGTGAGAAAAGGGCCAATTGGGTTACTGCCTTATAGGAATACAATGTAGAAATCAAACCAGCAAATATTGTAAAAGGTCAAGGCTTTTGCAAAATGCCAGCAGGAGCATCGCTAATGCCTGAAAATCCATCTGAAGAGGTACAAGTGTACGAGGTAAGCCTAAACGATGTTGAGTCATTATATGCTGATATTATTTATTATCTAAAGAACGGATATGCTCCTCCAAACCTTGATCATACCAAGAAAGGAGCCCTGAGGTTAAAAGCCAAACAATATCAACTCGTGAATGACGTTCTTTTTAGAATAAATTATGATTCTGTTCTACTTAGATGTCTTGAGAAAGCTGAAGCTGAAAAAGTCTTGCAGGAACTCCACGATGGGCCAGCAGGCGGACACTACGCTGGAGACGCCACTGCTCATAAAATTTTACGCGTAGGCTATTACTGGCCCACATTATTCAAAGACGCACACAACTACATAAGGAAATGTCAAGTCTGTCAAACCGCTGCTGGGATACAAAAGAAACCATCCTTGCCACTGCAACCAGTTACCATCGAACAACCTTTCGATCAGTGGGGATTGGACATAATAGGTGAGATCGTTCCTCACTCTTCTAACTAGCATAGATATATCCTTACAGCGACAGATTACTTTACTAAATGGGTAGAAGCAGTTCCATTCAAGAAGGCTAATGCTGAAAACATCATTGAATTCATAGATTAGTTCATAATCACCAGGTTTGGATTGCCTTCCGCTTTAATGTTTTATAATGCATCATATTTTTCTGGTAATGCAATGACTGAATTTGCACTCAAAAGGGGTTTCAAGCTTAAATACTCGGCCAATTATTATCCACAAGGGAATGGGTTAGCTGAATCTACAAATAAGAACTTAATCAGGATCATTAAGCGAACCATTGACCAAAATCAAAAAAATTGGCATAAGTATTTAATATATGCTTTATGGGCAGATCAAATAACGCAGAAAGCCTTTATCGGCACTTCTCCCTTTAATTTAGTTTATGGGAAAGAAGTAGTTCTTCCAACACATCTGGCAATCCCCTCTTTTGCCTTGGCTCAATATATTGATGAAGCACCAACTTCTTCTTTACAACTTAGGCAGCTGGAATTGATAAAATTAGAAGAGTAACAAGAACGGGCTAAAATAACTCACGCTCATCATCAAGCATTGGTGAAAGCCTCTTTTGATTCCAATATGATATCCAGAAAAGATTTTCAGATGGGAGATCTAGTTTTAAAATGGGACAAGGCTCATGAAGAAAAGGGAAAACATACAAAATTTCAAAGATTGTGGCTTGGTCCTTTTCAGATCATAGAAGTCATAGGTCAATATACCTTCATGTTACAAGATTTAACAGGGAAAAGAGATTCTTTACCTGTTAATGGTCAGATTCTTAAGAAATATTTTCCATAGAAGATCACTCTTCTATTTTCGTAGAATGGTTGTTTTTCTTTTCATAATAAAACCGGTTGTAACTAGTTACTTTTGAGATTCATAAAAAAGACACAAATCCTCTTCTAGATTTTGTTTTTTCACTTGTATAAATAGAATTCTTTCTGAAAAATTAATCATTACTATTGAAAGATACAGTTAAAGATTATACGCCTAGAAATGATATTAGTTTCAACTGTATAAATTTTGATGAAAAGCCACCTTTAGTTAGAAATTGTTTTATTTCAGTCAATGAAAGGTATCAATAACAAAATAAAGATTCTCTATAGAAAGGCTCTTTCCAAATAACTCTATCATTGTCATCCAGAGCTGTCTTAAGGAAACAATGACTTCCTTCCCACTTAGGAAACTACAATATTTGGAGAATGATCCAAAGATACACTTTAACTTAAAGAGTAGGAGGTCTCATCACGAGCCGACTTATCATGATCATAGATGTATAGCTTGATGACTTTGCCAATACTGCATACCACAACAAGGCAATGACTCAAGATTGTTAAAATCAAAAGACAAGGGGTCTCATCACGAGCCATCTTGTTCAGCAAAGTTATAAATCAGTGAATGACTGTGTCATGAATTGGATCCCAAACCAAGACATTGCTCTTTAAGAATAAAAAGAAAATGAAATCAAACAGTGTGAAATGGATTGTTCTTTGAAAAATTGTAAATTTCTCTAAGTAGGATACATGGTCATTGCTGGATTATAGGTAACCCTGTCGAAGCTATAAACGCTTGCTGGCAGCAGAGGCTCTACCTACGACAAATGAGCATATATAAAACTGATTTACAGAGAATACTTTGTTTTTATCTTTATAAACCAAGTAATGACTAATGTAGATACAAGGACCGGCTTGAGGAAGTAAATAATCAAAGTTGAGAAAAGAAGAAACAAAATATCATTGATAGGCAAAAGCATAATTTACTTAGTCTTTCTATAGTAAAGTTTAAATTTCTGGAAAATTTTCTATTTTGGAAGTTTTGGAAATTGAAAAAAGCAGCAGAGATAACTAGTTCTTCCAAATGAATCGCCAATTGTTGTGGCCAGCAACAACCCCCCTCCTTATTTAGTGTTATTCCTAATACTAAATAAGTGGGGACCCTTAGTTAAAAATTTAAAAAATCAAAGTAGTGCTTAAATTTCCTTTTCGAATAAAATTACCATCATAATCTTAGGAAGACCCCCTTGAAAAATCAAAAAATCTAAGTTTTATGATAAGGTAATATGCAAGTCTTTCCTTAGGAAATATCGCATCGCAAAAAAGATGACGGGATACCTCCTTACAAACTGAATTTTAAACATTGCGAGATCGCGATACGCGATAATATTGCATCGCATCCAGCAAACACAACTTATATTGAAACACTTTAATTTGCCGATATGCGATGACACCGATCGCAAATTGCATTTCGTAGAAAACAAGTTAACAAAGTTTATCATATATAACGTTCATGCGATCTGCGATATTGCGATATTGTGATTTCGCGATACAGCAACAATGCGACAATGCGATAATGCAATGTTACGATTCTGTGATGTTGTCATTCCACGATATTGCGATCTGCGATATTGCAAAGCAAATTGCAAAATTGATCCATCGCAGATCTTTTGGGCGCGTTATTCAAGAAAATTATGTTCCATAAGCTGACACCTGGTTATGCGCTTTAATGCTTAAGGTGGTATATTTGATGTGTCTTCGACATTTAAAACTTTCCCATCACCCTTCCTTGTCATTATTTTCACTTCACTTGTGAATTGCACGAACGAAAAACAGAGGATGATACAAAGCAATACACAGGTTAAAATGGGAAAGAAAAGCAAAGCTCCGAGCTCTGAAGAAAAAGAAATGGCACCCTTGTATACAAACACGGCCTATAATAGAGATGCAGGAATTGCTACGTGGGAAGGCGTGTATAATCTGCTTGAAGAAGAGAATCCCAGAGTAATGGAAGTTGCTGCTACTGCGGGCTCAAATAGTTCATCTGAGGCATCCATCACAGAGCTAGCTTGCTCATTCTTACATCGGATAGCAGCAAGACTGAAAATTCTCCCATACACAGACATGGTCAAGTGGATACTAAACAACGTTGATATTAGAAATAGACAGTTTAAGACTCAGGGTCAAGAGCTTACGGAAGTATTATTTTTACAAATTTTGAACTTTATATCTGCAAAAAGAAAAAAGCACAAAAGGCGAAAAACGCATCAAGGAAGCCCGGATAAAAAAACGGAGGCAGTTTCCGATGCGCGATTCACTGAGAAAAATTTCTCGAAAAGGAAAGTTGCTAATTGCCCAGTCACCTGCAAGCCCTGAAAATTGCAAGAAACAACAACTACAGGTAGATTGGAAGCAGAAGGCCCAAGAAAAGGCACAAGCAATCCAAGGGTTAACCAAGTTAAATTGGGATTATTACTGGGCATACTTGGTAAAGCCACATAGCCAGTGGATGACTCTTAAGTGTATCATCAATTCAGCCGAAAAGATGGTGCCAGCTCTTGTTGATTCTGTTTTCTCAGCTCAGCTAAAATTGGAAGTCGGCCACCC
Organism: Pinus tabuliformis; assembly: GCA_031772625.1. Classification (NCBI taxonomy): domain Eukaryota; kingdom Viridiplantae; phylum Streptophyta; class Pinopsida; order Pinales; family Pinaceae; genus Pinus; species Pinus tabuliformis. Next base: position 366,999,392 of record CM062816.1, read on the forward strand.
GACTCTTCTCAAATAGATGCTGCATGCGTGCAATTTCAAGGACCAAATACCGAAATAGTTTTAATTTAGATTCAATTTTAGCTTTAATTTTGTTTCTTTTGCCTGAAATGAGGACGGTAATTTAAACCGCATCCTACATTTTTGTAATAATTTATTTTTAGATTTAGTTAGTAGTATTTAAACCCTTCTGATGCATTTAGAGAGGGGTCCTGAAATTTATCAAAAACTTATCCCCAGAACATGCACTTCTGTACCCTCTGAGGAGGTTTTGATGAATGAATGGAACAGGATTTATTGATGTTTTCATTTGATATCTGCTACTGATGTTGCACTTTTGTACTCTTAGTGGATATTTGATCAAAAAGAGATAAATTGTTATCACTTGAAGCTCATGAGTAGGACTAGTTATAAATGGTATTTCTATCTCTTGACTATTTCTGCCTTGTGTTAGAGTGATTTTCATGTTCAGTTATTTATATATTGATGTATGAATACTTGAGTTATCATTTGGCACTTTTGTACGGTGATAGCTATTTATTTATGCTTGATGTATGAGTAGCTTACTATGCGATATGTTTTTCACAACTGTTTCGTCTAACTTTTTATACGAAGTGGTTCATCCTTATTGAATTCTTTTCTCATAAAGTTGAATGATCTTTATTACCAGCTGTTATTTGAAATCATTTTAGATCACATAAAAGAAAGATTACACCCTGGGTTAGTGTAGATTTAGATATTTCTGCTTATTAGAATATAATTTCCTTATCATTAGATTAGAATTACAGTAGAAGTATTCCATTTAGAAACTATTAGAAACAGAAATATCAGTCCAACACACACACACACCTAAATTGGGAAACTGGTCCCATATCCCCAGTTGGACCCACTACACCAAATGGAAAAGGAGCTGCTAACCAAGGTCTGGACCGGGTGGGTATCCCCCTTGTTGTAGACCCGATTTTTGGGGATTCAACACATTCTTAAGTCCAAAAGGCATTACGGTATACTAAAAGCATCCCCACTCAGTCGCGAAGGTATTCTTACTCCTATCTTCTGGCGTGATCTTTATCTGATGGTGCCCAGAGAACCCATCAGTGAATGGATATGATTCCTTTCCTCCAACGTTATCCAATACCTCATCTTTGAACGGAGTTGGAAAAGTATCATGAACGCAAGCATCATTCAACTTCCTGAGATCTATGCAAATTCTGAGTTCATCCTTTTGCTTCTTTTCCTTAACTACCATTGGACTCACCCAATTAGATTCCTCCATTGGTTCAATAATACCCACTACAAGCATCTTGTGCAACTCCAAGTGGACCTTTTCCTTGTACTTGGGATTAAGGTGAAATGGCCTTTGCTTAACAGGTTTCACGTCTGGTTTCAAAGTGATTTTCATCACTCCCAAATCGCCTATGATGCCTTTTAATTCTAAAAAATTTGTGGGAAACAAATCCTGATATTCGTGGAGAAACTCAGCAACCTTATCCACCTTAGCATCATCCCAGTAGTCCCCTATCTTTGCAAACTTTGGCTCCACCTCTGAGCCAATGTTCACCTGTCTGGTTTTCAATGGTGCAGTGATATCTGGATTCTCTATATGTGGTCCCTCAAATTCACGGTGGCCTTCTGCCTCTGGGATATTAATGCTCCTTGGATCCTTTTATTCTTCTTCAGCAGTCACATTATATCACTCTATCGCATGGCATAGCTGGGTGCTCCAATCTAGTTGAATCAAATCCAAATGATCTTGCACTATTATGAAGATTGCTACCTTGACCTCTTGTAGTGCCTCAACGATACATTCGAACCAATCTTCAAAGCTGAATGTCATTAAGAACCCTGTCTCAGAATGTCCCATTCTTTAGTGCCATGGTAGAGCTCTATTTCCAAGTACCAATTCATTGGTATTACATCCAAAGTGTGACAGAATAATTCACCCACTTAGGTTGTGGCTCCATTCCATAAGTGTTAGTCCATTTTGCTAAGTGATCATGTAGATCATTCCTTCCATCACATTTCTCTCTGAGTCGAAATTTTGGGTGACCAAACTGCAACCTCATCATTCTTTTGTACTTGCGCCACCCATCAAAATTATCTTTATGCGTACCCCACCACCTTGTGGGATTAGCGTGTAGCACTAAATCTAGTGCTTGGAAGCGATGCTTCTCAGGGACCTCCTTTCAAATGCATCCAAAAATTTATCTACATCAGTTAGACCATCATAGTAAGGAAAAGTTCTTACCTCTAATGATACATAGCACAACGATTTAGTCATCATGTTACAACACATTGTAGATACTTCGTGCAACCTATTCTGCCAGTGTTACAACTACTCATCTGAATCTGATGTACATGAAATTTCACAGTCCCATGCAATGTGCCCATATGTTGTTGGATTCACCCAATATTGGTCTCGTGCGGTTATTTTGTAGATCTGGTCCAAATCATCGTCACTTTCGTAATCACGGACCGGTTTAATATAGCACAGTCCTTCTGCAGGGTCCAAAGGTACTACTACGAGGAGAGATTTTCTCTAAAATGACATTGTCCGCTTCTTCAAATTGATCACCCCATTCATGTCAATAGCCCACTTGATCCCAAGGAGCGCGGGATAGGGATTGTTGTCATTGACAATCTCTATTACTTCGAAATTAGCCAACGCGCTCACCCTTCAATATCTACTATCACTCCCTGCAATCTTCCCATGGTGATAATCTTCTATTGATTTTCCATCCTCAATTGAATCAAAGACCACTATAGCGCGAGTCTCCCCATTCTTTCCCATGTTTGTTTAGGCAATATGTTCACATCCGACCCCAAATCTAGAATAACTTGATCCATTTCATACTCTCCTATTTGTGTAGTGAGCCTCATCTCACGCCCTATTCTTACCTTATGCTTACCAATTTTTCTGACTATGCGAGGTCCTTCAAGACCATTTTCTTTATCGACACATTTATTTATCAACTCCTGTAACCCTTTCACAGCCTTGCTATTGCGTAGCAACTTCATACAGGTCTCCAAGAAGGTAGTAAACATGGAGGGGTCCATTTCTTCGAATAGATTATCTTGACTTTCTGAAGTAGAGGCTTCAACCAAGTTTTTCTTTGCTTCCAAGAACATTTCTTTTGCACACTGCAAATCAAACCCAACCTCTTTTTCTGGAGCCTTGTGCATCCACTCACCTTCTTCAGGTTGCTTTACTTTATCCTCATCAGTCGTCATTCCACTTTGCAGCACAATATTCACATTAGGATCTTCTTTGTGGGGTTCAACCCTCATCATTTGCAGGTTCTGGGTAGGTCGCTGAGGTTGCGCCTTCTTCTCTTGCATCTTAGCTATTAATACAAGACAATATTCTATCGCGTGATCAAACTGAGTATAGTATCAGCATGATAGACATTCTGGGCTCGTACACTCCCGTGCATAGTGTCCTGGAACTCCACAATTGTAACAAATAACTTGTCCCCGACCTCTACCAGGTCCTCCTCCCCCTCGGCCTCGTTTGCGCCCTTGATATCCTCCACGTGCTCCCCCAACGCCTTGATCTAGAGGTCAAGTTTCTATTTGCATTCGATATGTGAGCATTCTCTCCATCATTAACTCATAGCTACAGTAGTTGCACTCATCGTGACCCACCGATTTATAGAAGTCGCAGAACAGTTGGTGTGGTGTCTTCACAAATTTCTGTAGCAAGTGGCAATTTTCAGTTACATGTTTTCTAGCTACCTGACAGGTAGCACACCACAACGTGGGCCATGTACTCAGCCCTGCTTGAGCTTCTGACCTCAAAGACATTGGCCCTCCTCCTGCAACATAATTCGCAAAGATAGGGCAATGATCTTTATCATGCCCCTGGCTCTTACACTTCATGCACCAAACTTCTTCGTGCACCTCTGGACAAGCCACTCTATCCTTCTTCAGACTTTGAAATTCTAGGCAAAGATTCTGCAACTCTGCATGGATCTATTGTACTCCCAAAGAAATGTCTTGAGTCGGCGTTTCATGTAGTCTCATCACAATTTCCAGGGCTTCCGCCTGGGTCCCAATCTTTTGTTGTGATAAGGCGACCCTTAGGTGAGGCAAGAGCAAAGCTACAAACCATTTGCGGTGTTGTCCATCCATAAGATTCATGTTAGCTTTGCAGATCTAGAATTTCAATCTCTGATCTAGCTCCTAGGGTGTTTCGCCAGGCCTCATCATGATTTCCTTGAATCCAATGACTGATTGCAATTCAAACTTAGGCCTACTAAATTCCTTATTCAGCGTAGTTTGAATGTATGCTAACGGAGCCATCGGGTTATCGGTATAGTACTTAATGTACCATGTTAGCGCACGATCTTGTAGAGCAGTAACCAAAATTGTTTTCTTCATTTGATTGTTTGTAATATTATGGGCTATCCACACAGCCTTTGCAACGAACCAAAATTGGCCCAGGTCCTCATTTCCCAAGCCCTTGAAAATGGGAAACTTCATCGTATTCGACATATCGAATGGTGGCAGAGGTGGTGGTGGTATGGGCGAAGGTGTATGCTATGGAGGTGAAGGTGGAGGTGGTGTGGGTGGAGGGGCTATTCGCGGGAACCCTTGCCTTATTAATTGGACAACGCTCTATGGTGAAGCCTGTGCTTCTCCTTCGTCGTTCACTCAGAGGAGGTTCATGAAGAGATTTCCACTTCGCGTAGCTCCAAACATCAAGGTAATGGCATAACCCTCTTTTCACACAAGAGCATCTTAATCCAAGTATTCAAATATCTCAAATACTTACCTCGCAGTCCCTTAAAGAAGCGCCGCTCTACTTCACTATAGCTGACTGAGGTATCGACCGTGAATTCTGTCTCAAATCCTCCTATGACACAATCAAGCCAGTGATTGACAGCGCACATGATCTTATCTTTAGAGGCTTTCAATATCCGCATTAACTCCGGGGTCCACACTATTGGACCATCAAGCCTCGACCTCCCTTGGCCATTTTCCAATTTAGCGATCCACTCGTATAGTTCGACTAAGAAGGAACATAAGAAAATTTTGTGTATTTCTATGTACAGATATCTGTCCAACCATTGTTCTTTTGTTAGGCGTGCATTTCTGTTTTCTTATGTTGTGAATTCGTGGATCTTTCTATCCAACCACTTCTCAATTTCCTTCTTAGTTGGATTCTACTGATGCGACATCACACATCTCTTTATTCCAATATCGGTCCCGACAACGGAACCATTTGTTCGCTTAGTGGGTCCTAACCCAGGTTCAGAATTAGTTTTTCCAAACAAATCCCTACACTACTAGCGTTTTTGGCATCAACCTGCGAAGCGCGAACTAAAGTCTCACTCGAAGCAGTATGGGGGGATGCTGAAACCAAGTTTCCGCACCCAGAGATTAGTGTAATGTCGTTTTATGCCCTAAACCTGCCTTCACATAGATCGATAAGCCTCAAAGGCTTATCAATATAACTTCCTTTAACCAACCTCTAGACCTTCGTGAAGGTCTACGACTGTCTTTGGCAGACCATAAACAAGTGAATCAACCACTTACACACTTTTGTGATTACTTCTAATTCTGTATTTACCTAGATCGGCTTAAGTGTTTTAATAAATTCCGCATACAATAAGATATTCTTCGTGTAAACTGTAATTATTACTTGCGTTCATATAATAATATAAATCATGTAAAGTCGCACATCAATATAGTATTATTTCATAAACCCATCATTCATCACAGCATAAAAGTGCATTCATTCATAACAGAAAAATAGACAAAACACAAGATTTTCTGGAATAATCTCTTTATTAATACTTCAGTTCTTCTTACAAACTCAAGACTTCCCTATGCACATAGCTGTAGGGGCCCGTGCACTCAGCTGTGGACTCTACTCTAGGCCTTTGTACACACAACTGCAGAGCCTCTCTTCTACTCTAAGACTTCTTCGCTCTTTCTCTTATTGACCCATTACATTTGTCTTTATCATTACTACTGCTTTCCTTAGACTCTATAAGACTCTCCTACTTATACAATCCCATGGTTTGTGGACCATGGGTAGTGTAGGGTGATTTAATGGTATGCTAAATCCATTTTCATTTTAATATGTCAACCCTGGGGTTTCATAAACTTAGAAGCAAACCAAAATATATGGGACCTTAGATGAAATTGTTGTAGAAAGTTTGTTTAGGATTGAAAGAGAGAAAAGAAATACATATTACAAATATAACTAAAGAACACTGCAAAAGAAATCTCATGCAAGAAAACTAAATTAAATTCTAAAGTTGGAATGAATGAATTAACACCATGGTAGTAAATTAATCTAGAGAGCACTAAATAGCAACTAGTGATTTAGTTTTCAAGCAAGCAAACTATGATAGCTAGTAAGCAAGCAAACTATGATAATCTAGAAAGCAGTAAATAGCAACTAGTGATTTAGTTGTCAAGCAAGCAAACTAAGATATCTAGTAAGCAAGTAGTTTAATGACAATCAAATCAAATGTAAGAAATTAAATCAAACTTGTAGAAAGCAAATCACACTTATATAAAGTAAAGCATACTTGCATGAAAGGAAATAATAGAAATTAAACTATGTTACAGTTGTATGAAGATTGTGGTTTATGGGGATCCTTCCATTTCTCAATGAGAACACAAGAACAACAATCACATCTTAAGAATCAAACAACACTCATAACTCATGATTTGGAGAAAATGATATTATTCATGTTGAATGAACAATCATAAATCTGATGCTAATGAATAAAATGAGCAAGATACGCGATCAAGGAATTTCATTCGAAGTCTATGGCAGCAAATCCATGGATTTAGGTGAAGAAAATAAAAAATTTGTTTTTTCAAACCACCATAGCATCCAAAACCGGATTTGATCCTTGCATGGCTGCAACTTCTGTATGCATTTAATTGAAAACCATTTTTTTTCACGCAACCTAGCAAAGAAGTCTCTAGAGAACCCTGAAAATCTATCAAACGATTATGAAGTTTGAGGAAATCTTTCACATTAAACATAATTCACCCCATTCTAAGAAAAACCCATGTTTTATAGTTTTGAGATTCATTTTCATTTGGTCACAAAATGTGTTTTAAAAGTGACGTTTTTAAACTGCTACACATTTCCTCTGCAAGTATTGCACTCGGGCTTTCTAGGTTCGTGGTCTCATTCAATGCTAATGCTACTCCTATCCTGCATGGCTGGGAAGATTCTATTTTTCAAAATCAAGGTACATGTCTATATGCAAGTCCAAGTGATAGAAAGTCTCTGCACAAATTGAGAGGAAGTCGTACCAGTATCAGTTCTCATTTAACATGCTCCCCGAGGAAAACAACTGTCCAGCCGAGGAAAGAAAAGGGTTCTCGCCAAAAGCAGTAACAGGGTTGTTTAATTGAAATCAATTTTTCGGAGGATTTTCATGAAGCCTAGACAAAACCTCATATAATGCTTTCTTCACAACAACCATGGTTCATTGAATTCACCTCATACAATCCATCAATTGAACCACAATCCAGAAAATTATAACAAGAGTATTGTTTATTGTTTTATGCAAAAGATTGGGATCAGATTTTAAAACAAATATTTGGCGCAAATGCATATTGAATTGCAGGTAAAAATTTAGCTACATAAAGCTAGATGATTAGCCAAATCTGCAGAGTATTCAAGAAAGATTTTTTTTTAATTGTTTTGTTTTATTTTGTGTTTATTTTTTAAATTGTATTTTTTTTTAATGTTTTGTATTTTTTTTATATATATAAATTTTTTGTTGTCGTTGTCAAATTATTAAAATGCAAGAAAATAAATACAATCTAAAAATTCTAAATTCTAAATAAAAATGCAATTAAGAACTTAAAAAAAATGCAATCAAGCTTAAAAAGAATGTAATCAAGCTTGATTTTATTTTTCCTAATTTATCTACTTGAATTTTTCTAATTTTTAAGTATATGAATGTTTCCAATGGAGCCATGTGTGTAAAAACATGATAGATATGCTCATATGCAGGTTTGAAATATATTCTTTGATATGTACCCGTGTATGAGAGACCAACTGCCTTGATTTGAATAATGTCAGAAGATACTGAAGAATGGAATCCTGAGATCTGATAACTGTCTTAAACCAAGATTCAATGTAATCTTGTCTTCCTTGGTTTTCTAATATCATGCCATGAAAGTCTTTAGAGATGTGATCTTCATTCATAGAATCAGGTGATAGACCTGAATATTTTTCCTCTTCTGATTGTTGTTCTTCAATGGCAATTGGTGCTTTATTTTGTAGTACCTCAACATTATGAGTGGATTGAGGTGTTTTATTGTTGGGGATTCCAAATGGTTGTGTAGGTAGTGGAGTGGAATTGGATCTTTGGGGTACTTGTGCAGATGGTAATGGTTGAATTGAGGTCAACTGAGCGTGAAATGGACGTTGCAGTGGAGGTGAATAGTATGAATATCATTGAGATTGGTATTGAGAATAGTGAGGAAACGATTGAGGATATGGTGGATTTCTTCTGTAAGGCCCTTGCCAACCTTGTTACCAAGATTGGTTTTGAGGTTGGGATTGAGATGGCCAAGGTTGCCAAGGCAAGGGTGTTTGCCAATTACTCTGAGATTGTTGTGCATAACCTTGAAATTGAGAAGTAAGATCTTGCATCATACCAGGTTGAGGAGGTTGCCATGATCTTTTTGGATCCCCATAACAAGATTGTTCCAATGTTTGATTTTCTCCGTGGTAAACTTCCTTTAACCTTGGTAATGATGGACAATCTTTATTAGTATGTGACACTGCACAAATTTCATAAATTTTAATGTTATCAAGTGGACATTCATGAAAACCATGTTTCTTTTTGCATTTAGGGAAAAACATAAATGAAGCAACATTCTCAACTATTTGCTTGTTTTCCATTCTTAGCATATCAATTTGTTCTTTTAAATTACCAAAAATGTTTAGCAAATTGTTAAGTTCAATTTGACTTACCAATACTAATGTTGAATTACTACTCTTTCCATAATAGGATCCTGAGGGGATCTTGCATACTTTGATTTTCCTCTTGATATGTTCTTACACAATTCACAAATCTCTTGGAATGACAATTGTGAAACATCTCCTTTTCCCACCAGGTTAAGAAGATCAATCCATTCATCCTTATAGCATTTAGTAGGAGAGTTTTTAATGTGTCTTATCCAAAATTATGCAATTTATCTCTTTTGACATGATATGCAAATCTCTCCACTAAATCTTCTAAGCTTTCATCCTCTTTTTGGTTCATCTTAAAGACTTGATTTCTAAGGTCATGGTTTATACAATAATCTTTGTATTTTTCCAAAAATACTCTTTTCATATCATCCCATGTCCTTATAGAATTTGTTCCTAAAGTAATGAACTATTTAAGAGCTCTATCCTTCAATGTTTCTGGAAACAAATTCAACTTTTGAATGTGCAATAAGTAGCCATAAGATCTACAAATTATTTCAAGTTCAAATAGAAAAGTTTCGGGGTCTTCTAATCTCGTACCGTTGAAGATAGGAAGTACAGATGGAGAGATGTTCTTAATATGAACATTGATATCAGTTTCTTGAATGGGAAATCCAAAAGGATCTTCCTCATCTTCACCATCTCCATCCATTTCTTCTACCCGCGAAACTAGGAATTCATGATATGGATGGTTTTTTTTATGTTTTGTTTTTTAGTGGATGGGGGTCTTGTTTTATGAATGTTTTATTTTTTCTAATTTCTATATAAATGCAAATAACCCTAATGAAAACTCTTTCTAAACAATCTTCTTAACTAGTTACATCTAAGTATGCTTCCCCGACAACGACGCCAAAAATGTAGGGCGATTTAATGGTATGTTAAACCCCTTGTCATTTTAATATGTAAACGCGGGGGTTTCACAAACTTAGAAGAAAACCAAAATATATGGGACCTCCGATGAAACTGTTGTAGAAAGTTTGTTTAGGATGGAAGAGAGAAAGGAAATACATATTAAAAATATAACTAAAGAAAACTGCAAAAGAAATATCATGCAAGAAAACTAAATTAAATTCTAATGCTGGAATGAATGAATTAACGCCATAGCCTTTCTAAACTATTCAAAAGAAAAATAGTCTATGAACAACTATAAGAAGCAAACTATGATAATATAGAAAGTAGTAAATTAATCCAAAAAGAAATGAATAGAAACTAGTGATTTAGTTGTCAAGCAAGCAAACTAAGATAGCTAGTAAGCAAGGAATTTAATGACAATCAAATCAAATGTAAGAAAGTAAATCAAACTTGCAAAAAGCAAATCACACTTATAGAAAGTAAAGCACACTTGCATGAAAGGAAATAACATAAATTAAACTGTTACAATTGTATGCAAATTGTGGTTGATGGGGATCCTTCCATTCCTCAATGAGCACACAAGAACACCTATCACGTCTTAAGAATCAAACAACACTCATTAACTCATGATTTGGAGAAAATGATATTACTTATGCTGAATGAACAATCATAAATCTAATGCTAATGAATAAAATGACAACTATTAGCTTCCTTTGAAGAATTCTCCTCCTATTTATACATGAATTAGGGATATCTTCTCAATAAATGTAAATCTGGAGTTATCGCATCCATAATTGTTTGAATCGACATTTCGAGCCATCCACCATGGCTCATCATCAGGATAGATCGATTCAAACCATTATGGATGTGATAACTCTAGAAGAAAACTCTACACAAAATACAAATCGCAGAAGCCTCAAAATAATAAATGTAAATCCCTTAAATATCTACTCGATCCATACTTGTCTCAACTAATCCCTAAATACTAGATACAAATCCCATGACACATCAAGATCTCCATGATATTTCTCCTTGGAATATGGTCCACCTCTTGAGTTGAAATTCGAATTTGATCTTGGGAGGCCACATAAGGGTGCCTTGGAAGCTTCCAAATGATCTACACATGTCATAAAACTCATAACACACACACACACACACACACATATATAAATGAAGCCATGTTAAGTTCCTAGTTTTTAATCATGAATTCATTTTAAATACATAAAATAAATAACTTTGGAAAACAAGGATCCTAACCCATATAATTGTGAAGATGGTTACTGATCTGGAATTTATCCAGGACAAAGAATTAAAGGTATTATAGACTCATGTGCATGGATGTGCCTATGTTACTTTATGCAATGGATCGATAAGATTGCGAAATACATAGACACTGAGGCAGTTAGAGAAAACATAACAGTAAAACATGTAATACAACAAGTTTAATAAGGAGTTCACCTAATACTCCTGGGCTACGTCTCCTGGTCCAACTTTCAGTGGTGTCCTCTCTATTATGTTTTCAAAGTAGAGTTTCTTTACAAAAGTGAGCTCAATTTGAGTCTCACTCAACGGATATGAATCAGTAGGATTTGAGTACATAGACTCTCCTTATTGGTACTGGACCTCTACTGGTCACAGCAGTATGAGCACAATTTGAAACTCATACATGACAAGCCTATGCCGAGGAACTCGCTTGAACCTCTCAAACTTTCTCTGGAGTGCACAAAATCTCTGACCCTCGTTGGCTCTGTCTAGCTTGATTCTATCCCCAGGTCAGCTCGTCTTCTTCCCTTTGTTCTCTGCTCTTAGCTTTCTGTGGCTAACTAACTCCTCTCTGTGTGTCTCTCTGTCTGTCCTCTGCTTTTGTCAGTTCATGGATTTAAAGCCAGTCTGCTTTCTGGCAGTTTGTTTCCACTTCCCGACTTTCTAGTTTTCCTTCCTCTGTCCGTTTGAACTCCCCTGTTCTATGTCATCATCACTATGTAACGATTCACAGGGAGGTGGCCACCTATTCTGCAACGGGTGAGTGTGTCAGGTTCCTTGGACACATTTGAACAGTATTTATTTTCATTTTCTCCAAGATGCCCGTGAAACACGAATCTTCTGCCAACTCATCGTCCACGTCGGACTTCAAATCCCATGTAATCTTGCTTTACAACCTTGTCAAATCCGGTCATTTATTGGGACGCGCCTCTGTCGTTGATCTGGGCCCCCCAGATCTTATGGTCGTCATTCATATTGGGCGAGTAAGTAGCATGACGTTTACCCATCTGATGTGAGCGGTTTTCTCTCTGTTCCGCCGGATGTGTGTCACTCAGTGTGTGGCATCGGGTGGGACTCGGCCAAAACTGCTTACCGCCTCGAGGCCTTCCAATATCTTGCTGGTTTTGTGGAATCCACAGAACTGAATTTATTACTTTTCAGCATTTCATAGCCATTTCGGGTCCGGGCACTTTGGGGCTTTCCTTCACTAAGGGGACACCCTGAGATATGCAATTAGTGCTTTAGCCACCCCCGTTTCTTGAATTAGCCTTTGGTTTTCCCAATTTGCACTAGCACGCGTTACCATGGGCCAACAATCTACGCACTCGACCGAGGGTCCTCATTGCTCCATGCTGATCACAATTGCAACTGTCACAAGGATTCCTTCTGATAGTTTGATCTTTCTAAGACTTGAATCTGTTTGGCATAATTTGAACAAGTTTATGAAAACTTAGAGAGTGTTTAGGATCCAATTTGGATTAGTTACTTAATGTAGGTTTTTAGGCTAGATAGTTATGAAATGAGGGATAAATGGTTTATGAAAGGATGGAAATATGGATGAATATGGAAGACAATTTTGAGACTTAACAGGGAGATCTATAAAAGCTGACACAACTTACATAAAAGAAGGGTAAACCCCTTTATGAAACTTTACTATCTACATGCTCCATGACCACAACTTGCAGAGAATTTACATTTTATATAACAAAACTTGGGATTTTTGTCCCAAAACTTGGGCTTTTTCCCCAAGAAAGGCCCTAGGGGACCTTGTCCCAACGCCAAGGAACTAATATTTAGAGACTAAGCTGCGACATAGGACTGTTGATTGGTATGAAATGAAGGGAGTTTCTTGTTTACATTCAGTTTTTTTTTTATGGGTTCAAATGCATTGATGAAGTGCTTCAGGATATTAAAGCAACAATCCTCCGAACACCCGTAGAGCCTATCACTTGGATACAACCTCACTGGAGTACGCAGCTACAACATGCTTTGGAATGTTACAATGTTACAGAAGAAGGCAATGAGGATCTGTGAAGTATTAATATCCCTCAATAAGAGGGACTGCATGAAGTTGTTGGACCTAATGTGGAGATCCCTAATATCTCACAACCAGTAAGCACAAAATAGGTAAATATTGGCTCAGAAGCAGAACTGAAATTCACGAACATCGATGACTATTAGGATGAAGACATAGTCGATAAGGTAGATAAATTATTTCATGACTATCAGGATTTATTTCCAACTATGTTCTCTGACTTCAAGGGGATAGTAGGATATTTGGGTATGATGACAATCAATCTAAAACTATATGTGAAGCCAGTTAACCAATGCCCGTATTGGTTGAATCCAAAATACAAGGAAAAGGTAAGAGAAGAACTCGATAATATCCTCGCGACAGGAATAATTGAGCCTGTAGAAGAATTAGAATGCGTCAATCCTATGGTGGTCTAAGAGAATAAAACAAAGGGTGATATCAAGATTTGTGTTGATCTGCAGAAGTTAAATGATACATGTTTATGTGATCCATTTCCTATGCCTTTTACAGATGAAGTTCTAGAAAATGTTGGTGGGTAGGAAGCTTATTCATTCATAGATGGATTTTCAGGATATCACCAAATTAAGATTGCGCTAGAGGATAGAAGCAAGACTACCTTCACTATAGAATGGGTGTCTTTCCAATATACCGTCATGCCTTTCGGACTGAAACATGCTCTTATGATATTCTTAAGGGGGGTAGTCGTAACGTTCAAGGAATTCATTCATAAATGTTTGGAATTGTACTTCGATGATTGAACAATATTTGGGCTAGTCAAGAAGCATGTCTCTAGTCTGCGCCTGATGTTGGATACATGTAGAAAGTATTATATTTTCTTGAATTTGAAGAAATGCATTTTTTGTGTACCATATGGAATACTTTTGGGACATGTTGTATGTAAGAAGGGATTAACAATTGACCTTTATAAGATTGATGTAATTATAAATTTGGATCCCCCTAAGAACGTAAAGCATCTATGCGCGACTTTGGGTCATACTGGGTACTACAAGAATTTTATTAAGGCGTACACGCAGATCACTATGCCCATGGAGAAGTTGTTAAAGAAGGATGCTATGTTCTTCTACGATGTTGACTGATATAATAGCTTGGATATTCTTAAGGAAAATATGGTTACAAAACCAATCCTAGTATTCCCAGATTGGAAGAAGGAATTTTATGTGCATGTGTATGCATCTTGTATAGCATTGGGAGATGTCTTAACTCAACCAGGGGTAGGAGATATTGATCACCTAATTGCCTTCACCGGTCGAAAATTATCTAAGGCAGAGAAGAACTATTCAACCACAAAGAGAGAAGGATTGGCAATGGTTTATGCACTACAAAAATTTAGGGATTACCTACTAGGTGCGCACTTTAAAATGTACACGGACCATTATGCTTTATAGTACCCAGTCAATAATCCTATGTTGGGGGGAAGATATGTAGATGTTTGCTTCTTTTCCAGGAGTAGTTTTTTGAAGTGATAGTTAAGCCCGAGAGATTGAATGTTGGACCTGATCACCTCTCTCAAATTGAGAATGGCGAAGAGCCCACTAATATAGATGAAAGATTACCTGATGTGAAACTCTTTGCTGTCAAAGTTGCGGATGAGAATTTTGTAGACATTATTCATTTTTAATCTACTTGCGTAGCTCCTCAAGGTTATACAACATAGGAAAATAAGGAATTATTTTTCAGGGATGCATATTTTTTTGTGATTGCAAGACACTTATATAAGATGGGCTCGGATGAAGTTCTATGCAGATATGTGCCTGACTATGAAAGACATAATATTCTAGCTGAAGCACATGGTGGTGTCGCTGGAGGACACTATGCAGGAAAGGTAACTACGTAGAAGATTCTACGAGCAGGATTATGGTGGCCTATAGTACATAAAGATTCTAAGGAGTACTGTACTGCGTGCAATGTGTGTCAAAGGAACGGGAGGCCATTACGCAGGGATGAACTACCGTTAAATCCACAAGTCACTCTACAAGCATTTGATAAATGGGCAATTGACTTGGTTGGACCTATTCATCCACTAGGGAAGAAGGTGAGAGCACGTCATATTATCACTATGTTAGAGTACTTAACCAGGTGGGCCGAGGCACAACCTGTGAAGGATTGTAGCATGAAAACTGCTGCAAAGTTTATATTCAAATTTATTCTATCCAGGTTTGGATGCCCAAATATTTTGATGAGTGACAAAGGTTCACACTACCTGAATGAGACACTTGTGGCTTTAACAGAATAATTTCAGATGTACCATTAGAAGAGTATACCGTATCATCCCCAGGAAAATGGAACTGTCGAAGCTTTCAACAAGATCTTGGATAATTCCCTAACAAAGGTCTGCAATGTTAATAGGAATTATTGGGATGTGCACATAGCGATGGTTCTATGGGCATATAGGATGACCTATAAGAATTTGACTAGGCAAACACCATTTCGACTAGTTTATGGACAAGAAGCAGTAATGTCGATGGAATATATAGTGCCCAACCTCAGGATTGTAGTTGTAACCAAAATGATGGACCATGACGTAATGGAGGAATGCCTCGCGCAACTACTTGCATTAGAGGAAGACCTATTTTTGTCTGGAATTCATTAGCAGGTGCATAAATCTAGAGAAAATGCATGGCATGATCATCACATTACGAAACATACTTTTAAAAATGGAGATTTGGTCCTGATGTATGACAACAAGTTTATCAAATTTCTATGGAAGTTTCAAATGCATTGGCTATGACCATACGTGATTAAGGATATTTCAGATGGTGGTGCATTTCAACTCGTGAAGTTGAATGGGGAAGTGTTTCCTGGCAAGATTACTGGGAGAAAATTGAAGGTTTACATGGATGATCTCGCCCCTGAGCAATGACTACATGACAATAGGAAATTATTAGTGCTTCTGGCAGTTGAAAGAGAGTGCAGGACTATAAACTACTTTTTCGGGGGAAAATCTTATCGAATAAGGAGGGCTGCACGATGTTTAGGAAGATGGAACAGGTGGAAGCTATGACAAAGTAGCTACGCCATAAGGAGTGGTCTTGCACAGCTTGCCCAGAAAGTGACCGTTGGAACAACTACAGTTGATTTGACAGTATTTTTCCATTAAAAGGAGAGGGGGAAGTGCATTTAAAGAGAATATCTATGAAAATATGCCTCCAAAAATGCATTCATGAGGGAGATATGGAGGGAATCAAGTGGTTTGAATTGAAAAAGGCTATAAATATGGCACCCCGCTCCACATTCATACACTTTGCTTTCAGAGAGCTTATTGTGTGATTTTGCACCTAAGTGTGAGCTGAGAGAATTATTGGATGTCTAAGTGGAATTGGGCAGAATTGGAGAATGAATTCTTGTAGAGAGGGCTTATATATATCATGACTTTTGCACCACTCTCCCATACTACAACGCTGAGATCCTATAGAAAGAAACTTGTTGCTTCAGCAGCAGCAACTAAGAAGCAAAAAAAACTGCAACATACCCTGGTTCGGCAACTGCTGCGGAAAATTACAACAAAGCAAAGACAAAAGGGAAAAACAGATAAAAGCAAACAACCAATGGAACTGCAGGACTCCGATGCAGAGGAATTGACTGTTGGCCTTAAAGAATTCAACACCAAAGAAGTAGAACCCATTTCTAGGTTGCCTCCATATTTTCCACCGCAGAAGCCAACGTCCAAGGTCACGAAGGATCTAGATGCTATTAAATATAAGGTTTTCACTCCTCTATTACGTGAAGACATACCTATTGAGGGAGAATTGTTGACTTGGGTAAAGTACCTCAAAATGGAAGATTGGGATTTAAATGATCGAAGTAAATACCCATAGTTGATCCCATCTAGTACCTAAGATTTGTATATTATGAAGAAGTAGGTGTCACACGAGTTGAACCAATGCAATGGGCCACTGGAATTCAGCATGCAAGATTGTTGAACATGCTGTATGTTTCACATTTTGGGTGTAGTAATATAAACTCTCTGTGTGTGCCAATTGCCGGTTTTGGTGCACGATGAGTGTTTTTGGCTCGGGATGCCCATCCCTATTGATGAGATGCTTATCAAATGGATTACCTAGTTACCTTGTAAGGGGGCGAACCTGAATGATGATTTTTTAGTAAAGTCACAGCAGAAGAAACCAATAGACCAAATAAAGAGTGACTTTGGATTGATCAAGAAGTCTTGAGGCTACACCGTTATCTCTATCAACAATGAGGCTATGCAGTTTTTCGTCTCTATCTTGGCCGGGAAGATTATGAGAAAGTGTCACACAGATGAAGTGCCAACTCTTGTTGTCTCCGTGGATGCACAATGTAGTAAGGGGGTCCAATTCAACTAGGTGAAGTATCTATGTTGAGAATTCCTAAATGATTTCCGTGAAGCATAGGAGGAAGGAAAGTCATTTCATTATGGATGGATATTAATTCTAATTACATTAGTAGCTTGGAGAGCACCGAGGAATCATGTTTCCCCATGGTGGACCTAGATATCTGTGAATTCGCATGATATTCCTCTTTGTGGGCATCCAAAGACCCTACAAGGGCCATGGATAATAAGATGTTTTGGGTTCTGTTCGAAAAGGACTTGTGCACGGTGATGAACCAATGACTGTGACTATCACCTGCCCTATTTTCTCAATACCACGATGTTGCAAATTTCAAAGTCGATTTTCACAATGTATATATATGTTCTAAGAAGGATTTGACATAAGATTGGCATGTGCTACCATATCTGGTAGAAAAAGAAAATATTTTGGCTATTATTAGTAAGTGGTCAAGCGATTGGCTCACCTCAACCAACACGACAACACAAGCACAAGAAATACTATTGCAGAGACGAAGGCTAAAAAGAAATATCTAAAGAAATATCCAAAGAAGGTCACGATTGACCTGGAGGAACCCATTGGGCCGGAGACAAAGCGCACAGTCAACACAAAAACTATCAAGGAGGAAGAGGGTGGTGCAAACTCTTTTGTGTGCATGGAGGAATTTTGAGTCTCCATTCATTATCAAGAAGCAATAGAAGCAAAGTGCTAGCGATGCATGGAAGAAGCAAAAATTGGACAAGTCTGCCAATGTGGAACGGCTCGCCCTCACAGAGGGGGACCTTGACAAAATTGGGGATACTACCAGATCCATACGGAAGATATATGGGGACACATCGAAGAGCAATACCAATTAATCTTGATGAAGTTTGAATAGGGCCTTAAGGAATTGCAAGTACATACAGGCATTCTACAAGCAAGCATGGGTCAAGCAAGCGCAGGTCAAGAGAGCTCAAAGCAAGCGAGCGTGACAGCCTCAACACGATAGCTTACCATAAACCTCCATGTAGTGTAGTTGCCAAAGGGATGATTTCATGTTGAGACTTTAGAGGATAGGGCACACCTATTTCATATGAAGAACTTGAGCCTTAACCTTGTGACACTCCCCATTCAGTCATTGCATGAGATGCATCAAAGAGTATTGGATGAGCTTAGGGTCTGAAAATAATGAGCATTACTGGTTATCAGTGAAGTCAAGACTAACAACCAACACATTTTCGAGGAAAAGGCGCATATGATAAAAGAATGAGAAGAGGTTGTTGCATGCAGTCAGAAACGATAACGCAGGTATGTAGTGAGCTTCCCGAGCTCTAGATTCCATCAGAGGCAGCTTCGGCTGAGAAATTACAAAAGCTAGTAGCTGTAGTGAAAGAATCTAAGGCCGAGTTGGGAAAGGTACGGTTTGAGCTACAACTACATATTTCAGAGCTTCAGATGAAGCTGCAACCTACCACCCCTCCAAAAGTTCGAGAGCAGTGTGAGGTTACTATCAAAGCTGATATGGAAATTCTTACCACTGCAGTTAACGACTGCAGCCAAATTTTTGAAAGTACGATGGAAATGTGGGCCTTGCTGTAGGAGGACCCGCATCTGCAGAAAATTGAAGTTGACATCTATGAGAAGCAACTGTAGTTTGATGAGATCAGGGCAACAACATGGACCTTAGCACCTATGCAGAGGTTCACCAAACTCCAAGAAGGGAAAACCATATAGACTCAGATCGATGAGCTGCGTCGAAAGGCCTCTATCATTTAAGAAAGGACATAGTCGTGGGCCAACAAAGCAAGCCAGCTATCACAGAATGTCGAGAGAAATTTAAAATCCCTTCAACAGACATAGAGGACGATGGACTTAGCAGTCAAAGGGCCAACTACAAAGAATTTGGTTGACGAGGTTCGAAAGGTCGCCGCGAAGTGTAAAATAGAACTTCAATCCTTGAATTTAGAATTCAGCGGCCTCAAGGCACGTGTCGAGGACATACTATTAAAGTGACTCAGAACGAATCACATATTTGCGTTTGGGGCCTGTTGGGACAAGGTCCCCTAGGGTTAAGTTTTGCTAAGTCTTAAGTCAAATTTTGATAAGATATTGTAAAATCTCCACATTTTGAGGAGCAGAGTGCGAGTAGTGTACGTTGTTAAGAGTCAAAGGGGATTTTAGGCAAGTCAAAGCCCCTTATTTTGTATAGGTATGAATTGTATTAAGATTCGCCCATGGTTCACGAAACATTGTAATGTAATGTAAACACTATAAAAGGGAGTCATTGAGGAGTCATTAGGCAGTTAAGTCAAGAAAAGTAAGTTCAATGTTATGATTGATGCTTAGAGTCTGAATTGTCCTTTTTTGTACTCAGGTGAAGGGGAAGCTCTTGTTACTGTGTGCGCAAAAACCTTGGTAAGTCTGCAGCTGAGTGTGTGGGCCCCTGCAGCTGTGTGCACAAAAGGTCTGAAAAGAAGATGTATTGAAGATCTAGAATAATAAGGAGTATTTGAAGAAATTCCATGTTCATATTGTATACTTATGTATTTTCTGTATTTATGCTAAGTTAAATGCCATTTATTTGTAAGATTGTCTTAATTACACCGTGAAGATCTGGATCTATTGTTATATGTTATTTTATGCATGATTAGACTCTTAAGCGAAGCTCATAACTTTTTTTAATTGGAATTTTCTTTAACTTTGAGGATTTTGAGAATAAGGATTCACAAAGGTGAGATATAGCCTTAAACTAAAGAAATGCCTTATCCACACATCACATAGCCTTCTGGATGTAGAAACCTGGTTCTAACATCCCCCAATACTGCCTTGGGTGAGACTGCATCTTGTAGCGAGTGAGTTGTTGCTGAAAGGGCTGGTAGTGTAGGGTTTGTTGGTTAGTGCAACTAACTCTGAACCTAGGTTAAAGCCCCCTCAAGCCAACAAGAAAAATTTCCTAAATTTTTGAGATGGTGTGATATTTTGGAGATTATTTGACCAAGATCAATGTTTTTAGGCTTTAAATTCCTAACCATTTGTTAAATGAGGATTGTAGAGTCCCTGATGATGCATGGATTCATATAATTTTTGTTGCTAAGGATTTGAGAACCCATTAGAAACCCATATGCTTCCACTTTTTTGTTTGCATCTATGCCGAGGCCCCAATTGAAGGATATAGAGTTTACACTCAACTGATCCATGATGTAACCTCCCGCACCTGCATTACCTGGATTAGACTTTGATGTTGTTTTGAAAAAGAGGCACGGTATCTTAAGGGATTTTAACCAGATTGGCAATTCCCTTTCTTCCAAACGAATTTTCTAGTCATTAGATTTGAGGGGAGTGTTTTTGGCAAGGCTAACCATGGAGTGAGATTTGTCTAATACAAATTCAAAACAAAATTTCTCTTCATGTTGGAGAATACTATCATCCAATTTCTTTGCCCTTTTTGCTAATATGAATTCAGTTGCCAAACTCCAAGTTTTTCCCATTTTTTTTTGAAGTTCCAACTTTATGTTTTGAAATATTTGTTTATTTCTAGAAATCCGTATCTGCCAAAATAATAATGATGGGAGACATTTCCAAAATCTCTTTATCAAATTCTTATTTTTTAAAGAGTAGGGACAAGTTATTTTCAATTTGCATAGAAATATGAGAGGATGAGATTTGAGTTGATGATGATCTCGAGAGGGTTGACCAACATAAGCCAACATTCTTTAATGAATTTGCAGCTGATGAATAGATGTTGAATGGTTTCTTCAACTCTTTGACACAGAGGGCATCTTGAGGTACCATGAATGCCTTTTTTAATAATATTTTTTACAGTTAGGATTTTTCCTTTAAGAAAATTCCAAATAAATTTTTATTTTTAATTTAGGAATGATCTCTATCTTCCAAACTGATTACCATAGAAACCATTTAGGTTGACAATAGTCTTGTTATAGCTTTCCATAACCCGATTTTACTGAGAATTCCCCACTTTTTAGATTCCATTGGAATTCATCTTGCTAACCAAAACTAATTGGAAATGCTCCTTTGAGATGAGTGAGAAGGATATTCCATTGTTTTATAAAGTTAGGAGTAAAGGATGGGGTGATCCAACCATCCCAAGAGTTGTCTTGTTGATTCCAATTTGAGATTTGATCAAGAGTGTAGATACCTCTTCTTATCATCCATGTATTGAGAGGAAGGATGCCTTGAAGGTCAGACAGAGGGGATTTTACCATGATACTATCTCTCCAAATATTTATATCCTGTCCACCACCTAGAGTTCTGGAAGTGTTTTCTTTAACTAGAGGTAGGTATTTTTTGAGAAGTTTCCAAATTTGTGTGCAAGGTCTAATGGACGTTTTTGCTATGAGAAAATACTGTCGGGAGGAGTTAAAATAATTTTTCTCAAGGACCTATTTCCACCAAGTGGGTTTTCCTGATATGAATCTCCATATGAGCTTTTCTCCAAAGGCATTGTTCATTAACATCGAGAATCAAATAGGGGTGCCTCCCTTCTCATAAGGGGTAGTGACTTGTTTCCAATTTTCCAAGCTAATTTTTTTTGTATCTGATTTGCCCCCTTGCCATAAAAATTTTCTTATAATTATTTATATATTCTTTTGTATTCCCACCAGATATTGAATGACAACAAACTCGTAAAGAGGAAGGGTTGATAAAACATATTTAATCAATGTAATTCTCCTTGCTAAATTAAGTGAGAGCATACCCAAATTTTGAATTTTCTTTTTCATTTTGTCTATGGAAGAATGCCAAATATATGACTTCAAGACATATTTTGAAATATGTAGACCTAAGTGTTTTAAGTGCGACCAATTTGTTTTGAAAGGAACTCCGAATATTTGAGAAATGCACTGTGTATAGTTTTGGTAGGGGTGTTCCATCCATAAATGATGTTTTTTTAATTATTTAGGATATATCCAGAGGCCTCCAGAAATCTATCCAAAATGGCTTTGAATATTTTTGTAAAAATACACAAAAATCCCCCCATGAATAGGGTGTCATCAGAAAATTGGGAATGATTTATGCTCTTGACTTCTCTGCTAAAGTGAATGCCAGTTATGTAGCCACTCTGTCTACTTTTCTCTAAATTCCTACTAAGGGAGTCTACCATGATGATGTAGACGAAAGGATAAAGTGGTCAGCCTTTCCTTAAAACTCTTGAATTTTGAAATAATCTTCTTGGTATTCCATTGATAAGGGGGGAAATCCAAGGGCCTTGCATGTACACTTTTGTAAGATCAATGAAATCTGGGGTGAATCCAAACTTTTGTAGAACAACAAATAGAAAGGAGTGATTGACTCTATCAAATGCATTAGCCATATCAAGTTTCAAAATGAAGCCTTATTCTTTTCTAGATAAACTAGAGTGAATAGCTTCTTGGACAAGCACAATGTTGTCAACAATTTGTCTATTTGGAACAAAACCTCATTGATTGTCAGATATCAGAATGGGATAGAGAGGTTTAAGCCTATTTGCTAGAATCTTAGAGATAATTTTGTAGGAATAATTTCACAGAGATATAGGTCTAAAGTGATGAAAGGAGGAAGGTCTAGATTCTTTTGGGATAAGGGCCAAGAAGGTGGAGTTGGTACTGCCTCCTTTTTATTTATTTTTATTATTTTATTATTTTATTTTTATTTTTATTTTTTATTTTATTATTTTATTTTATTTTATTTTATTTATTTATTATTATTATTATTATTACCTTTTTTTTTTTTTTTTTTTTTTTTTTTTTTTTTTTTTTTTTCTGAAGACCCATCGAATCATTTTTAGAAGATCCTTTTTAATGAGCAACCAGAATGAGCAAAATAATGCAATGGAGAAACCATCAGGCCCTGGTGCTTTATCAGGGTGAAGATTCCAAATGGTAGACTGAAGTTCCTCTTCTTCCACTTGCTTGGAGAGAGCTAAATTTTCCTTCTTAGAAACTAATTTGGGAATGTGTCTAATGAAGTCTTCATGGTTTGAATTCCCAAAATCAGCAAAAAGAAAACTTTTAAAATGTTAATATGCTTCCTTTTTTTTTTCTTCTTGTCCCTTTATTTCAACATCCCCTTCTCCTTTGATTGACTCTATGTGGTTTTTGATCATTCTCATTTTGGTGGTGTTGTGGAAGAAGGTTGTGTTCTTATCACCAGCCTGTATCCATAAGTTCCTAGACTTTGACCTGTAGGTTTCTTCCTCACTTCTATTATTCTTGTAAATTTCCTAATATATTTATTTTTCTTTCATTTGCTTCTCTTTTGTGACTTCTCCTTCTTCCATACTCCTCTGGACATGTTCTAACTCTGTTTGTAACTCAATTTTATTTTGATGTGGTTCTTTGTAGTGAAATCTTACCCATTCCTTTAGTTTATTTATGACATTATTTAAATTTGATTCCTAGATGAATCTTGGGGAACCATTAATATTTTGATTCCAGACTGAGGAAACTAACATTCTCACTTCTTCGAAGTTGGAACAAAGGGGATTGTATTGAAAAGGAAGAGGACCCAGATTTGCATCTTCCCAAAATTTTATGGCAATCAGATTATGATCGGATGTTGCTGAGGGGATGATTTTGAGATCACCGAGTTATAGTCTAAAATAAGTCTTTCTTGAATTAAAAACCTATCCAACATTTCTTTGATATTACCCTGGCCTAATATTTCGTTGGTCCAAGTGAATTTGCCATTTTTAGGAGAAATGTACACTAAACTATGAGCTTTTATGATGTTCTCGAGCCTGTCTCTAAAAGGGTTCTCCTTAAAGTTGGCTCCTTATTTTTCATCTGCGTTCAGTATCAAATTTAAATCTCCTCCAATTGTAATTTTTTTTTTGAATTTCAAATTAGGGGATTTTTGAGGTCTAAAATGGGCCTCTTAAGGAAATTATAAAATAATAGTGGAAATAATAAAATAAGATTAGATTACATAATCAAATTTTAGAGGGAAAAAAGACAAAAGTATTTTTTTTTAAACTCATATTTTCAACTTATCTCCGTATGGTTTTACTCAAATTTCGAGCGGAAACACTTGTTGGATGCATAATTTGATTCCTCATCCAAGGAGTACCCATGTTGTATACTTTTGATGAACCCTGCTACATGTAAAATGAGAAATACATGAAAAACGTGATTGTAATCATGTTTTTCATGTATTTCTCATTTTTCATGTAGCAGGGTCCATCGAAAGTATGCAACATGGGTAGTCCTTGGATGAGGAATTAAATTTTGCATCCAACAAGTACTCCTGCTCGAAATTTGAGTAAACAATTAGGGACATAAGTTGAAAATATGAGTTGAAAAAATAGTTTTATTATTTTACTATTTTTTAATCTTTGTACTTTTTTACTCCAAAAATGGTGAATCATCCTCTATGGTTGACATCATCATGTTGAATCCTATTGGTTCTTATAAAGTTTATTTTGGTTGTACATTTTTCTTAGGAGGCCCATTTTAGACCTTAAAAATCCCCTAATGAAACAATCAGCCAAGGATTGCCAACATTGATCCTTGTCTTTGAAATGAGGGGGAGCATAGAGGTTGAATATTCTTATTTGATGTCCAAAGATTTTATTTCTAAGTTCAGTCATTATCCATTGTCTCTCTTTGATCTAACAAATAATTTCCTAAGAGGATTGTTTCCACATTGTGCAAATACCACTAGAGGCACTTATTGAATTTATTGTTGTTCCTTCATAATGTTTTTTTTGGATTATCTAGTTCATTTATTTTTCAGATGACTTGGTCTCCTGAATTAGGAAGATGTCACGACATTCATATTTAACAAGATCTTTTGCAACATTGATTTTCGAGGGATGTTCGAGACCTCTATAATTATAGGAGACCAAATTCATTATTTACTGTGGGATGGAACAAAGGGACCTTTCCCTTGAACTATATGAGCTGGTTGTTCCTTGATTCCAGTACATTTTTATATGTATGCTTCCATTGGTTTTTGGGTCCCCATGTCCATTTATTTTAATGTTGCTTCATATATTATTTCCTTATTTTATTTCCTTCCTCGCTTCTTATGACTATCAAAAGCAAAGAGAGATTCCTTGGATTAGTTTCTTGTAATAATCCTTTTGAAAGGAGGAGGGAAGGGGCTCAAGGGAGGACCAGGGCAGATAGGGTGAGGGAGAAGGGGAGGAAGAGGGGATGAAGCAAGAGAAGAGGGAGGGGAGGAGAAAAAGGATTCAAGTGGGATAGGGAGGACATCCTCTCTAGCAAGGGAGGGTTTAGGAGGGGGAGCTAGAGAGGAAAATAGGTTGGAATATGGAGGCCGGGAGAGAGAAGAGGAGGGAGGAGGAGATGAAGAGGAGGGGATTGAAGACTTAGGAGGCTTATTTCTAGATTTTTTTGTTTTACAGGTTCCCATTGAGGGTGTTGAGTTTCATCTGTTTCTTCTACTTCTTTATTTGAGAATCTATTTGAAAAATGACCGTATTAATGACATACATTGCATTTGAATGGGAGTTTCTCATAGTCCATTTGTTGTATGTGAGCCTAGTTATCTACCTTGATCTTCAGTGCTTCTGTTAGTCCCTTTCCTAGGTCAACTTCCACATAAATTCGAGTGCATGCATGCATATTTTCTTTTGGTTTGCTTCGATCTATATATTTTCCAAAAGCATTTCCTATTTATGTGACAGGTTCATCTCCCCAGCAATGTAGAGGGAGGTGGGGAAGATGAACCCAAATTGGAACAACATTAGGGACATCAAGTTTAGGATCGAAATTCAGAGTCAATCCATTCAAGTATAGGCCTCTTGTGTCTATGAAATATGGCCCATTTATAAAATAATATCTCTATCTTCTGAGGATTCAAAGTAGAATGTAAAATAACCTCTACCACAAAAGTGAATGGATATCTGGCCTTGAGTTGAGGGAGACCAATTCCTTTCTACCCAATTTTGCACTACTTTAGAGAGGGACAGAGGCCTATAAACTAGCCAACCATTCCCCTCCCAAACAAAGATAGAGCAACTCTTCGAGGCATCATTGGAGGAAAAACAATTTCAGGAATCTCCTCAAGTTTTTAAACAAACTTGGAGATAGTAGGTCAGTCTCAAGGGGGACCAAGGGAGGTAATGAGTCTGGAAAAGGCTAGAGAAACAACATCCCGGGGGGGCGCAACAACTGAGCAAACCCCCTCCGGATCAGACTTCGGAGGGGCCATGGGAGAAAGGAGTAGGTTGAAGGTCTGAATGTGACCTCAGGGGGAGAGCGCAGTGCAGGGAGGAACCTTCTTCTCATATTTTATTAACATATTAAACTTCTATTATAAATTATAAATATATAAATTTATATAATTTAAGTGTATATGTATAAATAAAAAATTAACATAAAAGGTAAACAAATAGAAATGTAAAATATTATTAAGAAAAAGTTGTGTTCTATGTAAATTTTTTCCAAGGAAAAAACCGTAATTTCATTAAGAGGGTTAATAAAATTACATTTAGCAAATTCACTTTAAAGATCAATACATTACCTAGATTGTCCAAATCATAATGTATAAGATGAATAGAAGCCCAACAACTGAGTGAGGCGTACCTAAAAAAGCATTATGTCTCAGCATAAGTAAAAAAACACTGCAAAAAGCCATACAAGACCAGAAATGCAATACAGATTGCCATTGGAGCCGAGAAGCATAAAAATAGTTTGTGCTGATAATGACCCTCTGGAGGAGAGCCATTTGAAAAACCACACTATCAAGGGGACCATTGCCAGAGTGGAAAACCACTATCATCTATAAGTATAATCTCTGTAGATATCAGTAGTGAAAAAAAACATAAAGGTGTGGTATGTATCTTGGGGCTAAGCCAAGCCCACAAAAAGTTCTTCCCTGCCCTCATATTGTCTATGATAATACTCATAGTGCTATGGATCATGGAACTAAATCACCTGCCAGAGGCCCCTGTCCAGGAGACGGCCTTCCTTAGCAAGCTGGTTAGCTTCCCTATTTCTTTCTTGTATATGTGCTTGTCGAGTGTTCTATTCCTGTAAATATTAGAATTGCCTCCTTCAAGTGCTCAACTGCATTCAAGGCAGGACAGATCAACACTTATAGTTGTGGGTGAATGCTCCATCTTGGAAGTAGATTGAAACCCCTATCTGAGCTCAAGGACCTAATAATGGCATGCATGTCAAACAAATACCCCTCCATAGGGTTTTCCATCTTATAGTCCTATGTTCTATGTAAATTAACAACACGACTGTTAACATTCTCTCAAAGCTAACTTAACCCATATTGAGACAACATTTCGTTAGTGAATGCAACTTGGAATTTTTTATTGAAGCTAATAGGTTTTAGCCTTTAGGATTTTCTTGTTTGTTTATTTTTTTGTTTCTTTTTTGTTTTTAATGATCCTCTTTGAATTCCGTGTGATTTCATAATGAATTTGAAATGAATTTCGATAGATTTTTAGATGAATTTCGTGAAATTATTCATGTTCATATTTTGACTTGAGATTTGCTAACCTCATCGAATAAATTTTCCCAAGAATGAAATTCAGTGAACTTCAAATTTAATCAATTTTGTTTGGCAAACCTAGTGACTTAAATATCAATAGGTGTACCAATTTGGAATTGTATATTAATGTGTAAAATTAAAAAATTATATTTCTCAAACAATTATAATATCAAAACTATTAATTTAGTTTGAGCTAAGAATTACATGAACATATTTGTCAATTAGAGATAACTAGATTGGTTGGGAGAAATGTAGTTATCCTCCCAGCCAAGTTCCAACATGTAACATGTTGAGCTCATAATGTGTATATCCATGTGAAATGTTGTTATCCTCCCAGTGGATTCCAACACATGACATGTTGAGCTCATAATGTGTATATTCATGTGATTGCTTCGAGCCACATATATTAACTTGGAACCTCCTTGTAAACTTGAACCATTGTTTTAACTCGGAACATCTTTTAAATTTGAATCATTGTTTTAGCTTTAACATTTTTGTATGGTTACTAGACTATGATTGTTATGAGGAGTCCAACACTCTTGTTGTCCAAAGGAAACTTATGTTCCTCTGCCTTTGATTTGCTTAAAACACTTTGGATATAGATGTAATCCTCATATATTATCTTTTTTAAGTAATATAAAGTGCTTCAATTCACTAATAAAAAAAAAACAAAACTTTAACATTTTTATAAATTTAAATCAGTGTTTGGTTTTATTGGAAGAAAGCTAAATAGATTTTATTAGAGTAATAAAAGTTTTGATCCAGTAGTTCTTAAGCCGCGCAGGGCTTATAGAAGCAGTTACAGCTCGACCCGCGGGGAGCTTTTTTACAGTTTGAGGCCTGAGAAAGTCTTCCTCCCAAGAGGAGGATATAAAACCCTTTAAAACAATAGTTCATAAATTTACTGGAGTCTCCATATTGGAAAACAACTCCATTACAGTCAGAGAAAAAAGTGTCCATCTGCACTGTGTAACATATACAAAATTCAAAATTTGGAATCTGAAAACTGTGAATGAAACAGCCGAAAAAACGAGGTCTACTAAGGAGACATATATACAAAATATATAAACAGTAAGAAGTGAAAAACTGATAAAGTGATCAAATAATCTGATGTATATGCTACTGATCATAAGGAGGCAGGTCTGATCTGACTGACTGCCCCTGGTAAATCTCTTCTATCGCCCAGCTGTCTGGATCCTGTAGTATACCTGCCTTAGATAACTGATCGGCTAGATATGACATAATGAAAACCTGTTAAAGAGAGTCTTCAGGTATAAAATCTCTTCAACAATTGTCATTAAAATTTGATTTTGGCAAGCAGCTAAACCATTGATCCAATTTATAACGTTTAGAGAGTCAAATAACTGTATTGAGTTTATGTGTTTGTGTTGAAGCCAGCAAAGAAGTAGGCGCAAAGAGGAGAGTTCTGCAAAATTGTTTGTTCCTGGACCCAGCCCAACTGAGGCTTTTAGAATGTGTTCTGAATTGATGTGTATGCTCAAGCCTGCGCCGGCCCGATTATTTGAGAGGCTCCATCAAAGAAGCCACATGGGATATCCTCCTGAATTATGAGATTGTTTTGAATTGATCAAAGCTAAATAGTGTTATTATCATAATATGTAAAATTAATGTTAGCATTGGTTAACAACAATAAATTTCAAATTAGTCTTTCATGAGATTTAAAAGTAAATATACATGCATTAAATTTTGAAATAAAGTTTACATATAACTCACTTTTTATTGTATAATGATATTTTGAATAAATATAATAAAAATATTTGTAATAAATTAGGTTTTTATAATAATTAAATAAAAAAATTGCATTTTAATTTAATAGTATTGATAATTGGTGGTTGTTAATATCAAAAATAAAATTTTGTTTTAAAGTTTACTATACCACAAACTCTTTCACAAGCTCCCATTACCTTGGTATTGAAACTTCCAAAAAAGTCCCAAGTTAGGGAACTATTTCCAACCAATTAGGAATGTTCTTCCCCAGTTCCAAGTTCCCAAAAACAATTCTCCCCATTCCAAGCTCCCAAAAACAGTTCTTCCCATTCCAAGCTCCCAAAAACATCAAAACAACAAGAATGATTTTGCTAAGAGTTATTCTTGGTTCTTTTACAACCATTCAAAATAATAAAAAGATAAATTGATATTTTTAATTGAATTTTTAGAAGAACCATTTTAAATTAATGAAATTGCAAATATCAATCTTTAACACTCCAAAAATAAAATGCACCAAAAATATTTAGAAGTGTTGAATCTATATTTACTCTTAAAAATAATATAATTTTAGCAATCCAAATTATAATTTCATAAAGATTTTATTATTAAATTTTAATAACAATAAATTAAGATTATCAACTTCATATTTATCTTTTTTTGACTACTTTTTATTTCCATAATAAAGTTTACACTACAAATTACACATAACAATCTAATCTATATAATCTATATTTTACACATAACAATCTAAGTTTTGCTCTCATACTTACTTTCATGATCAGTCATAATTCATTTAAGAGTTATTTATAATTCAGGTAGAGTTACTATGCATTTCATAATATTTATCTTTCTCTACTTATTATTTTTTTTCAAAATAAATGGGTATGAAAATTTTATTAAAAAAGAGAGCTAAACAGTTACATTTTTTAATAGTGCCAATATTTTTTGTTGGTTTGAGATTGAGTACAAAGGCTAAATCCAAACCCTTAAATGATTACCTCATAAAACAAAAAAATTATAATCTTTTCTAACTTGAAAATTTCCAAAAAACTTCCAAAATCAATATGCATTACACTTCATTTTCATTGCTTTAATTTAGACTAGCTTCTAGTTTTTCTTGGTGAAATAATTTTCTTCTTCTTCCCCACTTTAATCCAATGTGTGGTTTTTGCTGCATCCAGTGAATCTTTTGATGTAAGAACCTTGTTATTTTCCATATCTTCCCTATCTAAGTGATTTTCCCAAGAAATAAATTTTCCAACAATTTTACTTGGGGGATCAAAAGAGATGTTCATCTTTCACTCGAATTTGTTGTTCTTACACTGCGGTTGAATGGTCCCCACACACTTCTTCTTGATTGATTGTTGATTGCTTGGAAGAGTTCTCTTTATAAATATTTTCTTCCTGAATTTCCTTTACTTCTCCCTCATATATCTTTTGCCTTATATACCGTGTAATTCTTGTACTCAGCTCCACCATATAGATCTTGTTCTTACACTGCGGTTGAATGGTCCCCACACACTTCTTCTTGATTGATTGTTGATTGCTGGGAAGAGTCCTCTTTATAAATATTTTCTTCCTGAATTTCCTTTACTTCTCCCTCATATTGAGGTTCTTTTGCCTTATATACCGTGTAATTCTTGTACTCAGCTTCACCATATAGATCCCAGGCATTATTTTTGTGGAAATGCTTTGGGCAGTTTTTGAGTACTTGCTCAGTTTCATAGCACACTTTACAACAAAAAGAGACATTTGTGTAATCAATCTTTTGAGTCCACACATAGACATATTAATTTCAGTAGGAAAACCCTAGTAGAAATCCATCTCCACACAAATTCGTGCATAAGTAGTTTTATAATACATTTTTCATGCTGGACTGCAACAATAAAACTCCTGTAACACATTTCCAATAGAAAATAGCATTGAGAGATTCCAAAAATGCAGGAGAAGATTCAGAAGCTTAACCCAAATAGGAGCTGAGGAAAAATATTTCGATACCGGATCAAAAGTGGGAGTACATAGTTAAAAAAAAGCCCAACACCGCCCTAAAACCAAGGTCCAAAATCACAAATTTTTAGCTTCTCTTCAACATTATAAAGAAAACAACAAATAAACCCCAATCCAAATGATAAATGATCAGATCATCTGAAAATAAAGGTTTACGTGATTCAGAGATCCAGTTGTGTAGATCAAACAAACGTGGCCAAAACCTATTAAATCTGCATACTAACTCTTTATTGAAAAAAAAAAATCATTATCAAAAACTTCATGACCTGCAAAAGTGTGAAGCTAGACTTTCCTGAACAACTAAAAAAACAGATCTAACTTTTAATATGGCAGTAGATGAAACAAAAACCTAAACTGTCATTCCTGTAATATATTTCTTCTCTAAATCTCCAAAATTCGACATAGATCAAGAAACTACATGGTCGCCGCTCACCCCATGTGAAAAGACCCGAAATAACTTACTTTCTGAGCAGGTAAGAAACTCTTCCTATATATTATTAATCACCGCAAAGTAGGGATTTTTGTAGTCGTTTTGGGGATGAAATTCATTATATGACTTCAACTGCAAAATGAGTGCCTAAGGTTTATGGAGTTGCCCATGTTTGAAAATTAAAAATATTTATTTTACTTGTGGAAATAGGATAACCCAACATCGTAATGGGAGGACGCTTTAAATATTTTACTTGTGGAAATAGGATAACCCAACATCGTAATGGGAGGACGCTTTAAATATTTTACTTGTGGAAATAGGATAACCCAACATCGTAATGGGAGGACGCTTTTGAACTCACTATTTTTGTGCAAGGTGTAAGGTGTGGTGACAAATTTAGGAGTTGGAAAACTTTAATAAAAACAAAAAGGTGGTGGTTTCTATATGTGCAGAGGATGGTAAGTGTTGATAGAATGCACATGCAATGTTAATGGATGAGGTAGAAGAGTTTAATCTTGTGGTTAAGTTGAAAGGTGTAAATTTTAAAGGTCCTTTTTTGGATTTGGTAGGGTTGTTTTCTTCATGTCCTTATTTTGAAATATAATTATCAATTATATAGATTAATCAATTAAAAGATTATAAATAGTTTATTTGTTTGTTTATATTTATATATTATAAAATTAAGTTAGTAATTTTTTGATTTTGACTAATGTTTAATATTATATATATAAAATATGAGGTGATTTTTCGTTTTATTTTTTAAAGGTGTTTTTATTTTTACGTATTTTTATTTATCTATAAGATAATTTTTTTAATGATTATGTCTAACATTTTTTCTTAAGCTAAAGGGGTATTTGTGAGCCTAAGCATCATTCCGAATTTTTCAAAATTTTCTCTTCTAAGCGCTTTGGTGAAGAGGTACGCAATTTGTTCATTTGAGAAACAATGTCTAAAGTGAATAGTATTGACCTCTACATGCTATCAAATAAAATCACTTTGTGTTGATGTGTTTGGTTCGTTTATGAAATATGATATTCTTTTCCAACTTGATTGTAGAAGTATTTTCCACTAGAAGAGTAGAGTTCACCTATTTCTCCTAAAAATCTTCAAGGATTTTCCTTAGCCACACAATCTCCTATGTTGCTACTACAATTTCCACATATTCTTCCATTGTTGTAGAATCTATTGGAATGATTGTTTGTGTGACCTCTAGGAGATATCTTCTGATCCAAGATTCATGAGATAGCCTCAAGTCAGTACTACATTTTCTTTGTCTCCTTCAAATTCTGAGTCAAAATATCTAATCAAGATGAAGCCATCCACTTGTGAATATTTGAGTCTAAAGTAATGAGTTTCAAGTACATCAAAACTCTTTATGCAACAAATCAATCCCCTTCATAAGGATTTTGCATAAATATGGGACGAATCCCAACAACAAATGAAATATGTAGTCTAGTAGTGGTGAGGTGGATGAGACTTCCTACAAGTTGTATGTAGTTGGGTACATCCTCAAATCCATTCTCTCTTGTTGATGTAAGATTTAAATTATGTTACATCGAAGTAGATAGCGGATTGCATTTATTGATGCTAAATATGTTTAACAATTCTCCAACATACTTCTTTTGGGAGATGAATTTATACTTTGGATGTTGATTCACTTCAATTGCCATGTAGGAGTGAAGATGCCACAAGTCTATCATCTAAAATCCATTCTTGAACTCTTTCTTTATGAATGCACTATAGTTTTCATTATTACCTATTATCAATACATCATCCACATACAATAAAAGATATACAATAGTTTTTCCAACTTTATTAACAAGTAGAGTTGCATCATCAATATTAAAGTGTTTGAAATTTATTTTCAGAATATGTGTAGTTAACTTTTCACACAAGGATCATAATGTTTGTTTTAGGCCATATCAGGATTTGATGAGTTTACATACTTTCTATTCTTGTCCCTTCATAACAAAACCTTATGGATGAGACATGGATACATTCTCTTTCAAGTCTCCATTCAAGAAATAAGTGTTCACATCCATTTAATGAAATTTCCATCCATTTTGAGCTGCTAAGGAAAAGAGAATACAGATGGTTTCTCATTTTTTCAGGGAAAAATGTCTCCTCATAGTCAACACCTTCTTTCTATGCAAATCCTTCTTCCACAAGCATTGCTTCATGCTTTCCAAGTGATCCATATAATCTGTACTTGCTCTTGTAGATCGACTTGTAGCCAATTGGTTTGGTTCTAAATGGTGGGTCTACCAACTTCCATGTTCCATTCTTTATGATAGAATCATACTGGTTCTACATTGATTCTTTCCACTGATCATGAGAAGTAACTTCTTTAAAGGAAATTGGTTCAAAGCTAGTAGATAAATTTTATTCACAATCATATGAAACATCAATATCATTGTTATCAATTGAATTAGAGTTATCTACATCACCTCCATCTTGTCTAGTGACCTTTGGTTGCTGTCTTTCCAACTTCATCATGATGAACACCTTCAAGTGTTTTGATGAACCATTTTATTGGGTCTTTCTTAGATGGTTCAGACTGCTCCAATAATTGAGATGGGAATGCATCAAGATTCAGCCTTCCAATCCTCTCAATCACATCATTTAAAGGGTATTCCTAATATGATGAAGTGGCTAGAACTTCATGAGGGGGAGATGGCGCTTCAAAATGATATTTTCAAGATTGATCCAAGATAGGGATCCCATGTTCAAGATGTGGAATCTAATTATCAAATTCATGACATGTCTTTACATAAGTTAGTATATCCAAATAGCCAATTTGTTGCTCAATAGTTTGTCAATCTTAGAAGATTCAAGAAAAATTACATCTTTAGATAGAATAATGTTTTTGTTTTCCCCATTGTAAATACAATATACTTTGGTGGTATTTGAATATCTTGAGAAGATTCACTTTTGACTCCTTGAATCAAGCATGCTTCTTTGTTTCTTGGCAATCGAGGCATATCATGTGAATCCAAAGACCCTGAGATGCCTTCCCAAAGGAATTTAGTCATACCATATTTCATAAGGAGTCTTATTTTTGAGTGCATGGGATGGACATTTGTTTTTCACATAAAGTGCACGTGGAACTACATCAACCCAAAACATCAACTTTATAATTTTGAAAAATATCATGGAATGACCCATATTTAAGGTAGTTTTGTTGATTCTTTCATGTATACCATTTTGTTTAGGATTGTATGGAACTATTGTTTCATGTTGAATCCATGTTGGAAAAGATAGTTTTCAAATTCATTAGAAGTATATTATCTTCCATTATTAGTATGAAGAAATCCAATATGTGATTGTGCTTCATTTTGAATCCATACACAAAAATATCTAAAAGTTTCAAAAGCTTGAGATTTACTTTTCAATAAGTACATCCAACACATTCTAGTGGAATCATCAATAAAAGTCATCATATATTTATTTCCATTAGTAAAAGGAATAAGTGTAGGGCCACAAAAATCAATAGGTGTAGGGCCACAAAAATCATAATGTATCAGTCCAAGTTTTCTACATACTCTGGAAGTGGAATCATGAAAGGGTTGTTTGCTATGCTTTCCAAGGATACAAGCATCACATTAGTTCAATTTCCTGGGAATAGTAGGCAAACCAAAAACAACATTATTTTTCAATAAGTAGAGGTTTCCATAATTATTGTGTAAATGTAGCATGCCATAGAAGTTTAGAAGGCAGTGTACCTTTAACATGATGATATATGTATACAAAATTATATGTATAAGTAGATATCCCTTTAAGCTTCTACAATATTTAATCCTTCAACACAATCATGACAACCATGTTGTTAGATGTCTTTCTTATTTCTACCTTAACCATCAAAGATCTGAGTAAAGTGGCCTTGCTGGTGAATGTGCATAAAGGGAAGTATATTTATTTCTAGCTCTGGAAGGTAGAGTACATCATGTAGAAGAAAATCAGGAAAACTACGTAGTTTAAGCTTGATGCTCCCATGTAAATAGGGTTTGACAATTGATTTATCTACAAAAAGCATTGCTCCATATACATTATCATTGAAGTATTCAAATAAGTATCTTTGGAAGGTCATGTGGCATGTTGCACCTGTATCAAGTAGTGATGCATATCTCTAAGAAGCAATAAAAGTGTGAAACAAATATTTAGTTACTCCAATATTCTAATGGGTGATAATATAATGATCATATTTAAGTGTTTTACCTTTTGTTGGATCTATTGTTTATCTCCATCTTCTTGTTTATTTTTTTGTATTTGATCTTCTCCTATTGGATTTTTCATGTTGATGCATCATGCTCATATCTACCACAATGAATGCGATGGAGATCATATACTTCTCCTTGATGGTGTTTTCCCCCCTGTCTTTGAATTTCATTCTTGCACATCCTTTTTTTCTGCCACTTCGTTTAGGAGACTCATGTGATTTATTCTTCCCTTTTTGAGAAAGCCACATTACTTCTTTAGGGGGTTGAGTTCCTGTCTTCCTCTTCC
The DNA here is from genome assembly GCA_031772625.1 of Pinus tabuliformis. Taxonomy (NCBI): domain Eukaryota; kingdom Viridiplantae; phylum Streptophyta; class Pinopsida; order Pinales; family Pinaceae; genus Pinus; species Pinus tabuliformis. The sequence goes on from CM062816.1 coordinate 367,035,937, forward strand.
TAAAAGATTTCTTGCATTCTAAAATTTTCTCCACTAGAGAGTAAAAAAGAGAGTAAAAAATAATGGACTAGATTGAAAGGATTCAATATAGTGAGAGTCTATAGGGTAGAGATCCTTGAACCAGGTTGTGAGAGGAATTCGTATATTCACTCCAATGGAATTTATATCATGCATGATGGCTCTAATTTTAGACGTTAGAGCCAAGGGATCATCATATTTCAAATCAAGGTTGAAGAGTTTGAGCATTAGTTGAACGAGCTCCAATTATGAGTGTGAGCCATATAAATATTTTAACCTATTCAATGCATCATAAGAATTTGTAATGGAAATAATATGAGGGAATATAATTTGTTTTCCTTGTTCTTCCATATGGATAACTCCTTATTTGATGTAGGCTTTGTAGGTGTTCACAAATGGCATTCCATAATTCATTAAAGATGATATTGTATGTGATTTTTATAGACCATTCTTGATAGTTTTTTTTTAGTCAACACCACGCCAACAATGGAGATGAGAGAATGCATTTTCTTGTAGAAATCCAAGCTAAAAGGAATTGATATATGGGAGTTTGAAGGTCTATATAAGTAGAACTCAATTATATAATGTTCAAATACTCTCAAGTTCAAAAAAGCCTAATGAATTTTATCTTCAATGGTTAGGAAGATTTCCATGTTCTATACTATGAGCATAAATTTAAAATCACGTACACTTTTTTTGCAACAAATCAAATGAGGAATTCATTTACACCTACCTCTCATTGGTCACAAGATATTTTATCTTCAAAATAACATAAACACATTCCACTAATTAGTTTGTCTTTGCATAAATGCCTGCAATGTATTTCCTATGCTTGCATATTTCCTAAATGTAATGATGTTAATCTAATCTGAAAGGAGGGTGATGCTCATCTCCTTGATGTTGTTAAGTGGGTTTTCTTGTCTACTAGGAAGTTTGGCATCGATGTCAATCAACATTTATGATCTAAACCCATCTAGGTAATAAAATAAAATAAAATAAGCTAAAAGGAAACTTCTAAAACCCTCCTTCATAGATTTGGGTTTTAAGATCATGACTTTTGTAGAAGTTTGTATGTGAAACCAACAAAGTTTAAAAAATGAATACAAAATGGCTACATGCTATCCATACACTAGGGTAAAATTTTTATTAGTAGGAGAGCATGAGATGACAGAGGACAACCTTTAGGACTACTTCAATCCCTATGACGAGGTTGTGGATAATGTGATAATGCAAGATCAAAAAACTAGGAATGCTCATGGATTTTACTTTGTGGTCTTCATGGAGTCGACTCCAAAATTCTTGTCATAATATGTGGCTTGGTTGTGACCCTATCAAAAGAATATTTTGGGAGGTACCTTCAACAATTTGGTAACATAATTTAAGCTTTCATTATGTATGATAATAGGACATAGAGATGGTAGGGTTTATGGTTTTCTATGATTTAGGTAGAGATGAAGGGAAATAAAGTCAAGTGTTATGGTTGATGGAAAATATGAATGGGCCCTAGACAAAATAATCAATTGTATAATAGGATGCAAGCCTGAAAGGAAAATATGGAAGATAACTAATAAATAAACATGCCAAAATGATAGAAAGGAGTTACTCTAAGTGGGATAGAAAACCTAATTCCTTAATGCCTAACTGTGATTCAAATGTCAAGCTAGGATATGTAACTATCCAATATGATTTCCATCAATGTGCAATCTTATATATATAATGGGTTGACCCTTCATTTAATTTTCCAATGTTCTCTTCATCTTCACATTCTCCTTCTTTTATTTATTTATAGGACAAAAAATCCAAAGGATTATGTACAACACACACACACGCATGTTGGGTTGTGTTATATTCTTTCCACGTAGTTAATAGGGGGTTTGAAGGGCACCCGTAACCCCACTTTATGGGGTCCGGGGCAGCGCCCCGGAAAATTTTGGTTTTGGACCATATGTTAGGTTGGGCGGACCCACCTATGGTTTTGTGCATGATTTTCGCACATGTTTTTTGGACGCGATGGTTTTCGGTCCATGGTATTGGACGCGATGGTTTTCGGTCCATGGTATTGGATGCTTCGGCATGTATAAATATGTATTGTAACATTGAAAGGAACATAATGAAAAATCAAGCTGGTAGTCCCGGTTTTGGGATCCAGGGAAAAATCTCTGTGCATATGTGTTTTATGGGTTATGCTCTCGCATTGTTTATTTTCTTTGTTTAAGAATTCGTATGCAAGTAATTTCTGTACAGGGTTAAAACCTACATTTGGTATCGGAGCTGTTTTGGCTTCAAGGGGACGCCTTTGTTGCTGAGGGGTTTCGCTCGGGCCTGTGGTAGACCCTGTTCAGTGGGAGAACTGCGAGATCGATTCTGGTGGTGAAAGAAGATGGCGAGCAGTGGAAAGATAGAGATTGAGAAGTTCAATGGTCAGAATTTTGAGTTGTGGAAACTCAAGATGGAGGATCTGTTGGTGGATAAAGATCAGTGGATCGCGGTAGATCCAGGTACTAAACCATCGGGAGTGACCGATGAAGAATGGAAGAAGTTGGATCGGAAGGCAAAGAGCACAATACGATTGTGTGTCTCAGATTCAGTATTGCTGAATGTATCAGGGGAAGCTACGGCAAAGGCTTTGTGGGTCAAGTTAGGGACTTTGTACCAATCTAAGTCTCTGGTGAATAAACTGTTCCTGCGGAAAAAGCTGTATAACCTGAGGATGAAAGATGGAGACTCGGTGACAGAGCATCTGAATGCGTTTAATACTGTGGTAAGTCAGTTATTATCTGTTGATATTAAAATTTCAGATGAAGATAAGTGCATCAGTCTGTTGTGTTCTCTACCAGATTCGTGGGATAGTCTGGTTATTGCAATAGGTAGCAATGCAACTGCTTTGCAGTTTGATGAAATAGTCTCAGCTTTGCTGATGGAGGAGATGAGACGGAAAAATATGGACAACCAGAATGGTGATGCCTTGTCTGTACGAGGATGGTCCCAGAACAGAAACAAAAATAAGTCATCGAGTGGGAGATCTAAATCTAGAGGGAGATCTAAATCTCCAGGAAAACCTACAAAGGTGGTGTGCTGGAAATGCGGAAAGGAAGGGCACTTCAGAAGGGATTGTAAATCTAAAGCTCCTGATAAAGGAAAGGGGTCTGATGATGCTCCTTCTGCAGAGGCGAAAACCACCTCAGATGAAGGTGGGGATGTGTACCTGGCTTCTTCAAGTACACATGTAGATCATGAGGCATGGTTGATTGACTCAGGTGCATCCTTTCACTTCACTCCCCATAGAGAGTGGTTCTGCGAGTATGAGAAATACGATGGTGGTGATGTCTTCTTAGGAGATGATAGGAAGGCTAGAATCATTGGTCGGGGAAAAGTAAAGTTGAAGTTGCAAGGTGGAAGGGTTAGAACACTTCCGGGTGTTCTACATATTCCTGCATTGGCCAGAAATCTGATTTCTGTAAGCAAGTTGGATGATGCAGGTGTAAAGACGGTGTTCGAGAAAGATACCTGCAAGATGGTTCGAGGAGCACTGATATTAATGCGGGGAGTTCGGATTGGAACTCTGTACAAGCTGCAAGGTAGCACTATTGTTGATGGGTGCAATAGTTCTATGGTTCCTGAAAAATGGAGTAGAGAATCTACTGGTCTCTGGAGAGAAGACCATGTTGTGGCATCAAAGGCTTGGACATATTGGAGAGAAGGGTCTTCGAATACTTCATGGTAAAGGTATGGTAGAAGGTATGAATAATAGCTCTCTGGATTTTGATTTCTGTGAAAATTGTGTATATGGGAAGCAGAATCGGGTGAGTTTCCCCTCTAGTGGTAAGAGGACGAAACATATATTAGAGCTTGTGCATAGTGATGTGTTTGGACCTGTGAAGGTTCCATCACTAGGTAAGTCTATGTACTATGTATCATTCATAGATGACTTCTCAAGGAATACATGGATATATTTTCTTAAGAAGAAATCTGAAGTCTTTGACAGGTTTAAAGAATTTAAGGCTCTGGTGGAAAATCAGACAGAGAAGAAGATAAAGGTGCTGAGGACAGATAATGGTGGAGAATTTTGCAGCAAGGAATTTGAAGAATTTTGTAAGAAGTGTGGTATAGCACGGCAGAAGACTACTCCATATACACCTCAGCAAAATGGAGTCGCAGAAAGAATGAACAAGACATTGATGGAAAGGGCAAGAAGCATGCTCAGTGGTGCCGAGTTAGGACAGGAATTCTGGGCAGAGGCAGTGGATACTGCATGTTACCTGATCAACAGATCACCTTCATCAGCGTTGGAGGATAAGACTCCACAAGAAGTATGGACTAGTAAGAAACCCTCTCTTTCACATCTAAGGGTATTTGGATGTGATGCATATGTACATGTTCCAAAGGAGAAACGAACCAAGATGGATAGTAAATCTAAAAAGTGCATCTTTATTGGGTATAAGGATGGTTTAAAGGGTTATAAGCTTTGGAACCCAGTCACACGAAAGGTTGTGTACAGCCGAGATGTGTTGTTCAGAGAGGTAAAAGATGTTATTAAACATGAAGTCCAACCAAAGGAACCTGAGAAGATAGAGTTTGAGCCAAAGGAGGAAGAATCAAACTCTGCAGCAGAGGAGGAATCAGAAGATGAAGAGCCACAAATTCCGGCTGTGAGAAGATCAGTTCGAGAAAGAAGGCAGCCAGAAAGGTATAGTCCATTTGCTTTCAGTTCAAATTTTGCTTTGTCTGTTACTGATAATGATCCCAGAACTATGAAGGAAGCAGTGGATTCAGAGGATGGAAAACTCTGGAAAGAGGCCATGGTCGATGAAATGGCATCTTTGCACAAAAATGAGGCTTGGGATCTGGTGGAGTTGCCGGCTGGAAGGAAACCCATTGGCAGCAAATGGGTGTTCAAGAAGAAGACAAATGCAGAAGGAAAGGTGGAGAAATACAAAGCTCGGTTGGTAGCAAAAGGTTATTCTCAGGTGTCGGGAATTGATTTTGGTGATATTTTTTCTCTTGTTGCCAAGGTAACTTCTATTAGATTACTTTTATCTGTTGCTGCTGCTTTTGATTTTGAGGTAGAACAGATGGATGTGAAGACAACATTTCTTCACGGGGATTTGGAAGAGGAAATCTACATGAAGCAACCTGAAGGCTTTGCGGTGAAGGGTAAGAAAGAATTGGTATGCAAGTTAAAGAAGTCTTTGTATGGGTTAAAACAGTCACCAAGGATGTGGTATTAGAAATTTGATACATTTATACGGGGACTTGGCTTCACCAGAAGCAAAGCAGATCATTGTGTGTATTTTAAATTAATTGGTGACCATATTATTTATCTGGTCTTGTATGTGGATGATATGTTTCTGGTTGGAAATGACAAAGAAATTATCTAGGATTTGAAGACCCAATTGTCCTCCAAATTCGACATGAAAGATCTTGGTGCTGCAAACTATATTTTGGGCATGGAAATTAAAAGAGATCGGTCAAAGAGGAAGTTCTGGTTAAACCAGAGGAAGTATGTCGAGACAATAGTCTAGAGGTTTAATATGTAGGATAGTAAACCGGTGAAGGTTCCTATTCCTGTAGGTGTGAGGTTATCTGCTGAACAGTGTCCCAAGACACAAGAAGAGGAAGAGGACATGTCCTGTGTTCCATATGCAAGTGCAGTGGGTAGCCTGATGTATGCAATGGTCTGTACTAGACCAGACATTGCACATGCAGTGGGAGTATTGAGCAGGTTTATGTCAAAACCTGGGAAGGAGCACTGGACAGCAGTGAAGCGGGTTTTCAGGTATTTGCATGGCACTAGTGATTATGGTTTGTGCTACCAAGGAAGACCAGGATTGGACAGAGTGTTGGATATTCATGGCTTTGTTGATATAGACTGGGCTGGAGATCTGGATCAGAGAAGATCTACAAGTGGGTATGTGTTTAACCTATTTGGAGGTGTAGTCAGTTGGATGAGTAAGAAACAATCTGTAGTGGCACTATCAACTACAGAGGCAGAATACATGGCAGCCACTCATGCAAGCAAGGAAGCAGTTTGGTTGCAGAGATTGTGTTCAAGTATGGGGTTAGTACAGGGAGCTATAAGAATAGACTGTGGTAGCCAAAGTGCAATTTTCTTGGCAAAGAACCCTGCTTATCATTCAAAGACAAAGCACATTGATGTTCAGTATCACTTTGTGAGGGATATGATAGAAGACAGAAAGGTGTTGCTGGTAAAGGTGGACACTTTGAAGAATACTACAGATGCATTGACAAAATCTGTGAGCTCTGAGAAGTTCTCTTGGTGTAGAGAAGCAATGGGAATCTCAGGGCTGAAAAAATGACTAAGCTCTCCTGTGGCCCCCTGTGGAAAGAAAACAACAAGTGGGAGATTGTTGGGTTGTGTTATATTCTTTCCACGTAGTTAATAGGGGGTTTGAAGGGCACCCGTAACCCCACTTTATGGGGTCCGGGGCAGCGCCCCGGAAAATTTTGGTTTTGGACCATATGTTAGGTTGGGCGGACCCACCTATGGTTTTGTGCATGATTTTCGCACATGTTTTTTGGACGCGATGGTTTTTGGTCCATGGTATTGGACGCGATGGTTTTCGATCCATGGTATTGGATGCTTCGATCATGTATTGGATGCTTCGGCAAATAAATATGTATTGTAACATTGAAAGGAACATAATGAAAAATCAAGCTGGTAGTCCCGGTTTTGGGATCCAGGGAAAAATCTCTGTGCATATGTGTTTTATGGGTTATGCTCTCGCATTGTTTATTTTCTTTGTTTAAGAATTCGTATGCAGGTAATTTCTGTACAGGGTTAAAACCTACAATGCACACACACACACACACACACACACACACACACACACATAGATGAATATATAACAAGTAACCATATAGCTATGAATAAGTAATATTTTTTGACGCAGGAGCATCTAGACTTAGCTAGTAATGTGATTGTATGTTCACATGTTGTGGCTAACAAGAGATGAATTTCATTGACCTGAGTGGTCAAAAATCAGTTTTAATAGAGAGGCTTGGATCTCTCGAATTAAACTTTATCTCAATTATTGTAATAATTAGAATGTTTTATTATTTTTAGACTAAGAAATAAGTTGTTAGTATAGGTGCATCTCAGAGCTTGGAAATAGGGATTTGAATATTAGATGAATAAAAATAGGGATTGAGTTGTCAATGCAGTTAGGATGGGATTTTTTCATAAAAGAAAAAAAATGTAATGACAGGGAGATTAGATGATTGAGAACAGAGTCAGTAAGCGAGAGTTTTGAGTGAGAGATAGGGTTTAGGATTGAAACAGAGGTCAGACAAACTATTGTAATCGAGCTGAGAGGGCCAAGACTCTGTAATTTCCATTTTATTAAATAATTAATGAAGTGTGGTGTGGATGCACAGTTCTGGTGCAGAAATTCATTTGTAGCTATGTATCGGTGTTCTAGACTTACTCGGGTATTTTTCTTTGTTTAAACACTTTATTCATAAATCACAATCAATTAGTGTTAAGGGCTAATATTGAGCTTAAGTACTAAAAACCTTTCCTTAAGCGCTTTTCCTTAAAGTATGAATTAAAGCACGTGGGTTGTATTTGATAAGCGGGAAGCGATATCTCGCGCGCCCAAAAGGAGGTCATTGGTATTGGGAAATTTCACGTGATTACCTTTAGCAGTCGAGACGTAGCACGAGAAAACCACTTTTATCACGTGCTCTCTACCTAATATCATTCGTACAAGAATCCGTGCGAGATTGCATGACAACTGTTCGATTGGATGGGTCACATCGACGACGAAGATCGTCTGGGTTAGTTGGTGAGCAGACTATGCGATAACCGCTGGATCTGGAGGAGAGAAATCAATGACATGGATTGAAGCGCTTGATTAAAGGAGAAGTCAATGAGGGATCAATAGTGATTGGTCAGATAAGCGGGACCCTTAAGGGGGAAAATACACATACAGAACCTATTTGTGCACAACTGATTGGCTCTAAAGCTAAATAGTAGTCGAATTATAGACTACCACCTCATTTTTTCCAACCTCCTGCATGATTTGGTATCAGAGCACAAAGATTAAGTTTTGCTACAATAAACATGCCACCGAGGAGAGGAGCTAGCATAGGTCGGGGGAGACCTATGGAAAATGCAGTTCTGCTAGATGAGATCCAGAGTTGCGTAAAAGGATGGAGACAATGGAGACTGCTCAGAGGAGAGAAATTGATGAAGGAGATGCCAGTGCTACAAAATAGTCTTCTGAGGAAGAAGAAGAGGATGAAAGTGAAACTGCCAAAGTTCTCAAGATATTGGGCAAAGCAAATGGAAAACCAAAGATTGAAATACCTTTGTATGATGGGAATCTCAATGTAGAAGAGTTGATGGACTGGATCAGTTCATTGGATAAGTATTTTGACTATGAGGAGGAGGTTGATGACAAAAAGAAGGTGAAATTTGCAATTACCAGATTGAAGGGTCATGTAGCTATTTGGTGGGATGAATTACAAACATCCAGAGCAAGAAAAGGGAAGTCCAAGATCAAACAATGGGATAAAATGGTAAGTAGATTGAAAGCCAAATTTATGCCAAAAGATTATCAGTTAAATCTTTTCAGATAGTTACAAAATTTGAGGCAAAAAGGAATGATTGTCAACGAATACACAGAAGAGTTTTACAAGATGAGTATTAGAGCAGGACATGCAGAGCATGATGTAGAAAAGGTAGCAAAATACATCAATGGATTGAGATATGACATATAGGATGAAATTAGCTTGTGGAGTCTGAAGACAATTGAAGATGCCTATCAAGTAGCTTTGAAGGTAGAAGAGAAGATGTTGAGGAAGCAAAATCAGAGGAATAGAGGAAAAAGTTCAACAAGAGGTAGAGGAACTGCTAGATCAAGATTTCAGCACCCTCGGGGTGAAGTAGGAAGTTCAAGTAGTAGACCACCACAGAGAGGAGAATTTAGTATAGGAATATTTGCACCCAGAGGAAGAGGCCGAGGAAGAGAAATTCGGTGCTACACATGTGGAGAATGGGGACATGGATCATGGGACTGTCCTCATAATAAAGCAACAAATCAGTGGAATGTGAATGTGGCTGAGGCAAGGGAAGAGAAACCTCAAATTATAGACAAGGAAGAATCACCTGAAGTAGGAGAATCCTTGTTGTTGAAAACGGTATTGCTTAAGGCAAAGAAAGAGACAGGAGAACTAGCTCAGAGAAAGAATTTATTCAGAACTACATTCAAGCCCAAAGGAAAATGCTGTAAAGTGATAATTGATAGTGGAAGCACTAATAACCTTGTTTCTATAGAAATGGTGGACAAGTTAACACTAGTGAAAACAATACACCCTACTCCTTACAAAGTATCATGGTTGCAAAAAGGACATCAGCTTATTGTGACAGAACAATGCAAGATTGATATCTAGATTGGTACTTATAAGGATGTGGTATTGTGTGATGTAATGCCAATGGATGTATGCCACATATTGCTGGGAAGACCTTGGCAATTTGATCGAAAAGCTATTCATGATGGGAGAAGAAATACTTACACTCTAAAGAAGGATGGAAATAAACACACACTACTACCATTGAAGGATGAAGTAGGAAAAGAAGCGTTTGGAAACAGTGTTATGCTAATAAGTGGGAAAGAATTGTTGCAAGAATTCAAGAAGGATGAATAGATTCATTTTGATGTCATAAGGAAACCTAAGGTAATTTTAACTTCCACAAACTTAGATGATTTATCTAAATAAATCAAAACTCTGTTGAATGATTTTGTTTATATTATTTTGGATGAGTTGCCAAATATATTACCACCCATTAGGAGTATTAGTCATCATATTGATCTAATACTTGGAGCAAGTTTGCTAAACAAAGTAGCATACAGGTTAACTCCTCAAGAAAATGTAGAAGTTGGAAGACAAGTACAGGAACTGATGGATAAGGGATTAATCAGAGAGAGTCTTAGTCCATGTGTTGTACTGACAGTACTCAGTCCAAAGAAAGGTGGTGAATAGTGTATGTGTACAGATTCTAGAGCCATAAACAAGATTACTATCAGTATAGATATCCTTTACCATGCATGGATGATTTCATGGTTTGTCTAAGTGGGTCAAAGTATTTTTCTAAAATAGATATGAAGAGTGGATATCATCAAATAAGGATTAGAGAGGGAAATGAACGGAAGACTGCATTTAAAACAAATAGTGGGTTGTATGAATGGTTAGTGATGCCTTTTGGACTCACTAATGCACCTAGCACATTCACGAAATTAATGAATGAAGTCTTAAAGGAATATTAAGGAAAATTTGTCATTGTTTATCTTGATGATATTCTAGTTTTCAGTAGAAGCAAAGAAGAACATCTGGAACATGTTAAGTTGGTTTTAAGAACTCTGCAGAAAGAGAAATTGCTGATAAATCTGAAGAAATATAGTTTCATGAAAGAAGAATTAATCTATTTGGGATTTGTAGTTTCTAAAGAAGGTTTGAAAATAGATTCAGAGAAAGTCCAAGCAATTTGGAACTGGCCCACTCCAAGAAACATATTTGAGGTAAGAATCTTTCATGGTCTAGCAAGTTTTTATAGAAAATTTATCAGAAGTTTTAGTCATATTTGTGCACCAATTATTGAAACAATCAAAGATACTAGTTAGCCATTCAAGTGGACAGAAGCAGCAGACCGAAATTTTAAGTTGTTTAAGAAGAAAATTACAGAGAAACTAGTTTTAGCTTTACCTGATTTTGGGAAAGTTTTCCATGTTGAAACTCATGCTAGTGGAGTTGCAATTGGAGCAGTTTTGAGTCAGGAACAAAGACCAATAGCCTACTTTAGTGAGAAAATAAATGAAGCTAAGAAGAAGTATTCTTCTTATGCTAAAGAATTTTATGCTATTGTGCAAGCTTTAAAAAAATGGAGACATTATTTGCTACAAAAAGAGTTTGTATTGTATTCTGACAATCATGCATTACGGTTCATAAACAACCAGCCAAAATTAAACCAGAAACATGCCAAGTGGGTAGAGTTTTTACAGAGTTTTAATTTTGTGATAAAACACACAAGTGGTAAGTTGAAAAAAGTTGTTGATGCTTTGAGCAGGGTAAATTTCATTGTACAAGAATTAAGAGTTGGTGTTGTAGGATTTGACGAAATGGTTGATATGTATAAAGATGATGCAGAATTAAAAGATATATATGCAGTTGTACAAAATCCAATAGTTCATAATAGAAGTCAGTGGTTAGATTATCTAATCCAAGGAGGTTTATTGTTTAAAGGTAAAAAATTGTGCATTCCCAAATGTTCTATGAGGGAAAACATAATCAAGGAGAAACATAGTGGAGGATTATCTGGTCACTTTGGACAAGACAAAACCTTTGCTCAGGTAAATGCTTTTTACTATTGGCCAAAGATGAAAACTAATGTTAAGAGATTTGTTGAGAAGTGTAGGATATATTAGCATGCTAAAGGGAGAAGCCAAAATACAGGATTGTACCAGCCATTACCAATACTAGACCGACCATGGGATGCAGTTAGCATGGATTTTGTTTTGGGGTTACCTAGAACTCAAGGAGGGAATGATTCCATTTATGTTGTGGTAGATAGATTTTCCAAAATGGAACATTTCATTTCATGTAAAAAGACTAGTGATGCAACACATATTGCTAATCTGTTTTTTTCAAAAGTTGTAAGGTTACATGGATTTCCTATAAGTATTGTGTTTGATAGGGATACAAAGTTTGTTGGGCATTTATGGAGAACTCTTTGGAAGAAACTAGGTGCCAACCTTAGTTTCAGTTCAAAGTATCACCCTCAAACAGATGGACAGACCAAAGTGGTAAATAGAAGCTTGGGAAACATATTGACAAGTTTAGTGTACCAAAATCCTACGCAGTGGGATTTAGCACTTACTCAAGCTGAGTTTGCTTATAATGACACTCCAAAACGAAGTACTAGGATGAGTCCATTTCAGATTTTTTGGGAATGAATCCAAGAGGTGTGTATGAACTCAGAAATTTGGGTAAACAGGAGACAAGAAGTGCAAAAGATGAAGAGTTTGCAGAGAAGATACAAAGACTACAAGAAGATGTCAAAGACAAATTACAGGAAAGCAGTGGTAAATACAAATAGAGAGCTGATATGAAGAGGAGAGAAAAGGAATTCCAAGTGGGAGATCTAGTGATGGTATACTTGAGAAAATAAATATTTCCTATTGGGACTTATAATAAACAAAATATGAAAAAGACAAGACCATGCAGAATTGTGAGGAAGTTTTCAACTAATACTTATGAAATTGAATTGCCAAAAGGGATTGGAATATCACCTATCTTCAATGTTGTAGATTTGTATCCATACAAGGAGATAGAGTCAGAGCTATAGGAGGAACCTACAAGAGATGAAGTTAAAACTTTAGATTGGGAAGAACAAATGCCAAAGACAATCAAGAAAGAGGTGGAAGTTGTTTTGGAGAAAAGAGTATCCAAAAGAACTAGAGGACAAGTTTATTTTCAGTATCTAATCAAGTGGAAGGGAAAGCCAGTGGAGGATGCTAGTTGGATAACAACAGTAGAATTATAGAAGTATGGAGTAAATCTTGAAGGTTTAATGAAGAATTATTTTCTTCCTCGGGAGTCTGATGCATAAGCATCTGGAATTAGCCAGTAATGTGATTGTATGTTCACATTTTGTGGCTAACAAGAGATAAATTTCGTTGACCTGAGTGGTAAAAAATTAGTTTTAGTAGAGAGGGTTGGATCTCTCGAATTAATCTATATCTCAATTATTGTAATAATTAGATTATTGTATTATTTTTAGACTAAGATATAATTTGTTAGTATAGGTGCATCTCAAAGCTTGGAAATATGGATTTGATTGTTAGACTAATAAAAATAGGGATTGAGTTGTCAATGCAGTTAGGATAGGATTTTTTTCATAAAAGAAAAAAAACGTAATGACAGGGAGATTAGATGATTGAGAACAGAGTCAGTAAGATATTTTTGAGTGAGAGATAGGGTTTGAGATTGAAACAGAGGTTAGACAAACTGTTGTAATCGAGCTGAGAGGGCCAAGACTCTGTAATTTCCATTGTGTTGAATAATTAATGAAGTGTGGTGTGGATGCACAGTTTGGGTGCAGAAATTCATTTGTAGCTGTGTATCAGCGTTCTGGACTTAATCGGGTATTTTTCTTTGCTTAAACACTTTATTCATAAATCACAATCAATTAGTGTTAAGGGCTAATATTGAGCTTAAGTACTAAAAACCTTTCCTTAAGCGCTTCTTAAAGTATGAATTAAAGCACGTGGGTTGTATTTGATAAGCGGGAAGTGATATTCGTGCCCAAAAGGAGGTAAATGGTATTCGAAAATTTCATGCGATTACCTTTATCGGTCGAAAAATAGCACGAGAAAACCACTTTTCTCATGTGCTCTCAACCTGATATCATTCATGCAAGAATCCACATGAGATTGCGTGACAACCGTTCAATTGGACGGGTCACATCGACGATGGAGATCGTTCGGGTTAGCTGGTGAGCGGACGACGCGATAACCATTGGATCTAGAGGACGGAAATCAATGGCGTGGATTGAAGCACTTGATAAAAGGGGAAGTCAATGAGGGACCGACAATGATTGGTCAGATAAGCAGGACCCTCAAGGGGGAAATACACGTACAAACCTATTTGCACACAACTGATTGGCTCTAAAGCTAAATAGTAGTTGAATTATAGACTACCACCTCATTTTTGTCAACTTCCTGCGTCATTTTTATATCTGTGAATCTCTCTATGTATAATGAAAAATTGATGCATATTTACTCTCTAATACAAAATGGGAGGTACTATAACTATTGGAACTAATTTAGTTGGCTTGTCAACTAGACCAATAAGTTAATTGACTTAGCTATAAATCAACATTTTTGATTTTTATTTTTAGTCTATCTTGAGTCTTGACTTAGTAAAATAGTTGTCTAAGGCTCCAATAACATCTCCCTTAACCTCAAATTACTCTTCATATTTAAGAAGTGACAAGATGGATGCAAAATTACAAAATTACAAAATGTGTTTCAATTTTTTTCTAGTATCAACTTGTTGACGGGGAAAAATGTCCTGCCAACAGTTAGGAGATCTCCCCAATGTGAAGTCCCAAACATACCTCACACTATTTGGAATAGGAGCTCCATCCCATATGTGGGCCCAACTACCACTGTGAATATTTTTCTCTTGGTCGTTTAATGTAGAGAAACGATTGTTAGATCAAGTATGTGATGTTATCCCCCACAATGTCCCAGGCTAATGAGGAGATTGACGGAGGTAACCACAGACCAAGCTTTCAGTTTGGTAGCTAGCCCTACCAAACCAGAGAGGGCTCTCTCTCTGGAATCACAGGCAAGATATGACTGAATGATAAAGGATTTTAGGCTAGATAGCTAATCTTAGGTGAGTTTTGGAAAATTTAGGGTTTTTGATGTTGGATAAGGGAGAAAAACTAAGTAGCTAGGTGATAGGGTCAAAGGGTTACAATAGCAAAGATATGAAGGAGAAAGGTAGCAGTACTTTTGTGATGGATTTTAGGTCTTTTCGATGTAGTATGGTGTTCAAAAGAAACATAAAGGTATTAATGAGCATATGACATGAATTCATTAAGCAGGATTGAAAATAACATATAATATTTTTCCATCAAAATAGAGCTTAGCAAAAAGAATTCTATTTATAAACCGTAAGGAAAACTATTGAAGAGATGATGAATGGAAAGGGAAGATAAATATCATTCATGTAAAGTAATAACTGAGGAAAAACAACACAACAAACTTACTGCACATGAATTCCTAGATAATAGTTGCAAACTGTGTCCTTTGATTTCCAAAAATGTCCAAGTACAAGCTACAATAATTCTCTCCTCTCAAGTCCAACCAGTCCAATGACCGAGAAAATGATACATAAATAACAAAAACAACTTCTCCTTAGGCTCAGGGGTCAAATCCATGACTCCAAGAGTGGTTACATGAGTGGTTTTAACCAAAACCTAATGTCTAGGGAGGTTGAAACAAATTTTACAATTAGCTTTGACTGCAACTTCCCTCATAAATGAAGCTCAATTTACATAAAAAAAAAGACTATCCATACATTAATACATCATATTTACATTTCCTTTCACTCTATCATTCATTTACTTCACCAATTTTACCTTTACCCAAATCAAACTAGAAACTCTGAGAAAGTACACAATGAAATGTTTAATTAAAGTCTCATAAAATTGCAGAAGTGTAATGCCAAGTTTGAGGTCATTTTTAGGTGCCTTCCTAAAGCAAAAATTGAAATCAGAAAGAATGGTGAACTAGACTTGTCTATATAGTTTTCATAACATCTTGCATTTTTGAAAATGACACATGGAAAAGCCCCCAAAAACTCATTCTCCAAAGGTATCTCCAGAAGTGCAACGCTTGTTAAAAAGAGGGGTACAATGTTGATTTTTGATGCCTTTTTCTCATTTTTCTCAAAATTTAAGCCTTGCTTGAAAAATATGCACAAAAAAAAAATGCTCAAAAAACTCCCGAAATTGGTCCATAAGTGCCAAATGAAGTGTAATATGCTATCATGGATGCCTCAACAAGTGTCTCCAAGTTTTCATTGTCATGTTTTCCTCTTAGGGTTTCCTTCAACTTGTTTTGCATTTGTTTGACCTTGATGTTGGAAATCTTGTTTTTGGTTTGGTAGTGGTGGGCCATGTGCCTCAACATCTGGTTATCCTTGTTAGCCTTGTCGAGAAGCTTCCCTAGATGGCCATTGAATTTTTCTAGCCAATATTCCATGTCTTCATTGATTTCCATAACAATTTTGTCTTCACTGCTCAAATCCTTTACTAGTAGGTTTTGGTCTCTTTCTTTCTGCAATGCCTTTTTGAGATCCATTGTCCTAGGCCTCTTCCTTCCAAGATGCTTCTCCTTTTCATCATGCTTATCATGCTCTAGCACTGCTTTACCTTTGACCTCTTTCCTCAACATCCTGAATTTCTCTTTTTCCATCATTATCTGTTTGAACTTGAGTTGACTGTTTTCTTGCTCAAGGAAAGAAATGATAAATCTGTCCCTTGCCAAATTGTCCTGGAGTTCCATGATCTGGGAATACTTCTCTTTGATAGCTTATTGCAAGGTTGAATTCTCATATGCTGCCTCCAAGTCAACTAGGTTAAAATCATGCTCAATTAGCTTCTCATCCTGCAAATGTGATTCCTGTTGTGCTGATGTAGAAAGCTTGGCCCTTTTCTCAACTTGAGGAGAAAACACAAGTCTTTTTCCTCTCTGGTATGTTTTGGTCACCTTAGGTCTAGGTGCCTTGGGAACCTCCTCTAGTTTGTTTGATGACCCTACCTCCATAGCATGTGTTGATATGTCTTGGTGCTAGCTTGGTGAAGTAGTCTCATGCCTCTGCAAGGCTGCTTTAATAAAGGTATCCCATGTTACGTTCTTTTTTGCTTGCTGATGGAGGACTACAACCTTTATCAAACTTTGGTGGAAAAGGCTAAGGTAATGCTCTTTGTTTTTCATTTGTACATTTTTAGGCATTTTGATGACACTTCTACACAAGTAGTTACACAAGTTAAGAGGTTTCACAACTGTGAAGTGTATGAGCAACCTAATGTGATATTGATACAACCCGGAAAACCTCCCCTCACAAGTGAAAAAATTCATCACAACCTTCATCAGTGGTGCATACTTTTCCAACAAGTATCTGAATAAAATGATGTGTGAATGATCCTCATTCTAGGGTGATTTCAAGAATGGTTTGTATTTCCCAAGGTCTAGGCTCGTGCCTTTGAACCAATACTCCCCATGATTTGGTATCCCTGAGGCAAGAGAGGAAAACATCAAATGAGAATGTGAAATCAATCCTTGCAATGGTGGCATTTTCTCCTTTCAGATTGGTGGTAATAAAATAAATGATCTGCTCATGAAAACTTACCTCTCCCACTCTTTGACAAAACCCTAGGCAATTGACATCTTCAAAGCATTGTCTTATGAATGGTGAAGAATTGATCTCATTGCAATTTTTTGTCTCATACCTCATAATATCCCCCCCTTTATGATGTTTTCTTTTCTTTGATGGTGAAGAGTCTCCTTCCATTTTTGAAACCCTAGATGATAGGAAAGGGGAAAAACAGTGAAAAGTGATTGAAGTGGTGAAATGAGGGAGTTAGGGAAGGGATATGTGTTACAGATCCATTTGGGCACATCACTCCTATAATTCAGATCAGTATTTTAGGGCTCATCAAACCCTAATTTAGTTGCTACATGCCCTAGACAAGTCATCACTTTGAATGCCTCCTTCCCTAAGTGTCACACGGAATAAGTCGATCTTGCGGACAAGATAGACCTTCCTAGAATCTAAAGAAGACCTAATGACAAGCAAAGCAACTAGACACTATCTTTCTCTAAATATGCTTTAATAAACAAAGGAAAAAAAGTGTTTTTAGGGCCTACCTTAGGTCCAACGCAAGTTTGTGGATGCCCTCTCTCCTTCGATCCAAATGAGCTCCTTTGTCATGAATCTGCAAACACAAACAAGCAAACAAATTAAATAGCACCTAAAAAGCCAATATCATAAAACATATTTAACATGAAAGTCAAGGAGTTCATGAAACAAATAACATGAGATACTTGTTGAGAAAAATGAGTTTGATTGTATTAATTCAAAAGAAGAAGAACTTTACAACCTGTGCCTTGACGCTGTACAAGCTCCTCCCAGGGTCTAGCAAGAAGTCTCCTCTACTTTGACAAGTTTCACTCACTTCCCAATGAAGCCAAAAAGGTATGTGATCTCTCCTCTTAAGCTCAACTAGGAAGTCTTAATTTCACCAGCATTTACCCTAAAAAATGTTCAGCTTCTAACCTCTCCAGCAACCAGCCCAATGCCTGAATTTATAGTGCAATGGAGGGAAGTTACTAGGTCCTCCTTCAAAGGGATAAAGCCCTCCTTCAAAGGGATAGCTCCTCTCATCAAGGGATTAGCTCCTTCTCTTTTGGGATGCATGAACCACCTAAGAGCGGCCAATCCACGTCAAAATTCCTTCTAGAATCATCTAGAATTAACCCAAAGTGAGTTTTTTTATAATAAACTTGCGCCTTTTTTACTTTCACAGGGGTCCACACCCACACCTTTAGGGACAGAGCGGGTAGGTCCACAGTTTTTGTAAACAGAAGGTGCGGGACCGCAGGTAACAGTGAGAGAAAGTGTGGAACCAGAGTTTCATTGATTTTCAATGTCTTTCTCTCATTTTCAAAGCTTGACTTGAAGAGCTGAGGTCTGAGACTTGCTTAGGAGGACTGTACAAGTGATGATAGACCCATACTGACTGCAAATAATCATGGTGGTGACGATATTTTTGTGTAACACTAAGAGTTTCTGGGCCTGAAGCCCTCCAGAAGTGCCTCCTTGATGGACCAGTACAACCTTGGTCAGCGGTAAGTGCACTTCAATACAGGTAGGCGCATGTCAGGGTGATTTCTAGAGCACTTAGGCCCACTTTAACCTGTGCTGGGCGAGATTGAGAGAAATCATCATAGGGTTTGGGAATATTCTTATCTTCTAGAGCCATCTAGAAGATTCCCACACTTATCATCTCCTATGAGCTTGAAATTGGATAGGCAATGAGTTAAGTAACCTCCTATCCTCTCATCCCTTCCTCCATGGAAGCTAACTCTAAGTTTGGAAGGCCATTCAATACCCTTATTTATGACCAAACAACAATCATTTTCCTATAAATTGAGCACTCATCTATGTGATCGGGGGTTGGACTTTGAGAATTTGTAAGGAGATACTATTGGTGTGAGGTTTGAGATTGTAAGAAAGTATTGTTATGCTTAGATAGTGTTGTGCTTTTGATGGTTGGAACCCAAGCTGGAAGAGTGGCAGTGGATTAGACTTCATGGTTGTAATTCTTCCTTCTACTTAATAAAGTTGTTTACAACTTTTCCCATATTCTTGTATTTATGTATGATAATTATATGTGTAAATGCTTTTGATTCCATTTTCTTATAGTAGATAGATCTCTTGCTTTGATTGGTTTTTTTCCTTTGTTTATGATTGCAGGTACTTGTCGAGCAGATTAAGTTCGAGAAGAAGCGATGTGAGCCATACAAAGGAGAAAAAGGGAAAGCAAAAGATAACAAGTAGGTCCCTTGTCTTATTTATCTTCTATAGAAAAGGATTAAGTGCTTTAAATCTGTTGTTCTAGGTGTAGCTACCCACCTAGGGAAATTGTATTTATTCGTAGATAAAAAATTCCACATAAAAAATTGGCGACTCCACTGGGGAACGATCATCATGCCAGGTACTTTACCTTCATCCTAATACACCCTAGTAGACTTTACTTGCTTCCATTGATCTTGTTTCAACCATTTTTGAAGTGTTTTTTGGTAAAAATTGTGCTTGCAAGCCCCTAGGATGGCCTCTCTAGCACCAACGCAGGTTTGGTCAAGAGACAGAGCATTGCAGAGCACCCCTGGCTTGAGGACAGTGCTCTGAAGTGCACTGTCTCCCATTCAAGGCTGCGCTGATCCTCCTTAGGTCAAAAAATCCCTCGTTTGACTTGAATTTTCCCAAATTGCCTTCTGTTTTTTCTTGTTGAATGATCAATGATTGTTATGTCTCTGAAATCAATTTGTGTTTCCTTTGGTAGCCCTACTTTGGCCTTGATTTTTTAGTGTTTCTTAAATTATTTTTTTATCACTATCAATTCATTGTCAAATCTAGTTTATATTTGATTAATCTTTGTTCAAAAGAAAGTGTTGTAAAAGTATTCATTCTTTCAAAATGGAACTATCATAAAGTCTTAGTTTTGCAAAAATATTGATTGATTGTATGTGCATTAGTTTCCTTTTGTTCATCACAACATTAAGGGAATTGAAAAGAAAAACTTGCATTGTGCATTGAAAGAGTTTGTGTGTGCTCATAGGAATAGTTTAGGGAAATTGCATTAGATGTGTTCTTTGTTCTTTGATTACAAGAATCTGATTGCTCTATCCCTACTAACTAATGTTTTCATTTTCAAAATTGAATGAAAAGGATGCTTATCATATTAGTTGCATTCTAGGAATTTCAAATACATCACATGGTGAACCTTGAAAGGCAAATTATTAATCAAGATCAATTTAAAATTAACATCAATTAACATAATGGAGCATTGTCACCTAACGCAAAACATTTAGAGGTTCTAGGCTAGAGACGTGTTCCGGCATCGTAAAACATAGCAGCTGACGGTAACTTGTTTGCGCTACATTCTGAGTGTGATACCTCATTCCACGTACATGTGTATATTGTAGCTCGCCCATGTACCTTCGGGTATATAGGGCAGTGTTACAGTATGTAAAGTATAAAGAAATGCTCTCACTGTGTGGTTTCATATTAGACAATGCTAATACGGATTGGGCCTCCACATACTTTCGGCTATATATGGGAGGATAACACTAGGTTGCTATCCATCCTTAGATAACCGAGTCAACCACCTTGTCACTATGATACACCGAACACAGCATTCGGGGAGATTTCCTGCACGTATGTTAAGTCCTTGGTTTACTGAGGTAGTATATTGCAGTTCATAGTTACTTGGTAATCCTTTTTCCTAGATTATCCCTCTTTTGTTTTGTTATGTTATTTTGATTAAAATAAATTAATTGATCGTGGATAACATCCTTCATGTCACTCCTTTGTTGATCTTAGGTTGAAACATATGGCAACAACTACAGAGTCCATTGATCAAGGAAT
Source organism: Pinus tabuliformis (assembly GCA_031772625.1). Taxonomy (NCBI): domain Eukaryota; kingdom Viridiplantae; phylum Streptophyta; class Pinopsida; order Pinales; family Pinaceae; genus Pinus; species Pinus tabuliformis. The sequence goes on from CM062816.1 coordinate 367,056,700, forward strand.
TCCTTTTGATGGGAATCCTAGTCCTTTCCCTCCTTTTAGAAATATTGGGGCTTTGGTTGTGAGTTTTGGTCTGGAGAGGGTTCCCATTTTGATCTCGCAGCACCTTATTGTTGGAGTTGGGCTTCCTCGAGAGCCCAAACTGATGTGATGGGTCACAGTTATGGCCCGTCACCTGGACGAGAGGACAGAGGTTGCTCGATTCAAACCTGAGTATTTCCAATGGTTGGAAAACCAGGTATTTTCTATTCAGGACTTCCCTTACGTTGGGGTAGATTTTCGTGGTGATCCAGACATGGCTCTTCCACCAGGAGAGCAGTGGGATGACTCAGGTAAAATCATTTTCAACATTTTCCTATTTTATTTTTTTATTTTTTTTTCCATCGTCTCAAAACTGATAGCAAAAGTTTCAAATGCAGATGTGGGTCCATAGCAACTAGCCGCTCTCCAGACTTACGAGAGGAAACAACCAGTTGCAGTCGTGCCAGCCCCACAGGACGAATCAGCAGAGGTTTTGGCCGAGTTGAAGGGTCATTTGGAGCGCTTGACAGGAGACATTTCGGAGACCACTATAGATGACATTCCTCGTCGACTTCAGTGCTATGTGATTGGGGTCCCAGGACCTTTTAGGAGGTTCCTTTGCAAGGTGGCTCGTGTAGTGGTTTCTTATCGAGATCATCACCAGTGATAGGATGATTGCCTATTGTGGGCACATATGACATTTTTGTTTTTTGTACTTATCATTTTTGCCAATCATAAGGTGTTTTTCAACCTATGATCGAAGATGATGTATTTTTTGACACACTCCTATATATATATATATATATAGATATATCACTATTACCGGCTTATCTTGTAAATCATGTTATGGAATGGTTTTAAATTTACATCTATGATTATTGCAAATGTCTACTTAACATTCGAGAAGCAATTGCATCTACTAATGTATTTAAAGATCTTGGAATATGCTGATATTCAATATAATCAAATTCACGTTCCAAGAGATGCACTCTCAAAAATAATCTTAATAACACTGGATTTCTAATGGCATACACTCTATTAAGCTGTAATACAACGAGTTCAGAATCTAACCTCACTATCAAACTCCGAATCCCAAATGAAATAGATACAGATAATAACTCAATCACTGCACTATACTTAGCAATGTTTTTCGTTGTTTGACCGAGGCTTACCCCATGCATAGATACTAACTCGTCAGAGGGCGAATAGATAACCCAAGCTGCGGAAGAAATGTTCCGTGTATTATGACAAGCACCATCAGTGAAACCAATGTATGTTTGGAGAGGCATCGACATCTGCGATATCAAGAGTAAAACCAAGATAAGCAGGAATAATGATGAAAAACACTCTCTAAGCTAAGCACACTGTTTAAACTAAAACACACCAGCTAGAAAGAAAAACTATCCTAACTAAAAATCTCCATACCCATTCTTTAAGCATAATACCTCTTCAAGTAAAGACCATTTCTGGGTTTACCCAAAGAGTCCCTGTCAAAGTCTACCAATTCATAGGTCCCTTTTGCTAGCTTTCGATTGACAACATAGGGACCATGCCACATAGGAACGAACTTTCCAGCACCTAATTTATCATTAGCTTGATCGTAAACTAAGACTAGATCTCCTTCCGAAAAATTTCGAGGGGTCACATTTCGATCATACTGAGCTTTCATGCATTTTGCGTGAGTCTCGATCGCCAATGCAGCATCACGTTGATTCTCATCTAATTGAGCCAGGTATAACAAACGATTTTCCTCTTCGGAAGTGGCTGGAAGTAACTCGATGGCCATTTGCAGTGACGGGATTTTGCATTCAATGGGTAACACAGCTTCTAGACCATAGACTAGTTGGAAAGGAGTGAACCCTGTTGATGTTTTTACTGAAGTTCGGTATGCCCAAAGCGCTGAAAATAGCATGTTATGCCAATTTGACCGATGAATCCCAATGATTCGTCGGATCATGATGACTAAAACTTTGTTGATGGATTCAACCAGACCATTAGCTTGTGGATAATAAGGGGTTGAACTATCGTGACGCAAACCAAGCTGGCCTGTCAGTTCGGTCATCATAACGTTTCAAAAATGATGCCCATGATCAGTGATTATCACTTGTGGGACACCAAACCTAGCAATTATGTGATTGAACATGAAAACTGCAGCTGTCTTGCCATCTGCCTCAAATGTAGGCATCACCTCGGCCCACTTGGTAAAATAATCTACCGCAAGGATGATATACGCATGCCCCCCAGCCGAGTGAGGGTTACATGTAATAAAATCGATACCCCATTTTGCAAAAGGACCAACGGCAATTATAGGGTGGAGAGGAGTAGGTGGAGCGCGCATCTTTCGATCAAAAATTTGGCAGTTGTGGCATTTTCGGACCGCAGTAATACAATCTTTAAACAAAGACGGCCATAAGTAGCTAGCGCGCAATATCTTTTGGGCTGTGGCATACCCAGACATATGACCGCCACACGCTCCAGCGTGACAGTCATTTAGAACCCTTTCAGCTTCCTCGTGAGTTAAGCAACGTCGAAAAATAGAGTCTGCCCCACGGAGATAAAGAGTATCTCCAATAATCCTGTATTGTTGGGACTGGAGTCGTATTTTCCGACGTTCTGACCTTGAAATTTCTGGCCGAAAGGATTGGGTCTAGAGATAAACGATGATATCCCCATACCACGGATCTAAAGTGTTGATTAGAAACAAGGATTCGTCCGCAATGGGCTCCTCTGCCACAGTTTCTGTATCAGTACGCGGGAAATCACACATTAACTCCGCAAAGACTAAAGATTTCTTAGACTTAGATTTCTCAAATTCCAAGTCAAACTCCTGCAGGATAACAATCCATTTAGAATACTTGCCCCCTAGCAATTTCTTGGTCAGAATGTAGATCATAGGGTTGCAATAAGAAATTACGGTAGTTTTACGTAGTAAAATGTAGTGACGAAAACGGTGGACAGCTTGAACAGCTGCCAATGCCAATTTCTCCACATGTGAGTATTTTAGCTCAGTTGGATTTAAGGTTCGACTAAGGTAATATATCACATGATCAGTTCCGAATTCATCTTCCTGAACTAAGACCATCCCAATGGTGGAATGAGAGGCGGCGAGATACAAGAAGTAATCTTGGTTGTAGTTGGGAGGATGAAATAACGGTGCATGGTTCAACGCGTGTTTAAGTGCATCAAAAGATTTCTGAGCTATCTCATCCCAATAGAATGGACTATTATGTTTCAACAACCGGGTAAAACCCTTTGTAACCTCGGCGTAGTTAGGAATGAATCATCGTAAAAAGTTTGCTTTCCCTTGCAAACTTTGGAGTTGGCGAAGACTCAAAGGAGGAGGCAATTTGACAATAGCTTCGGCCTTCGAGGGATCGACATGAATGCCGACTTTCGAAACTACAAACCCCAGCAATCGAATCGTTTCTATACAGAAGACACATTTGTGTGGTTTCAACCGAATCTGATAATGCCAACACCTCATAAAGATTGCTCGTAAATGGATGAGGTGATCAGCTCGATGAATGAGCAGGCAAGTCATCGAGATAGGGTTGCACAATGTGCTTGATGTCATGAAACGCATAAGACATGGCCCTCTGAAAAGTTGCTCCGGCATTCTTGAGCCCAAAAGGTAACTTGCAATAAGCAAATGTCCCCCATGGACAAATGAAAGCCGTTTTTGGTTGATCGGCAAGTAGAATATTGATTTGATTATATCCGGAAAAACCATCCATGAAGGAGAATATTTCGCTGCCAGCACAATCATCAATGATTTGATCGATATAGGGAGTTGGGTAATTGTCCTTTGGACAGGCTCGATTAATGTCCCTATAATCGATACATATTCTTATTGTTCCTTGCTTTTTGTTAACCGGAACAATATTCGATACCCAATCCGTTAACGGGATCGGATAAATGAAACTTGCTTTGAGTAATTTTTCAACTTCTGCTTTAATTGCAGCAACTTTTCTTGGGTGAATCTGACGCAAACGTTGCCGGACGGGTTTAGCGTCCAGGTAAGTCTTGATCTCATGAACAACAATCGCGGGATCAATTCCTGGCATTTCCTCATAGGACCAGGCAAACACGTCGCAGAATTCTTGAAATAGGGCCTTATATATTTGAATTTCGTCATCTGTACACGAGGCACCTATATGAATGTTCTCAACAATTCCGGGCTTAACCGAAATGTCAATAGGAATAGTTTGAGAGATGTTCCCCAAATTTAACTCAGAATCAGGATGTTTCATTGGATTCTGAGGTTCCTTGACATATTCAGTCGTAAAAATTGATGAGAAATCATTTTCAAAACGATTATTCTCGGGTAAAAATGAAGATCTGTGATGGAGATCTTCCCATGGTAAATCATCGACACATAGGATTTCACGAATTTTCTCATCAGAGTGAACAAGTTCAGAAAACGTTATTAAATCCGAGCTTGATGTGAAAAGTGATTCCTCACGGACCACATTCATGAATTCAATTTCGGTTGAAGATGGGTTGGTAAATGATTGCATGGCCTCATACACAATTTCATATGGACTCAAAGGCATGACATCACCAAATGAGTCTATCTCAGATTCAGAAGGAATGATCCAAGGATCATCATAAACAATGGTGTCTGACGTAATCATATGAATGGTTGCAAATGAAGATGATGCATTGATTGAAGGAAAAGGAAAAGTTCCCAGTAAACCGACATCTTTAACTAGTCCTACTCCAACATCCTTATATGGGATAGTCGTTTTACCGACATGCTGAATACTTTCCGAAGAGGCTGGGTCAGATGAAAAGTAAGCCAGCTGGTCTATTGTTATGATCTTTCCATTATGAGGAAACTTTATAACCCAAAAGACCAATGAAATGACCGCTGTCATAGCGTAAGACCAACTTCGACCCAAGAGAAGGTTGTAATCTAGAGGGGCATCAACCACCTCCACATCTAGATTAACGGTTTTTCCTTCAACCCCTATAGGAAAATCCTATAGAATGCCAAAAGGATGAAACCCATGGCCATCAAAGGCCTTTAGAATCGTCGGGGATTGATTTAGCGAAGGAGAACCAAGCGATCTCCAACACTGTATCAACATAATACACGTTGAGGCTTCCTCATCAATTACAGTCCGATGAATAGGCCTATTTTTACTATCACTGGAATCTGGAAAGCCATTTGATGAGGCAAACGCGGTGTACTATTTTCTAGATCGAAAATTATTAGGTTCGAGTCCAGAATGTCAACAGCTCCTATAGCCGACAAAAGTAATTTGCGCTGTGCTGGACATGATTGCAGCACCTCCAAAGCCGACATTTCTGAGGGTGAAACAGCTAAATCCTCAACAATGTTATAGTTCTGAGCCGCTCTCGCATGTGGATTGAAAGCTGACTTTCGAAGTATACCCTTGGCGGGTGATTTGATTACCAAGTCTGGATTAGGTTTCTTGATCTGTAGTGGATCGGAACTGGGAGCTGAGGTTGATGGATTAGAATGAGAAGATTTTGCTTCTTTACCATCAACAGGACTTTTACTACCATAATCTTGCGATCAAGTCGCAATCCTAACATGGGACATCATCAATATGGGTTCTTCATTGGCATTCGAGGAAGAACCTATCATCTTACTGTCTTGAGCTGGAAAAGGATCCTTCAAAACAGCAGGAGTTTGGGAACCTTTGACAATCTTCGCAACCTCTGCATGATGAGGGCAGTCTCTTGTAAAATGTTCATCGTCACAAATGAGACAAGGATAACGAGGTTTGCGCTTTTCATCATTGGATTCTGATTTTTCAGGTTTATCGTTTGAATTTTTGTCCGTTTTATTCTTCTTCTTTCCTTTCTTCTTCCCACCAGATTTTGATTTGGCTGTATATGACTCTACAATGTGAATATTGGCGGAAATCTCTGCAGAAGAATCTCCTCTTGGGGAATCAGGCAAGGTTATGATAGGAGAAGAATTCTTGGAAGACTTATTCTTACTTTTAGTGTTAACCGTACCAATCATACCATCGGCGGCATGAGATCCCGAAGGAGCTGCAGCGATTTGATTTTGCTTGGGAAGATCGGGGATTTTCTCATGTAACGTACCTGACTGAGTATAGACCAAGTCAAGGTACTGTGCTTGAGCAATTACTTGCTCCTCAGTAACAACTCCGGCTTTAGCTACATCTTCAGTGATCTTTGGCAACAAAGATTTTACAAACCACTCAGCTAAGATCTGATCCGGAATAAAAACCTTCACTAAACGCCGTCAACGTCTCCACTCATGAATATGATCTGAAATGTAAGTGGATGTCGATTGTTTTAACGAAGTTAACAATTCCGTGCCATTGTCATATCGGACTGGCAACTGAAAATGAGTTAAAAACGAGGTAGCTAACTGACTAAAATTATAAAAAGTGCCTTGCGGTAACTTAATGTACCACTTGGCCGCGACACCAATTAGAGTGCACTGGAAAAGTCTTAGACGGATTGAATCATCTGAAATGGAGTTAGACGCACACCAGAGGTGGTAAGTCATCACATGGTTCGACGGGTCCTCTCCTGATTTACCTTCAAACTTAGGAATGTCACTAGGCAACTTATTCGGCATTGGCGGCCAAAACAGAAGATAATTAATAGGATCGTTCGTTAGGCGCGACAAGTCAGGTAAGTCCAAAGTTGCGATAAACGGTAACTGATGATTAGGGTCCCTAAAACTCTGGGTCATGAGACCAGCCCGAGGAGGAGGATATCCAGGATAACTAGGAATAGGAATTGCATTTGGGATATTGTATCCTCCCGGAAAACCAGGATTAACTGGACCGTACTGGGGTTGCTGAGGTTGTTGATATGTGTACCCAGGGTACTGTTGATACTGATAGACTGGCTGCTGCACAGCAGGACCGAATTGGTACTGTCCCTGGTATGGTTGATAAGTAAATTGTGGTTGACTTGTGACAACCGTACTTGAACCAGGTTGTCCTACAAGCATCTGAACCGAAGTTTGAATCGTAGATCCAGACAGTGGTAAAGATGTCTGAGGAGTAGATACAGGAACAGTAGAAACCGGAGCTGTCGATACTCCAGAAGTAGGTGGGGTAGATTGAATAGATGTTGCGGTAGTTGTAGCAGTCGTTTGAGGTGGAGTACGAGGCGTACTAGGCCCAGACTGAGAAACTACCAAAGGTACAAAAGTTTGAATGTTAGACTGGACTGGTTGCTGGGGTGTACCAGAAACTAAGGGTTGTCGAGTTTGAGATGACAACTATACATTTGGCTGCAACACATGTTGAGTTTGCGATGGATCCCACACTATATTCATTTCGGGGTACAGACCCATAACAGGTTGAGAATATTGAGGACCATAACCGGGTTGAGGGTAGGATTGATAATTTAAAGGTACATTTCCCGTTCCTTGAACATATGATTGACCGGAGGGTGGTTGGAAACCTTGGTTTGAGTACTGACCTTTGGGTTGATACCCTTGAGGCACGTACTGATACTGGGGTTGACCTTGAGGTATAAATTGATACTGGGGTTGACCTTGGGGTACATATTGAGTCTGGGGTTGACCTTGAGGAACGTACTGTCCCGTAGGTATGTACTGTCCTTGAGGTTGCCCCCCAGATGCAAATTGGGTACCTTGAGGTTGCCCCTCAGGCGATAATTGAGGCTGCCCCCCAGGCGGTAACTGGCCACCTTGAGGTTGAGGATTGGGAATAAAACCTAACATCATGAGAATGTCTTCTACGCTCAACGGCTTAGTACCATTGTTTCCAGTTAATAACCCTTGCACAATGGGTTGAGGAGATGCTCCCGAAAAAGTACCAGAAAGTGACTGATACCCAGAGGGAACAGAAGGACCGCCGTACAATAAGGATTCGGGCGATTGAGTAAACATGGACGACTGCCTTGACATATTTAACGGAGGATAATAACGTCTAGGTGTTGGGTGATAAGGAACGCGAGGTGGTGAAAAACTTAACCCTGGGTTTTCTAAGAAATTAGTCAAAGAAAGATACCAAGTACTGCTCCTAGGTGGACTGTAAAAAATTGATTCACGCTCCCTTAGCTCAATAACAGGTTGATTTTCAGGGATAGGGATGCCTACTTCTTCTTCCGGAGTAGCAAGTTCTTCAATAGCAATAAGTCCAGAAGGAAGATCTTGGGTGATTACTCTTTCTACCCTAGGTGAACCAGGACCACTAGAAGCTGGAGAAGCAAACCTCGATGTCGGAGTAGCAGTAAATTCACTTTCAGGCTCGGATATTTCAGGTTCCTCACCTATATCACTAGTAGATGAAAAGCTACCAGTAACTTCAGAAACAGACACTGACTGTGGATTATAATCTGCTACTAATTCTTGAAAATCAGGATGTACTATCAAAGAAGATTCTCCTTCTTCAGGTGACCCAACTCTACTGTCTCTAGGAGTTACGAGGACTTTCAAGCCTTCAAGCTGGCTCGGTGAAAACTCAGGAGGTTGGCCTCGAAGTCTACGGGACTTCCTCGGTAATTCAGCCATGGTTAAAAAATTTTAACTACTTCACACGCAAACAAAGTAAAATCTCAATGAAAACCCCCTAAAGCCTCTAAAGAACCAAACAAATTTGAATCACACGCCTAAAGAATCTAGGAGATCAAACACACACAAACAGTAACTTTCCGTACTGAAAACACTAGTTGGTGATGAAATCCAACGTCGCAGAGTTCAATACAGAAATGACGGTTGGAACAGTTACCCTGGCAACCTGTTTAATGAATAGACTGGCACAAGTTCCTCCACTTAACCGTCTCGAGTGAAGAGAACCCCCCAGAAAATCCAAGTGAGTCTAGACGACGTCTGCTCCAGGTACAGTGGGATCTTCCCACCACTGTCACCTTAGGAAGAATCCTAAAGAATATGGCCACTAAGGTTACCAACTGAAACAAATATACCTGGGGGAACAGTCTACGATCCGATATGCACGCAAGGGCAGAGTAGCAAGCTCAATCCCCTTGAAGGCTCCTTGACATAATCTAAGGTTTACCAACAAGTGACCCCAGGCTCCTTGACAATGGTTAATCCGAGGTTTACCGTTTTTAATACTTGAATATCTCGCGTCGTTTCCAATGAGGAAGGATTGATTCCCACATTGGTTCGGACACGATCTCATGCTTCTCCTTTAAGAGGAGCATTCCTAGAGCATAAATGCAACAATTGGATTTCCTACCTACCACAAGATACAGCTACTTGTTTGTTTTTACTGTCTTGGAGAGTTAATTACTCTCCTACTCCAAGACACTAGTCTAAGCTAAGTTGGTGTATCAGAGCCCTAGAAATAAAAATGTTACTATATGAATTTTACTTTAAGCGTTATTTTTATTGGTTTTTGTTTAAGTCAAAAGGTGCGGAGATGAAACTCGTGGTATGAAGACTTGACTCAAAATCACTAAAAATGCACCTAAGATGATTTAAACAATCTTTTCTCTTCGATGAACTTCTAAACTAAGAAAAAGTTTGAGAATGCAAATACTTTGTAAACACAAATCTTTCTTAATCAAACAAATTAAAAGAAGAGCTTTTGTCCTTTCCAATGCACTCAAAACGAGACAACTAGTTATTTCACAAAAATTTCCCTTTTTCGTTTCAAAGCACTCAACCACTACAAAAAACAAACTTTTTTCAAAAGAGTTTTTTTTTTATTTTTAATAAAACACTCAAAACTATGCAAATAACTAACTTTGAGATCTATAAACTATAAAAACCTATTTGAAGTCAAAGCCTATAAGATGTCTTTTTTAAGGGTGTTTTACTTAGCTAGATGTAAGCTAAGGACCAATTTATGCAGAATCACAAATCAGTCAAGAACAACCAATTTTGTTTTCTTATTAAAAATGAAAATACAAACTTTTAAACACAAGCTTTTCGAAGTTTTGTAAAGATAAAAATCAAAGTGGATTCCTCAACAAGGAAAGATTTCATAAATGGTCAAACTCATAAGAAGGCTGGTAGACACCAAGGTGATCTGAGGTCCCTACAGCTTCTAAGCTCAGAGCCACTACAAGACCAAAATGAAAAAACAAGCCCAACAAGTAAAACTCCTAAGAATTTCACCTAAAACCCTAACACTAATGAAATCAACCTAAGGAAGGCTTCTGATAGGTTATATGCAGGTCTGGGCAGTAGATAATAACTTCTAAACAAAAACTAAGCTGACTAACAGAGTAAATCTTAGGTTTTTCAAAATTTTGACAGGGTCCACAGGCCCACAGTTAACACAGGTGCGGTCCCGCTCTGTGCTAAAAGCAAAGGTGCGGATAAGTACGCGTTGTGTCAAAAGGCTAGGGTGCGGTCCTCTCCCAAAGCTATGAAAAATGAAAAATAACCCTGGATCTACAAACTCTACCCAATTTTACACACAACAAGCCAAAAACAGAAACAAAAACATAGTTTCTCAGGTCAAAGTAAAAACAAGGAAAAAATCAAGTCCCCAGTAGAGTCGCCATTTTGTCACATGGAATAAGTCGATCTTGCGGACAAGATAGACCTTCCTAGAATCTAAAGAAGACCTAATGACAAGCAAACCAACCAGACACTATATTTCTCTAAATATGCTTTAATAAACAAAGGCAAACAAGTGTTTTTAGGGCCTACCTTAGGTCCAACGCAAGTTTGTGGATGCCCTCGCTCCTTCGATCCAAATGAGCTCCTTTGTCGCGAATTTGCAAACACAAACAAGCAAACAAATTAAATAGCACCTAAAAATCCAATATCATAAAACATATTTAACATGAAAGTCAAGGAGCTCATGAAACAAATAACATGAGATACTTGTTGAGAAAAATGAGTTTGATTGTATTAATTCAAAAGAAGAAGAACTTTACAACCTGTGCCTTGACGCTGTACAAGCTCCTCCCAGGGTCCAGCAAGAAGTCTCCTCTACTTTGACAAGTTTCACTCACTTCCCAATGAAGCCAAAAAGGTATGTTATCTCTCCTCTTAAGCTCAACTAGGAAGTCTTAATTTCACCAGCATTTAACCTAAAAAATGTTCAGCTTCTAACCTCTCCAGCAACCAGCCCAATGCCTGAATTTATAGTGTAATGGAGGGAAGTTACTAGGTCCTCCTTCAAAGGGATAAAGCCCTCCTTCAAAGGGATAACTCCTCTCATCAAGGGATTAGCTCCTTCTCTTTTGGGATGCATGAACCACCTAAGAGCGGCCAATCCACGTCAAAATTATTTCTAGAATCATCTAGAATTAACCCAAAGTGAGTTTTTTATAATAAACTTGCGCCTTTTTGACTTTCACAGGGGTCCGCACCCACACCTTTAGGGACAGAGTGGGCAGGTCCGCAGTTTTTGTAAACAGAAGGTGCGGGGCCGCAGGTAACAGTGAGAGAAAGTGCGGAACTAGAGTTTCATTGATTTTCAATGTCTTTCTCTCATTTTCAAAGCTTGACTTGAAGAGCTGAGGTCTGAGACTTGCTTAGGAGGACAGTACAAGTGATGATAGACCCATACTGACTGCAAATAATCATGGTGATGATATTTTTATGTAACACTAAGAGTTTCTTGGCCTGAATCCCTCCAGAAATGCCTCCTTGAGGGACCAGTACAACCTTGGTCAGGGGTAAGTGCACTTCAATATAGGTAGGCCCATGTCAGGGTGATTTCTAGAGCACTTAGGCCCACTTTAACCTGTGCTGGGCGAGATTGAGAGAAATCATCATAGGGTTCTGGGAATATTCTTATCTTCTAGAGCCATCTAGAAGATTCCCACACTTATCATCTCCTATGAGCTTGAAATTGGATAGGGAATGAGTTAAGTAACCTCCTATCCTCTCATCCCTTCCTCCATGGAAGCTAACTCTAAGTTTGGAAGGCCATTCAATACCCTTATTTATGACCAAACAACAATCATTTTCCTATAAATTGAGCACTCATCTATGTGATCGGGGGTTGGACTTTGAGAATTTGTAAGGAGATACTATTGGTGTGAGGTTTGAGATTGTAAGCAAGTATTGTTATGCTTAGATAGTGTTGTGCTTTTGATGGTTGGAACCCAAGCTGGAAGAGTGGCAGTGGATTAGACTTCATGGTTGTAATTCTTCCTTCTACTTAATAAATTTGTTTACAACTTTTCCCATATTCTTGTATTTATGTATGATAATTATATGTGTAAATGCTTTTGATTCCATTTTCTTATAGTAGATAGATCTCTTGCTTTGATTGGTTTTTTTCCTTTGTTTATGATTGCAGGTACTTGTCGAGTAGATTAAGTTCGAGAAGAAGCGATGTGAGCCATACAAAGGAGAAAAAGGGAAAGAAAAAGATAACAAGTAGGTCCCTTGTCTTATTTATCTTCTATAGAAAAGGATTAAGTGCTTTAAATATGTTGTTCTAGGTGTAGCTACCCACCTAGGGAAATTGTATTTATCCGTAGATAAAAAATTCCACATAAAAAATTGGCGACTCCACTGGGGAATGATCATCATTCCAGGTACTTTACCTTCATCCTAATACACCCTAGTAGACTTTACTTGCTTCCATTGATCTTGTTTCAACCATTTTTGAAGTGTTTTTTGGTAAAAAATTGTGCTTGCAAGCCCCTAGGATGGCCTCTCTAGCACCAGCGCAGGTTTGGTCAAGAGACAGAGCACTGCAGAGCACCCCTGGCTTGAAGACAGTGCTCTGAAGTGCACTGTCTCCCATTCCCTCGTTTGACTTGAATTTTCCAAAATTTCCTTCTGTTTTTTCTTGTTGAATGATCAATGATTGTTATGTCTCTGAAATCAATTTGTGTTTCCTTTGGTAGCCCTACTTTGGCCTTGATTATTTAGTGTTTCTTAAATGATTTTTTTTATCACTATCAATTCATTGTCAAATCTAGTTTATAGTTGATTAATCTTTGTTCAAAAGAAAGTGTTGTAAAAGTATTCATTCTTTCAAAATGGAACTACCATAAAGTCTTAGTTTTTGCAAAAATATTGATTGATTGTATGTGCATTAGTTTCCTTTTGTTCATCACAACATTAAGGGAATTGAAAAGAAAAACTTGCATTGTGCATTGAAAGAGTTTGTGCGTGCTCATAGGAATAGTTTAGGGAAATTGCATTAGATGTGTTCTTTGTTCTTTGAGTACAAGGATCTGATTGCTCTATCCCTACTAACTAAGGTTTTCATTTTCAAAATTGAATGAAAAGGATGCTTATCATATTAGTTGCATTCTAGGAATTTCAAATACATCACATGGTGAACCTTGAAAGGCAAATTATTAATCAAGATCAATTTAAAATTAACATCAATTAACGTAATGGAGCATTGTCACCTAACGCAAAACATTTAGAGGTTCTAGGCTAGAGACGTGTTCCGGCGTCGTAAAACATAGCAGCTGACGGTAACTTGTCTGCGTTACATTCTGAGTGTGATACCTCATTCCACGTACATGTGTATATTGTAGCTCGCCCATGTACCTTCGGGTATATAGGGCAGTGTTACAGTACGTAAAGTATAAAGAAATGCTCTCACTGTGCGGTTTCATATTAGACAATGCTAATACGGATTGGGCCTCCACATACTTTCGGCTATATATGGGAGGATAACACTAGGTTGCTATCCATCCTTAGATAACCGAGTCAGCCACCTTGTCACTATGATACACTGAACACAGCATTCGGGGAGATTTCCTGCACGTATGTTAAGTCCTTGGTTTACTGAGGCAGTATATTGCAGTTCATAGTTACTTGGTAATCCTTTTTCCTAGATTATCCCTCTTTTGTTTTGTTATGTTATTTTGATTAAAATAAATTAATTGATCGTGGATAACATCCTTCATGTCCCTCCTTGTTGATCTTAGGTTGAAACAAATGGCAACAGCTACAGAGTCCATTGATCAAGGAATTCCTTTTGATGGGAATCCTATTCCTTTCCCTCCTTTCAGAAATATTGGTGCTCCTTATATGGCTACATTGTCTCTTCCGGGAATGTTGCACAACATTTTGTCATTGTCCCTGTACTCCCCATTCCTTGATCTTGGAGGACCTCTATAGTGAACCCTGCATGGTTTGCCTTCATGGAGAAACTCCCATTATGTCCCTCTTCATGAGCAGATCATTTCCCTTTTGCACCATTTCCCCTGGAACTTCTGTTTTGCCCAGCTTACAAGGCCGACGCTAATGAAATTTGTCTCCCCTGTGCTGATGTGCAGATATTAGCACTATTCCCCACGCTAACCAGTGCGACTGAGCTATGTTCAAGTTGTGCCAGTCCGGTTATGGAAAGTTTTTAAATTAGAGCCAAAGCTCCTAGCTCTAGAAGCTTTGTAACGAAATTCTGGTAAATGGTTTGGCCAAATGGGGTCGAGGATGACAGTTTGGGCTACTTTCCCCTATAATGATGGAACTACCTCAAGGGATAAGTCCTTCTCCCATGAGAAGAGGATCCATCTCCCATCCATATTTCCTATATAAACCTCCCTTCTTCCCAAGCACAAGCTATTACTAGTTGTAGCCATCTAATTGTGTGAGGGAGAAGTGTGTTTGGTTTGGAGTGAAGCTTAAAGGGAAGAGCCTTTAAACTATTGTTGTTTGAAGCCATCATGGAGTGCTAGCAGAAGTGTGTGGGAACCTGGTCTTGTTAGAGGAAGACTATGACGTCAAGATGAATGGTTGTAATCTCTCTTTTATATTAATATATGCAACTATCAATTGATTTCCTACATGTTTTGTAATATTACATATTCAAGTCTTAATGCTTCTTAACTCATTAAGTAGGTTGAATTGAAATTTGTCTATTATTATGTTTGTGTGTTGTTGTTGTTTACTTGTTTTTAGGAGCTTGAAGAAGGAAGGGATAGATTGTTGAAGTGATTAAGCAAGGACATCATCAAGCAGGATAAGTGACCAAGAGGTAGGCCCTCTTGATTGATTCTAAGCTAAGGAAATCTTCCATAGAATGTATCTGTTATGGCTAGACCCATTATCAGGCTAGAGGATTCGTTCGTGTCCACACTTATAATTTCACTTCACCACAAATTGGCGACTCCACTGGAGATAATACCATCTTTTGTTTGTTTTGGATTTCATGTTTTCGTGAGAACTTTGCTAGTTTCACATTTTCCCTTTGGTTCTGTTTCTTTTCTCCTGCTTACTGGCCTAAGTCTAAAATTCATAGTAGCAGATCTAGTCCCTGTTTTTATTTTTATTTTTCCTTAGTTGCCTCGGCCAACACATTTAATCCACTGACAGTCACGTTGATCAACGTGAATTGTGGAGGAACAGTCACGCCGACCAGCCTCTGGCACTTGTTGTCAGTTAGGCAGTCACAACGATGCCTGTAAGTGAAGATTAGGGCTTGCCTCCAATCTTGGCCAGTGTGTTCTGCTCTTGTGTTTTTGACCCCATGAGACCCTTTGACTGTTTTCTCCTTGATTAGGTAGCTACTTTTCATTTGGTTTTTGCTTGCTTGTTGGCTTGTCATCTTCCTATTTGATTGATTGAGTCATTGAGTGGTCAGGGACACTAGGACATCTAGTTAGTCACCCATTCAGCAACTTGTGGACTCATAAAGTCTGAGTGTGGGTGTGTTTTCTCCTTGCATTTGTTTTTTGGTCCTTTTACAACTTCGACCTCTTTTGCACAAGTTTGAAAAAGGTTTAATTTACTAGATTGAACGTCTTTTTCCGACATAGATTGCATTGTTGGTCTTGTGTTTGGTGAAGTTGGTGTTTCATTGATTTGAATGAACTTCTCTTTTCATGTTTTCATTTTCTTGAAGAGCTCATAGTCTCGAAAACTTTTTCATTGAAAGATTGTAAGCGAAAAGTTTGTTTCGTTGTTTCATGGGAAAGTTTGGAATTCTAGCTTGTTGCATCATTATGATTTGCATCTCTTAAAAAACTAGAATTGCATCAACATTTGAAAAAGGAAGAGAAAATTTTTCATTTTGAAAGGACTGATAGATAAGTTCTAATCAGAAAATTAGGAATTGGAATGCATTTTTCATTAGTTTATTTTTTGAAAATGTGAAGTAGTGAAAGATCATTTCGTTTTCAGTTTCTTGATTGTTTGCATTTGATTGAGTAGTTTCTACCCTCTCTAGTGTAGGCATTTCATCGAATTGAAAGGGTCTTGTCCCATTTAGTTGCATTTAGTTTTTTCGAGTAGCATCACTAAGACCTAAAAACTGAAACTTAACACAAGATCAACTCTAAAATGAATTCAAATTAACCTAAGTTGCATTTGACATTAACGATCATATCTAGAAGGTCTAGGCTAGAGACGTCTTCCAACGTTTGTTATATATGTTATATACCTAGGGGGGATAATATGGGGTACCAAGGGAGGTACCCAAGGTAATAATGTAATAATGGGATGGGCCATAGTAATAAATAAGGTGGTTAACCCATGTCATGTAAGGGACCACAAGTAGTTAATAATAATGTAAAGGGCCCACGGTATTAGTTGATGGTATGAGAAAACCATGGTAATGATGCATGATATTGTATGTATGAGGCCTATATAGAGGCTAGAGACTCCACATGGAGGGATATGAAGAGAAGAATTATTGTATGAACAGGCATATGGCTTGTGGAGTGTTCTCCTTCCCTAAGGAGTGAATGTATGGTGTTATCCTACCATAAGGGTTTTGATAATAAAGAAGAATTTCTATCTATTTTGATCTTGTTATTTATTGGGTATATTTGTATTCTCTTATATTTTTATATCAGATCTATAATATTCTTGGGTTAGATCCACAACAATTGGTATCGGAGCACTTTCTTGGGCAAACCGTGGAGAAATTTTTTATTTTTTATTTTTTAATTTTTGCAGGGATTTTTGGGTGGCGAAATTGCAGATCATATCTGTACGTTTTGGTGCAAGATCTAAAAAATCTAATTGCAGATCTGTATTCCTGGTGAAAAAATAGCTGATTTCAAAAAAAAAAATCGGTTGAATCGGAGTCTGGATGAAGGAGATATCACTGATCTAAAAATCAGTGGGGTTGCAGACAATTTTCAGGGCAGTGATTTTGCGGAGCATATCTAGACATCCTGGTACAAGATCTGCAAAATATAATTGCAGATCTGAATTCTTTGGGAAAAAATACCCAATTTCAAAAAAAAAATCAGTCGAATCGGAGTCCGGATGAGGGAGATATCGCTGATTTAAAATCAGCTCTTTTTGTAGAAATTTTGGTGACGGCGGGAGAGTAGCAGCACAGATCTGAAATTTCAAGTGTCTGGATCAAGATTTATACCACATGGACAGATGCAGAATGATTGTGCCATTTCTAAAAATAGGTTATATTAGCGATTCTGAGCAATATTGACGGAATTGTGACCATTTCAAATTTTCGCCAATATTTTTGTGATGGCGTACCTAGATCGGGCTTTGAAGGACTTGTATAAATTTGATGGCTCTCATCCAGCTAGATGGATAGCGCAAATGGAGCAGTGTTTCAATCGGAATCGCATTTATGATAATGAGACTTAGCTTATGATGGGAAGCATGTACTTGGACTATGAAAGACGACAATGGTGGCAAGAGCATCAACGTTGCAATAAAAGGTTTTGGACTTGGGACATGTTTACAAAAGATATTATGGACCTCTTTGGCCGAAAAACTATTCTTGTTGATAAGCTCACACAGACAGACACTTTGCCTAGCAAAGAGATTATTTTTACAGAAAAGAAGGAAACCATGGAACCTAAAGGGTTATTTTCTACTGATGCTTTCTTATTGCAGGTTCATGGATTGATTCAGAAGGAGAAAATCGTTGTGACTATAAATCCTAGTTGCAAGCAAAATCTTATAAGTGTTAATTTGGCAAAAAGATTGCAAGTTCCAGAAAAACTCATTGAAACTGCACAGGTTGATAATGAGGATGTTCAAGTGTACAAGGATTTGAAGATTTCTATGGATAAATATGTGTTGCATGGTGATTTTTATGCTTCAGAGATGGATAATATGGAGGTTGTTTTGGGATATCCTTGGATGGAATCCGTGGGTACTATCAATATTAATGTGCAGAAGAAATTCCTGAAGCTATGGTATAAAAAGAAGAAAATTACATTACAGGATATTTCCATCCATAAACAGGTAGAGCACATGGAGGCTGAAGCAGAAGGTGTTTAAGGGACTGACATATCAGATGATGAGCCTTTGATGATCGACAATCAAACACAAACAGAGGCTGCAGAAGAAAAGGTTACAGGTGATGATACATCAGAGGAGGGCTCAGTGGTTGAAGTCATATTGAAAAAGAAGACACCACAACAGGCACCACAGCAGGGTGAAGTCAAGCAAAAGCCATCGTGGGTTAAAACTTCAACATATCATCACCCACATCACCCCGCAAGACAACCATCAAGATGGAAACCAAGTAGTCACATGACGGATAGAAAGGAGAGACGATCCACCTACTACACATCAACACAGAAGAGCTGCCATGGTCAAGTTCCATCTCAAGCGAGCGAGGCACCAGCGATATCGAGGGTTCACCTTTCTCTTGGATGGCTAGATGCACGTGCATGGTATCAGTGGACTACTCTTTTGAGTAGATCTTCTTATTTTTGTTCTTCCCATGTTTCGGGGACGAAACATGCTTAGGGGGGTGGAATGTTATATACCTAGGGGGGATAATATGGGGTACCTAGGGAGGTACCCAAGGTAATAATGTAATAATGGGATGGGCCATAGTAATAAATAAGGTGGTTAACCCATGTCATGTAAGGGACCACAAGTAGTTAATAATAATGTAAAGGGCCCACGGTATTAGTTGATGGTATGAGGAAACCATGGTAATGATGCATGGTATTGTATGTATGAGGCCTATATAGAGGCTAGAGACTCCACATGGAGGGATATGAAGAGAAGAATTATTGTATGAACAGGCATATGGCTTGTGGAGTGTTCTCCTTCCTTAAGGAGTGAATGTATGGTGTTATCCTACCATAAGGGTTTTGATAATAAAGAAGAATTTCTATCTATTTTGATCTTGTTATTATTGGGTATATTTGTATTCTCTTATATTTTTATATCAGATCTATAATATTCTTGGGTTAGATCCACAACAACGTCTTTAAACCTAGCAGTTGTCGTTAGCTTCAGAATTAGACAGAGCTAGCATGGATTCGTGCTCCTTGTTATCACAAAACCCAACTCTGATAGGCTCCTGACCAGGAAGACCTTATGTAACTCTTTCAAACCGACTTTTGGTTGAGGCTTAGCCTCCTTAACCTGAGAGGGCTCTCTCACTAGGTTAAAGATTTTGATAAATATTAGATGGCTAACTCTATGAAACGAGTGAGAAATATGAATGGTTGAAATACCAATTAACAAACTTCCATTGGGCTATGGAGTCAAAGTGTGTTTCAGTACAACAGCAAGATCAATTTCACATGAAAGTCAGGGCATAGAGGGTTTTAACATAAAAGGAAAATAGAGATATAATATAAAGAACACAGCCTATAAACACATGAAGGAAGTTAGAGCATCATCAATGAATTCTAAGTAACATGTGTCTATACCATTACAAGTAAGTATATGAAGGAAGCCATGAGGAAAATCAGACATTAAAACCCTTGCTGAATCCTGAGTAGTGAAAGCAACTCTTTGTATTAACCTGAAAACATACAGTCACATACAATAACACAATGTGCTTGTTTCTTTGAAAATTTCCAACCCTTTGTACATTAGATCTTCTTCTATATATAGAGCTCTTTACATAACTGAGATTCCTCCTCCAGCATGAGGGGAATTTGAATTCATCCTACTATGACACCTATTGATACTTAAATTAACTATTAAATGCAAAAGACAGCTAACTAGCAGTCCTAGAGACCTAATACAACTAGGAGTGTAACTCCTTATTATGATTAAACCACCTCAACTAAACATTAAATGCATTATTTAACAGTTGTAATCTCATGAGGTCGAATTTGATGAAGCCTCCCACGTGGTCACCTGACTACTGAATACAAACCCTAGAAATTAGGGAACATGTTTCCTTGTTTTTAGGTTTAGGATCCCTGAAAATGGCACGCTGTACAGAGACTTTATCTCCTCATCCATGACACATTTTTCAAAAATGAAGGAGACTTTTGTATTCAATTATGTATAGAACAAAAACCTCTCTTGGTTTTTTAAAACGCTTCTCCAGCTGTCCAGAATCTCTCCTTGAAAAACACGTGTAAAACAGGAAAAATCCGTTTTCTGAAATTAGGGTCTCAATGAAAGCTTAGTATCTCCCAACTGAAAAAAAAATTATGAAGAAAGTGAGATACGTTATTGTAGTTGGAGAGTTTATGAAGAAAACCTCCCTCAAAATTTCAAAATACGTTTTCCTGTAACCAGAAACTGATCTTGAAAAAGACTGCTAAAACCAGAAGACAAAGCTTGACTTTCAGCAATTTCATAGCGCAAGTTTAACCATAAATTCCTCCTATATCATGTAGAATTTGAAGAAACTGAAAGAGGTTTTTGTATTTCAGAATGTTAGGAAGAAAAGCCTCTTTTATTTTTCAAAATTGAGTTCTCATCTGCTCAGGAAACCTTCTGGAAGTTAACTAGTAAAAGCAGAAAACAAAGTTTTTTAATGCTGAAACAGGGTTTTTCAAGGGTTTCGTAGTGCGCTATGAAAACACTGATTTTGTAGCACAAAACAGGATTTTTACACTGTTTGCACTACGAAAACCTAGATTCGTAGCTAATTTGAAAATTTCTCCAAAATGATATGAGATATGACTTCTAAACACATGGTGAGGTTTCTAGGACATGGAATGAGGCTACCAAACTTTATTTGGAAAAGAGATATGGCCTTAAAAGGCTTCTAACCTTATGACCTACCCCTTAAAGCATGAAATGACCTAGAGACCCTTTAACACCATGACTAGAAGAAGGGTTTGTAAATGAGAATGACACTAATTGTGATGAGATGACTCAAAACTTATAAGACTATGACTAGAAACAAGACAACTTTCCAAAGCTTAGAGACAAAGATTTTAGGGTGATAACAGTGGCTCCACTAGGGATAGTGTGCTCTTGTGGTATACTAAGAACTTGTAGCTCCAGTGCCGCTATGAATCCTCTAGAATAAAACTCTGAACCTCTGCCCAATTTGCTCCTCAAGCCTTTAATGATTTCTAAATGAAGAATTCAAACTGCACCTACTGAAACAGATGCTCAGTCGATCTACCCTGAGCTTATTTGCACATTCCTACCTACCCTATTAGCTGCAATCTCCACTTGTAGCTCAAGGAACATGAAAATTCCAATGAAGCCAATCATCTGATCTGACACTTGAATCTCTTGACTGTGCTTGAAGAAAAAATAAACCAGATACTGAAATAACCAAGGCAGCATGAGGTGTAATTGTTCTTCAAGATGAACATATAACTGGAAGCCTGAACAGTAAATCTTTTCCATGTAGTCAGCTATAGGGTCAAAAAACACATGGTTAGTATGATGATTCTCATAACATTCTATATCTTCAAACAACTGATCCTCAACCACACAAAATTTATTTGATATGCTATCCAACTGTTGTTCTGAATGATTCCCTCAAACAATGTAATTTTCTTCATTATAAAGATAATTCTTTGATGTAAGATGCTGCAAGGAATTACAAAAATGAACAACCTTTTCTTCTGCCTGAGGGTTATAGAAAATTTCTTCTAGTATTTCTTCTTGGTTTTTGTAATCATTTTCATCTTGATAATGGTCCGAAGACTGACAAGTTTGCTGCATCTCTACATCAATCTCAGAGGATGTAATATGGTTTTCATAAGTAAACCCTTGCTGATCTTCATGCTGCATTTCATGGGATGTTATACTTTCTTATTGGTGTTGAAATGTATTGTTATGAAGAGCCTCTAAAATTTCTTCATCCATAAATTCATCATCATCATAACAATCCTCCAAATATTGAATAAAACTTGTAGAATGTTTACAACAATTTTTGACCAGCAACAAGGAAGGATGGCATTCTTTATACATCTCATAGAATACATCATGGAAATCAACAAGAGAATATAATGAACCATTTTCCAAGATTTTATATCAAGACCGTGCTTTTCCTTCTAAAGTGGTCATAAACATCTTCATGAGACAATCTTCAGGGAACTGAACCTTAAGACTGCGTACATGCATATGGAACCTAACTAAATGAAGAGTAGCATTGTCTTTCTTTTCATCTTTGAACATTGGAAGATCATCTAACCAATCAACCTTTGGCATAGGATTTGAAAAACTAGGGATATGAGACCGATTCATAGGGGCATACCTGGCATTCATTATTGCAATGGAACTCATCTTGAAACTTCATCAAGCTACTGATCTTCTAGCAATGGAGTCACCTTCCAATTTGTTATTCGATGTGTGGAGTCACCAAGGTAGTTTTTGCAGCCTCAAAAAGATGTCTGAGCTCTTGCTACCTTCAGAAGTTCAACTTCTTAATTTCAGGAATGAATAGAATTCGGCTCCCGGTAGACGCACTAAAATGTTATCACAAAACCCAACTCTAATAGGCTGCTGACCAGGAAGACGTTGTGTAACTCTTTCAAACCAACTTTTGGCTGAGGCTTAGCCTCCTTAACCTGAGAGGGCTCTCTCACTAGGTTAAAGATTTTGATAAAGATTAGATGGCTAACTATATGAAACGAGTGAGAAATATGAATGGTTGAAATACCAATTAGCAAACTTCCATTGGGCTATGGAGTCAAAGTGTGTTTCAGTACAACAGCAAGATCAATTTCACATGGAAGTCAGGGCATAGAGGGTTTTAACATAAAAGCAAAATAGAGATATAATATAAAGAACACAACCTATAAACACATGAAGGAAGTTAGAGCATCATCAATGAATTCTAAGTAACATGTGTCTATGCCACTGCAAGTAAGTATATGAAGGAAGCCATGAGGAAAATCAGACATTAAAACCCTTGCTGAATCCTGAGTAGTGAAAGCAGTGCTTTGTATTAACCTGAAAACATATAGTCACATACAATAACACAATGTGCTTGTTTCTTTGAAAAATTCCAACCCTTTGTACATTAGATCTTCTTCTATATATAGAGCTCTTTACATAACTGAGATTCCTCCTCCAGCATGAGGGGAATTCGAATTCATCCTACTATGACACCTATTGATACTTAAAACTAACTATTAAATGCAAAAGACAACTAACTAGAAATCCTAGAGACATAATACAACTAAGAGTGTAACTCCTTATTATGATTAAACCACCAACTAAACATTAAATGCATTCTTTGACAGCTACAATCTCATGAGGTCTAATTTGATGAATCCTCCCACGTGGCAACCTGACTGCTGAAGACAAACCCTAGAAATTAGGGAACATGTTTCCTTGTTTTTAGGTTTAGGATCCCTGAAAATGGCATGTGGTACAGAGCCTTTATCTCCTCATCCATGAAACATTTTTCAAAATTGAAGGATGTTTTTGTATTTCATGATGTCTAGAACAAAAACCTCTCTTTTTTTTTAAAACACTTCTCCAGCTGTCCAGAATCTGTCCTTGAAAAACACGTGTAAAATAGGAAAAATCCGTTTCCTGAAATTAGGGTCTCAATGAAAGCTTAGTATCTCCCAACTGAAAAAACTTATGAAGAAAGTGAGATAGGTTATTGAAGTTGGATAGTTGATGAAGAAAAACCTCCCTCCAAATTCGAAAATACGTTTTCCTATAACCAGAAAATGATCTTGAAAAAGACTGCTAAAACCAGAAGACAAAGCTTAACTTTCAGCAGTTTCATAGTGAAAGCTTAACCATAAATTCCTCTCATATCAGGTAGAATTTGAAGAAACTGAAAGAGGCTTTTGTATTTCAGCATGTTAGGAAGAAAAGTCTCTTTCATTTTTTAAAAGTTAGTTCTCATCTGCTCAGGAAACCTTCTGGAAGTTAACTAGTAAAAACAGAAAACTGAGTTTTTTATGCTGAAATAGGCTTTTTCAGGGGTTTCTTAGCGCGCTACAAAAACACTGATTTCGTAGCGTAAAATAGGATTTTTACACTGTTTGTGCTACGAAAACATGGATTCGTAGCTAATTTGAAAATTTCTCCAAAATGATGTGAGATATGACTTCTAAACACATGGTGAGGTTTCTAGGACATGGAATGAGGCTACCAAACTTTATTTGGAAAAGAGATATGGCCTTAAAAGGCTTCTAACTTTATGACCTAACCCTTAAAGCATGAAATGACCTAGAGACCCTTTAAAACCATGACTAGAAGAAGGGTTTCTAAATGAGAATGACACTAATTGTGATGAGATGACTCAAAACTTATAAGACTATGACTAGAAACAAGGCAACTTTCCAAAGCTTAGAGACAAAGATTTTAGGGTGATAACACTCCCCATACCATTGAGTATATAATGGGAGACCCCACTAGGATGCCATCCTTTTATCCTTAGGAAGCTGAGTCTATAGCCTTGTGAACGTGATACACCGAACATAGCATTTGGGGAGATTGCCTGCTCGTACTTCTTGGTTTGCCAAGAGGTATTCTGTAGTTCACGATTGCCTGTTAATCCTATTTACCTAGATCATCAAGAGTAGTCATTTGATCTTTTTGACTCATTAAACTTAAAATATCATTCGAGCACTTTTCCTTTCGAGCTCGTTTCCAATCGAAAGAGATAGATTCATCTTTGTTTCTTTATCAACTCTTTAAAAATGGAAGAACATCAGTCTTTTATGCGTCTTAATAATTGATTGCCCATGATCTAAAACATCGTGTTAGTCTTTTTGACCAAATCGTGAGCTCCCTTTAAAGGACATTTTAAAGCCTTGAATTTATTTATTCTGTCGACTAAGACAAGGTCATCATGGCTAAATCATCTGGTTCACATAATTCCTCTTCCTCTCCTCTGTCTGAAATATTGTCTGAGGAGTTGTTTCTTGAGTTATCAGAGTCACTTGAGGACCAAAATGTTGAACTCGCAATTGTTTTGAGTGTTCAACCTTTGTCATCTCATCCTCTGCCTACCTTCGATTCAAGGTCATCTACTGATATTGGCCCAGAATCTCTTGATAACCCCATTCAAACTCTAGAGAACTCACTGACCACTGACGGTAAGCTTGGACTAGTTATCTATCCTCTGAACCCTCTGTTTGATGCTATTGAGATATCACCACAACGTCCTTACAGTCTGTACGACCAACCGGGTGTTTCTTTGGAACTATTCCCCAGTACACATTAGGCCATTCTTCATCATTTATTTTCAAACATGGAACCTGAAGGTGATGTTCTAGTCACTTCTCCGGATGAGTCCAAAGTTTCTACTCCACACACTGTTGAGGGTGAAGAATTGCAATTGCAGTTTCCTCCTGAGGGTTTCCCTTATTTGGAAAGTATTCCCACCAGCCTGCCACTCAGCTATGTGTCTTTGGGACACTTAGTTTTAAGCACACCTAGTGCCTCATCACTCTACCATAATCCTATTTGGGCATCAGGTGTCAGGCCTACGTCAGGTCCGTTTGTCACGAACACAACTTCCCAACTAGTTGTTACTTCAGTCTCGGTCCAACCCACCATCACAAATACTCTTGTATCATTGATCCTAGTTACATGTCAGTGACAACTGGTGGTTTCAAAGATTGTCTCTGCTAGTTCTTATGTCCCATTAGTCAGTGGCCAGATTGTGCCATTGCCTAGGGGCAGAACTTGAATGTCTCTATGGTGTTAGGTGCCACTAATGTGAGTGGCTCACAAGCTCACATGCTTGGTATAAACCAACCCTCTTTTGGTATTGTTTATAACCCTCCTTGCCCTACTGGATCAAGCTATGTCTAGTACCAATAGGTTCAGAATCCTGGTGGTCTGTTTAGATTGAGCAATGTTCAATATCAGTAGCCATATGGGGCTCAGGTCCAATACCAAAATCCTTATGTTCCATATGGTTCTCAAGGATTGGTTGATCAACCTTACACCCTCTAATCTGGGTAGTACATCCAGCCTAGCTATGGCTAGATTTAGTTCGGTAATTTCCCAGGCACTGTTCAAGTACCCTTGCAACAATAAGGATAACCTTTACAACAACCAGGGTAGCCTTTTTTACCGCAAAGAAAACCTTTGTTGCAGTAAGGGTTTTCTGCACAAGAACAAGGGCATATTTTCCCACAGCAAGGTCACCTACAATAACCGTAAGCTCAATCCTTCCAACAGTTGTAGCAGGCCATGCAACAACAGATGTAATATGCTTTGCATACCTCTCAACCCATACCCTCACAAGGCCAACTTTTGCAAACCCAAGGACAAATTTTGCAACCGCAAGGTCAGCCTTTGCAATAGCGAAACCAACCAGGGTAGCAACAACCCTTGTATACATATCAACAAGGTCAACCCTTGCAGGGACAGGGTCAAGGTCAAATCCTGCAGCAGTAGGCGCATAATCCTCTTGTCCTAGGTCAACATGTTCAGAATCCTATCGGCCAGGGGTACTAGGTACAAAACCCCTACATCCAAGGGAAACAAGTGTATCAACCTTATGCCTAAGGACTGAAGGTCCATAACCCTCTTGTTTAGGGACAACAGGCTCGACAACCCTATGTTCCAAGACAACAGGTCCCATATCCATATGTCCAAGGTCAACAGGCTCAACAACCTTTTAACCCATATGTTTCCTATCAGCAACCTATGCCTGGATAGTTTCAAGGTATTCAAGGTCAGAATCCTCCCTTTGGTCAAGGTAATCCACAATGGGGGCAACCTCAGATGCCATATGGCCAAAATCCCCCACTATGGGGCCAAAATCCTTACCAGTAGGGATGGGCTCCTCCCTATGGGCCCTCTTATCGACCTCCCATGTCTTTTAACACTCAATTACCTTTCTTGGCTACACTTGAGTTGCAAGATATATCGCGCCTTACAAATGATCTGATCCTTCATTCACCGTACTGGACTTCGATGTCGTCCAAGATACCAAGTGATTGCCCAAAGTTTAATGGAAAAGCTAAAGAAGATCCTCAGGCCCATGTGATGACATATCACCTCTAGTGCTTGTTGAACTCATACATGGACGATTCCATTTGTCTTCGTCTTTTCTAACGGACCATCACGAGTGCTGTAGCGAAATGGTACATCGATCTACCTCGAAGTAATTTCCATGACTTCAATTAGTTAGCCATGGCTTTCCTCATGCATTTTCAACTGCTGGTTCGATATGAAACTGGCGTCTATTTTCTCACATTGCTTAAGCAAGACATTGCAACACACATCTCTGATCATATCTATGAATGGAGATGTAGACGTCACTTGATCAAGTTTGAAATAGTTGATTAGTTTCTCAATGAATGGTTTACCAAATCATTCGTAGCCCAAATTGCTCGTGATATAGCTATGGGTGGATGCGTCACTGAAGAGCAAGCCATTGCCTGTGCCCAGTACTTGGATCTGGTATACTCTTAGTCTAGCACCTTATACGCATTGTTACCCAATGCTCCGCGACCATCGTCTAATCCTGCAACGTCAAAGTCACTAGTTTTTCCTCCCGTTGATGGAGTTATTGGTTCAGTATCCCAGACCCCTGCTAAAACTTCTTCCAAATAGAAGTCAGTCTCGAATTCTGCTCCTAATAGTTCATCTCAAAATCCATCAGGCCCTGGTAAACCCTTAGAGGTCCACGTTGTCCAATGTATCGCAGCGGACAAATCCTTGAAAGGGAAAAAGAAAAGCAAAGGAAAAGCTAATGTTGATGCCTT
Source organism: Pinus tabuliformis (assembly GCA_031772625.1). Taxonomy (NCBI): domain Eukaryota; kingdom Viridiplantae; phylum Streptophyta; class Pinopsida; order Pinales; family Pinaceae; genus Pinus; species Pinus tabuliformis. Next base: position 367,084,396 of record CM062816.1, read on the forward strand.
GAAACAGGGTCCTCCCAAATCATGTGCTGGCGAATCATCACAACAAAAACCTAAGTATCTCTGCCTCATTTGTCAGGAGGATCACTATACTAAGGATTGTCCACAATGATCTGAAGTTAGTCACCTGCTCAAAGGGACCCCTGTTGTCCTTAAAGAGACATTTCCATCTCAGCAGACTAAATGGTAGACCAAACTTGATCTACTTCCTTTGGATCTCAAGTGTTCATGATGAGCACGCCCATTAATGTGGCTACCTGATCAAAAGATTATCAAACTCCAGCTCCAGTAGCTGGGAAAGAAAAAGAAGTTGAACCTTCTTCTTCTACCCTAAGTTCTGTCCCTCTGCAAATTGAGTGCCCTAACCCTAATTCCGCTATGCGGCCACCCTCTCGAGGTGTGCTGTGGAAATCCTCGTATAATCCCAATGCCCGAGCCACACAACACTACAATATTGTTGAAGATTTGGCTCAGGCACCGTCAACCATGTTAGCTCTCGAGGTACTCCAAATCTGCCCATCACAGTGGAAATCTTTGCTGTCAGCTGTCGAGGGCATTGATCCCACCGATTCTCATTTGATCTGTTTCGATATGGAGAACCATGTTTCATAGCTCCCTCATTAGATTGTCTTCGTTATTCAGGTAATCATTAATGAGAAGACCATCCATTGCACTATCATCGATGAATGTGCTTCCACTTGCATCATGTCGACTGCATGTTGGAAGGCTATTGGTTCCCCTGCACTGAACCAGTCTTCGAACACTTTGGAAGCTTTTGACAGGCGCTACTCACAACCCTTCAGTATCTTACCTAACCTTTCCATCACCCTAGAAAGAAAGACAGTGAAAATCAAAGTAGAGATTATTGACGCCAATCTCAATCATAATCTTCTACTCGACTGAAGTTGGACTCATGCCATGCATGCCGTAGCCTCCTCTTTGTTTCGCGTGATCCATTTTCCCCATCAAGGGAAGATTGTCACCGTCGATTAGCTGTCTTTATTTGCATCTTCCTCCTTGGATGGCAATGTTCTGTACGTCAAGCGCTCTAGTGCTCCCTATGAGAGTGTGGGGGCAGGTCTCTTCAAATATTCTGCCTTAATTGGAAATTTTCCACTCCCACCTCCTCATGTTGCCTTTGTCAATATGGTCTCGGTAAAATATGATCCTTGGGTCATACCTGCACCAGATCTTGTTGATGCTTGGGGTGAGGTCATGCCGTTTAGTCTCGCAGAAGTCAATTACGTGGAAATTGTTTCGTCTTCGAACTCTACATCCTCTGATTCTCATATGTTGAAGGCCTCTCTCGATATGTACTCTCAATCCCCCTAGCTTGGCACTTTGGAATCATTTGATCCCTTTAGCCGAGACCTTCCTCATTGATGAAGGTATCATGGAAATCATGTCTCTCGAGGAACCACCATGGATCGATATTCATCGTCGCTCCTCATTCCTGCCTTGCCCGATGATCATGTCTACTACTTTCAAAGAGTCCTCTTCTCCATTGTTTATTGATGTGTCAGTTTATCCTGACATTATCGAGATATTTCAACTAAGGGCACCTTTATCCCTCCATGGATTTAGGGTTTTTCACCCTCCCCGAGTTTTCACCAATTCGCCTCTGACTCGTAACCCTCACTCGCCCAGGGGCCATGGGGGAAAAACCTTACATGAGTTCTACATCATTATTTGGCCAAGTCAATGCTTACTCGTCATGGCAATAGTAAAACTCCGCCATCTTCCTGAGTTGATTGCTTACCCAAGTCCCAGCATGGACTCCCTCAAAAATTACTATGCTTAGGTCATCTTGCATGGATAATTATGTACATTATAGTGTGATTCATTTTTGTATAGCATGGTTTTGTGTGATAGTTTTCAAACAAATTTCCTATTTAATATGATTTTCTTACTTTGCAGATGTCTGCAACTCCTCATGTTGGTTTCATCGATGGTGCTTGCCGTAGTACCCAGAACTTATCATTCGTGACATGGGCTACCTATGACCCTAACGGTGAGTTGATTGACCTTCAAGGTATTTTCTTGGGTCGTACAACCAACAACATTGTTGAATACAGTGCGGTCATCAAACTATTGTCAGAAGCCATCGCTTTGGGCATCAGAGAATTGGTTGTCAACCTGGATTCGCAACTTGTTGTCCTTCAACTCAAAGGGCAATATTCCATTAGGAACTCTTAAATATTATGAATGTATCTCTGTATCCTTCTATTAGAAAGACATTTTGATTATATTACATATCATCATATTCCTAGACGCATGAATACATTGACATATGCATTAGCTAATTACGTGTTGGATAGACATTTACGAAACATGTAAAAGATAAGACAAACCATTTGTACCATAATAGATGGGAAAATACAACATATATACATACATACATACATACATACATACATACATACATACATACATACATACATACATACATACATACATACATACATACATATATATATATATATATATATATATATATATATATATCTGTGTGTGTGTGTGTGAATGTTTGATACATCAGAATCCCAAAAAATAATATGTGTGTTTATAATAACATCAGTGGCTCGCAGGCCTCATACATCTGTGGCACGTAGGCCTCAAAAAATATGTAAGTGCTGGACCTAGGAACTACTCAGCATGGTGGTCATGGTAGCATGAGACAACTTGTGCAACCTGACTCAGTAGTCGGCAGATTCGATCTGAGAATCCCACTATGTGCCTTTGGTACCGCCGGGGCATGTCTCCTATCCGAGCATACTCCAAGATACCATGAGTCAACCCCTCGGGGTTCCTCGCAATCTCCTCCATGTTATCACTCCATTCCTGATAAGGGGCAACAAAATCAATAGGATGGGGAACATGCTTGGCTATCAGGGACATCTTGGCTAGTTGCTTTGGTCCAACATTTGCATAAACAATAGAAATGTTATAAGCATGCATATACCAAAAACAATTTAAAAAACATCAAAATCAAAAAGTTTTGATTTTTTACCTTCGTCATCAAAGTCCTCTCCATCTGGTAAGGGCATATTTGGATCTCCATGGAAATTAGTGTTGCTGTACGGCTAGTTCTCCACAATGATCTTCTATCATCGTAGCCATGAGAAGAAAGTCGATCGGTATGACATATGCTGACCCCCAATAATCCTGGGCATCAAACGACTCTAGCGGGCCATCCGCAGATTGTGTGGTGCAGGAGGATCAACCTCAGTCAACTAATACTGGAAGAGTGGCACTCGTTCTAGGAATAAGGTCACAAGTACTGATTCGAAGCCAAATTGCTTCAGGTTCCCTCCCTTGGCCTTGGACAACTGGTGCTTGATGTTCATCTTCATGGCCTCTGCCCAGTTGAAGATCATAGGAGATGTGCAGTCAATATCATAAAGGAACTTCGACTTGTTAGTCTCATGTTCTACCTGGGACCATCCCACTCTGTTGATAGTCAATAGAAGCACCCTCAGTGTCATATCCCACACACTGGAAATATCTATCTTCCCACTCTTGGATTTTAGGGCCTCAGGACAATGTTCAACAAGCAGGGAAGATATGTTTGACCCGATTGGACATGACCCATACAAGTTCACTGACTCACCTCTACAAGACAGTCCAATGATGAAGTAGATATTTGAAGTTTTCAACTCTAGCTCCTAGTCCCCAATGACAAAAATCTCGTAATTGATATCCCAAAGGCTTATAAAGTATCGAAGCAACTCGGGTTGGGAATGATTCCCTGGTGTAAGGAAAATTTGAGGAGCCTGCAAGCCCTCAAAGCCTCCAGTCAATTTGGATTATTCAATGCCTGGGTGTCAACATCTTCATGTTCCCTTTCCTTCCAATCCACCATTTTCGGCAATTCTTTCTTGCAAAAGCCATTTATTTGAGTCAATCATCGATTTTGGCACATAACATTCAAGTTTTAACAATCAATTCTTGAGAAAAAATTGTTTTTCCCTATCCACGGCGCTAGCGTACCTGTTTTAGAAATAGTTGCATCAGTCGGCATGGATGGTTATGCAAATCACCCTCGGCTGACGCAATCCCGTGCCCAGAAATTACGCCAACACCCTCAATCGACGCGATCCTGTGCCCAAAAATTGCGTCGACCGAGGGCGAAATTTTTTCTCAAAAACCTCTCTAAAAATCTTTAAAAATGGCTAAAAATGGAAATGAATAGCATGAAAATGGAGCTCAGGGCTTCGGCTGTTACCTAGAATTGACGGCTCGTCGATTGACCTCCCTGATATCCCATAATCTACTCTAGAAAAGCTAGGAAAAAAGTGGGTAAAAAGTCTTCACTGCAAAGGTAAAATGGTAAATGGTAAAAATATATTAAATTTTCCCCTTTTTATTCATTTTTTCATGAAAGTATCAGGTTTTGTAAATATTTTTAACCTATTTTACCTTAAGGACTCGATAATACACTTTGCCTTACTTGTGCAGCAACAGGTGATGGATGTTCGGCGATGACGATGAGTCACATTTTAGCTCTTTTCTTGACTCGTTAAACTCATATGAAAATATTGCCGAGTATTTTTCCCTTTTTGACTCGTTAAAGAGAATAAAAATGGGGGGTCCACTTTCAGCTCTTTTCTGACCCTTTAAAAGTGGAAAGATGACCAAGCCCTTGTCATTTCGAACTCATTAACAGATGCGAAACATTGTGCACCCAGTATAAGTTATCCCTTTTTCGGGATGGGATGAACTGTTTATGAAAAAGGTAATCCTTGACTGAAATGGTCAAGCGGTTCTCTCAAGTATTGTTTTCTACCTTTTCAAGCTCAGGAGACAAAAATGTACGAAAAGGGCCATATGGAGTTTTCTTTTACGTGTCTTTTTCAAACTCTCTAAACATGAAAAAGATACCGAGTTAGACCTTTCTCGGACTTGTTAAACTATTAAACGACATCGGATTCGTCACCATGACGAACACGAGCTTCTCCTTCCTAGGGCTCGTTAAAATTACTAGGTCAGGTTCGTCCAAAGGATGAACTTACAGTGCAAGCATATGATATCCCCTTTAAGCTTGCGATTAAAAAATAATTGGGGCACTTGCCAGAAATGGTGGGGGGAAATTTGGAAATCTATCGAGTCGTGTCAGCAGCTTACTCTTGAACATGACACTTTTTGCTTCGTGTCAGGTTGGGACATCCTCCTTTGTCTCATTGACCTTCCTGGCTTTTGGTGAGCACCAGTATTGTAGCAAGAATGCTGCAACTCTTGGGCTACCAACTTTACTTTTATCAACCCAGTAGTTCGTAACAAACTTGGAAGCATCGGTGCTATATGCACAAGTACTAGTTCTCACTGCAGGTTGTCACTTGGTCAGCCAGTGCAAGATCACTAGGAGCTCAAGCCAGCTTCTATAGACTTCAGAAGAAGCTCTAGGTGTGATGACAGGGAAGGAATATTACTCTACAGATGCTATTCTAACTGCAGGAAGGAGAAAGACTAGAATGTGAAGCAAAACCTAATAAACCCTAATTAACAAGCTAATTCTACTTTTGCCAAAAACACTATGAAAACCATGAAATAAATGCCATTACCTACTCAAGGAAGTAAAAAACATCTAACCATGCTATTTTTGGAAGTAAATAAGAAAAAAACATATTTTTGGATTTTTATGTGTTTTCATGTGAATTTAACATGCATCTAATTTATTGTGTGTGAGTGTGGCAGTGAACAGGTGGTGCTAGAGGGTGGTTTTGGAGCTTGGGAAGATGTAGGATGGTGTGTATGGGTACTAGGAGGTCTTAGGTGGCCTTCTAGAGGCTTTTCCCACACTCGTCCTTCAAAAGAAAGCCTACAGGAAAAACTACAGGAGGACACAGGAAAACTACAGGAGGAAAATAGGGAAACTACAAGAGGCCTAGAGGAGCAGGCCGAGAGAAATTTTCACTGTTTTGAGGGTGTGAGAGTGGGTGGAAAAGGTGGATGAAGGGTAGAATGAGGTGTTAGATTTCCGAAGGTCTACCATGAATCCCCAGGAGAGAAAAATATGATTGGGTTTGCTCAAGGAAAGAGGAAGAATTTCTATGAAAAGTAAAGGAAACTAGGGCAAAATTGAGGTGAGGTTTGGGAGACCTATAGGGCATAGATTAGATGAAGGGTGTGATTGCTGGAAAGCTGGAATATTGTTGGAAGAAATTTTCTACATAGAAACTGACAGTCAACCAAGAAAATCAAGCAATCCAATGAAATGAGTGCATTCTAAAAAACAAAGTTTTGCATTAAAATGGCCTAAACTATGATGCATAGAAGGAAATGCTGGGAAATGTTATAAGCAAGGAAAGCATGAAAAAAGACTGTTGCAAATTAGGAATTGAACATGAAAAAGGAGATCTAAAGCAAAGAAAAATTGGACTATCAATCTATTAAAGAGCTGCAAACACTAGAAGTCCTAGGAATGAGGAAAATCTGTTTTTGGGGCAGAGAGAGAGTCTTTGCCTTAAATCATGGTCCCAGAGGGAGGAAGAGAGGCCAAGGCACTATTGATAGCCTTTTGAATCTTCTCTGATCACTTCTTAACCTGCTAAAGAAAACACAAATGGAATCAAGCTACTAAATCATTAAAAGCAACCTATTCTTAACCATGAGAGAAATACATCTAACAGTAAACTAATCTACAAACTGAAGTAAAGCATACAAATACAAGTAAAGAGAAGCTTGGTTGCTTGGATTGGGCTATAAACCAAGAGTTTCAGCCCTCTGAGGTAACTCAGTGCTAGCTCAAAAAGGATTCCATCTTCATTATAAAAAAATAGAAAGATTACATAAAACTGTCATACAATAGTAAGCTCGAAATTTGAGCAGAGTTTTCCCAAGCAAAAAAAGAGTCCTGTAATGAGGCCCTAGGCCTCTCTACTTATACAACCGAAGCTACCAATGACTTCCTTATCATGGAGGCTTGGCCCCCAAAATTTGAGATTACTATCAATCATCTTTCACTTTCTCAGTTGCCTTCTAGTGCATGATTCGGCTGCTTGTACTCCGAGCTGAATGAATGGGAATTCGAAGTGAGGAGAAATAAATGAGGGGGATTCCCTCCTATAATTCATCTCCTCTGTCTACTTCAAGTTATTTCGGTAGTTTGGCCACTAGATACTTGACTTTGACCTCAAAATCCCTCAATAATCTGCATTAAATACATGTTAGACCACATGGCATAATAACTAACTCAACTCACCCTATAAGCATAAATATAACCAGAAAATAATACAGTAAGCTAAGAGAATGGTTGATTTGACTAGGTTAGGAGGTAAAATGAGCCCATATAATTACCCATTTATGAGGCTCATCATCACGCCCCTACTGAATGTGTTGCTCATCCTCTGAGCAACCTAGTCAAGCTCTTCATCTTTCATGGCCCTGGTGGCCTCCCTAGCATCCCAGGCTTCTGATGTGGTCTGCTCATGTTCTCCATAAAATCCTACCTTTTTGTCTATGTCCTTCCACTCCTCCTTCTCTTCTTCTTCTTTTTTTCCTTCCAGCATGCCTAATATGAGTGGAGGACTCAGTTTGAGGCCAATCCAGTTGACCTTCTGCATTTTCATGGAGTGTTTGTACATTGCCACTCTTTCAATGCCTCCTTCAAATTCAGGGGGGAATGGTATTCTATGATCTGCAAACTATGGGGTAAGGTGTTCCATCTTCTCATACATGCATGCAAATATTCATCCCCAAGTAGCCTAAGCATATCTTCAAAGTGTGCAATGGCTTGTTCCTAATTGGCTAGATATTTAGGGGCAATCTAAGGGTCTTTGGGAAGTAGGTTGTGTGTGTTGATGAGTGCCATAGGATCTGATGGCTCAGCTCTTATCATCAATGGTTCATTCTACTCTTTTATTAACAGTCTTTTCATTTTTGTTGCCCTCAATTCTTCATGGTTCATCCATGATGCCATGGCCATTAATTATAGATCCCCTAGCTTGGCATTGGGATCCCACACATTCAGGTCTATGAGGGCCATGTTGTGTAGATAGAACTCTACCATCTTTGCTTTGTCCTCAGAGGTGCTTTGGTCACACAAATCCATGAACTTCCTATAGTCTTGGAAAGGAATTATGCCTCTTTGTGCCAAAGTTTTTATTTGGAATTGAAGCCACTGATCCTTCAGGTAGAGGACATAAGGTTTGGCTGGTGTTTTGAATTGTAATGCTTCCATGGATAAGCTGGCCATGTATGCCAAATTAGTCTCTTTCTCCTGTAGCTGCCTCCTTAGTATTTCATTCTCTTTCTCAAGGTGGCTTCTTGTAATGGCTTTTCTGTCTCTGAGAGCACTCAATTCCCTGCCCATTTCCCTGAGTTTGTCTTCCATGTGGCCAATATCCTCAACTCCTTTGGACTTGGCTATCTGCATCCACCTATGCATTCTCACTCTCTCTTTTTCCAATTTGCAGAATAATGGAAGTGCAAATTCCTGTGGGATAATTTTTCCTCCCTCAAGTAGTCTATAATAGGAGTCAAGATTAGGCTAGGGGTCAGGTTCTTGTAGCTCTTGTGCTTCCTCTTTCACCTTTGGTTGTCCTCCTATCTTTTCTTCAAGTTTTTTCTGTTATTTTTCCTCCCTCAAGTAGTCTGTAATAGGAGTCAAGATTAGGCTGGGGGTCAGTTTCATGTAGCTTTTGTGCTTCCTCTTTCACCTTTGGTTGCCCTCCTATCTTTTCTTCAGGTTTTTTTGTCTCCTATAGTTTGGACAGTGTCTCCTGTAGTACTGTTTTAGCCTCCTGCAGGTCTGGTTTGGGGTCCTATAGGATTTCCTTTCCCTTCCATGTCAAAGATCTTGTAGTCCTCCTTTCATAGGTTATGGGTGTCTTGGAAGGAGATTCTTTCACCTGGGAAGATGGTGAATATTCAATGTCAATGGGAGTCTTTGATGAGGGCTGAGGATACCTGTTTTAATTCTAGTACTCTTCCTCGCCCTGAAATACATAGAGGTTTTTCTTTTCCTCTTCTACTTCTATTTGACTGGGGTACCGAGGGCAATGAGGGCAGTTGCTTCTTCTCTTTCCAAAGTTTCAAGGGACTCTTCTCCTTGCTCTGCCCTCTCTACCTCCTTTTCTCCCTCTTCTGTCTCTTTTTCCTCCTCCTACTCTGTCTCTTCAACTCTCCCCTCCTATATTTCTTTTCTTTCCTCCTTCCTCTCTTGCTCTGTTGTGTCACCACTAGCTTCATCTTCTCCTCCTTGCTGTTCTCCCTCCTCACTGATAGCAAGACTGACATCATAGGTTAATGCCTTGATGTAATCCTCAGTTTTCATGTTCCTGAAAATTTCCCATGCTATAGGGATTGTAAGGGTATGGAGGGCTTCTTCTACTAGGATCTTGATTAGGCCATGGTGAGCCATCTATTGAGAATTTCCTTCTTATACCTTGGTGCTGGAGTAAATGAGGGATTGAAAGAGAAAGTAAGGGATATTGAGCTTTTTATGTGCTTAGGTATCCATTCCATATCTCAATTCTTCGAGGATTCTGAAATGATATCCATAAACAATGTTGTGCCTCCCCTCACAAGAAATTTATTTGATTAATTGGTAGCTAACCTCATCCTTGGGATATGGTACACTAGCCCTCCTAATTCCATTTTTGTCCTCAGCAGGGGTTTCATTAGCTTGGAAAAATTTCTTCTTGGCAGCCTGGTCAATTGTTTTCTCATCTTTACTCCAATGCATCCCAAGAGGAAAGGTAGTGACCCTACTGATGAATTTAGGGGTTATTTCAATGGAGAAGCCCCTAATGGTTACAATAGAATGAGTTCTTGTGTGAGGGACTAGAGAGAGAGCAAATTCCTAGGCAATTTCATCATCAAACCCTCTAAACTTCTCCAAAAAGTTCATCTAGTTTTCCCTTGTAAAAATTTCCACCACTTGAGGATGTGCATTGAGTCTAGTGGAGTTAGTGGGCTCTTTTCTCATAAACCCCCTGTCATACTACCTATACATATTTTGAAAAGCCAGATATGGAGGTGGAGACAAAGAATTTGAGTGAAAATAGAAAAACAGAGGGGACTGTGTTTTTTTTTTTAAAACAGATTTTTTTGTTTTTTTGATGTATATCTACCCTCTTAAAGATTGATTTTATCTTCAATTTGAGACCCACTCTTTCAAATTTTGATATTCAACAGAGGGCATTCATGAACCCTACCTTTCTGACTAAAATTCGTGCCAAAAATCCTATTTCTTCCCTTCAAAATGACTCATTGCCCCTCCTGTAGAAGCCCGTTGTCCCTCCTATAGATTTCCTATGGGTGCTCTTGTAGAAAATCTGTAGGGCTCCTGTAGAAGATGCCGAGAGCAAAAATATGGAGGAAATTGATGAAGTATGGTGGATACGAGGCTGTGGAGGCATGAGAAGACTGTGGTGTGGCTGAGTTACGAGGAGACACTGAAGAAAAGGTGGTGAGAATGCATGGGTAGGAGTGCTCAATACCTTTTATGGCTGTTTTCAGTTGAGTGGTGAGTTGGCAAGGTGTACATTGCCCAAATTAGGACCATTGGTCCCCACCTATGTGGTCATCATGACCCTCCCTCGTAATCATCTCCTCATTATGGCATCGGAGTTAACTCTTCCTCCCACTACCTATCCTTCGCATCTTTTGCTTGATTTAACTGTGCGCATGTGTGGGTGATATCTTGGTTAAGTGGAGTCAACTCAATGAAGGTGGCCAAGTTAACTGGCCACCTTTCACTCTTTCGATTACAACCATCTTGTTGCCTTCATATGATTTTTAATTACACAAATATAGATAGAGGAGTGACTTAGCTACTTATCTGTGATCCAAGTGTATTTTTTTCCATCCACTATGAGGTGTTGTGGCTTTCTCGGCTGCATGCCTTCATTTCCTTCATGCATGCTGTCTCTACTTGTTGATGTGTTGTTGTGTGTTTTTGCAGGTTCCTCTTCTACTAGAGCTGAGCTACATGTGCCTTTAAACCTTCAGATGTGCTGTCCCTTGCTACTGGTGCTGGACTTCTATGGGATCGGTCGCTACAGGAATTCCTACAGGAGCTCCTGTAGCTTCTTCTCCCCTTGAAACTTTAGCTATTTCCCTGTGCTTGGAGCTTGAGAATGATTCTAGAGGTGGAGATGAATGATGGAGGAGTAGTAGGTAAGTTTCAGGTAAAGTTAATGGTGCCTTCTCCTATTTTTTTTTTCAAAACTGAAAAACTATTTTTCTGTGTTTTTTCTTGGAATGGAAAAAAAAAAATAATGATGCTTGGAGTGTGATGCAGGCTTGGAAATGATGGCAAGGAGGTTTGAAGATGGCAAGAGAGATTATAGGTTCCTCATGAAGCTTTTCTTGTCCCTAAAACTGCCTTCTGTAGACACTTTTGGCTCTCTGTGATTCCTACAGAAGCCTCCTATAGAATACACAGAGCCTTCTGTAGAAAAAATAGTTTTGGAAGAAGAGGTACAGTGGAGTGAAAGAAATGCAAAAAATGATGGAGGAAGGTGTGGAGAAGAGGAGATGGATGTTGGTATGACTGTCAGGGTCCCCTTGGCACCTTCTTCTGCTCCCTGTAGTCTTCTTGCAAACTTGCAATGCAAGAAAAATTCATTTTTTCTTTCTCTCTCTTTTTTTTTTTGAAAACAACTAGGGCACCTCAGAGAGGTTTTCACCTTAATTGCCTACCCTGGGCACCTCCAAGGGAGGTTTTCACCTAGGGATCTTATTCTTTTCCTCTCTTTTTTCTTTTATTGACATCACTGGGCCGCCTCAAAAGAGGTTTTCAACCCAATGATGGGACTCAAGTGCCTCATGGAGGTTTTCACTTGAGCCCTTATTAATTTTTCTTCTTCAGTGAGTGGGTGAAGTGGAAGCTAAGACATGCTCCACTACCATCACTATTTTATTCAAATCTTCAATAAACTCTCACTTGGAGAGGGGTTTATTGTAGACTTTCAACCGATGTCCATTGACAAGCATAGGTATGGCTTCATCATCAATGGTTCTGATCAGAACTGAACCATTGTCATTGCATTTCTCCACAGTGTAGGGTCCCAACCATCTTGTCCTTAGCTTGCCTTTGAAATCCTAATATATTGAATCATATAGTAGTGCCTAATTTCCTTCTAGGAATTGCTTCTCCTTGATATTTCTTTCATGCCATATCTTTCTCTGAAGCTGAACTACCTCTGTATGGAGAAGGGATTACAATCTGTATTCATCCAATCCATTGAGATGAAATAATCTCTCCATCTGTACATGGCTGAGGTCTAGGTCCAGCTGAGCTTCCATCCTTAGGGTATTGAATTCAAACTCTATTGACAGCAAAGCCTTCTTCCCATAAACCAGTTCATAGGGTGTGAACCCGGTGGTGGTCTTCCATGTTGTGTTGTAGGCCCAAGTGGCGTCAACTAATTTGTCTGCCCAGTCTTTTTTGCTGCTGCTCACTACCTTGGTTAGGATCCCTTCCAATGCTCTATTAGTGACCTCCACTTACCCATTGGCTTGTGGACGGTAAGGGGTGGAAGTCTTGTGCTTGATCTTATGATGTGTGAGCAGGTCTTCAATCAGGTTGGAAGTGAACTGACTGCCTTGGTCTGTGACCAACTCTCTTGGATACCCAAACTTGTAGAATATGTTTTCCCTCAAGAACTCAACTACTTTTTCCTCTGTCACTGCTTTGATTGCTTTTGTCTCCACCCACTTTGTCAGGTAATCGGTGCACACAATGATGTACATATTCTACTTTGAAGGAGGGTTTATAGGCCCCACAAAATCGATGCCCCACTTCTCAAATGGCTCAAACGTCACTTGAGGTTGCATGGGAATTTCATCCTTTGGAGTGGGTTTCCCCATCCTCTGACACCGATCACACTGGCTCTGTATCTCCTCACATCCTGATGGAGAGTGGGCCAGTAGTAGCCTACTTGTAATATCTTGAAGGCGGTTCTTTTTGCTGCAAAATGACCTCCACAAGGCCTATCATGACAAGTCAGGAGGATGTCAAAGACTTCCTCCTCCCTGGCACATCTTCTCAAAATCTCATCTGGGCCAAGTTTGAAGAAATTGCCTCTAATCTAGGTGAAAGGGGCGCTTTTCCTTACTATCTTTCTCTTCTCTTTTGAGGATAGGTGTGGTGGAAACTGTGTTGAAACCAAGTAGTTTGCTATATCAGCAAACCATGGAGAGAGTATTGATATAGAAAATAGGTGTTCATCTAGCATTTTGTCATCCACCATTCCTTCTTCACCTGTAGGCAAATTTACTCTAGACAAAAAGTCAACAACAACATTCTCTTTACCAAGCTTATCAATAATGGTCAGATCAAATTGCTGCATTAAAAGCAACCATCTAATAATGCGAGCATTTACATCTAGTTTTTTCATTAAATATCTAATTGTAGCATGATCAGTGTGCACAAAGGTTTGATAGCATGTGATATAATGTCTAAATTCGTTTAAGGAATGCACGATGTGGAGTACTAAAAGAGGTATGTTTTTGATGATCATTTCAGTAGAACTTGCAAACCTTTTTGCATCATGAACTTGGGAAACGATAAAGAATTATAACAAAACATGTGAGATTAATATGCAAGACTAAAACGCTGACAATTGTCATTTCCTCATGCAGGAAGGAGTGAAAACGAGGAGTTTCCATTCCAAAGGAAAGGACAAGGACGAGATAATTGTTGTCCCTTTGACGGGAGACCGAATGCAAACAAGGCTAAGCAGATCAAAGCAAATCGGCCCTGAAAAGGAGGTGGAGGTACTAGCTCCGTGCAAGAGAGAAAAGAAGTGATTAAGGATTAATGGTTCGGTGAATCCCTTAGGATCCTTGATTCTGAGGGATCACTGTTTTATCTATTTTTATACTTAGACATCTCCGCCGTCACCCTTATAAAAGGGACAACATTGTTAGCTCGGGAGAGGGGTTAGACATGATTATGTTTTTATGTAATTTCTGTTAAGATCAAAACTTTGATCATTGAGTCTCGATAAGAACTGGTTTATTGTAATCTTACTTCATGCATTAATACAAACTTGGTGATTACTTCATCTCTGAGTCTGGATTAACCTAAAGCGGTGTACCCCTGGAGGCTAAGGGCCCGGCCCTGGAGGACACTTGCTCCTGTATTATTACGATTTGGCTTCTGCGTGGTTTGCTTATCGTCGTTGTTTGGTAATCTGATATGCTTTATAAGTTTATGTCACATGCTCTGTTATGTTTAATTCATTAAGGTTTCTACAGACAAAACTATTGTATTGACTCTGCATCATATTACTGTTCCTTTCAGAGTTGATTGAATATTACTAGTCTTAACAAAATACTGTTACTATCCCATTACAGAGCTTTTGTGTTGTGCACCTGTTCATTCACGTTACAGAATTTATCTTGGGAATTATGTTCTTTACGATTGTTGAATTGATGAACGATGCTGTTCTATTTTGAAATGCAGTCGTATTTCTTTTAACTGAGATTGATATTTGGATTAGGTTACTTTTTAAGCGTGCTATGTGCGTATATGGTTTTTAAGCGTTGTTCCATAACTTATCAATAATTAGTGCTGTTCCATTGGTGTGTGCTGTTCGATCTGCCTTGAGAGTGAAAGAGTGCTGTTTGATTACGATTAATGCATTTGATTTGGTAGATTAAGTTTGTTACTACTCGCGAGACTTAGCTGCTGTTCCATTTAAGAATTGTTGTTCCATTACAAACTTGCTGTTCGATTTCTTATTTGCTGTTCCATTTTCTTATCTGCTATTCCATTTGCTAGCGTTTGTTATTTTGGTGTGGGAGACGATCTAAGGCTGTAGTGAGCCTTGGCATTTACTGTCTGGCTCCCAGATCCACGGTCTGTTCTCTAATTTCCTTTTCATCAGTTTCCAAAGGGATGGGTTATCGCTACTGAACCCTTGACTGATAAGTTTCCTAGTCTTCTGAGTGTGTGATTTACTCTTTTGAAGTAGTTTAGTTGTACACAAGCATCCGTTTACTCTTGTATTTCTGAACACTGTACTACTAGCATTACTCTGGCAAATGATAGCCTTAGACTGAGACACTCTTTGAAATAAAAAAACGCTCCGGGATTGACATATTAATGTGAGGTAATTAGAGGTGAAAGAGACCCTTTTTATAGCTCTACATTTTGGCACCGTTGTCGGGGAAAGAGTGTAGCCATTTGTCCTTTTTTCAGAGTAGTGTACGAACCTGTTAGGGAAGAGTTGGATTTTAAAAACGGAAGGTAAGAACCTACGTACGGAGCATGTAAAAGCCCTGCTCCTCTATCCGCTTTCCTAACAGATTTGCTGTTGCTTTGTGTGAATAGAATTTAGTAGTTAATTTGAGTGCATGACTAAGTAGAAAAAACCAGAAAAAAATACCAAACCTCTACCCAAGCCAGAAAAAGCTAAGGGGTCGGTGACCCTTGGCCGAACGACCTTCATAGATGAAATCTACAAGAAAGCAGAATCTCAGCCATCAGTAGGACCCAGGAAAATCATTTCTAAACAACCTACTAGTTCCCTTTAGGCCACAGGATCACCATCTGTGGCCTTTGCTGAGGTGCATAGTCAAACTGAAGAGCAGGACTTTCAAGAAATTGAAAATTCTACTCCAGAACTATTATAGGAAGAGAATTTCAGCAATCTTTGTGAAGGAGAAGGAGAAACAGGGGAAACCGAGGAACCAAGATCTCCTATTGGAACAACTCAGCCATTAAACAGCCCAGACAAGGGGAGTGCTACAAAAATCATTGTTGAAGGAACCCAATCTCCTCAGACATCAGGCATTCTCATTATCCTAGATAGAGGAAGTGCTATTAAAACTATTCCTATCAAAGCCATTCCCTCTCAACCTAGGAATACCCTCCTAGATATCCCAGAAGGTTATTGACATATATTCGACCCTATGGCTCAAAATCAGCCAAACACTGAAACCTCTACATTAAAATACCCTATAGTGGATTCTGCAGCAAATGCGCCTATGAAAGCAATTCCTCTTCAACATATCCCTACATTTCACGGTCTCACATCAGAAGACCCGGATGCATTTTTATTTGAATTTGATGTGTAGTGTAGGGGATATGATTACACCACCAACGCCCAGAAACTAAAACTGTTTCCCTCTACATTAAAAGGGGATGCTTTAAGATGGTTTATGGGATTAGGTGGCGGGGTTATAAATAACTGGGATCAAATGAAAGAATCTTTTCTAAAAAAATATCAGGATTATTGCAGGTCTAGAGAACTAAAGGATGAAATATTCCAGATGACAGCTAGACCGAATAAAACATTAGAGGAGTATGTGGAACGTTTCCAGTACAATCTACAAAGATCTCCTTATGCATCACTACCTTTACCTGATAATGTGTTAAAAACTGCATTGATAAGGGGCATGAAGGAACAATGGATCGAAACATTAAACATCATGGGAAAAGGGGATATTTATCAAGAGAATTTTGTTGACATTATTGATTTATGTATCAGGAGCTCGAGAGGCAGAACAAGAGTAAAATCGGTAGAACATGATCGGTTTGTAAGCGATAATAAAATTTCAACAGAAGGAGTAACACGTGTAGAAATTGGAAATTTATTGGAAAATTTTAAAACTGATATTCTGGGGACACTAACTACACAACTTGCTATTATGCAGGCTAAACAGAAGCAAATGGAGGCAAAATAGAATTTGGTGATCTTCTGTCCACAATGCAGGAAAAAGCATAGTCACAAGGAGTGTCCACTGGATACAGTCCAAACATGTGCCATCTGTACAAAGGATCACCTTACGGAGAGCTGCCCCTCACTTCCTGGATTGAAGGTGGTATATAAAGAAGCGGAAGAAGAACCAGAATCAGTGTATTTGATCAACCACACCGTCAGTGGCAGCCAAGACAATCTGGTATGTTTTCAGACCCAACTTCTTCTTTTCAGCCTCCACAATATAATGCTCAACAATATAATATGTGGCAAATTCAATCCCAACCTCCATTTCCAAACTGGTCACCACAGTCGTTTCCTTCTTCAAACTCGTGGCTGAATCAGGCAAGCCAATCTGGTTGGCCGAATTTCCCTTATACTCCACCATATTGGAAAGGTAGCCCATATCCTCCACAATGGACTCCCCCTACTTCACAAAGTTCAGCCTGGCAGACAAACTAGCAGAGACCGATGCATCAGCTAGTAGGAACTATTCCACTCCCTCAACCTACACTGCCAACCTTACAACAAAATCCCCAGTCTAATCTGAGACCGCAACTCCCAGCCCAACCCAACCCCAATCCAAATAACAGACCAGTCCAATCTCTCCAAATTATAGAATCACCAGAAATAGGACCCAACCTGAAGGAGTGTAATGATCTTCAGTTAAGATCTGGGCGTATTATTGAAACCGAGGGAGATAAGACAATTCATATTGAAGATCAGTTACCCAGAGAACATCTGTCACAACAAGAGGATGTGAATAAACAACAAACTCATAATCAAGCAACCACATCCTCTCCTCCGTTCCCAGAATGATTAGTCATACCTTGACCTGTACAATATCCTGACTTTGACATTCTGGGAGAATCACAAAACCTGTAGATAAAAATTCCATTCCTCCAAGCCATTCAAGACATCCCCATATACGCAAAAACTATCAAATAATTGTGCATAAAGAAACCAAGGAGGAATATAACAAATAATCCAAGAGTCCAAGTAGTTAGCACTTTATTTGACTTACTATCAGGGAAAGAAACACCCATTAAATATGAAGACCCAGGAAATCCAATTGTAATTATCCAAATTTATGGTCAGACCCTGTCTAATGCCTTAGTTGATCTAGGAGCTGTAATTAATATCTTAACAACCACTACTTGCCAAAAGTTGGGCATTACATCGGTAGAACCCACCTCTACCTTGCTAGAGTTGGCTGACTGATCTGTGGTTAGGCCGGAGGGTACTCTACATGATGTCATGGTCTCTGTTGATTCCTGGGAATATCCAACCAATTTCTTGATAATAAATCCCAAAACCCGACTTGATGGACACCCGCTGATTTTAGGTAGACCTTGGCTTGCCACTGCCGATGCTTACATTGGCTACTGGCAAGGAAATATGACCATAACCAAACGACCAAATATCAAGAATTTAGTTCTATATCCTCCAGCGCAGCCAAGTGTCACAATAATCAAAACTAATAAGCACCCTGTATCATACCTTACTGATAACATTAGATCTCCATTAACTATACAAGAGGCACTTGATTTAAAGACCAAACAAAAGATGATGCCATTAATAATTTCATTAGTCAAACTGAATCTAGATCCTGCACACAGTGTCACATGATAGAAGCAGCATTTGATAATGAATTAGAAGAAGATCCTCTGAAAGATACACATGATCAAACAATACATGTTACTTCTGTTGCAAATAGTAAAATTGTGGAAATTGAACCGGGAAAAACCTTAAATATTAATGCCAACCTCACACCTGAACAAGAAATGAAGCTCATCCAGTTGCTAACAAAATATAAAGAAGCATTTGCATGGGATTACCCTGATATGAAAGGGATTGACCCCCAATTATGTACACACCACATTTATATAGAAAAGGATGCCAGACCTGTTCGTCAACCTCAAAGGAGACTTAATCCTCATCTAAAAGATGTGGTAAAAGCTGAACTTCAAAAACTTTTAGATGTCAATTTTATCTATCCTATCTCTGATAGTAAATGGGTCTCTCCGCTTGTGGTGGTACCAAAAAAGAATGGGAAATGGAGAATCTGTGTGGACTACAGGGAGCTAAATAAAGCAACACAAAAGGACCACTTTCCTCTCCCATTCATTGACCAAGTATTAGACACTTTAGCAGGAAAGAAATTCTTTTCTTTCCTGGATGGCTTCAGTGGATACAATCAAATTCAGATTGCCCCTGAAGACCAAGACAAAACTACTTTTACTTGTCCTTAGGGAACATTTGCCTATCGAGTTCTACCTTTTGGCTTATGCAATGCTCCTGCCACATTCCAAAGGGCTATCCTTAGTACTTTTGCAAATTTAATAAATGATGGACTTGAAGTATACATGGATGACTTTACACCATATGGAGATGATTTTGACCTAGCATTGGACACCCTAGAAAAAGTCCTACAACATTGCATTGCTACCAGGCTTTGCTTAAGCCACGAAAAATGTTATATGATGATGACTGAAGGACTTATCATAGGACACTATGTTTCAGCAGCTGACATTCAGGTAGACCCGGCCAAAATCCAAATACTTTTGCTTATTCCCACTCCTACTACTCAAACAGAGGTACACAGTTTTCTTGGATTTTCTGGTTATTATAGGTGATTTATAGAACATTATTCGCACATTGTTGCACCTCTATATGCACTAACTGGTAACGTTGATTTTCTTTGGACAGAAAAATGTGAACATGCTTTCAAGGATCTGAAGAAGCTCGTATTCACAGCCCCAGTCCTTCGAGGACCAAATTGGGATTTTCCATTCCAGATATCATCTGATGCCTCAGACACAGCCATTGGAGCAATCCTTGGGCAGGAAGAGGATAAAAAACCATATGCTATTTATTACATCAACAAAAATTTATCCCCTGCTGAATTAAATTACACTGTTACTGAAAAAGAATTCCTAGCTGTAATACATGCTGTCAATAAGTTTAGACATTACATTACTGGATATCCTGTTATCTTGTATACAGATCATTCTGCCATAAAATATTTAACAAATAAGCCTGTCACAAATGGAAGAATAACTAGATGGCTGATTCTATTGCAGGAATTTGATATCACAATCAAGGATCGACGTGGCAAAGAAAACCCTGTAGCCAATTTTCTCTCAAGAATGCCAAAGCCAATCGATGCAACAGCAGTTGAAGATCAATTTCCGGATGAGCATCTGTTTGCTATTGCTGTTCAAACACCCTGGTATGCTGATGTTGCCAATTACCTCGCAGTAGGTAAATTACTAAAACACCTAACCCCTAATGAGCGGAAGCAGATTGTTCAGAAGAGTGCTCGATTCTCGTGGATTGGGGGCTATTTGTTTCACATAGGGGCAGACATGCATATCAGGAGATGCGTTCGAGAAGATGAAATCTTTGACATTTTAAAAGCTTGTCATGATGGACCATGTCATGGACATTTTGTTGAGCGCAGAACTGGAATTAAGGTGCTGCAGACAAGGTATTATTGGCCCAAGATTTTCAAAGATGCAAAGAAATTTGTCCAAGCCTGTGACAGCTGCCAGCGAGCAAGACGCCCTGGTCAGTCTGATGAGATGCCTCTGAAACCACAGTTAGTCATTGAACCATTCGAGCGATGGGCTCTTGATTTCATTGGACCTATCAACCCATCATCAAACCAGAAAACATATATTTTGGTGGCAACAGAATATGTCACCAAGTGGGTTGAAGCAGAAGCATTGCCTAGAGCTACAGAGGACTTTGTCATACATTTCCTGTTCCATCTATTTGTACGTTATGGCCTTCCAAGAGAAATAATTATAGACGGTGGACCACAGTTTGCTGGGAACAGATTAGCTGCAACACTCAACAACTATCATGTCCAGCATAAAATCACTACTCCATACCACCCACAGGTGAATGGATAGGTAGAAAGCAGCAATAAAATAATAGAAGAAATTCTAACGAAAACCATTGCATCACATAGACAAAATTGGGCTGCCAGACTACCTGAAGCACTCTGGGCTTACAGAACAACATGGAGAAGCACCACTGGTTACTCACCTTATCAATTAGTGTTTGGAAAACAACCCATTTTCCCTATAGAATTCAAAATCCAAACATTACAGACAACACAGGAAGTTGGCTTAGATCTAAGAGAGGCACAGATTAATCGATTGCGGCAGATCAATGAGTTGGATGAAATTAGGCTCTCTGTACTTCAAAATACTGTCCTGATCCAACAGCAGCGAGCTAAATGGCATGATGCTCTCATTAAAAGCAAAGTCTTCCACGAGGGAGACTGGGCTCTGTTGTATGACTCCAGGTTTCAGGACTTCCCTGGGAAACTCCAGACTCGTTGGTTGGGACCATACGAAATCCAAAAGGTACATGACAATGGGACCCTTACTCTAATCACTATCGATGGTTCTGGATATGCCTTCAAGGCAAATGGCCACCGAGTTCGCCTCTATCGCAAGCCACTCACTCGGGAGTCCTTTTGCCAGCAGCTACGCTGAGACTCTGATATGGAGATTTTGGGGGAGGAAGAGAAGTCTTCCTCACCTGTAATTCATTAAGGAATTCATTTCTTTTTACAATTTGTACATAAGTTCTTTTTTTCTTTTGAATCATTTTTTCTACATATTTTTGAATTAATGTTTTGCTGTTCCTTTTCTTCAAAAAAGAAAAACATTTTCTTCTGGTTGTTCCTTTTTCAAAAAGAGAAAACTCCATTGGATCAGCCGTCATCTCATTGTAATTAGGATCTTTTTCTTTATTTTTGTGTGTTTTGCTGTTCCTTTTCCAAAGGAACAACATTTTTTTATTTTTGTCGTTCCTTTTCAAAAGGAATGGCATTTGTGTGTTTCTGCTGTTCCTTTTCCAAAGGAATAGAATTCTTGATTTTTTGTTGTTCCTTTTTCAAAGGAATGGCATATCTGCGTGTTTTGTTGTTCCTTTTCCAAAGGAACAGCATTTTCGACTTTCGTTGTTCCTTCTCCAGAGGAACGGCATGTTTGCATGTTTTGCTATTCCTTTTCCAAAGGAACAACATTTCTTGATTTCCGCTGTTCCTTTTCTAAAGGAACGGCATTTCTTGCATCTTTTTGCTGTTCCTTTTTCAAAGGAACAACATTTTTGGTTCCTGCTATTCCTTTTTCAAAAGGAACGGCATTCCTGTGTGTTTGCTGTTCATTTTCCAAAGGAACAACATATTTTTTATTTTGTTGTTCCTTTTTCAAAGGAACGGCATTGGAATGTTCTGCTGTTCCTTTTTCAAAGGAACGGCATTGGAATGTTCCACTGTTCCTTTTTCCAAAGGAATGGCATTTGCATTTTCTGCTATTTGAGGTCTCTTGTTGGCCCTTTTTCCAAAAGGAACACCACTTGCATGCTTTTTCTCTCCTTATGAAACAACTTGTCCCTTTTGTTGATCTAAATTAAGGATGCTTATTGCTCCTGTTCTTTCAAGTCTTTTAGAATACATCTATGCATTTATGCAATGGATACAAAACCTCAACATACTGAAATCAGCTAACCATAAATCGCTATCTTTATAAGGCTCTGCATTGGTAAGAGGACAAAAGGAAGGACACACTTATTTATCATCTTTTGTTGTCATTGTTTTACTAATTCTGCTATGATTCTTCATCTTCATCATGATGACCCTTTTTTTATCCTCTTTGATTATTATTTTGGAATAAGAGCAAAGGGTTTATATCTTCCTATTGAGATGTTAAGACTTCTTCCACCATTCCTACTCTTAAGGAATGTTGAACCACCCCTTGTGTATAAAAAAGGGAAGGTACTTTGTGAAAAAGAAAGAAAAAAGTAAACATAAGTTATAAGTTGTCAAATGCAGGATAGGGGGTCTCATCAAGAGCCAACCTACCATGATCATGAGGACGAAAGAAAAGTGGCATTCCCACTATGGCCACCACACCAGGGATATGGTCCAAAAGGTATATCAAATAAACAACCCTTGGAACAGGAGGTCTCATCACGAGCTGGCCTACCCACTTTTCGCTCCTTCCTCGTGAATGGCATTATGGTTAACTGGTCACCAAGCCAGCATAATGGCCTACATTTTGACATTACACAACATTCCCTAAGTATACACAAAGGATCATGGTTCCATGGGTGAAATAAACAACTCTTCCAAGGTTATGGACACCTGTCGACAGCAGAGCACTGTTAATGGTATCGAAGTCACATTATTTACACCAATAGGTGAGTTATTAACACCCTTTTGTTTCTTACACCTTAGTAATTAATCATATATCATTTCCCGAATTATATAGCGCATGTAAATCTATTATCACCAATCATGGCAGAGTAATTGACAATGACCGCAGGAGATTTAGAAAGTACGACAGATGTCCTCTCCTCTCAGCCTCACATCATATCACAACAGCCTCTTACGTAATATGCGATCTAACTCTACGCCTCAATTTCGGTAATTTGTTGTTTTTCTAAACATGGCATATTTTTATATGTTGTTCCTTTATGACTCTATTTCAGAACGGGCGTTGCCCCTTTATTTGACGGCTGGGACAGCCTACCACATTGCGGGGGGGGGAGGTTAACCTCATTATTACCTGGATTACGTGTCAGCTTACTATTCGGGAAAATTGTGTACTAGGGTATGGCATGGCTCAACGACATACTATTTTTATTTTTCCTGCACAAATTGCTGTTCATAAGCCATTTCTGTTGTATACTCTGTTTTTTTTTCAAACAAGTCTTGCATCTATTACCCTGTCTGTGTTTCAATAGCACGAACAGCTGCCGTTCCATTGAGAATTCACAGTGAAACCATGGGAGGAAGAGCAATCCGGAGGGAACCCCAGGTGTTGACAGTCTCTGCTGCTGCCCGGGAAATCTTGGTAAGAGCAGGGTGGCTGACTTATCTCAACCACTTGCAGTAGTCTAACGAGACAGTGGCAATTGAATTCCTGCAAAATTTGCAAGAGGATTACTCCACAATGAGGGGGAGACATATAGCAGTCACCGATGACATAATCACAAAAGTCTTGGGACTACCAGCCACTGGACCTGTATGGACGTTAAAAAAGGAGAGATTACAGAGGATTATAGAAATCTTCCAGGACGAAGGCCAGAGCTTGGCAATTAAAGGAAAGGGAGTTCTGCCAGCAATGTTAGGAGAGCCCTGGGCAGAATTGGCAAGGACCGTTCAAAGCTACATCACCTGTGAAGGCAGAAAAGACGTGGTAAGACCACGACATCTTAAACTCTTAGTTGTTCTAAAGCAGAAATGCTCTGTAAATTTACTTGCACTTTTGAATTCGTTACTTCATGACGTTGCACGGAGCTTAAAAAAGGCATAGCATGTAGAGTCAGTTGTTAGTCATCATGGGTTAATTCGGTTAATTGTCAGTCATAGCCTCACCCAGCAGCAGAGCAGCTGGGAAGAGCTAATTGCAATGATAGATGGGGGGTTGACAGCATCATCCCCAAAATGTAAGCATGCCACTAGTACACCTGAGCGTCCAGAAAAACACAGAGAATTAGCATAACAAAAACATGTCACTAGTACATTCGACCGTCCAGAAAAACGCAAGGAATCGACAAAGTGTAAGCATGCCACCGGTACACCCGAACAGCCAGAAAAATGCAGGAAATCGGTTTGGTTAGCATGAATACGAGGGAGGCTAGAAAAGCTCCAGGAAAACACCAGCCGGCCAGTAGAAATTGAAGATGAGCAATCCTCACGGCCAGAAGAAGAGGTCGAGCAATCTGAAGGAGAAGAGAAAGAAGAGGCCGAGCAATCTGAAGAGGAGGCCGAACAATTTGAAGAAGAAAAGGAGGAAGGAGCCGAGCAGTCCGAAACAGAAGCTGAGCATTCTGAAACAGAAGTCGAGCAATCTGAGCAGGAGGAGGAAATGGAACAGCAGGAAGGTAGTCCATTGCAGGACCCAGTGGGAGAAGATGAATTGGCCGCAGTCTTGGCCAATATGGGTGAATATGGCCAACCTTCCAGTCCATCAGACCTCCATGACAAACCCCAGGAGGAAAATGCACCTCAAAAAACACATGCAAAGGAGGCAGAAGAAGAAAATCTTCTTGTTCATGATAAAGAAACAATAGGAGATACTGAACAGGAACAATCCGTTCCTAACCAGAAGACACCAAAAGAAATTCTGGAGGAAGCAGGGGCAGAAAAAGAAGTTTCCCAAGAATTGAAAGAACCAGTTAGGGTTCCTACCTCAGAATAGCCAGAGCAGAGCAGTGAAGAAACACCCCAGAAGGAATCCAGGGACTAGTCACAGTCCAGGCCACAGTGAACAGCCCGATGTTCCTTCTAACGAAATTTTGGAAATTAAAGAATTGTGAAAGAAACAACATAGATTATTGAACATAATAGTCCAGCTCCACCAGCAGATTAGGATCCTGAAAGCAAGGCAGAGGGTAAAAAGGACTTCAGGAAGGAAAAAGGTGACCACTCCAGCGAAACCCTGCAAGGCAAAGGGGCGGAGGATCAAAATTCGTCCTGCTGTTCAAAACCCTGTCGAAAACCCAGCTGCTATTCCAAATGATGCTGAGGAAGAGATTGTTGTTCCATTTGAAAAGGAACAGCAACAGACTGATATTCACGTTAAAATAGAAATGGATGATATAATGACCTATGATAAGGAAATTTAGACGGAGGCACCACTTCAGGAGTGATAAGGGTTCTGAACTCAAAGCAACGCACTAAGAAAGTTCAGGTAAAACTCCCGACCTCCACTGCTGCATGGAGAAGAGATCCAAAAACAATAACCCTACGCAAGGGGTTGAAGCAAGCCCAACAAGAAGTAGAAAAACTTATAAAGCAAACGGTCCCTCGCAAAAAGTATGAAGAGCTACAACAGCAACTTAGTAACGTCAATCAATCCGAAACCCAGGCTTTTGAAGGTTGGCGGAAGGAACAAGAGAAAGTTGCAAAGGTAACTCGTAGTCTAGATATTGTTATCAAGCAGATGGATACCTTGTGTTCTTTATACAATGATGTCTTAGCATGTAGGGTCCCTACCAAAAATTATGCCCTGTTTTTACTGGAACGATATTTGCAATTAAAAATAAAAGCTGTTAAAGCAGGTGCCCCCATACAAATTAACACTGTCAATGATTTTATAGACTGCTGTAAGCACTACGGGGTAAAAGTCTAGAGACTGTTGTGTGAGTTCTATTTACATAACCTTGTATTAGACCAAGAGACTGAGCTGAACCCTGGCCCCTTTGTTGGAGACATCCAATTGCAGGCATTCATCTCATTTGGGGTTAATCAGATTAAATGGCTTAAAGCCTATAATACTTTCCAGAGGTAAGAAAACGGCTTAGATTTGTGGGTAAGGGCTGAGCCTAGGAACCCAGTACAGTTGTGGAAAGCACATAGAAACCTCATGAAGAATCCGGGTGTCATTGAAACATTAGGACCCATGCATGAGGCACTCATTCGACAGGGATTAGAATACTTTCTTTCTATCAAAGACCTTTCCATTGATGCAGCTAAATTTCAGTATCAAATCTCTAATTCGAATATCCAGCTCAGGGAACTGTTTAAGTATGAAAATTTTAAATTAGCTGCCAATCGTTTGCACCTTTAGGGCGAAAGAATTTTGATAGCAGGGCCATCCTGGTTAGGATATAGGTTCCGGAGTCCAATTATTTGGCACACTACACCCGGATACCAAGCCCTGTATGAGATGCCCGAGGGTTAGACAGGCCATTTCTTTGACTACCTAGTTACTCATCATGGCTGTAGGCCTCCGCATGAGATTCCATCTCTAGCCTATTCTCTCACTGCCTTGCATGTCAACTACAACATTTTCATGAGGGCATGAAACAGGGTAAGCAGGGGGGTGTGTGGAGTACTAAAAGAGGTATGTTTTTGATGATCATTTCAGTATCTTTTCAGTAGAACTTGCAAACCTTTTTGCGTCATGAACTTGGGAAACGATAAAGAATTATAACAAAACATGTGAGATTAATATGCAAGACTAAAACGCTGACAATTGTCATTTCCTCATGCAGGAAGGAGTGAAAACGAGGAGTTGCCGTTCCAAAGGAAAGGACAAGGACGAGATAACTGTTGTCCCTTTGACGGGAGACCGAATGCAAACAAGGCTAAGCAGATCAAAGCCAATCAGCCCTAAAAAGGAGGTGGAGGTACCAGCTCGGCGCAAGAGAGAAAAGAAGTGATTAAGGATTAATGGTTCGGCAAATCCCTCAGGATCCTTGATCTTGAGGGATCGCTGTTTTATCTATTTTTATACTTAGACATCTCCACCGTCACCCTTATAAAAAGGACAGCATTGTTAGCTCGGGAGAGGGGTTAGACATGATTATGTTGTTATGTAATTTCTATTAAGATCAAAACTTTGATCATCAAGTCTCGATAAGAACTGGTTTATTGTAATCTTACTTCATGCATTAATACAAACTTGGTGATTACTTCATCTCTGAGTCTGGATTAACCTAAAGCGGTGTACCCCTGGAGGCTAAGGGCCCGACCTTGGAGGACACTTGCTCCTGTATTATTACGATTTGGCTTCTGCGTGATTTTCTTATCGTCGTTGTTTGGTAATCTGATATGATTTATAAGTTTATGTCACATGCTCTGTTATGTTTAATTCATTAAGGTTTCCACAGATAGAACTATTGTATTGACTCTGCATCATATTACTGTTCCTTTCAGAGTTGATTGAATATTACTAGTCTTAACGGAATACTGTTACTATCCCATTACAGAGCTTTTGTGCTGTGCACCTGTTCATTCACGTTACAAAATTTATCTTGGGAATTATGTTCTTTACGATTGTT
This sequence comes from Pinus tabuliformis, assembly GCA_031772625.1. Taxonomy (NCBI): domain Eukaryota; kingdom Viridiplantae; phylum Streptophyta; class Pinopsida; order Pinales; family Pinaceae; genus Pinus; species Pinus tabuliformis. Next base: position 367,111,860 of record CM062816.1, read on the forward strand.
GAATTGACAAACGATGCTGTTCTATTTTGAAATGCAGTCGTATTTCTTTTAACTGAGATTGATATTTGGATCAGGTTACTTTTTAAGCGTGTTGTGTGCATATATGGTTTTTAAGCACTGTTCCATAACTTATCAGTAATCAGTGCTGTTCCATTGGTGTGTGCTGTTCGATCTGCCTTGAGAGTGAAAGAGTGCTGTTTGATTACGATTAATGCATTTGATTTGGTAGATTAAGTTTGTTACTGCTCGTGAGACTTAGCTGCTATTCCATTTAAGAATTGTTGTTCCATTACAGACTTGTTGTTCGATTTCTTATTTGCTATTCCATTTTCTTATCTGCTGTTCCATTTGCTGGCATTTGTTATTTTGGTGTGGGAGACGATCTAAGGCTGTAGTGAGCCTTGGCATTTACTGTCTGGCTCCCAGATCCACGGTCTGTTCTCTAATTTCCTTTTCATCAGTTTCCAAAGGGATGGGTTATTGCTACTGAACCCTTGACTGATAAGTTGCCTAGTCTTTTGAGTGTGTGATTTACTCTTTTGAAGTAGTTTAGTTGTAGACAAGCATCCGTTTACTCTTGTATTTCTGAACACTGTACTACTAGCATTACTCTGGTAAATGATAGCCTCAGACTGAGACACTCTTTGAAATAACAAAATGCTCCCGGATTGACATATTAATGTGAGGTAATTAGAGGTGAAAGAGACCCTTTTTATAGCTCTACACACGACAGCTAAGAGTTCCTTCTCGGTCACTGTATAGTTTAACTATGCCTTTGACAAGTTTTTGCTTATAAAGTATATGGCATAAGGTAACTTTTCATCAATTTGTCCTAATGCTGCTCCTATTGATTTGTTTGAGGCATCTATATGAATGTGAAAGGGTAGGGCCCAGTTTGGGCCTCTGAGAATTGGGGTAGTCACTAGCTTGCTCTTCAAGGTATCTAGGGTTTCTTAACAGTTTTCCGACCATATGAACTCAACATATTTGCCTAGGAGGCCAAACAAAGGAGAGGCTAACTTGCTGAAATATTTAATGAATCTCCTGTATTATCTAGCTAAGCCTAAGAAGCTTCTGGCATCTCTCACCTTTTGAGGAGGTGGGACCCTTTGGACGATGGCAATTTTTTTGGGGTCCACCTGCAGTCCTTGTTGAGATATTGCATGACCTAGCAAGGTCCCTTCAATCATCAAAAATTCACATTTTTTTGGACTGAGGAACAGATTCATCTCAATACACTTATCTAGAACTTTTCCTAGGTTAGATAAAGCTTCCTGAAAGTCAGAGCCATAAGGAGTAAAATCATCCATGTATATTTCTACTGCATCATGAACCAGTTCAGAAAATATACTCAATACTGCTCTTTGGAAAGTGGCTGGAGCATTACACAAACCAAAAGGAAGGATGCGGTATGCAAAGGGACCCCAAGGACAAGTGAAAGTGGTCTTATCTTGGTCTTCCGGGCTGATTTGAATCTGATTGTACCCGCTAAACCCATCTAGGAAGGAGAAAAACCTTTTCCCTACCAGACCATCTAACACTTGATCTATGAAAGGTAAAGGAAAATGGTCCTTTTTAGTGGCTTTGTTCAATTCCTGATAGTCGACACAGATTCTCCACTTACCATTTTTCTTTGGCACTAGCACCAAAGGAGAGACCCATTCACTGTCAGAGATGGGATAGATGAATCCTGCATCAAGCAATTTCTGCAGTTCTTCCTTAACAATATCTTTAAGTGCTGGGTTCATCCTCCTTTGAGGCTACCTGACTGGCTTGCAATCTTCCTTGATGTATATATGATGAGTACATACTGAAGGGTGCACTCCCTTCATCTCCTTATAACTCCAGGCGAAGGCATCTAGATGTTTTCTCAATATGCTGCATAGCTCCTTCTCCTGGGAAGTAGATAGGGATGGATTGATTTTCAATGTTCTTTCTAGGCCAAACTCTATATTTTTAACATGGAGAGAAGTGGAGTTAACCACATAGAGATTAGTTAGGGGTTGTGTTGGGTTTCTCTTACTATGTATTCTAATTGTGATACATTGGGAGGTGGATTTTGAATCAAATTTTCAATCATATCATCCTCATCTTGCGGTTTTCCCCCCATGGTGATTTTTAATGCATAAAGTGGTGCAGAATAAACTTCATCCTCATCCTCCTCCTCCAACCAGAGAGGTAGATCATGTTCTAGCAAGGGTTGGGTAGAAGGATATAGGATTAACTGTTTGGACATGTGCTCATTCTTTATGGTCTTGTTCCCAGCTCGGCAGATGATGTAGGCATCGGCTCTAGCCAACTAGGGTCTTCCTAAAATGAGAGGATACATAGTGAGCTTTTCCTTTGGCTGGAGAACTAAGAAATCAGCAGGGTACTCCCAAGAATCAATGGAGACCATCACATCTTCCACAATCCCCTCAGGGGTCACTGTGGAGCGGTCTGCTAGCTGTAGCACTGTCGTGGTCTTCCTCAAGGAGCCTTGGAGGTTAAGTTTGAGCATTGTGTCCTTTTTCATCACATTAATGGCAACTCCTAGATCAATTAAGGTATGTGGGACCATTGTGCCATTAATGTGGACATCAACTATTGGGCTTCTAGCATCCAGATATTTTGGACAGATTATTTGCCCCAACATCAGGTCAGATAGTTGTCCTATGACATTGATGGTTGGGGCATCTCTCTTGTGCCTTCTTGGATGCCTAAAGCACTTCTCTTTGATCAACCTATTGTAGATAGGCACATCTTTTATGGCTTGGAGAAGTGGTATCTTCACACATAAATGTTTCAATTCTCCCAGGAGTTCAGTCTCTTTTGAGGTAGGCTAGATTGTCATGGATAGTCTTTTAGGAAAGGGTGGATTTGCTTTAGGTTCACTTTCCTCTTTATCTTCCTCAACCTCCCTTGGTGGAGGCTGTCTATCTGGGAGAACTTTCCCGGATTGCAAGTTAATTTCTTGAATCTCCACAGCATAAGTTGGGCATGATGGTTCCCCACTATACACTTGCTAACCTTGTTTATTGTTCAGGTTTGGATTTGGCTGGGTAGGCATTTGGGGTTGCCTTAGTGGAGCAGAAGGTAATGGTTTTGGTTGGGCAGGTGGTGGAGGTAGAAGAATGGGAAGAGAGTTGTATTGGGGCCTCCACCCCTAATGAGATGCATTCCACTGAGGTTGCGGATGAGCATAGGATTGAAATGAATGGGTGGCTAGTTGGGCACGGTATTGAGATGTGAAGGACCAAGGAGGAGGCGTGGACTAGGAAGGATGAGTAGGGGGGCCCTAAGAAGGTATGGAGGTGACTTGGTTGGGGTTGTAGTATGCTTGAGATGTCCCTTACATCCCCTGTTGGTATGGTCTACATCCATGTAGCCTCCTTTGGTTTATGTAATAGATCTGTTCAGTGACTCCTTCGGCCCCTTGGTATACAGCTTTAAGTCTGGGCAAGGAAGGGCACTTATCTATAGAATGATCTTCTTCATAGACTGAGCAAACCTATATAGAGTTCAATGGGCATTCATTCCTAGGATGCCTCCTGGTGCATCTAGGACAAAAATTGGCCAAAGCCCTCTCTGCTTCCTCTTGTTTTCTTTTGATATGTAAGGTATCCATTTGCATGGCAAGAGTCTGCAACATCTCACTCTTGAAGTCTTCCAACATGTTTCCAATTTCACCTTTAATGGATGAATTGGAATAAGAGGTACTGGCTATGGGTTGACTCCCCCTACCTTTCTTTCTGGCTACTCTAGAACGATTTCTAAAAATAGTCTTTATGTCCTCATAGGATAGTTGGTAGATGTCTCCCCCGACTAGTATATGGAGGGTGTCTAAAAGGCCTTCCTGAATTCTCCTGAGTAGGAACAACTTTAGAGACTCAGGGTTAAGTGTACACCTGGACCTTTTGTAACTGAGCTGAAACCTCTCTTCATAGTCTTCCAAGGACTCATCACTTCGTATGGTCATTCAGAATATTTCTTCTTTAGTATCTTTTGACCTACAATAGTCTCAATACTTGTCGTTAAATGCCTGCTGCATCTGAGCCCAAGTTGTGATGCTATTTACAAGTAATCCCATGAACCAGCGCAGTGTTGCATCATTCAGAGTAGAAGGGAACAGTTTCAACTTTTTCTCATTTTCTGCATAGTCATAAGTTCGACAGATGACATCAAACTTGAACAAGAAGGTGTCAGGATCTTCTCTAGTCAGACCATGGAAGTGAGGTAGGGATGAAGGACTTATATTCCTCATTTTGGTGTCCCCATTGGTTTCACAAATGGGTAAGGTACCCTATATTCTCTCTCCATTTCCCCTAGCATTTCTGTTTTCAGCCATTGGCTTCGGAGGAATGGTTTCTTCTTCTTCATCCCCTATAGGTTCTTCAAATATGTTTGGCTATTCACCTAAGGGTTATTCTTGATTGCAGCCACTAAAGAAGAGAGAAGGTTGGTTGTGTGAGGCAGTGGGGGTGTTCGGTAAAAATTTTCCTAAGTTATCCCTACTCCTACGAGGCATGAAAGGAAATATTTTTGGTTGGTTTTTTTTGTTTTTCCCCCCCACACTGAAAGTACTTGCAGAAACTGAAATTGCGATTGAAAAAAATAAATTGCGACTAGCTGAAATGAACTTGTTGGAATGGAAATTTGTAGAATTGAAAAGGAAAGCAAGGAAATGCAAAATTGAAAGAAAAGAAATGACTAGTCTACTTTTGTTGAAATAAACTATTGGCAGAATGTTGCAATAGGAAATAGAAGAAAATAGTAATCACAGAATACTCTGACGCTTCCCTGGAAATGGAGCCAAAAAATGGTGAGTGCCAGTATTGTAGCAAGAATGCTACAACTCCTGGGCTGCCAACTTTACTTTTATCAACCCGGTAGTTCATAACAAACTTAGAAGCGTCGGTGCTATATGCACAAGTACTAGTTCTCACTACAGGTTGTCACTTGGTCAGCCGGTGCAAGATCACTAGGATCTCAAGCTAGCTTCTATAGATTTCAAAAGAAGCTCTAGGTGTGATGACAGGGAAGGAAGATTACCCTATAGATGTTATTCTAATTGTAGGAAGGAGAACTACTAGAATGTGAAGCAAAACCTAATAAACCCTAATTAACAAGCTAATTCTACTTTTGCCAAAAACACTATGAAAACCATGAAAGAAATGCCATTACCTACTCAAGGATGTAAAAAACATCTAACCATGCTATTTCTAGAAGTAAATAAGCAAAAAACATATTTTTGGATTTTTATGTGTTTTTATGTGAATTTAACATGCATCTAATTTATTGTGTGTGTGTGTGTGGCAGCAAACAGGTAGCGTTAGAGGGTGGTTTTGGAGCTTCGGAGGATGTAGAATGGTGTGGATGGGTCGTAGGAGGTCTTAGGTGGCCTTCTGGAGGCTTTTTCCACACTTGTCTTTCAAAAGAAATCCTACAAGAAAAACTACAGGAGGACACAGGAAAACTATAGGAGGAAAATAGGGAAACTATAGGAGGCCTACAGGAGGAGGCCGAGAGCAATTTTCGTCATTTTGAGGGTGTGAGAGTGGGTGGAAAAGGTGGATGAAGGGTGGAATGGGGTGTTAAGGAACCTAAGGTCTACCATGAATCCCTAGGAGAGAAAAATATGATTGGATTTGCTCAAGGAGAGAGGAAGAAGTTCTATGAAAAGTGAAGGAAACTAGGGCAGAAATGAGGTGAGGTTTGGGAGACCTATAGGGCATGGATCAGATGAAGGGTGTAATTGAGGGTAAGCTGAACTACTGCTGGAAGAGATCTGCTGTATAGAAACTAATAGTCAACCAATAAAATCAAGCAATCCAATGAAATGAGTGCATTCTAAAAAACAGAGTTTTGCATTAAAATGGCCTAAACTATGATGCATAGAAGGAAATGCTGGGAAATGTTGTAAGCAAGAAAAACATGAAAAAATACTGTTGCAAATTAGGAAGTGAACATGATAAAGGAGATTTAAAGCAAAGTAAAACTGGACTATCAATCTATTAAAGAGCTGCAAACACTAGAAGTCCTAAGAATGAGGAAAAACTGTGTTTTTAGGGAAGCAAGAGAGTCTTTGCCTCAAATCATGGTCCCAGAGGGAGGAAGAGAGGCCAAGGCACTTTTTAAAGCCATTTGAATCTTCTCTGATCACTGCTTAACCTAATACAAAAAACACAAATGGAAGCAAGCTACTAAATCATCAAAAGCAAGCTATTCTTAACCATAAGAGAAATACATCTAACAACAAACTAATCTGCAAACTGAAGTAAAGAATACAAATACAAGTAAAGAGAAGCTTGGCTGCTTGGATTGGGCCCTAACCCAAGAGCTTCAGCCTGTTGAAAAGTTGTGAGAGATTTTTCAGCGAAAATCACATGGAGTACCATTTGTCGACGCATTTCGAACCAACTAGTGTGGTTCATCGTTAGGACAAGTTGAAGAAACAGATCCAGTGTAGCATGCTAAATAGTCTGAGCGGAGCCTCCAACAGTTAACTAGACCAACGACTAGTTTGACAATAGGACCGGGGTCAAAATTATTATATTAGTTTAATTAGTAAGATTAAGGACCAGTATCTATAAAAATAAATAAAATATTATCGAGGGTATTCAGAAATATTAATAAAAATATGAGTTAGTTAGAATTTAGATAAATACATGACCTTATAATATATGATTTTTTTATTTTTTTTTTAAATGTCTAAATAAAAATATATAAAGCAATTATATTTAAAAGTATTATTAAAAAATTAAAAATTAATTAATAATTAAAAGGAAAATTAGGTGCATAAAGGACCTTATAATAACAGAATAAAATAAAGAATATCAAAAGATGTTACGCTAGTTAGAAAAAATTAGTTAAAAATAATTAGATTAGAATTTAAATGGAAGATTAGTTATATAAAGGACCTTAAGGTCATAAAAGATATATATAAAATTAATTGAAATGAGAGCTAATTTCTAAGAATTATCAAAGGTAAAAGCTAATTGGTAAAAAATAATAAAACTAATAAATAAACACAATAAAAGGGAAAAATTAATTAAATAAAATAAATAATATTAAAGAAATAAAAATCAGTTAAAAAATAATAATAATAATAATAATAATAAATAATAAATAAATAAATAAATAAATAAAAAAAATAATAATAATAATAATAATAAAATAACATAAAATAATAAATAAATAAAGAAATATAAATAATAAATAAATAAATAAAAATAAAATAATAATAATTAAAAATAAAGATAAAAGAAAAAACTTAAAGAGGAAGGCGGAAGAACGACTAGGACGAGAGTGCAGGGACCCAACACCTACTGACTTTCCAGCCATCCTCTCTATTGAGATTGCTTGGTCTCTTTTCAATCTCAAGCGCTTCTCTAAATTTTCGATGATGGAAATGCGAGACCTTAGCAATAACACTAGCCTCCTCAATACAAACATGATGATTGGTTTTCTCAGCATGTTCAGCTAAGGCGGAAGACTTAGCTCTCCTATGCCTAAGATCCGCTGCGTGCTCGCTAATCCTTTGATTAATGGAGCGACCAGTCTCCCCAATATAGGGGGTCCCACAGGAACAAGGGATCAGATAAACGCCCTTCATATCCTTAGGGTCAATCGGATCCTTCACTGATCTGAGGGACATACGAATGGTGTTCAGGGGCCTAAAGGTCACAGGGATACTATGCTTCCTGAGAATCCTTCCAATTCTATTGGTGGTCCCCTGAACATACGGAAGATGGACACCTGGAATTCGCTCTTTCGATTCTCTTTTAGACTGAGAATTCTTGGAAGCTTTAAGGAAAGCCCTCTGACCCATGTATCTACTATAACCATTCTCAACAAAGACATCAAGTAAATGGGATTTTTCTTTCTCAAAGCTATTCTTGTCCGAGATCCTTAGGGCCCGAGTAGCAAGGGTATTGAGAACACCCATCTTTTGAGCCGGGTGTTGAAAAGTGTGCAACAAGAAATGCTTGTTGAGAGTGCAACAAGATGATCGAGCTTAGTGAAAAGAGTCTCCTTCACTAAGTAAGCCCGCAGGCTATTTTTGGCGCAAGTCTATTTTTAGACTATGTCTATTTTTAGACATATGGATCATGTCTATGGATTGCAGGTTGCTGTTTATGGATGATTGGTCAAGTTGGGAAAAATAGATGCACTTCTATTTTTGATGAAAGTGTGAGTGATCACAGTGTGAGTGATCAAAGTCTATTTTTAGACTAGTTGTCAAAAATAGAAAAGTCAAATATTATTATCTCATAATAATATTTGGACTATAAACTTGATCTTATTCTCTTGGAGCACTTCAGTTTGAGCTACAGAGGTGGCACATGCAGCTGTTAGAAGGAAATACGATTTTCTTATGAGTCAGTTGAGTTGTTGCATGCATGACTTCAGTTAGAACTCAAGTGAGTTGAGTTTAGTGGACTGGAGGTACAGTTGATGGAGTTGTGTTCAGTTTAGATTTGTTAAACTAGTTGTATTTAGTCTAACTGATCAATAGACTAGAGATGAGTTGGGTGAATTAGTTATTAATTAATTCACAAGTTATTAACTCATAATGCAACTATAGAATACATCAGTTAACTCAGTTGCATGTCAGTGCATGTTCAGTTCAACAAGGACAGGTGGTAGAGAATCAGATTGCTATCAGTTGTGACTATAGTTGTGCACCAAATCTTGCACAATCAAGGGATTGAGTATGCCAATGAGTTTGCTCACGTATTTGCCCAGTATTGTAGCCTTTGCTCACGTCCAAAAAAGTGTGAGTGATTATTTTGAGGTGAAATACGAGTTTGGGAAGCCATTCTCATCAGTTCTTGAGCAGGTATTGAGCAGTGGAGGCAGGCAAGCAGTGGAATAGATTTGGAGATCAGATCTGAGATGTATTGTGTGTAACAGGTGGAGCTGGTACTGGATTGCTTGTGATAAGCATTGTACTTTGTAATGTTACATGATTCAATCAATATAATATACAGATAGTTGGGGTTTTTAGCGAGATGCTTTCCCCGGGATACATACTGTGTGTATGAGTTTGATTGATGCTTCTATGTGTGCCTGTGGATGTTTCTGCTTCTGTAAATTGATGATCAACGTAGAGGAGATTATGCATTATACATGTTCCGCTTATAATTGTATGATCAGGATAATCTCTGTGAATATGTGTTAAATTATTCAAAATTTCTACATGGTATCGGAGCTGCTTGATTTGTAGAAGAGATTTTTACAGGATATCAAAGCGAGGATTGATCATCGGATCTATTATTCAGAAAGTGTTTACATTTTATTTCTTCAGGCAGAGTCTGTAATCGGGCTAGGTAGCCTCTGGATTCATCCTTCTTTTGGAAGGTGAGATATCCGGTGAATGCCCAGACAGTCAATCTCTGCACGAGAAATACTTTGTTCTCACGAATTCTAGATCGGAAGTGGTTGAGTTTTGTGCTAGTGGAATTCAAATTTAATTCCAAAGCAAGAGATAAAACTCAGAAACATTCAGTGTGAGAATGGAGATAGTATGCCCAGGTATCTCACGAAGTTCACCCAATGTCGGGATGCGCTGGGAAGTGTGGGGGTGACTGTCAGATGAGGATGGTGAGTCTAGCACTCCTTGACCTTCCTAAGAGTTGGCATAGCTACCAAGACTCGGTGAATGGAAGGGAGAAACTGCCAGGATGGGAGAGACTTTGGTCAGATCTTGTGCAGGAGGAGATTAGACGGAGCACCAGAGACGGTTCTTCATCCATGCAGGATGAGGAGAACTGTGCCTTAGTGAGTAAGGTGAAGAAGGGGAAGGAGAAGGGTTCTCTTTCTGAATCCAGTTCTTCCAGTGATGGGAAGAAGGTTGACAAGTCGAAGGTGAGATGCTTTCGTTGTCATGAGATTGGTCCATGGGTCAGGAACTTGTATGCTCTTGAGGTTCAAGATGCATGCAAAGCCTTGAGCAGCGAGGCAACTGATGGAGACTTGGTGGTTGAAAGGGAGCGTATATTACCTCTCAACATGCAAAGCCAGAAGAAGTCTCAGACGATTGTGGAGGAGCCACGATTGGTGCAGCAACTTCAGGAGGTTGTGGAGCAGCCACAACAAGGGAAGCTGAGAGGAGATCGAGTAGAGACATCTACTCATCCAGAGACCTCCAGTAGTGGGAAACTTCGAGCCAGGTGGGCTGAGGGATCGCATGCAGCCATACCTCCAGGTAGGAGGTGGGTGGATGTGGATTGATTATCCCAAGGAGGAGGGGCAGGATCCTTGAGGTACCCAGCCTCTTGGATGAGACCTTGCTACGGGAGCCCCAATGTGTAGTAGCAGGAACTGATTGATTGGGTAGAGACAGATGCGGATGGAGTGGCAGAGAGAGCGACAGTGCAGGGAATCCCAGGACAACGCATAGCTAGCAGGCTATAGCAATGTGAGAGGCACAAGTGTTTTGCACAGTGCTAGGTGGCACAGAGAGGTGTGCAATGGTGCGAGATGCATGGAGATGTTGCAGTAGCGCAGATGTCAGAGAGGGAGCACTTGTCAGCAGCAGGTAGAGCTTCAGCATCAGAGGATGTTTCTAGTCCAACAGGGAGGTCAGTTGGGAGGTGCAGTGCGGATGCAATGCTGGGAGATAGAACCAGCAGCAGCACGGATGCAGTCAGAGATCAAATTGACAGAGGCTAGAGCAGTCAGATACTGAAGAGCACAGAGATGCAGAGTTTCAGTCGACAGAGGCAATAGCAGTCAGAGACTTTGATGACAGAGCAAGTGGACCGACCAAATGTGTTGCATGGAGAACATTCCAGAGTTACAGGATCGGGTTTGAGAGGAAGCCTTTCTTGTTGAGAGGGAGTGTTGAAAAGTGTGCAACAAGAAATGCTTGTTGAGAGTGCAACAAGATGATGGAGCTTAGTGAAAAGAGTCGCCTTCACTAAGTGGGCCCGCAGGCTATTTTTGGCGCAAGTCTATTTTTAGACATATGGATCATGTCTATGGACTGCAGGTTGCTGTTTATGGATGATTGGTCAAGTTGGGAAAAAATAGATGGACTTCTATTTTTGATGAAAGTGTGAGTGATCAAAGTCTATTTTTAGACTAGCTATCAAAAATAGAAAAGTCAAATATTATTATCTCATAATAATATTTGGACTATAAACTTGATCTTATTCTCTTGGAGCACTTCAGTTTGAGCTACAGAGGTGGCACATGCAGCTGTCAGAAGGAAATACGCTTTTCTTATGAGTCAGTTGAGTTGTTGCGTGCATGACTTCAGTTAGAACTCAAGTGAGTTGAGTTTAGTGGACTGGAGGTACAGTTGATGGAGTTATGTTCAGTTTAGCTTTGTTAAACTAGTTGTATTTAGTCTAACTGATCAATAGACTAGAGATGAGTTGGGTGAATTAGTTATTAATTAATTCACAAGTTATTAACTCATAATGCAACTATATAATACATCAGTTAACTCAGTTGCATGTCAGTGCATGTTCAGTTCAACAGGGACAGGTGGTAGAGAATCAGATTGCTATAAGTTGTGACTATAGTTGTGCACTGGATCTTGCAAAATCAAGGGATTGAGTATGCCAATGAGTTTTCTCACGTATTTGCCCAGTATTGTAGCCTTTGCTCACATCCAACAAAGTGTGAGTGATTATTTTGAGGTGAAATACGAGTTTGGGAAGCCATTCTCATCAGTTCTTGAGCAGGTATTGAGCAGTGGAGGCAGGCAAGCAGTGGAATAGATTTGGAGATCAGATCTGAACTGTATTGTGTGTAACAGGTGGAGCTGGTACTGGATTGCTTGTGATAAGCATTGTACTTTGTAATGTTACATGATTCAATCAATATAATATATAGATAGTTTTGGTTTTTAGCGAGATGCTTTCCTTGGGGTACATACTGTGTGTATGAGTTTGATTGATGCTTCTATGTGTGCCTGTGGATGTTTCTGCTTCTGTAAATTGATGATCAACGTAGAGGAGATTATGTATTATACATGTTCCGCTTATAATTGTATGATCAGGATAATCTCTGTGAATATGTGCTAAATTATTCAAAATTTCTACACAGCCCTCTGAGGTAACTCAATGCTAGCTCAAAAAGGATTCCATATTCATTATAAAAAATTAGCAAGATTACATAAAACTATCATACAATAGTAAGCTCGAAATTTGAGCAGAGTTTTCCCAAGAAAAAAAAAGTCCCCTAATGAGGACCTAGGCCTCTCTACTTATACAACTGAAGCTACCAACAACTTCCTTAAAATCAGGGAGGCTTGGCTTCTAAAATTCGAGATAACTATCAATCATCTTTCACTTGCTTGGTTGCCTTTTAGTGCATGCTTCAGACGTTTGTACTCCGAGCTGAATGAATGGGAATTCGAAGTGAGGAGAATAAATGAGGGGGATTCCCTCCTATAAGTCCTCTCCTCTTTCTAACTTGAGTTATTTCTGCAGTTTTGCCACTATATCCTTGAATTTGACCTTGAAATCCCTCAATAATCTGCATTAAATACATGTTAGACCACATGGCATAATAACTAACTCAACTCACCCTATAAGCATAAATATAATCAGAAAATCATACAATAAGCTAAGAGAATGGTTGATTTGACTAGGTTAGGAGGTAAAATGAGCCCATATAATTACCCATTTATGAGGCTCATCAGGTTTGGGCCATTCATTTTTGCCTTCCATCTGAACTCTGCTATGTCATCATGACCACAAATCCTATGGATCCAAAAGCTGTCGAACTTCCAGTTGTGTTGCCTATATGTTCAAGAGTTGTCCTTCTGCAGTTACGCTTACCCCTAGTTCTCTAGATCATCCAAAATCATTTTGTATCCTCTCAGCACGCGTCGATGATGTTGGATTCATTATGGCCCTCCTTCGACATGGTCACTTTTCGTCGAAATCAACTCATTATCTGGGAAGTTGATCAAGAGACTCCCTTCCAGTACCTTAGAGCTTGCATGCCTTAATGTCAAGTTCTTCAAACTTGATGACAAGTTCACATCATTGGCTTTCGATCGAGTGATTTCATGGGTGTTTGACTTCAGTTCCTGTATTCACATTCCGTGAATTATGCTAATAGTACCTTGAGGGCCATTGTCATTATTGGTGGTTTCTCTCGCGCTTGTTAATAGTTTACATCATTGACTAGTAATCAAGTGACTTTCTAGCATGTTTGACTTCAATGCATCTAGTCGCATGCTAGGATTTGTACTTTGATCGGGTCGTGTTGGAGCACAAGACCCTAGACTCAGATCACAATAGTTTAGGTTGTGAAGTGGTGTGACATGGTTTATGATGATATGCATGTCTCTTTCAGATGGTTGGTTGCAACCAGACCATGAGTTATCATATTGTTATAGACATATTTGGGCACTGCAACCCCAGTCACATATGTCCATAAACCAAGGGATCTCAAACCTCTAAAAGTGTTGTTTCATACCCTAAAGGATGAAGGTCAACTGATTACATCATTTCCCAGAAGTTCTCCCTGAACAATTGCTCAGAACTGGTCAAAATTGGACCATATAGACTGCTCCATGCTGAGGGTGCAATGCATACTGGAAAGCCCTTCTGTAGGGTGCGATGAGTGAGAGTAGGCAAATGGCAGAAGTAGTTTGCTAGGTGGAAACTCAAAGAATCTTCTAGAAACTACTCATATGACACTTGCCTCTCTAAATTCGCTCAGGGATGAGTAAGAGATCATGAAATCTCCAAGTGGAACCAAGAACTATCAGTGAAATGACACTAATCAAAATCCCAGAAGCTGACTCACTCTCCTATAAACATCTATATATGGATCCCTCATCCTAGAGATCCAAAGGCTGGAATTTTGTAATTTGTAAGGAAGTGTTGTTGGTTTCTCTTTGAGACATTGTATTATTGGGTGATCTTGCTTTTTATGAGGTGAAGAGGGCTTTCATGCTGGGAGGATGATGTTGGATCAGATAGCTTGGTTGTAATCCTCTCGTCTACTACTTCTATCAATAAATCTATTTGAGTTTTCCTCCATATACTTGTATATCTCCGAATCTTGTATTTGTATATGCATTTGTATGGTTAGTGTATATCTGATCCTATATTGTTTATGGTTATAGATCTCTATGCTTTGATGGTATTTTGCTGCTTTGACTCTACATGTTTTCTTTGAAGCGGGACAAGTGAGAAAGGAGTGGCGAAAGCTCTATAAAGGGAGAGAGGAAACAAGCAAGGAGACTAGCAAAAGACTGAGGTTGGTACTCTCTGCTTCTCTCTCATCTATCTCTCATAAGGAAAACAAATGTAACTTTGGTTTGTTTGTTTCTAAGATAGCTACCTATCTTAGTGGGACTAGCAGCTCTGAATGGACACTAGTTTTCTTGATAAAAAAATGGCAACTCCACTGGGGAGTGAATAGTTTGTTTGTTTTGTTACTATTGTTTGCTTTATAAACTATAGACGGAGCCTGAAGTTAAGCCAGCTAGCCTTCGAACTGCTTTTGCTGTGCAAGTGCAAAGTAGATCAACGCTGCTTCAGTCAATCTTCGGGTTGGTTTATGAAGTAAACACCTGACTTGCAAACATCCTATGTGCTCTAGTGGTAGCTCAATAAGCTCATTAGATCAACCCCTATACTTTGTGTTTACTGTCTATCATTAGCTCAGCATAAATCCCTGAACTTAGCTGCAAACTGTGAGTGAAAACCAAGCTCAGTCTCATCCTTGGACCATCGCACTGTCTCTCATTGGTAAACTAGATGCATCACACTTCCCATGTGTTGCAAGTGAGATGCATCCCCATTTCCCTATGTTACAGGTGTGATGATTGAGTGAGACTATTTCTGTCTCCAAATTTTGGTTTTTTCTTCATTGTCTTTAGCTTTGTTCAGTGGTTTTGCTGTCTATGATCATTATATCATTGTTGAAACCTTCATCCTTTACATTATTCAGCCTCCATTGATAAGGAATTGTGAATGTTTTTATGTATTTTTCATCATTTACAGTCCTCCTTTGCAAATAGTAGCTTAATCGAACTGTCGTCTTTTCATTTGAAAGTGTTGCAACTATCGTTTTCAGTCAAGAAAAAGAGTGTCATAAAATATTACTCTTTTAGATAATCGATTACACTTTTTCTATTGTATTTGATTTGAATCATCAATTCTTTGAAGTGTCGAAAGCAATTTTCAAGTCGAAATTGAAAGCGTCGTCTTAGTCTTCCTTTTGTTTCGAAAAGAGAAAATTGTTAGTACTATTGCTTTGAAAGAAAATAGTTTAGATATGTACTTAGTTTTCTTTTTGTCATTCTCACATTAAGGAAATTTGAAAAACAAATACATGCATGTGAATTTGCATTTAGACTGCATGCGGAAATTGATTTAGGAAAAGTGCATCTAGTGTGTGCTCTCTACTCTATGTTGAAAGAATTTTATTTCTCTTTCCTTAGTAGCTAGGATTTTCATTGCTAAAAAAAAGTAAACGACTATTTATCATATTAGATTGCATATTTAGGAATTGTATATCTACATCACGCGGTGAACCTTAAAGGCAAACTTCTTAAGAAAGATCAACTGTAGAATAAACCTCAATGAACATAAAAACGCTTTGGAAACTAACGCACAACATCTAGAAGTCTAGGCTAGAGATGTATTCTGGTGTCGTAAAGCTTAGTAACTATCGTTTTCATCGTAGTTTGGGTGATTCCTCCTCTTTGATACGACAAGTGCCAGTATAGACTTGTGCTCCCACGTACCGTCGAGTATATATTGGGAGACCACAATAGGCTATATCCTTTATCCTTAAGAAGCCATGTCTATAGCCCTATCAATCGCAATGCACTGAACACAGCATTCGGGAAGATTGACTACCGTACCGTAAAAAGTATTCTACAGTTTTGCGATTAGTTTGGTAATCCCTCTGTCTAGATTTCCAGAGTAGTCACTTTTGTTCCTTTTCAGACTCCTTAAAAGAAAAGGTCCATCTGAGCACTTGTCACTTTAGGTTCATTAAAAATCGAAGGCGACTAGAGTCATCTTTAGCTTTTTCTCAACTCTTAAAAATTGAAAAATCAAGTTGTGTCAAAGCGTCATAAAATTAATTTAATTCAGAATAACATTTTCCCCTTTTTATTTTGAGTTGATCAAGTAATCCGCAATCATGGAATAAAGTCAATCAAAACCCCATTGTTCGCGAAGACTAACAAGTCAATCGTCTTTGACTTCGGAAACAAAACCATTCCGGGCCAAGCAATCTCGCTTAACTGGGTCAAAGTCTCCTGGTTTATTTGAAACTTGTGTTTCAACATCCTCAGAGACTCCAGTTACTCCAACTATTTCTGGTATCCCTTCCTCTACAGAAGAACTTCCACAATTACAAGAGGACGTTAGAACTAATCCTAGTGTAACAGTAAACATTTCTATTCCTGAACCAGCTCCATCTAGGATTGATTCGGAAGGTGTCACCCCTCCAATATCTATTACTGCAGAAGCTACACTTTCTTCGGCTCCAGAAATATTTTATGGACCTGACGGTCTACCTCTTCCACCTGGATTGATTGCTATAGAAGAGATAGCGGAGGATCTTCCACCCAATACTCCAGTGCATTTTGGAACTGGTATCCACTTACATCCTTCCACTACAGAAGTCAATTCTTTTTCATCGCAAGTTCTTGTCGAATCGCTAGGAAATCTTTTGGATATACTAAACATGTCTGAATAGCCATCAACATCTAGGACTGTGTCAACTGACACAGTTGTGGCGGAGCTTCCTGCTACCATTCCTACAATGATTGCTGGAATACCATCTATCCCGACAAGTTATCAACATTAAGCTGGAGTCCAATCAGGGACTGTTTCGACGACATGGTTAGTTCCTATTTCTTCATCTGGATTCTCATCTGGTATTTCTTATGTTGAAACTCAACAAGTCGATCTAATGTGTCTTTAAAGGCCAAACTACCCTTTAAGTATCGGATTGCCACCATATGGGGGGCAGTATGCCTTTTCATTGTTCCCTCTAGAAGAACAACCATATGAGAGTTTACAAAAAGGTTCAGGTCAAACTGGAATTACATCCTACGGTTGGGTACCAAAACTGCCTCAACAACCAAGGGTTGTATATTCAATGCAACCAGTCAATCCTGTTGAATATTCCCACTACACCTGCTATTGTGACTGTATCGCAAGTACAAGCACTACCTGTTGTATGTCAACCTCAAGTTTCTCAGGTTGCAATACAACAGCCTCTCATCTCAGCGATTCAATCACAACCTCAGGTTAGTGCCTCCTTATCTGAAGCGACTCAAGCTCAAACAGGTATTATGACTCCTCATCTTGTTCAATCATCCAGTATTGGACAACAGCAAATGGTCCAACAACCATGGCTGGTTCAATACCAACAACCGCAATTCCAGCAATCATACCAAGGACCTGAGCAACAAGTCTTTGTAAGTAATGGGCAATCGCATTTCCAAAGCGGTTATCAACAACCATACTATAATGGTTATGCCCATCAACCTTATCAAAGTTACTAGCATCAAATACATTATGCTAGTATTCAAAGACCTACTGCTTAGGCGATTCCATCTTATCCTGGGTATGCTTCGCCTAACCTGAATCAACAGTTTCCTTTTGTAGCAACTCTAGAATTACCAGATCTAAACTGGCTGACAAATGATCCAATTGCTTATGCCCCTTGGTGGCCTGCGATTCCTCATAAACTTCCCTCTGATATTCCTAAATTAAATGGAAATCTGGGTGAAGATTCGTCGAATCATGTGATGACTTTCCATTTGTGGTGTTCATCCAACACCTTGAATGATGATTCGATTAGGATTCGCCTTTTCCAATGAACATTAGCAGGTCCAACAGCTAAATGGTATATAGAATTGCCTAGAGCTTCATTTGACAACTTTAGTACCCTTGCCACTACCTTTTTAACCCATTTTCAATTACCCATAAGGTATGAAACAGGGACAGAACTCCTTACCAACTTTAAATAGACAACAACCACTCACATATCTGATCATATTCATGAGTGGCGACGTCATCGAAGAATGGTGAAGACGTACATTCCTGATCAACTTTTAGCTGAATGGTTTATAAATTCATTGTTACCCTCTATTACAGAGGATGTGGCTAAGGGAGGAGTTGTTACAGAAGAGCAGGTCATTGCTCGTGTGCAATATTTAGACTTGATACATACTCAGTCTAGCATGCTCTATGACAAAATCCCTGACACTCCTAGACCGGAATTTTCCGTTCCTCCCCCTCCTAAATCAAACAAAGACTCTCATGCCAGTGATGGCGTGATAGGTACAACAAGAACGAAAACTGCAAAGGCTACATCTAAGAAAGCCCGTATGGTTTCTAGTCAAAAAGCAGATGAAGAACCTCTCGCCTCAGAGGTCAATGTCATGTCAACCGACAAAGGAAAAAATCCTAAGCAACCAGGGGGCAAGAAGAAAGGGACAAACAAAAAGAAGAAACAAGAAAATTCACCTCCTGAAAAATCTTCTGAAAACCCTACTGGGCAAAAGAAACCTCGTTATCCATGTTACATATGCGATGACAAGCATTTCATGAAAGATTGTCCACATAAAGCTAAGGTTATGAAATTTTTAAAAACTTCAAATACCCCAGTGGTGTTGACTAATCTGTTTTCGAGCCCAGAAACAAACCTGGTTGCTAGTGATCATGCTTCCCCATCCCAAGTGCTTGTGTTATCCATCTCAAACAGAAAATTGATGCTTTGATATCAACAAGGAATAAAGATTATGGAAATCCACAATTGTCAAACAGCAAGGCTACAGATCAACCAAGTAGTTCGACAACAACTTCGTCGGAAGTTGTTCCACCAATCATTCCTGAATTAACAATAAAACTGCCTAAGGGAGTGGTACATAAATCGACATTTAATCCTCGTGCTTGAGCAACACATAATTATAATATAGTGGAGGATCTAGCCCAATCGCCATCTGCCATGTTGACACTTGAAGTACTTGTTATCACTCAGGTTGTTCCCTACCTCCAGGAGGGAATACGGTCGAGGTAACCACTAACCAGTCTTTTAGCTGCAGATTCTAGCCAATCTGCAACCAGAGAGGGCTCTCTCTTTATGATTTAGATTTGTTGTGTTATATGTTAGGATAGTTATGAAGCACAAGTTTTGTTTGGTGTTTGGAAAGTGACATTCAGTAGAGAAGGGTTGTGATGTGAGAGAAGTTCAGACCATTGGGTTGATGGATTCTAATGGAAATAACCTCTGGGTATGATTTCTTTGGCAATAGGAGAACTACAGAGCAAGATAATTAAACACAGAACAAATTTTATGCTGGAATAAGATGAAATGAAGTCAGGGAATGAAAGGCAATTAAGAATATTCCATTACGCTAACAGAGGGAAATTGTATAAACATTATCAGGGAGCAGTTAAGAATTACCTGGTGATATTTAGAGTGAAAGAACAAGGGAGACAAGAGCAGTCAAGAATTCTTGCCTATGCTAGTCCTGTAGAAAACATAAGAAATTACAAGAATTGAACGCAGAGTACATCAAAGTAAATTCTGTGTTATCCTTCTTTCCTGTAAATTAGACCGTGAAATCTAGATGGTAAATAAAACACAGATACAGTAACACAAGAGTAAAGAAGACTTATTGATCCATGTATTAACATGAGAATTCTGCAATATATCCTCCTGCCATTGATTCCATAACCAGCAAATTCACTAGCAAAACATTCCAGCAATCTTTATTTCAGAAGAGTTCTCAAAACATACAACGCAAGTCCAGAATGATATTCACCAGCCAACAATAATACATATCTTGGGGAAGTATTTATAAAAGAGTTTACAAAATATCCCGTAGGAAAAAATATCAAGTAATAAATTCATCCATCTACTTTGGCAAAGGCAATAAATGATTGTGGAAAAATCACGCAGAAATGAATGAAGGAGTAACTATGTTGTACTGGCCGCCTTTTGTGTTCCGCTATTGTTGACCTTTCGGCTCAACTAGTAGGTTGTTAGCTGCTTCTCAGATTTTTGTTCCTGATGTGCTGTCACTTGCCACCTGTGCTTGATTTTACCTTAACGCTTTTTAGCACGAATTCTCTCCTTATCAATTTGATTTTCTGATAGGTGGCTATTGTATTTGAATTTACTAATGTGTAGCTGACCAAAAAGAGCAATAAAATTACCTTAGCAAAACCTCAAGCATGCCCTCCCACCACTGATCTATTGGCAGCTGGTGTCTTTATAGTTTAATTAATGTTTCATCAGCTTCCGTGTATGTGTAGTAATTTGGCTGGACTTCAAAAAGATGATTTATTTCATGTTCAATATAAAACAAATTTTCCAATTTGTCATATAAAACCTGTCCAGAGGGAGGTGCTGTCTCTTCTGTGCTACTTGATGATGTTGTGATTTGAATGGTGATATAGGTGTTTACCCTTTGAGCATACTGTTCATGTGTTAACAGTCTTCCACTGCTGGTCAGTAAACTGTGTAACCCCTTGCTCTGCAACACTGCAAACTTTTGTCTGAAGACATTTATTTCTGCTTGCATCTCTTGGCACTTTCTTTCCAAAGTTTGCACAAAATTCCTCATGGTCAACACCTTTTTCACTAACAAAATTTTGTCTGTTCTGTTCCTGATATCTAGAGCTGCTAACTGTTCTCTAGTATGAGTATTCAAAAAATGGATCATCTTGTTGGCCTCTTCAGGCTTATTTGCCAATAATGCTCTGGCCTTTTGAGTCTCAAATTGAGCTATCCCTATTAACTCAATCTGGTAATGAATAGTCTGGATTGATGTCCATTGATTAGTGATGGACTGGCCAATTTTACTCAACAAGATTGTTTTGATTTCTGCTAGAGTCTTGTGAAGAGTAAGGTCCTTCTCCAAGGCTTTTATCTTATTTTCCAGGGCCTTTACTTCCCTTGTCTTCTCAGCCACATCCATTTTTGATTTGTCATAATTTACCTCAATCTTGTCTAGTTTTTCTTTGGCTTCTTTTAATTCTGCCATTTGGAGTTCCAAAGCTTTTATTTCTTTCATCATTTCCTCCATACTCAGGCTGGCATCTTGTCATGTTGCTGCTGTAGTTGTTGCCATAACTGTTGCTGAAGTTGAGGCTGGAGCTGAGGTACCTGTTGTTGATGTCAGATCAGTAGGAGGGACTACTGTGGTGACTGTAGGAGGAGCAGTTGTAAGAGTTAGAGCTGTTTGAGCTAGTTGAGAGGCCAACTATCCCTGTTTTCCTTGCAGTGCTGCCCCCAAGGCTTTCTCTGTTTCTAGCAGTCTTTCATTCATCCTCATTAGCAAACTTACTACATCCTCCTCTTCTTTTTGTTGTGCTACTTCTGTGGTTTGAAGATGTATTGTAGCTGGCAGCCTGAGTTGTTTTCTGAGGGCTGCTATGTCTTCTTATTTCTTTTTAATTAAAGCCTGCATGCCCTTAGGATCCTTGGGATCATGTCCCAGCTCCATAATAATTTCCTCCAATGATTTGATTCTATTGTCCTTGGCTAATGAGGAGCTTTCTCCAATTCCAATTGGGCAGAAGTATTATGAAGTGAATTTTGCAATCTGTGGGCCAATATTGCTTTATCTACCAAGGTGGAGTACACCATTTCTCTGGTTTGCTTATGTAGTTCAATCTGGTCCATTGGGTGGATGTCTTTAGCAAGGAATTCCAGATTGGTTCTGATATAATCAGCAGCTGACTGGGGCTGTTGTACTGTAGGCCTAAAGTGACTGAGGGTCATTTTCCCTTCTTGAATATCATAGGCTGCCATTAGCCTTTATTGATTGGTGGGAGCCATTCTTAGCAATTGGTTATAGAGCTGGAACCTTACCGGCTCATTTCTGGCCTTGATTTCAGTGAATGCCTTCTAGATGTCAGAGCCTTGCTTGCTCTGTTGCTTGGTGGATGTAACCTCCACACCATGTTGCCTCTCTTGCTCATGCTGAAAGGAGCTAGTTGATGTTTCCATACTTGGAGGAATCCGCTATTCGGTTGTTTCCTCACCCCTTTGGTTGCCTGCTGTCTCCTCTGTAAATTCTTCCTCAGAGTAGGGGTTCAACCTTTGCCTTTTCTCCCCTTGATGTTCTATGGATGCCCCTGTGGGTGTCTCTTCCTGCCTGTCCCTTTTCTTGGCTCTTTCCTCATTGAGAGGAGTTTGTAACATAGGGATTTCAGGTGCCTTTTCTTGTGTTGAAGGGGCTTGCCCTTGACTTTGTTCTTTTGCTGAATCTGGCCAGTCTACCAATGTCTCCTTCTGCTCTGAATGTTACACTTCCTTGCCCTTGGATGTCCCTGTAGGAGGGGTAGTCTCTTGGGCAGGCCGTTGTGAAGTTGTGGCAGATGATGTGCCCACTCCAAGGTGTTGAGGCAATGTGAAAGGCACCTGTCCAAAAGAGTCCACGTCAAGTGTCTTTTCAAACTCTTTCATTTCTTTTTCTAATCTCTCTTCTTCAGTAAGTTCCTCAACTAGTGTGCCTTCTATCCATTCATGTTGATTAGCATATTGTTCAACAAGGAAAATTTTAAGGACCCCCCCTAAATTTATAAATATAATAAATGGGCGAATCTCCATGGTATATAGGAAAAATGAAAGGCGATTTTATCAATAATATAATATGTATATATAATTTTTTGGCGAATCTCTCACCAAGCATGGCGAATATTTTACTCAATTATAAAATCTTGTAAGATCTTGGCGAGTCTTTCACTAAATAATAAAACTTTGTAAAGTCCTAGTGAATCTTAGCATAGGCTACATGCTGGTTTAATTCCCCCATTTAAATAGGCTACATTCCAAGTGAATACCATGGGTCAATACCATGTGCCATTTTGGTGAATACCATGGGTCAATACCATGTGCCATTTTTATTTTTATTAATTCTAATATTAGGGTTAATAATGGTTTTTTGCATGGTATTAATAACAATCTAGTCCATGGTATTTGTCCCATAGTATTTTGGCCATAGGTTTCACCTAAATATAACCCATTTTTTGAGTGTTCGTAAATATAAGGTGACTTATGGAGTAAATATAAAAAAAAAATGTTTTATTTTTTTACCATACCTCTCGTTTATTTATATTTTTATTAATTTACCATACCTCTTTTACAAATATGGTATTTGGCCCATAGGATTCACTTAAATAAAACCTCTTTCTTGAGCCTTCATAAATAGAACGAGGGTTACGGACTAAATATAAAAAGAGGTTTTATTTATTTACAATACGTCTAGTTTATTTATATTTTTATTTATTTACCATACCTTTTGAGTAAGTATAAAAAGAGGTTTTATTTATTTACCATACCTCCACTTTACTTATATTTTTATTTGTTTACACCCTTACATGTATATAAGTGACTTATGGAGTAAATATAAAAAATGTTTTATTTATTTACCATTCCTCTCATTTATTTATATTTTTATTAATTTACCATACCTCTTTTATAAATATGGTATTTGGCCCATAGGATTCACTTAAATAAAACCTATTCTTGAAAATGGGCAAATGGAAGGTTGTAAGTCCTAATTTCAAGGGCTAAATTTACCTTTTTTACCCTCTCCCTTAAAATAAGGTGGGCTATTTGAGGTGATTTGTAAAAATATACTATGATACAAAATATTCGCCCACTAAAAATTTAAAACCCCTTAATTTCGCCAAAGGGCGAACATTCGCCCCTAAAATTATCCTTGTTGTTCAATCTGAGGGATACTATGGTGCACATATCCTGTAAGCTTGTTTTTGACTCTTCTAAAGCTTATGAAATGTTCAGGGTCATATGGTGACCAAAGAAAACTTTGTTTGAGCTTAAGTTTCTTTCTCAGAATAGTGTCAGCTTCCTTCCATGCTTCTTCCCTTTTATTAAAGATAAAAGGGCCCAATTGATGCCTTATCTTGAGTTGTGCTTTCTTCCTAGCACCATAGAGATGAGTCAAATCTGAACTATTGAATTGTCGGTAGTATTCTAGGGCAAAGAGTCTCATTGGGACATACTTTGGCAGTTTGTAAGGAGCTAATTGACAGCCATAGATCCTGATTACTGTGTGGTTTTGGTAAAAATACCAGTCACCAATATTGTATTCCTTTGAGAGGTGTACGATTTTCTACATTTCAGCAGAGAGCTTGGTAGGAGGAGTTGTTGACAACAAACAGGTGGCTGGATATATGAA
This sequence comes from Pinus tabuliformis, assembly GCA_031772625.1. Classification (NCBI taxonomy): domain Eukaryota; kingdom Viridiplantae; phylum Streptophyta; class Pinopsida; order Pinales; family Pinaceae; genus Pinus; species Pinus tabuliformis. The sequence goes on from CM062816.1 coordinate 367,136,002, forward strand.
AAGGTCAATAAACTCACAATATGTATATGGGGAGCTGCGAACATGATGGAATACTGAGGACCAAAATATGACAGACCTTCGCTCACCCTTAGCATCCAATTTTTTAAGGGAAACTGGGAAACTATCAGGTTGATAGTACAACAACAAATGATATATATATGAAGTGTATTTGAACACTCTCTCTGTGTCTAAATTCATGAATTTCTCGTGAATTTTGTTAGCTGTGAAGGTGGCATAATCATACTTGACAGTAGGGGGCTGTCCTGGAGCAAACATAGACATCAAAGAAAAGACAGTCTCATCCACAATTTCACTTGTTCTGAATCCCAGGATATAGGAAATCATGTCTATGAGCATTTTTTCAAGCTCGTCAAACCAGGCATGGTGATAGGGAATTTGTATTTGGAATATCAATCTAGTGGCATGAACATCTTGGAAATTCGGTCAACTTCTGCAGAGGACAATTTGGAGGCTTGATCCAGCAAATGTTTCATGGAGAGAGGGACCAAAGGCTGAGTTGGCTTGAAGTGTAGCATCTCATTTATAGACTGAGGGGTGATATGAAAGAGGACATTGCCAGAAGGGTCCATCACTGCCCTTTGAGAAGGCTCATAATTAGCACAACATTGATGGATGAGGTCAGGGAAGACATTCACTGAAGGCAGGTAGTATATAGGCATATTAGACTCCTAGATTCTAACTATGTCAGTTTTATTCCTGTAGCTATTCCTCATTTCACAAAAATCCTGAAGGTGAGGTTTATCACCCTCCATGTCCTCAATCTGAAAATCTCTATCAGCAAGAGGTAGCCACTCCAACTCCCTATGTGGTGCATTCAAGGGTGCAATATTTAGGGTCACTGGAGCCTCCATGATTCACTGTGTTTATAATTGGATTTTAAGTCTGTGTCTCAACAGGAAACAGAGTGCTAGCACTGGGTCTTTCACGGGAATTTTGCAATTTGAGTTTTATAAGGAAATGAACTTATTGGGTAAAATTCAAAGGAGAGACAGAGTATGCAGAGTTTAGTTAGGAAGGCTTAAAAGAGCAGTGGAAAGGGCGCTTCTTCTGCGGGCGTTTTTAGTGGTTTTGCAGGCGGAAGTGAACGCGACTTTCAGTTCAATGGGCAATTTACAGAGGGCCATAGAATTTGCGAGCTTCTTTAGGTAATAATGGTCAAACAGTGACTTAGAGTGCAGAGGTTTGCAGAGAGTAGTGCCTTTTACTCAAATTCAATTGTTTTGGTAATTGCAACAGAGAAGTTTTGTAAAAATAGGGTTTATGGGCAACTATCGGGTAAATACCTGTTTTACAAGCGACTGGTGTGAAATGCAGTTGTAGACAGAGCTGAGGAGGTTGGGTTTGCACCATGAACATGCCTGGGTGGCGGATTGGAACGTTGGTGGCAGATTCAACATAATTCACATGCACAGTCTCCACAATATGAGGCATAGGAAATAAACAAAAACATCACTTTCATGACTTTTGAACAAATTTGGGCTTTTTCGGACTTTTTGGCGCTTTTTGTGCTGACATCATCATGATGTAAATTTGTCCCGTAGCGGGGTACGGAAGGTGACGTGGCAGATGACATGGTCGCTGACATGGAGGAATGACATGGCGAACACGACGGATGGAAGAGTAGCGCGAGCGCTGGCATGGGTGCAGACGTGGTGTATGACATGAGCAGCGGGAACAGGAGGCGGTTTGTGGTTTCCATCGGACCGCTTTTGGTATGGGGGCGGTTTGCGTCAGAACGAGCCCGATGCAATAGAAAAGGGACACATGTCCCGGGGTACGGCAGGAAAACCGCTTTCCATCAGGTGCTAACTCTCGTACACCGGAGCTGCTCCGATATCAACGAGAGCCATTGGATCTGGAGGGCATGATCCAACGGCTGACGGGATGGTGAGTTGATGGTAAGGTATGGCGCAGGGGCCCGCGTTAATATTTTAATATTTTTCCAAATATATGCGAGTCAAAACTTTGGTTAAAAGGGTTTGTATGGTTTATGTTGGCAGGTTAGGTGTGGCTTATTTATTTAACCGGGGGTTAAATAAATTCCAATGACGCGGAGGGCTATTATGATGTTTCTGGTAAACGTTATAATTCCCGAAACTTTTTCTATAGGCTATAGTTTCCAAGGGTAGGGATATTATACATTTTTTGTGTTTTTGATGTATTTTTATATAAAATAGGGGAGGGGAAATATAAGTGGGAGTTACATAATAGGGTTAGCATGTTAATATGAATATAAGGGGAAATGCTAGGTGCATGAAGTTGAATCACCTAGACTTGGGGGTGTGGGGAGAAATAAAAATTTACACAAGAAATGTGGCTTTGAGTTTTTAAGTAAACCTGGAGTTTCACTTAAGTTTTTATAAAAATGGAGTGAGGTTACGAGTTTGAGTAGATCCCAATCTCTTAGAGGGATGTTAGTGAATGATTATTGTGAGGGGAGAGAGGGGGGAGTTAGACATGCAACATCTGATCACACCTTTGCCATGGCACTTGAGATATCCATGAAATAGATCATATTCAAAAAGATGACACTGCTGATAGAGCTGTTTCTGTAACTTCAATCTACTTACCCATTCTACAATTCCTAACATTTTTTCTTCATTTTTGATTGTGTGCACTTGAACTAGCAAACCCTGATTTTCCTCTTTTCTTTTGACTGCCCTCCTATCTAAATCTATCCTTATTTCTTCCAAGGGCTTAGATTAAGTAGTTGGGCCCTTTATTTCTCTATCTATCCAGTGATCTGCCAAGTTTGAACTGTTTGGGCAGACCTTCATTCTCTATTCTACAGTAGGAAATTCAAATATGGATTGGCCCAGATTGAGCTATTGGGCCATCCATCAACTGTGCTAAGAAACAGTATTTTCACATTGTGAACTTGCTTTGCACAAATAGGACAGTAGTGGCATTTTGACTGGCCACTTTCCTGGTCTTTCTTTGGGGTTCATTTTCTTTATTTTTTTATTGACCAATTCATTTTTCTTGCCCTTTGATTCTTATTTTAGGGCATACCCTCTTTACATTTTTAAAATTTATTTATCTGTTTACAAAATATGGAACCTTTGTAGCATGGAAAGGATGATCATATTTGGCACTTCCATAGTCAATCATCAGAAATGACACCTATTGGTATAGGAACCTAACAGTGGCTCCACTTGGGGATGGCTTTTCCAGGTGAAAAGCCAAGAATAGCAGGTCAGATGGCCTTATCTTCAACTCTTGTTGTGATCTGAAACTTCTTTCTGCTGTAGACACAGAACTGAATCTTTGTAACATGTATACACTTCTCATGAGCTAATGCGAACAGAATGACAACTCTGTTTTTCCAGTTGGTCTAAATGTTCAGTCATCTTCATGGCTCCCAAGATTTCTTTTTGATTTCTCCCGATAAGTTCAAATATGTACAAAAGGTGGTACAACTCCTTGCTTTTTCCTCAAAATCTACTGGATCTTATCCATAATCTAATTGCTATAATGAACTGCTAAATAGACACTATTTATGTACAATATACAGTTCTGTTATGTTGATCAAAGAGGATCAAAATAATGCTTGAGCATTCGCCCATTGACTGGCCCTTCCTCAGCTTCTGTGCCATCCAAACTCTTCAAAAAATAAGTGTTGTTTCCTTGTACAGCCTGAATGACATAGGGTCATTTCCAAAGGAAATCAAATTTGTCATGCTTTCCTTTGTCTTCCCTTCTAGAATCCTACTTCAGCACTTTGTCTCCTATGAAGAAATCTTCAGCTTTTGTTCTCTTGTCGAAAATCTTCTTGAGTCTATCTTGCAGAACCTGAGTTCTCTGATATACTTCCTCTGTAGTTTGTTGCAAGTGAATAGTTTGATTAATTCTCCTTTGAATGTCACTTGGTTCTTCTTGTAACTCTTGCAACAATTTGATTACAGGGATTCCCAAGGATGAGGGGAACATAGCCTCCATGCCATAAATCAATTCATATGGACTGGTTCCAATAGATCTTTTGGTGGTCAATCTGTCTGCCCATAGTGAATTAACCAGTTTTTTATGCCAATTCTTTTTATTCTCCTCCAAGACTTTTTTGATGATGTTGATCAGGCTTTTGTTGGAGGATTCGGCTAGGCCATTACCTTGAGGGTAGTAGGTTGTGGAGTGGCCTAAGGTAATGTGGTACTTATGACAAAAATTGATCATTATTTTGGATTTAAAGGCAGCAGCATTGTGTGTAATAATCTTCTTCGGATAGCCAAATCTAGACAAAATATTGGTTTCTAAGAATTGCATGATGATTAAGTCATTGGCTTGCCTACAAGGGATGGCTTCTATCCATTTGGTAAAGTAGTCTGTGGCAGTGAGAATCCACTTGTGTTGGCCAGAAGAGGAAGGATGAATTTCTCCATTGAAATCTAAACCCCATTGTTGAAATGGTCTTTCAGTTGAAATGGGTCTGAGGGGTAAAGGTAACAACTTTCTCTTGCCTTTAAAGATCTGACATTTATGGCAAGAAACTACAAATTTTTTCACATCCGCAAACAAGGAGGGCCAATAAAAACCAGCGCTTAGAATTTTATCAGCTGTTGACTTCCAATACAAGTGTCCTCCGTAGTGCCCTGCATGAAATTCCTTGAGTATTTTGTTAGTTTCATCCTGTATTAGGCAATTTAGAAAAATACCTTCATGATTTTTCCAAAATATAATATTGTCTATAATACAAAACTTTGATGCCTTCATTTTCAAGAATCTCTTTTTAGTCCTGGATAACCCTGGAGGAGCTTGCAGGTTTAACAATACAAAACATATGTCAGCATACCAAGGTGATTGTAAAAAGGCTTGATTGATCTGTGGAGTCGCCATCTCCTGTTCGTTATCTAGTTCATTTATATCAAGGGCTTGAAAATTGGTTTCAGTCATTAATTTAGCTAACCCTTGTCCTTTTATGAGTTTTTTAGGCTTTATTTCAATGTCATACTCTAAAATGTTAGCTATCCATTTGCCCCTTTTACCCTCAATTCCTTCTTGAGTCAGAATGTCTTTGACCACGGCATTTGGAATATAGGCTATTACATGAGAGTACAAGATATAAACTCTGAAATCCTTGATGGCCTTTACAAGGGCATAAGCTTGTTTCTCCATAATTTGATATTTGAGTGGAGCATCTCTAAGTGCTTTGCTGAAGAAAGCAATAGGCTTCTCACATCCTTGGTCATCCTTTTGTATTAGGACAGTAGCAATAGTATGCTGAGATGCAAAGGAAAAGATTATGAAATCTCTATCAAATTTGGGGCTTGTGAGAACAGGTGTTTTAGTCAAAGCCATTTTAATTTCCTCAAAGGATTGTTTAGCTTCTGTTGTCCATTTGACTTTAGAATCTTTCTTTAGCATGTTATTCAACAGTCTTATTAGTTCGGCTAAATTGGGAATGAATCTTCTTAGGAAATTGATCTTCCCTAGAAAGGCTTGTAGTTCCTTGATGTTTCTTGGGTGAGGGACTTGGAGGATAGCTTGAATTTTGTCCGAGTCAATTCTGATGCCATCTTATGAGATTATGTGACCTAGGAGTTTGCCTTCTTCTAGGCTGAACAGTGATTTCTTTGGGTTCAATGATATGCCATATTTTATGCAAATTAGGAACACTTGTCTTAAATGCTCTAAATGTTCTTGGTCTGATTTTGAAAAAGCAGTGAGGTCATCAAGGTATATGACTAAGAAATCATGGATCTCCTTTGCAAAGGCTATGTCCATTACTCTTTGAAATGTAGCCCCTACATTTTTGAGTCCAAAAGGCATTTTGACATATGTGAAGGTTCCCCAAGGTGTTGTGAAGGCAGTTTTGTCTTGATCATCCGAGTGGACTAAAATCTGATTAAATCCTAAGAAGCCATCTAACAGTGAGATCCTAGACGCTCCTACTACCCTTTGTAGGATATGATCCATTTTTGGTAAGGGGTAGTGGTCTTTCAGAGAGACTTTATTCAAATTCCTTAAGTCAACACACAGTCTTATCTCTCCCGTTTTCTTCCTAGTAGGCACTAGATTTGAAATCCACTCTGAAAACCTAATAGGTGCAATTATTCCAGCTTCGTACATTCTTTTGACTTCCTTCTCAATAAGGGGAAGGAGGACAGGATTCACCCTTCTAAGCTTTTGTTTAAAAGGTTTTTGATTTTCTTTCAAAGGTATTGTGTGTTGGATGACCGAAGTATCATAGGACTTGAGGTCCTCATAGCTCCATGCAAAGGCATCTTGGAACTCTTTAAACAACTCAATGTATTTCAATTTCTGATCAGGAGGCAATGTTTTGGACAATTTTACCATTTTGGGATTTTCTGTGGTTCCAATATTGCAGTCCTCAATTTCTGCATTCAGTGGTTGCATTTTTGGCTTTCTTGGAATATCATTTGTATCAAATATATCCTCCAAAGGAGTTAACCCTGTGGGCAGAAAATTATCCTTTAGTTCAATTACTTCAAATTCTCCCTCAGCCATTTCATCAAGGTCCATTTGCTTCAGCTCTTGTAAATTTTTACAATCAAAGGTTGTTGGATGCAAAATCAGATCTGTTGTTTCAACTGATATATTTTGCTCAATTTTGTCTATTTGTTGTTGATCATCAATGGTGCTTGTGTCAATGTTTATACTTGAGAATTCCTTTTTCAAAGTGAGGAAATTATTGATCTGTGTATCATTTTCAAATATTTGCCAATTTTTTACATTATCTGGGACAACAGGTCTGTGTTTGATTTCAGTAGTAAAGTGGTGGTTGGGCTCAAATGGAAGCTTGCAAGTGCTGGCAAAAGTTGCCAAATTGTGTGCATGTAAATTGTGCTTTCTTGGAATTTTGGTGAGCTGAGATTCTGAGAAGGTGTTAAGTATTTCAATGGCTGCACCTCTGTAAGCTCTTAGCCTAAGATCATTTGTAACAAAGCTTCCCTTTATCTATTGTATAATCAAATCTGAGTCCCCTAGAATTGAAATCCTAGCTGCCACAAGACCTTTAATCAGTTTGAAACCTAGTAAAAGGGCCTCATATTTGGCCATATTGTTTGTACACCTAAAATTTATCCTATATGCATGACCTTGAGCATGATCATTCTGCATATTGTGTATCCAAACCCCTGCCCCTGCTCCTAATTTGTTCACGGACCCATGAAACTCTAAGTACCATAAGATTTCTTGATTGTGATTAGTCTTAGGAGTTTTGGAAATTTGCTCAGTTGGCAGATTTGGATTTTGTAGCTCATGTGTTATGTCTTGTTCATTTGTTGGATCAATCATATCCACAATTTCTTGATCTTGAGCAGTAGACTGTTCATTTATGCTTTTTGTTTGTGCTGTTTGTAGGAGTTTGACATCAGTTTTGGGACACATCTCAGCATTGTATAAGATGAATGAATCCATATTAGAATGCATAGAATAGATGGGGAAGTTTTGGGGTTTCTCTTGACTGCTAACCACATATTTCATTAATGTTTCCCGGTACAATCTCTTTGGCTGGACAAAGACTGAAATGGTGGCATCGGACATGTCTAGCTGCAAAGATCCTTGGAGTTTTGCACCCCAAGATCTAGACAAAAGTATTCCATAGTTAGGTGGGATATCAGCGACCACCACATCCATCAAGATTGTTTTAGCTGGATATTGGACTAAAGATACACAAAGGTTTTTAATTAGGCCTAGACACCTGACCTGGCTGGAATCAAATGAGAACAAGTCTTTGTATGGCCTTGTGATATCTAGGTCTAGATTTTCCATCACAGATTTAGGAATTAGGTTATGGGAAGCTCCCGAATCAAACATTGCATTGTGCAACACTTTGTCATGAATGTTCAAACTCACATAGAATGGAGGAACTCCTCCATCTACTATTTTACCATTGACTTCAAGACCAAAAATTAGTTCTGGTTGGTCATCTAAAACATTGACTGCATCCCTATTTTCTGATATTTGAAGTGACCTATTGATTTGTTGTCTGTAAACTTCATGTTTAGCCAATTCAGACAGAGGAATCGCTATTTTCAGTTTGCCTATTTTTGTTTCTAGGTTAAAAGGTTTTTCCGCTTGAATTCTTGTATTGTGGACAACAATCTTTTCCTTTTCTGTTGTATTTTCAGTAACCTTCTCTTCATCATGAGTGTTGTTTTGAGCTAAATCTATTTTAAAATTATTTTTAGGAGGACGGTTTAGATTTTCTTTTGAGGGAAAGGATGTGGATGGTTGATTCTTTGAGGGCTGTACATTTGATATGTCCTCAACCGTGGGTTCCTTTGGGTTAGGGTCTGTTTTAGCAGGGAGTTCTGTCAGGGTAGCTTTATCTTTTGTTTTCTTTGGCTGCTTGGTATCTTTCAGCTTGGCAGGTTCAGGCACATCTATTGTTCTGCTTCTTAATTTGTATTGTTTATGCACCTCATAGACCGTTACAACATACCCTTCTCTGAAATCAAATGACTCTTTGGACTTGGTTTGAAATTGATTGAAATTATGGGCCTCTTGGTCATCTTGTGTTAGAAAGATTTGTTGCTCACTGTTTAACCCCATTAGGTTGATTTGGGTGTCCTCTGTCAACTCATTAGAGGTTGAGGCTTCAGCATAGTTCTCTTGAAATGGAGGTCTGATATTCTGATCAGGGCCAACTTTCCCGGTGTTAGGATTTTGATTTTTTCTAAAGTTTGGATTTATAGTGGTGTTGCTTGGTTGACCATCCCAAGAAGACTTTCTTTCAATGGTTTCCACTCTATCACCCAATCTGTCCATACCTTTGATGATTGCATCCAGTTTTTGTTCAAATGTTGAAGGCTCCTCTTTGAAAGTTGTCCTTCTTTCAGCTCTAGCTCGGGCTCTTTTAGAGATCAGATTTGCCTCTACACTAATAGCTATGCTCTGCATGTCTTCTAAGCCGGCAGGAGCTCTTTCTCTTAGCTGATATGCCATGTCAGAGTCAAATCCATCAGGGAATTTGATTAGGGCTAAGTCAAGTGGAGGTCTAAGGTTTTGAGGGATATCATTGTACACATTTTTGAATCTAGCACAATAGTCTTGGACAGTTTCTTGCGGGCCTCTTTTTAAACTGTCATACTCTGATAGGATGTGCAATGGATCTTTCTTCTTTTCCCATCTTTTGAGAAAGGTTTGGTAAAGGGAATCTAAATCAGCAATTGTGTTTGCACCAAGTGCCCTAAACCAGGTCCTTACTTCACCGTTAAACTTTGAACAAAAATTTTCATTCTGACATCATTGTCATCAATTTCATAGTTCTCAAAGTAGTCCATCATTTTCTTAGTGTGTTGTTGGGATGTATAGGAGCTAGTACCATCAAAATATGTAATTTTGCTCTGATAATCTGGAGGCATAGCCCCTGGATTTCCAGGTAACTGCAGAGGAGCATAACGGTTTTCCATACTTACAGGGATAAATGGGACGGCAGGAAGAAATAAGACAGCTGGAACAGCAAGGACAGTAGTGAAAATATGTGCAGTGGATGGGGGAGTGGAGAGAATGCTTTGAGGTGTGGAAGAAGAACTCGGAGAGGGTGTAGTATTGATAGAAAGGAGTGATGCTCTCCCAGAAGTAAGCTCAGATTTTGTAAGGTTATGCTGAAGTATATCAAGGTCTAAATAAACAGATTTTTCTAGATTTTCTTGTTTTCTAAGGGTCTTAGAGATCAAGTTAGGATTTTCAAAAATAGCTGGAGGATTTGGGTTAGGATTTAACCTAGTGTACCGGACTTTCTTCTTTGGAGCCATCTTCTAAATTTGTTTTTGGTATTTTCCGAAAATGTTTAAAGATCACAACTTTTGATACTATTCTACAGGAAGTTCTTTTGGAACATAGGAGGCTTTTGGCTTTCCTTTGGATATGTTGAAACAGGGACACTGATCAAATATTTGGGACAGCTGTTTAAAGCCTAAAGCTATACTGGAGATTGACTGAAGCAGCGTTTATTTACTCCTGTAAATGCACAACAAGAACAGTTTCAAAGGCTACCTGGCTAACTTTAGGCTCCATCTGTAGCTTTAGAAAATAGATAGTAGTTACAAACAGTCATTTAGTTCCCTAGTCGAGTCACCAATGATGTTATCACTCAGGTTGTTCCCTGCCTCCAGGAGGGAATACGGCCGAGGTAACCACTAACTAGTCTTTTAGCTGCAGATTCTAGCCAATCTGCAACCAGAGAGGGGTCTCTCTTTATGATTTAGATTTGTTGTGTTATATGTTAGGCTAGCTATGAAGCACAAGTTTTGTTTGGTGTTTGGAAAGTGACATTCAGTAGAGAAGGGCTGTGATGTGAGAGAAGTTCAGACCATTGGGTTAATGGAGTCTAATGGAAATAACCTCTGGGTATGGTTTCTTTGGCAATAGGAGAACTACAGAGCAAGATAATTAAACACAGAGCAATTTTTAAGCTGGAATAAGATGAAATGAAGTCAGGGAATGAAAGGGAATTAAGAATCTTCCATTATGCTAACAGAGGGAAATTGTATAAACATTATCAGGGAGCAGTTAAGAATTCCCTGGTGATATTTAGAGTGAAAGAACTAGGGAGACAAGAGCAGTCAAGAATTCTTGCCTATGCTAGTCCTGTAGAAAACATAAGAAATTACAGGAATTGAATGCAGAGTACAACAAAGTAAATTCTGTGTTATCCTTCTTTCCTGTAACTTAGAGCGTGAAATTTAGATGGTAAATAAAACACAGATACAGTAACACAAGAGTAAAGAAGACTTATTGATCCATGTATTAACACGAGAATTCTGCAATATATCCTCCTGCCATTGATTCCATAACCAGCAAATTCACCAGCAAAACATTCCAGCAATCTTTATTTCAGAAGAGTTCTCAAAACATACAGTGCAGGTCCAGAATGATATTCACCAGCCAACAATAATACATATCTTGGGGAAGTATTTATAAAAGAGTTTACAAAATATCCCGTAGGAAAAAGTATCAAGTAATAAATTCATCCATCTACTTTGGCAAAGGTAATAACCGATTGTGGAAAAATCACGCAGAAATGAATGAAGGAGTAACTATGCTGTACTGACCACCTTTGGTGTTCCACTATTGCTGACTTTTCAGCTCAACTAGTCGGTTGTTAGCTGCTTCTCTGATTTGCGTTCCTGATGTGCTGTCACTTGCCACCTGTGCCTGATTTTACCTTAACGCTTTTTAGCGCGAATTCTCTCCTTATCAATTTGATTTTCTGATAGGTGGCTATTGTATTTGAATTTGCTAATGTGTAGCTGACCAAAAAGAGCAATAAAATTACCTTGGCAAAACCTCAAGCATGCCCTCCCACCATTGATCTGTTGGCAGCTGGTGTCTCTGTAGTTTAATTAATGTTTCATCAGCTTCAGTGTATGTGTAGTAATTTGGCTGGACTTCAAAAGATGATTTATTTCATGTTCAATATAAAACAAAGTTTCCAATTTGTCATATAAAACCTGTCCAGAGGGAGGTGCTGTCTCTTCTGTGCTACTTGATGATGTTGTGATTTGATTGGTGATATAGGTGTTTACCCTTCGAGCATACTGTTCATGTGTCAACATTCTTCCACTACTGGTCAGTAAACTGGGTAACCCCTTGCTCTGCAACACTGCAAACTTTTGTCTGAAGACATTTATTTCTGCTTGCATCTCTTGGCACTTTCTTTCCAAAGTTTGCACAAAATTCCTCATGGTTAGCCCCTTTTTCACTAACAAAATTGTGTCTTTTCTGTTCCTGATATCTAGAGCTGCTAATTGTTCTCTAGTATGAGTATTCAAAAAATGGATCATCTTGTTGGCCTCTTCGGGCTTATTTGCCAATAATGCTTTGGCCTTTTAAGTCTCAAATTGAGCTATCCCTATTAACTCAATCTGGTCATGAATAGTCTGGATTGATGTCCATTGATCAGTGATGGACTGGCCAATTTTACTCCACAAGATTGTTTTTATTTCTGCTAGAGTCTTGTGAAGGGTAAGGTCCTTCTCCAAGGCTTTTATCTTATTTTCCAGGGCCTTTACTTCCCTTGTCTTCTTAGCCACAGCCATTTTTGATTTGTCATAATTTACCTCAATCTTGGCTAGTTTTTCTTTTGCTTCTTTTAATTCTGCCATTTGGAGTTCCAGAGATTTTATTTCTTTCATCATTTCCTCCATACTCAGGCTAGCATCTTGTCCTGCTGCTACTGTAGTTGTTGTCGTAACTGTTGCTGAAGTTGAGGCTGGAGCTGAGGTGCCTACTTTTGATGTCGGATCAGTAGGAGGGACTGCTGTGGTGACTATAGGAGGAGCAGTTGTAAGAGTTAGAGCTATTTGAGCTGGTTGAGAGGCCAACTCTCCCTGTTTTCCTTGCAGTGCTACCCCCAAGGGTTTCTTTGTTTCTAGCAGTCTTTCATTCATCCTCATTAGCAAACTTACTACATCCTCCTCTTCTTTTTGTTGTGCTACTTCCGTGGTTTGAGGATGTATTGTAGCTGGCAGCCTGAGTTGTTTTCTGAGGGCTGCTATGTCTTCTTCTTTCTTTTTAATTAAAGCCTGTATTCCCTTGGGATCCTTGGGATCATGTCCCAGCTCCATAATAATTTCCTCCAATGATTTGATTCTATTGTCCTTGGCTAATGAGGAGGCTTTCTCCAATTCCAATTGGGTAGAAGTATTATGAAGTGAATTTTGCAATCTGTGGGCCAATATTGCTTTATCTGCCAAGGTGGAGTACACCATTTCTCCGGTTTGCTTATGTAGTTCAATCTGGTTCATTGGGTTGATGTCTTTAGCAAGGACTTCTAGATTGATTCTGATATAATTAGCAGCTGACTGGGGCTACTGTACTATAGGCCTAAAGTGACTGAGGGTCATTTTCCCTTCTTGAATATCATAGGCTGCCATTAGCCTTCGTTGATTGGTGGGAGCCATTCTTAGCAATTGGTAATAGAGCTGGAACCTTACCAGCTCATTTCTGGACTTGATTTCAGTGAATGCCTTCTTGATGTCAGAGCCTTGCTTGCTCTGTTGCTTGGTGGATGTAACCTCCACACCATGTTGCCTCTCTTGCTCCTGCTGAAAGGAGCTAGCTGATGTTTCCATACTTGGAGGAATCTGCTGTTCGGTTGTTTCCTCACCCCTTTGGTTGCCTACTGTCTCCTCTGTAAATTCTTCCTCAGAGTAGGGGTTCAACCTTTGCCTTTTCTCCCCTTGCTGTTCTGTGGATGTCCCTATGGGTGTCTCTTCCTGCCTGTCCCTTTTCTTGGCTCTTTCCTCATTGAGAAGAGTTTGTAACACAGGGATTTCAGGTGCCTTTGCTTGTGTTGAAGGGGCTTGCCCTTAACTTTGTTCTTTTGTTGTATCTGGCTGGTCTACTATTGTCTCCTGCTGCTCTAAATGCTACACTTCCTTACCCTTGGATGTACCTACAGGAGGAGTAGTCTCTTGGGCAGGTTATTGTGAAGTTGTGGCAGATGATGTGCCCGCTCCAAGGTGTTGAGGCAATGTGAAAGGCACCTGTCCAAAAGAGTCCATGTCAAGTGTCTTTTCAAACTCTTTCATTTCTTTTTCTAATCTCTCTTCTTCAGTAAGTTCCTCAACTAGTGTGCCTTCTATCCATTCCTGTTGATTAGCATATTGTTCAATCTGAGGGATACTATGGTGCACATATCCTGTAAGCTTGTTTTTGACTCTTCTAAAGCTTATGAAATGTTCAAGGTCATATGGTGACCAAAGAAAACTTTGTTTGAGCTTAAGTTTCTCTCTCAGAATAGTGTCAGCTTCCTTCCATGCTTCTTCCCTTTTATTAAAGATAAAAGGGCCCAATTGTTGCCTTATCTTGAGCTGTGCTTTTTTCCTAGCACCATAGAAATGAGTCAAATCTGAACTACTGAATTGTCGGTAGTATTCTAGGGCAAAGAGTCTCATCGGGACATACTTTGGTAGTTTGTAGGGAGCTAATTGACAGCCATAGATCCTGATTACTATGTGGTTTTGGTAAAAATACCAGTCACCAATACTGTATTCCTTTGGGAGGTGTAAGATTTTCTGCATTTCAGCAGAGAGCCTGGCAGGAGGAGTTGTTGACAACAAACAGGTGGCTAGATATATGAAAAGGTCAATAAACTCACAATATGTATATGGGGAGCTGCGAACATGATGGAATACTGAGGACCAAAATATGACAGACCTTCGCTCCCCCTTAGCATCCAATTTTTTAAGGGAAACTGGGAAACTATCAGGTTGATAGTATAGCAGCAAATGATATATATATGAAGTGTATTTGAACACTCGCTCTCTGTCTAAATTCATGAATTGCTCATGAATTTTGTTAGCTATGAAGGTGGCATAATCATACTTGACAACAGGGGGCTGTCCTGGAGCAAACATAGACATCAAAGCAAAGACAACCTCATCCACAATTTCACTTATTCTGAATCCTAGGATGTAGGAAATCATGTCTATGAGCATTTTTCCAGGCTCGTCAAACCAGGCATGGTGATAGGGAATTTTGTATCTGGAGTAGCAATCTGGTGGCATGAACATCTTGGCAATTCGGTCAACTTCTGCAGAGGACAACTTGGAGGCTTGATCCAGCAAATGTTTCATGGAGAGAGGGACCAAAGGCTGAGTTGGCTTGAAGTGCAGCATCTCATTTATAGACTAAGGGGTGATATGAAAGAGGACATTGCTAGAAGGGTCCATCACTTCCCTTTGAGAAGGCTCATAATTAGCACAACATTGATGGATGAGGTCAGGGAAGACATTCACTGAAGGTAGGTAGTATATAGGCATATTAGACTCCTAGATTCTAAATATGTCAATTTTATTCCTGTAGCTATTCCTCATTTCACAAAAAGCTTGAAGGTGAGGTTTATCACCCTCCATGTCCTCAATCTGGAAATCTCTATCAGCAAGAGGTAGCCACTCCAACTCCCTATGTGGTGCATTCAAGGGTGCAATATTCAGGGCCACTAGGGCCTTCATGATTCACTGTGTTTATAATTGGATTTTAAGTCTGTGTCTCAACATGAAACAGAGTACTGGCACTGGGTCTTTCACAGGAATTTTGCAATTTGAGTTTTATAAGGAAATGACCTTATTGGGTAAAATTTAAAGGAGAGACAGAGTATGCAGAGTTTAGTTAGGAAGGCTTAAAAGAGCAGTGGAAAGGGCGCTTCTTCTGCGGGCGTTTTAGTGGTTTTGCAGGCGGAAGTGAACGCGACTTTCAGTTCAATGGGCAATATACAGAGGGCCACATAATTTGAGAGCTTCTTTAGGTAACAATGGTCAAACAGTGACTTAGAGTGCAGAGGTTTGCAGAGAGTAGTGCCTTTTACTCAAATTCAATTGTTCTGGTAATTGCAACAGAGAAGTTTCGTAAAAACAGGGTTTATGGGCAACTATTGGGTAAATACCTGTTTTACAAGCGATTGGTGCAAAATGCGGTTGTAGACGGAGCTGAGGAGGTCGGGTTTCCAGCATGAACACGTCTGGGTGGCGGACTGGAACGCTGGTGGCGGATTCAACATAATTCACATGCACATTCTCCACAATACAACGCATAGGAAATAAACAAAAACATCACTTTCATGACTTTTGAACAAATTTGGGCTTTTTCGGACTTTTTGGCGCCTTTTGTGCTGACGTCATCATGACGTAACTTTGTCCTGTAGTGGGGTATGGAAGGTGACATGGCGGATGACGTGGTCGTTGACATGGAGGAATGATATGGCGAACACGACGGACGGAACAATAGCGCGGGCGCTGGCGTGGGTGCAGACGTGGTGTATGATGTGAGCAGTGGGAACAGGAGGCAGTTTGTGGTTTCCATCGAGCCGCTTTTGGTATGGGGGTGGTTTGCATCAGAACGGGCCCAATGCAATAGAAAAGGGACACACATCCCGGGGTACGGCGGGAAAACCGCTTTCCATCGGGCGCTAACTCTTGTACACCGGAGCGGCTCCGATATCAACGAGAGCCGTTGGATCTGGAGGGCGCGATCCAATGGCTAACAGGATGGTGAGTTGACGGTAAGGTATGGCATAGGGGCCCGCGTTAATATTTTAATATTTTTCCGAATATATGCGGGTCAAAACTTTGGTTAAAAGGGTTTGTATGGTTTATGTGGGCGGGTTAGGTGTGGTTATTTATTTAACCGGGGTTAAATAAATTCCAATGACGCGGAGGGCTATTATAATGTTTTTGGTAAACGTTATAATTCCCGAAACTTTTTCTATATGGCTATAGTTGCCAAGGGTAGGGATATTATACATTTTTTGGGTTTTTGATGTATTTTTATATAAAATAGGGGAGGGGAAATATAAGTGGGAGTTACATAATAGGGTTAACATGTTAATATGAATATAAGGGGAATTCTAGGTGCATGAAGTTGAATCACCTAGACTTGGGGGTGTGGGGAGAAATAAAACTTTACACAAGAAATGTGGCTTTGAGTTTTTAAGTAAACCTGAAGTTTCACTTAAGTTTTTATAAAAATGGAGTGAGGTTAAGAGTTTGAGCAGATCCAAATCTCTTAGAGGGATGTTAGTGAATGATTATTGTGAGGGGAGAGAGGGGGGAGTTAGACATGCAACATCTGATCACACCTTTGCCATGGCACTTGAGATATCCATGAAATAGATCATATTCAAAAAGATGACATTGCTGATAGAGCTATTTCTGCAACTTCAATCTACTTATCCATTCTACAATTCCTAACATTTTTTCTTCATTTTTGATTGTGTGCACTTGAACTAGCAAACCCTGATTTTCCTCTTTTCTTTTGACTGCCCTCCTATCTAAATCTATCCTTATTTCTTCCAAGGGCTCAGATTAAGCAGTTGGGCCCTTTATTTCTCTATCTATCTAGTGATCTGCCAAGTTTGAACTATTTGGGCAGACCTTCATTCTCTATTCTACAATAGGAAATTCAAATATGGATTGGCCCAGATTGAGTTGTTGGGCCATCCATCAAGTGTGCTAAGAAACAGTGTTTGCACATTGTGAACTTGCTTTGCACAAATAGGACAGTAGTGGCATTTTGACTGGCCACTTTCCTGGTCTTTCTTTGGGGTTCATTTTCTTTATTTTTTTGTTGACCAATTCCTTTTTCTTGCCCTTTGATTCTTCTTTTAGGGCATACCCTCTTTACATTTTTAAAATTTCTTTATCTGTTTACAAAATATGGAACCTTTGCAGCATGGAAAGGATGATCATATTTGGCACTTCCATAGTCAATCATGAGAAATGACACCTATTGGTATAGGAACCTAACAGTACTACAAAATTGCCCATCCCAAAAACAGGCTTTGTTATCAACAATAGGTGGGATTGATCCAGCGGATTCCAATCTAGTGGCCTTTAATCATAAAGGATATGAACTTCATTTACTAGCACAGCTCCCTTTCCTCATATAGGTAAAAACCCTCAACAAAATTGTTCATCGAACAATCATTGATGAGGGGGCATCACCTGTATTATGTCAGTGAGTTGCTGGAAAACTTTAGGCTCTCCACCCTTGTCACAATCATCAGCAACATTAAAAACATTCAATGGAAGAGCATACATGCCGTATGGGATATTAAGTAACTTGCAAGTTGAACTGAGGGGCAAGACAGTAGAAATTGAAGTCTAGGTCATTGATGGAAACCTTGACTACAATATCCTACTAGGCAGGCCCTAGATTTATGCTATGGCTGCTGTTGTGTCAACATATTTTAGAAATATTGCATTTCCCTTTCAAGGCGGAATCACAATCATTAACCAACTAACCTTCCTCCCCAACAGTTCTCAAGTTACCAGAAGCATTCCTTTAATCCATGGAAGCTCCTAATCGCTTCAAAATATCAGAGTAGGTCTCCTAAAAGACCCTTCCTTAATGGGGAGTTTTTCCCTTCCGCCTCTAAGTAATCTGGCAGAAGTGGCCATAGCGGAAACCTATCACATGATATCTTCTACATCAACAAAGATGAAGAAGAACTCTAAGCATTTTGATAGTGTGGATCATCGCGATGTATTTCCTCCGAGCCCTACCATACCTACATCATCTGATGATCAATTCAGTGATGTTGTACATTATGTATTGGGGGCATTGGAACCAGATCTTTCCTCCATGATCCCTTATGAGTTGTGATCAAAGGTCTCTAGAGGATAGTTCGTTGACTAGTGTCAACCTCGTTGAAAAATGAAACCAAAGATCTGAGCATAATTCCTTGTCTTTTGTCGAGCTCATTAAAAAATTAAACAAGGCTGAGCAAAATGCCAAGTCGAGATTTCACTTGATCTTGTAAAAGAACCTTCATTCCATCCACTTGATTACTGCGAGTAGTCTGGTGAATGTAACTAAGCTTAGGGGGCATGCACCCTTTTCTATTTTGCAGACAAACCCAACTGTAGAGATACGTTTCCCTGTAAGTTATGTGATCGGTCCGGGTGACCTTTCACCTTTGTCTATTTGGCAGACAAAGTGCAGGAAGTATCTTTTCTAAGTATTGACAAAAAATCATCCTGCTTAACCACAGTAAGTTTCCATATGGTTATTGAAGAACTTTATTTTTTTTTTATGCTGGGGGCATGCAAACCTTTTTATACAAGAAAAAACAACCAATTTCATTGTTTATCTATTTAGCATTCTTTTGATTTTTTAGCTTTATAGTTTGGTCGTTCCTAGCTTACATAAAAAGGAACATGAGCAGGTATATGCAAAGTTCAAGCTCGTTAAAAAATAAACCTAGCAATGAGCATATGTTCCCCCAGAGTTCAAGCTCATTAAAAAATGAACCCACCTTCGGTAAATAATCTTTGTGATTGCATAGCTATCAGCTTTTGAACCTTGGTCATTTTCTTACCATCACCTCCACTCTTTTTTAGCTAATCATACTCCTCCATTGGATTGTTTACCCTTTTGAAAAACATCACTCGTTCCTCAAAAACGAGTCTCCTTTAAGCTCTTTTTATACTCGTAAAATATGAAAATATTGCCCAGAAATTGGCCTCTCCAGCTCATTAAAGTGATTGGAAGTGCCATCCCTCCTCTATATGTTAATATTTTTGGACTTGAGGGATCATTACACAAAAACATCGAGCGTTTGTCTTGTTCGGCTCGTTAAAACTATCGAAAATTCATCCCTTTCGTATTATTTTATACTTTTTCATACTTAAGGGATTATAATACAAAAAAGGACTACTGGAGTTTCCTTTCCATCTCTTTTTAGACTCTCTAAAATTCAAAAGGTCCGAGTTATCTTTGTCATTAAACTCGTTAAAACAATAGCGACAAACTTGTCCATGCAAACAAGAGCGAGTTTCACTTTCACTAGGCTCGTTAAAACATAGCGAAAGGTTTGCCCAAAGGGAAAATTATAGAACAAGCATATGTTATCCTCCTCAAGCTTGAAAAAAATAAAGAGGTACTAGTTAGAAATGACTGGGGAAAAAGGGAAGAAAACTTGAATAACTTCATTGGTAGCAAGTCACTCTTGAACATGACACTTTCTCTCTATCACCATGATTGAGTCGAGTTGGGTTATTCCGTTCACCGATCATATCACCATTGGTCCTCCGTACCATCCATTTTGGGGTTAACGTTAGAAATCCATCCCAGTGTCACCGATATGTTCAAGAGAAATCGCTCAGAGAATTCACCAACCCAGCTAATGCCTCATCCGCTGCAATACCTTCACTCTCCATTTTTCATGACCACCACTCTGAACCTTGTATCATTAGATCGTTTTCACCTCCACAAAATCATTTTCTCTATTCTGTGTCGTAGATGTGGGATTCATTAAGGCCCTCCTACAATGGGTCACCATCAGCTCATTATCCAAGAAGTTGACTTAGGAACAACCCTTTCAGTACTTTGAAGCTTGCATGCCTCAATGGCAAGTTTCTCACTTCCGAAAACAAGTTTACATCAATGACCTTCGACCAAAAGATTTTGCGTGGTGTTCGACATCGAATCGTGTATTCACACCACGTGAATTGTACTGCAGTACCTTGAGGGTCATCATCATTATCGGTGATTCCTCTCGCGCCTGTTAACATCTTACGTCATTGGCTAGTAATCAGGTGATGTCTTTCCATGTTTTACCTCAGAACATCTTTTCACATGGATCGACTTGTACTTCAGGCGAAGATCGAACGAGTTTGAAGACCCCAGATCTAGTTTCATCCATCCAGGCTATGATATATTCAGGAAAATAAAGACATCAAATGTACATCATAGCTACATAGATAATCATCCAAACTAAGGGATGATGGTTCTACTAGAATCATCAGTTTGCCACACAGACGGTTGTCTGTCCTATGTAC
Source organism: Pinus tabuliformis (assembly GCA_031772625.1). Lineage (NCBI taxonomy): Eukaryota > Viridiplantae > Streptophyta > Pinopsida > Pinales > Pinaceae > Pinus > Pinus tabuliformis. The sequence goes on from CM062816.1 coordinate 367,156,269, forward strand.
ATGAAAATGAATTTATAAAGCTGAGCATGGGAATGCCCACCTTAGCTAGATCATGAAAATATTATGAAGATAATGTATTGTATTGTATCTTATTATAGGTCACCTTCTAGTTCGAAAAACCTCAGATCTTCATGATAAAGTATTTCACCCGACATCAGAAGATTTACGACCTCATGCTTTAGGGGGCAACTGTTATAGACATATTTGGGCACTACAACCCCAATCACATATGTCCATAAACCAAGGGCTCTCAAACCTCTAAAAGTGTTGTTTCATACCCTAAAGGGTCAAGGTCAATTGATTACATCATTTCCCAGAAGTTCTCCCTGAAAAACTGCTCAAAACTGGTCAAAATTGGACCATACAGACCGCTCCATGCTAAGGGTGTGATGCATCTCACTTGATACACACAAAGGGTGCAATGCATACTGGAAAGCCCTTCTATAGGGTACGATGAGCGAGAGCAGAAAAATGGCAGAAGTAGTTTGCTAGGTGGAAACTCAAAGAATCTTCTAGAAACTGCTCATATGACACTTGCCTCTCTGAATTCGCCCAGGGATGAGTAAGAGATCATGAAATCTCCATGTGGAACCAAGAACTATTAGTGAAATGACACTAATCAAAATCCTAGAAGCTGACTCACTCTCCTACAAACATCTATATATGGATCCCTCATCCTAGAGATCCAGAGGCTGGAATTTTGTAATTTGTAAGGAAGTGCTATTGGTTTCTCTTTGAGACATTGTATTGTTGGGTGATCTTGCTTTTTATGAGGTGAAGAGGGCTTTCATGCTGGGAGGATGATGTTGGATCAGACAACTTGGTTGTAATCCTCTCTTCTACTACTTCTATCAATAAAGCTATTTGAGTTTTCCTCCATATACTTGTATATATCTGAATCTTGTATTTGTATATGCATTTCTATGATTAATGTCTATCTAATCCTATATTGCTTATGGTTATAGATCTCTATGCTTTGATGGTATTTTGTTGCTTTGACTCTACAGGTGTTCTTTGAAGTGGGACAAGTGAGAAAGGAGTGGCGAAAGCTCTATTAAGGGAGAGAGGAAACAAGCAAGGAGACTAGCGAAAGACTAAGGTTGGTACTCTCTACTTCTCTCTCATCTATCCTCATAAAGGAAAATGAAAGTAACTTTGGTTTGTTTGTTTCTAAGATAGCTACCCGTCTTAGTGGGACTAGCAGCTCTGAATGGACACTAGTTTTCCCGATAATACATATGTGATCCTTCTCATTATTGGATGGTTGCGACCATACCTTGGTTTCATTATGATCCTCTTTGACAGATCACTACGCCCATACCAGGATCCATTCACATGATCATTCTCTGGATGGTTGGGTCCATGCCACGATTCATGTATCATTTGACAGAGATATCGGTTTATGTATATGTATATGTACTTACTTGCAGGTTTTCCGATGAGAGACCAGTTCCTTGCACTGATTTATAAAGCATTTCATCCCTCACTCCGACTCGGCCTTCACACTTTAAGGGGAATCTATTACACAACATTTTGTCACTGTCCCTATACTCCCCATTCCTTGATCCTAGAGGACCTCTACAGTGAACCCCGTATGATTTTCCTTCATGGAGAAACTCCTATTATGTCCCTCTTCATGAGCAGATCATGTCCCTTTTGCACCATTTCCCCTGGAACTTTTGTTTTGCTCAGTTTACAAGGCCAACGCTAATGACCTTTGTCTCCCTCATGCCAATGTGCAGAGATTAGCACTATTCCCTGCACCGACTGGTGCGACTGAGCTGTGTTCCAGTCATGCCGGTCCAGTTATGGAAAGTTTTTTAAATTAGAGCCGAATCTTCCAGCTCTAGAAGCTTCGTAATGGAAGTCTGGTAAATGGTTTGGGTGGATGGGGTTGAGGATGACAGTTTGGGATCCTTTCCCCTATAATGATGGAACTACCTCAAGGGATAAGTTCTTCTCCCATGAGAAGAGGATCCATCTCCCATCCATATTTCCTATATAAACCTCCCTTCTTTCCAACCACAAGCTAGTGAGAGTGTTGGCTAAGTGTGAGTATATTATTTTGATTAGACAAGAAAGATATTACTAGTTATAGCCATCTAGTTGTGTGAGGGAGAAGTGTGTTTGGTTTGGATTGAAGCCTAAAAGGAAGATCCTTTAAACTATTATTGTTTGAAGCCATCATGGAGTGCTAGCAGAAGTGTGTGGGAACCTAATCTTGTCAGAGGAAGACTGTGATGTCAAGACGAATGGTTGTAATCTCAATTTGATATTAATATATGCAACTATTGATTGATTTCCTACATGTTTTTAATATTACATATTTGTGTCTTAATGCTTCTTGACTCATTAAGTAGGTTGAATTGAAATTTGTCTATTATTATGTTTGTGTGTTGTTGTTGTTTACTTGTTTTCAAGAGCTTGAAGAAGGAAGCGAGAGATTGCTGGAGCGAGCAAGTGAGGACATCATCAAGAAGGATAAGAGACCAAGAGGTAGGCCCTCTTGATTGATTCTAACCTAAGGAAATATTCCATAGAATGTATCTCTTGTTGAAATGTGGCAACAAGAATATTCCAATTTAATTTTTCCTTGAATTAAATTGTGAATTAAAATTGAATTTATTCTTAACAACTACTTGGAAATAATTAATTAAGTTATTTTGACTTAATTAGTTGGAGAAATTCAAGTTAGAAGTCTTTCTGAAGTCATGCAAGAGTTATCCCTTAAATTAAGGAGATAAGCCTTAAATTAAGGAGATAAGATTGAGTTATATTTGAGTTGTAATTAGTTAACTTAGTTTACTGAGTTAAGTCCAGTTAAATTAGTTCCAAACTATTTGAGGAACTAATAGAGAGTTAACAGTCAGTTGATGCATGCATGCACTCAACTAGTGTACTCCAGTTAACTAAAGATTCCCTCATTAGAAACTCATGCATGTCTATTCTGAGAAAGACCCAAATAAGTTAAATGTTAAGGACAGTGTACTATCAGTTGCATATGTTTTCTTATAAAGAAAACTCATGCATGTAGTCAAGCAATCTTTCCTTGAAGATTGTGCAGTTCTGACAGTGTGTGAGATAGTGGTCCGCTTGGTTGAAGGAGAATCATCCTAGAGGAACAATGCAAGGAAATAGGACCTTGGAGGGCAAAGAGGAACGCTAGAGAGCAACCAAGATTTCTTGTGAGCATCTGTGAGGATTGTACTAAGAGCTGGCTAGCTATGAGAGCTAAGACTTTGTATAGTTCCTATGTATTTCCACCTTGTATGATAATATAGATAGTGGGGTTTTTAGCTGAGGCTTTCCCCAAAGTATTTTCATTTGTATTGTGCATTGATTCTTCTTCTTCTTATTATATTTTTCAACTCGATGTTTAAGATTCCACAAATTGATAGCAGAAGTAAGTTATAGTATTCTTCTTTGATTTATATTGCATTATCGGGTTAACCTACATTCAGATTTTCTCCATGGTATCAGAGCTTGATTTGTAGAATTTTTCTACATAGTAACAGAGCTGTGAACAGTATACTAAGAAGATAATTCGAACTTTGAAGTTTAGAGTTGCACGTGCAAATTGAATTCATATCATACTTCAAGGTTGGCCAAATGGCGTTCTATGGCTTGAGACTCGTGTATGCCTTTCAAGGTAGCTCGAATTACATAGCATGGAAAGATAGAGTGGAGGCTGTATTAGAAGACAATGGCTTGAAGGAATTCATTGATCAAGAAATCCAAAATCCAGCTTCAACTAATGCACAAGAGTTGGCTGAGTGGAGGAAGTGTGTGGTGAAGGCGAGATGAATCATCCTTGAGGGAGTTCGAGACCATATTGTCTCGAGTCTCCATGGGAAGGATACTCCATTTTCAATGTGGAAGAGATTGAAGGACCTCTACCAAAATAGCAGCGATTAGAGGAAATTGGCGCTCAAGGATAAGCTTTGAAGAATTAAGATGGAGAAGGGTGACACTATTTCCACATATCTGAACAAGCTCACCACCTGCAGAGATGAGCTTGGAAGTGTGGGAATGACTATTGTTGATGATGATATGGTGAGCCTCGCTCTCCTTGGCGTTCCAAAGAGTTGGAATAGCTACCAGGACTCTGTGAATGGAAGGGAGAAACTACCACATTGGGAAGGACTGTGGTCAAATCATATGCAGGAGAAGATCAAGAGGAGCACATGAGATAGTTCTTCATCCAAGGATGATGATGAAGAAAATTTGGCCTTAGCAAGTAAGGAAAGGAAAGGGAAGGGGAAGGCGTCCCATTCCAAATTGAATTCTTCTCATGGAGGGAAGAAGGGTGACAAGTCTAAAGTGAGATGCTTTAATTGTCATGAGATGGGACATTATGTGACTAATTGCCCATCGAAGAACTCCAAGAAGGAATCGTCAGAAGGATCGGAAGGTGAGGCATTAGCCTCTCAGTTCGAAATGGACTTTACCCTCATCGCATGCATGGTGTCATTGTGTTATGAAACCAGCTCACACAAAGATAGAAAAGAGAGATCCACGCCTTAGAATTCAGCCTCTTCGAGGGGGCAACCTCCTTTACATTACATAAATGAACAATTCTTGGATGATACAAATGACAAAACCTCCTTTATATATATAGGAGTCTAGGGAGTCACAATATAATCCAGCCGACCTAACAATAATCATATAAAGCCACAAAAATAACAATAGAGGGATTCTATGGGGCACAGAAATAACAATATGGGGGTAATAGGGGCACAACAATATAAACAAGGGGTATAACTACAATAGTAATGGGGTAATCACTAGTATTATAGGGACCCAACATGCCCCTCTCCTTCAAAAAAGTGTTGTCCTCAACGCTTGAGTAGTTCTGGATACTTCTGCATAAAATTCTCATCCTCCCATGTGGAATCTTCAGCGGATAAGTTCTTCCACTTGATAAGATACTCTGAAATTGATCGATTTCGTAGCTGTCGAGTTCTTGTTTCTGTGACTGCTTCCGGTTCCAATATAATTTTTCCTTCCTCGTCAAGTTCTGGCAATATTGTTTGAATTGGGAGCTTGTCACCTATAACCTTCTTTAAACATGAAACATGGAAAACTGGGTGCAATCGAGAAGCTGCAGGAAGCTCCAATTTGTATGCCATAGTACCAATCTTTTGCAACACCTTGTACGGACCATAATACTTTGGTGATAATTTATTATCCTTCTTAGCTTGCTTTAGGGACATTTGCTTATATGGTTGTAGCCGTAGGAATACCCAATCACCTACATCAAAACTTCTTTCACTGCGATGTTGATCTGCCTGTTGTTTCATTCTATTTTGTGCCAACACGAGGTTATCCTTTAAGAGTTGGAGGACTTGTTGTTGATGTTCGATGTGATGTTCCACTGCCTGAACCTTAGAATTTTCTCTTAAATATGATGTGATGGATGGTGGTTGATACCCATAAAGTGCCATAAATGGGGTCATTTTTGTTGCTGTATGGAAGGAAGTGTTATACCACCATTCAGCCAGAGGCAACCATTTGACCCATTGTGTCTGTTTATCAGATACAAAGCAACGAAGATATCCTTCCAAACATTTGTTTACTATCTCAGTTTGCCCATCAGATTGAGGATGATAAGATGAGCTATGAGCTAACTGAGTACCAAGACAAGAAAATAATTCTGTCCAAAAATTTCCAGTGAAAATGGGATCTCTGTCACTTACAATAATCTTTGGGTTTCCATGTAGCTTTTGAACTGTTTCCATAAATGCAGTAGAAACTGTACTGGCTTTAAATGGATGTGATAATGCACAAAAGTGTGCATACTTGGTAAGTCTGTCAACTACCACCATGATGACACTCTTTCCCTCAGACTTGGGTAAACCTGTGATAAAATCCATTGAAACCTCCTCCCAACGTTGGCTTGGAATGGATAAAGGTTGTAATAGACCCGGTGTCTTAATTGTTTCAACTTTATTTTGCTGGCAAACCAAACATTCTGCCACAAACTTTTGAATATCTGATTTAAGGCCATCCCAAAAAAATTCCTTCTTAACCCTGTGGTAAGTTTTTAAAAATCCTGAGTGCCCTCCTAAGGGAGAAGTGTGCAATTCCATAAGAATCTTTTGTTTTAGCTGGGAATTCTTACAGAGGTATAAGCGATCTTTGTACCATAACGAATCATTTTGCCAGCTAAATGTATCAGAAGTACTGGAATCTTGTTGTAACTTTCGAATAAGTGCCCACACTTCTTCGTCATTCTTCCATTCCTCCCTTGCTTCGTTTATCCAATCTGGTTGGATAATAGAAATGGCACACAACAATGCTTCCACATCCTCATCCTTTCTTGAGAGTGCATCTGCCACCACATTTTGCTTCCCTTTTTTGTAGATGATTTCAAAGTCATAACCCAACATCTTTGTGACCCACTTTTGTTGCTCTTCAGAGGATAATCTTTGTTCTAAAAAGTATTTAAGGCTATCATGATCCGTTTTTACCTTGAAGTGTCTTCCCATTAGGTAGGGTCGCCATTTCTTAAGTGCATGGAGTATTGCCAACATTTCCTTCTCATAAATAGCTTTGCTTAAAAACTTTCCCTTGATTGGACGACTTTCAAAAGCAATGGGTCTTTCATCTTGCATTAGAACAGCACCAATTCCATTTCCTGAAGCATCACATTCCACAATAAAGGTTTTTGTGAAGTCCGGTGTAGCTAAGACCGGTGCTTGGCACATTGCCTCTTTAAGATGTTCAAAGGCCTTTGTTGCTTCCGGAGTCCATGAAAATGAATCTTTCTTCAATAATGTTGTTAGAGGTGCTGCTATTCTCCCATAATTCTTAACAAACTTGCGATAATACCCTGTCAACCCAAGAAATCCTCGCAGATGCTTTATGGATGTGGGGATTTTCCATTCCTTAATGGCTTTAATTTTGCTAGGGTCTACCTTAACTCCTTCATGAGATACAATATGACCCAAATATTCCACCTCCTGGACTCCAAAGAAACATTTGGATCTTTTTGCATATAATTGTTTCTCCTCCAATAGTTGTAGCACCCTGTCAACATGTTCAACATGATCCTTCCAAGACTTGCTGTAGATTAGTATATCATCAAAAAATACTAACACAAATTTTCTAAGGAATGGTTTGAAAATTGAATTCATCAAACCTTGAAATGTTGAAGGTGCATTGGTAAGGCCAAAAGGCATGACCAAAAATTCATAATGACCCTCATGAGTTCTAAATGCCGTTTTCGGAATGTCTTCAATCTTCATTCTGATTTGATGATATCCTGAACGAAGATCCAACTTGGTGAAGTAAATTGATCCATGCAATTCATCCAGTAATTCATCAATAACAGGAATGGGGAACTTATCTTTAATAGTGAGCTTGTTGAGCTCCCTATAATCCGGACACATGCGCCATGATCCATCCTTCTTGTGCACCAATACTACTGGAGCTGAGAAAGAACTTTGACTCGGTTGAATTATACCAGCCTCTAGCATTTCTGCAACCATACGTTCAATTTCACTTTTTTGGACATAGGGATATCTGTACGGCCTGATGTTTGGAGGAACACTTCCTGGAATCAGATGAATAGCATGATCATGATCACGCATAGGTGGGAGACCTTTGGGAGTCTCAAATACCTTGGAATGATTGTCCAAGACTTTTTGGAGATCTGGAGAAATAGATGATTCCAATGTGGAAACATCTAGCGAACATAATTGTGCAATTACACCTCTTTGCTCCTTTTTTAGAAGCTTTGTCATGCCATTAGAGCTGATTATCTTTCCTGGTTTCCCTGCAATACCCCTTAATTCAACTTCCTTTCCTTCCACAGAAAATTTCATGAAAAGTTCTTGAAAATTAAAAGCTATTGTACCCAAGGATTGTAGCCATTGGACTCCTAGTACAACATCAGCACCTCCCATTGGAATGGAAAGCATTGGGCTAGTCAATACATATTCTCCCATGGATAGCTTGATATTATGGCACTTTCCAGAACAATTTATTGTTCCTCCATTTGCAATCATCACTTGACACTCTGGTGCTGGATATAGGAAGCAATTCAATTCTTTTGCTACCCTACAATGAATAAAATTGTGGGTGCTTCCTGAATCAATCAACACTATTACCTTTTTCTTCTTGATTTGTCCTTCTATCTTGATGGTTTGAGGAGTGGTAATTCCTGCCAATGCATTACAAGATATGGTCGGATTTATTTGTTCTTCATCTAGGCTTTGTTCCTGGAATATATCCTCTTCTTTTGACCTTTCTTGCTCCTTTTCTTCTTCCTCTTCACAATCTATGTAGAATAATTTCTTCTCAGCACACTTATGACCTTTTGTGTATTTGCTATCACAATTGTAACAAAGCCCTTTTGCTCTTTTTTCTTCCAATTGTTGTGGTGTCAACCTTGTAGGTTGTGGAAGACTATGGGCAACAACACTTCCGTCTTTATAGTTGTGAACGGTATGCTTCCTAGTTGCCATAATTTTGCTTTCCATTTTTCTTGCTAACCTGAATGCCTTCTCTAATGAATCAGGTTCCCAAAGGCGCACATCATGTTGGATATTATCCTTTAAAGACCCTATGAACACATCAATCCTATGCTCCTCTGGAATATCTTTTACCCTTATGTTCAATTTTTGGAACTCCTCAATGTGCTCCATTATTGAACCCTTTTGTTTGAGACTTATCAATTGGCTAAAAAAAGTGTTGCTTTTTGTATCCTCATAATGTGCTATCAATTCTTCCGTAAAAATTGCCCAAGTGATAAATTGTTTACGAGAACAAAGCCATTGATACCATACAAACTGATTTGGTTCCAAATATAAAGTTGCCATACGTACCTTTTGTGTGTTTTGCACATTATTGAGATCGAAGAATTGCTCCATCTGTAATATCCATGTGGCGGGATCCTTGCCATCAAACTTCCTCATATCGATTTTTGGAACATGGTGAGTCTTCGATCCAACATTAGAGTCTATGGAATCATGATTAACATTTCTTTTGTTCTCATCATGAGTTTCCTTTACTACCTTTTCACCATTAGTGACCCTTTCTTGTAGCAACTTCTTCAATTCATCCATCTTATCATCCATGCCATCAAATTTAGCGTCAATCTTAGCTTCCATGCCATCCATCTTAGCTTCCATTCCCTTTATCTTAGATTCCACGCCATTTACCTTAGATTCCACGCCACTTATCTTAGCTTCTGTTAGCTTTTGTGAGCGTGACATTTGTTGCACTTGTTCTTGTAATTTTGATATATCATGTAGCATTTCTTCCTCTTCTTCATGAGTCATGCTAGAGCTTTCAGGTTCCTTACTAGGTGTTTGCATTTTCTTTCCTCGGGGCATCAGTTACCGATAATAATGTTTTACTATGCCCTTTGAATTCCGTTAAACCAAGCTTACACAAAAATTTAAAAAAAAACTACACACCTTTTTTCACTTTATAGAAGCCTGATATTGAATCTGATGTATCTCTGTAATTTCGGATCCTCCAATTCTGAAATTGCTACCTGTAGTAGCCTTCTGCATCCTCTTTCCAATGCCACAAGTCTGAGCCAAATTGGATTCTCCAAGGAAGAGTTATGTGAAATCTCCCACAGTGACTTGCTTTTAGACTGGTTCAGTAGAGCAAACTTGTACGACGTGCCACGAGTCACTGTTTCAACCTTTGAATCTGAAACACATGCACAAGAAACTAAAGTCCGTCCTCTTTCTGTACCTTTTTACGAAATTTCAATCCGATCCTCAGAGAGAGAGTTATGACGATTTTCCCTAGGTCACCTGTTTTGAATGTAATTCAGGAGTCTGCAAAAAGACCAACTTCCTCAGATCATATCTCCGAAAATATCGCGAGAAAAGATCTGAAATTCGGACCCAAGGTTCAGAGCCAATTCTTCTCAAATGGGTTTTTTTTGCGATTTCTGAAACATCACAGAAAAAAAGTTATAGCGAAAATGCTACGATGACCTGTTTGGAGCAGCGAAACCCTAGAATGCAAAGCTCTGATACCAAATGTTATGAAACCAGCTCACACAAAGATAGAAAAGAGAGATCCACGCCTTAGAATTCAGCCTCTTCGAGGGGGAAACCTCCTTTACATTACATAAATGAACAATTCTTAGATGATACAAATGACAAAACCTCCTTTCTATATATAGGAGTCTAGGGAGTCACAATATAATCCAGCCGACCTAACAATAATAATATAAAGCCACAAAAATAACAATAGAGGGATTCTATGGGGCACAGAAATAACAATATGGGGGTAATAGGGGCACAACAATATAAACAAGGGGTATAACTACAATAGTAATGGGGTAATCACTAGTATTATAGGGACCCAACACATTGATGATGGGTTGTGTCTGGCATCTTGACAGTGGAGCCTCAATTCACATGACCAGTGATAAAAGTTTATTCAGTGCCTTGGAGGAGAAAGACCTCAAGATGTGCATAGAGATGGGTGACAACTGAAGGTATAATGTTTCAGGAGTGGGAACGGTTTCTTTTCATAGGAAGCATGGAGCTCCTCTCACCTTGATAGATGTGATGTGTGTGCCTAGACTGAAGAAGAACTTGGTATCGGTCACGATGTTGGAAGACAAAGGCTAGATGTTGTCTTTAGTAAAGGAAAGGCATTCCTAAGACACATAGCCATGGGTCAGAACAAGAGGATAGGGATTCAGGTGAAGAATCTCCATAAACTAGAGGTATATGATTGTGCAGCATTGGGTACGAAAGTAGAATTGGTTCAAAGCCAAGGCATTGGCGAGTTGTGGCACAGGTGGTTGGGCCATTTGCATCATGGGGCTTTGAAGATAATGCAACAGATATCTATAGGACTTCCCAAAGGTAAACTTGAGAAAGTTGACACATGCAAAGGTTGTACCTTGGGAAAGTACACCAAGTCTTCCTTTCATGATCGAGACAGTCAAGAAAAGGCTATCTTAGAGTGAGTTCATACTGATGTGTGTGGACCATTCTCGATGGCATCCACAACAAAGAAAAGGTATTATGTGATTTTCATTGATGATTTTTCTCGTAAATGCTGGATTTATTTCATGCAGAAGAAGGACCAAACTTTCACAAAGTTTTTTGAGTTCAAAGCTTTGGTCAAGAAGGAGTCAGGGAAGAATATCAAGGCCTTGAGAAGCAACAATGATGGAGAATATGTCTCTCAAGAGTTTAAGGAATTCTGTGCAGTGGAAGGAAATAAATGAGAATTGACGGCACCTCATAACCCACAACAGAATGGGGTGTCCAAGAGGAAGAACATAACTATTGTAGGGGCAACATGGGCAATGCTACATGACCAAGGAATACCACTTCACTTGTGGGCTGAGGCATGCAACACAACAATCTATTTGCAGAATGGAAGCCCTCATCGCATACTTGGGATGAAGACACCAAAGGAAGATTTCTCTGGTAAGAGACCAGATGTGGGTTACTTCAGATCTTTGGCTCATTGGTATATTTCCATGTGATAAAGGATGCATGAAAGAAGCTTGAGCCGACAGTAGAGTTGGGGATACTTGTGGGGTACACTGATACACCTCACAACTATCGGGTGTACTTTCCTACCAGTCAGAGGACAGTGGTTCACAAAGATCTCAAGTTTTATGAGCAAAAGGCCATGTGAGTTTCCCTTGAGAGGGAGCTCCAACTACAGGCTGTGGAGGAACTATTGTTTCCTAAGGAGGAGGAGCCTCATACTGATGCAGAGCAGCCGCATGCAGAGGTTCTAGGAGTGGAGACATACACTTAAGAAGAGTCTTCCAGAGCTGGATGGAAGCGGACAAGAGAAGTTGATAGATTGTTGGAGGATGCGAGAAGGAATGTGGGAGCACCATCTTCTCAGTGTAGACAGAGGAGGTCACCTGAGAGGTACACTGGATACATGGCCCTTGTTGGGGAATGTGTTGATACCGAGCCATCTTCCTTTAAGGAAGCAGTGCAACAGCCAATTTGGGTTGATGCAATGGTGGAGGAGTATGACTCCATAGTTCGTAACAGTGCTTGGGATGTGGTTTTGTGATCTAAAAATGGAATGTACTTGTTTAAGGGTGCAAGGTATCCATTTTCCATAATTTCAAATGTGAGCTATACACTTCAAGTGACCTCTGAAAATGTGAAAACTTCTTATTTCTTATACAGAGATAGACTGTAGGGGCATTCACCGGACATGTCACCTCTATAGAGAGGATGAGTTCCAGAGGCTACCTGGCCCTCTACAGACTCTGCCTAAAGAAATAATGAAGTAAACACTTAGAAGTCATTGGCATAAACATACTTGAAGTTTGATGTCTTGCGGAATAAAACAAATCACTTTCTGCAGCTGTATAGGTGATTATGTGTGTATGCAAGTTATGTATAATTGTTGTTTATCACTTCATACTAGTTTTGTTTAGCATACCATCTTCAGCAAATAAGGACATCAAAATGATGAAGCAGTTCACCCCTCCTGAGCTACATCTGCTGGACCAAGCCTCTCAAACTAGGCTTGTCCTCTTGTATTAAAAAAGCTACAAAGGCTAATAAAAGAATATGAGTGTCTCGAAAGATAGATCTGACTGTAAATACAGAATCAGAAGATAGGAATTAGCTAAACATGCTCTTTTCCAAGCACTAAACAGTGAAATTGTACCTTATACAGTACTTTCGCTATTTGGCCCTAGTGGCCCTTTAAAATTTCATGGAGAATTTCGAGGTGAAGATGACTTCAATTGGTTTTGAAACCTCTACCATTAGACTCAAAAGGTCGAAAATAGCAAGCATAGGCTTTTTAATCACCAAAAATGGATGAACACATCCCCCAAATAGCTCAAGCACTGAAATGGCCCTAGTGGCCCTGAAAGCTTCCCTGAAGCTAAACAGTGAGAAGAATGCCTCAACAGGCAAAATGAGTTGTAGAAATTGATTCAGAATACTGAAAACCTTCAAGAATGACCTTCGTTCCACATTCACTGGCTGCACAATTGTCAATGCAGCTCCCAAACTGATTTAGCCCTGGTGGCTCCTGGAACTTCCATGAAGCAAAAACACTTGCAAATGACCTCAGATGACTGTGAAACCTATGCCAATGGCTTCAGAAGGTCGAAGAGACCCAAAATCAAAAACAAATTCATCCATAAAGGACTTTCCTAGCCAAAGTTATGGCCATTTACTCCCAACTACCTGTTTTTCCTAGAAAGACTCTAGCTAACTTTAGTTGGGGCTGGTTAGGGCTGCCAAATATGGTGGGCCCGCCCAAATTTGGTGCTCTTTGCGCCTTAACTGCTGTGCTACCCGCGCATGTGAACGAGAGTGATTTTCGGCAGTTTTACCTCGAGTTTCACGCCAGAACCTTGGTTAATTGTTCATTTGGTTTAATGCAAACCCCGCCGAACTATGAAATTTTACCACGTTAACCATAAAATGCGGTGACTGTTGATGTTTGGCGCTGGCGGTTTGGGTTGGCACCTGGTCTTTGGGCCTGAGGACACATGTATGGGGGCTGGCCCTTAGGGGTTGGTCCCCTTCATTTCCGGCCCAAACGGAAGTTCAAACTCTTTGTTCATGTCATTCCGCACACATTTCAAATGCGACCATTGTGGCGCATTGGTAAGGCGCTGCATTCTCCCATGGGAGGTCACGGGTTCAAACCACGCGCTCCCCACAATTTTGATATACGTGATGATCCATGCTGATGTCATCAGGCCATGTGGCAGCATTCGAGTCTGCCGTGTGGTGGCTTCTGATTGGCCTACCCAAGAGGAATATTCTATAGAGTATTTTTTAATTTTTTTTTTTGAAAAATTTCAAAAAGTAAGGGTCATTGCGTGATTTTGTTTTTGGCATAACTTCCTCATACGGAGACCGTTTTTCTAACTGTTCATGGCACCAGAATCAGGAGGACAAGCTCTATCTGGTCATTTAGGTTTGAATCAGTTCTGAGCACTTTCATTTTTGAGCATTTTACGACACTTAGTCCTGATCTCCTGATCACACCTCCCAATTGAGAAGGCTTTTGGTCCCCAAAAGCTTACTGAATCTCTGAACTAAACTGTACAGCAATTGAGAGAACAAAAATATCCTCTTCCATTCAGCCAAATGAGCAGAAATATACCAAAATGTCCTGCCTTGCCAACTGTCACCATGGCGAATTTTTCTGCATAAGCCAAGTACTTGTCGAATCTTGACCAAGCTTGCTCGTTAGACAAATATGAAATTTGCGGAAACTAGCAATGATACTTGTTGATATATGAGCTAAAATATTCCACTGACCATGCAGGCTTGCCAACTGTGACTATACCCATTAATGGCACCTCCTTCTCGGCTATAGCATGCTAAAGGCACTGCAAATGCTCATCCCAAACTCTTGGGATACTTGCGGCAAAAACTTCTCAAAAGAAGTAGAGACCCATGCTGAAATTTGAGCCCTCTTTGCTTGCATGCATTTTTTTGGAAATAATACTGAGGGGAGGGGGGTGAATCAGTATTATCAAATCAATAAAACTTTTTCATTTCCGTATTAAGATTCATATACGCTACTTCAGTTAAGGAAAACCGCGTGTATACACAACTGTGTGTAATGCAACAAGCGTATATCCAGTAAACTTATGATTCAGTTAGTTGATCCTTAATGAGTGCATCAGAACATTATTAAGCATATGAACAGTAAACAAGAGTAGTAAAATAGAATAGATCATCACACACAAGAAGCACACATGAACACCATGATGTAAGATGGAAACCCAATGTGGGTGAAAACCACCTGCTGCAAGTCGTCTCAATGGTTCTTTACTGGTGCAGTCTTATACCAGTACACAGGCTTCTACCTGTAGAAGGCTACAACCTTCTCTCATTCTCCAGACTCTCCTGGAAGGGAGCTACAACCGCCTTAGCTCTTGTACTAGCCGATCCATTTACTAGTACGTAGGTGCCGACCTACAGAAGGCTACAACCTTCTCTTTCTTCCTCCAGGTACCACGTTTCATAAATTTTTCAAAATGGATACTCCTGAAGCACAACACCATAATCTAAAAGCCACATTTCATCAAATTTTCATACTGGACCCATCAATATCATTGAAGCACACAGCACTAGCATCATCAATCACTGAATCACCTAATACTGAATCACTAAAACCCTGTCAACAAAATGCAGTCACCAGAACATAGAGTAGAACTCTGCAAAAATATTCAGAACCAACTGTATCATAAAAAATCATGCATCAGAGTGCATATGCTACTTGGAAGTGCCAAACTAGCATGTATACGCAACTTCACCAAAGCGAACCAGCGTATATGTCATCAATAACTTACTTATAACTTGTTGCACTTCCTGACTTCAGACATACTCAGATTATTACATATACAAGGATAATATGTGTGTTAGCAACCAGATATAGTTCATCAGATCCCATAAAGATAAGTTATTTTGATCCTGATCCATTATAGATCTCATCCATCAATACTGAAGCTAAACATAATCAACCAATCTGAATATGCAGAATATTGACACCAGTAAACAGTCATCAGAACTCATCAACAACTAGAAACACTTGTAACTTCAAACATCATAGCTCATATGGTATACGCTACTTAGATGTATCTAACCTACGTATGTACGCGCTTTTATCATAGTCAATTAGCGTATATGTCTGTAAATATTCATTCAAGATTTGCAGCTATTCCAAACTTGAGTTATACCCAGATCATAACATTTACAGAACATTAAATGCGTCAGTATACAGATCTAGAGTAAACAAGATCAAACTGTATAGAGATGATTCATTCCAAGCCATTAGATCCTGATCTATCCTTAGATCTTGTTCTCCATCAACCGCTGAGATTCCTCCTTAGCTTAGATCAAGCAAAGCATCATGAACCCATAACCTGCATACTGGATCTCATACTTCATCAAATATTTAAGACTTTCTCAATGCCTTTGCCTAATGATCTTATTCTCCTTTTATAGTCTTAGGCCTTACTCAATACCATGGTCCAAAACCATTTAGAACTAGTACTAGGGACCCAGTACCTGGGTTCAACACTTTGGACGCAATACCAAGGTCCAAAACCATAGGTCTAAATACCACGGACCCAAAAATAAGCTTTCCCACATGTACACGCTTTTTTGTGCATGAAAGTGCGTGTATACGCATATGCGACTTTTGATCAGCAATCCCGCATGTATACGCACCTTTGTATATATTTAACCCGCGTGTATACACGTCTTGGTATATAGCGAACCTGCGTATATACGTGACTTGGTATATAGTGAACCTGCGTGTGTACACGACTTGGTATATAGTGAACCTGCGTATATACTCTTCTTTCTTCATTCTTTGTAGTCTGATCATCAATTCTTTGCTACTGACCTGCTGCACTATAATTTGTCATCTTGCCATCAAGGACAACACTTGTATCATAATGACAACAATCTCCCCCTTTGGACTTGATGGCAAAGCTAACTTGTCATACTGAGAAATGTCATCTGATTCCTTTGAGCTGTCCTGCATCCCATGTATTCTGTCATATCTGATATCTCTTCTGTAGATTCATCTAGATATATATAAGTGAGTTGTTCTTCTATGAATGGGTTGCCATCAAGTACAATACATGCATCATAATGCAAATAATCTCCCCCTTTGGACTTGGTGGCAACAACACCAAATCACTCTCCCCCTTTGACATCAAGGGCAAAGGGCGGACCAAGATATTCTCTTTCCTTGACAATCATTCTGCTGTCCATACTCCCCCTGAGTACCTGCTGAAATCTCTAAATGAACTCCCCCTTTGTATATGCCAAGGTGTACCAATCTGTCCATGCTCCCTCTGAGTACATGCTAAAATCTCTGCTCTACTGAAGTGTGTTGTTCATGCTCCCCCTAACTATAAACAAGGTCTGCGGAAAATGGTCTATAAGAAAGAACATGACTCTATACATCATAAGTGACCTTCCTATCACCAAGGACTCATACATACATCCATCTCCCAACCAAGTGGGGATATATCAATATTGACTCATCATCCCAACCAAGTGGAGATACACCAGATATCAAATGTTTACACATGACTTAAATATTACATTATCCTTCCCATGCATAGTGGGGGTACAAATTACAACATATGACCAAAAGGGATTCACCAAATGACTACAATAGATAGAGACAAACTATTACATCTAGAGTCTTGATATGACCTTTACATGACATTTATAACAGAGACCAAACATCTATATAAGACCATGATAGTCATCAGCAACTATCGTACACAATGTATGATCTGCTCCATAAGCATCTGACAACAGCATCTAGACCAGCAACCTGTATATGCTCATTAGTGTATAAGTCATCAACCTATAACAAGGTATGTCTGCATCAATTCATCCCTCTGAATAGAATTTTACATATGTCATATAGAGTTATTCACATTATATCATATGTGAAAAACAACATAGCCATCTCATCAACATTAAGATCTACATGATCCAAGCATCATCACTTGGGAACATCTGCATCAATCAACATATGTAAGTATCAACCTATCATCATATAGGTAAGAACTCATCATCATCATGTCTCCAACAATGCAACTTTGAGTAATCATTCATGTATCCAACACTATGTATCTTGAGCTCAAGATCATTTTTCAAGACTTCTTGATATCAACAGCAACAATCCTCATCCACATGAGCACCAAGAATTATAGGAATCGTGCATCATAACTATATTATATGATCTTAATGCATATGAAGACAATAGCATATGAGTGACTCATCATCAAGTAATGAAGATGTGTATTCAAGCTTTGTACTTCTCCTTATCCTTATGAAGATCACCATGTAAACACCATATATGCATCATCTGAGAATCAACCACAAATCTGATTTGAACATCAACTATGTAACCCCAAGAATCATATGAGATTTTGTCATGGACACTCATATCATAGCAAGATATATCATTTAGCCATATAAGCATCATCACTAAGGACTACTAACCATAATGCCAACAATGCATTATTAAAAGCATATGCTCCCCGTGAACCTGTGCCATCTTGCTTACTGTCAGATCTGATCATGCATATATTAGCAAGAAGTATCAAAGTATCATCATCATTAATTTAGGATCAAAGAACTTTCAAAACATCTTACAAGTATCAAGACATTTTCACACATCATCAGCAGATTGTAACCATTATCAAACAGAGCAAATAATGGACTGAATCATATTAGACCCTTTTTCCCGAGTCTGTCCCACTGCTTTTCTTCAAACTAACATATACGCGACTATGCAGTTTCTAACTCGCATATATACACGACTTCCCTTTATGAAAATTACGTATGAGATTTAGGATACTAAATTTTCATACTTTCAGCTCCTTCTGAGTTTGTTATGTTTGTACATTGTGTTGTGCCATATTTTTCTGACTGTACTTCCTTCTTCTTCCATATCTTCAAGTGTGATGATGTTTTCTCCATTTGGTATGGTGCCCGTACTTTGTTCCTACATTCCTTTGCTATATGTCCAAGCTTGTTACATGCATAACATCTTACATGTTTCATATTCCTTCTGTAGCAATCAACAACTTTGTGACCGACCATATTGCAAGAAAAACAATATCCCTTAAAGTACCTGGAACGTGATGATCTTTGAACCATTCTTCTTCTGCATCTGGCCGCAACATGTCCAAGATTATGACATACATAACATTCAACATTATTCATCGGAGGAGTAAAATATTTTCTTTGAATAATTTCTTTCCTTGGCTGTTGATGGGGTTGTCCTCTCATCTCCTTGTTGATTATTTTAGATTTTACATTAGAGTTCCTTGCCTCTCCTTGTGAGCTAGATTCATCTTCAACAGATTCATAAAAACCAAGGCCAGTTTTGATAGCAGGAGACCTTTGACTACTAAGAATATCATCCAAGATCTTAGTACTATCTTGAAATTGTAAGAGCTTATCCTTTTCTTCTAAGTTATCTTTAAGAGTATTTACCTCAACCTGATGTTGCTCCTCCTTTTCATGATACTGCTTCTTCATGTTTTCTTCATGTTTTCTTCCTTCTTCCAACTGATGTCTTAGCTCAAGAACTTCGTTTTCTTGTTTTTAAAGAGCTTGGAGTAGTTATTTATTCTTCTTATTTGATTCTTCAAGATCTTCTTTTAGCGAGAGGATCGTAGCTTCAAGACTTTCATAGTAACTGGATCTATCTCTGAGTTTCTTGATTGTTGTGCTCCTTTCATTGACTTTATTTCTTAATGATGTCACTTCATCCTGCAACTTTTGACATTTATCTTCCTTGTCCTTGAATAACTTCCTTACCTTGTTTCTTTCCTCTAGTTGAGCTTTTAGTTTGGTAGCTTCTTCTTTGAAGGCACATTCCCTTTTGTTCAATAGATCTTGTTGATCTCTAATTTTTTCTATAAGCCTTTTAAATTCTGCCTCTATTTGATATCTTTCTTGCACACCCATAAGAGCAAATTCAATTGTTTCGCTATCACTTTCATCATCTTCAAATGGATGGATAAATGTATCACCAGAGCATAACAAATTCATACCTGCTAGTTCTTTTGCTTGTTTATCTTCATTCTGAAGTGATTCTGATTCTAAAGTGCTTCTTCCACATATTCCCCAATCGATTCTCCCATTGTCATAGCTCTTCTGAGATGTCTTCTTCTTCTTAGGCACTTTCTTCTTATGCTTCTTTCCCATTGATCTACCGATCTCCTTCAAGCGATCAAGCTTCTACCAAAGGACCTTCTCTGATTCCAATTGTTGGAAATAATACTAAGAGGTGGGGGGGGGGTGAATCAGTATTATCAAATCAATAAAAAATTTTCATTTCCATATTAAGATTCATATACGCTACTTTAGTTAAGGAAAACCACGTGTATACAAAACTGTGTGTAATGCAACGAGCGTATATCCAGTAAAATTATGATTCAGTTAGTTGATCCTTAATGAGTGCATCAGAACATTATTAACCATATGAACAGTAAACAGGAGTAGTAAAATAGAATAGATCATCACACACAAGAAGCACACATGAACACCATGATGTAAGGTGGAAACCCAATGTGGGTGAAAACCACTTGCTACAAGTCGTCTCAATCTTCTTTTTAATAAGAAACTTCTTTTATAATGGTTCTGTACTGGTGCAGACTTATACCAATATGCAGGCTTCTTCCTGCAGAAGGCTACAACCTTCTCTCATTCTCCAGACTCTCCTGGAAGGGATCTACAACCCCCTTAGCTCTTGTACTAGCCGATCCATTTACTAGTACGTAGGTGCCGACCTACAGAAGGCTACAACCTTCTCTTTCTTCCTCCAAGTACCATGTTTCATAAATTTTTCAGACTGGATACTCCTGAAGCACAACACCATAATCTAAAGGCCATGTTTCATCAAATTTTCATACTGGACCCATCAATATCATTGAAGCACACAACACTAGCATCATCAATCACTGAATCACCTAATACTGAATCACTAAAACCCTGTCAAAAAAATGCAGTTACCAAAACACAGAGCAGAACTCTGCAACAATATTCAGAACCAACTGTATCATCAAAAATCATGCATCAGAGTGCATACGCTACTTGGAAGTGCCGAACCAGTGTGTATATGCAACTTCACCAAAGCGAACCAGCGTATATGTCATCAATAACTTACTTATAACTTGTTGCACTTCTTGACTTCAAACATACTCAGATTATTACATATACAAGGATAATATGTGTGTTAGCAGCCAGATTTAGTTCATCAGATCCCATAAAGATAAGTCATTTTGATCCCGATCCATTATAGATCTCATCCATCAATACTGAAGCTAAAGATAATCAACCAATCTGAATATGCAAAATATTGACACCAGTAAACAGTCATTAGAACTCATCAACAACTAGAAACACCTGTAACTTCAAACATCATAGCTCATATGGTATACACTACTTAGATGTATCTAACGGTGTATGTACATGCTTTTATCATAGTCAACTAGCGTATATGTCTGTAAATATTAATTAATGATTTGTAGCTATTCCAAACTTGAGTTATACCCAGATCATAACATTTACAGAACATTACATGCGTCAGTATACAAATCTAGAGTAAACAAGATCAAACCATATAGAGATGATTCATTCCAAGCCATTAGATCCCGATCTATCCTTAGATCTTGTTCTCCATCAATCGCTAACATGCCTCCCTAGCTTAGATCAAGCAAAGCATCATGAACCCATAACCTGCATATTGGATCTCATACTTCATCAGATATTCAAGACTTTCTCAATGCCTTTACCTAATGATCTTCTTCTCCTTTTATAGTCTTAGGCCTTACTCAATACCATGGTCCAAAACCATTTAGAACCAATACTAGGGACCCAATACCTGGGTTCAACACTTCGGACACAATACCGAGGTCCAAAACCATAGGTGTAAATACCATGGACCAAAAATAAGCATTCCCACATGTACGCGCTTTTCCGTGCATGAAAGTGCTTGTATACGCATACGCGACTTTTGATCAGCAATCCCACATGTATACATGCCTTTGTATATATTTAACCTGCATGTATACACTACTTTGTATATAGCGAACCTGTGTATATACGCGACTTGGTATATAGTGAACCTACGTGTGTACACGACTTGGTATATAGTGAACCTGTGTATATACTCTTCTTTCTTCATTCTTTGTAGTCAGATCATCAATTCTTTGCTACTGACCTGCTGCACTATAATCTGTCATCTTGCCATCAAGGACAACACTTGTATCATAATGCCAACACTTTTCTCAGCTCATAGAATTATGCACTGCTTTGCACCAATTCCTTCCCTGCACTAAATGACACCAAAGGTACTTGTGCAACAAGACAATCATCAACAACAATTTGTCCAGAAATATGCTAAACTATGGATTCAACTATTAACATAACAAGTGTGTACACAAACGACACAAGTTGACAGAACATGTGCACCACAATCAACACAAATCGAGAATCAGAGTGCAACACAATCGACAATGTAAAAGTGTGCTCACAAGCGACACTAGTTTACCAACAACAAGATACATTTACAAACACCTATGCATGTATCATGTACAATGAACTATTACCAGTGCGACAAATACACCTACAACATCTATGTACAGGTGTAACTTCAACTCTTATTTTCTAAGGCCAACAGGTACATCAACCCAATAAACAACTTGTGGGTGACAAAAGCTGAAATAAAAAACATTGCTCCATGGCAAGATTTTGCAACAACAGAACAAAACATGCATACATCCAACATTTGTATGTAGAAAAGGAGTACGTCTTACTGTGTCAAGAAGTCCATCCACTTCTTACCAAGCCACTTCAATGGAAATTTTTGCTGCTGCAACTGTTCCTCATGTAAAACTTCCCTGTTCACATCAATGATGGAATCCGTGGTTCCACCTTTGCCAATCTTCTTGTCATCCTGCTGCATGTGTGTGGGATGACAAGTTGGATGTAAAGTCCAACAATGAGAGAAAACATGTCCCTTCTTTTAACAATAAGTGCAACACATGTTCATCTTCTTCACAACATGATTTGCATTGTTCAATGGAACTTTGGCTTCTTGCCTCCTTTCCTTCAAAAGTTTCCTGTATGTTGACATTCTTTTCCAACATCTAGAAACACTATGGTTAACCAAACCACAAAAAGAACATGCAATTATTTTCCAATGCCTATGTGGAAATTTTCCATGCTTTACATGATTAAAGGAAGTGTGATGGAAATCAGATTTATACCTTTCTCTTTCACCTTCATTACCTTCATAAGGAGGTGAATTGAAAGAAGAAGAAGCTCCCTTTGGAACACTATCAATCCTGTCAATCGTTTTAGATATTTCACCACTTTCTTTTTCAAGTGCATGCTTATGCACACCTTCTTCCTGCAAAGCATGTTTCAAACTATTGCATTCCTCAAGGATACAACCTTTACAACCTTGAGATAGAGAACTTGAAATGAAACTCCTTCTAGGAACTGTTTCAATTGCCTTCATTGCTACTTTGGAACTTTCTCCATAAGATTGTCCATAGCCAAGACCCAAATACTTAGGCCTTACCTCAACCATTATTGGCTCAACTATACCCTTTGCATGTTTGCCCAATCCTTTTCCTTCATATCCCATTTTGGACATCAACTTGGACCCTATGCCTCTGGTATGTTTCTCAAAAGAACCAACATAAACATTCTTATAAGAATTTGAGGACAAACTAGAATTGTTTACCTCTTCTTCAAGATGATACTTGGCTAAGGCTTCTTTGGAAATAAGGAGTTGTGTCTCCAACTCATGCATCCTTTCCAGATTCATGTTTGTAATATGAAGTTGGCCTTCCATTTCCTACAATTGATTAGAAAGCAACTGCTTCTCTTCCCTCATGGAATTCAACTGCTCTTGAAGTCTAGAGCTCTTTCTTTCATCCTCATACATTTCTCTCACCATATTCATCATGATGAAAAATTCTTGCTTCAAGCCTTCATCAAAGAATCTTGTGAAGGAGGATGATTTTGAGAACTCACTTATGGAAGTTGTCATTATAAAAATGAACAAAAGAGCTTCAACAAAATTCAGAATCTATTAACAAATTCCTGAATCAAATGATTGCAGAGTCAAACTCTTATTCAAACAACCTATTTTGCATCAAACTTCTTGTGCTTCACGGATTGTCTTGAGGTCCTTGGGGTAAGGAAAATATCTACTATTCCTTTTTGTCTTTTCCAAGACTTAGCTATTCAGTGGCTATCCCCAAACTTCAGCAAACTCAAACAACAAGCAGTTTGCAGAATAATAAAGCAGTCAATCTTCAACATTACTTAAGACACCTTTCAAGCTACTAATGTCAGTCAAGCAAACCTAGTGCTTTGATACCATCCTGATCTGAAAATGGAATGTACTTGTTTAAGGGTGCAAGGTATCCATTTCCCATAATTTCAAATGTGAGCCATACACTTCAAGTGACCTCTGAAAATGTGAAAACTTCTTATTTCTTATACAGAGATAGACTGTAGGGGAATTAACCAGACATGTCACCTCTACAGACAGGATGAGTTCCAGAGGCTACATGGCCCTCTACAGACTCTGCCTAAAGAAATAATGAAGTAAACACTTAGAAGTCATTGGCATACACATACTTGAAGTTTGATGTCTTGCGAAATAAAACAAATAACTTTCCGCAGCTATATAGGTGATTATGTGTGTATGCAAGTTATGTATAATTGTTGTTTATCACTTTATATCAGTTTTGTTTAGCATACCATCTTCAGCAAATAAAGACATCAAAATGATGAAGCAGTTCACCCCTCCTGGGCTACATTTGCTGGACCAAGCCTCTCAAACTAGGCTTGTCCTCTTGTATTAAAAATGCTACAAAGGTTAATACAAGAATATGAGTGTCTTGAAAGACAGATTTGACTATAAGTACAAAATCAGAAGATAGGAATTAGCTAAACATGCTCTTTCCCAAGCACTAAACAGTGAAATTGTACCTTATACAGTACTTTCCCTAATTGGCCCTAATGGCCCTTTAAACTTGCATGGGGAATTTCGAGGTGAAGATGACCTAAATTGGTTTTGAAACCTCTGTCATTAGACTCAGAAGGTCGAAATAGCATACATAGGCTTTTGAATCACCAAAAATGGATGAACACAACCCCCAAATAGCTCAAGCACTGAAATGACCCTAATGGCCCTGAAAGCTTCCCTGAAGCTAAACATTGAGAAGAATGCCTCAACAAGAAAAACGAGCCGTATAAATGGATTCAGAATACTGAAAACCTTCAGGAATGACCTTCATTCCACATTCACTGGCTGCACAATTCTCAATGCAGCTCCCAAACTGATTTGGCCCTAGTGGCTCCTGGAACTTCCACGAAGCATAAACACCTGCAAATGACCTCAGATGGCTATGAAATCTATGCCAATGGCTTTAGAAGGTCAAAGAGACCCAAAATCAAAAACAAATTCGTCCAAAAAGGACTTTCCTAGCCAAATTTATGGCCATTTACTCCCAACTGCTAGTTTGTCCTAGAAAGACTCCAACTAACTTTAGTTGAAGCCAATTAGGGCTGCCAAATATGGCAGGCCTGCCCAAATTTGGTGCTCTCCGCCATTTTCTCCAACAGTCATAACCGTGCCTTAACTGTTGTATTACCCGCGCATGTGAACGGGAGTGATTGTCGACGTTTTACCTTGGGTTTCATGCCAGAACTTTGGTTAACTATTCATTTGGTTTAATGCAAACCCCACCGAACTATGAAATGTTTGGCACTGGCGGTTTGGGTTGGCGCCTGGTCTTCGGGCCTGAGGACACATGTATGGGAGCTAGCCCTTAGGGGCTGGTCCCCTTCGTTTCTGGCCCAAATAGAAGTTCAAACTATTTGTTCATGTCATTTTGCACACATTTCAAATGCGACCATTGTGGCGCGTTGGTAAGGCGCTGCATTCCCCCATGGGAGGTTGCGAGTTCAAACCACGCGCTCCCCGCAATTTTTATATACGCGATGATCCATGCTAACATCATCAGGCCACGTGGCGGCCTCTGAGTCTACCACGTGGTGGCTTCTGATTGGCCTGCCCAAGAGGAATATTTGCGGAATATTGTTTTTAATTTTTTTTTGAACAATTTCAAAAATTAAGGGTCATTGGGCGATTTTGTTTTTGGCATAACTTCCTCATACGGAGACCATTTTTAGAACCGTTCATGGTGCTAGAATCAGGAGGAGGAGCTCTATCTGGTCATTTAGGTTTGAACCAGTTCTGAGCACTTTCATTTTTGAGCATTTTACGACACTTGGTCCTGAGCTCCTAATCATTCCGAGACTGGAGAACAAGTGAGTTGTGAGTTCCTGTTGGATTTACAAGGTAAAGCAAGCTACTAATGATGGGAGGATCATGTTGCTAAAGTATATTTTGACAGAGGAGTGAGATGCTGACATTTTGACAAAGGCGTTGTCAAAGTGTAAATTTGAGTTCCATAGAGACAGGGTCGGGGTGGCAGATAATCCCTTTCTTGTTGAGAGGGAGTTTTGAAATGTGGCAACAAGAATATTCCAATTTAATTTGTCCTTGAATTAAATTTTAAATTAAAAACAAATTTAGTCTTAATGGCTACTTGGAAATAATTAATTAAGTTATTTTGACTTAATTAGTTGGAGAAATTCAAGTTAGAAGTCTTTCTGAAGTCATGCAAGAGTTATCCCTTAAATTAAGGAGATAAGATTGAGTTATATTTGATTTGTAATTAGTTAACTCAGTTTACTAAGTTAAGTCCAGTTAAATTAGTTCCAAACTGTTTGAGGAACTAATAGAGAGTTAATAGTTAGTTGATGCATGCATGCACTCAGCTAGTGTACTCCAGTTAACTGAAGATTCCCTCATCAAAAACTCATGCATTTCTATTCTGGGAAAGACCCGGTTAAGTTAAATGTTAAGGAAAGTGTACTATCAGTTACATGTGTTCTCTTATAAAGAAAACTCATGCATGCAATCAAGCAATCATTCCTTGATGATTGTGCAGTTCTCACAGTGTGTGAGATAGTGTTCCACTTGGTTGAAGGAGAATCATCATAGAGGAAAAGCCCAAGGAAACGAGGAGCTTGGAGGGAAGAGAGGAAGGTTAGAGAGCGGCCAAGATTTCCTGTGAGCATCTGTGAGGATTGTACTAAGAACTCGCTAGCTGTGAGAGATAAGGCTTTGTATAATTCCTATGTATTTCCACCTTGTATGATAATACAGATAGTGGGATTTTTAGCTGAAGCTTTCCCAAAAGTATGTTCATGTGTATTTTGCATTGATTCTTCTTCTTTTGATTATATTGTTCAGCTCGATATTTAAGCTTCCACAAATTGATAGTAGAAGTAAGTTATACTATTCTGCTTTGATTTATATTGCATTATCGGGTTAACCTACATTCATATTTTCTACATCTATTGTGGCTAGACCCATTATCGGGCTAGAGGAATTCGTTCATGTCCGCACTTATAATTTTACTTCACCACAGAGACTAACCATCAGATTGCCAATATGGTTTTTCTCAACCTCCTTGGCCCCCCAGCTAAATTTTCCATCAACTGGACAAAATCAACCTCCAGTCGATCCTAAAGTTGACCCTTTGCCTTCTTCCTCAGTTTTTTCTTCCTCCCCTTCTTCCTCAGTTTTTTCTTCCTCCCCTTCTTCCTCTTCGCCTGGTGAAAGTATTGACACTAGTAACCAAGTGGCTAAGAAGAAGAAGAAGAAGAAGAAGAACAAAATTCAGCAAGGGGGCAACCAGGCAACCATTGCTTTGAATGAAACTTCTGATGAGAAACCATCCAATAAGCCTCACAAAGTTCAATATCCATGTAAACTTTGTACGAGAGACCATCTTCTTCAAAATTTTCCTAGTATTCCTCAGACCTTAGAAGAATGGCCTTCTCATTCACATCGTCCTATGTCATCAACTTCTAGAGATCATGCTAGTGATACACCATCAACTATTGGAAGTAAAGTTCATGGAAAGAAGGGTAAAGTTAAGTTTCCCTGTAGGTTATGTGAAGGGAATCACCCCATTCCCCTTTGTCCCTATCTATATGAAGCCTAAAAAGTGTTGGATAACAATCCTGCTTCTCTGCAACGACTTCCATTTGGTTACAGGAGACTCTCCCTTAATCCTTCACTAGCTGATGAAGAGACTGACCCAAATCAACTGTCGGTCAAACCCACTCTCTCTAAATGTGAATCCCGAGAGTCTATACCTGACCAATCATAGGTCAAGGAAATAGTTGACTCGATTTCACCTTCAATTAATCAAACCTTCCTTTAGAGAGTGAGTATGATACCACTCAGGTTCTTTTCGTTTCTTCAGATTCCAATGAGATTGGAGGAAACCATTCTGTTCCATCAAGACAGGAGGAAAATCCTCCCATTCCCGTAACTCAAGGGCGTAATTATCCTGTTCTTACGGTACCCTCTCCAAGTAGTCTGGTCACTTCCTTTGATTGGAATCGACTATCAAGATGTCATCTTCCTTCTTATGTGCCTTTCCATATCATAGTACAGGTTTGTAATATGATTGTACCTAGCACTATTATAGATGAAGGTGCATCTGTGAGTATCCTATCCTCTACTGCTTGGAAAGTGCTCGGTTCACTGCCACTTGTGCCTGTTACCCAGAATATGTTGGCTTTTAATAGAGGAACCAATCAACCATTAGGGATCTTCCCTTATTTGCCTATTACTTTGGGAGGAAAAGTTGTTTATCTCAATGTGATGGTAGTCCCAGACCCTTTAGATTATAGTTTACTTCTTGGGCGCAACTATGTTTATGACATGGGAGCTATTGTTTCAACACTCTTTCGAGTGATGTGTTTCTCGCATGAAGGCATAATTGTCACTGTTGACCAACTTTCATTTCCTAGTCCAAATATGGTTTCCAGTTAACCATCTTCCCTAAATGGTCCTTTTGTCCCAATGGTATCTTCCCCACCACGGGTCAATTATGTGGCAACCCATTCCATGCCTACATCAACTGATGGTCAATTCTATGATGTTGTACATTATGTATTAGGGACATTGGAACCAGATCTTGGATTCCTTGTTATGGATCCCTTCCAGAGCATTGTTCTCCCATCTGATGAGAACCTCTTGGAAGTAATGACCTCTTATGGATCGTGATCAAGGATATGAGGATAGTTCCTGGTCTTGTGTAAACCTAGTTAAAAAATGAAACAAAGAATATGAGGATAATTCTTTGTCTTGTGTCAACCTCGTTAAAAAATGAAACAAGGAATATGAGGATAGTTCTTTTACTTTGTCAACCTTGTTAAGAAATGAAACAAATAATATGAGGATAATTCTTTGTCTTGGGTCAAGCTCGTTAAAAAATGAAACAAAGAATATGAGGATAGTTCCTGGTCTTGTGTCAACCTCGTTAAAAAATTTAACAAAGGGTATGAGCATAGTTCCTTGTCTTGTGTTAAGCTCGTTAAAAAAATGAAACAAGGCCCCCTGGAGCAAAGTTCCAATTCGAGTCTTTGATTAGATCTCGTAAAATCCTAGTCGAGTCTTTCTTTTGATCTCGTAAATGAACATTCATTCCATCCACCTCATAGCCACGAGTAGTCTACTTAGGTGAATGCAATGAAGCTTGGGGGGCATGCACCTAGAATCGAGTCATCATGCTGGGGACATGTAAACCAATCTCAAGCATAATTTCTCATTTCAAGCTTGTGTAAAAATGAAATTGAATCAAAGCATAGATTTTCGTTTCAACCTTGTGTAAACATGAAACTGAATCCAAGCATAGTTCCCTATGGTTCAAGCTTGTGTAAAATGAACCCATCTCCATTTTTAACCCTCGTGATTTCCATTCTATCAGCCTCTTTTGTTAGATGAGCCTTGGTTTTTCTCCTTCCATTGTCACTATCTGCTTGGCCGATCATACACTTTCACTTGATTGTTTTACCCTTTTGAGGAACAGTTGCAATGATTGGTCTTATTAGCCAACCTATTCACATAAATCAACATGTTTTGAGAAGTTCCAACATCACCGGAACCAGTTGCTATCCTAGACACCACTCATTCTTCTAAATGGAGTCCTCTTTAAGCTCTTTTCAGACTCTCAAAATATGAAAAGATTGCCAAGAACTTGTCCTTTTCATCTCGTTAACATATTGAAAATGACATCTACTCAGTATTAGTTTAACCCTTTTCCAGACTGAGATAGATTATTTACGAAAAAGGAATACGTTGATCGAACATGGTCAATAGGTTCTCTCTTATACTGTTTTATGCTCTTTCGGACTTGAGAGGCAAATATATGAAAAATAACTTGTGGAGTTTTATTTTTGTCCCTTTTCAAACTCTCTAAACATGAAAAGGACTGAGTTATCATTGTCATTAGACTCATTCAAACATCAAATAACAACAAACTTGTCCATCATGACAAGACTTAGTTTCACCTTCGCTAGACTCATTAACACATCACATAGCGATGGATTCACTCGAAGGGTGGAATTATGCAACAAGCATATGTTATCCTCCTCAAGCTTGATAAAAATAAAGAGGTACTGATCAGCAATGACTAGGGAAAATGGGAAAAGGGGTAAACCACTTTATGGCAGTAGGTCACTCTTAAACATGACACTTTCACTTCATCACTGTGATTATTTGGGTTGGGTTATCTTCTTGATGGTCATCATATCTTGGTCTATCATACCATCCATTACTTTGGTTTTGGGTCAATTCTACCAATCCATTCAGTGTCGCCGACATGTTCAAGAGAAGTCACTCAGTTTAAATTCATCCTTTGCAATACTCGTAAACCTTCATTTTCATGACCACCATTCCTGAACTTTGTGTCATCAGTTACATTACATCTCCAAAATCATTACACTCATTTCATGTAGTTGATGTGGGATACATCAAGGCCCTCCTGCGATGAGTCACTTCTTGTTGACATCAACACATTATCCAAGAAGTTGACTTAAAAACACCCTTCCAGTACCTTGAGGCTTGCATACATCAATGGCAAGTTTCTCACTTCCAGAAATAGGTTGACATCACTGGCCTTCAACTAAAAGTATTTGTATGGTGTTCGACATCAAAAAATCCATTCACACCATGCATAATGAACTACAGTACCTTGAGAATCATTATCATTATCAGTGATTTCTCTCGCATCTATTAATGCCTTACATCATTGGTTGGTAATCAGACGGTGTCTTCCCATGTTCAACTTTAGATCACATATTCACATGGTTAGACTCATACTTGAGCAAATGATTGAATGAGATAGAAGACCCCGGATCTAGTTTCATCCATCCGGGTTGTGATTTCAGGAAATGTACCAAACCATCCATACAATGGCTTTACATTGATGGTCATCCGATCATGGGTCTATATCTGTAGAAAACTATCTATGTACTTGTAATGAAAGTTTATATGTTGAGCATGGGTATGCCTTCCCTTAATAATTCATGATAAAAAATCAAAATATCATGATATTATGTATTGTAATCGATGTAGGTCACCATCCACTTTGGAACCTCATCACATCGTAAAGCATATTACTCGTAATTAACATTTTTGACTTCATGCTTTAGGGGGCAACTGTTACATATCCATTTGGGCACATCACTCCCATCATTCATATCAGTGCTTTTAGGGCTCATCAAACCCTAATTCAGTTACTGCATGCCTTGGACAAGTCACCACTTTAAATGCCTCCTTCCCTGAGAGTTTCTTGGCCTTAAGCCCTCCAAAAATGCCTCATTGAGGTAACAACACAACCTTGGTCAGGGGTAAGTGCACTTCAATGCAATTAGGCCCATGTCAGGGTGCTTTCCAGAGCACTTAGGCTCACTTTGATCTGCGTTGGGCGAGATTGAGTGAAATCATCATAGGGTTCTAGGAATATTCTTATCATCTGGAGCCATCTAGAAGATTCCCACACTTATCATCTCCTATGAGCTCAAAAATCGATAGGGAATGAGTTAAGTAACCTCCTATCCTCTCATCCCTTCCTCCATGGAAACTAACTCTAAGTTTGGAAGGTCATTCAATACCCTCATTTATGACCAAACCACCATCATTTTCCTATACATTGAGCACTCATCTAAGTGATCAGGGGTTGGAATTTGAGAATTTGTAAGGAGCTACTGTTGGTGTGATGTTTGATATTGTAAGCAAGTATTGTTATGCTACTAGAGTGTTGTGCTTTTGATGTGATGTTGGTTGGAACCCAAGCTGGAAGAGTAGAAATCGAACAGACTTGATGGTTGTAATTCTTCCTTCTACTTACTAAAGTTGTTTACACCTTTTCCCATATTCTTATCTTTATGTATGATGATTATATGTGTAAATGCTTTCGATACGGTTTTCTTACAGTAGATAGATCTCTTGCTTTGATTGGTTTTTGTACTCTATTTATGATTGCAGGTACTTGTCGATCGGATTAAGTTCGAGAAGGAGTGATAGGAGCCATAAAAATGAGACAAAGGGAAAGCAAAAGATAACAAGTAGGTCCCTTGTCTTATTTATCTTCTATAGAAAAAGGTTAAGTGCTTTAAATTTTTTGTTCTAGGTGTAGCTACCCACCTAGGGAAATTGTATTTATCTGTAGATGCAAAATTCCACATAACAAGATGGGAGTAGGGAAATTTTGGGAGATGGATAGGGGTTTTAAGGATCCTTAGGAATTTAAATGAAGGGAAATTAATGAGGGATATGAGCTAGGAAATTAAACACAGTCCTAGCTAGGGAAACTACCCAATTTGATAGATTAGGGCTAGGGTTTGTAGGGAGTTGAATTGGAATGAAGCGAAATGGTTTGTTAGTGAATGGGGATGATGAGTTGCATGAAAATAGAGGTATATGGATAGTGATTTTAGGGTTTCAAAGCTCCAAATGATCATTTGCAAGCTCAAAACATGAAACTCATAGAAAACTCTAGAGGACCAAAGTCACAATCATTTTGTTTTTTAAAAGAAAGAGGGGATGCAAAGGAGTGTACTTACCTATTATGAAGCTTAGAGGATTAAAAAAATGGATTTAGAGGCTTGAAAACTCGAATTTGAGTGATTTTTTGTAATTTTTGGAGACCTTGTCCCATGCTCAGCATAGTTCATCAGTGTGCATCACCACCTCTAGAAACGCAACGCCTTGTCTATAAGCGCATTGGCAAGCAAAATTTTCAAATTTGGTTGAAAAAACCCGTGTTTTCTCACCTAAGGAGGAATTAACTCGATGATAAGGTAAGATAAGAATGTAAATGGAATGTGTATGAATCTCTTTGGGCTTTTATAGACATAACATAATACTCTTTTGATCAATAATGGGCCCCACATGTCTTTTTTAAATATGACTTTCATTCCTTTGACCTTGACAGCCTTGGGAATTTGTAACTTGGACTTTGTTTCTTCTTTTGAACAATGTACCTTCTTTTTGGAACTTTTAAACTGTAGCTATGAAGTACTTGTTACATATAGAAACATGAAATTACATTTGAAATCAGAATTTATTGAAAATACTTGCTTATCACAACTCATCCCATGCCGGATTATGCATGAAATGAAAGTGTTGGTGACCTTGAAAGCCTAATGAACTAATGGAGACACTGAACTGAATGAAATCATGATGGTGATGACTGACATGATGATGATAGTCTCTTAATGATGATACACTTAGCTGAGTGATGAAATTGACCGGCATGTGAAATTCTTGAGAGAGTAGAAATAACCCTAGACTGTTATAGACATTTTTGTGCCTTACAACATGAAGCATGAAATGTCCATAATCTAAGGGATCCAAAGTCCCTAAACATGTTGTTCCTACCCCTAGAGGAACAAGGTCAGCAAACCACAGCACTAAATATCAGTTCTCCACCTGAAAACACTCAAAAACAAGCAAATTCTGGATCATGTCAACTGCTCCACTGAGCATCTGCGCTGAATGTCAAGTGCTCCACTCTGTACCTGCGTTGAATGTCAACTCCAACAAAGGCTACCTGCGCTGAGCGATATTTGACATGTGGAAGTCTCATTCCTCAATGTGTCAGTGCCCAGGAAGCTTCCAAAGTGACACTTGGATCAAGGAATTCGCCTAGTGATGAGTAAGAGGTTCTTAATCTCCAAGTGGAAGCAAGGATCTCCAAGTGGACTCAAGGACTGAAGAATAACTGAAGTGGGAGAGGACACTAGTCAGCTCTCAAGCTGACTCATCCTTTCTCCAAAACTCCTATATATAGAGCTCTCTCATGAGGTCTAAGAGGGCTGGAATATTGTGAATGTAAGGAAGTGCTGTTGGTTTGAGTTTAGAGCTATTGGGTGATTGCTTTGAAGGAGGTGAAGAGGAGATTTCTTTCTGCTGGGAGGTGTTGCTGGATTGGGCCTCTTATGGTTGTAACACTTCCTGAATTTTACTTCTTCCATTAATAAAGCATTTGAGGTTCTTCTATATGCATGTGTCTCAATGGTGTATTGTTATACTTGTGTATTTGATTTATTCTAATCCTTGAATCAATTATGAATATATGCTTCTTGTAGTTTCCCTCTCTTGCCCTTTTGCAGGATCTTTGTGTAGCTGGGCCAGTGAAAGAGCAAGGAACTGGGAGCAAGCAGCAAGGAGAGAAGATTGGATCAATCATTAGCGAAAGACATCGGTTAGTGGATCCCTTTCTCCCCTATTTTACTTTCATAAAGAAGAAATCTTAGATAGCTTTGCTTCGGTTGTTGCTGAGGTACTATCACCCTTAGAGTGGGATAGGGTCATTCCGTATTGGATACTTTTCCCTACAACAAATTGGCGACTCCGCTGGGGATCGTATCTTGTTGGTTGCTTGTGTTTTTTGCTATTCATTTCCTAAACACAGGGAGTACCGAATCGAACTGCATTTGGATCTTTCAAATGCAAAGTAGAGGGCAGCTACTCTAGCTCAGTTTCTGGGCATGTTTATGATTTGAAGAGCTGATCCACAAGGACTCTGAACAGCTCTTAGTGATAGCTTTTCATCCTCCTAATTACCCTTTAGTGTGTACTTGATTGATAGCTTCTGATTTGGCCAAAAACTGTGAATTTTTGAGCAATCTGTGACCCGGAAACCAAGAGAAACGCAAGTTTCTCTCTTCAGTGCAGGCACTGTGAAGGCAGTCTGCATTTCAGCGCAGTTCCCGAAGGGGCTACCTGCGTTGAATGTCAAACTGACAGTGTACTACCTGCGCTGAACCAGTCTTGCCTTGTGCTACTGGGGTTCCCTGCTGTTTCTTGCCCTGTTTTCATCCTTGTTTTTGCAGCCTGTTATCAGTCAATGTACCTATCTGAAACCAACTTTCCTTGCCACTATTCCGCCTCGGTTGTATAAAGAAACTGTGATTGTTCTTTGTGTATTTCTTACATCATTTACAGTTTCCCATAACGAAAAGCGAACTAGTCTTGCTGTGGCCTCTTAGATCTAGACCTGTGATAAGTGTCGTATTGATCTTAAGAGTTAGTTTGTTTGCTGTTCATAGCTGATTGAGCTTTTGCTTTCGTCATATGGTTTGAATTTATGTATTTCTAGTGTTGAAACAAGTAAATCTTAAGGTGTCTTTTGATTTTGGACAAGCTTGTTTGCTTTCACTTGAAATTGAATTCAAAATTATACAGCAGCTTTCTTTTTGTAATACATCAACATTAAGAAAGAGAAAAGAAATACCTGCATTGTGCATGTGCATTTTGACAGTTTTCATGTTGATTTAGGAGAAAGTGCATTAGTGTGTGCTCTATGATCTATGTGAAAAGATGATGTCTTTCTTTTCCCTCAGTAGTTAAGATTTTCAAAGTTGAAAGATTGAAAAGTTTTCTTATCATCTTAGACTGCATTTAGGAAGTTGTATTATACATCTCGTGGTGATCCATAAAGGCAAACTGCTAAACCAGATCAACTTAAAATGAATTGAATTTACATAACAACGCTTTGAAACATAACGCAAACACATAGAGGTCTAAGCTAGAGACGTGTTCCGGCGTCGTTAAACGTGATATCTTAGCGTTGAGTGGTTGGGTGATTCCTCCACGGTGAAGCGATAAGTATCAATATGGACTTGTGCTCCCACGTACCGTCGCGTATATATTGGGAGACCCCTATAGGAAAAAAGCCTTTATCCTTAGGAATCCGTGTCGGCCGCCCTACTAATCGCGATGCAGTGAACACAGCATTCACGAAGATCGACCACCCGTACCATAAAACGTATTCTGTGGTTTCGCGAAAGGTTTGGCACACCCTCTGCCTAGATCTCCAGAGCAGTTTCTTTTGGCCTTTTTCAAACTCTATAACTGAAAAAGTCCATCCGAGCATTTGTCACTTCGGGCTCGTTAAAACATCGAAGGAGACTAGAGTCATCTTTAGCTTTTTCTCGACTCTTAAAAAGTGAAAAAGCAATTTGTGTCTAAAGCGTCGTTATAAAATTTATTTTAAACGGAACATAATCACCTCCTATTCCTGCGTTGATCTATAGGTTGAGAACATGGAACGCCCCAACCAAGGGATTCCCCATGATGGAAATCCTAGTCCTTTCTCCTCTTGGGGAGAAGTTGGTGCACCCCATATGGCCACATTGTCGCTTCCAGGACTGACAATTGGCCTGCCAATTTGGCTATTCTCAACCAATGTAGTTCAGAACACCATGGTTCCTGAACAGTCGAGTCAATAGTTAGATCAGTCTAGAGCTGCCCACCAGCCTTCTACTTCCTATAACTCTTCCTCCAATCCCTCGTCTTCGCAAGGTAGAGCCGGCAAAAGCCAAGCTCCCATGGAGAAGAAGGAGAAAAAGAAGAGAGAGAAGAAGAAGAAGGAGCCTAAGGCGACTGGGGGCAAGCAAAAGACATCTGAC
This sequence comes from Pinus tabuliformis, assembly GCA_031772625.1. NCBI lineage: Eukaryota > Viridiplantae > Streptophyta > Pinopsida > Pinales > Pinaceae > Pinus > Pinus tabuliformis. The sequence continues at coordinate 367,192,628 of CM062816.1, forward strand.
AAAAATCCACACACAGCACAGACCGGGCCTAAATCGCCATGTGTCATATGTAGAGGAGACCACTTCCATAGAGATTGTCCCTGTATTCCCCGGATACTAAGGGACTGGTCCCCTCGTTTGCACAATTCGGGAGCATCAACCTCTGATAGCCATGTTGAATGCTTACCGTCAACCAGCGAAAGTGAAGGTTCAAGACAAAGAGGGTGAGTAAGATTCCCCTGCAGACTGTGTGAAGGCGATCACGCCATCCACCGTTGTCCCTTCTTAGACGAAGCGAAGATAGTTTTGGAAGATCGTTCGGTTTCACCGTTAAGACTTCCTCCTGGATACAAAAAACTCGTGCCAAGTCCTTCGTTGGTTGAAAATACAGCTGGCCCGCTCAAGTGGTCGACTGAAGCGTCAGTCACTGAAAATGAACCTACTGAATCCAGACCGGACGAAAGTCCAAAGGTCGAAACGGCAGTTGACCCGGTTCTCCCTTCAGAAGTTTCATCTTCAAATGACACCGTCACTGAAGACTCATCTTCAAATGACACCCTCACTGAAGAGAATAAGGATGACACCATCCAGATTCTTTTCATCAACACAGACTCTGATGAGCATCAGGGCAATGCGCCCATTCCTTTATCGCAGGAAGGAACATCGTCAGGGTCATATCCGGCCGTATATTCGGTTCCACCACCAAGCAACCTGGTTGTATCCTTTGATTGGAATCAACTGGGCAGACCCCGGTTGCCAGCCAATATACCATTCAAAATCATAGTCCAAATCTACAGAATGGTAATGGCTGGCACTATCATTGATGAAGGGGCATCTGTGAGTATCCTTTCCTCTATTGCTTGGAAAGCACTGGGTTCCCCGGCGCTTTTGCCTGAGATAAGAAATCTCTCAGGTTTTGATAAAGGAACCAGTCGACCATTAGGGATCCTCCCCAATGTGCCTGTTACATTGAAAGGGAAGACCGTTCAAATGAACGTGATGGTCGTTCAAGGACCCTTGGATTATAACCTACTCCTTGGACGAGACTATATATATTGCATGGGAGCAATAGTCTCCTCACTCTTTAGAGTAATGTGTTTTCCACACGAAGAAAGAATAGTCAAACTCGTAGACCAACTTTCATTTCCGGGATCACGCATCACAAATAGTCAAATACCGACCCTGAATGGTCTATTCAATCAAGAAATGTCTCCACCCCCAGTCCTTCTTCCCGATGAGTGCGAGTGATTCGGAAAAATAGGACTGGAACCCAGGGGGCATGCATCCTGGTCTGCTTTAGGCAGAGAAAACCTCGGGAATAAGGTAGAATTTCCGCGGGAGAATATGACTAGTCCGTACCCCGTCTGAAGAGGAGAGAGGGTTGTTCTAGATTCTTTTGTCAAGGTTATGTGAGTGGAATAATCTTCTTTTCATTCACCATTGTCTATTTAGGTAGACGTCGTCGAAGAAATGTTTTCGTTTGAAGAAGTTAACAAAACAATCTTTGGGTAACCAGAAAGAGGTAAGCCTCACCCGTTAAAACAAATGTTTTAGCGGATAAGTAGGGGCAACCTTGAAATTGTACTTTATACCTGGGGGCATGCAATCTTTTGGAGTGCAAGTAAGGGACGACTATTTATTTTTTTAAATTTTTAGGTCCTCCCTTTAAACCTGTAGGTCTAACCCTTTAAACTCGTAGGATTAGCCGTTTCCGAACTTGCATAAAGAAAGGATATGGAGCATAGCTTCATGAGATAAAGCTCCATAAAAAATAGCTATCTCACAGGAGACATTCTTATCTTATGACTGGTATATCGAGCAGTTTTAGCACATAGTTCATGCTCGTTAAAAAATAAACGCAAGATCCGAGCAGTTTTAGCACATAGTTCATGCTCGTTAAAAAATAAACATAAGATTGTGAGCAGGCTTTCCCTTAGAGTTCAAGCTCATCCAGAAAAAATGAACCGGTAAATAACCATTGTGATCGTAAATTCATCAGCCATAAAAAGCCTTGGTCGTGTTTGCACCTGTCACCTCCACCGTCATTTGGCCGATCGTTCACCTCCATATGATTGTTTACCCATTTTGAGGAACAGCTGCGAAGAGTGATTTCACCTAGCCATCCTCGTGACACTGCCGTGATTGGAAAATTCCAACCTGTACCTGGAATCAGTTGCTATCCCTGTTCATCACTCGTTCCTCAAAAGACGAGTCTTCTTTGAGCTCTTTTCATCTGACTCGTAAAATATGAAAAGTTCGCCGAGTTTTGGCCTTCCAGCTCTTTAAACGACCGGAAGAGCTATCCCTCCTCTAGATTTTAATCTTTTTGGACCTGAGGGATTATTGCACAAAAAGATTGAGCGCTTGTTTTGTTCGGCTCGTTAAAAGTACCGAAAACTCATCCCTTCTGTATTGTTTTATACTTTTTCAGACTTAAGGGATTAGATGACGAAAAAGGAATTTTGGAGTTAACTTTTTGTACCTTTTCAGACTCTCTAAAAAATAAAAGGACCGAGTTTTCCTTGTCGTTAGACTCGTTAAAATGATTAAATAGCGACAAACTTGTCTTTAGACGAGAACGAGTTTCCCTATCGCTAGGCTCGTTAAAACATAGCGATGGGCTTGCCCGAAGGGCAGGTTATAGAACAAGCATATGTTATCCTCCTTAAGCTTGACAAAAATAAAGAGGTACTGGTCAGAAATGACTGGGGAAAAATTGGGAGAACCTCAAAGCTTTAATGGTAGCAAGTCGCTCTTGAACATGACACTTTTCCTCTGTACCACATCGGGTTGGGTTGTTTCATTCACCGGTCTCATCACCATGGTCTTCGCCAAACCATCCACATTTGGGGTAATGCTACCGATCCATCGCATCAGCGTCGTTATATGTTCAAGAGATGTCGTTCAGAAAGAGTCAACCGTGTCCCATCCACTACCATACATTATCCTTCATCCATTCATGACCGCCACCCTGAATCATATGTCACAGATTGTTTTCACCTCCACTAAAATCATTAGCTCCGTTCCGTGTCACTAATGTGGGATTCATTAAGGCCCTCCTTTGACGGATCGCTTCTTGTCGACTTCAGTTCATTATCCAAGAAGTTGATCTAGGAACAACCCCTTCAGTACTTTGAAGCTTGCATGCCTCAATGGCAAGTTTCTCACTTCCGGCGACAGGTATACATCAATGACCTTCGACCAGAAGATTTTGCGTGATGTTCGACGCCAAGTCCTTTATTCACATCACGTGAATTGTACTGCAGTACCTTGAGGGTCATTATCATTATCGGTGATTCCTCTCGCGCTTGTTAACGGTTTACATCATTGACCGGTAATCAAGCGATGTCTTTCCATGTTCGACTTCAGTGCAGTTCTCACATGGATCGACTTGTACTTAGAGTGAAGATCGAACGAGTTTGAAGACCCCGGATCTAGTTTCATCCATCCGGGCTGCGATATATATTCAGGAGATATAAAGACATTTGTCGTGTACATCATTGCAGTAGATGATCATCCTACTCAAAGGATGATAATTTCAGCAGAGAATTATCAGTCTACCATCAGACGATCGTCTGTTCTATGTACCAAAATGAATTTATAAAGCTGAGCATGGGAATGCCCGCCTCAGTTAGATCATGAAAGCAGAATGAAAAATAATGTATTGTATTGTATCTTATTACAGGTCACCTCTCAGCGATTGAATGAACTTCGGATCCTCCTGATAAAGCATTTCACCCGATAAACGACCTCATACTTTAGGGGGCAACTGTTATAGACATTTTTGTGCCTTACAACATGAAGCATGAAATGTCCATAATCTAAGGGATCCAAAGTCCCTAAACATGTTGTTCCTACCCCTAGAGGAACAAGGTCAGCAAACCACAGCACTAAATATCAGTTCTCCACCTGAAAACACTCAAAAACAAGCAAATTCTGGATCATGTCAACTGCTCCACTGAGCATCTGCGCTGAATGTCAAGTGCTCCACTCTGTACCTGCGTTGAATGTCAACTCCAACAAAGGCTACCTGCGCTGAGCGAGATTTGACAAGTGGAAGTCTCATTCCTCAATGTGTCAGTGCCCAGGAAGCTTCCAAAGTGACACTTGGATCAAGGAATTCGCCTAGTGATGAGTAAGAGGTTCTTAATCTCCAAGTGGAAGCAAGGATCTCCAAGTGGACTCAAGGACTGAAGAATAACTGAAGTGGGAGAGGACACTAGTTAGCTCTCAAGCTGACTCATCCTTTCTCCAAAACTCCTATATATAGAGCTCTCTCATGAGGTCTAAGAGGGCTGGAATATTGTGAATGTAAGGAAGTGCTGTTGGTTTGAGTTTAGAGCTATTGGGTGATTGCTTTGAAGGAGGTGAAGAGGAGATTTCTTTCTGCTGGGAGGTGTTGCTGGATTGGGCCTCTTATGGTTGTAACACTTCCTGAACTTTACTTCTTCCATTAATAAAGCATTTGAGGTTCTTCTATATGCATGTGTCTCAATGGTGTATTGTTATACTTGTGTATTTGATTTATTCTAATCCTTGAATCAATTATGAATGTATGCTTCTTGTAGTTTCCCTCTCTTGCCCTTTTGCAGGATCTTTGTGTAGCTGGGCCAGTGAAAGAGCAAGGAGCTGGGAGCAAGCAGCAAGGAGAGAAGATTGGATCAATCATTAGCGAAAGACATCGGTTAGTGGATCCCTTTCTCCCCTATTTTACTTTCATAAAGAAGAAATCTTAGATAGCTTTGCTTCGGTTGTTGCTGAGGTACTATCACCCTTAGAGTGGGATAGGGTCATTCCGTATTGGATACTTTTCCCTACAACATAGACACACTAACCAATGACCAAATTTTATTTTGAAAACCTAGTGACATGAAAAAATTTGACTTTGAGACCCCTAACAAACTTGGTAAAAGCATATTTGATCACTAGTGATAGGCAGAACTAACTGACACTAACATGTAATACCTGAAAAATGAGGATGAATTTAACTTTCAATTGACAACTTATTGTTTAAAAACGTAACAAGAAAGTATCAATTTGATTTTGCCTTGATAAAATTGAGAAAATGCAAATTTCCACATCCACAAACAACTTGGATGTAGTTAACTTGTGTGACATGGCTTGTGTCACTCAGTAAATTCGAGTTAGAGGTATTGGATTTCAGTTAAGCATGTTTGATTGCTAATTTGTAGCAATCAAGGTTAGTTATTTCAAGTTGTTTTCAGTTAAACTGGTTTTAACAGTTGGAGGAACTAGTGGAAGGTTAGTTGTGTAGTGGGACAACAGTCTATCACATTGATAATCCATTTAATTGTTCAAACAACCCAAAAAATCTAGTGCATCTAGATAATTTGAGTTCCTCAGTTGTGGTGGAGATTCCAAGGGAGTGTAACATTAGTTGTAGACTATTCTGGAGTGTACATGTGTTGCATGCAGCCAGATAATTGACCTTGGGAATTGCACAGTCAATTGGAGGAAAATTCCTAAATAATAGGGGCCTAATTCCTCAGGAATTGAGTAAGGAAATAAGGGCTCAAGCTGAGGCAAAATTTGACTAAGTTTCGGTTAGAGCTTCTCATTGAGCAGAGAGGTAGGTTATTCACTTGCAGGTTGAGCTCATACAAAGCTAGCAATTGTAATACATCTCTAGTCATCTGATTAATGCAAACATGAATAAGGGGTTTTTAGCAACTACTTTCCCCAGAAAAATATTGTGCATATGTGTTATTTCTTATTGCATGTGTGCGATTTGTGTTCTAAATTGTGAATTGAATTTTGTAGATCAATAGAGTAGCATTGTGTCTCTTGATTTTAGATCAAAATTCTTGAGAAATTGTAATTCTACACCATAATTATACATGGTATTAGAGCTGGATTCACATTAGAACAAAAACTTCGAAGTTGTTTCTTAGGAGGTTCAAATTTGTAGCTTCAGTGTAGCAGGATTCCTCCAAGATCAAGAAAATGACCTTCAACGGGTTGAGATTAGAGTATGCCTTGGAAGGAAACTCTAATTTCATTGCATGGAAGGATCATGTGGAGGCGGTGCTTGATGACAATGGATTTCTAGAATATATGAAGAAAATCCTTGCAAAACCATAAACATCTGATGCACAGATTATAGCCCAATGGAAGAAATATGTGGCCAAGGTGAGGAGAATAATCTTGGAGGGAGTGTGAGACCACATTGTCTTAAATATCCATGGAAAAGAAACTCCGTTCACAATGTGGAAGGCACTAGTATAGATGTTTGAGAATAACAATGATCATACAAAAATGGCCCTCAAAGACAAACTTTGAAAAATTAAAATGGAGAAGAATGATAATATTTTGCAATATCTCACAAAATTTACACGATATTGGGATGAGCTTGGAGGGGTTAGTGTGACTGCTACAGAAGAGCACCTAGTGAGCCTAGCTCTTATAGGCCTTCCTAAAAGTTGGCATAGCTACCAGGGCTTAGTGAATGGAAGGGAAAATTTATTGGAAAGGTTGTGGTATGACTTGGTACAAGAAGAGTATAGGAGAAACAATCGACATGGAACATCATCCAAAGTAGAGAATGAAGAAAATTTTGCATTGGTTGGAAAGGTAAATAAGGGAAAAGGGAAGAAGTCTCAAACCAAACTAGAATATAACCAAGGGGACAAGAAGAAAGACTTGTCTAAAATAAAATGCTTCAATTGTCATGAATTTGGAAACTATCCTATGAAGTGTCCACTTAAAAAGGATAACAAGAAGAACTCAAGAGGAGCAATAGGTGAAGCCTTGGCTTCACAGTTCGAGCATGAATCACCCTTATCACATACATGGCTAGCACGGTGATAGGGATTGGGTAGTACTTGGACTCCAGTGCCTCATTCCACATGATAGGATATAGAGAGTTTTTTATTGACATGGAGGAGAAAGATATCCATATGCATATTGAGCTTGGGGATGACAGAAGGTATAGTGTGACCAAGATTGGTACAATAACATTTAAGAGGGATTTGGGATCTCCTATTTTCCTCAAAGATGTCATTCTTTTTCGAGGCCTAAAGAGTAATCTCATCTCTATTGCAGTTTTGGAAGATTGTGGTTATGATGTGATATTCAACAAATGGAAAACATTCCCAAGACACATAGCCACTGTACAAGTGAAACAAATCCAGGTTTGTGTGAAGAACCTGTATAAAATTGATGTGGAAGATTGTGTGACATTGAGTAGTAAGGCAGAGAAAGTGTAGAGCCGTGATGTCAGTGAACTTTGACACATGAGATTGGGTCATTTGCATCATGGTGCCCTAAAAATTATGGAGAAAATAACCAATGGTCTCCCTAAAGGATCACTTGAGCAGTAAGATGTCTGCAAAGGTTGTACCTCGGGGAAGTATGTAAAATCCACATTCCATGATGGAGACAGAAAAGCACATGAAGTCTTGGAAAGAGTCCATTATGATGTATGTGGACCTTTCTATACAACCTCCACTGCCAGACATAAGTACTATGTTATATTTGTTAATGATTTCTCAAGGAAGTTTTGGATCTTATTCATGTGGAAGAAGGATGAGACATTCTCAAAGTTTGTGGAGTTCAAGGCGATATTTGAGAAAGAGACTAGTAAGAAGGTGAAGGCTCTTAGGACTGAAAATGGAGGTGAGCTTGTTTCGAATGACTTCAAGGATTTCTATGTGAAATAAGGCATTCGAAGAGGGCTAACAACACTCCACAACCCATAGAAGAATGGGGTAGCTGAGAGAAAGAACCAGAGCATTGTTGAAGTTGCAAGAGCTATGCTACATGACCAAGGCCTACCACTACATTTGTGGGCAGAGGCACGTAACACAATAATATACTTGCAGAATTAGAGTCTTCATTGGATTCTTGGTATGATTACACTAGAGGAGGATTTCTTAAGGAGAAATTCAAATGTGTCTCAGTTCAGAATTTTTGGAGCCTCTGTTTACTACCATTTCTCCAAAATTTCAAGGAAGAAGCTTGAGCCAACAACAAAGTTGGGATTTTTTTTGGGTTACATCAAAACCACACATAATTACCATGCGTACTTACCTTCCCTCAGAATGAAAATTATGTGAAGGGATGTAAAGTTTGATGAGGAGAAAGAAATGCAGTGCTCTCTTGAGAGGGAGCTTAAGATCCCACCGGAATAAGAGCTTTTAGTTCCAAAGGAGGATCATGAAGAGGAAACTCAAGGATTTGTGGAGCAATCACAAATGGAGGATCATAGAGGAGGTAGAGTGGAGATATTTGATCAAGCAAAACCATCTAGAGAAGGAAGAAAAAGAACCAGGGAAGCTGATAGATTGGTGCAGGATGCGAGGGAGAACGTGGGAGCTCCTTCAATTTTTCACAAGGAAAGGAGGTCACCTGAGAGGTACACTAGCTACATGGTTCTAGTGACTGAGCTTGTAGAGATTGAGCCATCCTCTTTCAAGGAAACAATAGAGAAACATTTTTGGGTCGTTGGAAAAATACAAATTCATCATGAAGAACAATGTTTAGGAAGTGGTCCCAAGACCAAGAGATAAATAAATTGTGGGTTTGAGATGGATCTTCAAGGTTAATCATGCAACAAATGAAAGAATAGAGAACTATAAAGCCAGATTTGTGGCCAAAGGATTCTCTCAAGTTGAGGGAATTGATTGTGAGGAAACCTTTGCTCCTATAGCAAGGTATTCATCCATTAGATCAATTCTTGCACTAGCTGCACAAATGGGGTGGAGGATCCACTAGATGGATGTAAAAACAACATTCCTCAATTGGGTTATTGAGGAGGAGGTGTACATCGAGCAAGAAAAAGGTTTTGAGATATTTTATTGGGAGCTAATGTGTGATGACTCAAGTGAGCATTGCCCAGTTTCAAACAAGCACTTCATGCTTGGTACATCAAGATCGATAGTTATCTATCTAGTTCATCAACTCCTACAAGGAGGACCTTGCAAGGGAATTTTAAATGAAGGACATGGGTCTCATGCACTACTTCCTTGGGTTGGAAGTATGGCAAGGTGATGGGGAATTATTTCTATCTCAAGGAAGGTATGCCAATGAGATACTGTAGTTATTCTGGATGGAGAGTTGTAAGCCCATGGAGACACCTCTAGCAATTATCTAGAGTAAGGAGACTGCCACTTCAAGTGAAGAGGTGGATGCTACCATTTATCGGCAGTTAGTTGGTTCACTGATGTATCTTGTGAACACATGACGAGATATGTGCTATGCAGTCAACCAACTGAGCCAAGATATGGTTAGGATGACCAAATTGTATTGGAAGGCAACGAAGCATGTTTTTTGGTACCTCAGACGCACTACCCTATATGGATTATGGTACATACAAATAGAGAGAGTGAAGCTGTGCAACTTCACATATGCAGATTGGGAAGGGAGTCCATCCATCTGAAAGTGAAAATTAGGTGGAATTTTCGGTGTTGGGTCCACAACAGTTTCTTGGTATAGAAACAAGCAAAGATATGTGGCCCTCAACTTGGTAGAGGTAGAATACATGGCTGCAAGTCAAGCAACATGTGAGACAATTTGGATGAGAAATATATTTGTGGGACTATCTAGTCAGATGATGGATCCAAAGGTGATCTATTGTGATAATCAAAGTTGCATTAATCTCTCTAAGAATATGGCATTTCATGATCAATCCAAGCATATAAATATTCAATATCATCATTTATGGCTTTGTGTGTAGAGGCAGATAATGTTGCTACATTACATTCTAATGAAGGAACAAGATGCTGACATTTTGACAAAGGCCTTGTCAAGAGGGAATTTCAAGTTCCATAGGTGTAGGATAGGGTGATTGATAATCCCATTCTTTCTGAGAGGGAGTGATGAAAAATGTAGCAAGAAAGTATCAATTTGATTTTGCCTTGATCAAAATGAGAAAATTCGAATTACTGCATCAACAGACAACTTGTATGCAATTAACTTGTGTGACATGGCCTGTGTCACTCATTTTACTCAATAAATTCGAGTTAGATGGCTTGGAGTTCATTTAAGCATGTGTGATTGATAATTTGTAGCAATTAAGGTCAGTTATTTCAAGTTGTTTTTAGTTAAACTAGTTGTAATAGTGGAGGAACTAGTGGATGACAATTGTGTAGTGGGACAACAGTCTAACTCAGTAATCATCCAGTTAACCAATCAAGCAACCCAAAATAGCTAGTGCATATAGAGAATTCGATTTCCCCAGTTGTGGTGGATATTCCAAGGTAATGTAACATTATGTGTATACTATTCTGGAGTGTACAAGTGTTTCATGCAACAAGATGATCAACCTTGGGAAATGTGCAGTCAATTGGAGCAAAATTTCTAGATAATAGGGCCTAATTCCTTAGGAATTGAGCAAGGAAATAGGGGCTCAATCTAAGGCAAATTTTGACTAAGTTTGGTTTGGAGCTTCTCATTGAACATAGCAATAGGTTATTGACTTGCAGGTTGAGCTCAAATTGAGCTACCAATTGTAATACATCTCTATTCATTTGATTAATGCAAGCAAACATAAGGGGTTTTTAACAGTTGTTTTCCCTTGGAAAAATATTGTTCATGTGTGTTATTTCTTATTGGATGTGTGTGATTGATGTTATAAAATGTGAATTGAATTTTTTTGATCAGTAGAGTAGGATTGTGTCTCTTGATTTTATATCAAACTTCTTAAGCAGATGAAAATTTACAACATAATTTTACAACTAGTAGAATGATGAATAATAACCTAATATCAAAACAATAAAACAATATTCCTTAAGATAAACCAACTAGCTAACATCATCTTAAAACATACAAGTAAGAAGAAACTAGAAACCAGTTGCAAATTGGTTCATGATCAGTTTCTAGCATAACATGGATTAAGGAAAGCATACCCAAAGAAAATGTATGTCATAGCCATGAATTAGTTCATCAACATAAATCCAACATGAAATAACACATGCAAACTTAATTGGAGTATCAGTTAGCTGGTACAACCAACAAAGGAATTCATGGGAATATATGCCAAAATGAAGAAATCCTCATTGATAATGCTACCAATTCAATACACGTGCCACAATCCCATCAAAAGCCAATAGTGGTATGTGAGCATTTCATATCATCCCCAAGGCTAAACCCAAGTCTCACCACATCTTGCCCTACTATCTTCCATGATCTAAGTGCCTCTAGCTCCTTAAGAAGAAAACAACTATCTAATGCTATCCCTAGCTCATGTGCTAAATTCCACTTAGAAATGATGCGTGAGGGTATATTTATAGAAGTGAGGTGACCTTTGACATACCCTAACCTTTCAGATGCCCTCATGACTCATCAAATCCCCAATGACTCTTTCACTCTTAATGACTTTTATAATCATATGATATTAATATTTGATATTTTATGACAAGATAATATTCAAAATAATACAAGAGGAAATGCCACAAGCTTTGTGGTGGCAACTTGTAGGAGGGATGTTGCACTTTGCAAGACCCTTTGATTCTTTACCCATATCCCAAGGTATGCTTGGTTTTGTTTATAATATCCAATCATTATTGTTGATAAATATCACACATTCTTGCAATAACTAACACATTAGTTACGATACTTGAAGCAACCCGCTTAGCCAATTATTTATAACAAACATGGAAACCAAAAATATATAATTTTGTTGTCTTCCAGTGCTTCCAAATATCAACATTGTGTAAGCCCACATGCTCAATGAAATGAGATTTCCTTATTGTAATAATATCAAATAGAAACATATATCACTGGAATCCTACCTGAGAGTACTCTTTGATCTGAGTTTTTCTTTTGAAATGAGAGTTTTCAATTTTATTTTCCTAAAGGAGGATGCACTACTAGCCAAAGGAATATGTTCCCAAAAATAAACTTGAGTATGGGATTGAAAGCCTGAAATATTTTTCAACCCTATTCATGATACCTTTAATCCTTATTATTTATCATTCAGGAAGCATGCACTTTTGTTTCCTCATGCAAGTCCTTTTCATTGAATTCCATTGTGTGGAAATGGGCTATTTGAGGTGTAGAGCCCATGATAGCTACCCCATACATTTCATAACAAGTTTTGCAAGATATTCTACAAGTCTTACATTTTCTAAGTCTTGAATAGTCACTAAGCCTGGTTCCATTGTTCTCTATTTTGTCAGGCTTATAGTTGTCCTTAAAGCAGGAACATATTACACTATGTGGTCCACATTGGGAAACATATGTCTATCAATGCCATTTGGTAGTTTTCTCATAACTCAATAATGATGACTCATTAGTATCAACAAGAACAATTAAAATTCTCGTTCTGAGAAGTTCTTGAAGATATGATCTAAGTATATCATAACAAGCTTGGAGTGTAGGAGGTACAATATATTCTTTAATATCTGCTCTATTAATAAATGCAATATCATTAGTTGTTTTTATATTTGTTGTTAGAATGATGATATTGGAGTAGAATTTTAGTCTATACAACCAAGTTAACAAATAATTAACAACCCTTATAGAATTAGAAGGCTCGGAGCCAGATAATGTTGTTTATCTTGCAAAATCCAGACTTTCGATCTCATCAATGAAAAATAGTAACCAAATTATTCTCTTCTTCCATCATTTCATGAATTTTCTAGAAAACCTTTGTCACTAGTTTAACACACTCAGAAAACCATTAATCTTAGCCAATTTTGACGGATAATATCTTGTATTTAGTCGAATTGAAAGTTTATGTGCTAATGATTTCCACAAAGAGGTATTCTCTATACTAGGAGGACCATGCAAGAGAATGACATGGTTCCATGATATTAAACATGGATTTACCCTTTTCTATGAGAAAAGAAAAGCACTTTCATAATATGTGAACATCTATTGTTTTACACTAGAGTCATAAATTAAGCTTCCACATAGCCCTTGAAATTATTCTGCAGGAAGAAGGCATTCTTGGAAACTAGAAATTGCTTCTTCGCCTTCTATTTTCTCACCAAGTCCCTCTTCTCTAAGATGATAAACATACATTATGTGTAATCTTCCAAAAAAAAAGTATTTCTTTGTTGACCATCCTTCCAATTGTGTCACATATATGAATGTTGTAGACATTCTCCAAAAGAAAAGGTTCATATTTTCTAGTTACTTGGTGATTTTAGAAGATCTAAAATGGCAAGGAAATAAAGGAGCCTCTTTCATGACACACATATGCCCAATTTCTCTATTAAAAACAACATATATAGTTCTGAATACACCCTTACCAAGAATATTTTATTTTTTCCATCGACATGGGGCTTCACTCTTTATAAAACTGAAAAGAATAGTTATTAAAATCACTACAATCAATAGTGCTAAAGATGTTGGAAGCTCTAACAGGTCAATCTCCAATATGCATGATTTGAGTCTTTCAAAACAAATTCTAAGAATCCTATTATGGATTACGACTTTTCCACCAAAGTTTTCCACCAACCAATTTGGAGGCATAACACATTAATAAACATGATATTCCCCTCATGATTTGAATGAGCCTAATTTCATCTCTGACCTATTAATGTGCACTAATATTTTTCTTTGAAACAAGTTATGGCAAAGATGTGGAGATCTATCATTGGGTTCCATTTTTCCTTTTGGTCAAAGCACTATTTTTCACATCCAAAGGCAGCTGCTGCACACACTCAATAAAATTAAAGAACCTTCAATATTATGATCTTCAATTGCAATGCAAACACCATTGGTGAAACCCATCATTCTTAGGTTAATCCTTATTTAAATTCATTTGATCTTACATTATAACACATAATTTCCTTTGGTTGCCCAAACCATAGCTAATGAAAATGAAAGAGCTAGATACTTATTTATATATATGTGTTCTCCACTATTGGTGTGATGACGAAGGAGCATGTCCAAATTCAAACCCAAATGCACTGTAAGTCACATTTTCAGGATCTATTCTCACTAGAGATTGTAAGTGTGATTTGTGACATGAAGACCAAAAATATCCCATGCTAATTGAAAATTTAAACCCTAGTCAAATCATAGGTTCAAGTTATAGTCTAAGTCACAATTTGAAGTTCTAGTGTTAATGAAAGATGAGAGTGCAATTTGTGACTTGTTAAGGGGAGATGCAACTCTGGTTGCAAATTAGATTCCCAAATTCACTAAAGACAATAGTTACGACCTGTGAATTAAAAACAAAATCCTATATCCAGTCAAATTTATGAATCACAACAACATTGGAGCATGTAAATGAAGTTTGTGACTTAAGGAAAGGATGAGGCTCAATGAAATTTCCAATGGCATATCTAGAACACAATAAATTAGAGTGCAAATTATATGCATAATTTGTGGTTTAGGGAAAATCTCTTCACAAATGGCAAGTCGACTCAAAGGTATGGCACTCAAATCCTATGTTCACATTCACCTTATATAATGACCAATATGAATCAAGGCCAAATATGATTTCACCATATATATATATATATATATATATATATATATATATATATCAATCAAGAGCGATTCTATAATTTAATATAGTAAACCATTGAAATTCAACCCATGGACATACACTGTTTCTAGAAAATGAACAATTTCATGTAATAAAGTCATATGAATTTGCTCAATAAACTTATGCGATTCCTCAATGCATAGTCGAGATATGAAATGGAACTTTAGCCAATGGATTATGGATTAAATTTAGGATAGAAACTATGGAAAAATATATAATGAGTGAGGGTTTGGGGAAATAAATGTTAGGTCTGATAATTGAGTAAGGGTTCAGGTGGTTTATGCAAAGGATATAATGAAGAGAGAGTGTGTATGTCAAGGCTCGACATAGAGAGGATTAAGTGGAGGTGGCTTTTAGGATATAAATGTTCATGAAGAGGGTAGATCAAACTATAATATACCCAACAAGTAAGACAAAATGTAATGATGGTGTGTGATGGGGTTGCAGTGAAAAAATGTGACTTGGATTTGTCACATGCGATGGAGGTAGTCTTAGTCTCAAATCACAATTTTAGATGGCAATTACAAGTCAATATGAACTAGAAATGTGATTTGTTACTAAAGAGGATAAGCTTCTCAGAGTAAATTGTAAATCAAACTTACATAAGCTTTGAAGACTAGCACTACAAGTTGTGATTACGACTTGTGAAAAAGGCAGGAAAACACAAGTTTTAAATTTTTAATGCTTGACTTGCTACAATGTGATGGAACCATAGTTAGGTCAAAGGAGAGGTTAAATCTTAGGAAATCATAGGAAAAGGAGTCTGAGGAATATTTTGAGTGGAGGGGAGTCCAAACTCATTATCACTTGTGAACTCAAGTATGAATGAAGCCAAATTGATCCTTACAACAATATACTGACATTGAACCACATATGGTTTATGATGCATCTTATATACCTATCAACCTAATAGAACCTGCTTCCCAATAAGAGTTATTTCTAATGTTAACAAGCCTCGTATTCTAATTGTAGCCTTGTTCAAAACCCTAGACATACAAAAGGCAAACATAAGTATAGCTCTAGCACCTTCTTTAAAAAACTAATTCCATTAACCTATATAAAGACAAATGGAGAGGCAGTATTGTAACATCCTTTGTAAGATGAATGAATGAAAAATGTCATAAAATATAATGTCAAGGATGAAGCAAGACATGAAATCTTAGTCCACTAGCCTCATGAACATATTAAGCACTTGTGCAATTGTAGCCTTGATGATAACTAAGTTATTAAAGATTTCTTGACTATTTCAAACCACATGGATACTCATTAAGAGCTTGAAAAGCATAGGGGGGCCAAAAATTTAGATATATAAACTAATTTTTTTGGGTGTTGTTGTAGTGGCTACAACATAGCCATATAGTTGGATGTTTCTTATGTTGGAAATAATACTGAAAGGGGGGGGGGGTGTGGGGGTGAATCAGTATTAGTCAAGTCAATAACCTTTTTCTTTTCATACTCAAATTTATATATGCTGCTTCAATGAAGGTATCCTGCGTGTACATGTAACTATGTTTAAGGAAACAAGCATATATCCATCAAACTAATGACTCAGTTAATTCATCATATGTTGATCTTTAATCTGTGCATCAATACTTTATTAAACATTAAACAATAACCATGTGCAGTTAATAATAGAATGATCCATCACACATAACCAACACGCATGAACACCAAGATTTAAGGTGGAAACCCAATGTGGGTGAAAACCACCTGCTGTTGTCATCTATGTCTTCTTTTAATAAGAAAATTTGTTTACAACATTGTACTGGTGCAGACTCACATTAGTACACAAGCTTCTACCTGTAGAAGGTTACTACCTTCTCTCGTTCTCTAGCTTCTACTGGAAAGGAGATACAACCCCCTAGCTCTTGTACTAGCTGATATGCTTACTAGTACGTAGGCGCCGACCTACAAAAGGCTACAACCTTCTCTCTTCCTCTAGGGACCACGTTTCATAAATTTTCAGACTGGATGCTCCTCGTACACAAAAATACACATGAAGGCCTCATTTCATCTAATTTTCATACTGGACCCATTATCAACATTGAAGCTCAAAATCAATCACCATTGTACTACAACCATCAAATACATCTGCATTAACCAATTATTGAAACTCAATCATAAAACTCTGAATCACCCATAACTGAATCACTGAAATCCCATTGCCACTGAAGCAAATCACAATCAATCAATCTGAACATTCAATATACTATCATCAAACTACAATCACCAAAACACAGAGCAGAACCCAAAATTCTGCAACAACAGTTAGATCCACCTGTAACTTCAAATATCATATTACATAATGTATACACTACTTAGATGTGTTAAACTAGCATGTATACGTGCTTTTATCAAAGCCAACCAACGTATATTTCTGTAAATATTGATTCATAATTTAGCAGCTATTCCAGACTTATGTCATACCCATATCATAACACTTACAGAACAACACATGCGTCAGTATTCAGATATAGACTATACATGATCAAACCATATAATGATAATTCATGTCTAGCCTTAAGATCCTGATCCATCATTAGATCTTATCCCTCATCAACCACTAAGGTTCATCCTTGGTTCAGATCAAACAAAGCACCATAAGTCAATAACCTGCATACTGGATCTCACACTTCATCAGATATTCAATTCTTGTTCACTAGGCCTAATGATCTTCTCCTCCTTATATATATTTTAGGCCTTTCTCAATTACAATGGACCAAAACCACTTAGGACCAATACCTTCGACCAAATACCTAGGGTCAATACCTCCGACCATATACCATGGACCAATACCATGGATCAAAATACCATGGACCAAATACCTTGGACCAAAAACTTAGTTTTCCAAGATATATGTGCTTTTCCTTCTGTGAAAGTGCGTGTGTACGTTATACGTTCCTTTTGTTCTGTTAACTTGTGTGTATATGTAGCTTGGTCAAGGTGAACCTGCGTATACCTCTCTTTCTTCATTCTTTGTAGTCTAAATTGTAATTCTTTGTTGTTGTCATGTTGTACTGTGATCTTTCATTTGAGCGAGCTACCTTCTGAACTGATTCCTTAAAACTACCCTGCATTTCATCACATCTGTAAACACAACTGTCATGCATTCTGTCACATCTGATATCTCTTTTGCAGATTCATGTGGTTACCATATACAATTGAGTTGTTCTGCTACAAGTGGGTTTCCATCAAGTACAACACAGGCATCATAATGCCAACATCTTATTCTTATTGATTCTAGTGTAGTGCATGGTTGGTTAACAAGTGGACTTAGGTGGAAGAACATATCAACTAGTGCCATTGTTTGAATTTCTAGTTGCTCAAAATGCAATACATATGTCTTCCCTACAACTTTTATATAGTTCCAATGATTCAAAATGGGTTGTTATATTATTTTTCATTTATCTTCATACTTTTTAGGAGGGAAATTTGGAGAAATTGGCATGTACGGTCCCTTTTACTAGAAAATTGTAGTTTGGAGATTTTGGGTTAGGAACCTTCTAGAGATACTTTTAAGGATCACACAACACTTTTTTGGGTCAAAATTTTATAAGCATAGCTCATAAATCTTGATGTTGTTCTACAAACTAAGACATTTCCAATGATGTGAAATTTGCCTCAATTGAATCTTGTTATCCAAAGTTATGCATCCCATGAATTAATCAAGCTTGTCGTGCACCATGATATCGAGTGCATGCCATGTTAGGCCCCATTACTCATGTGTTGGGATAATACATGTGGACTTTCAAGAATATTATAGAAGGTTAAAACCATAACACTAGTTTAGTGTTTGGGCATGCAAAAACAATAATCCTAGATGGTTATCATCATATGTTAAATATAGAGCCACTAGGAAGAGAGGGCATTCCATGTTTTAGTATTGAACTTGTTCCTTAGTTTAAAAAAACATATAGAATTGGAATTTGAGAGCCTAATAGAGAAGGAGGAAAATTTTGTAGCAACCATTCAGACCACGTTGTCAAAGAAAACTCCAGAGTGAGTGTTCCTTTCCTCTTATTTGGATTTCATAATTGAAGAAAAGAGAGCAGAGCATTAACCTCACCTTCTAGCTTGGTTTTCTCCTATTTTGGGTTTTCTAGGATATATGTTGTGTTCCTTTATGTAAATGGTGTGTTCATTTTCTTATTATTTCATTTTCATATTTAGTTAATAAATTTGAGTAGTAAGCCTATTATAATAAATCTAAGATCAATGTAAATAAACTTTTTGTTGTAGCGACTGCAACACCCTCCAAAATTTTGGCCTGCATCCAATTTCAGAGCCTCCCTTGGATTTTTACTTGATGTTTGCAAGCACTTAGGCTCACCCCATGAGCTCGTTTTGAGTCTTTGTGCCCTCCTTGATTGAATGTTCAACAACCATCTTTTTTCATGTTGGTCACAACTTCATGCTTGTAGCTACGTTTTGGTCATGCACAAGGCTCCACTTTGTGTGTACAAGTTGTATTCGCTAGGTAAACATTCGTCACACTCACACACGAAGTTGTATGTACTGTCACACAAGCATCATCAACATCGTTCAATGGTCTATCACAAGTGTCATGCTTGTTACTCATACCGTTAGTTATTCATGTTGAGTATATGTTGTCTTGATGGTTTGAGGCATCTTGTCATCAAGTCATGTTGAGTGTGTGCTCACAAGGTCACGTATGCACAAATTTACTTTCTCACACACTTAGTCATTTTTCTGAATTTTTGACGATCGGATCACCCTCTAATAGCCAGACCTCCACCTAGAATCGACTCGACCGAATGTCACCCAAAACAACGCAGAAGTGTCCAATAATCCATTTCAATCTACACTACCTGCAAGTTAATCAACTAATCTTGAACACTTGTAATGCATGTTGCTTTAACCTGTGTTAAACAATTGAACTCTTTCAATTGATCTAATACATATATATTGATGAAAATATGTTGTATAAGTTGTTAATGTTGTCCTACCCACATGGGTTGCCTCACCAGACACCAGAAAGAACCTTTCCCATAAACTTGTTATATGATCATCACACTTGCACGTACTGCCCCGCTGGGTGTTGTACATGCTATCTCCTCTTGTGTGTTGAGACTGTAGCATCCATGTGGACTACTCCTTTGGAAGTTGTGCATGTCCTGTTGTGTTTTGTGTATCTGATAGAGTTAGGATTGCTTCTGTTTCAACTAGAGACTCACCTCCACCCTCTCCCTCTACGGTGAAAGAACCTTGACACAAGTAACACTGGCAGTCAGGAGGCACACGAACCTCGAAGACAAAGAAGACCACTCTCATGTGCTGACAAGTAAGAGCTAAGGCAAAAATTTAAGATAATGGCAATTGGGCCATCATACCGAATGGGACTCCTACACCAAATGGTGTGAGGTCTAGTTTGGACTTCATACTAGGGAGATCCCCTAAATGTTGGTGGGTCCAGCACCATCAAAATTTCTAGCGCTAGAAGGAGGGCTGCAAGTTGTTTATGGCTGAATGTCCTCTCACACCCACTCATCAACCATCTAATCAAGGTAGTAACTAGCACTCCCTCTCACTTATGTGTGACTCTGAAGTTCGTTACTCCTCACCCACCAAACGTGAACAGGAAATTTCGTATCAACACCTTCGCTTCATCTGTCCTATCACCTATCAGTTTGCGAAAGCAATCAGACTGATCCTAGGAATACAACATCTTCCACATGTATCAAGATAGCCCAAAACCACTCCCACAAGGGTTGTTGTATCATTGGTGGAAGAAGTAGTTCTTGCCACACTTGAAGGTCTAGCAGAAGTGATTAAGAATGTAGAGGAACCTCCGGTCTTCCAACAGGGAGAATGAGACACCCTCGTGATCTTGGTCTCAGACTCTGGTACAGGAGGCAGAGGGGAAGGCAGTGGAGGAGGAAGAGGCAGAGAAGAACCATTAGACTTAGAGATGGAACCGTCATATTTTGAAGAAGAGGAAGAGGATGAAGAAGAAGAAGACATGGCTAACCAAAATCTAGAATGGTTGACCCAGGGACCATTGGCTCTCTCGGGTGCTTTGCATAATATGCTGAAGCAGTCGGAGATAATGATTAAAAAGTTCGACCCTGACAGTAGAGTGAAGGCAGAAGATCACTTGGACAACTTCTACCTACAACTACAGACCCTTGACATATGATACGATGAAGCTGCATGTAGACTGTTCCCATGTACCTTGGATGGTTGCAAAACAACATGGTATCATATTCTTCTCGTAAACTCCATACATAACTAGGGTATGTTCAAACATATGTTTCTGGAAAAGTTTGCTGACGACAAAACCCCAGCCATGTTACTCAAAGACTTGAGAAGCCTGATGATGGAGGGGAAATAAAAAGTAAAAAATTTCAATCAGAGGTTTCTGCACATATTGAATAAGTTTGCAGCGGACATGAAACCTCATGACTCCATCATTGTTGACTACTACACATACGCACTGCCGACCAACATTGCATAGTTCGTCAAATGAGCTGCGAAACGAACACTGTTAGAAAATTGCGAAGAGGCAACTATTGTTGAAAAGGACCTACACACGATTGGAGTCATCAAGGATGATGAACCAACGAAGGACTCCAGAGATGTGAGCAAGAGGTCCTAGGCTGCAATGAGCAAGGGTAAGGATAAGGAAACAAGTGATATTGACACCCTTACTCATTTAGTCAAAAAAATGACAACAGAAGTGTCTGAGATCAAACAACGAACAATTGACACATCTGTGAGTAGTCGACCATCGAGACAAAGAAAAGGAAGCATGTCATCAGGTAACAACCACTTCCCAACTAAAACTGCACAAAGTTTAGTGTTCATGCTCGAACAGTGCATGAACAACAAATTTTGTTCATTTCATGAAGATGATCACTCGGAAGGGTCTTGTTCGGACTGGAAGCGAGTTGCAGGCTCAGTGTGCAACCGCGCACTCAACGTAACAAGAAGTGCTCAGGGACAACTGAGAGATACAGACAATGACGAAGATGTTGCACTTCATGAGGCATCAAGCTCTGGGCATGTGGTGAACATGTATCATTGCTTGCAAGCAGTGCAAAAGACAAACACTGAGAAGCAGCACCAAAATCAAAATGATCGTTAAAATCTCATAAGTAAGGGGGCTCCCACTACACTTGGGGAACTGAAACAAAATCTCTAACTACTAAGGAAGGTTGATCCACCAATCGTCCAAAAGTAGAAAACACAAAGCAATCTAGAGAAGACATCGGCGGATAAGAGTATGTCCATGAGTAGTAAACTACATAAAACTCTACCAAACAACACAAATATCATTGTTACCCCACACATCTTCGTGAGTCTATCCCCTCTCGATTAAAACATTATGGAAGTCATGAAGAAACTCGCAAAAACATCAGTTTGTTCGAGTTGGCTAAGATCTAGAATCAGTGATACACCCTGCTACGTGCACTAGGGCATACATCAATGGATAACGCAACCTCTACAAGAAAGGGAGCAAGAAAACCTCCAGGATCACTTTCAACTATGATAAGCACACTTCGGATGGAAGAAGCAAACTCTATTTGCCCTCCATTCCTGCTTTCATTTGAGATCTTTAACTGTAATGTTCACAACTGTTTGGTTGATTTGAGAATGGTAGCCAATGTCATGCTACTCTCCATTGCCAAAAGGATAAATGCAAAATGGAGAAAGACATCCACGCATATCATCCAACTTGATCAGACATCCATACCAACAATTGGTGAACTTCAGGAAGTGATCATTTGACTCTCTCATGACGGCCAAGTTCACCAGTGTATAAACATTGTTGTTGTGGACATACCAAAAGCGTATGTCTTACTACTTAGTAGAGACTGGTCCAACAAGCTAAATGGATACTTTTATATAGACTTCTCGCACATGTGGCTTCTGTATAAGGGAAAAACAATCAAATCCGGGTGTTATCCGAGAGATACATCAGGCATAATGTCACTCACATCAATGGCGAGAATGAATCGTTGGCCTTCGCAGAGCTCATGTTCAACAACTGCCTCTTGGGAACAATGATGGCATGTTATCCTGCATGACCAACTCCAACCCCACCAGACATGCAGTTGAGTCTCCTTCCTTGCCCAATTGATGGAAATGAAACTTGTATAGTACATTGTAACATTAGTAGCAGTAGTGCAAGCACGCCAAACGGTCCATGTGATGACGAGTTGTGGACCATGTAATTTGATAGATCAAAGACACAGGATGGCTCAGGAGCTAGGTGCATCTTGATTAACCCATAAAATAGGAAAAATTTGATTTCACGCCACTTGGAGTTCGAGTGCACAAACAAAATTGCTGAATACAAAGCACTCATGTTGGGCTTGTAAAAAGCCATGAGCCTCAACGTGGTCATGCTCAAAGTGGTAGGTGATTCAAATATAGTGGCACAACATGTATGTAACACCATTCACTATTTATCACCTCATCTCAAAAGTTACCAGCAAGAGGTTATGGCAATTGATCTCTAACTTCCAAGCATTTAATATCATTGTTGTACCAAGAACGCATAATGCAGCTGGCAATTCTTTGGAAAACATAGCTTCTAGAATGTCATTGATTAGGGATAGATTTACTGTTAAAACTTTGTATAGACCATCTATCCCAAATAACATATCTAATTTACACATGTTTGATGATGATCAACAGATACTGCATTTCATGGCCAACGCTAATATATTAAAGGATGCAGTGATAGGAAAAGATGATCACGAGTGATCTTTGCAAGCTGGGGCAGAGATTGAGAAAGGGCACCTTATCCCCAAAGGTGCGGTATCTTTGGAAAAAATATATGAATTGCAAGAATACTTCCAAGGGACAAGGAACAACAAAACTAACAACTCTACCATTTTGCATGAACTAATTAACTTTGGGATAGAACAAGATCTTAAGTTCATCAATCTCGATACGTGTTTCACACAGCACGAGCAGCAAGACTTTTTCCACTTGTTTAAACAATACCATGATGTGTTCGTGTGGACATATGATGATATGAAAAATTATGACACGTGAATAATCCAAAACATCATTCCGATCAAGGAAGGGGTCAAGTGATATCAGTAGAAGCTGAGGAAAGTACATCCGTCACTTGAACCCCTCATACAGAAAGATCTCACCAAGTTGTTGGATGCATGGATCATATACAAAGTTCGTCATTCTACATGGGTTTCAAACCTTGTTTCTATATGTAAGAAGTCTGGGGAAATCCACATGTGTGTTGATTTCTGGAACTTGAACCATGCCTTGGACAAAGACAACTACCCCATGCCATCTATGGAGCACATTTTTCAAACAACATCTAGGGCATAGATGTTTTCCTTACTTGACGGATTTTTAGGATATATTCAGGTTCTGGTAGTGGAACCTCATAGAATCAAAACTACCTTTTGTACCAAGTGGGGTACGTTTGCATACAGATGAATGCCATTTGGGCTCGTGAATGCAGGCACAACCTTTCAGTACACCATGTACATTGCCTTCCACAAACTCATCATATAGAGCATAGTGGTGTACCTCGATGATGTGACTATGTTTTCAGGAAAACGAGAAGACCACATATGCCATCTAAAGAAAATTTTTGAGGGATGTCGGAAATATGGGATTTCCTTGAATCCCAAAAATAGCATATTTGCAGTGTCTAAGGGGAACCTCCTTGGGCACATCATTGCCAAAAGTGGGATCAAGGTTTATTTCGATTGAGTCCAAACTATTACATAGATCCCTCACCCAGCCAACAAGAAAGAAATGTAGTCCTTCTTGGCAAAGATAAACTTCCTTCGGAATTTCTTCTCGGATTATGCGTAGATAGTAAAACCAATCCAAGATGTGATCAAGATGGATGTAGTCTACAACTGGGGCAAGAGGGAAAAGTATGCATTCATCCGTATCAAGAAGCCTGTTGTAGAAGCACCTGCACTCTACAGCCCAGATTTCAACAAAGGATTCCTGCTATACACCTTCACCTTTGACAACTCGCTCGCTGCAGTACTCACTCAGAAGGATGAACTGAACGACGAACATCCCATCTCCTTCATGAGCGCAAGCATGTAGGGACCCAAACTCAACTGCCCCACCATCGACAAACAAGAATATGTAATATGCAAGGTGATGAAATACTTCATACCCTACTTGCTAAAGAACCATTGCATAGTGTATGTGCCTCACCCAGCAGTATACTCACTGCTCGTACAATAAGAGTTGGGTGAATGATGTGCGAACTGGATGACTGGCTTGCAAGAGTATTATCTTGTTATCAAGTAAAATTCACATTGTCAAGGGTCATGGTCTCTACAAAATCGAAACTAAGGCAGTACACACACAGGAGGAAGAAGCTGAGCTCGTCGGTTAGGAGCAGGAAATTGAAATGTGTTATGTAGTGCAAGAACTACCCACTGCAAGAAGAAACTCTTGGTACGAATATGTGCACCAATAACTTGAGCATGGCACAATAACCTCTCACTTTTCCATGAGATATAATAGGGCACTGCGCCTCAAATCTTTAGCCTATCAATTGGTGCACATAGTGGTTTATAGAAAGCACAGTAACAAAATATTTCTCAGGTGCCTAGAGGCACATGAATCAAAGAAGGTTTTGTAATATTTACATGATGGACCCATTAGGGGTCATTTTACAGGAAATACCACTACATACAAAGTTATGCAAGCTCGAATATGTTACCCAGAATATGTTGGCTTTTAATAGAGGAACCAATCAACCATTAGGGATCTTCCCTTAGTTGCCTTTTACTTTGGGAGGAAAAGTTGTTTATCTCAATGTGATGGTAGTCCTAGACCCTTGAGATTATAGTTTACTTCTTGGGCGCAACTATGTTTATGACATGGGAGCTATTCTTTCAACACTCTTTCGAGTGATGTGTTTCTTGCATGAAGGCATAATTGTCACTGTTGACCAACCTTCATTTCCTAGTCCAAATATGGTTTCCAGTTAACCATCTCCCCTAAATGGTCCTTTTGTCCCAATGGTATCTTCCCCACCACGGGTCAATTATGTGGCAACCCATTCCATGCCTACATCAACTGATGATCAATTCTGTGATGTTGTACATTATGTATTAGGGACATTGGAACCAGATCTTGGATTCCTTGTTATGGATCCCTTCCAGAGCATTGTTCTCCCATCTGATGAGAACCTCTTGGAAGTCATGACATCTTATGGATCGTGATCAAGGATATGAGGATAGTTCCTAGTCTTGTGTAAACCTCTTTAAAAAATGAAACAAAGAATATGAGGATAATTCTTTGTCTTGTGTCAACCTCGTTAAAAAATGAAATAAGGAATATGAGGATAGTTATTTTACTGTGTCAACCTCATTAAAAAATGAAACAAATAATAT
Organism: Pinus tabuliformis; assembly: GCA_031772625.1. Lineage (NCBI taxonomy): Eukaryota > Viridiplantae > Streptophyta > Pinopsida > Pinales > Pinaceae > Pinus > Pinus tabuliformis. The sequence goes on from CM062816.1 coordinate 367,218,434, forward strand.
GAGGATAATTCTTTGTCTTGTGTCAAGCTCGTTAAAAATGAAACAAAGAATATGAGGATATTTCCTGGTCTTGTGACAACCTCGTTAAAAAATTTAACAAAGGGTATGAGCATAGTTCCTTGTCTTGTGTTAATCTCGTTAAAAAATGAAACAAGGCCCCCTGGAGCAAAGTTCCAATTCGAGTCTTTGATTAGATCTCGTAAAATCCCAATCGAGTCTTTCTTATGATCTCATAAATGAACATTCATTCCATCCACCTCATAGCCACGAGTAGTCTACTTAGGTGAATGCAATGAAGCTTGGGGGGCATGCACCTAGAATCGAGTCATCATGCTGGGGGCATGTAAACCAATCTCAAGCATAATTTCTCATTTCAAGCTTGTGTAAAAATGAAATTGAATCGAAGCATAGTTTTTTGTTTCAAGCTTGTGTAAACATGAAACTGAATCCAAGCATAGTTCCCTATGGTTCAAACTTATGTAAAATGAACCCATCTCCATTTTTAACCCTCATGATTTCCATTCTATCAGCCTCTTTTGTTAGATGAGCCTTGGTTTTTCTCCTTCCATTGTCACTATCTACTTGGCTGATCATAAGCTTTCACTTGATTGTTTTACCCTTTTGAGGAACAGTTGCAATGAGTGGTCTTATTAGCCAACCTATTCACATAAATCAACATGTTTTGAGAAGTTCCAACATCACCGGAACCAGTTTCTATCCTAGACACCACTCGTTCTTCTAAATGGAGTCCTCTTTAAGCTCTTTTCAGACTCTCAAAATATGAAAATATTGCCAAGCACTTGTCCTTTTTAGCTCGTTAACAGATTGAAAATGACATCTACTCAGTATAAGTTTAACCCTTTTGAAGACTAAGATAGATTATTTACGAAAAAGGAATACGTTGATCGAACATGGTCAATAGGTTCTCTCTTATACTGTTTTATGCTCTTTCGGACTTGAGAGGCAAATATATGAAAAAGAACTTGTGGAGTTTTATTTTTGTCCCTTTTCAAACTCTCTAAACATGAAAAGGACTGAGTTATCATTGTCATTAGACTCGTTCAAACATCAAATAGTGACAAACTTGTCCATCATGACAAGACTGAGTTTCACCTTTGCTAGACTCATTAAAACATCACATAGCGATGGATTCACTCGAAGGGTGGAATTATACAACAAGCATATGTTATCCTCCTCAAGATTGATAAAATTAAAGAGGTACTGATCAGCAATGACCAGGGAAAATGGGTAAAGGGGTAAACCACTTTATGGCAGTAGGTCACTCTTGGACATGATACTTTCACTTCATCACTGTGACTATTTGGGTTGGGTTACCTTCTTGATGGTCATCATACCTTGGTCTATCATACCATCCATTACTTTGGTTTTGGGTCAATGCTGCCAATCCATTCAGTGTCGCCGACATGTTCAAGAGAAGTCACTCAATTTAAATTCATCCTTTGAAATACTCGTAAACCTTCATTTTCATGACCACCATTCCTGAACCGTGTGTCATCAGTTACATTACGTCTCCAAAATCGTTACACTTATTTCTTGTAGTTGATGTGGGATACATCAAGGCCCTCCTGCGATGAGTCACTTCTTGTCGACATCAACACATTATCCAAGAAGTTGACTTAAAAACACCCTTCCAGTACCTTGAGGCTTGCATACATCAATGGCAAGTTTCTCACTTCCAGCAATAGGTTGACATCACCGGCCTTCAACTAAAAGTGTTGTATGGTGTTCGACATCAAAACATCCATTCACACCATGCATAATGAACTACAGTACCTTGAGGATCATTATCATTATCAGTGATTTCTCTCGCATCTATTAATGCCTTACAGCAGTGGTTGGTAATCAAACGGTGTCTTCCCATGTTCAACTTTAGATCACATATTCACATGGTTAGACTCATACTTGATCAAATGATTGAACAAGATAGAAGACCCCGGATCTAGTTTCATCCATCCGGGTTGCGATTTCAGGAAATGTACCAAACCATCCATACAATGGCTTTACATTGATGGTCATCCGATCATGGGTCTATATCTGTAGATGACTATCTATGTACTTGTAACGAAAGTTTATATGTTGAGCATGGGTATGCCTTCCCTTAATAATTCATGAGAAAAAATCAAAATATCATGATATTATGTATTGTAATCGATGCAGGTCACCATCCACTTTGGAACCTCATCACATCGTAAAGCATATTACTCGACATTAACATTTTCGACTTCATGCTTTAGGGGGTAGTAGTTACAGATCCATTTGGGCACATCACTCCCATCATTCATATCAGTACTTTTAGGGCTCATCAAACCCTAATTCAGTTACTACATGCCCTAGACAAGTCACCACTTTAAATGCCTCCTTCCCTGAGAGTTTCTTGGCCTGAAGCCCTCCAAAAATGCCTCATTGAGGGAACAACGCAACCTTGGTCAGGGGTAAGTGCACTTCAATGCAAGTAGGCCCATGTCACGGTTTTTTCCAGAGCACTTAGGCTCCCTTTGATCTACGTTGGGCGAGATTGATTGAAATTATCATAGGGTTCTAGGAATATTCTTATCATTGGAGCCATCTAGAAGATTCCCATACTTATAATCTCCTATGACCTCAAAAATCGATAGGGAATGAGTTAAGTAACCTCCTATCCTCTCATCCCTTCCTCCATGGAAACTAACTCTAAGTTTGGAAGGTCATTCAATACCCTCATTTATGACCAAACCACCATCATTTTCCTATAAATTGAGCACTCATCTAAGTGATCAGGGGTTGGAATTTGAGAATTTGTAAGGAGATACTGTTGGTGTGAGGTTTGATATTGTAAGCAAGTATTGTTATGCTGCCAGAGTGTTGTGCTTTTGATGTGATGTTGGTTGGAACCCAAGCTGGAAGAGTGGAAATCGAATAGACTTCATGGTTGTAATTCTTCCTTCTACTTACTAAAGCTGTTTACACCTTTTCCCATATTCTTGTCTTTATGTATGATTATTATATGTGTAAATGATTTCGATACGATTTTCTTACAGTAGATAGATCTCTTGCTTTGATTGGTTTTTGTACTCTATTCATGATTGCAGGTACTTGTCGATCGGATTAAGTTCGAGAAGGAGTGATGGGAGCCATAAAAAGGAGACGAAGGGAAAGCGAAAGATAACAAGTAGGTCCCTTGTCTTATTTATCTTCTATAGGAAAAGGTTAAGTGCTTTAAATTTTTTGTTCTAGGTGTAGCTACCCACCTAGGGAAATTGTATTTATCTGTAGATGCAAAATTCCACATAACAAGATGGGAGTAGGGAAATTTTGGGAGATGGACAGGGGTTTTAAGAATCCTTAGGAATTTAAATGAAAGGAAATTAATGAGGGATATGAGCTAGGAAATTTAAACACAGTCCTAGCTAGGGAAACTGCCCAATTTGATAGATTAGGGCTAGGGTTTGTAGGGAGCTGAATTGGAATGAAGGGAAATGGTTTGTTAGTGAATGGGGATGATGAGTTGCATGAAAATAGAGGTATATGGATAGTGATTTTAGGATTTCAAAGCTCCAAATGATTATTTGCAAGCTCAAAACATGAAACTCATAGAAACCTCTAGAGGACCAAAGTCACAATCATTTTGTTTTTTAAAAGAAATAGGGGATGCAAAGGAGTGTACTTACCTATTATGAAGCTTAGAGGATAAAAAAAATGGATTTAGTGGCTTGAAAACTCGAATTTGAGTGATTTTTTGTAATTTTTGGAGACCTTGTCCCATGCTCAGCACAGTTCATCAGTGCGCATCACCACCTCTAGAAACGCAGCGCCTTGTCTATAAGTGCATTGGCAAGCAAAATTTTCAAATTTGGTTGAAAAAACCTGTGTTTTCTCACCTAAGGAGGAATTAACTTGATGACAAGGTAAGATAAGAATGTAAATGGAATGTGTATGAATCTCTTTGGGCTTTTATAGACATCACATAATACTCTTTTGATCGATAATGGGCCCCACATGTCTTTTTAAATATGACTTTCATTCCTTTGACCCTGACAGCCTTGGGCATTTGTAACTTGGACTTTGTTTCTTCTTTTGAACAATGTACCTTCTTTTTGGAACTTTTAAACTGTAGCTATGAAATACTTATTACATATAGAAACATGAAATTACATTTGAAATAAGAATTTATTGAAAAGACTTGCTTATCACAACTCATCCTATGCCGTATTTTATGCATGAAATGAAAGTGTTGGTGACCTTGAAAGCCTAATGACCTAATGGAGACACTGAACTGAATGAAATCATGATGGTGATGACTGACATGATGATGATAGTCTCTTAATGATGATACACTTAGCTGAGTGATGAAAGTGACCGGCATGTGAAATTCTTGAGAGAGTAGAAATAACCCTAGACACACTAACCAATGACCAAATTTTATTTTGAAAACCTAGTGACATGATAAAATTTGACTTTGAGACCCCTAAGAAAACATGGTAAAATCATATTTGATCACTGATGACAGGCAGAACTGACTGACACTAACATGTAATACCTGAAGAATGAGGATGAAATTAACTCTCAATTGACAACTTATTGTTTAAAAACGTAACAAGAAAGTATCAATTTGATTTTGCCTTGATAAAATTGAGAAAATGCAAATTTCCACATCAACAAACAACTTGGATGTAGTTAAATTGTGTGACATGGCTTGTGTGACTCAGTAAATTCAAGTTAGAGGTATTGGATTTCAGTTAAGCATGTTTGATTGCTAATTTGTAGCAATCAAGGTTAGTTATTTCAAGTTGTTTTCAGTTAAACTGGTTTTAACAGTTGAAGGAACTAGTGGAAGGTTAGTTGTGTAGTGGGACAACAGTCTATCACATTGATAATCCATTTAATTGTTCAAACAACCCAAAAAATATAGTGCATCTAGATAATTTGAGTTCCTCAGTTGTGGTGGAGATTCCAAGGGAGTGTAACATTAGTTGTAGACTATTCTGGAGTGTACATGTGTTGCATGCAGCCAGATAATTGACCTTCGGAATCGCACAGTCAATTGGAGGAAAATTCCTAAATAATAGGGGCCTAATTCCTCAGGAATTGAGTAAGGAAATAAGGGCTCAAGCTGAGGCAAAATTTGACTAAGTTTGGGTCAGAGCTTCTCATTGAGCAGAGAGGTAGGTTATTCACTTGCAGGTTGAGCTCATACAAAGCTAGCAATTGTAATACATCTCTAGTCATCTGATTAATGCAAACATGAATAAGGGGTTTTTAGCAGCTACTTTCCCCAGAAAAATATTGTGCATATGTGTTATTTCTTATTACTTGTGTGCGATTTGTGTTCTAAATTGTGAATTGAATTCTATAGATCAATAGAGTAGCATTGTGTCTCTTGATTTTAGATCAAAATTCTTGAGAAATTTTAAGTCTACACCATAATTCTACATGGTATCAGAGTTGGATTCACATTAGAACAAAAATTTCGAAGTTTTTTCTTAGGAGGTTCAAATTTGTAGCTTCAATATAGCAGGATTCCGCCAAGATCAAGAAAATGACCTTCAACGGGTTGAGATTAGAGTATGCCTTGGAAGGAAACTCTAATTTCATTGCATGGAGGGAGTGTGAGACCACATTGTCTTAAATATCCATGGAAAAGAAACTCCTTTCACAATGTGGAAGGCACTAGTATAGATGTTTGAGAATAACAATGATCATACAAAAATGGCCCTCAAAGACAAACTTTGAAAAATTAAAATGGAGAAGAATGATAATATTTTGCAATATCTCACAAAATTTACACGATATTGGGATGATCTTGGAGGGGTTAGTGTGACTGCTATAGAAGAGCACCTAGTGAGCCTAGCTCTTATAGGCCTTCCTAAAAGTTGGCATAGCTACCAGGGCTTAGTGAATGGAAGGGAAAATTTACTGGAAAGGTTGTGGTATGACTTGGTACAAGAAGAGTATAGGAGAAACAATCAACATGGAACATCATCCAAAGTAGAGAATGAAGAAAATTTTGCATTGGTTGGAAAGGTAAATAAGGGAAAAGCGAAGAAGTCTCAAACCAAACTAGAATCTAGCCAAGGGGACAAGAAGAAAGACTTGTCTAAAATAAAATGGTTCAATTGTCATGAATTTGGAAACTATCCTATGAAGTTTCCACTTAAAAAGTATAACAAGAAGAACTCAGGAGGAGCAACAGGTGAAGCCTTGGCTTCATAGTTCGAGCATGAATCACCCTCATCACATACATGGCTAGCATGGTGATAGGGATTGGGTAGTACTTGGACTCCAGTGCCTCATTCCACATGATAGGATATAGAGAGTTTTTTATTGACATGGAGGAGAAAGATATCCATATGCATATTGAGCTTGGGGATGACAAAAGGTATAGTGTGACCAAGATTGGTACAATAACCTTTAAGAGGGAGTTGGGATCTCCTCTTTTCCTCAAAGATGTCATTCTTTTTCGAGGCCTAAAGAATAATCTCATCTCTATTGCAGTTTTGGAAGATTGTGGTTATGATGTGATCTTCAACAAAGGGAAAACATTCCCAAGATACATAGCCACTGGACAAGTGAAACAAATCCGGGTTTGTGTGAAGAATCTGTATAAAATTGATGTGGAAGATTGTGTGACATTAAGTAGTAAGGCAGAGAAAGTCTAGAGCCGTGATGTCAATGAACTTTGACACATGAGATTGGGTCATTTGCATCATGGTGCCTTGAAAATTATGGAGAAAATAACCAATGGTCTCCCTAAAGGATCACTTGAGCAGTAAGATGTCTGCAAAGGTTGTACCTCGGGGAGGTATGTAAAAGCCACATTCCATGATCGAGACAGAAAAGCACATGAAGTCTTGGAAAGAGTCCATTATGATGTATGTGGACCTTTCTATACAACCTCCACTGCCAGACATAAGTACTATGTTATATTTTTTAATGATTTCTCAAGGAAGTTTTGGATCTTATTCATGTGGAAGAAGGATGAGACATTCTCAAAGTTTGTGGATTTCAAGGCGATATTTGAGAAAGAGACTAGTAAGAACGTGAAGGCTCTTAGGACTGACAATGGAGGTGAGCATGTTTCAAATGACTTCAAGGATTTCTATGTGAAAAAAGGCATTTGAAGAGGGCTAACAACACTCCACAACCCACAGAAGGATGGGGTAGCTGAGAGAAAGAATCAGAGCATTGTTGGAGTTGCAAGAGCTATGCTACATGACCAAGGCCTACCACTACATTTGTGGGCAGAGGCACGTAACACAATAATCTACTTGCAGAACTAGAGTCTTCATTGGATTCTTGGTATGATTACACTAGAGGAGGATTTCTTAAGGACAAAGTCAAATGTGTCTCAGTTCAGAATTTTTGGAGCCTCTGTTTACTACCATTTCTCCAAATATTCAAGGAAGAAGCTTGAGCCAACAACAAAGTTGGGATTTGTTTTTGGTTACATCAAAACCACACATAATTACCATGTGTACTTACCTTCCCTTAGAATGAAAATTATGTGAAGGGATGTAAAGTTTGATGAGGAGAAAGAAATGCAGTGCAGTCTTGAGAGGGAGCTTAAGATCCCACCAAAATAAGAGATTTTAGTTCCAAAGGAGGATCATGAAGAGGAAACTCAAGGATTTGTGGAGCAACCACAAATGGAGGATCATAGAGGAGGTAGAGTGGAGATATTTGATCAAGCAGAACCATCCAAAGAAGGAAGAAAAAGAACCAGGGAAGCTGATAGATTGGTGCAGGATGTGAGGGAGAATGTGGGAGCTCCTTCAATTTTTCACAAGGAAAGGAGGTCACCTGAGAGGTAAACTGGCTACATGGTTCTAATGACTGATCTTGTAGAGATTGAGCCATCCTCTTTCTAGGAAGCAATAGAGAAACATTTTTGGGTTGATGCCACGTTGGAAAAATACAAATTCATCATGAAGAACAATGTTTAGGAAGTGGTCCCAAGACCAAGAGATAAATAAATTGTGGGTTTGAGATGGATCTTTAAGGTTAATCATGCAACAAATGAAAGAATAGAGAATTATAAAGCCAGATTTGTGGCCAAAGGATTCTCTCAAGTTGAGGGAATTGATTGTGAAGAAACCTTTGCTCCTATAGCAAGGTATTCATCCATTAGATCAATTCTTGCACTAGCTACACAGATGGGGTGGAGGATCCTCTAGATGGATGTAAAAACAACATTCCTCAATTGGGTTATTGAGGAGGAGGTGTACATCGAGCAAGAAAAAGGTTTTGAGATATTTTATTGGGAGCTAATGTGTGATGACTCAAGCGAGCCTTGTCTAGTTTCAAACAAGCACTTCATGTTTGGTACATCAAGATCCATAGCTATCTGTCTAGTTGATCAAATATTGCAAGGAGGACCTTGCAAGGGAATTTTAAATGAAGGACATGGGTCTCATGCACTACTTCCTTGGGTTGGAAGTATGGCAAGGTGATGGGGAATTGTTTCTATCTCAAGGAAGGTATGCCAATGAGATACTGTAGTTATTCTGGATGGAGAGTTGTAAGCCCATAGAGACACCTCTAGCAATTATCTAGAATAAGGAGACTGCCACTTCAAGTGAAGAGGTGGATGCTACCATTTATCGACAGTTAGTGGGTTCACTGATGTATCTTGTGAACACATGACGAGATATGTGCTATGTAGTCAACCAACTGAGCCAAGATATGGTTAGGATGACCAAATTGTATTGGAAGGCAACGAAGCATGTTTTTTGGTACCTCATATGCACTACCCTGTATGGATTATGGTACATACAAATAGAGGAAGTGAAGCTGTGCAACTTCACATATGCAGATTGGGAAGGGAGTCCATCCATCTAAAAGTGTAAATTAGGTGGAATTTTCAGTGTTGGGTCCACAACAGTTTCTTGGTATAGAAACAAGCAAAGATATGTGGCCCTCAACTTGGTAGAGGTAGAATACATGGCTGCAAGTCAAGCAACATGTGAGACGATTTGGATAAGAAATATACTTGTGGGACTATCTAGTCAGATGATGGATCCAAAGGTGATGTATTGTGATAATCAAAGTTGCATTAATCTCTCTGAGAATATGACATTTCATGATCAATCCAAGCATATAAATATTCAATATCATCATTTATGGGTTTGTGTGTAGAGGCAGATAATGTTGCTACATTACATTCTAATGAAGGAACAAGATGCTAACATTTTGACAAAGGCCTTGTCAAGAGGGAATTTCAAGTTCCATAGGTGTAGGATAGGGGTGATTGATAATCCCCTTCTTTCTGAGAGGGAGTGATGAAAAATGTAGCAAGAAAGTATCAATTTGATTTTGCCTTGATCAAAATGAGAAAATTCGAATTACCCCATCAACAGACAACTTGGATGCAATTAACTTGTGTGACATGGATTGTGTCACTCATTTTACTCAGTAAATTCGAGTTAGATGGCTTGGAGTTCAGTTAAGAATGTGTGATTGATAATTTGTAGCAATTAAGGTCAGTTATTTCAAGTTGTTTTTAGTTAAACTAGTTGTAATAGTTGGAGGAACTAGTGGATGTCAATTGTGTAGTGGGACAACAGTCTAACTCAGTAATCATCCAGTTAACCAATCAATCAACCCAAAATAGCTAGTGCATATAGAGAATTCGAGTTCCCCAGTTGTGGTGGATATTCCAAGGTAATGTAACATTATGTGTAGACTATTCTGGAGTGTACAAGTGTTGCATGCAACCAGATGATCAACCTTGGGAAATGTGCAGTCAATTGGAGCAAAATTCCTAGATAATAGGGCCTAATTCCTTAGGAATTGAGCAAGGAAATAGGGGCTCAATCTAAGGCAAATTTTGACTAAGTTTGGTTTGGAGCTTCTCGTTGAACATAGCAATAGGTTATTGACTTGCAGGTTGAGCTCAAATTGAGCTACCAATTGTAATACATCTCTATTCATTTGATTAATGCAAGCAAACATAAGGGGTTTTTAACAGTTTTTTTCCCTTGGAAAAATATTGTGCATGTGTGTTATTTCTTATTGGATGTGTGTGATTGATGTTATAAAATGTGAATTGAATTTTGTTGATCAGTAGAGTAGGATTATGTCTCTTGATTTTATATCAAACTTCTTAAGCAGTTGAAAATTTACAGCATAATTTTACAACTAGTAGAATGATGAATAATAACCTAATATCAAAACAATAAAACAATATTCCTTAAGATAAACCAACTAGCTAACATCATCTTAAAACATACAAGCAAGAAGATACTAGAAACCAGTTGCAAATTGGTTCATGATCAGTTTCTAGCATAACATGGATTAAGGAAAGCATACTCAAAGAAAATGTATGTCATAGCCATGAATTAGTTCATCAACATAAATCCAACATGAAATAACACATGCAAACTTAATTGGAGTATCAGTTAGCTGGTACAACCAACAAAGGAATTCATGGGAATATATGCCAAAATGAAGAACTCCTCATTGATAATGCTACCAATTCAATACACGTGCCACAATCCTATCAAAACCCAATAGTGGTATGTGAGCATTTCATATCATCCCCAAGGCTAAACCCAAGTCTCACCACATCTTGCCCTACTATCTTCCATGATCTAAGTGCCTCTAGCTCCTTAAGAACAAAACAACTATCTAATGCTATCCCTAGCTCATGTGCTAAATTCCACTTAGAAATGATGCGTGAGGGTATATTTATAGAAGTGAGGTGACCTTTGACATACCCTGACCTTTCAAATGCCCTCATGACTCATCAAATCCCCAATGACTCTTTTACTCTTAATGACTTTTATAATCATATGATATTAATATTTGATATTTTATGACAAGATAATATTCAAAATAATACAAGAGGAAATGCCACAAGCTTTGTGGTGGCAACTTGTAGGAGGGATGTTGCACTTTGCAAGACCCTTTGATTCTTTACCCATATCCCAATGTATGCTTGGTTTTGTTTATAATATCCAATCATTATTGTTGATAAATATCACACATTCTTGCAATAACTAACACATTAGTTACGATACTTGAAGCAACCCGCTTAGCCAATTAGTTATAACAAACATGGAAACCAAAAATATATCATTTTGTTGTCTTCCAGGGCTTCCAAATATCAACAATGTGTAAGCCCACATGCCCAATGAAATGAGATTTCCTTATTGTAATAATATCAAATAGAAACATATATCACTGGAATCCTACCTGAGAGTACTCTGTGATCTGAGTTTTTCTTTTGAAATGAGAGTTTTCAGTTTTATTTTCCTAAAGGAGGATGCACTACTAGCCAAAGGAATTTTTTCCCCAAAATAAACTTGAGTATGGGATTGAAAGCCTGAAATATTTTTCAACCCTATTCATGATACCTTTAATCCTTATTATTTATCATTCAGGAAGCATGCACTTTTGTTTCCTCATGCAAGTCCTTTTCATTGAATTCCATTGTGTGGAAATGGGCTATTTGAGGTGTAGAGCCCATGATAGCTACCCCATACATTTCATAACAAGTTTTGCAAGATATTCTACAAGTCTTACATTTTCTAAGTCTTGAATAGTCACTAAGTCTGGTTCCATTGTTCTCTATTTTGTCAGGCTTATAGTTGTCCTTAAAGCAGGAACATCTTACACTATGTGGTCCACATTGGGAAACATATGTCTATCAATGCCATTTGGTAGTTTTCTCATAACTCAATAATGATGACTCATTAGTATCAACAAGAATAATTAAAATTCTCGTTCTGAGAAGTTCTTGAAGATATGATCTAAGTATATCATAACAAGCTTGGAGTGTAGGAGGTACAATATATTCTTTAATATCTGCTCTATCAATAAATGCAATATCAATAGTTGTTTTTATATTTGTTGTTAGAATGATGATATTGGAGTAGAATTTTAGTCTATACAACCGAGTTAACAAAGAATTAACAACCCTTATAGAATTAGAAGGCTCTGAGCCAGATAATGTTGTTTATCTTGCAAAATCCAGACTTTCCATCTCATCAATGAAAAATAGTAACCAAATTATTCTCTTCTTCCATCATTCATGAATTTTCTAGAAAACCTTTGTCACTAGTTTAACACTCTCAGAAAACCATTAATCTTAGCCAATTTTGATGGAGAATATCTTGTATTCAGTCGAATTGAAAGTTTATGTGCTAATGATTTCCACAAAGAGGTATTCTCTATACCAGGAGGACCATGCAAGAGAATGACATGGTTCCATGATATTAAACATGGATTTACCCTTTTCTATGAGAAAAGAAAATCACTTTCATAATATGTGAACAACTATTGTTTTACACCAGAGTCATAAATTAAGCTTCCACATAGCCCTTGAAATTATTCTACAAGAAGAAGGCATTCTTGGAAACTAGAAATTGCTTCTTCGCCTTCTATTTTCTCACTAGGTCCCTCTTCTCTAAGATGATAAACATACATTTTTGGTGTAATCTTCCAAAAAAAAGTATTTCTTTATTGACCATCCTTCCAACTGTGTCACATATATGAATGTTGTATACATTCTCCAAAAGAAAAGGTTCATATTTTCTAGTTACTTGGTGATTTTAGAAGATCTAAAATGGCTAGGAAATAAAGGAGCCTCTTTCATGACACACATATGCCCAGTTTCTCTATTAAAAATAACATATATAGTTCCGAATACACCCTTACCAAGAATATTTTATTTTTTCCATCGACCTGGGGCTTCACTCTTTATAAAACTGAAAATAATAGTTATTAAAATCACTACAATCAATAGTGCTAAAGATGTTGGAAGCTCTAACAGGTCAATCTCCAATATGCATGATTTGAGTCTTTCAAAACAAATTCTAAGAATCCTATTATGGATTACGACTTTTTCCACCAAAGTTTTCCACCAACCAATTTGGAGGCATAACACATTAATAAACATGATATTCCCCTCATGATTTGAATGAGCCTAATTTCATATCTGACCTATTAATGTGCACTAATATTTTTCTTTGACACAAGTTATGGCAAAGATGTGGAGATCTATCATTGGGTTCCATTTTTCCTTTTGGTCAAAGCACTTTTTTTCACATCCAAAGGCAGCTGCTACACACGCTAAATAAAATTAAAGAACCTTCCATATTATGATCTTCAATTGCAATGCAAACACCATTGGTGAAACCCGTAATTCTTAGGTTAATCCTTATTTAAATTCATTTGATCTTACATTATAACACATAATTTCCTTTGGTTGCCCAAACCATAGCTAATGAAAATGAAAGAGCTAGATACTTATTTATATATATGTGTTATCCACTATTGGTGTGATGAGGAAGTAGCATGTCCAAATTCAAACCCAAATGCACTATAAGTCACATTTTCAGGATCTATTCTCACTAGAGATTGTAAGTGTGATTTGTGACATGAAGACCAAAAATCTCCCATGCTAATTGAAAATTTAAACCCTAGTCAAATCATAGGCTCAAGTTATAGTCTAAGTCACAATTTGAAGTTCTAGTGTTAATGAAAGATGAGAGTGAAATTTGTGACTTGTTAAGGGGAGATGCAACTCTGGTTGCAAATTAGATTCCCAAATTCACTAAAGACAATAGTTACGACCTGTGAATTAAAAACAAAATCCTATATCCAATCAAATTTATGAATCACAACAACATTGGAGCATGTAAATGAAGTTTGTGACTTAAGGAAAGGATGAGGCTCAATGAAATTTCCAATGGCATATCTATAACACAATGAATTAAAGTGAAAATTATATGCATAATTTGTGGTTTAGGGAAAATCTCTTCACAAATGGCAAGTCGACTCAAAGGTATGGCACTCAAATCCTATGTTCACATTCACCTTATATAATGACCAATATGAATCAAGGCCAAAAATAATTTCACCATATATATATATATATATATATATATATATATATATATATATATATATATATATATATATATATATATATATATATATATATATATATATATATATATATATATATATATATATATATATATATATATATATATATAATCTCAATCAAGAGGGATTCTATAATTTAATATAGTAAACCATTGAAATTCAACCCATGGACATACACTGTTTCTAGAAAATGAAAAATTTCATTTAATAAAGTCATATGAATTTGCTCAATAAACTTATGCGATTCCTCAATGCATAGTCGAGATATGAAATGGAACTTTAGCCAATGGATTATGGATTAAATTTAGGATAGAAACTATGGCAAAATATATAATGAGTGAGAGTTTGGGGAAATAAATGCTAGGTCTGATAATTGAGTAAGGGTTCAAGTGGTTTATGCAAAGGATATAATGAAGAGAGAGTGTGTATGTCAAGGCTCGACATAGAGAGGATTAAGTGGAGGTGGCTTTTAGGATATAAATGTTCATGAAGAGGGTAGATCAAACTATCATATACCCAACAAGTAAGACAAAATGTAATGATGGTGTGTGATGGGGTTGCAGTGAAAAAATGTGACTTGGATTTGTCACATGCGATGGAGGTAGTCTTAGTCTCAAATCACAATTTTAGATGGCAATTACAAGTCAATATGAACTAGAAATGTGATTTGTGACTAAAGAGGATAAGCTTCTCAGAGTAAATTGTAAATCAAACTTACATAAGCTTTGAAGACTAGCACTACAAGTTGTGATTACGACTTGTGAAAAAGGCAGGAAAACACAAGTTTTAAATTTTTAACGCTTTGCTTGCTACGATGTGATGGAACCATAGTTAGGTCAAAGGAGAGGTTAAATCTTAGGAAATTATAGGAAAAGGAGTCTGAGGAATATTTTGAGTGGAGGGGAGTCTAAACTCATTATCACTTGTGAACTCAAGTATGAATGAAGCCAAATTGATCCTTACAACAATATACTGACATTGAACCACATATGGCTTATGATGCATCTTATAAACCTATCAACCTAATAGAACCTGCTTCCCAATAAGAGTTATTTCTAATGTTAACAAGCCTCGTATTCTAATTGTAGCCTTGTTCAAAACCCTAGACATACAAAAGGCAAACATAAGTATAGCTCTAGCACCTTCTTAAAAAAACTAATTCCATTAACCTATATAAAGACAAATGGAGAGGCAGTATTGTAACATCCTTTGTAAGATGAATGAATGAAAAATCTCATAACTATAATGTCAAGGATGAAGCAAGACATGAAATCTTAGGCCATTGGCCTCATGAACATATTAAGCACTTGTGCAATTGTAGCCTTGATGATAACTAAGTTATTAAAGATTTCTTGACTATTTCAAACCACATGGATCCTCATTAAGAGCTTGAAAAGCATAGGGGGGCCCAAAATTTAGATATATAAACTAATTTTTTTGGGTGTTGTTGTAGTGGCTACAACATAGCCATATAGTTGGATGTTTCTTATGTTGGAAATAATACTGAGAGGAGGGGGGGTGAATCAGTATTATTCAAGTCAAGAACCTTTTTCTTTTCATACTCAAATTTATATATGCACCTTTAATGAAGGTATCCTGCATGTACACGTAACTATGTTTAAGGAAACAAGCATATATCCATCAAACTAATGATTTAGTTAATTCATCATATGTTGATCTTTAATCTGTGCATCAATACTTTATTAAACATTAAACAGTCACCATGTGTAGTTAATAATAGAATGATCCATCACACATAAGCAACAGACATGAACACCAAGATTTAAGGTGGAAACCCAATGTGGGTGAAAACCACCTGCTGCTGTCATCTCTGTCTTCTTTTAGTAAGAAAATTTGTTTACAACATTGTACTGGTGCAGACTCATATTAGTACGGAGGCTTCTACCTGTAGAAGGTTACTACCTTCTCTCATTCTCTAGCTTCTACTGGAAAGGAGATGCAACCCCCTAGCTCCTGTACTAGCTGATATGCTTACTAGTACGTAGGCGCTGACCTACAAAAGGCTACAACCTTCTCTCTTCCTCTAGGGACCACGTTTCATAAATTTTCAGACTGGATGCTCCTGGTACACAAAAATACACATGAAGGCCTCATTTCATCTAATTTTCATACTGGACCCATTATCAACATTGAAGCTCAAAATCAATCACCACTATATTACAACCATCAAATACATCTGCATTAACCAATTATTGAAACTCAATCATAAAACTCTGAATCACCCATAACTGAATCACTGAAATCCCATTACCACTGAAGCAAATCACAATCAATCAATCTGAACATTCAATATACTATCATCAAACTACAATCACCAAAACACAGAGCAGAACCCAAAATTCTGCAACAATAGTCAGATCCACCTGTAACTTCAAATATCATATTACATAATGTATACACTACTTAGATGTGTTAAACTAGCGTGTATACGTGCTTTTATCAAAGCCAACCAACGTATATTTCTGTAAATATTGATTCATAATTTAGCATCTATTCCAGACTTCTGTAATACCCATATCATAACACTTACAAAAAAACACATGCGTTAGTATTCAGATCTAGACTATACATGATTAAACCATATAATGATAATTCATGTCTAGCCTTAAGATCCCGATCCATCATTATATCTTATCCCTCATCAACCGCTAAGGTTCATCCTTAGTTCAGATCAAACAAAGCACCATAAGTCAATAACCTGCATACTGGATCTCACACTTCATCAGATATTCAATTCTTGTTCACTAGGCCTAATGATCTTCTCCTCCTTATATATATTTTAGGCCTTTCTCAATTACAATGGACCAAAACCACTTAGGACCAATACCTTGGACCAAATACCAAGGGTTAATACCTCCGACCATATACCATGGACCAATACCATGGATCAAAATACCATGGACCAAATACCTTGGACTAAAAACTTAGTTTTCCAAGATATATGCGCTTTTCCTTCTGTGAAAGTGCGTGTGTACGTTATACGCTCCTTTTTTTTTGTTAACCTGTGTGTATATGCAGCTTGGTCAAGGTGAACCTGCGTATACCTCTCTTTCTTCATTCTTTGTAGTCTGAACTGTAATTCTTTGTTGTTGTCATGTTGTACTGTGATCTTTCATCTGAGTGAGTTTTCTTCTGAACTAATTCCTTAACACTGCCCTGCATTTCATCACATCTGTAAACACAACTGTCATGCATTCTGTCACATCTGATATCTCTTATGCAGATTCATCTGGTTACCATATACAAGTGAGTTGTTCTGCTACAAGTGGGTTTCCATCAAGTACAACACAGGCATCATAATGCCAACATCTTATTCTTATTGATTCTAGTGTAGTGCATGGTTGGTTAACAAGTGGACTTAGGTGGAGGAACATATCAACTAGTGCCATTGTTTGAATTTCTAGTTGCTCAAAATGCAATATCTATGTCTTCCCTACAACATTTATATAGTTCCAATGATTCAAAATGGGTTGTTATATTATTTTTCATTTATCTTCATACTTTTTAGGAGGGAAATTTGGAGAAATTGGCATGTATGCTCCCTTTTACTAGAAAATTGTAGTTTGGAGATTTGGGGTTTGGAACCTTCTAGAGGTACAATTTTATAAGCGTAGCTCATAAATCTTGATGTTGTATTTATCTTCATACTTTTTAGGAGGGAAATTTGGAGAAATTGGCATGTACTGTCCCTTTTACTAGAAAATTGTAGTTTGGAGATTTGGGGTTTGGAACCTTCTAGAGATACTTTTAAGGATCACACAACTCTTTTTTGGGTCAAAATTTTATAAGCGTAGCTCATAAATATTGATGTTGTTCTACAAACTAAGACATTTCCAATGATGTGAAAATTGCCTCAATTAAAGCTTGTTATCCAAAGTTATGTATCCCATGAATTAATCAAGCTTGCCGTGCACCATGATATCAAGTGCATGCCATGTTAGTCCCCATTACTCATGTGTTGGGATAATACATGTGGAGTTTCAAGAATATTATAGAAGGTTAAAACCATAACACTAGTTTAGTGTTTGGGCATGCAAAAACAATAATCCTAGATGGTTATCATCATATGTTAAATATAGAGCCACTAGGAAGAGAGGGCGTTCCATGTTTTAGTATTGAACTTGTTCTTTAGTTTAAAAAAACATATAGCAGTGGAATTTGAGAGCCTAATAGAGAAGGAGGAAAATTTTGTAGCAACCATTCAGACCACATTGTCAAAGAAAACTCCAGAGTGAGTGTTCCTTTCCTTTTATTTGGATTTCATAATTGAAGAAAAGAGAGCAGAGCATTAACCTCACCTTCTAGCTTGGTTTTCTCCTATTTTGGGTTTTCTAGGATATATGTTGTGTTCCTTTGTGTAAATGGTGTGTTCATTTTCTTATTATTTCATTTTCATATTTAGTTAATAAATTTGAGTAGTAAGCCTATTATAATAAATCTAAGATCAATGTAAATAAACTTTTTGTTGTAGCGACTGCAACACCAAAATTTTGGCCTGCATTCAATTTCAGAGACTCCCTTGGATTTTTACTTGATGTTTGCAAGCACCCAGGCTCACCCCATGAGCTCGTTTTGAGTCTGTGTGCCCTCCTTGACTGAATGTTCAACAACCATATTTTTTCATGTTGGTCACAGCTTCATGCTTGTAGCTATGTTCTAGTCATGCACAAGGCTCCGCTTTGTGTGTACAAGTTGTATTCGCTAGGTAAACATCCGTCACACTCACACACGAAGTTGTATGTACTGTCGCACAAGCATCATCACGATCGTTCAATGGTCTATCACAAGTGTCACGCTTGTTACTCGTACAGTTAGTTATTCATGTTGAGTATATGTTGTCTTGATGGTTTGAGGCATCTTGTCATCAAGTCATGTTGAGTGTGTGCTCACAAGGTCACGTATGCACAAATTTACTTTCTCACACACTTAGTCATTTTTCTGAATTTCTGACGACCGGATCACCCTCTAATAGCCAGACCTCCACCTAGAATCGACTCGACCGAATGTCACCCAAAACAACGCAGAAGTGTCCAATAAGCCATTTCAATCTACACTACCTGCAAGCTAATCAACTAATCTTGAACACTTGTAATGCATGTTGCTTTAACCTGAGTTTAACAATTGAACTCTTTTAGTTGATCTAATACATATATATTGATGAAAATGTGTTGTATAAGTTGTTAATGTTGTCCTACCCACATGGGTTGCCTCATCGGACACCAGAAAGAGCCTTTCCCATAAACTTGTTATAATGATCATCACACTTGCACGTACTGCCCCACTGGGTGTTGTACATGCTATCTCCTCTTGTGTGTTGAGACTGTCGCATCCATGTGGACTACTCCTTTGGAAGTTGTGCATGTCTTGTTGTGTTGTGTGTATCTGATAGAGTTAGGATTGCTTCTGTTTCAACTAGAGACTCACCTCCACCCTCCCGCTCTACGGTGAAAGAACCTTGACACAAGTAACACTAGCAATTAGGAGGCACACGAACCTCGAAGACAAAGAATACCATTCTCATGTGCTGATAAGCAAGAGCTAAGGAAAAAATTTAAGATAATGGCAACTGGGCCATCATACCGAATGGGACTCCTACACCAAATGGTGTGAGGTCTAGTTTGGCTTCATACTAGGGAGATCCCCTAAATGTTGGTGGGTCCAGCACCATCAAAATTTCTGGCGCTAGAAGGAGGGCTGCAAGTTGTTTATGGTTGAATTTCCTCTCACACCCACTCATCAACCATCTAATCAAGGTAGTAACTAGCACTCCCTCTCACCTACGTGTGACTCTGAAGTTCGTTACTCCTCACCTCCCAAACGTGAACAGGAACTTTCGTATCAACACCTTCGCTTCATCTGTCCCATCACCTATCAATTTGCGAAAGCAATCAGACTGATCCTAGGAATACAACATCTTCCACATGCATCAAGATAGCCCAAAACCACTCCCACAAGGGTTGTTGTATCATCGGTGGAAGAAGTAGTTCTTGCCACACTTGAAGGTCTAGCAGAAGTGATTAAGAATGTAGAGGAACCTCCAGTCTTCCAACAGGGAGAACGAGACACCCTCGTGATCTTGGTCTCAGACTCTGGTACAGGAGGTAGAGGGGAAGGCAGTGGAGGAGGAAGAGGCAGAGAAGAACCATTAGACTCAGAGATGGAACCGTCATATTTTGAATAAGAGGAAGAGGATGAAGAAGAAGAAGACATGGCTAACCAAAATCTAGAATGGTTGACTCAGGGACCATTAGCTCTCCCGGGTGCTTTGCATAATATGCTGAAGCAGTCAGAGATAATGATTAAAAAGTTCGACCCTGACAGCAGAGTGAAGGCAGAAGATCACTTGGACAACTTCTACCTAGAACTACAGACCCTTGACGTATGATATGATGAAGTTGCATATAGATTGTTCCCATGTACCTTGGATGGTTTCACAACAACATGGTATCATTTTCTTCCTGTCAACTCCATACATAACTAGGGTATGTTCAAACATATGTTTCTGGAAAAGTTTGCTGACGACAAGACCCTAGCCATGTTACTCAAAGACTTGGGAAGCCTGAAGATGGAGGGGAAAGAAAAAGTAAAAAATTTCAATCAGAGGTTTCTGCGCATATTGAATAAGTTTGTAGTGGACATGAAACCTCATGAATCCATCATTGTTGACTACTACACATACGCACTGCCGACCAACATTGCGCAGTTCGTCAAACGAGTTGCGAAACGAACACTATTAGAAAATTGCGAAGAGGCAACTATTGTTGAAAAGGACCTACACACGATTGGAGTCATCAAGGATGATGAACCAATGAAGGACTCCAGAGATGCGAGCAGGAGGTCCTAGGCTGCAATGAGCAAGGGTAAGGACAAGGAAACAAGTGATATTGAAGCCCTTACTCATTTAGTCAAAAAATTGACAACAGAAGTGTCTGAGCTCAAACAACGAATAATTGAAACATGTGTGAGTAGTCGACCATCGAGACAAAGAAAGGAAGCGTGTCATCAGGTAACAACCACTTCCCAACTAAAACTGCACAAAGTTCAGTGTTCCAACTCGAACATTGCATGAACAACAAATTTTGTTCATTTCATGAAGATGATCACTCGGAAGGGTCTTGTTCGGACTGGAAGCGAGTTGCAGGCTCAGTGTGCAACCGTGC
The DNA here is from genome assembly GCA_031772625.1 of Pinus tabuliformis. Taxonomy (NCBI): domain Eukaryota; kingdom Viridiplantae; phylum Streptophyta; class Pinopsida; order Pinales; family Pinaceae; genus Pinus; species Pinus tabuliformis. Next base: position 367,239,502 of record CM062816.1, read on the forward strand.
ACTCAACGTAACAAGAAGTGCTCGGGGACAACTGAGAGATACAGGCAAGGACGAAGATGTTGCGCTTCATGAGGCATCAAGCTCTGGGCATGTGGTGAACATGTATCATTTCTTGCAAGCAGCGCAAAAGACAAACACTGAGAAGCAGCACCAAAATCAAAATGATCGTTAAAATCTCATAAGTAAGGGGGCTCCCCCTACACTTGGGGAAGTGAAATAAAATCTCTAACTACTAAGGAAGGTTGATCCACCAACCGTCCAAAAGTAGAAAACACAAAGAAATCTAGAGAAGACATCGGCGGATAAGAGTATGTCCATGAGTAGTAAACTACATAACACTCTACCAAACAATGCAAATATCATTGTTACCCCGCACATCTTCGTGAGTCTATCCCCTCTTGATTAAAACATTATGGAAGTCATGAAGAAAACTCACAAAAGCATCAGTTTGTTCGAGTTGGCTAAGATCCAGAATCAGTGATACACCCTGCTACGTGCACTGGGGCACACATCAATGGATAACGCAACCTCTACAAGAAAGGGAGCAAGCAAACCTCCCGGATCACTTTCGACTATGATAAGCACACTTCGGATCGAAGAAGCAAACTCTATTTTCCCTCCATTCCTGCTTTCATTTGAGATATTTAACTATAATGTTCACAACTCTTTGGTTGATTTTGGAATGGTAGCCAATGTCATGCTACTCTCCATTTCCAAAAGGATAAATGCACAATGGAGAAAGACATCCACGCATATCATGCAACTTGATCAGACATCCATACCAACAATTGGTGAACTTCAAGATGTGATCATTCGACTCTCTCATTATGGCCAAGTTCACCAGTGTATAAACATTGTTGTTATGGACATACCAAAAGCGTATGGCTTACTACTTAGCAGAGACTGGTCCAACAAGCTAAATGGATACTTTTCTATAGACTTCTCGCAGATGTGGATTCTGTATAAGGGAAAAAAATCAAATCCAGGTGTTATCCGAGAGATACATCAGGCATAATGTCACTCCCATCAATGGCGAGAATGAATCGTTGGCCTTCGCAGAGCTCATGTTCAACAACTGCCTCTTGGGAACAATGATGGCATTTTATCCTGCATGACCAACTCCAACCCCACCAGACATGCAGTTGAGTCTCCTTCCTTGCCCAATTGATGGAAATGAAACTTGTATAGTACATTGTAACATTAGTAGCAGTAGTGCAAGCACGCCAAACGGTCCATGTGATGACGAGTTGTGGACCATGTAATTTGATAGATCAAAGACACAGGATGGCTCAGGAGCTAGGTGCATCTTGATTAACCCATAAAATAGGAAAAATTTGATTTCACACCACTTGGAGTTCGAGTGCACAAACAAAATTGCTGAATACAAAGCACTCATGTTGGGCTTGTAAAAATCCATGAGCCTCAACATGGTCATGCTCAAAGTGGTAGGTGATTCGAATATAGTGGCACATGTATGTAACACCATTCGCTATTTATCACCTCATCTCAAAATTTACCAGCAAGAGGTATGGTAATTGATCTCTAACTTCCAAGCATTTAATATCATTGTTGTACCAAGAACGCATAATGCAGCTGGCAATTCTTTGGAAAACATAGCTTCTAGAATGTCATTGCTTAGGGATAGATTTACTGTTAAAATTTTGTATAGACCATCTATCCCAGATAACATATCTAATTTACACGTGTTTGATGATGATCAACAGATACTGCATTTCATGGCCAATGCTAATATATTCAAGGATGCAGTGATAGGCAAAGATGATCACGAGTGATCTTTGCAAGCTGGGGTAGAGATTGAGAAAGGGCACCTCATCCCCAAAGGTGCAGTATCTTTGGAAAAAATATATGAATTACAAGAACACTTCCAATGGCCAAGGAACAACAAAACCGACAACTCTACCATTTTGCATGAACTGATTAACTTTGGGATAGAAAAGATCTTAAGTTCGTCAATCTCGATACGTGTTTCATGCAACACGAGCAGCAAGACTTTTTCCACTTGTTCAAACAGTACCATGATGTGTTCATGTGGACATATGATGATATGAAAAATTATGACACGTAAATAATCCAAAACATCATTCTGATCAAAGAAGGGGTCAAGCGATATCAGTAGAAGCTGAGGAAAGTACATCCGTCACTTGAACCGCTCATACAGAATGATCTCACCAAGTTGTTGGATGCATGGATCATACACAAAGTTCATCATTCTACATGGGTTTCAAACCTTGTTCCTATATGTAAGAAGTCTGGGGAAATCAACATGTGTGTTGATTTTTGGAACTTGAACCATGCCTTGGACAAAGACAACTACCCCATGCCATCTATGGAACACATTGTTCAAACAACATCTAGGGCATAGATGTTTTCCTTACTTGACAGATTTTTAGGATATATTTAGGTTCTGGTAGTGGAACCTCATAGAATCAAAACTACTTTTCGTACCAAGTGGGGTATGTTTGCATACAGATGAATGCCATTTGGGCTCGTGAATGCAGGCACAACCTTTCAACGCACCATGTACATTGCCTTCCACAAACTCATCAAATAGAGCATAGTGGTGTACCTCGATGATGTGACTGTGCTTTCAGGAAAACGAGAAGACCACATACGCCATCTAAAGAAAATTTTTGAGGGATGTCGGAAATATGGGATTTCCTTGAATCCCAAAAATAGCATATTTGCAGTGTCTAAGGGGAACCTCCTTGGGCACATCATTGCCAAAAGCGGGATCAAGGTTGATTTCAATTGAGTCCAAACTATTACATAGATCCCTCACCCAGTCAACAAGAAAGAAATGTAGTCCTTCTTAGCAAAGATAAACTTCCTTCGGAATTTCTTCTTGGATTATGTGTAGATAGTAAAACCAATCCAAAATGTGATCAAGATGGATGTAGTCTACAACTGGGGCAAGAGGGAAAAGTATGCATTCATCCGTATCAAGAAGCCTGTTGTAGAAGCACCTGCACTCTACAGTCTAGATTTCAACAAAGAACTCCTGCTATACACCTTCACCTTCGACAACTCGCTCGCTGCAGTACTCACTCAGAAGGATGAACTGAACGACGAACGTCCCATCTCCTTCATGAGCACAAGCATGTAGGGACCCAAACTCAACTGCCCCACCATCGACAAACAAGAATATGTAATATACAAGGTGATGAAATACTTCATACCCTACTTGCTAAAGAACCATTGCATAATGTATGTACCTCACCCAGCAGTCTACTCACTGCTCGTACAATAAGAGTTGTGTGAATGATGTGCAAACTAGATGACAGGCTTGCAAGAGTATTATCTTGTTATCAAGCCAGTTCACATTGTCAAGGGTCATGGTCTCTACAAAATCGCAACTAAGGCAGTACACACACAGGAGGAAGAAGCAGAGCTCGTCGGTTAGGAGCAGGAAATTGAAATGTATGATGTAGTGCAAGAACCACCCACTGCAAGCAGAAACTCTTGGTACGAATATGTGCACCAATAACCTGAGCATGACACCATAACCTCTCACTTTTCCATGAGATATAATAGGGCACTGTGCCTCAAATCTTTAGCCTGTCAATTGGTGCACATAGTGGTTTATGGAAAGCACAGTAACAAAATATTTCTCAGGTGCCTAGAGGCACATGAATCAGAGAAGGTTTTGTAATATTTGCATGATGAACCCATTAGGGGTCATTTTACAGGAATACCACTACATACAAAGTTATTCAAGCCAATTTATATTGGCCCACATTATTCAAGGATGCACATGCTTACGACCGCAAGTGCTCGGTCTGTCAGCAATGCGTTGGCAGAACACGAAGGTTAGTAGCCCCACTGCACCCTGTTGTAATAACTGAACAAGTCCAACAATGGGGCTTGGACATCATCATGGAATTATTCCCACATTTGTTGAAATAATACCACTACATTTTGACAACAACTGATTACTTCACACGGTGGACATAAATAGTTCCTCTCAAGCAAGTGAACGACCAGGAATTCATTAGCTTCCTCTAGCAAAAAATCATCTCACGCTTTGGCGTTCCAATATTACTTGTGTTGGACAATGCAACATAGTTTTTATCTTTAAAAATTTATGATTTTGCATTGCAAAATGGTGTTGTGCTGAAACATTCATCTATCTACTACCTGCAGGGAAACGGTCTCGTAGAATCCACGAACAAAAACCTTATCCATATAATAAAAAAGACTGTTTACTCTAAGCAACGCAATTGGCATTCTCCCTTGACAAATGCTTTATGGGCTGACCATGTAACACCAAAACCCTCTTTGAACACCTCACCATACTTCCTGGTCTAAGGTAAAGAAGCCATCGTATCGCCCAACATTTACTTGACTGCGCTTTAGTTGTATCAAGAATCCCAAAGAAAGCCTTGCATGCTAGTTTAGCATAGGATGGATACACTTCACAAACTACAGGAAGAAAGGATGAAAGAAAAAGAAAAGTTTACACTCCACCAAAACCATATTAAGAGATGGTTTGATAAGAAGTCTGTAGGGAAATATAACTTCGATGTTGGTGACTTAGTCTTGAAATGGGACAAACCCCATGAAGATAAAGGCAAGCATTCAAAGTTCCAGTCCCTGTGGATTGGTCTGTACACAGTCCACGAGAAGCTTGAACCTTACACATACCATTTGCAATCACTTGATAGGAGGATTGAAAATATTCCTGTCAACAGTCAAGATCTCAAACATTATTTTCAGTAGGTTGGGCCACGCCTGTGCCATGTACATAAGTCTGTCTACTACTTATTGTTTTTTTTTTCAATTTTCTTACTATCTCTGTTTCGTGTTGTTTTTTTGTTTAGCATCCTACTAGTTTTGGTCTTTTGTAAATAAGTGCTGCCCTTTACTGAGTTCTAGATTTTGAATGAGTATGTGGCTGAGATATAAAGAGCCTTGTGACACTGCAACACTTGGCCTATCTTGTGTCCGTATTCTTTGTGCTTGGTTATAACCTTTGAACAATCAAGTCTTGATGGAAAATAAAAATTGTATGCAAGGGAAGCTTGGGTAAAACCATGAACCCGTGTCCACACTGGAAAGCCCCATGCCTATACTCAGCCTTCTACTCCGTGTGATCAATCTAATCCAACTAGTAGAAATTGAGAAGGGGGAAATCTAAATGAGCAAACCTATGTCATAGGTCTTACATGAAGGAACAACCTCTTCTGCTCTCAATAACTTGGGATTCCTCTTCCGCCCCAAAAATAAATAAGTACCTATGCACAGTCCTCTTAAAAAGTACAAGGGAGAAAGAAGAGAAAGGCTTCCTACACAGAGAGGTGAAGCATGCAACTCCACATGGGTAATGACCAGGCTCACTGGGAGTGGAGAAATGCGTGTGTTCTTGCGTGACTCTGTCGGGGTACTATCCAGGCTTGCTAGCAGTGGAGCAAAACCAAAGATGAAAACTTATACTCTGAAATTTTTTAACTCGCGAGCCAAATTACCCTTCCTGGTTTCGAAACACTGTGATCAAGGTGAAACTTTTGTTGTGTTTTGACTAAGTTGCCGAAAGGTGAACCATGTCTGTCCATGGGATAAGTGTGGAAGCCAAATTAATCTGCACAACGGTTCAATATTCCTTGAAGGACCAAGGCCCTGTGCTATAAATGGACCAGAATAGAGAATTTGGAATTCAACTAGTGTGTCACCAAGCATTGTAGTGGCTGTAACACCCTCTAAAATTTTGGCCTGCATCCAATTTCGGAGCCTCCCTTGGATTTTTACTTGATGTTTGCAAGCACTTGGGCTCACCCCTGTAGAAATTTTGAATAATTTAACACATATTCAACAGAGATTATCCTGATCATGTACTATTGTGGAATACATACACAATACATAAGCTCCTCTACGTTGATCATCAATATAGCAGCATCAATAAAAATAAAACATCAAGAGCATTCACACATTAACACAGTATGTAACCCGGGGAAAGCATCTTGCTAAAAACCCCACACTATCTGTATATTAATGATTGAGAAAATGTAACATTACAAAGTATAATGCTTATCACAAGCAATCCAGTACTAGCTCCACCTGTTACACACAATATAGCTCAGATCTGATCTCCAAATCTATTCCACTGCTTGCCTGCCTCTCCAGCTCAATACCTGCTCAAGAACTGATGAGAATGGTTTACCAAACTCGTATTTCACCTGCAAAGAATCACTCACACTGTGTTGGACATGAGTATAGGCTACAATTCTTGATATTGGCCAATTCATTGGCATACTCAATCCCTCTGATTGTGCAAATCATCATGCACAACTATAGTCACAACTGATAGCAATCTGATCCTCTAACACCTGTCCCTGCTGAACTGAACATGCACTGACATGCAACTGAGTTAACTGATGTATTCTATAGTTTCATTATGAGTTAATAAATTGTGAATTAATTAATAACTAATTCACCCAACTCATCTCTAGTCTATTTTCCAGTTAGACTAAATACAACCAGTTTAACAAAGCTAAACTGAACACAACCCCATCAACTGCACCTCCAGTCCACTAAACTCAACTCACTTGAGTTCTAACTGAAGTCCTGCATGAAAATATTAGTCATCCCATAGGTAACCACGTATTTCCCTCTGGGATATGCATGTACCACATCCGTAGCTCATCCTAAAGTGCTCTAAGAGAATAAGATCAAGTTTATAGTCCAAATATTATTATCAGACAATAATATTTGACTTTTCTATTTTTGACAGCCAGTTTAAAAATAGACTTTGATCACTCATACTATGATCACTCACACTGTGGTCACCCACACTGTGGTCACTCATACTATGGTCACCCACACTGTGATCATCCCTGCTGGGATCAAAAATAGAACTTGTGCCATAATTTGCCTACGGGCCCACTTAGTGAAGGCGACTCTTTTCACTAAGCTCCATCATCTTGTTGCAATCTCAACACTCCCTCTCGACAAGATATGGATTATCAGCAACCCCTATCCTGCCTCGGTGGCACTCGAATTTTCTCCTGGTGAGAGCCTTCATCAGAATATCAACATCCTGATCCTCCGTTGGAATGTATGAAAGCAACATGATACTCCACTGCACACAATCTCTGATATGATGGTACCTGATGTCAATATGCTTAGATCTATCATGAAATACAGGATTAGCCGAGAGTTTAATGCAACTCTGGTTATCACAGTAAATCATAGTGGGATCCAAATGAGAACCGAACAAACCAACCGAGGTCTTCCTCATCCATATAGCCTTGCATGCAGCCAAACTTGCTACCATATATTCGGCCTTCGCTGAACTAAGTGCCACAGATCTCTGCTTCCTGCTATACCAAGAAACTGTTGTCGATCCAATACTGAAGACCCCTCCTGATGTGCTCTTCCTCTCTGTTGGGCTCCCTGCTCAATCTGCATCCGTGAAGCCACATAGCTTCACCTCATCCTCCTGTCTGTACCATAAACCATATCCCGATGTGCCTCTCAAGTAGCACAATACATGCTTGCCCGCGTTCCAGAAGAGCTTGGTAGGCTTAACCATAGCTTGTGAAAGCTGGTTAACTGCACAGCATATATTAGGTCGTGTATTGACCAAATACATCAGCGACCCCACCAACTGTCGATAAACAGTGGCATCCACTTCTTCTCCCGAAGTGGCATCCACTTCTTCTCCCGAAGTGGCATCCACTTCTTCTCCCGAAGTGGCATCCTCCTTCCTCCAACCTCCAGGAAGAGGAGTATCAACAGGCTTGCAGCCATGCATGTTGAACTTCTCCAGTATCTCCCGAGCATACTTGCCCTGAGAAACAAATAGTCCACCACTGCGCTGCCATATTTCCAATCCTAGGAAATAGTGAAGGAGGCCCAAATCCTTCATCTCAAACTCTGTAGCAAGATCCTTCTTGCATGACAGTATCAACAGCTCATCACCCGTTAGAGTCAAATCATCAACATACAATACAATGATAAGCAACTTACCCTCCACCACAATCTGGTATAGGTTAGGATCCGCCTTGCTCTTGTAGAATCCAAGTCCTGTGAAATAGTTGTTTATCCGTGTGTACCAAGCACGTGGTGCTTGCTTCAACCCATACAACGCTCTCTTGAGCCTGCACACATGCGACTCGCTTCTGAAGACCTCAAAGCCTTCGGATTGCTCAATGTACACCTCCTCCTCAATGACTCCGTTGAGGAACGTAATCTTCACATCCATCTGATGAATGTGCCATCCCATCTGCGCTGAGAGAGCAAGAATCGTCCGTATGGAAGAATACCTTGCGACAGGTGCAAAGGTCTCCTCATAACCGATCCCCTCTATCTGTGAAAAGCCTCGGGCAACAAATCTTGCCTTGTACTCCTCCACACTCCCGTCAGCTGCCTGCTTAACTTTGTAGATCCATCTCGAACCCACCACTGATTTCCCTTCCGGTCTAGGAACAATCTCCCATGCATTGTTTCTGACAATAGAATCATAATCTTCCACCATGGCGTCTACCCATGCGGGATCCTCCACAGCTTCCTCGAAAGAGGATGGCTCAGTCACAACACACTTGCTCATAAGAGCCATGTATCCAGTGTACCGATCAGGTGACTGTCTCTGCCTGCGTTGGGCTGTAGGTGGTCCTACAACTTTCTCTGCATCTTGAGACAGTCGCTTAGCTTCTATCAAGCGCTTTCGCCCTTTGATGGCTGGCACTGCATGAGTGGTCTCTTCCACTCCATGAACCTCATTCTATGGTTGATCCACGTCCTGAAGCTCATCCTTAGGAACTAATAGCTCCTCATCTGCATGCAAGTGTAGCTCCCTCTCAAGCGAACACTTCATGGCTTTCTCCTCCTGAAATTTTATATCCTGTCGCACGACAGTTTTACCACTGTCTGGCAAATACACACGATAGTTGTGGGGCGTATCAGTGTACCCCACAAATATCCCAACCTCTACGGTCGGCTCCAACTTCTTCCTGGCATCCTTCATCACATGCATGTAAACGTTAGCACCAAAAATCCTCAAATGAGAAAGATCAGGCTTCTTACCAGAATAAGCCTCCTCGGGTGTACTCATGCCAAGTATCCTATGAGGACAACGGTTCTGCACATAAACTGCTGTATTGCATGCTTCCGCCCACAAGTGAAGGGGTAGGCCCTGATCATGCAACATTGCCCGTGCAGCACCCACAATCGTTCTATTCTTCCGCTCAGCTACCCCATTCTGCTGTGGGTTATGGGGAGCTATGAGCTCTCTTCGAATCCCTTCTGCCTTGCAGAAATCCTTGAACTCATCCTAGATGTATTCACCACCATTATCGCTCCTAAGAGCCTTCACCTTCTTCCCCGACTCCTTCTCGACCAGTGCTTTGAATTCACAAAACTTTGAATATGTCTCGCTCTTCTTCTACATGAAGAAGATCCAGCACTTACGAGAGAAATCATCAACAAAAATCACATAATACATGTGTTTTGCTGTCGAAGCAACTGAGAAAGGTCCACACACGTCTGTGTGAATTCTCTCAAGGATCATCGTGGCATGACTATCCTTCTCGTGAAAGGTTTCTTTCACAAACTTCCCCAAAGTACACCCCTTGCACTGATCTGACTGCGCAAGTGTGCGTTTAGGAAGCCTTGTAGTGATCTGCTGCAGTATCTTCAAGGCTCCATGGTGAAGGTGACCCAATCTCCTGTGCCACAACTCGCCATCATCCCGGCTCACCAATCCTTCTGCCTTGCCCGCCATTTTTGCGCATCCATCTACATGCAAATGATAAAGGTTCCTCACTCGAGCCCCTATCTTCCAGGTCTCACCAGTTGTCTTGCTGCGCATGAAAGCCTTTCCCTCGCTAAAAAAAACATCATACCCCTTGTCTTCTAACATCGCCACTGAGATAAGATTCTTCTTCAATCCTGGAACATGCATGACTTCCTTCAATACGAAGGGTTTACCAGACTCCCTCTCAAAGGAAATGGTACCGATACCGGTCGCACTGTATCTACCATCATCGCCCATCTCGATGTGCACTCCAAGATCTTTGTCCTCCAGATTAGAGAACAAATCTCTATCTCCCGTCATGTGAAAAGACGCACCACTGTCCAAGAACCACACTGATCCCATCACACTTGAAACCAAGCAAGCAATCAATGAAAAATCAAGCTCAAACTGTGAGGCTAGAGCCTCTCCTGCTGAAGATCCAGCAGCTTGCTTGTTCTTCTTCTTCTGCAGACAATTAGTGGCATAGTGTTTGTGCTAGTGACAGTGAAAACACTTCACCTTGGACATATCCTGCTTCTTGCCTTTCGCACCGGAATGAGAAGCTTTCTTGTTCTTCCCCTTCTTTGCTTTGGCAGCCAAAGTGCAATTCTCTTCATCAGATACCTTTGATGAAGATCCATTCTCACCTTTATTGTTTCTGAGTTTATCCTTGAGCGCCAAGTCGCTCTTGCTTTGGAATAACATTTGCAATCCGTTGAAAGACATTTCAACAACACTGCTGCAAATTCGATTTCCACCAGCTCCAACTCAACCACCTCCAATCTAAGATTCGTGAGAACACAATATTTCTCGTACAGAGATTGACTGTATGGGCATTCACCGGATATCTCACCTTCCAAAGGAAGGATGAATCCAGAGGCTACCTAGCCCGATTACAGACTCTGCCTGAAGAAATAGAATGTAAACACTTCCTGAATAGTAGATCTGATGATCAACAGCTCCGATACCATGTAGAAATTTTGAATAATTTAACACATATTCAACAGAGATTATCCTGATCATGTACTATTGCGGAATACATACACAATACATAAGCTCCTCTACGTTGATCATCAATATAGCAGCATCAATAAAAATAAAACATCAAGAGCATTCACACATTAACACAGTATGTAACCCGGGGAAAGCATCTCGCTAAAAACCCCACACTATCTGTATATTAATGATTGAGAACATGTAACATTACAAAGTACAATGCTTATCACAAGCAATCCAGTACCAGCTCCACCTGTTACACACAATACAACTCAGATCTGATCTCCAAATCTATTCCACTGCTTGCCTGCCTCTCCAGCTCAATACCTGCTCAAGAACTGATGAGAATGGTTTACCAAACTCGTATTTCACCTGCAAAGAATCACTCACACTGTGTTGGACGTGAGCACAGGCTACAATTCTTGATATTGGCCAATTCATTGGCATACTCAATCCCTCTGATTGTGAAAATCATCATGCACAACTATAGTCACAACTGATAGCAATCTGATCCTCTAACACCTGTCCCTGCTGAACTGAACATGCACTAACATGCAACTGAGTTAACTGATGTATTCTATAGTTGCACTATGAGTTAATAACTTGTGAATTAATTAATAACTAATTCACCCAACTCATCTCTAGTCTATTTGCCAGTTCGACTAAATACAACCAGTTTAACAAAGCTAAATTGAACACAACCCCATCAACTGCACCTCCAGTCCACTAAACTCAACTCACTTGAGTTCTAACTGAAGTCCTGCATGCAAATATTAGTCATCCCATAGGTAACCACATATTTCCCTCTGGGATCTGCATGTACCACATCCGTAGCTCATCCTAAAGTGCTCCAAGAGAATAAGATCAAGTTTATAGTCCAAATATTATTATCAGACAATAATGTTTGACTTTTCTATTTTTGACAGCCAGTCTAAAAATAGACTTTGATCACTCATACTGTGATCACTCAGACTGTGGTCACCCACACTATGATCACTCATACTGTGGTCACCCACACTATGATCATCCTTGCTAGGATCAAAAATAGAACTTGCGCCATAATTTGCCTACGGGCCCACTTAGTGAAGGCGACTCTTTTCACTAAGCTCCATCATCTTGTTGCAATCTCAACACTCCCTCTCGACAAGATATGGATTATCAGAAACCCCTATCCTGCCTCGGTGGTACTCGAATTTTCCCCTGGTGAGAGCCTTCGTCAGAATATCAGCATCTTGATCCTCCGTTGGAATGTATGAAAGCAACATGATCCTCCGCTGCACACAATCTCTGATATGATGGTACCTGATGTCAATATGCTTAGATCTATCATGAAATACAGGATTAGCCGAGAGTTTAATGCAACTTTGGTTATCACAGTAAATCACAGTAGGATCCAAATGAGAACTGAACAAACCAACCAGGATCTTCCTCATCCATATAGCCTCGCATGCAGCCAAACTTGTTGCCATATACTCGGCCTCCGCTGAACTGAGTGCCACGGATCTCTGCTTCCTGTTGTACCAAGAAACTGCTGTTGATCCAATACTGAAGACCCCTCCTGATGTGCTCTTTCTGTCCGTTGGGCTCCTTGCCCAATCTGCATTCATGAAGCCACATAGCTTCACCTCATCCTCCTATCTGTACCATAAACCATATCCCAATTTGCCTCTCAAGTAGCGCAATACATGCTTGCCCGCCTTCCAGAAGAGCTTGGTAGGCTTAACCATAGCTTGTGAAAGCTGGTTAACTGCATAGCATATATCAGGTCATGTATTGACCAAATACATCAGCGACCCCACCAACTGTCGATAAACAGTGGCATCCACTTCTTCTCCCGAAGTGGCATCCTCCTTCCTCCAACCTCCAGGAAGAGGAGTATCAACAGGCTTGCAGCCATGCATGTTGAACTTCTCCAGTATCTCCCGAGCATACTTGCCCTGAGAAACAAATAGTCCACCACTGCGCTGCCATATTTCCAATCCTAGGAAATAGTGAAGGAGGCCCAAATCCTTCATCTCAAACTCTGTAGTAAGATCCTTCTTGCGTGACAGTATCAACAGCTCATCACCTGTTAGAGTCAAATCATCAACATATAGTACAATGATAAGCAACTTACCCTCCACCACAATCTGGTATAGGTTAGGATCCGCCTCGCTCTTGGAGAATCCAAGTCCTCTGAAATAGCTGTCTATCCGTGTGTACCAAGCACGTGGTGCTTGCTTCAACCCATACAACGCTCTCTTGAGTCTACACACATGCGACTCGCTGCTGAAGACCTCAAAGCCTTCGGATTGCTCAATGTACACCTCCTCCTCAATGACTCTATTGAGGAACGCAATCTTCACATCCATCTGATGAATGTGCCATCCCATCTGCGCTGAGAGAGCAAGAATCGTCCGTATGGAAGAATACCTTGCGACAGGTGCAAAGGTCTCCTCATAATCCATCCCCTCTATCTGTGAAAAGCCTCGGGCAACAAATCTTGCCTTGTACTTCTCCACACTCTCGTCAGCTGCCTGCTTAACTTTGTAGATCCATCTCAAACCCACCACTGATTTCCCTTCCGGTCTAGGAAAAATCTCCCATGCACTGTTTCTGACAATAGAATAATACTCTTCCACCATGGCATCTACCCATGCGAGATCCTCCACAGCTTCCTCGAAAGAGGATGGCTCAGTCACAACACACTTGCTCATAAGAGCCATGTATCCAGTGTACCGATTAGGTGACTGTCTTTGCCTGTGTTGGGCTGTAGGTGGTCCTACAACTTTCTCTGCATCTTGAGCCAGTCACTTAGCTTCTGTCAAGCGCTTTCGCCCTCTAATGGTTGGCGCTGCATGAGTGGTCTCTTCCACTCCATGAACCTCGTCCTGTGGCTGATCCACGTCCTGAAGCTCATCCTTAGGAACTAATAGCTCCTCATCTGCATGCAAGTGTAGCTCCCTCTCAAGTGAACACTTCATGGCTTTCTCCTCCTGAAATTTTATATCCCGTCGCACGACAGTTTTACCACTGTCTGGAAAATACACACGATAGTTGTGGGGTGTATCAGTGTACCCCACAAATATCCCAACCTCTGCGGTCAGCTCCAACTTCTTCCTGGCATCCTTCGTCACATGCATGTAAACGTTAGCACCAAAAATCCTCAAATGAGAAAGATCGGGCTTCTTACCAGAATAAGCCTCCTCGGGTGTACTCATGCCAAGTTTCCTATGAGGACAACGGTTCTGCACATAAACTGTTGTATTGCATGCTTATGCCCACAAGTGAAGGGGTAGGCCCTGATCATGCAACATTGCCTGTGCAGCACCCACAATCGTTTTGTTCTTCCGCTCAGCTACCCCATTCTGCTGTGGGTTATGGGGAGCTATGAGCTCTCTTCGAATCCCTTCTGCCTTGCAGAAATCCTTGAACTTGTCCGAGATGTATTCACCACCATTATCGCTCCTAAGAGCCTTCACCTTCTTCCCCGACTCCTTCTCGACCAGTGCTTTGAATTCACAGAAATTTGAATATGTCTCGCTCTTCTTCTGCATAAAGAAGATCCAGCACTTACAAGAGAAATCATCAACAAAAATCACATAATACCTGTGTTTTGTTGTCGAAGCAATTGAGAAAGGTCCACACACGTCTGTGTGAATTCTCTCAAGGATCATCGTGGCGCGACTATCCTTCTCGTGAATGGTGGCTTTCACAAACTTCCGCAAAGTACACCCCTTGCACTGATCTGACTGCGCAAGTGTGCCTTTAGGAAGCCCTGTAGTGATCTGCTGCAGTATCTTCAAGGCTCCATGGTGAAGGTGACCCAATCTCCTGTGCCACAACTCGCCATCATCCCGGCTCACCAATCATTCTGCCTTGCCCACCATTGTTGTGCATCCATCTACATGCAAATAATAAAGGTTCCTCACTCGAATCCCTATCTTCCTGGTCTCACCAGTTGTCTTGCTGCGCAGGAAAGCCTTTCCCTCGCTGAAAACAACATCATACCCCTTGTCTTCTAACATTGCCACTGAGATAAGATTCTTCTTCAATCCTGGAACATGCATGACTTCCTTCAATACGAAGGGTTTACCAGACTCCCTCTCAAAGGAAATGGTACCGATACCGGTCGCACTGTATCTACCATCATCGCCCATCTCGATGTGCACTCCAAGATCTTTGTCCTCCAGATCAGAGAACTGTTAGAAAATTATATATTACGGAGCAATGGAACACATAAAATATTGCAGAAATATAAACACAGAAAACGCACAAAACAAGAGAGACACAAATATACGTGGTTCACCCAGTTTGGGCTACGTCCACCCCAAACAGCCAGTCCTTCCTTTCTATTATCCAGCAAAATGAAGAGACACAACCTACAGCAAATCCGCTATAATATCCTCTGTTTTCTCTCACAGTCTCACCTCTCTGTTTCTCGCTCACACTGAATACACATCTATCACACAGCCTCAAATACAATACCCTCATACAAAGAGAGGGGTTGCCTTCTAGGGAAAAAAACCCTAAACAAACATAAGTTCTACCGTCAGATCATCCGCCTAATGAACGGCCCAGATTGACTAGAAATTACTATACTTTTACAAGGAAATTTTACATTTATTTTTGGCTTCGGGGGCGCTGCCCCTGAGCCCCCGCCGGGGGACCGCTGGCCCCCAGACCCCCCAGCCGGGGGGGATGGGCCCCCCCGGACCCCCGCGGGGGGGACAAGTCCCCCCCCGCACCCCCCCGCGTGGAGGGGTGTACAAAACATCCTGGGGTATACATCCGGCTGAAACAAAGACCTCTGAACAATCATGCTCCACACACAACAATCTCCCACTTGGAGAATGATTGTAGCAACTCCACCGCTGCTTCATGTGCTAGACAATGGCTCCTCTTTGGACCTGGCTGTTTCTCATCTTCATCGTCATCCTTGAAGACCAATTGAAACTGAGCATGTTCTCAGTTTCTCCCTGGTTACAACTTTTGTTAGCATATCTGCAGGATTCTAGCTAGTGTGTATCTTTTCCAGCTTCAACTCTCCATCTTCCAACACTGATCGTATGAAATGATACTTGAGCTGTATGTGTTTAGTCCTGGAATGAAATGCTGAGTTCTTTGCAAGATGAATGGCACTTTGGCTATCACTACATAACGTGCCCATATCATGCTTCTTACCCAACTCACCCATAAACCTTTGTAACCAAATCATTTCTTTACTAGCCTCTGTAGCAGCAACATACTCTGCTTCTGTTGTTGAAAGTGCAACAACACTTTGGATTTTTGAAACCCAACTGACAGCTGTTCCTCCAATAGTAAATACATATCCTGTAGTGCTCCTCCTGTTATCTCTGTCACCTACCATATCTGCATCAACATATCCTTGTAGGGAGATGTTTGAACCACCAAAGCATAATGCTTGATTTGTGGTACCTTTCAAATATCTGAGAATCCATTTCACTGCCATCCAATGTTCCTTTCCTGGATTGTTCATGTACCTGCTTACAACTCCCACTGCATGTGCAATATCAGGTCTTGTGCAGACCATTGCATACATTAAGCTTCCAACTGCTGATGCATATGGAACTTTAGACATATAATCCATGTCTTCTTGGGTCTTTGGGCACATTTCCTTGCTAAGTTTGAAATGGCTAGAAAAAGGTGTACTAACTGGTTTTGCATTGTGCATGTTAAATCTTTTCAACACCTTTTGTATGTACTCATTCTGAGACAATGTTAATTTACGATTTTTCCTGTCTCTAGTTATTCTCATACCAAGGATTTGTTTTGCAGCTCCCAAATCCTTCATTGCAAATGAATTTGCCAATTTTCTTTTGAGCACATTTATTTCCTGCATGTTAGACCCTGCAACAAGCATGTCATCTACATACAATAACAATATAATATAGCTACCATCATTTTGCTTTTTCAAATAAACACAATGATCAGAGTGACATCTAGTATAACCTTGTTTAGACATAAACTTGTCAAATTTTAGATACCACTACCTTGGAGACTGTTTTAAGCCATACAAGCTCTTCTTCAACCTGCACATTAGTTTCTCCTTCCCTTTCACCTCATATCCTTGTGGCTGCTGCATATATATCTCTTCCTCCAAATCCCCATGGAGAAAGGCTGTCTTTACATCTAATTGCTCAAGATGCAAATCCTCAGCTGCTACAAGACTTAAAATAGTTCTAATTGAAATCATTTTAACAACAGGAGAAAATATTTCATCAAAATCAATACCTTTCTTCTGTGCAAACCCCTTCACCACAAGTCTAGCTTTATGCCTCTGTTTTCCTCCATCTTCTTCCTTCAGCCTGTAAACCCATTTATTCTGCAATGCTGTTTTACCTGCAGGCAACCTGACTAAGTCCCAAGTCTGGTTATGTGCTAAGGAGTCCATCTCTTCTTTCATGGCTTGCTCCCACTTCTTCCTGGTTTCTACCTGCACTGCTTCTTCATAACATTCGGGTTCACCAGAATCAGTCAACAATAAATAATATAATGAAGGAGAGTATCGTTCAGGGGGTCTACTTATCCTGGTAGATCTTCTAACACCACTTTCAGGTGTTTGGGGTGCCTGTTGCTGTTGTGGTGGTTGCTGTTGTTGATTATTATTATTTTCAGACACCTTTACCTTTTCAGTGATGTCATCAAGAATTGCGTATTCCTTGTTTTCGTTTTCTTTCTTCTTTTCCTGCAACTGATTCTTATACAAGACCTTTTCATTGAATATTACATCTCTGCTCCTAATTATTTTGTGATTTTCATAATCATATAAGCGATAACCAAAATCATTAACACCATATCCAATAAAGGTACCTTTCTTTGAATTTGCCTCAAGCTTTGTTCTATTTTCTTTATCAATATGGACAAAGGCCTCACAACCAAAAAGCTTTAAAAAAGAGTAGTTTACCTTTTTACCCGTCCATGCTTCCTCCGGAACACCACCATCCAAGGAACTTGAAGGTCCTCTGTTTATTAGATAAACAGCAGTATCTACAGCATCTGCCCAAAACTGTAAAGGCAATCCTGCATGCAATCTCATGCAACTTGCACGCTCCATGATTGTTCTGTTCATCCTTTCTGACACACCATTTTCTTGTGGTGTTCTTGGAACTGTCTTCTCTCTGCGAATTCTATGCTCTGAACAGTACCTATCAAACTCTTTGCTGCAATATTCACCTCCATTGTCTGATCTAAGACACTTCAATTTCTTTCCTGTCTCAATCTCAACCAAAGCTTTCCATTTCTTGAAAGTATCAAATACATCAGATTTATTCTTAATACAATAAATCCAAGTTTTTCTAGTTGCATCATCAATAAAGGTAACATAATAACGAGAGCCACCAAGAGATGATACCTGAGCAGGTCCCCATACATCTGTATGCACAAGCTCTAATTTTTCATTCTTCTTTTCTTTCCCAACTCTGAGAAATCTGACTCTCTTCTGTTTTCCATAAATGCAATTCTCACAGAAGTCCAAATCCACATTCTTCAAACCTGGCAACAAATTCCTTGAGTGAAGAATCTTCATCCCCTTTTCACTCATGTGTCCGAGCCTATGATGCCATAATGCTGCATCTGCTCCTTTGGAAGTTAAAGCATTAACAGAGTTAGAAATACCATTGCATAAATACAATGTACCAACCTTTTCACCTTTTGCTATTACCAGGGCTCCTTTGGTGACCTTCTAGGCTTTATCTGTGAAAGTTGTCACACAACCTTCACCGCCTAACTGCCCTGTTGAAATCAGCTTTTTCTTTAGATCTGGAACATGCCTTACCTCCTTTAATAGCCATTGGTTTCCATTTTGCTGTTTTACAAGAACCTTACCCATTCCAACGATTTTACAGGGTTTATCATCACCCAGACGAACTTGTCCAAAATCTCCTTGAACATAGTCATGAAAGTATTTCTTATCAAGTGTGGCATGGAATGAAGCCCCTGAATCTACCACCCAGGAATCAGTAATATTTTCGAAAGAAAGAATCAAAGCATCTTGTAACACCTCACCTGTCACATTTGCTTCATGATTGTTTTCTTGTTGTGCATCTCCTTCTTTTCCCTTTCGAGATCTACAGTCTTTCTTTAGGTGTCCTTTCTTTCCACATTTCCAGCACACTATTCCCGATCTGGACTTGGATCTGCCTTTCCTTGATTTACTGCGATATCTTGAGCTCTTTCCTCTTTCCATTTTTCTTCCTCTAGACTCTGTACTCAAAGCATTTCCCGATGTCTCACCGGAGCTTTTCCGTCGCATTTCCTTGCTAAAGATAGCACCGACAACATCATCAAACTTTAAAGTACTAGATCCAGAAATGGAGTTACTAATGGCCATTACCAAACCATTCCAACTTTCTGGTAATGAGCACAAGAATAACAGAGCTCTAACTTCATCATCAAAGTTTACCCCTACAGAACTTAACTGACTTGTAACTGTATTAAAATCATTTAAATGGTTTGCAACAGATCCACCTTCCGACATATTCATATTAAATAACCGTTTCATAAGAAATACCTTGTTTGAGGCCGATGGTTTTTCATATAGTTTCGACAACGCCTGCATCAAACCCTCTGTCATGGTTTCCTTCGAAATGTTGAAGGCGACTGACGCAGCAAGGCACAACCGTATTGTTCCGAGTGCCTCTCTATCGAGAAGGTTCCATTCTTCATCTTTCATACCCGTCGGCATCTTTATTTTTCCGCCCAATGGTAGGTATAGATCTTTCTGATACAGATAATCTTCCATCTGCATCTTCCACAGCGAGAAGTTTTGGCCATTAAATTTCTCGACCCTAAACTTACCATCTTCCGCCATTGCTCCCACTCGAACCAGGAACCCTTCTTTCCTGCGAGTTTATCAGCCAAATAGACCTTCGGCTCTGATACCAGTTGTTAGAAAATTATATATTACAGAGCAATGGAACACATAAAATATTGTAGAAATATAAACACAGAAAACGCACAAAACAAGAGAGACACAAATATACGTGGTTCACCCAGTTTGGGCTACGTCCACCCCGAACAGCCAGTCCTTCCTTTCTATTATCCAGCAAAATGAAGAGACACAACCTACAACAAATCCGTTGTAATATCCTCTGTTTTCTCTCACAGTCTCACCTCTCTGTTTCTCGCTCACACTGAATACACATCTATCACACAGCCTCAAATACAATACCCTCATACAAAGAGAGGGGTTGCCTTCTAGGGCAAAAAACCCTAAACAAACATAAGTTCTACCGTCAAATCATCCGCCTAATGAATGGCCCAGATTGACTAGAAATTACTATACTTTTACAAGGCAATTTTAGATTTATTTTTGGCTTCGGGGGCGCTGCCCCCGAGCCCCCGCCGGGGGACCGCTGGCCCTCGGACCCCCGCGGGGGGGAAAAGTCCCCCCCACGTGGAGGGGTGTACAAAACATCCTGGGGTATACATCCGGCTAAAACAAAGACCTCTGAACAATCATGCTCCACACACAACAAGAACAAATCTCTATCTCCCGTCATGTGAAAAGACGCACCACTGTCCAAGAACCACACTGATCCCATCACACTTGAAACTAAGAAAGAAATCAATGAAAAATCAAGCTCAAACTATGAGGCTAGAGCCTCTCCTACTGAAGATCCAGCAGCCTGCTTGTTCTTCTTCTTCTGTGGACAATTAGTGGCATAGTGTCCGTGCTGGTGACAGTGAAAACACTTCACCTTGGACATATCCTGCTTCTTGCCTTTCACACCGGAATGAGAAGATTTCTTGTTCTTCCCCTTCTTTGCTTTGGTAGCCAAAGTGCAATTCTCTTCATCAGATACCTTTGATGAAGATCCATTCTCACCTTTATTTTTTCTGAGTTTATCCTTGAGCGCCAGGTCGCACTTGCTTTGGAATAACATTTGCAATCCGTTGAAAGACATTTCAACAACACCGCTGCAAATTGAATTTCCACCAGCTCCAACTCAACCGCCTTGGATCTAAGATTCGTGAGAACACAATATTTCTTGTACAGAGATTGACTGTATGGTCATTCACCGGATATCTCACCTTCCAAAGGAAGGATGAATCCAGAGGCTACCTGGCCCGATTACAGACTCTGCCTGAAGAAATAGAATGTAAACACTTCCTGAATAGTAGATCTGATGATCAGCAGCTCCGATACCATGTAGAAATTTTGAATAATTTAACAATATTCAACAGAGATTATCCTGATCATGTACTATTGCGGAATACATACACAATACATAAGCTCCTCTACATTGATCATCAATATAGCAGCATCAATAACAATAAAACATCAAGAGCATTCACACATTAACACAGTATGTAACCCGGGGAAAGCATCTCGCTAAAAACACCACACTATATGTATATTAATGATTGAGAACATGTAACATTACAAAGTACAATGCTTATCACAAGCAATCCAGTACCAGCTCCACCTGTTACACACAATACAGCTCAGATCTGATCTCCAAATCTATTCCACTGCTTGCCTGCCTCTCCAGCTCAATACCTGCTCAAGAACTGATGAGAATGGTTTACCAAACTCGTATTTCACCTGCAAAGAATCACTCACACTGTGTTGGACGTGAGCACAAGCTACAATTCTTGATATTGGCCAATTCATTGGCATACTCAATCCCTCTGATTGTGCAAATCATCATGCACAACTATAGTCACAACTGATAGCAATTTGATCCTCTAACACCTGTCCCTGCTGAACTGAACATGCACTGACATGCAACTGAGTTAACTGATGTATTCTATAGTTGCATTATGAGTTAATAACTTGTGAATTAATTAATAACTAATTCACCCAACTCATCTCTAGTCTATTTGCCAGTTAGACTAAATACAACCAGTTTAACAAAGCTAAACTGAACACAACTCCATCAACTGCACCTCCAGTCCACTAAACTCAACTCACTTGAGTTCTAACTAAAGTTCTGCATGCAAATATTAGTCATCCCATAGGTAACCACGTATTTCCCTCTGGGATCTGCATGTACCACATCCGTAGCTCATCCTGAAGTGCTCCAAGAGAATAAAATCAAGTTTATAGTCCAAATATTATTATGAGACAATAATATTTGACTTTTCTATTTTTGACAACCAGTCTAAAAATAGACTTTGATCACTCATACTGTGATCACTCACACTGTGGTCACCCACACTGTGATCACTCATACTGTGATCACCCACACTGTGATCATCCCTACTGGGATCAAAAATAGAACTTGCGCCATAATTTTCCTGCGGGCCCACTTAGTGAAGGCGACTCTTTTCACTAAGCTCCATCATCTTGTTGCAATCTCAACAACCCCGTGAGCTCTTATTGAGTCTTTGCACCCTCCTTGCTTGACCATTCAATGAACATATTTTTTCATGTTGGTCACAACGTCATGCTTGTATCCATTTTCTAGTCACGCACAAGGTCTCTGTGTGTGTACAAGTTGTATTTGTTAGGTAAACATCCATCACACTCACACATTAATTTGTATGTACTGTCACACAAGTGTCGTCATGGTCGTTCAATGATCTATCACAAGCGTCGCGCTTGTTGCTCGCACTGTCCATCAGTCATGTTGAGTATATGTTGTCTTGATGGTTTGATGCATCTTGTTTTCGAGTCATGTTGAGTATGTGTTCACAAGGTCGTGTATGCACAAATTTACTTGCTCACACACTTAGTCATTTTCCTGAAATTATGATGATCGGATCACCCTCTAACAAACGAACCTCCACCGAGAATCGATTCGAATGACTCTCACCAAGAATAGTGCAGAAGTGTCCAACAAGCCATTTTAATTTGCATTACTCGCAAGCTAATCAACCAACCTTACTGTTGGTCAACTGAAGAGTTTGACTAGGCAGTGATCCCAGGATTGTTCCCCTCGAAATTTTCGTAAAATATGTAGACCTTGCCTGCTCTACTGACTGAGTAAATTGCGCAGACAGGATGGACAAACACCTAGATTCCGTCTCTGTCCCCCTCAAAAAATTGTGTATTTTTTCCAGTCAGCCACCCAATCAATTGGCTCGCTACTCACCTGGAAAACTGTGCAGACTTCATGAGCAATCCCTCATCTACCCAGCAAACCACTCAGCTCAGAAACTGTGTAGAGGTGTTCAACAGGTTACCCTCCTAGCAATTGCGTAGTTTTTTTCACCAGCAATCTTGCAGCCCACTCCTAGCTCCCTAAAAGGAGTGCACATTTTTTCCCAGCAAGCCTCCCGCAGCCCACAACCAGCTCCCTTGAGGAATTGCACAGTTTTTTCTGCTAAGCTCCTCTACATCTCTCACTGCTTCCCTCCTGAAATTGCACAGATATGCCCTCCAGCCGAGCTAGATCCCACAGACAGTCACTACCAATCCGGATTGTCCATCTCAGTCTCCCAATGACTTTTGCGCAATTTTCACTAGTAGTGCTCGGAGCCCACATACCAATTTGAAAATTGCCTTGCACAGTTTCATAGCCTTGTCCTCTCTCCTAGTCACCTACATTTGAAAGCAAATGGCAATGCATCATGGTAGACTAGGATGTTTATCGATTTGATGTCATCTCATCATGAGTGATTGCATATATAGGTACATGGATAAGACATGACATGGAGATAGATGGGATGAAAAAGGAGAGCACATGCAAGGAGATGTGTTGGTGAATGAACAAAGGATGTATGCAAGGAGAATTTTTCATGAATGGATGATGCATGCAAGGATAATTTTTCGCGAACGAATGAACATGTGAAGCATGCCAAAGTACAAGCAAGCGAGTGATGTGCACATGCAACATCAAGAGAACACCAACACCTTCAAAGAATCCACACACCTTTCCATGCAGAGGTGAAGCTGTGATACCCCAAGAGCACATCCATCACTCAGCAGCACTACAACTCAACATGGACACCACCAGCAACATGAACATACCAGCAATGTCATGTCGAGTTGTGTCATAAGTCATGTCGACCACATTACTACTATGGGCCATACTTTGTAAATCGATGTAATGTAACGTGGAAGTCCAAGAGACCCACATGTCATACGAAGAGTCATGTAAAGTTGAAGAGTCAAATTTCTCAAATAGTCATGAGGGAAGTCGAACAGTCACAAGGGATAGTTTTACCCTTGGCTATAAATACCCCCTCATTTGTACATGTAAAGGAATTTTCACCTTGGCTCCTCCCACATAGCCTTGATAGTCTGTAGTATTTTCTTTGAGGAATGAGCAGTGGCTCAAACTATTTGTAAGACTAATCTTGAACACTTGTAATGCATGTTACTTTAACCTGTGTTAAACAATTGAACTCTTTCAGTTTCTCTAATACATATAAATTGATGAAAATGTGTTGTATAAGTTGTTAACACTTTCCTGACTGCATGGGTTGCCTCACCGAACATCAGACAAAACCTTTCGCATAAACTTGTTATAATGATAATCGCACTTGTGTTGACTGCCTCGCTGGGTGTTGTACGTGCTATCTCCTCTTGTGTGTTGAGACTTTTGCATTTGTGTGTACTACTCCTCTGGAAGCTGTGCATATCTTGTTGTGTTGTGTGTCTCTGACAGAGTTGGGATTACTTCCCTTTCAACTAGAGACTCACCTCCACCCTATCCCTCTGCGGTGAAAGAAGCTTGACACAAGTAACACTAGCAATCACCAGGCACGTGAACCTCGAAGACAAAGCATACCACTCTCATGTGCTAACAAGCAAGAGCTAAGGCAAACATTTAAGATAATGGCAATTGGGCCATCATACCGGGGAGATCCCCTAAATGTTGGCGGGTCCAATACCATCAACACTTTCATAATAAAATATTTCAACATATTACACGGTCTATTGTGGTGACTTATTCTAGTGGAATATCCATGGTAGTTTATATATTATGTTGGTATCATAAATTTTTCGTTAGGATATTTGTGAAAAGTTTTAGGATCTAGGAATTGGCTCAAGAATCTAGTTGTAAACCCCATCCATGGTGAAGGAGTCCACCCATAACAATCGTTAGGATGTAGTAAAAGAAATATTTGTGATGTTGGAATAGCAAGTTGTTGGTATCTCTTGCAACATGGCCTTGTTCATATCAAATCTATTGAAGAATTTTATACCTTTCAAGGAGGTCGGTGGATAGGATGAAAAATTGGGAGATAGTGAAACCTTGAAAATGTGTTTAAAAAAGATCCCAAGACAAAGAAACCAAGTTCTAGTGCAATCACTCCCTCACAAACTCTATTTAAAATGGAAGAGAAAGTGAAAATCAATCCATACCAAGGTGAGATTAGTGTTTGGATTGCAATAGTTAGAAGTGTATTTTAGTGTCCAAAATATATATGACCAACTTAAAATTTCATTTTCTTAAGTGAAATTAGAGATCCATGCACTAAATTTGTGGGAAAGCCACACAAAGACACTCAAGCTAGAGTGTGATTCACTAGTAACTAAGTAGGAGGTTTTAAAAACTCTCTATCGTGTCTAAATGCCACCCTCTTAGGTATGTAGTGGACCAATGGATCTATTGAGATCACTTTAGATAAAGGTAAGGGGAAAATGTGAAAGAGTACACCACCAAATTCAAGAACATGGTGATCATGTTGGGCATCTCTCCCAAGAATATAGATGTACTCCTTAGGTATTTAGGGTTCTACACAATAATTAACAAAAAGCAAGTGCTTCTCTTCAAACCAAGGACCATTGATGAGGCATAGATGCAAGAAAAATACCCGAAGAGCATAAGCGATAAGAAATGAAAACCAAGTGGGTCCAAACAAAAGGACCTCCAAGATGCTTCTAAGAAGCAGAAGTAGATGTAGAAAGGAAAAATAAGAAAACAATAGCCACTACACATCAACTCAAGGATCCAAATTACCATTGCAACCATTGTAATATTGATGGTCACATTGAAGATAAGCATTGGAAGCTATGTCCATAGATAAATCTAAAGAACCATAAGAACGATGCCAAGAAGAAGAATATCTAGTCGTAGATTCAAGCATATTAGTAAAGAGCATATTATATGTGGGTGGGAAGAATGTTTACACCTTAGTGTGAAATGAGGTGAATCTGAGTAGCCTTCATCACAAGGAAGATAGGGATATTAATAAACTCTTCTACATTAGATCCTAGTAAAAAATACCAAGGTGGATGCTCTATTTGAATCCAATTCAGATGCCAACCTCATAGCATTTAATTTGGTTAACAAACTTGCTTTTGAATTTCATGATCAACCTAGCCCATATCCACTAAGATAGGAAAACAAGGATGCAAAGCTCAAGATCACAAAACAATGTTATATAAAATTCATTATAAGTGTATATTTGAATGATGAAGTGAAGCAATATGTAATATCTCATTGACATGTGTGGTATAATGTTTGGAAGCCACTATATGTATATGAGAGATGCAATTTTCATGTATAGAGAAAATCAATACTGCATGGTCAAGGATGAGAAGTTTTACATCATGAATGTACATAAAGGTAAATCCAAGATATCTCTCGTAAGTGCTAACCAAGCTAAAAATTCGATTAGTTTTGGTAAGGAATATGTATTACTTTTCTCAAAAGAGAATCAAAAGGGTAATGATTTTGTAAGATGAAAACCATCCTTAGAGGCATGCAATAAAGGGTAGAAACAATAGTTGGCACAGTTGTTTTATGTGTATATATGAGTTTTTAAGACCCTAAAGGGTTACCATCTAAGAAGGAAGTGTAGCATGAAATATAATTATTTCCTTACTCCCCATTACCAAATATTGTGCTATAGGGATAATCTATTATGGAAGCAAATGTAATCAATAAAAAATTGTAGTAGTGGATTGAGTAGGAATTAATTCATCCAATAACCTCACCTTGTGGGTCACTAATAATCATAGTACCAAGATGAATGGGACTTGGTGAATGTGTATTAGCTACAGATCTTTGAACAATCACATTCAAGAATCAATACCCTTTTCCTAGGATCAATGATTTGTTAGATTACTTGCAGCATTCTAAGTACTTCACCAAGTTGAATATCAAATTTGGATACCACCTAGTATGCATTAGAGAAGAAGATTCGAAGATGGCCTTCAAGACAAGGAAAGGTCTATATGAGTTATTGGCTATGCCCTTTTGTTTATGTAATGCATTGGTTTCATTTATGTAATTGATGAATGTTGTGTTGCATCCTTTTTTAGATTAATTTATAATAATGTCTTTTGATGAAATATTAGTTTATAACTCTACATAAAAAGAGCACCTCTCACGTATAATGCAAGAATTATAACTCTAAAAAACATTAGTTGTTGGAACCTTAAGAAATGTGATTTTCTTGGTAGTCATTTGTGTATTTTGGCTATGTGATTAGTGGGGGGGAACTTAAGATAGATCCCACGAATATGGAGGCCACCCTCAAGTGGAAAATTCATACTAATCCCACCAAAGTTAAGATCGTCATTAGGGTAGTGTAGTACCTATAGAAGTTCATATCATCTATTTAATTGGTAGTTGTGCTACTCTAGCCATAATAGCTAGTGGTAAGAGTTTCTAGTGGGCAAAGAGTTAGCAAAACGGTTTTGATGATCTAAAAAGGAAGATCAATCAAGCTCCATTTCTTGCAATAACTAACTTGTATAAGCCTTTTGAACTAGATACTGATGCAAGTGGATATGCTATGGGGGTGGCATTGATGCAAGGAGGTAAGCCAATAAATTATCATTTTGAAATTTTTCATGTGCAAGTCCGAAAATACACTACATATGATAAGGAACGTTATATCTTGGTTCAAGCTATTAAAAAATTAAATCACTATTTGATGGGAAATGAAACCATTATTAACATTGACCAGTAGCCACCAGAATATCTATAAGCCTAGAGTAAGCTTCAACAAACAAGTGGAATGGGTTTCTGAAACAATTTCGTCTAGTCATAAGATATAAGAAGGTTTCACTAATAAATTGGTAGATATTCTTTCAATGCCACCAACATCCAAGATGAAAACTTCGAGAAATTTCATGCACCTAGAGCCTTTTATCCATTATGCATACAATGAATAATACACAAAACATGAAGACTTTACGGAAGTGTTTTAGCAGATATATTGCCAAATTCGCATGAAGAAGGTGATGATACGACTAAATATAATACTTATAATGGATTTCTCTATAATATATACAAGCGTTATGTTCTTAAAGGTGAAATATTATAGCTTATTAGAGATGCTTACATCTCCATGGTTGAAATATATTTTGGTGTTGGGAAGATAGTTTCCAAGTTACAAAAGTATGTGTATTGGCCTACTATACAAGAAGATGTTGCTTGATATATTAAGGGATTCATATTTTATTGTATTAGCAAGCTCACTAATAGAAAATTATTCCACCCTTTAAATGTACACACTTGATCTTGCGAAAGCATTTCCATGTTTTCCAACAACTAGGAAAGGACATGAGTATCTATTTGTGGTAGTTAATGTGTTCATCAAGATATGCATTTTTATGCCTTGTAAAAATACCATCAAAGGGAAAAAAGTAGTAAAAATTTTCTTTTGAATCAATTTGCATGCACTTTGGGATACCATATAACATCATATTAGATAAGGATACTATATTTGTTAGTGGCTTTTGGATTGTACTTTGGGAATGGAAACATCAATTTGAAGAGATCTACACCATTCCATCTATAGAAATATGGGTAGATAAAAAGTAGTCAACATGACATTGGTTCATCTTTTAAAGGCTTGAAATTAGAAGCATCCAAAGATCTAGGATTAAAATATTATCTATATTTAACACTACTATAAAAATATAGTTCATATTTCTACTAATAAGTCCCATTTCAAAACTTTCTTTGAGTAATTATCATCTTCACCCTTAGATGTTTTATATGGATGATAGGGAGGAATGAAAGAATACATCATAGGAGAAGCATTGAAAATGGAGATTTTTTTTTGAAAATATTAGGAAAATCCATTAGCAAGTACAAGAGACATTGAAGAAAGCCACAAGAATGGTATAAGACATGACATTATCAACACAAAACTAAGAAAATATTCAAGGTGGGAGATAGTTGTAGTTTAACAAAGAAAGGCTTCAAGATATTAGTAAGACGATCAAGGCTCTGTGGTATCATGTTTCTCAAGTATTGAAAAATGTGGGTGGTAATGTCCATAGGCTTAATATATCCCCATTTTTATAGCACCATTTACCACTCTTGGTAGATTTGATGCTCTGGTTATGGCCTAGGGAAACCCTTCCTTTCCAGATTTGGTCCAAATTCTAAAAAAAGTGTTTTGAATCCCATACGCTATTTTTTCTTGTATAAAAGGTGTATACATGTGGGTCAGTCTACACCCAACCTATGTATATGTGTTAAAACACTAAAAAATATATAATCCCCTTAAAGTCAGGTGGATTTTACAGTTTTACTTGTTACTCACCTACTGTATCCCATGGCCCAACTGTTTCCCAACTGAAAAAACTAATTTGGAGAATTATAAATAAACCTCCATGGGAAGGATTAAGGGGAGAAGAGATGAGATATTGATATTATATTTGATTACATCCCTAATCAAGTCTAAAGAAATACTTGTGCCTCTTGCACTCCCAAGTTATAGGAAACCTTTGTTTCCTGCTTTGAGATGTCCTTCATCCCTTTTATGACATCCTTGTGTATATCGATGGAGGAAGATTGTTGAGGCCTGGGCAGGACAGATCTGGAGGACGGTTCCGTTTGGAGCTGGAGGAAGACTCAAGTTGTAGTTTTCCACATTTCATTAAGCTTACATCAATAAAGAAATGTTGTTCTATTCCTGATATTTATTGTGTTTATGCATTAATCTATGTTGTGATTTACATATGAAATCTTATGTTAATGCTCATTTGCTCATATGATTATATGATTTAACACCTATATCACAAACATGATTTCTATTACTACTGTTGTATATTCTTTTCTTGGATAAGTTGCAGGTTCTAAAGGCATTGGAAGGAGCAAAGGGTTTGAAACATATATGATCAATCTTGAACGTAGGACCTCCGAGTAATACCTCTTCTTCCTACTTCAATAGTTTAAGCATTTAGATTGTTTGTTTGCATGTTTCTTTATGTTGTGTGCCTTCCGCTCTATTGGGGTTTTCAACCTAAGACCCTACAGTGTTTCCACCCAAAACAAAATTGGTGACTCCACTGGGGAGAACATTCTTGTTTTTCCTGACTGGGTTGTTTCTTCTTGATCAGGGTATGTTTGACTGGTTACTTGCTTTTGCAGTGTCTGTGACTTCTTTTGCTTCCTAGGCATCAAATATGATCTTTTGGATCAGGTGTGATTTTTTATTTTTCTTAATTGAGCTTTTTATACACATTTTTTTAGGGATACAGTAGCGTATACATTCTTGTTTCCTCAAATATACTCGTGTATACGTGAGTTTCATGTGTTTGAAATGCATGTACATGCCTATGTTCCTTTACAAAATCGCGTATACCTAATTTTGAATTAATTTTTCAAAATATTTTGCCCAGTTAAGTCTGTTTCCTGGTGACTTTTGTTATTTTCTGGTCATTCACTGTCATTAAAGCTCTTCTTTCTTGCAAGTTTTCAATTTCAAATCTTCTTCTCGGTGAAAAACCTAGTTGACCTAGGATTTCTTTTTGAGTAAGGTTTCAGTTTGCATTTTGGGTTCAAGGCTTCTGTCAGAAGTTCTTGGTTGTTCTGCCTTTCCAGAACAAGAAATTGGTTTCAGTTTCGTTTATAACCCAACTTTCAAATTTCTTTGCTTTTCTTTCCTTTTTGGTTGACCTATTTTGTTTTTCATTGTTTTTTAGTGTCTCTTTGGTAATTTTGAGAGTCTTTCTTGACATTATATTGGTTTCCTAAAGTCTTTTATACTGCTATTTAGACCAACTAATGCAAGTTTGTAGTCCTTTCTCGTTTCAAGTTTCATTTTGTTGATAAGTTTCATAACTTGCAAAGTTTAGGGACTCTTTATGCTTGTTTCTTGATATTTGAATTTTACTAGTATTTTGTGACCTCAAAAATTTCTTTGGGTTTTTAAAAGAAAAAGACAAGAAAACATAGCTTTTGCCTTTGTTTTTCTTTTCATTTTTTTCTTTTTTGTTTCTTTCGTTTTGTTTTTGAGCAATTGTGAACTTTTTCGATTGGTTTTGCTTAGTTTCAAGGGGAGTTTGTCTTTGGATTTGTGCCCTCTTTGTAGTAAAGTTCGCCTATTGATCTTGTGAAGGAACAAATTTGCTTCTTGTATGAGCATCCATGCACCATCATTATAGTTTGAATTAAGATAGTTTGCAATGTAGGCATTTTATTCTTTTTGTTAGATTTTGAGTGTGTGGAGTGTCTTTTCTGGAAAAATAAAAAATTGCTTGTACAATTTTATTTGTAGAACTTTATAGAAATCCATTTTCATCGAAGAAAAATAGCTTCATTTTCATATAGCTAAGTTTCTATTGATTTATTTTGCGTCAAAACACCATAAGTTTCACTCTAGTTATTTTTCTTGTGACCTAAAGAACAACCCTTTAAAATCAAGCGCTTAATTAAAAAGAACTAGAAATTTTTTGGTTTGTAATTAATTACACAAACAAGTCTAACTCTTTAGGGCCTTGGAATAGGTGAGTGGAGAGTTAACTCTCCAAGGCCACTCAAATTGTAAACATAGATGTTGAATAATGAGTGAAATCCAGTGTTGTTAGAAAGATCGGGAAAGCTCCGTGATTGGGAGTCAAGCATGAGGGAGAGTGAAGACAAGGAAGGGAGATATCCCCTCTCCTACTTGTTGGATCCCACCCCGAGACTGTTCCGCTCGGCTTTTGATACAAACTGGTGCCCTTATGTTAGGGTCCTGTTAGCGCTTGAAATTTCACCTCAGGCTGAGAAAGGTAAACCTCAAAGCAACATCAAACCACTTAGCCTCGTAGCTAGCCCTACGGGGCAGGAGAGGGCTCTCTCCGGTCTATCTCGATAAAGATCTTCAATGGGCGAGATAACCAATAGGGTAACACTAATTTTAGGCTAGTAAACTGATCAAAAGGGTTGATTTGGGATTTTTAGGGTTTTTGGTGGAAAATTGGGGAAATGGCAATTTTAGGTGCGGGGATTAGACACAGTTTTCGCAGGGGGTTCTTTGGGGCGAGGTAGGAAACAGTATTGATGCCTTTAATAGAGATGGATGGATGAGAATGACCGGTGAGGAGTTAAAGAGAGCAAGCAATAACCTTGAATTCCCTTTAAACAGTCGAAAACATTGATATTAAGCAAACTTAAAAGAAGAGCATGACAGTCATGAGTTCTACTTTAACACTTCATTTTCCTAATGTGCAGAAGGAAAAGTAAGGAAATGATTCACATTACACACTTACAAGTACAAAGAGAAACACACCATCAATACATGTGACCACAAGAATCCCAAAAAGGACTGCAAAACCCTGGTCTTCCTTTGCCAAAAATTGCAGAGATACAGTGAGTAATACAATAAGAGCTTCTCCCTCCAGAGTCCAACCATGAAAATGAGCAAGAGAGTACATAATATAGATCATCTAACATCTTTCCCTGCCTCTAGGGGTCTAGCTCACTATCCTAGGAGCTGTTTCAACCAATTCTAAACTAAGCACTGAAAACTAGGCAGTCAAAACAACTTGCCTCTATAAGCTAGGAAACCAATTCATTCATTAAATGTTTGCTATTTCATGAATGAATCTTCTAGAAGAGATAAATAAGTGTCAAAATATCATAAAATTACATCATTTACAACAAGGAGGATAAAAATCAACTCCAAAAAGTCAAACACAGTCAAAACTGTGTTTTGCTGAGCTGTAGGCTGAAATCCTGAGCAATTTTCCTGACGGGTCGCGCGCCTTTGAGAGCACTTTTGGGGAACTTTCAGGTGTCCAAATGAGGCAAGAGTAGGCTTGTTGGCAAGGTCTATGAGTCTACTTTCCAACCCAATTGGAATTTCTGAATTTGGTTGTCATTTGCCCCTCCAAAATTGCAATCTCCCAAGACTGCTTTCTGTGTGTCAAAAATGTGGCAGAAAGTCATTTTTTGCTTGTTTTTTGACTTTCAGGAGGCCCAAAACTTCATAAAATCTCTTGGCAATGGGTGAGCATGTGTAACTTTTCATGCCAAATCCATAAATGCTGAGTTTTTTGAAAATAGAGTTGCCAAGTGAAAGGGTCGCGCGGGGGGTGAGACCCGTCAAGCGGAAAAACCTGTTTTTTGCCTTAAAAACCAAAAATCACCCAAAATGCTCAAAATTTCTTGGAATTTGTGCTGGGGCTGAGCTATTTAGTGCCATGCTCCTTCACGGAAGCCTCAGCCAAGATGTGGAGGGGATCGGGCCTTTTTCTCCGTTTTTGTGCTTTGACCAATCGCCTTTGGAGCACTTTCATCTTTGCCTTGCACACGTGCATCCGTGCCCAATAATGATTCTTCATGTTTCTCAGCAATTTCTTATCTTGGTTGGCCTTAGCCAATAGCCTCTCTAAATGAGCATTGAGCTGGATAAGCATAGCCTCTCGCTCAACTGGCACTAAATCACCGGGTCTTCTTCGATTCAAGTTGCGGTCACTACGAATCCTCCACAACTCATCAAGAGTTTGCTCATCCTCCAACTGCTTGTTGCGCTATTCTAGATATGAGATTGTCCATTGTGCCCCTTCTAATCTCTTCTGCAATGCATCATTTTCAGCTCTAAGGTGCTGAATGATCTCCTTTGACTCTAGGCTAGGAGAACTGACATCAAGATCAACAAGCTCTATATCCGGAACACCTGATGGCCCCTCATCAATCCTGGGCTGTTTTCCCCTCTCTGATACCTGTGCTGCTGTCGGAGACGAGGCCCCTTCCACCTGGTGTGGAGATAACACTCGTGGTGCTGATGAAGAAGGCAAGACCCCTTCCACCTGGTGTGGAGAAAATACTCGCCTAGCTGTTGCAAATAAGGCCCTGTGGCCTCTCTGATAAGTGACCAATGGAGAAGAGCTAACATGGCTAGTCCCGAGGATATCATGCTACTGTGATGGTCCTCCCTCCTCATGAACAATCTCCGGATGTGGTGGTGGTGCTGTAAAGAACTCACGAGAGATGAACTCCTCCCATGTGATGCCCTGTTGAGCCAACTGATGTCTGACCACAAGCTGAATCAAACCGTAATGATAGAGGCTCCTATACTGCTGTGTTGGGCTCTTCCTCTGCATCAAGGGCACCATCCTCTCAATGTTCTAGCACATGAAAACAGGGATGTTCATCATCCGTACCCGTGTGAAATGCATCATCAGGCGAATATGGTACGAATATACCTGTGAAAATCTGCCCTCACAGGTGAAAAAGAGCATGATCAGCCTCATCATGGGAGCATACTCACTCCTCAAAAATCTGAAAGGAAATACACCCGTCAAGTGTTTCATGAATGCAGGTCTAATGAAAGGCTCATACTGAACACTGTCCAACATCTTGCGCTTATTCCACACCTCTCCGACATTAGGTATCCCTGTGGCTTGAGCAATCATCTCGGGTGTCAATGTAAAATCCACCCCGGCAAGGTTCACATGTCCATCATGCAAATGCAAAACAAATAAGCGAGCCAACTCCCTATGATGCTGAATCCGAGAGATCCTCTCGCAAAACTCATAGCAAGACATATAATGAAAGCATGATACTGCCATTGGACAAGCCTGCAAATCGGTCAAAGAGGTGGGCTCCTCTCTCCTATGATGACCGCCTTTTCCACCCTTGTGAGGCCTCCTCTGTACCTCAAACTCTGAATCTGACGCATGGTCATCACTTTGCTCATAATTGGTTTCGGTTTCTGACATTGTTTTAGGAGCAAAGTGGCTGAAATATACTGTTGTTTCTGCTTTGCAAACTGCTGATTAAAATGTTGTTTCAAGGGGACAAGGAGCACGAGGGAAATGTTAGGGAAGGGATATTTTAAAGGGAAACTGGGAATAATGATGAAACAGGGAGTTTAGGGAAAGGATTATTGCATATACATTATTTTCCAAATTTATTTACAATAATGATATGGGAGGAAGGGCTAGGGTTTAATTTTTCTTTTGATTTCTTGGGAAGAAGGGTAGGGTTTAGGGCTCTTTAACAAATTTGGAAGGGAAATTTACATAAAATGATAAGGAAAATGTAATGGGAGGTGGAAAAAAATGAGAACAATGGGATACCTCAAAACAGCATAATAAACCCTAGCAATTTTTACAACTTCAAGCCAAAGCATAATAGAGACTTCTACTTGCAAATGGAGAACTTTACAAATATAATCATGACCTTCTTGAACTGTAACAAGCAATAATTTTTTATGATGGAGGGCCTACCTTGCATAATTTAGCAATTTGTGGCTCCTTGGCAAATTTGCTGGCGGTTTTGCAGAGAGAGCGCTGATGGGTCGCGCGCCTCACCCAACGGGTCGCGCGCCTCTGACGGGTCGCGTGCGTTGTAAATTAACACTGGCGGAGGGTGCCCGACGGGTCGCGCGCCTCTGACGGGTCGCGCGCCTTCCCAACTCACAAACTTCACTCAAACTCTCTTGCAATCAGTTGCTCTATCACTTGGATGCATAATGAGGCTTGATAGAGGGAGATTAGGGCTTTTATAGCCTTGTTTGAATTAATTTCATATCATAACCCACTTTATAATGTTTTTCCATGACACTTTATAAACTTGACCTTTTGGTTTCCTTTTGTCCTGAAACTGATTGATTTGATGCTTTTCTTTGATAATTTTTGCAGGGATAGGCTCTGAGGGATCTTGGCAAGAGAGCCAGGGTTATATGCTGTCCTTTGAATCATTTTGAATTTTTACAATTTTTACAAAATTTTGAGAAATGACCTTGGCTTTAAAAAACAGGGTTTTTAAATCCAAGGTGAAAATTAACTGTACAAGATGAAATTTTTCGAAGAAACACTTTGAAAATCATCCCTCTGGCTTGCTGGGCACTTATTGACCTTCAGAGACATGACCTTGAAGACAAATTTGACCTCAACCCTAGACCTAAAAATTTTGACCTAAAGAAAAAGACAAGTAACCTTGAACAGTTTAATGACTGAAACAACTTGATCCAGTAGTGCCAAGAGGGGAATAAAGACACCAGCTCCTCCATCAGGGTTATGGCATGCCTAATGGAATGCAATAAGATGACACTGATGAGACACCTACTTATGCAAATGCAAAGAGTTTTGATCGCTGATGGAGGGCTACTAGACCGACTCTAACAGGTCCAACCCTAACCCATTTATTTATGCAATAGGGTCGAGTCATAGTTATAGTTAGTTAAAGATTCAATAAAGCCCACATTAATAATTGTAAGTGGTTGACCCACATTTAAGAAAGGGACCACAGTTAGTTGCAAACAGGCCATGATATTAGATAGATGGTATTGAGAGAACCATGGTAATGACCCATGGTATTATATGTATGAATACTATATAAAGGATAGAGACTCCCCATTGAAAAATATCGAGTCGTATTTTGTAATCGAGCTCTGCTCTACTGGAGGTTGCCCCCTTGAAGAGGCAAGTGAACATTGCTTTCATCTTTGAATAATAAAATACGTGTTGTTTTTCTCATTTTGTTATGTGTTATGGGTTGTATTTCCTCACATATTTGGTATTCTGGAATTTCTCGTAGGTCAAGAGCATAACAAGTTGTATAAGAGAACTTTCTAGGGCCGGTGGTACCTCCATTTTTGGCAGATATTTTTTTTAGGTTAGAGACATGTTCCGACGTCTTTAAACCATGGGATCTGTTGTTGAATGCATAAACCTACGGATTTAGGGAGGCATGCACACAGGAAATACAAGAGGTGGTCACACTTGTTGGACTCCCTTGTAACCCCTGTGGTACCCCTTTGAGTAGTAGCACATTAGATAGAACCACGCATGGACTACCTTCCATGTATCCTCTAGGTATATTGGAAGCCCCCTATGCTCAACTGAAACCTTGCCTTAGATAAACCGTCAGTTGTCTTGCCACTACAATACACTGAGAACAACACTCGGGGAGATTACTCATGCGTACGATAGGGTAGTCGGGTAGTAAGACAAAGGGTACAGTTGATCCTCCTTAGTTAGTGCCCTGAAAGATTGGGCCGAGTATTATTGTTGGACCCTTATGTATATTGTGATTTGTAGCACTTGACACTCATTTGAGATCATAGTTCCCTCGACTCTTTGAAGATCGCCCATTATCTTATTTGCAAGATTAGGTCTAACAGTTGGGGTTCTGTCACCATCACAACAATCAGATCCAACAGTTGAGGTTCTACCACCATAGTACCATTCAGATCTAGCAGTTGGGGTTTTGTCGCCACTGTAGTCCAACTCACATTTAGCAGTAGGGGTTTCATAGGAAAATCTTACCATTTGTGCAGTGAGACTTGTGGCTCTTATAGTCTGGGCCTGATTTTTGCAGGACATTGGGTGGGATCAAGTTTTCTAGAGTTTGACCACTACAGTATTGATTAGCAGGGAGTAAAACTCTATTCAAAGTAAAAAATAAAAAAACAAAATACTTAGGCCTTCCCAGGACGCTTACAAGAGAGTTATCCCATAAGATTCTGGATGACGAGTTGATCACAGTGGTACCATTCACTTGTCAGCTTCAATTTTCGGGCGGTCCCAAATTTTTTCAAAGTGACGACAAGAGACCAAGATCTATGTATGGTAGAAACTAGAGCTCAAGTCATGGCCAACGAGAAGATCGAGTGCCTTGAAAAAAAGTTGGATTCTTTCCATACCCTAGCGGAATATATGCAACAATTCACGACACAATTCAAAATGAGCAAGTCGGGGTTGCATCCAAAGGCACATGGTATTAATGAAGACCTTGAAGGAGAATTTAGCCATCATATTCACTTCCATGGAAATCACCAACATTCCCACCCTCGCCCACCCAAGCTGGACATGTATAAATTTGATGGCTCTAATTCGGCAGTATGGGTAACACAAATGGGAAAATATCTCATTCTGAATGATATATGAGATGATCAAACTAAACTATGTGTGGGATCCCTTTACTTAGACCAAGAGAGATGGAAATGGTGGTAGTGGCATCAGAAATGCTATCTAGGGAACATAACTTGGCAGGTGTTCTCAAAATATCTTTGTGATTACTTTGATAGAGAATCTAATTTTTTGGGTTGTCTTACTAAGCTTTGATAGATAGGCACAGTAAAAGACTACATTACAGCCTTTGAGACATTGGCCATCCGCACAGAAGGTCTAGGAGATGAATTGTACTTGGAATGTTTTATAAGTGGTCTCAAAGAAGCCATCCAAGCCCATGTATGGATGCACCACCCACCTACATGGATGGACACTTGCACAAAGGCTATCGAAGTGGAACATGCAATAGCGGCCCAATCGCCTCGTCCAAACTTCATAGCCAAGGGAAACCCCACCTAGGCTCAAGGCCCTACCCAAACACTTAAGGTTCGAAAGGTGTCTCCGGTAGAAATGGATGAAAGAAGAAAACAAGGATTGTGCTACTATTGTGATGACAAATACTCCCCCGGGCACAAATCC
This sequence comes from Pinus tabuliformis, assembly GCA_031772625.1. Taxonomy (NCBI): domain Eukaryota; kingdom Viridiplantae; phylum Streptophyta; class Pinopsida; order Pinales; family Pinaceae; genus Pinus; species Pinus tabuliformis. Next base: position 367,277,757 of record CM062816.1, read on the forward strand.
AAGGAAACCTAAAGAGCTTCCACTCTCTAGAGGGGAACATGATCATAGCATCACTTTGGTCCCTAGGGCACAATCACCGAATTTTCACCCATATCGGTATCCTTTTGCCCAAAAGAATGAAATTGAAAATATCATCAAGGACCTCCTTGAAGCCAGTGTTATTCATCCTAGCATCAATCCTTATTCATCACCAGTGGTCATGGTGCTAAATAAAGATGGGGAATGGTGCATGTTGGGAACAGGCCCCCTGGGGGTCAATTTTGCAGTTACAAACCCAAGTTTTGGGGCAGAAGGCCCGAGTTTTGTATAAAGAATGTAAGTCTCATTTTTTGGTCGCGAACCACGAAGATATATAAAGTCAAAAAAGGGTTTTCTGCCCTTAGTCTAAATAGGATGAGTTGGTTTTGGAGATCTGATTGTATAAAAAGGAGAGTCTTAAAGAGTCTAAGGTAGTTCAGTAGTCATGAGTCATTGATATAATAGGTTTGTGAGAGCTAAGAGTGAGAGTCTTAGCGGAGGAAGACGCTTTGCAGTTGAGTGCGCAGAGGCCTAGGTTATAAGTCCATAGCTGAGTGCGTGGACCCCTGCAGCTGTGTGTGCAACGCGGTTAGAGTCTGTATTGAAAATATGAGTCATCAATAAAGAGATGTGTTCTGAACTAACTATGTACTTTCCATCTATGTAAGCATTATTTTACTATTGTTATAAATGTTGTGATTATGCTACATTGAGTGTTGAGTTTAAGATATAATGTTAAGCTGATGCGTGAAAATATATGTTTCCATTTCTTACACGAACACAAGTAAATAATATATGTTTATGCAAGGATAATCTTAATTGTATGGTAAAGTTGGCTAATACCTAAGACAATTTGGGGAACAAGTCAGTAACCTAGTTATAGAGGCGCGCAAGTGCCTGAATCATCGCCTAAGGTTGCGTGAAGGGAAATTAGATACCTTTGCGAAGGTTCTAAATGATGGAAGAAGAAGTACATCGATAAGCCCTAAAGGCTTATTGATCTACGTGAAGACAGGAGTGAGGGTATAAGATCGACATCACGACTATCTCGGGGTGTAGAAACTTGGCTCCTACACCCCCCCATAATGTTTCGGGTGAGACTTTAGTCCACGCTCTGTGGATTGATGCCAAAAGGGCCAGTAGTGTAGGGATTTTCTTGGCTACTTAACGCTGAACTTGGGTTAGGGCCCATCAATCCAACAAATGGTTCCATTGCTGGGACCGGGATCTGCATAATGAGATGTGTGATGTCGTATCATTGTAATCCAACTAAGAAAGAGATCGAGAACTGGTTGAATAGAAAGATCCATGAATTCGCGATGCAATAAAAAAAGAATTTGTGATTGATGAAATAATAGTGGTTGGATAGATATCTGTACACAAAAATACACGAAATCATCTTCTATTCATTCCCAATTGAGTGATATGAGTGGATTGCGAAGTTGGTAGATGCCAAGGATGGTGGAGCTTGACAATATGATTGTTTGGACACTGGAGTTAGTAAGGAGATTGGAAGCCTCTAAAGATAAGATCACACACGTTGTTGACCATTGGCTTGATTGCATCATAGAAGGATTTGTGATAGAGTTCGCGGTCAATACCTTTGTCAGTTACAGTGAAGCAGAGTGCTGCTTCTTTAAAGGACCAGGAGGTAATTATTTGAAGTCACTAAATACTTGGATTAAGATGCTCTTGTGTGAAAAGCAGGTCATTTGTTTGTCTTGATGTTTGGAGCTATGCGAAGTGAAAAGTATTTCAAGGACAGAGGAATAAAAGGTCCTGAGTATAACCCACTGATTGAGCCTCCTTTGAGTGACGACGAAGGAGCATCACAGTCTTCTCCATTGAGCGCTATTCAGCTAATAAAACAAGGGTTCCTGCAAATACCTACACCAACCCCGTCCTCGTCCCATCCATCCACACCACCTCCATCCTCACCTCCACCGTTCACCCCATCACCCACACCACTGCCACCTCTACCAATGTTCAACATGGCAAACTCTGTAAAGCAACCTGTATTCAAGGGCATAGGAAATGAAGATCTGGACCAGTTTTGATTCGTCGCGAAGGCTGTATGGGAAGCTCAAGGTATCATGGACACCCAAATGAAGAAAGCCATGTTGGTTAGTGCTTTGCAGGACTGTGCACTAACATGGTACATTAAGTACAGTACTGATAATCCAACGTCCTTGTTGTCAAATATCCAGGCTACACTGAATAGAGAATTTAGTAGACCTAAGTGTCAAGCGTAGTCGATTGTGGGATTCAAGGAGATCATGATGAAGCCTGGGGAGATGCCTTGGGATTTGGACCAAATATTGAAGTGTAAGATCCGTGAAGCCAACGTGAAACAAACTAATGGGAAGCACTGCAAATGGTTTGTGGCCTCGCTCCTGCCCCACCTCACCCACACCTAAGGGTTGTGCTATCACAACAGAAGATTGGGACCCAAGTAGAAGCTCTGGAAATCACGATGAGGCTGCATGAGACACCAATGTAGGATGCTAATTTGGGGGTTCATCAGATTCATGCATAGTTGCAAAACCTTTGTCTCGAAATGCAAAGCAAAAGAAGGACATAACAACTCGGCCAAAGGCAAAGAAGTTTGGTGCCTAAAATGCAAGGGTTAGGGGCATGACAAGGATCACTGTCCATTCTTTGCGAACTATGTTACAGCAGGGGGACCAATGCCTCTACGACTGGAGACTACGGTAGGGCCAAGTGCAAGACTCACGCTATGGTGCACTATATGCCAGGAAGGTGGGAAACATGCGATCGACAATTTCCATTTGCTATATAAATTCGTATTGACACAACAACATCTCTTCTGCAATTTCTATCAATTAGTAGGTCATGACAAGTGCAATTTCCGTAGTTACGAATTAATGATGGATACGAAACTTGCATACAGGGTGTAGGCAGAAATGCGGCCTCTGGACCAAGGCATTGGGGGAATGCGAGGTGAGTATTAGGGGCGTGGATGAGGCCGAGGTGGAGGAGGTCCTGCTAGAGGCTAACGACAACTTATTTGTTACAATTGTGGAGGACTAGGACACTACGCAAGGGATTGTATGAATCCTATTGGACTGTCATGCTGCTACTATACTCAGTTTGACCATGCAACTGAGGATTACCCTATATTGTTGGCTAAGTTTCATGAGAAGGGGTTGCAGCCTCCATAGCTGACGTAGAACCTCTAGATGATGAGGGTTGAGCCTCAGGAGGAAGACCCTAAGGTAAAAATTATGTTGCAAAGCGGAACTACGACAGGGGAGGATAAAGACAAGTAGCCTGCAGAAGGCAAATGGGTCCGCAAAGAACCAGAAAAGGAGATTTGGTTTGATTTGGAGTGCACAAAAGAAACATTTATGGAAGCAAAGAAAATATTCAATGAGGCCTCCACCTCAAGAAGTCAGGAGAAAGCATTTAAAGAAATGGACCCATCCATGATTACCACATTCTTGGAGACCTGCATGAAACTACTCTGTGATAGAAAGGCTGTGAAGGGCCAGCAGGAACTGATCAATTGGTGCACTGGAAAGGATGGCGCTATTAGTGAACCACACATAGTCAAAAATCTTAGCAAGCGTAAGGCAAGGACTGGGCGTGAGATGAGACTCACCGCACAAATAGGAGAATATGAAATGGACCAAGTTATCCTGGATCTGGGATCCAACGTGAATTTTTTGCCAAAGCAAACATGGGAAAGAATGGGGAGACCTACACTTTAGTGGTCTCTGATCCAGTTAAGGATGGCGAATCAATAGAAAATTATCTCGATGGGGAGGTTGCAAGGGGTAACAATTGACATCAAGGGCACAAGCGCATTGGCGATTTTGAAGTAATAGAGATTGTGGATGATATAAATCCCTACTTTGCACTCCTTGGAATCGATTGGGCCACTGGCATGAATGGGGTAATCAACCTGAAGAAGAGAAAGATGATATTTGAAAATAAGTCACTCCACGTAGTGGTGCTGCTGGATCTTGCAGAAGGGCTGCACTATACAGAACCAGTCCATGATTGTGAAAGTGATGATGATTTGGACCATATTTACAAGATAACAGTGCGAGACTAGGATTGGGTAAATCTGACAACAGGAAGATGTATTGCATGGACTACAAGAGCTCCTGCATGTTAGATTCAAATGAAGAATTAGAGCACTGGCAGAACTAGCTGCATGAAGTATCTATGCTGTGTTGTAATATGATGGCCAAGTCATTCCGCTGCATGTCATCAAAAGTCAGGGATCTGCCTCACTATGATGGGCTAACTGATGTTGATCGATTTTTGGATGCATTTGAGAGAGAAATGCTGGAGAAACATCGTTTCCAGACCTTGGACTAGGTACTGTGCGCTACACCCGCAAGATGGTGGGGTACGCACAAGGATAATTTCGATGATTGGTGCAACTATAGGAGGATGATGAGAATATTTTTTTGGTAGCCAAAAGTGCGGATGAAAGACAAGTATGACAGAAGGGATGATCTGCGTGATCACCTGGCCAAATGGACTAAGGCTTATGGAGTAGAGCCACAACTTGAATGGGTGCATCTGTTTTTTCATACACTAGATGTCATACCAATGAATTGGTACTTTGAAACAGAGTTCTTCCATGGCACTAAAGAATGGGACATCTTGCGCCAGGGGTTTATAATGATGTTCAGCTTTGAGGATGGGTTTGACTGTATTGACACGATGCTACAGGAGGTTAAAGCAATGATCTGTAGGATACCACAAGATCCTTTGGACCTGGTTCAACCTAATTGGACTACCCAGCTGAATCACACACTGAAATGCTATAACATGATCACTGAAGAAGAAGACAAGGATCTTAGAAATATTAATATTCCAGAAACTGAGGGTCACCGTGAGGTTGAAGTTTCGCAGATAGAGGATCTAGACATAACTGCACTAATGAAAACTACGTAGGCAACATTTTCACAGAGGCAGAACCAAAATTTGCAAATATTGGGGACTATTAGGATGATGCGATAGTAGACAAGGTCTCTGAGCTCCTCCGCGAATATTAGGATTTGTTCCCCATGAAGCTTTCTGATTTAAAAGGGATAATAGGAGACCTGGGTGTCATGAAGATCACCCTGAAACTAGACATGAAACCTGTAAAACAAAGACCTTACCGCCTTAATCCAAAGTATAAGGAAAGGGTTCACACTGAGTTAGATAAGATGCTCGCGGCAGGAATTATTGAACCAGTGGAAGAATCTGATTGGGTAAGCTCAATAGTGGTTCAGGAAAAGAAACAGAAAGAAGAAATAAGGATATGCGTGGATCTCTAGAAGTTAAATGACGCTTGCGTGCATGATCCTTTCCCGACCCCGTTCACTGACGAGGTCTTGGATAATGTAGGTAGCCAAGAAGCATACTCTTTCACTGATGGGTTCTCTAGGTACCATCAGATCAAAATCACGGCTGAGGATAGAAGTAAGATGACCTTCGTGACTGAATGGGGATGTTTTCAGTCCACCGTAATGCCTTTTGGGCTAAATAATGCACCAACAATCTTTTCAGACATAGTCATTGCGACATTCAAAGAATTCATTCATAATTTTCTAGAGGTATACTTTGATGATTGGACAGTGTTTGGACTGGTCAAGACCCATGTGGCAAGTCTGCACTTGATGCTAGATACATTTCGGAGATACTAGATCATGCTCAATCTGAAGAAGTGTCTATTTTGTGTCTCTTTCGAGATCCTGCTGGGTCATGTGGTATGCAGACAAGGATTGATGGTAGACCCCATGAAGATTGTTGTGATAATCAACTTGGAGGCACCAAGGAATGTGAAACAGTTGCGTGAAACTCTAGGTCATACTGGATACTATAAGAAGTTCATCAAGAGCTATGCCCAAATCACCGCGCCTATGGAGAAATTGTTGAAAAAAGGATGCTACGTTCTGTTGGAACGATGAATGCCAAAAGAGCTTGGACGTGCTAAAAGAGAAAATGGTCACCGCGCCAATCCTAGTCTTCTCGGACTGGAAGAAGGAATTTCATGTGCACGTTGACGCATCATGTATTGTGCTGGGGGCTGTGATGACATAGGTTGGCGAGGGAGAATTGGACCATCCTACAACATTCATAAGCTGGAAGCTATCCAAGGCTGAGAAGAACTATTCCACCACAGAGTGCGAATGACTAGCCATGGTGTATGCGCTCCAAACTTTCAGGCACTATTTGCTGGATGGGCATTTTAAGATGTATATGGATCATTCTGCGTTGAAATACTTGGTCAATAAGCCTGTGTTTGAAACGAAGATCTGAAAATGGTTGTTGTCGTTCCAAGAATACGAATTTGAAGTTATTGTGAAGCTAGGACAACTGAACACGGGACATGATCATCTGTCATGCATTGAAACAGGAGAGGAACCTACTAATTTGGAGGAGGGGTTGCCTGACGCGCAACTCTCTACAGTGCACATCATAGACAGTCACTTTGAAGATATCATACATTTCCTGACAACGGGAACTTCTCCAAAAGGGTATACAAGCCAGCAGAATAAGGAGTTAGTGGTGCGCGTGACATACTTCTTCGTCATTGCAAGGCACTTGTACAAAATGGGGTCAAACAAAATATCGTGACGTTATGTATCTGACTTTGAATGAAGCAGAATTCTCGCAGAGGCTCATGGAGGAGCTGCAGGGGGACATTATGCAGGAAAAGAAACAACACAAAAGGTTCTATGTGCTAGGTTGTGGTGTCCAACCCTGCATAAGGATGCGAAAGAATATTGTAGGGAATTTGACGCATGTCAAAGGACTGGCAGGCCATCACAGAGGGATGAACTAACTTTGATGTCATAGGTGACATTACAACCATTCGAGAAATGGGTGATTGACTTTGTGGGTCCAATTCAACCTCAAAGAAAGAAGACAGGTGCATGGTACATCATCACCACGACTGAGTACTTGACCAGGTGGGCATAAGCGTAGCCTGTGAAGGACTGTATAGGTGTGACAATAACAAAGTTTATTTTTGAATATGTGTTGAAAAGATTTGGCTGTCCAAAGATCTTGATGAGCGATCGCGGTACACACTTTCTTAACGAAACAATCAGCTCATTGATAGAAGAATTTTAGGTGTATCATTAGAAAAGTACACCTTATCATCCACAGGCCAATGGGATGGTGGAAGCATTCAATAAGATACTGGAGAGCGCACTGATGAAGGTCTACAATGCTCAGAGAAATGACTAGGATGTGCATGTACCCGCGGTGCTATGGGCCTACAGAACGACTTGCAAGAAGCTGACTGGGAAAATTCCTTTCAAACTCGTGTATGGTGTAGAAGTTGTGATGCCAATGGAATATATTGTACCTAGTTTGCGCATATCGACACTCATAGGAGTGGTGGACACGGAGCCCTGGAAGAGAGGCTTGCGCAGCTAGCAGAGCTTGAGGAGGACCGGTTTCTAGCTGGATTTCATCAACAAGTTCAAAAGGAGCACGAAAAGGCATGGCACAATTAGCACATCAAACTGCGCACCTTCAAGGTAAATGATTTGGTCTTGTTATATGACAATAAATTTGATAAATTTCTAGGGAAATTTCAGATGCACTAGCTAGGGCCATATGTCATCAAGGAGATTACCAATGTTGGAGCACTTCAGCTGGTTAAATTGGATGGAGAACTCTTCCTAGGGAAGGTGAATGGTAGCTGATTGAAGCCATACATCATTGATCCAGCTAGGTGACTATATGAGGGAAGCATAGTCCTAGTGCTCCAGGTAGCTAAAAGGAGGTACAGGACTATAAACTACACTACCCAGGTTGGAGAGCTGCGCGAGGAGAGAACTGTGCGGAATGAGGGAATGTCACATAGTCCACAACAACGCGTAGAGAGTTGCGCTACCAAGGGAGAAACCGCACAGAGTAGCCAGAAAGTGACTGTTAAAGTCACTGTTCATGATTTGACGATGAAAAAATGGCCAAATGGAGCGGGGGGTGGCATTTAAGTAAGAATTTATGGGAAACAATAAGATTTGAATTCAAAATGACCTATAAATTACATATGGCCACACATTAGAAAACACTTTGGATATTGAGAAATTGTGAGTTGTACTATGTCCTATTCATGAACCACACATTTTTTGAAGAGCTACTTGATTTCTCAGTGTTTAATTGATTTCCAGAAACTGTCTGCAAAATCATCTGTGACATTAGTCTAAAAGCAACAGCCATGGATGTTGAAGCCATGACAACTGAGGGAGCTTTTCCGGAGGTCGCTATGATAGCAGAAGGAGTTTCCCCAAAGGTTGTGCCTACAAAGATCCCAATTGAAGTACCAAAGTCTCCACGGTCGCCTAGAACAAGGCCTACCCTGACCAAGGAGGGTCCCAAGAATAAGAAGGGCAAGCAAGCTGTGACACCACAATCGGTGTGTACATCTCCCAGAGAACACCCACAGAAGGATAAGCACACTGCACAGGAAAATGGCAAGACGATTAACCTAGAGGAAAAATAAGATGAGATTGAGGATATCCCAATGGATGATGAGGATGTTGGGGTGGAAATGGAGGATTTTGAAATTGAGGGGTCTAACCCCATCACTAAGCTTCCTGAGTATGTTCCTCTACACAGGGGAAAGACCAAGGTGCCCAAAGACATTGATGAGAGTAAGGTCACCCTACACACACCCCTCTTACCGGACCAAATTGTGTTTGAAGGACCACGCTTGGGGTGTGTCCCCCTTATGAAATTAGAAGACTAGGATTTAGCAGACATAGAGTGGTTCCCTCATTTAGAAACGGACCAACTTATGCACCGGGTCCTCCACAAAAATACTGGAGTGACCGCATTGGAACCGCAAAAGTGGCTGAGAGGCGTGGATAAGGCAAGATTTCTCAACCTGCTATGGGTGCCACATTACAACTGTGCCCATCACAATGGTGGTAATTAAGCAGCGGTTGTGCTTGGTACACAATGGGTGTTTGTGGCTGGAGGATCCAATACTCATCACTGATATGCTAATCCATAGGATTGCATAGCTGCCATACACAGGGGAAAATTTGGCCATGGAATTTGGCAGAAAGGCTGGCGAGCATGTCCTCGCGGAGGCCATGAAGGAAAAGTTCAAGTTATTAAAGAAGTCGTGTGGATACACCATTTCGAGCATTTGTGACCCTACGGTTAAAGTGGCAACGCAACTTGGCAGGAAATGTCATGCGGAAGTGTCATACAGATGAAGTGCCAGCACCCATCATAGATTTGGTGGCCCAATGCACAGAGGGAGTTCAATTTAATTGGGTGTGCTACCTCTGTGGAGAGTTCCTCATGAACTATTGCGAGGCACGGGATCTCAGTAAGCAATTCCACTATGCATGGCTCTTGTTGTCCATAGTGTTGGTAGCATGGGAGCTACCCAAAGATAGTCAATTTCGTCCAGTCGTGTCGGACCTACCAGAGGGATCAAAGTACGCTTCACTGTGGGTGACTAAGGACCCTCAGAGGATAAAAGACAACAAGATCTTTTTGATCTTGATGGAGATGAACGTGCATATGGCCATCAACCACAAGTCGCGGTTGTCACCTACCAATTTTGACAGATTGTAGGAGTATGTGGAATTCAAGGTTGACTTCCACCACGCCTCAATATAGGCATGAAAGGACCTTGAGTAGAAGTGACATGACTTTCCCTATTTGGCAACAGATGATGCGATCGACGTAGTTCTTAATTATTGGCTGGCAGAGTGGCGCACTACCTCAGAATTGGCTATGGGATCAAGGAAGTCTGCCGCATAACACAAGAAGGAAGAGGACAAGTTGAAGCTGGAACAACTGGTTGTGAAAAGGAAAAAGGAGGTTGACGACAAGGGTAAGGAAGAGCGCGTTGCCGTGCAATAGTCAGGTGGGCAGGCAGGAGAAGAGGAGTGCGGCTCTAACGGAGGTTAGAAGTCACCTTCACTAGAGATAGAGGAAGAAGAGGATGAACAAAAAGAACAGGGAGGAGTGGACCCATAGACGACTCCGTTCTGTATCAAGTACACTAGAGGACTAAAAAAGGTAGGGCTGCAAATGAAGTCCAAGGCTAGCAAGATGTCTCTGGATCCAATCACCCTGACAGAGGGGGATTTGAATGATATAAGGGATGCAATGCGGGATGCCACCATGGAAATGTTGCAATAGTTCAAGCAGTAGCAACAATAGGTGTTGGGGGCTATTCAAACGGGTCTGCAGGAGCTGCAGATTCATGCATCATAGACTTAGACTAGTGTGGCATCCACCAGATTAGCCTTTGGAACCTCAGATGCTGTAGGGATGCTACGTGCAAGGGACCCCTGAGCCATAGTGCTACGACATGGAGCATTGATGATGGCGATAGAAGCTAACAGGCATGTTGTCAGCGCCCTCAAGGGAGTGGGACTTAACTTGGCCACGCTTCCTAGTGAAGCGATTCACATTCTGTAGGATGGTGTGATTGATGAAATTTGAGCCCGCAAACAACGTGCTTTACAGGTGATCAACGAGCAAAAGGTCAACAAAGATTAGTTGGTTGTGAAAAGAGACTCCACTATTCAGCTTGTGATAATCCTGCTAGATAAGAATCAGCGAATAATCAAGGTTGTGGATGAGGCATGCCAAATTGTCCCAGAGCTGGCCATTCCCAAGGCTAAGCCAGTAGATGTATGGGTTTGGAAACTCACTGCAGGAGTGCATGATGCACGCATAGAGTTAGAAAAGGTTCAGCTAGAGCTAAACCTAAAAATTGCAAAATTGCAGTTGAGGGCCTAGCCTTTGACTTCGTCGGAAGTCAGGGAGCAGTGTGTGACTGTTGTGATAGATGCAATTGTAGTAGTAGAGAGTACAGTGATAGACTTCACGACCCTTTTTGTGTAGTCGCTCGAGGTACTCACCAGCCTGCAAGAAGACCCCAATGTGTAGAGGCTGGAGATAGAAGCGCAGGAACTACAGTAGCGCTACAATGAGGTTAAAGTGACAGCGCACACTGTCGCCATCATGCAGAGACTAACGAAGCTAGAGGAGGCCAAGGCATTGAAAGAACAGGTAGACACAACTCATCACAAGGAAGTCATGTTGAAGGCTCACTTGAAGTGTTGGTTGGATGAGGCCTACATGATCATGACCACCATTGAAAGCAAGTTGGATAGTATACAAGAGACTCAACAGAAGCTATAGCCTGATAATGCAGGGCTAGTGACAGAGCAGTTGGTCGAAGAGATGAAGGAGGCAGCAACACAGTGCACTGCCGAAGTAGCAGTTGTCCAAGTCGAGTTGGGAGGTCTTCGTGACAATATCTCCATGCCAACTGAGTGACTCGAGGGTGAGTCAACATGTTTGTGTTGGGGGCTTGTTTGGAACAGGTCTCCTAGGGGTCAATTTTGGGGTTACAAACCCAAGTTTTGGGGCAGAAGGCCCGAATTTTGTATAAAGAATGTAAAGTCTTTACATTTTGTGGTCACGGAGCATGTAGATATCTAAAGTCAAAAACTGTTTTCCACCTTTATTCTAGATAGGTTGAGTCGGTTTTGCAGATCTGCCCTTGGTCCGCTGACCATGGAATTGTATAAAAAGGAGAGTCTTAAAGAGTCTAAGGCAGTTCAATAGTCATGAGTCATTGATGTAATAGGTTTGTGAGAGCTAAGAGCAAGAGTCTTAGCGGAGGAAGAGGATCTGCATCTAAGTGCATAGAGGCCTAGGGTAGAAGTCCGTAGCTGAGTGCACGGACCCCTGCAGCTGTGTGCGCAGGGAAGTTAGAGTCTGTAGTGAAAATATGAATCATCAAAAGAGACGTTGTCTGAAATTACTATGTACTTTCCATCTGTGTAAGCGTTATTTTACTACTGTTATAAATGTTGTGATTACGCTAAGTTTTAGATATAATGTTAATTTGATGCGCAAAAATATATGTTTCCACCTGTAACATGAACACAAGTAATAATATATGTTTACATGAGGATAATCTTAATTGTATGGTAAAATTGGCTAATGCCTAAGACAATTTGGGGAAAAAGTCAATAACCTAGTTACAGAGGCACATAAGTGCCTGAATCATCGTCTAGGGTTGCATGAAGGGCAATCGGATACCTTCGTGAAGGTTCTGAAAGATGGAAGAAGAAGTACATCGATAATCCCTAAAGGCTTATCGATCTATGTGAAGATAGGAGTGAGGGTATAAGATCGACATCACGACTATCTCAGGGTGCAGAAACTTGGTTCCTTCATCCCCCCATACTGCTTTGGGTGAGACTTCAGTCTACATTCCATGGATTGATGCTGAAAGGGCTAGTAGTATAGGGAATTGCTTGGATGCTTAATGCTGAACCTGGGTCAGGGCCCATCAAGCCAAAAATGCATGTGTCCAAACTTCAGGGCCCTCAACAAGCCCACTATCAAAGACAAATTCCTTATCCTAGTTGTTTATTATCTTCTTGATGAACTACATGGTGCTCAATTCTTTACTAAGCTAGATCTTTGCTCTGGCTACCACGAAATACGCATGAAAGAAGTAGACATTCCCAAGACTGTTTTCCGAACTCATGAAGGCCATTATGAGTTTTTGGTCATGCCAATTGGTCTTTGTAATTCCCCATCCACTTTTCAAATCCTTATGAATCACCTGCTCAAACCATATCTCCAAAAAATTGTCCTCGCTTTCTTTTATGACATTCTCATCTACAACCTAACCTGGGAAAAACATCTTCAGCATGTAGACCTATTCTTGCAGATGCTCCAGAATCACAAATTATTTGTAAAATTGTCCAAGTGCTCTTTTGGCATTGAAGAATTCGAGTATTTGGGCCACATTGTGGGTCATGAAGGTGTCTAGGTGGATCCCAAAAAGATACAGGCAATGCGAGATTGGCCCCAACCAAAAACCTTGAAGTTTTTGAGGGGATTCTTGGGTCTCACCGGTTACTATCGCAAATTTTTCTGCAATTATGGTCACATTGCTAGACCCCTCACTAACCTTCTTAAGAAAAATTCATTTCTTTGGACTGATGCAACACAACAGGTGTTTATGGCTCTCAAATAGGCCATGTGTTCCATTCCTGTATTGGCACTACCAAACTTCACCAAATCTTTTGTGATTGAATGTGATGCTTCTGGTACTGGTATTGGTGTTGTCTTAATGCAGGAAGGTCAATCCTTGGCTTTCACCAGTCCACAACTGAGTGGGTAACATGTGGTAGAATCTACCTATGAAAAGGAGATTGTTACACAAAAATATCGTCACCATGACTATTTGCAGTCAGTATGGGTCTATCATCACTTGTACTGTCCTCCTAAGCAAGTCTCAGACCTTAGCTCTTCAAGTCAAGCTTTGAAAAAGAGAGAAAGACATTGAAAATCAATAAAGCTCTGGTTCCCGCACTTTCTCTCACTGTTGCCTGTGGTCCCGCACCCCCTGTTCACAATACCTGCGGACCTGCCCGCTCTGTCCCTAAAGGAGTGGGTGTGGACCCCTATGAAAGTTAAAAAGGCGCAAGTTTATTCTAAAATACTCACTTTGGGTTAATTCTAGATGATTCTAGAAGGAATTTTGACGTGGATTGTTCACTCTTAGGTGGTTCATGCATCCCAAAAGAGAAGGAGCTAATCCCTTGATGAGAGGAGTTATCCATATGAAGGAGGGCTTTATCCCTTTGAAGGAGGACCTAGTAACTTCCCTCCATTGCACTATAAATTAAGGCATTGGGCTGGTTGCTAGGAGGTTGGAAGCTGAACATTTTTGAGGGTAAATGCTGGTGGAATTAAGACTTCCTAGTTAAGCTTGAGAGGAGAGATCACATACCTTTTTGGCTTCATTGGGAAGAGAGTGAAACTTGTCAAAGTAGAGGAGACTTCTTGTTGGACCTTGGGAGGAGCTTGTATAGCATCAAGGCACAGGTTGTAAAGTTCTTCTTTGATTTGAATTAATAAAATCAGATTCATTTTTCTCAACAGATTGTCTTATGTCATTTGTTTCATGAATTCCTTGATCATCATGATAAGTATGCTTTATGATTTTGGCTTTTCAAGTGCTATTTAATTTGTTTGCTTGTTTGTGTTTGCAGATTCACTACAAGGGAGCTCATTTGGATCAAAGGAGCGAGGCTTCCACAAACTTGCATTGGACCCAAGGTAGGCAAAACACTTGTTCGCCTTTGTTTATATATTTCATATTTAGAGAAAGATAGTTTTTGATTGGCTTGCTTGTCACTAGATATCGTTAGATTCTAGGAAGGTCAATCTTGTCCGCAAGATCGACTCATTCCGTGTGACAAAATGGCGACTCCACTGGGGACTTGATTTCTTTATTTGCTTTACTTTGACTTGAGAAACTGTGTTTTTCTTTCTGTTTTTGGCTTGTTGTGTGTAGAATTGGGTAGATTTAGTTGATCTATGATTATTTTTTGTTTTTCATAACTTTGGGAGAGGACCGCACCCTCGTCTTGGAACACAATGCGGACCTATCTGCACTTTTGCTTTTAGCATAGAGCAGTACCGCACCTGTGTGAACGGTGGGCCTACGGACCCTGCTAAAATTTCGAAAAATTTAAGATTTTCTCTTTTAGTCAGTTTAGTTTTTGTTTAGATGTTTTTATCCCCTGCCCAGACCTGCATATGACTTGTTAAGAACTTTTCTTAGGTTAATTCCATTAGTGTTAGGGTTTTAGGTGAAATTCCTAGAAGTTTTGGTTACCAGGCTTGGTTTTCATTTTGGTCTTGTAGTAGCTCAGAGCTTAGAAGCTGTAGAAGCCTCAAATCACCTTGGTTTTTACTGGCCTTCTTATGAGTCTGACCATTTGCAAAATAAACCTTTGTTGAGGAATCCACCTTGTGTTTTCTCTTTGCGAAACTTCGAAAAGACTTGTGTTAAAAGTTTGGATTTCGTTTTTAGAAAAGAAAACAAAAATGGGTTGTTTTTTGACTGATTTGTGATTCTGGACAAATTAGTCCTTAGTTTGCTTATAGCTAAGTAAAACATCCTTGAAAAAGACATCTTGTAAGCTTTGACTTCAAATAGTTTTTTATAGTTTATAGATCTCAAGATTAGTTATTTCCATAGTTTTGAGTGTTTTATAAAAAATAAAAAATCTCTTTTGGAAAAAGTTTGTTTTTGTAGTATTTGAGTGTTTGAAAGAAAAGGGAAATTTTTGTGAAAATAACTAGTTGTCTCGTTTTGAGTGCATTGGAAAAGACAAAAAGCTCTTCTTTTAATTTGTTGGTTAAGAAAGATTTGTGTTTACAAGTATTTGCATTCTCAAACACTTTCCTAGCTAGAAGTTCATTGAAGGGAAAAGATTGCTTAATCATCTTAAGTGCATTTTTTAGTGATTTCAAGAAGAGTCTTCACACCACAAGTTTCATCTCCGCACCTCTTGACTTAAACAAAAACCAATAAAAATAACGCTTAAAGTAAAATCTATCTAGTAATATTTTTATTTCTAGGGCTCTATTACACCAACATAGCTTAGGCTAGTGTCTTGGAGTAGGGAGTAATTAACTCTCCAAGACAGTAAAACAAACAAGTAGCTGTATCTTGCGGTAGGAGAAAATCCAACTGTTGCATCTATGCTCTAGGAAAGCTCCTCTTAAAGGAGAAGCACAAGATCGTGTCCGAACCAGTGTGGGAATCAATCCTTCCTCATTGGGAACGACGCCAGATATTCACGTATTAAAAATGGTAAACCTCGGATTAACCATTGTCGAGGAGCCTGGGGTCACTTATTGGTAAACCTTGGATTATGTCAAGGAGCCTTCAAGGGGATTGAGCTTGTTACTCTACCCTTGCATGCGTATCGGATCGTAGACTGTTCCCCCAGGTATATTTGTTTCCGTTGGTAACCACAGTGACCATATTCTATAGGATTCTTCCTAAGGTGACAGTGGTGGGAAGATCCCACTGTACCTGGAGCAGATGTCGGCTAGACTCACTTGGATTTTCTGGGGGGTTCTCTTCACTCGAGATGGTTTAGTGGAGGAACTTGTGCCAGTATATTCATTAAGTAGGTTGCTGGGGTAACTATTCCAACTGCCATTTCTGTATTGAACTCTGCGATGTTGGATTTCATCACCAACTAGTGTTTTCAGTATGGAAAGTTATTGTTTGTGTGTGGTTTGATCTCCTAGATTCTTTAGGCGTGTGATTCAAATTTGTTTGGTTTTTTAGAGCCTTTAGGTGGTTTTCATTGAGATTTTACTTTGTTTGCATGTGAAGTAGTTAAAATATTTAATCGTGGCTGAATTACTGAGGAAGTCCCATAGACTTCGGGGCCAACCTCCTGAGTTTTCACCGAGCCAGCCTGAAGGGTTGAGAGCCCTCGTAACTCCTAGAGACAGTAGAGTTGGGTCACCTGATGAAGGAGAGTCTTATTTGGTGGTACATCCTGATTTTCAAGCTTTAGTAGCAGATTATAATCCACAATCTGTGTCTGTTTCCAAAATTACTGGTAGCTTTTCGTCTACTAGCGATATAGGTGAGGAACCTGAAATATCTGAACCTGAAAGTGAATTTGCTGCTACTCCAACATCGGGGTTTACCTCTCCAACTTCTAGTGGTCTTGGTTCACCCAGGGTAGAAAGAATAATTACCCAAAATCTTCCTTCTGGACTTATAGCTATTGAAGAACTTGCTACTCCGGAAGAAGAAGTAGGCATCCCTATCCCTGAAAATCAACTTGTTATAGAACTTAGGGAGCGTGAATCAATCTTTTATAGTCCACCTAGGAGCAGTGCTTGGTATCTTTCATTGACTAACTTTTTGGAAAACCCGGGACTAATTTTTTCACCACCTCGTATTCCTTATCACCCAACACCTAGAGGTTACTATCCTCCGTTAAATATGTCAAGACAGTTGTCCATGTTTTCTCAATCTCCAGAATCCTTTTTGTACCGCGGTCCTTCTGTTCCCTCTGGGTATCAGTCACTTACTGGTACTTTTTCGGGAGCATCTCCTCAACCCATTGAACAAGGGTTATTAACTGGAAACAATGGTACTAAGCCGTTGAGTGTAGAAGATATTCTCATGATGTCAGGTACTATTCCTAATCCTCAACCTCAAGGTGGTCAGTTACCGCCTGGGGGGCAACCTCAAAATCCTCAATTATTGCCTGGGGGGCAACCTCAAGGTACCCAATTTGCACCTGGGGGTCAACCTCAAGGACAATACATACCTACGGGACAGTACATTCCTCAAGGTCAACCCCAGACTCAATATGTACCTCAAGGTCAACCCCAGTATCAATATGTACGTCAAGGTCAACCCCAGTATCAATACGTGCCTCAGGGTTATCAACCCCAAGGTCAGTACTCGAACCAAGGTTTCCAACCACCTTTTGGTCAATCATATGTTCAAGGAACTGGAAATGTACCTCTGAATTATCAACCCTACCCTCAACCTAGTTATGGTCCTCAATATTCTCAACCTATTATGGGTCCGTACCCCGAAATGAACTTAGTGTGGGATCCATTGCAAACTCAACAGGTCTTGCAACCAAATGTACAGTTGTCATCTCAAACTGGACAACCCTTAGTTTCTAGTTCACCCCAGAAACCTGTCCAATATACTATTCAAACTTCTGTACCTTTGGTAGTTTCTCAGCCTGGGCCTAGTACGCCTCATACTCCGCCTCAAATGGCTGCTGCAACTACTGCAACATCTGTTCAATATACCCCACCTACTTCTGGAGTATCGACAGCTCTGGTTTCTACTATTCCTGTATCAACTCCTCAGACATCTTTACCTCAGTCTGGATCCACAATTCAAACTTCGGTTCAGATGCCTGTAGGACAACCTGGTTCAAGTACGGTTGTCACAAGTGAACCTCAATTTACTTATCAACTGTACCAGGAACAGTACCAATTCGGTCCTGTTGTGCAACAGCCAGTCTATCAGTATCAACCGTACCCTAGGTATACATATCAACAACCTTAGCAACCCCAGTATGGTCTGGTTAATCCTGGTTTTCCAGGAGGATATAATATCCCAAATGCAATTCCAATTCCTAGTTATCTTGGATATCCTCCTCTTGGGGCTGGTCTCATGACCCAGAGTTTTAGGGACCCTAATCGTCAGTTACCGTTTATCGCAACTTTGGACTTGCCTGACTTATCGCGCCTAACAAACGATCCCATTAACTATCTTCCATTTTGGCTGCCAATGCCAAATAAGTTGCCTAGTGATATTCCTAAGTTTGAAGGAAAATCAGGAGAGGACCTGTCGAACCATGTGATGACTTATCACCTCTGGTGTGCATCTAACTCCATTTCAGATGATTCAATCCGTTTAAGGCTTTTCCAGCGCACTCTAATTGGTCTTGCGGCCAAGTGGTACATTGAGTTACCACGAGCCACTTTTTATAATTTTAGTCAGTTAGCTACTTCATTTTTAACTCATTTTCAGTTGCCAGTTAGATATGAAAATGGCACGGAATTACTAACTTCATTAAAGCAGTCAACGTCCACTTACATTTCAGATCACATTCATGAATGGAGATGTCGACGGCGTTTAGTGAAGGTTTTTATTCTGGATCAGATCTTAGCTGAATGGTTTATAAAATCTTTATTGCCAAAGATCACTAAGGATGTAGCTAAGGCCAGAGTCGTTACTGAGGAGCAAGTAATTTCTCAAGCACAGTACCTTGACTTAGTTTATACTCAGTCAGGTATGTTACATGAGAAAATCCCCGATCTTCCTAAGCAAAATCAAATCGTTGCAGCTCCTTCAGGGTCTCATGCCGCTAATGGTATGATTGGTACGGTTAATACCAAAAGTAAGAAGAAGTCTTCCAAGAATTCTTCTCCTATCATAACCTTGCCAAATTCCCCGACAAGAGATTCTTCCGCGGAAATTTCCGCCGATATTCATGTTGTAGAGTCATCTACAACCAAATCAAAATCCGATGGTAAGAAGAAAGGGAAGAAGAAAAATAAAATGGATAAAAATTCGAAAGAGAAACCAGAAAAAGTGGAATCAAATGATGAGAAACGCAAACCTCGTTATCCTTGTCTCATTTGTGACGAAGAGCATTTTACAAGAGACTGCCCTCATCGTGCAGAGGTTGCGAAAATTATCAAAGGTTCCTAAACGCCTGCTGTTTTGAAGGATCCTTTTCCAAGTCAAGACAGTAAGATGATAGGTTCTTCCTCAAATGCCAATGAAGAACCCATACTGATGATGTCCCATGTTAGGATTGCGACTCGATCGCATGATTATGGTAGTAAAAGTCCCGTTGATGGTAAAGAAGCAGAATCTTCTCATTCTAACCCATCAACCTCAGCTCCCGGTTCCGATCCACTACAGATCGAGAAACCTAACCCAGACTTAGTAATCAAACCGCCTGCCAAGGGTATACTTCGAAAGTCAGCTTTCAATCCACATGCGAGAGCGGCTCAGAACTATAACATTGTTGAAGATTTAGCTGTTTCACCTTCAGTAATGTCGGATTTGGAAGTGCTGCAATCATGTCCAACACAACGTAAATTACTATTGTCGGCTATAGGAGCTGTTGACGTTCAGGACTCGAACCTTATAATTGTCGATCTAGAAAATAGTACACCACGCTTACCTCATCAAATGGCTTTCCAGATCCCAGTGTTAGTAAAAAATAGGTCTATTTACAGGACTGTGATTGGTGAGGGAGCCTTAACGTGTATTATGTCGATACAGTGTTGGAGATTGCTTGGTTCTCCTTCGCTAAATCAATCCTCGACGATTCTAAAGGCCTTTGATGGCCGTGGGTGTTTGGTGTTGCCTCATAATGGAAATATCGTAACTATAGACCCGCTGACTTACTTTTCATCTGACCCAGCCTCTTTTGAAGGTATTCAGCATGTCGGTAAAATGACTATCCTGTATAAGGATGTTGGAGTAGGACTAGTTAAAGATGTCTGGTTACTAGGAACTTTTCCTTTTCCTCCTATCAACGCATCGTCTTCTACTACAGCCATTCATATGATTTCGTCAGACACCATTGTTTATGATGATCCTTGGTGTTGAGTCTTGAAAATGTCATTCATTTCCATTACACTTTCACTATTATGTCCATTATATCACCTCCATTTCACCTCCATTTCACTACTATGTCACCACATTTATCCCACTTTCATTATCATTGGGCCACCTTTATGTTTTTCCAATCTTTATTATTTTTAAGCCTTTTAAGTGAATTTGTGGTTAAACATTAGAAAATAATGTGCATATGCTTATACCTAACAAATGGGTTGAGATTGTTGACATGTGTAGGTTGAAAGGAGGCTTCTAGAAGACCCTTATGTGGCACTCTAAGGCCAAATTCGAATTTGGTTGGAAAGAATCATGGGATCATGAGGATATGTGTCACATCTCCTAATTGTATTGTAACTCTAAAAAGACATGTGTCTTATCAGTTCCTATTTTGATTAGGACTCTAGAGGTAGAGGGAGAGATTCATGGACTATCATTAATGAGATGGCTCTCATCTTTTTGTATAAATAGGAGATCTCTCTCCTTCATTTGTTAGTCTTTTTTAGTCCCTAGTTCTTAAGTTGTAGTTCTTCCTTGATGGCTTTTGAAAGCTTTGGAGAACTTTGTTGTACTTTGTACTTTTGAAGAAATTGAATAAAGCTTTGATGTTCTCAACATGGAAGGAGATGTGAAGTAGATGTCATGGAGCATATTAGGATGTAAGGTAGAGTAGATTTCATTTTGTAAATATTGCTTTGTAGAATGTAAGGTAGATTAGATTTTTCATTCATGCAATTTTAATTCATGCAAGTGTGTTTAATTTTGCTTTGATTTCATAGGTGGTAGAGGGCCCCTGCCTTGTATAGTTGTCACTTTAATTTCTTGCATTTCTTTTTCTTATTTCATGTATATTAATGTACAGATGTCTTTTTAAATTGCTGCATTTTATTTTTTTTTTTTTTTTTTTAAAACATGTATATTAGTGTACATAAATTGCTTTCAAGTTGATTGTAGATTAGTGATGCACATAGCCTTTTAATGAACTAATGACGTGATAGAATCGTCTTGTCCTTTTGCTGAAGCAGCAAGGATACTGGGTCACATAGTCATTCTCTCATTATTTGATTATTGCATTTTATTTCGATTGAACTAGTTGTATATTTACACTTTTGTTTAAATACTAACTCCATCAATAACATGTTTTAAGTTCTTTTGAAGTGCTAAGTTTTGGAAATTACCATTAGGGACAAAGGCCTTGTCTTGAAATCTTTATCCATACTTGTCCTTTAAAAGTATTCTTAAGACCTTAGAATAGGACTTCCATTTGCATTAAACACTTTAGAAAACCAACAAGAACAAAACCCCAAAAACAACATAAACTATAAAACAACGAAGTAAGAGAAAGGTTAACTAAGCACATATAGTGCACCACACTTCACCAGTTTACGATACCCGGATTGATAATTTATGTAGAGCAATTTAAGACATTAAATTGACTAGACATTTTGGTGCTGTTGCCGGGGAAGTGTAATTAGGAGACCTTATTTCTTACATCTGAAAAAAAAGTTAATAATTCTTGAGTATGCTCTCCTCTTGCACTTTGTGTGATCTAGAGGATCAGAAAAAGGATTGTTAAGTAAAAAAAAAAAAGAAAAATAATAATTCTTGAGTATGCTCTCCTCCTGCACTTTGTGTGATCTGGAGGATCAGAAAAAGAATTGTTAAAAAAAAAATAGGAGACAAAATAAACTTCATCACTTCAATTGATTCAAAAAAAAAAAGAAAAAAAAAAGGAGACAAAATAAACTTCATTTCATTTCCATTTTCACTCCATGCCATCCATTTCATCAATAAAAGTTATTTCCCCATGATCATTTCCATTAAGATTGCCTAACTATCTCTATTTAGCTAAGTGGTTGTTGTGCCAAGTTTCCGCAGCTGACCCTGGTTTTCGTAGCTGTCACTCAGTTTCCGCAGCCACCACTCTGTTTTTCAAATTTACAGTCAAGATGTTAGTGCAATAAAATGAAAATGCAGGGATGACTAAGCAATATAAAAATTCAAAAAAAAAAAAAAAATGATATCATTGCCCCAGTGCTTCATCCCTGTTATCGTATCTGTGTCATACACTTGACAATAAAAGAAATGGCAGGCAAAAGTTTTTTTTTTTTTTTTCTCTCTTGTAATTTCCATGTAACCTGTAGCCTTTTCAGGCCAAGAGCGTTTAACTTCATCCAAAGGACCACATGCGTGCATTAGATAATCTCTCCAATATTGAAGCTTGGTGAAAGCCAAACTCGCTGATTTGTGACCTCAGAATAGTTGCATGCTGGTTTTTCCAGAAGATTCTCATAATTTTCATAAACTTCTTATTGCACGTAATGGTCCATTATTTGGAAAAGGCTGTCTTCCTTACAGAAACGTTAGATTTCTTCGAATACCCTTCTTCTTTTTGGACCATCTCGGTTTTGAAAGCCACCATCGGAATATTTTTAGAGAAACAAGAGACCATATGATCCAGGTGGATATTGGTGGCCACCTGCCAAGTCCACCTGGACCATTGTCTTTCTCAGCATTTTCAGTTTCCTTAATTGTAGCACAACTTACTATTTTTAGCAGTTTTTCGGGTCCTGAACTTCCGGAGCCGTTTTGAGGCCCTAAACGACGTTTTTTGGGGAATCCGGGGGCAACACGAGTCCATGGAATGGACTGGTGTTGCCCGTTCCAACAATGATAGTGCTCGGATAGATCTTTCTAATGAGCTATTGTACGCGTCAAACGGAGATCATATGCCAAAGTTATGACCCCGGGAAGTTGATGTACCAACTTACCCCCAAACGGGGCTCACAGTTTGGCGTTTCATCTCCTAGGGTTAGGTTTTGGAATGTTAAGGGTTTTTCCATTGTTTCTCAACAATAAATAGGCCTTCGAGCCTCATTGTAACATAGTTCAGAGGCATGTAGCCATCACATCTCTTCTCAGAGATAAGCTACCATCGCCCTAGCTAGTTTATTTCCATTTCTGTTTGTAAGCATATTTCAGTATTTTCCATTAATGAAATGAAGTATTATTTCCGCTGCATCTTTGTGTATATGGTTATCTCTGTAATTTGTTGCGTTCCTGTTTAAATCCGGATCAGTGGTATCAGAGCGGTCTGCTTTTTCTCTGTTTTTCTTTGCATGTCCCCAACAAGGTCGGGATATAAGGAGTTAGGGCTTGAACTGGTTGAACCTTTGCAAGACCAACCTCGCAAATCCCGACGGCCTCCCATGGCGGACGAGAAGAAAGATGAGGGGGCAGGAGATCCCATCAAAATCTTGCTCGAAGAAGCGCTCGAGCGACAACGGAACGCGATGATGGACAGCTTTGCGCAGATCCTTCAGCGGCTACCCAGAAGTGGCGCAACGGCTTCCAGCAGCTCCTCTGGAAACGCCACACCCTTTAAGGTACAAGTTAATTTTGAAATCCCCATATTCGAGGGTGAGATGGACGCCGATGCCGTAGATAAATGGTTAAATCTGCTAGAGGGTTATTTTTCTGTTCATGAATTTTCGAGTCGGGAAAAGATTGTTTTTGCTCTTCTCAAAGCAGCCCCCCACGTCAAGGACTGGTGGGAAACCTACTGCGAGCAGAAGGATGAAAGTACTGGCTCACTATTTTCAGCCGCACCCACCTGGGATTCGTTCCGGGATGTCATCAAGGAGCAGTACTACCCTGTTGGAAGCTATGAGGATGAATACATAAAGTGGACCACGCTGCGGCAGGGAAGGGACCAAGATGTGCCGGAGTTCACCAATCTTTTCCATACCCTTCGCACAAAGTTGGGTATCAAGGATTCAGAGCAACATTTGATACTCAAATATCGTGGCTGCCTGCACAAGTACATCCAGGAAGAAATACAGTTCCTAAACATCCCCTCGCTCGGCGCAGCATACCGGTATGCCGTCAAGGTCGAGCAGAAGTTTAAACAAAAGAAGCGAGACTTTGGATCTGCGAATCCAAAGCAGGGGAAAGGTGCCCCTAAACCACAGAACAAAGGACAAAGCCAAGGCGGGACAGCCCAAGACAACCAGCCGAAGCTATAAGCAAAGAGCAACGTCGCGAAGCCGAGAAAGGACACTGGAAAATGGTGCGAGTTCCATAAGAGCTCCACTCACAACACAAGTGAGTGTCGGGCCAAGCAGTCACTGGTGGCTGAGCTAAAGGTTTCAGAATCAGATGCATGTTCCGACTCTGAGTCAGAACCCGATAAGGGGTATGAAAAAGGGAAGCAGATCATTGATGCGGATCCCAGCGCCACTGTTGCTACCGCAAAGATCCAGAAAAATGAACCCGAAGATCCAGAGGAGGAGGAGCGTCTCTTCCACTCCCAGATGTGGGTAAAGGGCTCCCCGATACAGTTCATTGTTGATAGCGGGAGTCAAAAGAACCTCATTTCGGCAGAGGTCGTGAAGCGGTTGGGCTTACCGACCACAGCACATACACAACCATACACCATTGAGTCAAGTCACCAAGGGCGGGGCGAAAGCAAAATTCTTTTGGTCTGAATCTCAACAGAAGGCATTCAGGGAGTTGAAGGATCGCCTCTGCACGGCACCAGTGCTCGCGTTACCAGATTTACAACAACTATTTGAGGTCGAGACAGATGCCTCTGACTATGCTATTGGGGCAGTCCTTACTCAACATGGACATCCAGTGGCATATCACAGTGAAACACTTTCAGACACAGTCCGGAAGTACCCCACTTATGATAAAGAGATGTATTCCATTGTACAGGCCTGCCGACAATGGAAGCATTACATTTTGGGGAAGGAAACGGTCATCCACACAGACCACCGACCTCTGCAGTTCATACAGACCCAAGGGAAATTGTAGAATGATCGCCATCAGAAGTGGTCTACATACCTGCAACAGTTTCACTTGAATATCAAGTATAAAAAGGGCAGCACCAATAATGTTGCAGATTGCCTCAGTCGACCACCGATCATGGTGCTAACCACCGTGCTCAACTCTTGCGGGCATGAGACTTCTGATTGGCCACTTCTCTACAAAAGCGACCCAGAATTCGGCCACACATACCAGACACTCTTGGAGGGTCGGCAGGTTGCAGATTTTCACCTCCAAGATGCCCTATTATGCCACCTCGGTCACCTTTGTGTTCCTTCAAGCGAGCGTGCCAAGATGATTTGGGAAGCACACTACAGTCGGGCTGCTGGGCATTTCGGGGTCGAGAAAACAGTGGCAGTACTGCAAAACTATTTCTATTGGCCGAATCTTCGACAGGATGTTGGGAAGTACATCCGATCATGTACTGCCTGTGCCATTGCCAAACCGACCATTAAGAAGCAAGGCCTCTATACCCCGTTGCCTACCCCTAGTCGACCTTGGGAATCCATCTCCATGGATTACATGTCAGGCCTTCCTTCCACTAAGCATGGAAATGACTGTGTTTTTGTGGTCGTCGACAGGTTCTCAAAGATGGCCATTATCATGGCCTGCAAGAAGAATATCACAGCAGAAGCCACTGCTAAACTCTTCTTTGAACGAGTGTGGGTGCACTTTGGGATCCCACAGTCTATCATCTCAGATCGGGACAGTCGGTTTCTCAGCACCTTTTGGTCTAGTCTCTGGTCAATGCTGGACACCAAACTCACGAAGTCCACAGCCTTCCATCCTCAAACTGATGGCCAGACAGAGGTTGTCAATAGGATGATTGTGCACATTCTGCGCATGTATAACTCAAAGCATCCACGCACATGGGACGAGAGCCTCCCCTACGTTCAGCACAGCTACAACCGAGCTCTTCACAGCTCCACTGGCCATAGCCCTTTTCAGGTGGGTTTGGGATTCCAGCCACTATGCCCCATTGATGTGGCCATGCCACTTGCAGCTACTCACATGAATTCAGCTCATGTCCAGTCCGAAACAGATAAGGCCACCAGCTTCATTGAGCGCATCCAACATATTCGCCAGCAGGTCCATGACATTCTTGAGAAATCAAATGCCAAGTACAAGCAGCGACATGATCAACATCGGGTGCCACACAAGTTTCAGGTGGGCGACAAAGTCTGGTTGCATTTGCAAAAGGAACGCCTTACTGGAGCCTATCGGAAATTGAGACCACTCCGATATGGTCCTTACACCATTACTAAGGCTATGGGAGACAATGCATTTGAGCTCAGCATTCCCCCATTCCTTGGCCTGCACCCAATATTCAATGTGGACCGCCTTCGGCCATACTTTCCACCATTGCTAGACACATCCGACATTGCAGAACAGCTCAAACCCACAGAATTAAATCCAGATTGCATGGAACAAGCTGCAACTGATCGGATCATGGACACACAGATCAAGAACATTCTCCAACAGAATATCCAACTGTATCGAGTTGTCAAAGCGGGCCAACTCCTTCAGCAGGGCAAGTGGCTCACCAGGGAACAAGTTCAGCAGAAGTTTCCTCATCTCATGGAGGAGCTCAACGCAATGGGGACCATTGCTTCCTAAGGGGGGAGGAATGATCCAGGTGGATATTGGTGGCCACCTGCCAAGTCCACCTGGACCATTGTCTTTCTCAGCATTTTCAGTTTCCTTAATTGTAGCACAACTTACTATTTTTAGCAGTTTTTCGGGTCCTGAACTTCCGGAGCCGTTTTGAGGCCCTAAACGACGTTTTTTGGGGAATCCGGAGGCAACACGAGTCCATGGAATGGACTGGTGTTGCTTGTTCCAACAATGATAGTGCTCGGATAGATCTTTCTAATGAGCTATTGTACGCGTCAAACGGAGATCATATGCCAAAGTTACGACCCCGGGAAGTTGATGTACCAACTTACCCCCAAACGGGGCCCACAGTTTGGCGTTTCATCTCCTAGGGTTAGGTTTTGGAATGTTAAGGGTTTTTCCATTGTTTCTCAACAATAAATAGGCCTTCGAGCCTCATTGTAACACAGTTCAGAGGCATGTAGCCATCACATCTCTTCTCAGAGATAAGCTACCATCGCCCTAGCTAGTTTATTTCCATTTCTGTTTGTAAGCATATTTCAGTATTTTCCATTAATGAAATGAAGTATTATTTCCGCTGCATCTTTGTGTATATGGTTATCTCTGTAATTTGTTGCATTCCTGTTTAAATCCGGATCACCATAGACGTCTGTGGGCTTTCTCTGGGAAGCAAGCCAACTCTGCCCACCCAATTTGATCTATCTTTCTCTCCTGTTACTAGTTAGATTGGAGCCGACACAAGGAATTGGTTGATGCAGCCAGATTGAGATGTCGATAATGCTGCATGGCGTGAGGTTTAGCAAATAAAACCACCATTTCAAAGGCCGAATGCAACAATTCAAAACAGTAAAAAAATGATAACTCAGAAAAACGTAAACACAGAAAAACGTCATATTTTAAATGTTCGATTTGACCAAACAGAGATGAATTTAGAAAAACTAAAACATGGGTTTTTTTTCCAGGTGGGTTAATTAGATAACCCAGAAACCGTTTGAAGAAATTTGTGGCGGTCTGGGAGAAATATTCGGTTCTTTGGAGCCTCTTTTTTGCCGCCGCGTGAAGAAATTGAGTTATTAACTGACAGTTTGATGTATTCCGCGTGCCTGAAGAAGGAGAATTCCAATTTGATTATGTGCTGGACTCTTTGCCACCACGTCCTCTGCCCATATGCCACCCGTTGCAATTCATTAAAACCAGCAGTTTCAATCCCAGACGGCGCTCCATTACATGAACTGGTTGGATACGGCTCTTCACAGCCGATTGATAGACGTGGCGTGAACCAAGTGACCAGTTTCATTACGGCTCTTCTCCACCGCATAACTCCCGCTACCTATTATAGACTGTGGTTTGACCATTGCAGGATTTTACTATGTGTGTTTTTCTCGTAGTGATAGTTCAGTAAATGTTTTTTTACTACGATCCAAACAGCAGTCCATTTCAAAAGTTGGAGCTGAAGGCAACAAATGAAGGCCGTGCTGGTTACAGTTTTGCTTCATATGAGTTTCAGTGAAAAGATGTCTAATAGAAAACATGGCTGTCAATTATATTTGGTTAATTAATCCAGTACATTTTCAGCCACTGTTCTTCCATAAACCTTACAACATAACCCAGCTGTCTTACCTCTGTTAAATCCTCACAGGCAGACAAATTTTAAATAGAGTAAAGATGGGTCGATTACTAAAGGTAGAACCAGAAGGGCCAAATGGTTATAGACTGTTTTTTCATCAATAAAACTATTTTGCTCTGCAGACAATAAAAAAAAAATTCAAAATTGATGATCAAACTGTTTTAGCCACTTTCCGCAGCCAGCCCAAACTTTCCGCAGCTGTTTTGTTAAACTCTAGGTTGCAGGTGTCATCAAGCAAAACAAGTCACATGGGTAGCTGGGGGAATGTTAGTACATGGATGGTGTCCTATTCATTTAGTCAAAATTGATGAAAAAGACCCCGGTCAAAAGGAAGTCAAATTGTGTGTTATCACAAAGTCGCCACACTGAGTCGCCACACTGAGTCACTGCATGTCAAGAAAAAATAATAATTTTGAATCAATGAAATGAATAAGTTATTTGCTCACTTTTCTGAAGGTATTGATTAATTTTGGACTGATGATGAAAGATAAATGGCTAACTTTGTATTCAAGATTTTTAGCTACAGAACCGTGCACATTCCGCAGCTAAAGTCCAATTCCGCAGCCAGAAAAAAACCTCATTGTTCAAATCAGCCTAACTTTTTCATACAAAATCAGATTTTGATGATTTAAGTACCATTGGAAAGATCTCAACAAGATCTACACAATGAGAAATCCATCATTTGAGTTTGAAATGGCAAATAATGAAATAAATTGCTGAAAAGAAGCAACATCAACTTGAGGCACTAATTCCAAAGCAGGTATAAATTCTTTTGATTTTTCCTTTGAGAACTTGTTTCATTAATACAAATTCTTAGTTTTGTGTGTAAATATCATAACTAGAGAGATTGATCACCTCTCTCCTTTGATAATCTTACATTCCATTGCAGAAGAAGTATTAGTTTTTTTGCAGGTTCCAGGAGGAAGGACAAATGACTACAAGAGAATGGTGTCTCTCTAAGAGACCAATTTGTTTCATAAGAGGATGATCAGCAACAAAGAGGAAATATGCTGATGCAAATTCAGATCCAAACACTTGAAAAACTTTCAGATACTATTGTCTCCATCACATCCATCCATCACATCCATACTTCATAATAAACCATTCACCTTATTCCACTCCATACTTTCCACTTACATTCACATACACTTTCCATCTCTTTTTGTCCATTCATAACCCACAAATAAAAGCAAGAGGCTCATTCATATGCTTATTGCCCATTACCATTTCTACTCTCCATTGCCATCTTCCATTTTCATCTTCCATTTCTTGTCATTTTCATTCCGCAAATAAGCCCTGCTTCAATGCAAATTATTGAGTCCATAGTCCTTTGAGTCTAAGTTCTTTGTAAAAACACCTTGAGGCTTGCATGCCTTAATGGCAAGTCCTCATGCTGACAAACAATGGGAATACATTAATGTCTCTTGTTCGTTAGATCTTCTAGGTGACTCGACATCAGCAAATTCATTCGTACCTAGCAAGATGTGTTTGGGCATCTTGACTCTCATTGTCATCAACGGTGAGAGTCCTCGTGTTGACTAGTGGCATCCATTAATGGCCACTAAGCCAATAATTTCCTACTATGTTCGACATCAGAACATATTTTCACATAGTAGGAATTGTGCCAATGAGTTTTGAAGACATGAAGACTATTATTTTCAGCATTTTGGAGCAGATTCAACAAGTTTTAGTAGAAGCAATAAAAAGTCATCTTATCTCTCTATCCATGACTCCTCTTGTTCAGCCACTTGAAGAAGAATATGATCAGAAATTTTCAGCCACTACACATACAATTCATCCATTCCAAAGGGTAAGTGAAGGTACGGCATTTTCTAACTTTTGACCATAGAATTCCATAAAAAGCTAGAATGATAATTGTTGGAAAAACATTTCTCTTCCTCATTTCATAAAATTGCCAATACCAGTTGGGGGGGGGAATACATTCATATTCATATCTTGCCATGTCCATATCATATTCAGGAGCTCACATACTTCCAACATATATTAATTATTACATTGCTACTATGAGCATACAATGGCTTTTGAAAAAGTTCTTAAAGGATAAATTGGATACAAACAAAATCATGGTTGTCACACAAGAACCAACCATCATGCAATCCAATAAAGATATACTTTGCAACAATAATCAAAATATCATTATGCAAAGTTCAAAGATCAAAATAGAAGGCAACAAAAAAAAAAAAAAAAAAATGGTTGTAACACAAGAACCAACCATGTTGCAATTCAAGTGAAACACTTTGCAGAAACATGAAGTTATCAAATGATATCATGCAAAGTTAAGCCAAAGCTCAAGGATCAAAAGAGTTAATGTAATATATATTGCATGAGGACATGCAATAGCTTCAGTTGGGGGGTATGTTGAGTCTTGAAAATGTCATTCATTTCCATTACACTTTCACTATTATGTCCATTATATCACCTCCATTTGACCTCCATTTCACTACTATGTCACCACATTTATCCCACTTTCATTATCATTGGGCCACCTTTATGTTTTTCCAATCTTTATTATTTCTAAGCCTTTTAAGTGAATTTGTGGTTAAACATTAGAAATAAATGTGCATATGCTTATACCTAACAAATGGGTTGAGATTGTTGACATGTGTAGGTTGAAAGGAGGCTTCTAGAAGACCCTTATGTGGCACTCTAAGGCCAAATTCGAATTTGGTTGGAAAGAATCATGGGATCATGAGGATATGTGTCACATCTCCTAATTGTATTGTAACTCTAAAAAGACATGTGTCTTATCAGTTCCTATTTTGATTAGGACTCTAGAGGTAGAGGGAGAGATTCATGGACTATCATTAATGAGATGGCTCTCATCTTTTTGTATAAATAGGAGATCTCTCTCTTTCATTTGTTAGTCCTTTTTAGTCCCTAGTTCTTAAGTTGTAGTTCTTCCTTGATGGCTTTTGAAAGCTTTGGAGAACTTTGTTGTACTTTGTACTTTTGAAGAAATTGAATAAAGCTTTGATGTTCTCAACATGGAAGGAGATGTGAAGTAGATGTCATGGAGCATATTAGGATGTAAGGTAGAGTAGATTTCATTTTGTAAATATTGCTTTGTAGAATGTAAGGTAGATTAGATTTTTCATTCATGCAATTTTAATTCATGCAAGTGTGTTTAATTTTTCTTTGATTTCATAGGTGGTAGAGGGCCCCTGCCTTGTATAGTTGTCACTTTAATTTCTTGCATTTCTTTTTCTTATTTCATGTATATTAATGTACATATGTATTTTTAAATTGCTACATTTTATTTTTTTTTATTTTTTTTTAAAAACATGTATATTAGTGTACATAAATTGCTTTCAAGTTGATTGTAGATTAGTGATGCACATAGCCTTTTAATGAACTAATGACGTGATAGAATCGTCTTGTCATTTTGCTGAAGCAGCAAGGATACTGGGTCACATAGTCATTCTCTCATTATTTGATTATTGCATTTTATTTCGATTGAACTAGTTGTATATTTACACTTTTGTTTAAATACTAACTCCATCAATAACATGTTTTAAGTTCTTTTGAAGTGCTAAGTTTTGGAAATTACCATTAGGGACAAAGGCCTTGTCTTGAAATCTTTATCCATACTTGTCCTTTAAAAGTATTCTTAAGACCTTAGAATAGGACTTCCATTTGCATTAAACACTTTAGAAAACCAACAAGAATAAAACCCC
This sequence comes from Pinus tabuliformis, assembly GCA_031772625.1. Classification (NCBI taxonomy): domain Eukaryota; kingdom Viridiplantae; phylum Streptophyta; class Pinopsida; order Pinales; family Pinaceae; genus Pinus; species Pinus tabuliformis. Next base: position 367,309,507 of record CM062816.1, read on the forward strand.
AAAAACAACATAAACTATAAAACAACGAAGTAAGAGAAAGGTTAACTAAGCACATATAGTGCACCACACTTCACCAGTTTACGATACCCGGATTGATAATTTATGTAAAGCAATTTAAGACATTAAATTGACTAGACACTTGGATCGTACCCTCTGAATCTGAGATAGTCTCATTTGGTGATGTTATGTCTTTGAGTCCATATGAAATTGCGTGTCAAGCCGTGCAGTGATTTTTCGACCCATCTTCAACCAAAATTGACTTAATGAATGTGGTCCATGAGGAATCACTTTTCACATCAAACTCGGATTCAACAACGTTTTTCGAACTTGTTCACACTGATGAGCAAATTCGTGAAATCCTATGTGTCGATGATTTACCATGGGAAGATCTTCATCATAGATCTTCATTTTTACCCGAGAATGATCGTTTTGAAAATGATTTTTCATCAATTTTTACGACTAAATATGTCAAGGAACCTCAGAATCCAATGAAAAATCTTGATTCAGAGTTAAATTTGGGAAACATTTCTCGAACTATTCCTATTGATATTTCGGTTAAGCCTAGAATTGTTGAAAACATTCATATAGGTGCCTCGTGTACGGAAGACGAAATTCAAATATATAAGGCCCTATTTCAAGAATTCCGCGATGTGTTTGCCTGGTCATATGAGGAAATGCCAGGAATTGACCCCGCAATTGTTGTTCATGAAATCAAAACTTACCCGGACGCTAAACCCGTCCGGTAACGTTTGCGTCAGATTCACCCAAGAAAAGTTGCTGCTATTAAAGCAAAAGTTGAACAATTACTCAAAGCAGGTTTCATTTATCCAATTCCGTTAATGGATTGGGTATCGAATATTGTTCCGGTTAACAAAAAGCAAGGAAAAATAAGAATATGTATTGATTATAGGGACATTAATCGAGCCTGTCCAAAGGACAATTACCCAACTCCCTATATCGATCAAATCATTGATGATTGTGCCGGTAGTGAAATATTCTCCTTCATGGATCATTTTTCCGGATATAATCAAATCAATATTCTACCTGTCGATCAACCAAAAACAACTTTCATTTGTCCATGGGGGACATTTTCTTATTGCAAATTACCTTTTGGGCTCAAGAATGCCAGTGCAACTTTTCAAAGGGCCATGTCTTATGCGTTTCACGACATCAAGCACATTATGCAACCCTATCTCGATGATTTGCCTGCTCATTCATTACATCGAGCTGATCATCTCATCCATTTACGAGAAATATTTATGAGGTGTAGGCATTATCGGATTAGGTTGAATCCACACAAGTGTGTTTTCTGTATAGAAACGGGTCGGTTACTGGGGTTTATTGTTTCGAAAGCTGGCATTCACGTCGATCCCTCGAAGGTTGAAGCTATTGTCAATTTCCTCCTCCTTCGAGGCTTCGCCAACTCCAAAGTTTGCAGGGGAAAGCAAACTTTTTACGACGATTCATTCCTAACTACGCCGAGACTACAAAGGGTTTTACTCGGTTGTTGAAGCAGAATACTCCATTCTATTGGGATGAGATAGCTCAAAAATCTTTTGATGCACTAAAACACATGTTGACCCATGCACCGTTATTGCATCCTCCCAACTACAACCAGGACTACTTCTTGTATCTCGCCACCTCCCATTCCACCATCGGAATGGTGTTAGTTCAGGAAGATGAAATCGGTACTGAACATGTGATATATTACCTTAGTCGAACTTTAAATCCAACTGAGCTAAAATACTCACATGTAGAGAAATTGGCATTGGCGGCTGTTCAAGCTGTCCAACGTTTTCGTCATTACATTTTACTACGTAAAACTACAGTAATTTCTTATTGCAACCCTATGATCTATATTTTGACCAAGCAATTACTAGGGGGAAAGTACTCCAAATGGATTGTCATCCTACAGGAGTTTGACTTGGAATTTGAAAAGTCTAAGTCGAAGAAATATTTAGTTTTTGCGGAGTTAATGTGTGACTTCCCGCGTGCTGACACGGAAACTATGGCGGAGGAGCCCATTGCGGATGAATCCTTGTTTCTAATCAGTACTTTAGATCCATGGTATGGGGATATCATCGTTTATCTCCAGACCCAATCCTTTCGGCTAGAAATATCAAGGTCAGAACGTCGCAAAATACGATTCCAATCCCAACAATTCAGAATTATTGGAGATACTCTTTATCGTCGTGGGGCGGACTCTGTTTTTTGACGTTGTTTAACTCACGAGGAAGCTGAAAGGGTTCTAAATGACTGTCACTCTGGAGCGTGTGGCAGTCATATGTCTGGGTATGCCACAGCCCAAAAGATATTGCGCGCTGGCTACTTCTGGCCGTCTTTGTTTAAAGATTGTATTAACGCGGTCTGAAAATACCACAACTACCAAATTTTTGATCGAAAGATGCGCGCTCCACCTGCTCCTCTCCACCCTATAATTGTTGTCTGTCTGTTTGCAAAATGGGGTATCGATTTTATTACATGTAACCCTCACTCGGTCGGGGGGCATGCGTATATCATCCTTGCGGTAGATTATTTTACCAAGTGGGCCGAAGCGATGCCTACATTTGAGGCAGATGGCAAAACAGATGTGATTTTCATGTTCAATCATATAATTGCTAGGTTTGGTGTTCCACAAGCGATTATCACTGATCATGGGTGTCATTTTCGAAACGTTATGATGACTGAACTTACAGGCCAGCTTGGCTTGCGTCACGATAGTTCAACTCCTTATTATCCACAAGCTAATGGTCTGGTTGAAGCCATCAACAAAGTTCTAGTCATCATGATCTGACGAATCATTGGGATTCACAGGTCAAATTGGCATAACATGCTATTTTCAGCGCTTTGGGCGTATCGAACCTCAGTAAAAATGTCAACAGGGTTCACTCCTTTCCAACTAGTTTATGGTCTGGAAGTTGTGTTACCCATTGAATGCGAAATCCCATCATTGCAAATGGCCATCGAGTTACTTCCAACCACTTACGAAGAGGAAAAACGTTTTTTATACTTGGCTCAGCTAGATGAGAATCGACGTGATTCTGCATTGGCGATCGAAACTCATGCAAAACGTATTAAAGCTCAGTATGATCGAAATGTGAGCCCTCGAAATTTTTCGGAAGGAGACCTAGTCTTATTGTACGATCAAGCTAATGATAAATTAGGCACTGGAAAATTCGTTCTTATGTGGCATGGTCCCTATGTTGTCAAGCGAAAGCTAGCAAAAGGGGCCTATGAATTGGTAGACTTTGACGGGGACTCTTTAGGTAAACCCAGAAATGGTCTTTACCTAAAGAGGTATTATGCTTAAAATATGGGTGTGGAGATTTTTAGTTAGGTTAGTTTTCTTTCTAGCTGGTGTGTTTTAGTTTAAAAAGTGTGCTTATCTTAGAGAGTGTTTTTCATCATTATTCCTGCTTATCTTGGTTTTACTCTTGATATTGCAAATGTCGAAGCCTCTCCAAACATACATTCATTTTGCTGATGGTGCTTGTCGTAATACACGGAACATTTCTTCCGCAGCTTGGGTTATCTATTCGCCCTCTGACGAGTTGGTATCTATGCATGGGGTAAGCCTTAGTCAAACAGTGAACAACATTGTCGAGTATAGTGCAGTGATTGAGTTATTATCTGAATCTATTTCATTTGGATTTCGGAGTCTGATAGTGAGGTTAGATTCTGAACTCGTTGTATTACAGCTTAATAGAGTATATGCCATTAAAAATCCAGTGTTATTGAGATTATTTTTTAGAGTGCGTCTCTTGGAACGTGAATTTGATTATATTGAATATCAGCATATTCCAAGATCTTTAAATACATTAGCAGATGCAATTGCTTCTCGAATGTTAAGTAGACATTTCCAATAATCATACATGTAAATTTAAAAGCATTCCATAACATGTTTTACAAGATAAGCCGGTAATAGTGATATAGTTAATATAGGAGTGTGTCAAAATATACATCGTCCTCAATCATAGGTTGAAAAACACCTTATGATCGGCAAAAATGATATACAAAAAGCAAAAATGTCATATGTATGTCTACAATAGGCGATCATCCTATCACTGGTGATGATCTCGATAAGAAACCACTGTACGGGCCACCTTAGAAAGGAACCTCCTAAAAGGTCCTAGGACCCCAATCACATAGCGTTGTAGTCGACGAGGAATGTCATCTATGTCGGTCTCTGGAATGTCTCCTATCAAACGCTCTAGATGGCTCTCCAATTCGGCCAAGGTCTCTGCTGATTCATCCTGTGGGGCTGGTGCCACTGCAGCTAGTTGTTTCCTCTCGTAAGGCCGGAGAGTGGCTGGTCGCTGTGGACCCACATCTGCATTTGAAACTTTTACTATCAGTTTTGGGACGAGTAAAAAAAAAAAATTTAAAATAGGAAAATTTTGAAAATGATTTTCCCTGAGTCATCCCATTGCTCTCCTAGTGGAAGAGCCATGTCTGGGTCACCACGAAAATCTACCCCAGTGTAAGGGAAGTCTTGAATAGAAAAAACCTAGTTTTCCAACCAATGGAAATACTCAGGTTTGAATCGGACGACCTCTGTCCCCTCATCAGGATGACGGGCCATAACTGCAACCCATCACATCAATTTGGGCTCTCGAGGAAGTCCAGCTCCAACAGTAAGGTGCTACAGGACCAACATTGGGACCCTCTCCAGACCAAAGCTCACAACTAAAGCACCATATCCAAAGGTCTTCAGTTGTCTGTTCTTGGCTCTAGTCAATTGGCCTTTTACATTAGCCAACACAACATTGCACCAGTTGAAGATGGTGCCTCGAAAGCAGTCAACTACCATCCGCATCTGGGATCCAATGGCGATATGTAGTGCGGCGCTCCCACAGAGCCTAGTAACAATAAACGAAATCACCATGAGTTCAGGATGAGATATGGTTTTGATGCCTATCCCTTTGTCTCTAGTCTGGTTGTTACAGAACTCTAGCCGAAGGCTATCGACAGACTGGCCACCTGGCCTAGTCCCAAATAGAGTCAAGTCTTCACCTCTCTTAGGAAAACCAATAAAAAATTATATGTCTGCCAGCTCCATTTCGAGCTGGTGACCACAAATGAAGAAGCACTGGTCCTGTATGCTCCACCTGTCTACCATCCACTGCAAGAAGTCCACTTGGGCCCTCATGCCAGGTATGGCCCAGAATTTGTACAAGCCGCATGCCTTCAATGCATCGATCGAAGGTTGGTGATTTAACGCGGCAAGATCTATGTCCTCATGCTCCCATTCTCGCCAATCAAGCATGATGTATACTCTACATCCAACAAAAAGGCGAATTAGAATGCAAAAAATTGAATTGTTTGGGTGAATTTTGAGAAATTTAGGGTTAAAAACCCTTGTTGTGGGGACCGCACCCTCTCTATTAGAGACAGTGCGTGGGTCCGCACCTTGCCTTCACGGCAGGTGCAGACCCCTGACTTTTTCCCCATTGAGAAAAAGTCGGGGTCCGCGGGCTGCCTGTGTTATGCCTGCGGCCCCCACGCGCGGGTTTCTATCCTAAAAATCCTCTAAAAAATGAAATGAAACCCTAAAAAACAAATTAAAATGGATGAAATTGAAGAGTAGGATGATGTGGATTACCTGGAGGAGATGGCACTCGATTCCGATGGACGGATTTTCCACAATCTTCACTGGAAGCTTCTGACCAAAAGCTCTATTTTCTCACCCAAATCTCAAACGGTAAAAATGAATTGACGAAAGCCCTTTTTATAAGTTTTTTGAATAAATGAATTGTAAATTTGTTTATGTTTCACTTTAGAAAGGTAACTTTTGTAGCATTTTTATCCATTTTAAACAGGTATGAGTAATGTTTGAAGTTTTTGTTCAGGATAATGGATTTTTCAGGCGAAATCGGTCATTTTCGACGAAAAAACATTAGTCACTTTTAAGCTCTTTTCTGACTCCTAAAACATGAAAAGATCGCCGAGTTTTTCTTTTTAAACTCGTTAAAACGGAACTAAAAAGACAGTCCACTTACAGCTCTTTTTCTGACCGTAAAAACATGAAAAGATTGCCGGATTTTTGTCGTTTCAAATTCGATATTGGTTATAAAACGGCGTGTCATTGATCACTTTTTTACTTTCTTGGATCAAGAGGCACTAATTACGAAAAGTACTCCTTGGTCATAATGATCAAGCGGTTCTCTCAAGTATTATTTTATACTTTTCCGGGCTTGGGAGACACAAATTTACGAAAAAGGTCAACCCTGGAGTCTTCTTAAGTTTTTTCAGACTCTCTAAAATTGAAAAACGCCGAGTTTCTCCTATACTGGACTCGTTAAAATTTAACAGTAAAGGACCTGTTCAATTACAAATAGGAATGGACCACTCCTTCTTAGGGTTCAAATTTAAACTAAGTTGGACTCATCCAAAGGATGAGCTTATAATCAAGCAAATGTTATCCTCCTCAAAAAGAGGTACTTGCCAGAAATGGTGGGGGAAAAGAAAGAAAAATGAGTCTGTTTGTCATACTTTGTAACCACTCTTGAACATGACACTTTCATTCACCTGGGTTGGGAAATCCTTTGCCTAACAGTTGATCAAACCACATTGAAAGTCTTCAGCCGGCTTCTGGGTATTAACTTTGGGTCAATTGTCACCAAACCATCTGCTGTGTCGTTATGTGTTCAAGAGGTCAGTGCCAATAAGCCATTCATCTACAAAATATCTGTCATCCATCTTGACCATCCCTGAGTCAGTCCTTGCAACTAAATTCCTTCAACTTGATCTATGATTTCGTGTTGTGGGCTTGCCTACGACGGATCACTTTCTATCGACTTCAACTCATTATCTAGAAAGATGATCTAGAAATCATCAGTACCTTGGGATCTGCATGCCTCAATGGCAGGTTTCTCGCCTTCGACGATAGGTTGCATCATTGACCTTCGATCAAAGGACTCCGTGACATGTTCGACATCAACACATCTATTCACATCTCATGGATTGTACTGAGTACTTTGAGAGCCATTGACATTACTGGTGGTTTCTCTCACACTTGTTAACAGTTTACATCATTGACTGGTAATCAAGTGGTTTCTACCATGTTCGACTTCAACACATTCATTCGCATGGATAGAATCGTACTGTTTCAGGAAGTAGAAATGAAGACCCTAGATCTAGTTTCTACCATCCAGGCTGCGAGTAATTTTGTATTCATTATATTGTGGACTATTCATAAACAGATGGCTACGTCCATACTGTGTCTACATGTGTCTATACTTGTGATGTATTACAAGATCATTCTTATATCAGAGTAGTAGTTAGTTTTCTAGTCAGTTTTGATCTGAGTATGGGAATGCCTACCTCAGCGATGATATGATCTCATATATATATTTTGCATTGAATGTATTTACAGGTTCCAACCAGGCTCTCCACAAGATGATCCTCGAAATGATAAAGTACTTCACTCTTCCTAAATGATAAATGAAAATCCTCATCTACTACAAACTTCGCACTTTAGGGGGCAATCTGTTACACAAAAATATCGTCACCATGACTATTTGTAGTCAGTATGGGTCTATCATCACTTGTACTATCCTCCTAAGAAAGTCTCAGACCTCAGCTCTTCAAGTCAAGCTTTGAAAATGAGAGAAAGACATTGAAAATCAATAAAGCTCTGGTTTCGCACTTTCTCTCACTGTTGCCTGCGGTCCCGCACCCCCTGTTCACAATACCTGCGGACCTGCCTGCTCTGTCCCTAAAGGAGTGGGTGCGTACCCCTGTGAAAGTCAAAAAGGTGCAAGTTTATTCTAAAAACTCACTTTGGGTTAATTATAGATGATTCTAGAAGGAATTTTGACGTGGATTGTTCGCTCTTAGGTGGTTCATGCATCCCAAAAGAGAAGGAGCTAATCCCTTGATGAGAGGAGCTATCCCTTTGAAGGAGGGCTTTATCCCTTTGAAGGAGGACCTAGTAACTTCCCTCCATTGCACTATAAATTAAGGCATTGTGCTGGTTGCTAGGGAGGTTGGAAGTTGAACATTTTTGAGGGTAAATGCTGGTGGAATTAAGACTTCCTAGTTAAGCTTGAGAGGAGAGATCACATACCTTTTTGGCTTCATTGGGAAGAGAGCGAAACTTGTCAAAGTAGAGGAGACTTCTTGTTGGACCCTGGGAGGAGCTTGTACAACATCAAGGCACAGGTTGTAAAGTTCTTCTTTGATTTGAATTAATACAATCAGATTCATTTTTCTCAACAAATTGTCTTATGTCATTTGTTTCATGAATTCCTTGATCATCATGATAAGTATGCTTTATGATTTTGGCTTTTCAAGTGCTATTTAATTTGTTTTCTTGTTTGTGTTTGCAGATTCACTACAAGGGAGCTCATTTGGATCAAAGGAGCGAGGCTTCCACAAACTTGCATTGGACCCAAGGTAGGCCTAAAACACTTGTTTGCCTTTGTTTATATATTGCATATTTAGAGAAAGATAGTTTTTGATTGGCTTGCTTGTCACTAGATATCGTTAGATTCTAGGAAGGTCAATCTTGTCCGCAAGATCGACTCATTCCGTGTGACAGAGATGATGGCCATCTTACATGCAATAGATACCTGGTGACTATACTTATTGGGGTGGTGTTTCCAAATCTGTACAGACCATCAAAGCCTCAAATATTTTTTGGAGCAACGTCTATCCTCGCCCCAGAAAAATAAATGGCTAGCCAAAATGTTGGGATATGATTATGAGATAATTTACAAGAAATGGCTTGGCAATGTAGTAGTAGATGCTTTATCACACCAATTTGAGGATGAAAGCACCCTGCTATCAATCTCTTTTCCCATACCCAATTGGATTGAAGAAGCTCGCAAGGAATGGTTTTCACACCCCTCTCTCTCCCAACTCATCAATAACTTGAGAGCAAATTCTTATTCCTCAGTTGGCTACTCTTGGAAGGATGAGATTCTTAGCTACAAGGATAAAGTAGTTATATCACCAACATCCACCCTCAAAACACACATTTTGGCAGAGATACACTCATCTCCCACTACAGGCCATGTAGGCTTTCAGAAGACTTATGCTCGCACACGTTCTTTCTTTTGGACAGGCATGAAAACTGGAATTCTTAGTTTTGTAGCTAAATGTGAGGTATCAATGCCACAAAGGAGAAACAGTTAAGCTACCATGCCCGTTACAACCATTACCAATGCCTGCCTCTGTCTGGATGGATGTTTCTATGGATTTCATTACTGGTCTCCTGAAGTCAGGTAACAAATCAGTCATCATGGTGGTTATGGATAGACTTTCTAAATATGCTCATTTTTGCACTCTACCCCACCCATTTACCATGCCCACTTCCATTGCGTATGATTGTGATCCGACTTTCACTATTAACTTTTGGCAAGAACTTTTCAATCTACAAGGCATCAAACTCCAACTAAGTACTTCCTATCATCCCCAAACTGATGGTCAAAATGAAGCAGTCAACAAATGTTTGGAGACATTCCTAAGGTGCTTCACTTCATAAAATAAACAGCAATGGGTACAGTGGCTACCTTTAGCTGAATGGTGGTATAATACTAACTATCATGCAGCCACCAAGATTACTCCATATGAAGTAGCGTATGGCCAACTCCCACCTTCACCTATTTCTTATATCCCAGGATGCTCTAAGGTGTAAGCAGTGGATCAACTCCTATAGAACCATGCAGCCATGATAGCCTGTCTCAAAGATAATATCCATCAAGCTCATAATTGAATGAAGAAATAGGCAGACCAACATTGTTTAGAGTGCACATTTCAAGAATCGGATCAGGTATTCCTACGGCTGAAACCATATAAGCAAACATTGCTCAAAGAAAAGGGCTACCAAAAATTAGCTCCAAAATTCTACGGACCTTATCAAATACTTCAACACATTGGAGCATTCGCCTACAAGCTAGCCTTGCCACCAACTTCAAAAATCCATCTAGTCTTCCATGTATCATGCCTCAAGAAAGAAAGTGGTGGGGAACAATTGTAGAATTCAAACCAGTCTACCTGAATTGGATGAAGAAGGTTCATTCTGGCTCCAACCTGAATAAGTCCTCGATATGTGAGAACAAAATCTGCATGGTTGCACGATCAAGGAAGTCCTCGTCAAGTAGAAAGACAACTCTCCTAAAGATGCGACTTGGGAACCAGCCACTATTCTTCAGAAGTTTCCACAGCTTCAAACTTGAGGACAAGGTTGCTTTTGATGGGGGAGGGCATGTTAGGGTCCAACCCTAACCCCTTTATTTATGTAATAGGCTCAAGTCATAGTTATAGTTAGTTAAAGAGTCAATAAATCCTGTATTAATAATTGTAAGTGGTTGACCCACATTTAAGAAAGGGACCACAATTAGTTTCAAATGGGCCATGGTATTAGATAGATGGTATTAAGAGAACCATGGTAATGACCCATGGTATTGTATGTATGAATCCTATATAAAGGATAGAGACTCCCCATTGAAAAATATCTAGTCTTATTTTGTAATCAAGCTTTGCTTTGTTGGAGGTTTCCCCCTCAAAGAGGCAAGTGCACATTGCTTTCATCTCTGAATAATAAAATACTCGCTGTTTTTCTCATTTTTTTCAGTGTTCTGGGTTTTATTTCTTTGCATATTTTGTATTCTAGAATTTCTCGCAAGTTAAGAGCATAACACCTTAGTTTCTATTCCTAGGGATCACATAGGTGGCTACAGAGGGGAATCCCATGGCACTTGAGGCAGACGTTGCATCACATTCATTAGTACTTCTGGAGGGTACCCTTGCAAAGCTTGGGTGCTTGCATCGGTAAATAATTTTGTCTAGACGTCAACGTAACTATATTTATCACCTTGCTGGTAGGTCTGGGCCATCATTATCCCTGAATATCTTTAGAAGGTCCCTTACTTCACTTTCTTGTATTTTGGTGTCCAGTCCTCATCACTCGGAGTGGAAATAATTGGAAGTTGCTTGATTGGTTGCATCTTTAGGGACTTTATAGTCGAGTGCTCTTTGCTATTTGTATTTAGTTGGCTTTAGGTGGATTTATCTTGTCACTTTTGGACCTTAGATTCTGAGTGAATGACCTACCACTCCATTGATCTTGAAAGGCTTTTGATCTTTCTTTTGAAAGTTGTGGAGTTGCCTCCTTAAGGGCAAAGGTTTTGATTGTGCATCTCTCTTCCTTGGAAAGTCATTTGTACATTCCCGCAATGCGAATAAGTTAGATATGGTTAATATTCATGTGGAGACCAACCAAGGTACCCTTCCAAAAGGGGATCCTTGTGATTTTCCTTTATTTGGAAACATTTGTACCCCCTTGATGAACAATTTGAATATTCCTAGATTGAATGTTGAACTACTAGACTAGTTGTCGTCCACTCCAAATATTCATGATGTTATTTGAGCTTCTCAGATGAATGCTTTATTTCAAGGGCATCAAATGGTTGTTAATTGTTCATCTTCTTTAAAAGAGAAATCTAGGATTCCTTTTTCTCCTCCCTCTTGTAATAAGAGATCTAAAAAGAAGAGAAAGAGGAAGACGAAGAAGAAGAATAGTTCTATCCAATCATCACCAACCTCTACAAGTCATGTTGGAGATGATCTTTCAGACACAAAAATCACATTGGGGGTTTAAGCCTAGTCACTGCAAGTCATACTAGCAATGAATCATCATCAACCTCTGCTAGTCATGTTGGAGATGAGATTTCAACCACTGCAAGTCACATTGGGGGCATGAGTCTAGTCACTTCGAGTCATATAGCAATGCATCACCAACCCCTTCAAGTCATGTTGGCGATGAGATTTTAGACACTGCTAGTCACACTGGGGGCATGAGTCTAGTCACTATGATTCATACTCGCAATGAGTCACCTACCTCTGTGAGTCATATTTATGTTGACTTGCCTGCTTCTATGAGTAGGGATGGGGCCACAAGTCCTATCTCTCTTGGGAAAGAGTCACTAACCTCTGTGAGTCATGTTAGGGACTCTCCACAAACCATTGGTAGTCATGTTGGTGGAATGGATGTTGATTAGAAACCTAAGAGTAGAAGTTTTAAACCTAAGTTACCTTGTAAGATATGTAAGGGAGACCATCTTACTCATTTGTGCCCTAGTATTCCAGAGGTACAAAGGATATGGTCTGAGTTTGAAGGTTCTTCTACTCCTGAATCTGTTGTGGTTTCTCAACAGTCTCATCAACCATTCTTTCATAAAGTGGTCAAGCTAGTGTAATCTCTGGCTGATTACACTCCTCTTTTGTGGGGTGAAGTGCCTAACAACAGAGTCTTTTTTATTTCTAGTACAAAGTCTTCTAGTCTAGGGGACATTCCAGTCTCTCTGAATGTACCCCCTCCAAGTTCTAGGAGTGTCTCCTTTGATTGGGATAATCTTGTCGAGCCTCGTCTTCCTTCGGCTGCACCTTTCCAAATAAATGTTAGAGTTAATTCCATAAACGTCTATCGATATATGGTGGATGAAGGATCCTTTGCAAGTATTATATCCTCCTTGACTTGGAAATCTTTGGGTTCTCCAAAGTTGTTGACAACTGATAGTCAGTTGTTAGCCTATGATAGAAGACCTGGTGAATCTATGGGTGTTCTTCCTCAATTGCCTATTACTTTAGGTGGGAAGATTGTTTTTATCGATATGATGGTGGTTGATCGCCCTTTAGACTTTAATATGCTAGTTGGGCATGATTTTGTCTATGCTATGAAAGTTTTGGTGTCTTCACTCTTTCGAGTGATGTGTTTTCCTCATAACGAAAATATTTTCACTATTGATTAGCTTGCATCTGATAATTACCACCCTAATTTGAATTTACTATAGGATACCCCTTCGTTTATTCCAAGTGTTCAAGTAGACTCTACCCCACCATGGGTGAACTATGTGGCATTGAATCCTCAATGTTCAATTTCTTTTGAGAAGGATCCTTTGAGCTATTATTTTCCTTCTTGGGACTTGGTCCTAGCAGTTGACCGAGTGATTCCTCCTATGGGGACATGGGACCCCTTAATTCCCTCTTTTGATCCTTCTAGTTCTCATGATTTCTTGGAGTTTGATTTGCCTTCACAGGAGGAACTTTTTGAAGCCATGAGTTTTAACTACCAAAGGAGTCCTTAGCTTGAGCCCTGCAAGGGGTTTGTCCAGAAGAACTATTATGCGTAAGACGCAAGGCTGCGTGGTTCCCTATACCATATTGTACATATAAGGTACACATTTTCAAGATTTGTATTCTATAACACAAGATTTTTTCTAAAGTTTATATATGGGATGTATTCACTTCTTGTCTAGTGTTCCTAATTATGTCTACAAAACTTGAAAGACTTCTCCTTTGGACATTTTTATGGTTAATCTACTCTGACAGGTATTGGTTTTCAAAATTGCCATATAGGTTAGGTTTTCCACTTGCATTGTGCATTTATCAGTTTCTTTTCCCATTTTGGCCTTAGGATCGACCCCACCAAGTTATGACGTGGAAGCTTCTCATTGTTTAGAATTGTCATAACTTGTGTGGTAGCGTCTACCTTATCATGGGCACCCTAGATAGTACCTTATTGTCACTTGGCACCCATGTTGAACCTTTTTTCTTAGGCTCGGGATTCCTCTTTAGTCCTGCCATGACTTGTGCGTTAAAGCTTCATTCTCTTACTTCTTCTCTATTTTTTGTGGCTTTATGCCCTAGAGGCTCCTTTGTGTTGATTTGTACTTCTACATTGCATGTTGATCATTTGTACCTTTTGGCCTTAAGCCAGCTTGACTTGGACTCGTGTTTAAGCCACCTTTTGACCATTTATTTTGTGAAATAAACCTTGCCATCACTTAGCCTCTACAACTTGACACCCTCTTACCCGTGGTAAGAACATTCCTTTGAGTGTCATTGACCAGTTTTGTCACCTTGCATTGAGCATAGGAACGTTCCCCTCCAAGGAACTAGTACATTCGCATTTGCACACTTATTCTTTCCACTGTATTATAGGCATTCTTTTATTATTTTTCAGGCTTCATAAATATGAAAAAGACAAAAAAAACTATATATTCCAAAAAGAGTGGGAACGGGACATTATTTCCATGATTGATGACAGCTAGAGTTAGTTATGTTTCCCTTGAACAAAGCACTCAAAATTAAGTCTTTCCTACATTGGGATGGGCTTTAGTTTGACTTAGGAGAGTCTTAACCTTGTTATTGAGTTAGTAATCATCCAATTGGTTATCTATTCCAATCATATGGAGAGTTTGTTTATGCCTCTTGCATGACAAACTTATACAAAGTGATCATATGCTACCATATAGTCACATTTGAGTTGTGCTCTTCTTTAAGGGAAGTAAACCTGAGTCAACCTTTCTACGGTGTCCCTTGACCTATTTTTCAACTGACCATCCCTAGTTGTTAGAGTAATGTTCATTATCACATCAGCTATTTGGTCCTTTTCTCATGCTAGTTTGAGAAGGTCTCCACTGACTTCTTGCTGGAAGTTCTTGCTCTTATCGACTACGACAAATTGCTCTAAGTGTATATGTAGAGTTGCACCCTAACCCTATTTTCATTATTGATAGGTCATCTTATGCTCAACATCAATCAGTATCATGGGTCTTTGACTGAGTGGTTTCCCTTGTGTTTGACGTCAACTTTCATTATCATGCATTGAGATTCTTGTAGTACCTTGGTTTCCATTTGACCCTATTAGTAGATTCCTCACCTCTGTGTCAGCTTTCATTATTGTTTGATTAAGAGGGTTTGTGTCGTGCTCTAGCCACATCTTGTATATCCTAGAAACGTGCTTCGGTTGGGTTACTACATCTTTATTCATCCAATTCCTTCCACATTATTGGCCTACGGGTTACACTCGCATTGGATTCATGAAGGATGCCTTAATGCCTTCCTTCCAACAGATCTTTTTCCATTGACTTCAACTCATTACTCTAGGAACAAGGTCTAGAGTCCATCTGGCAATACCTTAGGGTTTTCATTCATCAGTGGCAGACTCCTTCACTATCGACACTGGGAAAACATCATTTTCTCATGATTGATAGATTCTACCAAGTGTTCGACTTCATATTATTTATTCGCACTTATTAGATTGTATTGAGTACCTTGGCTCTCATCATCATTATCAGTGAGTAGTCTCACATTTGTTAACAATATACATCAATGATCAGTAATCAAATGATTTCTCACATGGTCGACTTCAGATCATTTATTCCCATTGTGTAGAAATGTACCATGGCAGTCAGTGAATACCTTGGGCTTACATCAACATTTGTTGTTTCACTTGCTAGTCCCTCTTGTTTCTGCTAGTTGACACCATCCACCTTATATGTTGCAGTTCATTACAGTGACATCCTATATGTTGGCACCTGAGTTACGTGTAGTACCATTTGTTCCACCATTTGACTTGGTGCTTTTGGATCTGCTTTATGACTTCAATGATCAACTTTCTACTTCAACATCATTGATCAGTTCTTTATATGTGATATTTAGACATGTACTTCTATGGATAGGATCGGATGATCCACTATGTATTTTCAGTTCTTTTATACTTGTATGCATATTAGATCAGATTTTGTACATGACATGTGAACATGCTTTATTATCTCTGAGCATGGGTATGCCCGCCTCAGACAACAAATTTCTTTCTGATATATTTCAGTGGCTTGGCAGGTCGAATTCTAGTCAACTCCTCTCAGGTCTCGACATGATTCCTTTCATACACTTAATACACTTCAGCCATCATGTACCCCTTATGACCTCTATATTAAGGGGCATTTGTTATAGCACCATTTACCACTCTTGGTAGATTTGATGCTTTGGTTATGGCCTAGGGCAACCCTTCCTTTCTAGAATTGGTCCAAATTCTAAAAAATAGTGTTTTGAATTCCATATGCTATTTTTCCCTATATAAAAGGTGTATACCTTGGGTCAGTCTACGCCCAGCTAGCGTATATGTGTTTAAACACTAAAAAATATATAATATCCTTAAATTCATGCGAATTTTATGGATTTTACCTATTACTCATCTATTGTAGCCCATGGCCCAATTGTTTCCCAACTAAAAAAACTAATTTGGAGAAGTATAAATAAACCTCCATGGGAAGGTATAAGGGGAGAAGAGATGAGATATTAATATTATAGTTGATTACATCCCTGATCAAGTCTGAAGAAATCCGTGTGCCTCCTTCACTTCCAAGTTATAGGAAACCTTTGTTTCCTTCTTTGAGATGTCCTTAATCCCTTTTATGACATCCTTGTGTATACCGATGGAGGAAGATTGTTGAGGCCTAGGTAGGATGGATACAGAGGATGGTTCCTCTTGGAGCTAGAGGAAGACTCAAGTTATAGTTTTCCACATTTCATTTAGCTTACATCAATAAAGAAATGTTGTTATGTTCCTGATATTTATTGTGTTTATGAATTAATCTATGTTCTGATTTACATATGAAATCTTATGCTAATGCTCATTTGCTCATATGCTTATATGATTTAACACCTATATCATGAACATGCTTTCTATTACTATTGTTGTATATGCTTTGCTTGGATAATTTGCAAGTTCTAAAGGCATTGGAAGGAGTAGAGGGTTTGAACCCTGTGGGATCGACCTCAAGCATAGGACCTCCAAGTAATACCTCTTCTTCCTACTTCAATAGTTTAAGAATTTAGACTGTTTGTCTGCATGTTTCTTTATGTTGTATGCCCACTGCTCTGTTGGGTTTTTCAACCCAAGACCCTAGGGTGTTTCCACCTGCAACACCCATATATATACTTTTACATGATAGTGGATGTAGAAAATCTAAAAATATATGAGCCTTCCATGTTGGATTAGGAAACCGAGGAGAAAATTCTACATACAATAAAGGAACTAGCACTGGAAGCTCAAGTATATTTGATAGAAGGTACGATTATAAAGAAGAAGTCTAGAACTACAAGATAGGGTAGCATAATATTTCACACATTGACTTGAAAGGACAACTTTCACACAAGGAAAAATGGTGCTCCAAGGAGGAAGTAGAGGAAATATTCCCTCACCTCATTTGGAAAACCATTTATGGGATAATGATACTACCTATATGGGGAAGTATTATTCAAAATGGATCAATATATAGTTGTTTATGTATATTGTTACTTTATGGGAGGAAAATACAAAGTAATTGATTTGTAGGGTCCACTTTAGTCGTAGGTCCCAGTTTGGATATTTGGGATATGGAACCTTCCAAATACATATCTTGGCATCAAATGACACTTTTTGGATCAAAACATTACAATTTTAGGTCTTATCCCCTGAACATTGTTCTAAACACCATGGCCTTTCCAACGATTTGAAAATCACCTCACTTGGAGATTGTATGCAAAAGTTATGATTCCTATAAGTTGACCTACCTTGACGATCATCATGGTACTTAATGGATGCATCCAAGCCCCATTACTCACATATGTAGATAGCCATAAGTAGAATTTTAAGAATACTCGAGAAGGTCCAAAACCTAATGCTAAATGAGCATTGAGGTATGCAAAAACCCAACCCTAGCTGGCTATTAGATTATGTTAAAATTGAATTTATTCCATAGTCGAGTAGAGCATTTGGGAGTGGGATTTGAGAGAATAATAGAGGAGGATGAAGATTTTATAGTATCCATTTAGGCCATAGTTTCAAATTAAACTCCATAGTTAGTTCCCCTTTCCTTGTCAATGCATTTAATAATTAAAGAAAAGAGAGAAAAGCATAGGTGTGGTGAAGTAAAATTATAAGTGCGGACACGAATGAATTCCTCTAGACCTATAATGGGTCTAGCCACAACAGATACATTCTATGGAAGATTTCCTTAGGTTAGAATCAATCACAAGGGCTTGCCTCTTGGTTTCTTATCCTTCTTAATGATGTCCTTGCTTGCTCGCTCCAACAATCTCTCGCTTCCTTCTTCAAGCTCCTGAAACAAGTAAACGACAACAACACACAAACATAATAATAGACAAATTGAAATTCAACCAACTTAGTGAGTCAAGAACCATCAAGACATGAATATGTAATATTACAAAACATCTAGGAAATCAATCGATAGTTGCATATATTAATATCAAAGAGAGTTACAACCATTCATCTTGACGTCGCAGTCTTCCTCTGACAAGACTAGGTTCCCACACACTTCTGCTAGCACTTCATGATGGCTTCAAACAACAATAGTTTAAAGACTCTTCCCTTTAGGCTTCACTCCAAACCAAACACACTTCTCCCTTACACAACTAGATGGCTACAACTAGTAATATCTTGCTTGTCTAATTCTGATTTTCACACTAATCACTCTAACTAGCTTGTGCTTGGGAAGAAGGGAGGTTTATATAGGAAATATGGATGGGAGATGGATCCTCTTCTCATTGGAGAAGGACTTATCCCTTGAGGTAGTTCCATTATTATAGGGAAAAGGAGCCCAAACTTTCATCCTCGACCCCATCAGGCCAAATCATTTACCAGACTTCCGTTACAGAGCTTCTAGAGATGGAAGCTTCAACTCTAATTTAAAAAACTTTCCATAACAGGACCGGCATGATTGGAACACAACTTAGTCACACTGATCGGCACGGGGAATAGTGTTAATCTCTACACATCGACGTGGGGAATAGCGCTAATATCTACACATCAACGCAGGGGAGACAAAAGGCCATTAATGCTAGTCTTGTAAATTGGGAAAAACAGAAGTTTCAGGGGAAATGGTGCAAAAGGGAAATGATATGCTCATGAAGAGGGATATAATGGGAGTTTCTCCATGAAGGTAAAGCATGTGGGGTTCCCTGTGGAGGTCCTACAGGATCAAGGAACAATGACTATAGGGACAGTGACAAAATTTTGTGTAACAGATGCCCCCTAAAGCGTGAAGGCCGAACTGGAGTGAGGGGTGAAATGCGTTATAAATCAATGCGGGGAACCAGTCTGCCATTGGAAAACCTACAAACAAGTAAATATATATATACATAAATTGAGATCTCTGTCAAATGATACATGAATCAAGGCATGGGCGTAGCCATCTAGAGAATGATCATGTAAATGGATCCAAGTATCGACACAGCCATCCGTCAAAGAGGATCATAACGAAACCAAGGTATGGTCGCAACCATCCAATAATGAGAAGGATCACATATGATAACTCATGGTCTGGTCGCAACCAACCATCTAATAGAGACACATATATCATCATAACCATGTCACACCACTCCGCAACCTACACTTTAGTGATCTGAGTCTAGGGTATTACGCTCCAACACGACCCAATTAAAGTATAGATCCTAGCATGTGAATAGATGTGTTGACATAGAACATGCTAGAAAGTCACTTGATTACCAGTCAATGATTTAAATTGTTAACAAGCATGAGAGAAACCACCAATAATCACAATGGACCTCAAGGTACTATCAGCACAATTCACAGAATGTGAATACAGGAAGTGAAGTCAAACACCTATGAAATCACTCGATCTAAAGCCAATGATGTGAACTTGTCATCGAGTGTGAAGACCTTGCCATTAAGGCATGCAAGCTCTAAGATACTAAAAGGGAGTTTCTTGGTCAACTTCCTAGATAATGAGTTGAAGTCGACGGAAAACGACCATGTCAAAGGAGGGCCATAATGAATCCCACATCATCGACACAAGACAAGAGGATGAAAAATGATTTTGGATGATACAGAGAAACAGAGATAAGTGTAACTACAGAAGGATAACTCTTGAACATATTGGTGACACAACTGGAAGTTTGGAAACTTTTGGATCTATAGGATCGGTTGTCTTGGCGGCACAGCAGAGATCAGATGGAAGGCAAAAATGAACGGCCCAAACCCAGGAAGGTAAACGATGTAAAGGAGGATGTCCCAACCCGACACGAAGCAAAAAGTGTCATGTTCAAGAGTGAGATGATGAGACGACTCGATAGATTTCCAAATTTTTCCCCCACCATTTCTAGCGAGCACCCCAATTATTTTTTATCACAAGCTTGAAGGGGATAGCATGTGCTTGCACTATAAGTTCATCCTTTGGACAAATCCGACCTAGTAAGTTTAACGAGCCCTAGGAAGGAGAAGCTCATGTTCATCATGGTGATGAATCCAATGTCGTTTAATAGTTTAATGAGTCCGACAAAGGTGTAACTCGGTATATTTTTCATGTTTAGAGAGTTTGAAAAAGATACGTAAAAGAAAACTCCACATGGTCCCTTTTCGTACATTTGTGTCTCTCAAGTGTGAAAAGGTAGAAAACAATACTTGAGAGAATCGCTTGACCATTTCATTCAAGGAGTACCTTTTCGTAAATAGTGTCTCCCAGCCCAAAAAAGGGGTAAACTTATACTGGGCACATGACATTTCGCATCCATTAACAAGTTTGAAACGACAAGGGCTCGACCGTCTTTTCATTTTTAAAGGGTCGGAAAAGAGTTGAAAGCAGACCCCCCATTCTTATTCTCTTTAATGAGTCAAAAAGGGAAAAAAATACTCGGTGATCTTTTCATATGGGTTTAATGCATCGAGAAAAGAGCTGAAATATGACTCATCGCCATCGTCGAACGTCCATCACCTGTCGCTGCACAAGCAAGGCAAAGCATATTATCGAGTCCTTGAGGCACAATAGGTCAAAAATATTTACAAAACCTAATATTTTCATGAAAAAATGAATAAATAGGGGAAAAGTAAATATATTTTTACCATTTACCATTTTACCTTTGCAGTGAAGACTTTTACCCACTTTTGCACTAGTTTTTCCAGAGCGAATTGCAGGAGATCCGGGAGGCAAATCGACAAGTCATCGGTTCTAGGTAACAACTGAATCCCTAAGCTCCATTTTCATGCTATTTATTTATGCTTTTAACCATTTTTTTGGGTTTTTAGGGAGATTTTTGAGAAAAAAAGATTGCCCTCGGTTGTCATGATTTCCGGGCAAGGGATCGCGCTGGCCAAGGGTTATTTACACATCCATCCATGCTGAATGGTGTGACTATTTCTAAAATAGGTGCTCTGACACCGTGGATAGGGAAAAAACAAGTTTCCTCAAGAACTGGCCATTAAAATTTGATTTTTATGTACCAAAATTGATGATTGACTCAAATAAATGGCTATTGCGAGAGACAAATTGCTGAAAATGGTGGATTGGAAGGAAAGAGAACACGAGGATGTGGACACCCAGGAAATGAATGATCCAAATTGCTTGGAGGCTTTGAGGGCTTGCAAGCTTCTCAAATGTTTCCTTACACCAGGGATGCGAGCCCAGCCCGAATTGCTTTGGTATTTGATAAGCCTTTGGGACATCAATCGTGAGATTTTTTTCATTGGGGACCAGGAGCTAGAGTTGAAAAATTCAGACATTTACTTCATCACTAGGTTGTCTCACAGAGGTGAACCAATGAATTTGTATGGGTCATGTCTGGTCGAGGCAAGCATATCTTCCCTTGCCGCGCATTGTCCTGAGGCCTTGAAATCCAAAAGCGGGAAGATTAAGATTTCGAGTGTACAGGATTTGACACTGAGGGTGCTTCTGTTGACCATCAATAGAGTGGCAGGGTCCCAAGTGGAACATGATACTAATAAGTCGAAGTTCCTTTACACTATTGACTGCACAGCTCCTATGATCTTCAACTGGGCAAAGGCCATGAAGATGAATATCGAGCGCCAGTTGTCCAAGGTGAAGGCAGGAAATCTGAAGCAATTTGGCTTCGTATCAGTACTTGTGACATTTTTCCTGGAATGAGTGCCACTGTTCCAGTATCAGTTAATTGAGATTGATCCTCCTATGCCACGTGATCCGCGGATGGCCCGCTAGAGTCATTTGATGCCCAGGATCACTGGGGGTCAACAGATGTCCCACTGACCAGCATGCTTTTCATGGCTATGATGACAAAAAACGTCATCGAGGACTAGCCGTACAATGGCACTAATTTCCATAGATACCTGGATATGCCCTTACTAGATGGGGAGGACTTAGATGATGAAGGTAAAAACCAAACCATATTTTGATTTTGGTGTTTTTTAATTGTTTTTAGTATATGCATGATTATAGCATTTCTCTTGTGTATGGAGATGTTGGACCAGAGCGACCAACTAAGATGTCCATTATAGCCAGGTGGTATTCCCGTCCTATTGATGTTGTTTCCCTTTATCAAGAAGGGAGCAATAACAAGGAGGAGATTACGAGGAACCTCGAGGGGTTGACTCATGGCATCCTTGAGTATGCTTGGATAGGAGACATGTCTCAGCAGTACCAGAGGTACACAGTAGGAGTCTCAGATTGGATTTGTCGATTGTTGAGTCGCGTAGTATGATCTATCTTGTGCTATCATGACCACCATGCTGAGTAGTTCCTAGGTCCAATACTTACATATTTTTTTGAGGCCTGTGTGCCACGGATGTACAAGGCCTGCGAGCTGTCGATGTTATTGTGGACATACATATTATTTTTTTGGGGTTTTGATGTATCAAACATTCTCACATATGTATATATGTTATATTTTCTTGTCTATTATGGTACACATGGTTTGTCTTATCTTTTACATGTTTCACAAATGTCTATCCAACACGTAATTAGCTAATGCATCTGTTAATGTATTCATTCGTATAGGAATATGATGATATGTAATATAATAAAAATGTCTTTCCAATAGATGGATACGAAGATACATTTGTAATATTTGAGGGTCCCTGATGGAATATTGCCCATTGAGTTGAAGGACGACAAGCTGTGAATCCAAGTTGACAACCAATTCTCTAATGCCCAGAGTGATGGCTTCTGATAACAGTTCAATGACCGCACTGTATTCAACAATGTATGACCTAGGAAGATACCTGGAAGGTCAATCAACTCACTGTTAGGGTGGTAGATATCCCATGCCCTGATGATAGGTTCTGGGTACTTCGGCAAGCACCATCAGCGAAACTGACGTGAGGAGCTGTAGACATCTGTAAAGCACGAGAAGCATAGTAAATAGGAAGGCTGTTTGAAAACTTTCACACAAAACTACACTGTACAGAAATGAATCACACACTAATGTACATAAGTAACCATGCAACATGACCTAAGGATAGTACTTTTTGAGGTAAAACCCGTTTCGGGGCTTATCGAGAGGATTTCCTTCATAATCAATAAGTTCATAGGCTCCTTTCTACAAAACACATTTTACAATATAAGGCCCATGCCACATAGGTTCGAACTTCCCTTCCCCCAGCTTATCATTAGCTTGGTTGTGTAGTAGGACTAAATCACGCTCAGAGAAAGCGTGAAGGGAGAACGACTGGTCGAAATTGGATTGGACCTATTTATTTTGTGCTTAAATCACCAAGGTAGTGAGACGGTGAGTCTCGTCCAGTCATTCCAAATATAAGAGGCGTTCCTCTTGAGGTGATTTTTCAGGGAGGAGTTCAACAACTAACTTAAGTGAAGTAATCTCACATTCGAACGCCAATTTTGCTTCCAGAACATAGACTAGCTAGAATGGTGTGAAACTAGTGGCATCTTTGGTTGAAGTTCGGTAGGCCCGCAGAGCTAAAAAAAACATGAGATGCCAATTTGACTTGTGCATCCCTATATTACACTGAAGCATGGTGACCAAAACTTTGTATGCGGCTTCAACTTGGCCATTGGCCTGAGGGTAATATGGGGTTGAGCCATCGTGGTGCAAGCCCAATGCAGATGTCAGTTCTGCCATCATGTAATCTCTGAAATGGGAGCCATGATCTGTGAAAATGGCTTGGGGTATGCCGAACTTGGAAATAACATGGTTAAAAAGGAATTGAGTTGTTGTCTTACCATATGCCAAATATGTAGGCATCGCTTCAGCCCACTTGGTGAAGTAATTCATAGCAACGATAATGTAGCCATGCCCCCCAGCCAAACGAGGGTTACATGTCATATAATTGATGCCCCAATTGACAAAGGGACCAACGGTAATGATGGGGTGTAGGTGAGCGGGTGGGGTAGGCATCTTGCATTGGTAGATTTGGCATTTGTGACACTTGCGGACAGCAAGAATGCAGTCTTTGAAGATGGACGACCAAAAATAACTAGCGTGAAGGATTTTTTGAGCTATAGCATAACCAGACATATGACCACCACATGTCCTAGAGTGGCAGTCATTGAGAACTCTTTCAACTTCCTCAATCGTGAGGCATCAACGAAGAACATAATCGACACCGGCATGGTATAAAGTATCACCAATAATGCAGTAGGGTTGAGAATGATGTCGAATCCTTTGACGATCATCTTTTGTCAACGCGAACCGAAACGTGGAGGTTTGGAGATACACAATGATATCACCATACAATGGATCAAGGGTTCTAATCAGGAAAAGGGTCTCATTTGTGAGTTTTTCATCTGCACTAGCGGGGAGAGCTTTAGAGGGAAGGGAATAGATCAATTCTGTGAAAACAAGTGACTTCTTAGATTTGGCTGTAGTGAAGAC
This sequence comes from Pinus tabuliformis, assembly GCA_031772625.1. Lineage (NCBI taxonomy): Eukaryota > Viridiplantae > Streptophyta > Pinopsida > Pinales > Pinaceae > Pinus > Pinus tabuliformis. Next base: position 367,333,903 of record CM062816.1, read on the forward strand.
CAAATCGAATTCTTGCAGGATAACAATCCATTTAGAATACTTGCCCCCCAACAACTGACGAGTGAGGATGTAGGTCATAGGGTTGCTTTCAGAAATCACTGTAGTCATTTGTAACAGAATATAATGTTGAAAACATTGAATGGCCTAGATGGCGACCAAAGCCAACTTCTTGACATGTGCATAACGCATTTTAGTGTCGAGGAGATTCCGACTTAGGTAGTAGATCATGTGTTCAATTCCTTCGTCATCGTCTTGAAACAACACCATAGCTATGGTGCTAGGGGCTGCGGCTAGGTAAAGGAAGTAATCTCAATAATAATCTGGTGGATGCAACAGAGTAGCACTTATGATGACAGCCTTAAGATCATCGAAAGATTTTTGGGCTATCTCGTCCCATGCAAAGGGGGTTCCTTGTTTGAGCAACTAGGTAAATCTCGTAGCTAGCCCAGCGTAGTTGGGCATAAAACGACGAATAAAGTTTGCCTTTCCCTAGAGGCTCTGGAGTTGGTGTAGTGAAGATACAGGGGGTAAGTTTACAATGGCCTCAACTTTTTGCAGATCCAGGCAAATCCTATCCTTGGAAATGATGAAGCCAAGGAGTCGTCCTGATTCCATGAAGAAAACACATTTGTGTGGATTTAATCAGATGTTATAGTGCCTACAGTGTAGAAAAATCTGTCGAAGGTGGTTTGGGTGATCTTGTTGCTTACGAGAATAGGCAGGAAGGTCATCCAAGTAAGTTTGGACAATGTTGCGAATATCATGAAATGCATAGGACATTGCCCACTGAAATGTGGCCCCACATTTTTTAGTCCGAAAGGGAGCTTCTTGTATGGGAATGTACCCCATGGGAAGATAAAGGTTGTCTTCTCTTGGTTAGCCAGTGCGGTATTGATCTGGTTGTAACCAGAAAAACCATCCATAAAGGAAAATATCTCTCTCCCAGCACATTCATCAATGATTTTATCAATGAAGGGAGTAGGATAGTTGTCTTTAGGACAAGCATGATTAAGATCTTGATAATCCAAGCAAATGTAGATCATGCCTTGTTTTTTATTCATTGGGACAATATTTGACACCTAGTCTATAAGGGGAATGGGATAAATGAATCCTGCTTTGAGAAGCTTTTCGACTTCACCCTTAATAGAAGAGACCTTTCTAGGGTGCACCAGACAAAGCTGTTGGCGAACGGGTTTCGCATCCGGATATGTTGGTATTTCATGCACCACAATGTTGGGATCAATGCCAGACATTTCTTCATAAGAACACACAAACACATCACGGAATTCCTGGAAAAGATGAGTATATGTCTTGATCTCATCTGGAGAACAAGATACCCCAATATGAATGTGTTCAATGACACTATGTTTGATAAAAATGTCAATCAGCATTGTTTGGGTAATATTACCCAAATTTGCTTCCAACCATACTTCATGAGTAACAGTCAGTGGTGGAAATGGATAAGAGGACTCTTCAAAATAAGTAGACATGACCGTCAGGCAAGGCAAGAACGAGGATCAATGGTGGATGTCAATCCATGGCAGTTCCTTGAGAGACATGATTTCCATGATACCTTCATTGGCGAGGAAGGTCTCAGCTAAGGGGTTGGATGATTCCAAAGTTCCAAGCCAGGGGGATTGAGAATACATATTGAGAGAGGTCTTCGAGATATGAGAATAAAAGGATGCAGAGTTCACAGCAGAAAAAATTTCCATGTAATTAACTTTGGCAGGACTAAGCGGCATGACGTCGCCCCAAGCTTCAACCAGATCTAGCGCAGGTATGACCTAGGGATTAGATTTGACTGAGATCATGTTGATGGAGGCAACATGAGGAGGTGGGAGCGGAAAAATCCCCATTAAGGCAGAATCTTTGAAGAGACTTGCCCCCACACTCTCAAAGGGAGCACCAGAGTGCTTGACATACAGAATGTTACCATCAGATGAGGAAGAGGCAAAGAAAGATAGATGATCAACGGTGACAATCCTCCATTGATGGGGAAAATGGATCACAAAAAATAGAGAGGAGGCCACAACACACATGGCATGAGTCCAACTTCAGTCGAGTAGAATATTATAATTGAGATTAGCATCAACAATCTCTACTTCGACTTGCATTGTTTTTCCTTCCAAGATGATGGCAAGGTTGGGTAAAACACTAAAGGGTTGTGAATCGCGCCCATCAAAATCTTCCAATGTGTTTGGAGACTGGTTCATTGTAGGGGAACCAATAACCTTCCAGCACGCAGTTCACATGATGCAGGTAGAAGCACCTTCATCGATGATAGTGCGGTGGATGTTATTTTCATTAATGATTACCTAAATAAGAATGGAAATCTGATGAGGAAGTCTCGGAACATGGTTCTCTAGATTGAAATTGATCAAATTAGAATTGGTAGGATCAATGCCCCCAATAGCTGATAGCAAAGATTTCCGTTGTGATTGGCAGCTTTGGAGTACCTCGAGAGCCGACATGGCTAATGGTTCCTAAGCCAAGTATTCAACAATATTGTAATGCTGAGTGGCTCAGGCGTTGGGATTGTATGAGGATTTCCTTAGCACACCTCGAGAGGGTGGTCGTGGAGTGGAATCAGGGTTAGGGTGCTCGATTTGTAGAGGGCCAAAACTCAGGGTAGAAGAACAAGGTGGAACTTCTTTTTCTTTCCCTACCATGGGAGCTAGAGTTTAATAATCCTTTGATCAGGTAGCCACATTAATGGGCATGATCATCATGAACACTGGAGATCCAGAGGAAGCAGATCAGGGTTGGTCTACCATTTGAGTCTGCTGAGATGGAAAAGGCTCTTTGAGGACTGCAAGAGTCCCCTTGAGAAATCGACTAATTTCAGATCGTCGTGGACAATCCTTAGTATAGTGATCCTCCTTGCAAATGAGGTAGGGATACTTAGGTTTCCGTTGCGATGATTCACCAGCAAACAATTTGGGAGGACCTTGTTTCGGGGCATCAACTTTAGCCTTTCCTTTGCCTTTCTTTTTTCCTTTCAATGCTTTGTCCACTGTGGTAGATTGAATAGGGTGGACCTCTGAGGTTTTACTAGGGCCTGGAGGGGTTTGAGATTAACTATTGGGAGTAGTATTCGAGACCGATTTTTGTTTGAAAGAAGTTTTGATAGGGTCCTGGGATACTGAACCAATAACTCCATCAACGGGAGGAACAATGGGTGACTTCGATGTCGCAGGATTGGATGATTGCCGTGGAGCATTGGGTAATAATTCGTATAAGGTGCCAGACTGAGAGTAGACCACGTCCAAGTACTGGGCATGAGCGATGGCTTTCTCTTCAGTGACGCATCCACCCATGGCTATATCGCAATCAATTAGGCCCACGAATGATTTGCTAAACCATTTGGTGAGCAACTGATCAACTATCTTGAACTTGATCAGTTGACGTCTATGTCTCCATTCATGGATATGATCAGAGATGTGCATCGCAGTGTCTTGCTTAAGCGATGTGTGTAGAATTTCCCACTGTCGATCACCTGATAATGCAATATACTAAAGAAAAATACTTGATCTACTTCTACAAACAAACTTGCAGAAGCTTAATCAATTTTGAGCAAGATCAAATAGAACACATATAACAGAGAATGAGAAAGCAATCACACATGAACACAGAAGAATACTCTGGGGAAAGCCTCAGCTAAAAACCACGATCTCTGTATTATCATACAAGTGTAAATATCTCAGGATTACACAAAGCTTTATCTCTCAAGCTATCCAGCTCTCAGTACAATCCCTCACTGCTGCTCATAGACAGAATAGACAACACATATTCCTTCCTTCAGTCCTCCAAGCCTCCTATTTCCTTGTGCAATTTCTCCTGGGTCCTCTAGCTACAACCTATATGATTCTCATCTCACACACAACACTGACCTCTAAAATAACCGTGCAATCTTGAAGGAGATAATTCCTTTTGCATGGATGAGTTTCCTTTCTAGGAAAATTCCTCCAATTGATAGTACATTGTCCCTTCCTCTGATCTCAACTGGGTCTCTGACTGAACTGACATGCATGAGTTATTTATGAGAGAATATCCAGTTATCTGAAGTGCAGCAGTTACATGCATGCAAGCATTAACTAAATGAACTCATAATTAGTTCCACAAACTGTTGGAACTAATATAACTAGACTTAACTCAGATAACTGAGCTAACTATTTACAACTCAAATTACAACTCATCCTTATCTCTTTAACAGATGGATAAATTCCTCAATTAATGGGATAACTGTTGCATGTCCCCACATAGACTTCATGTTTGATTTTCTACAACTAATTAACTCAAGATGAATTAATTAATTATTTTACAAACAACTGCTAAGATCAAAGTCGAATTTTACTTCTCTATTTTAGTTCAGGGACTAACTAAAATAGGAATCTAAACTAAAGTGCTATATATAGCAATGTTATTTTTAGCACTTCCATTTTTCATTCCTTGTTGCTATGTCCAACACTGGTACCTGAACTACTATTTATAGCAGTGCTATTTTTTGCTCTTCTATTTTTAGCATTTATTGTAGCTATTTTCAACACTCCCTCTCAACAAGAAAGGCATTCAACTCGAACCTGATCCTGAACCTTTGGAATGTTCTGCATGCAACACTTCTTCCAACTGTTGTTACTCCAGAAACTCTAGAAACAAAAAAAAACTCCCAACTAACCTTCTTGTTGGGCTAGAAACATCCTCTGATGCTGAAGCTCCATCTGCCACTGACAAGTGCTCCCTCTCTGACCTCTGAGCTACTACAACACTCCATGCATCTTGCATCATTGCACACCTCTCTGTGCCATCCTGCACTTGTGCAACACTCCTGTGCCTCTCGCATTGTTGCAGCCTGCTAGCTCTGCACTATCTTAGGATTCCTGCACTGTAGCTCTCTCTACCAGTCCATCCACATCTACCTCTACCCACTCAGCTAATCCTGCTACTCCTCATCAGGGCTCCCGTAGCAAGGTATAATCAAAGAGGTTGGGTACCTCAATGATCCTGCCCCTATTCCATCCTTCTTGGGACTATCACTCCACATCGCCCCACATCCTACTTGGAGGTATGGATGCATGTGATACCTCTGCCCACTTGACTTGAAATTTTCCCCTACTAGAGGTCTCTACATGAGTGGATGCCTCCACTCGATCTCCACTTGGCTTCTCCAGTTGTGGCTGCTCCAAAATCTCCTGAAGCTGCTTCATCAATTGTGGATCCTCCACAATTGTCTGACACTTCTTTTGGCGCTACATGTTGAGAGGGAATGTACTCTCCCTCTCAACCACCAAGTCTCCATTAGTTGCCTTGCTCCTCAAGGCTTTGCATGCATCTTGAACCTCAAGAGCATACAAGTACTTGACTCATGAATCGATATGCTTCACCTGTCTCATGGTGATGTGTCGAAGGAAAACCTTTCCCTTACTGAAGACTACATCATAGCCTTTGTCTTCTAGCATTGCAATCAACACCAAATTTTTCCTCAGTCGTGGTACATACTTGATATCGGTCAAGGTAATGTGAGTTCCATGCTCCCTCTGAAAAACAACCATGCCTACACTTGAGACACTATAATTTTCATCATTACCCATTGCTATGAGTATCTGGAGATGTTTCTCCTCCAAGGTACTAAACAAACTCTTGTCGCTGGTCATGTGGAAAGAAGCTCCACTGTCAAGAAACCAACCACATCCCACCATGGATGAAACCATGCATGTGAAGAGGGTGAAATCCAAATCGAACTGTGAGGCCAATGCCTCACCTTCAGATCCTTCCTTGGATCCCATCTTGGATTTCTTCAGTGGACAATTTGTAGCAAAATTTCCCACCTCATGACAATGAAAGCATCACACTTTCGATTTGTCAAACTTCTTCCGACCATAGGAAGAACTCAATTTGGGATGAGAATACTTCTCCTTCCCTTTCTTTGCCTTACTCACTAAGGCGCAGCTTTCTTCATCCTCCTTGGATGAAGAACCATCTTTGGTGCTTCTTCTTATCTCCTCCTGCATCAGATCAGACCAAAGTCATTTCCAATATAGTAGTTTCTCTCTTCCATTTACCGAGTCTTGGTAGCTATCCGAGCTCTTAGGAAGACTGAGGAGTGCAAGACTCACCATGTCATCATCGTTTGTCGTGATCCCTACACTCCCAAGCTCATCCATGTAGGTGGTGAGCTTGTTCAGATATGTAGAGATTGTGTCGCCCTTTTCACACTTGATTTTCTGAAGATTATCTTTCAGCACCAGGTTCCTCTAATCGCTGTTGTTCTAATATAGATATTTCAATGTTTATCACATCAAAAACTATGTCTCCTTCCCATGGAGGTTGGAGACAATGTGGTCTCGAACTCCCTCCAGGAGGATTCTCCTTGCTCTAGCCACACATTTCTTCCATTCCGCTAATTCTGTAGCATCAGATGCTACTGGCTTGGGGACTTCTTGATCAATGAAGTCCTTTAGACCGTTATCCTCTAATACTACTTCCATGCAATCCTTCCAGGTTATATAATTCGAGCTGCCATCAAGGGCATACTCGAGTCTTAAACCGTTGAACGCCATTGGTGAAATTGAGATGCGATAAGAACTTGATTTCTATATTCAGGAACTTCAACCTACGAACTTCTCCTTATTTGTATATTGTTCTTTTCTTTGATCACCTTTGCTCTCATTCCATGTAGAAATTCTCACCGTAGATCGATAGATTATGCAATATACTAAAGAAAAATACAAGATCTACTTCTACAACAACTTTGCGGAAGCTTAATCGAATATGAGCAAGATCAAATAGAACACATATAACAGAGAAGCAAAAACAATGAACATGAAACACAGAAAAATAATTTAGGGAAAGCCTCAGCTAAAACCCCGATCTCTGTACTATCATACAAGTGGAAATATCTCAAGATTACACAAAGATTTAGCTCTCAAGCTATCCAGCTCTCAGTACAATCCCTCACTGCTGCTCATAGACATAATAGACAACAAATATGCCTTCCTTTAGTCCTCCAAGCCTCCTATTTCCTTGTGCAATTTCTCCTAGGTCCTCTAGCTGCAACCTATGTGATTCTCACATCACACACAACACTAACCTCTGAAATAACTGCGCAATCCTGAAGGAGATAATTCCTTTTGCATGGATGAGTTTCTTTATAGGAAAATTCCTCCAACTGATAGTACATTGTCCCTTCCTCTGATCTCAACTGGGTCTCTGACTGAACTAACATGCATGAGTTATTTGTGAGAGAATATTCAGTTATCTGAAGTGCGGTAGTTACATGCATGCAAGCATTAACTAACTAAACTCACAATTAGTTCCACAAATTGTTGGAACTAATCTAACTGGACTTAACTCAGATAATTGAGATAAATATTTACAACTCAAATTACAACTCATCCTTATCTCTTTAACTGATGGATAAATTCCTCAATTAATGGGATAACTATTGCATGTCCCCACGTAGACTTCATGTTTGATTTTCTACAACTAATTAACTCAATATGAATTAATTAATTATTTTACAAATAGCTGCTAAGATAAAATTCAAATTTTACTTCTCTATTTTAGTTCAAGGACTAACTAAAATAGGAATCTAACCCGAAATGATATTTTTAGCATTTCCATTTTTCATTCCTTGTTGCTATGTCCAACACCGATACCCGAACTGCTATTTATAGTAGTGCTATTTTTCGCTCTTCTATTTTTAGCAGTTCTTGTTGTTATTTCCAACATTGTGAGTAGATAGGTGCCCATTTCATAACGAACCGGCAGCTGAAAATGCAAGAGAAAGGCCATGGCTAACAAATTGAAGTCATGAAAAGTACTTCAGGGTAGCTCGGTGTACCATTTTGCTGTGGCACCTGTGAGGGTCCATTGGAAAAGACAAAGATGAATGGAATCATCCACGTATGAGTTCGATGAGCACCAAAGGTGATATGTCATCACATGGGCCTGAGGATCTTCTTTAGCTTTTTCATCAAACTTTGGGCAATCACTTGGTATCTTCAACGACACCGGAGGCAAGTATGGAGAATGAAGAATTAGATCATTCGTAAGACGCAATACATCTAGCAACTCAAGTGTAGCCAAGAAAGGTAATTGATGTTAAAAGGCATGGGAGGTCGATAGGCGGGCCCATAAGGAGGAGCCCATCCCTGCTGGTAAGGATTTTGACCCCACAATGGGGTATTCTAGCCATATGGCATCTGAGGCTACCCCCATTGTGGATTACCTTGACCAAAGGGAGGATTCAGACCTTGAATACCTTGAAATTGTCCATGCATAGGTTGTTGATAGGCAATGTATGGGTTAAAAGGCTACTAAGCCTGTTGAATTTGGACATATGGGCATGGGACCTGTTATCCTGGAACATAGGGTTGTTGGTCATGTTGTCCCTAAACAAGAGGGTTTTGGACCTACAATCCTTGAGCATAAGGTTGATATGCTTGTTGCCCTTAAATGTAGGGGTTTTGTACTTGGTGCCCTTGGCTGGCAAGACTATGAACCTGTTAGTCTTAGACAATAGGATTCTGCACCTGCTGCTGTAGGACTTGACCTTGAACCTGTCCTTGCAAGGGTTGCCCTTTTTGATAGGTATACAAGGGTTGTTGCTGCCCAAGTTTGTCTTCTTGACCTTACAGTTACAAAATTTTTCCTTGGGTTTGTAGAGGTTGGCCCTATGAGGGTATGGGTTGAGAGATATGTACATCATATTACATCTGCTATTGCGCAACCTGCTACAACTGTTGGAAGGACTAACCTTGCGGTTGTTGTAGGTGACCTTGCTATAGGATAATATGCCCTTGCTATTCCACGGAAAGCCCTTGCTAAAAAAAATGTTGCCATTGTAGTAACAAAGGCTACCCTGGTTGTTGCAAAATCTACCCTTGCTGTTGCAAGGGTACTTGAACAATGCCCAGGAAATTACCGAACTGAATCTGGTCGTAGCCAAGCTGGATGTACTGCCCAGACGGGATGGTGTAAGGTTGGTTAACCAATCCTTGAGAACCATATGTAACATAAGGATTTTGGTATTGGACCTGAGCCCCATAAGGCTATTGATACTGAACATTGTTTGATCAAGACAGACCACCAAGATTATGAACCTGTTGTTACTAGACAATGCTTGATCCAGTAGGGTCAGCAGGGTTGTAAACAATACCAGAAAAGGGCTAGTTTATACCAAGCATGTGAGCTTGTGAGCCACTCACATTAGTGGCACCTGACACCATAGAGACATTCAGATTCTGCCCCCAAGCGGTGGCACAATCTGGCCACTAGCTAATGGAACAGAGGAACTAGCAGAAACAATCATTGAAACCGCTGGTTGCGATTGACACGTAATTGGGATTGATGGTACAAGAGTTTTCGGGATGGTAGGTTTCACCAGAACTGCAGTAACAACTGGTTGGTAGGTTGTGTTTGCGACGAACGAACCTGACGTAGTTTTGACACCTAATGCCCAAACAGAGTTATGGTAGAGTGATGAGGCACTTGGTGTGCCCAAAACTAAGTACCCTAAAGACACATAGCCGGGTGGCAAGTTGGTGAGAATACCTTCTAAATAAGCGAAACCCTTGAGAGGGAATTGCAATTGCAATTCTTCCCCCTCAACAATGTGTGCAATTAAGACTTTAGACTCATCCGGAGAAGTGACTAGAGCATCGCCCTCAGGTTCCATGTCTGGAAACAAACAACGACAGACAACCGAACGTGTACTAGGGGGTAGTTACAAAGGAACACTTGGTTGATCGTACAGACTATAAGGGCACTGTGGTGATATCTTAATAGCGTAAAACAAAGGGTTCAGAGGATAGATAACTAGTCCAAGCTGACCCTCAATGGTCGGTGAGTTCTCTAGAGTTCGAACGGGATTATTTGGAGATTCCAGGTCAAGACTAGCAGATGACCCTGAATCGAAAGTAGGTGGAGGATGAGATGATAATGGTTGAACACTCAAAACAATTGCGAGTTCAACATTTTGGTCCTCAAATGGCTCTATAACTCAGGAAGTGGCTCCTCGGACAATATTTCAGATGGAAGAGAGGAAGAGGAAATGGGTGAACTAGATGGTTTAGCCATGATGACCTTGTCTTAGCTGACGGAACAAATAAATTCAAGGCTTTAAAATGTCCTTTTAAGGGAACTCACGATTTGGTCAGAAAATATAATAGGATGTTTTGGATCATGGGCAATCAATTATTTAAGACGCATAAAATATTGATGTTCTTTCATTTTTAAAGAGTTGAGAAAGAAACAAGGATGACTATATCACTTTCAATTGGAAACGAGCTCGAAAGGACAAGTGCTCAGATGATCTTTTAAGTTTAATGAGTCAAAAAGATCAAATGACTACTCTAGATGATCTAAGTAAATAGGATTACCAGGCAAACGTGAACTGCAGAATACCTCCTGGCGAACCAAGAAGTACGAGCAAGCAATCTCCCCGAATGTTGTGTTCGGTGTATCACATTCGCAAGGTGTCCAACTCGGCTTCCTAAGGATAAAAGGATTGCAGCCTAGTGGGGTCTCCCAATATATACACGACGACCGTACAGGGAGCACAAATCTATGCTAGCATTGTTTAATGCCAAAGCTAACGACAACTGCTAGGTTTACAGACGCCGTAACACGTCTCTAGCCTAAACCTTCTAGATGTGATCGTTAATGTCAAATGTGCCTTAGGTAATTTGAATTCATTTTATAGTTGATCTTCAGTTAAGTTTCATTTTTCAAGCCTTAATGATGCTACTCGAAAAAACCTAAAATGCAACTAAATGGGACAAGACCCTTTTAATTTGATGAAATGCCTACACTAGAGAGGGTAGAAACTACTCAATCAAATGCAAACAATCAAGCAACTGAAAACGAAATGATTTTTCACTACTTCACTTTTTGAAAAATAAACTAATGAAAAATTCATTCCAATTCCTAATTTCCTAACAAGCACTTATCTATTAGTTCTTCCAAAATGAACAAATTTCTTTTCCTTTTCAAATGTTGATGCAATTGTAGTTTTTAAGAGATGTGAATCATAATGAAGAAACATGCTAGAATTTCATATTTTCCCATGAAACAACGAAACAAACTTTTGTATACAATCTTTTAATGAAAAAAAAATCAAGACTATGAGCTCTTCAAGTAGATGAAAACATGAAAAGAGAAGTTCATTTAGATCGACGAAACATTGACTTTGCCAAAACACAAGACCAACAATGTAATCTATGCTAGAAAAAGATTTTCAAACTAGTAAACAAAACTTTTTCAAACTTGTGCAAAAAGAGGTCAAAATCGTAAGAGGGACCAAAAACAAATGCAAGGAGCAAGCACACCCACAACCAGACATGATGAGTCCACAAGCTGTTGAATGGATGACTAGCTAGATGTCCTCACTGGCCAATTAATGACTTAGTCAATTAAACAACAAGATGACAAGCCTACAAGCAAGCAAAACCAAACTAAAAGTAGCATTCTAATTAGGGAGAAAAACAGTCAAAAGCCTCACAGGGTGAAAAGCAAAAGAGCAAAACACACTGGCCAAGATTTGGATCTAGCCCTAATCTTCACTTACATGAATCAATGTGACTACCTAACTGACAACAAGTGCCAGAGGCGGGTCGGCACGACTGTTCCTCTGCAATTCATGTCCGAGGAAACTAAGAAAAAATGAAAAAAATTCAAAACAGGGACCAGATCTGCTACTATGGATTTTAGACTTAAGCCAGTAAGTAGGAGAAAAGCAATAGAACACGAACGAATTCCTCTAGGCTGATAATGGGTCTATCCAAAACAGATACATTCTATGGAATATTTCCTTAGGTTAGAATCAATCAAGAGGGCCTACCTCTTAGTCGCTTATCCTACTTGATGATGTCTTCACTTGCTTGCTCCAACAATCTCTCACTTCCTTCTTCAAGCTCTTGAAACAAGTAAACAACAACAACACACAAACATAATAATAGAAAAATTGCAATTCAACCTATTTAATGAGTCAAGAATAATCAAGATATGAATATGTAATATTACAAAACATGTAGGAAATCAATCAATAGTTGCATATATTGATATCAAATAGAGATTACAACCATTCATCTTGACATCATAGTCTTCCTATGACAAGACCAGGTTCCCACACACTTCTGCTAGCTCTTCATGATGGCTTCAAACAACACTAATTTAAATACTCTTCTCTTTAGGCTTCAATCCAAACCAAACACACTTCTCCCTCACATGACTAGATGCTTACAACTAGTAATAGCTTGCTTGCCTAATTCTAATTTTCACATTAATCACTCTAACTACCTTGTGCTTGGGAAGAAGGGAGGTTTATATGGGAAGTTTATATAGGAAATATGGATGGGAGATGGATCCTCTTCTCATGGGAGAAGGACTTATCCCTTGAAGTAGTTCCATCATTATAGGGGAAAGGAGCCCAAATTGTCATCCTCACCCCATTCGTCCAAACCATTTACCAGACTTCCGTTATGGAGCTTCTAAAGATGGAAGCTTCAACTCTAATTTAAAAAAATTTCCATAAAAGGACCGATGTGACTGGAACATAGCTCAGTTGTATAGATCAATGCAGGGAATAGTGCTAATCTCTGCACATTGGCGCGGGGTTAGACAAAGGCCATTAGCGTCAGTCTTATAAATTGGGCAAAACAGAAGTTTTAGGGGAAATGGTGCAAAAGGGAAATGATCTGCTCATGAAGAGGGACATAATGGGAGTTTCTCCATGAAGGTAAAGCATGCGGGTTTCACTGTGGAGGTCCTGCAGGATCAAGGAACGTGGAGTACAGGGATAGTGACAAAATGTTGTGTAACAATAGGCTTGACCTTCTAGTTGGGTTTTCTCTCATTTATAGTTTCCCAGGACACATATTCTATTCATTTGTGTCAATAGTGTGTTCACTTGTTCATTTTTATAAATGTGAGTAACAAGCTAGTGATAATAAATCTAAGATCTAACTAAATGAACTTGCATAGTAAAATATTTCAAATTAATACAAGAATTGTTATAATGAACTATTTCAATGGAAAGTCCACAATGGTTTATAGATCTTTTAATAGATGTGAAGTGTAATGGTTTTGAACTTATATTCAAAACATTCACTCTCTTCCAATGCTTGTTAATGATATTTACATACAATCAAGTGTATTCCTTTGCCTTACAATTTGAACAATCATCATCATATTATTTAATTGGGTCTACACAGCAACTACTTGAATGAAACAAGAAGAAAGAAAGACATAACATAACCTTTTTTTATTTAATTAATAGATAATATCATCACCATTATGAAACAATGAATCCCATTTAGAATTGGATCATTGTAGGCATAGTTGATTCCTCATCTTTTTTAGGGATTTGTTATGTGATGTTTGATTTAAGGTTATTTATCTATTTTATGCTAGCTTTTATTTTTATTGTTGTTATTGTACAATGATTTATTTTTCCAAGATCTAGAAAAACCATTGGCTTTGGTATAATCTACGAAGGGCTTAAATTTTTTTCTCTTCTAATAGGTTGTATGAAGTATGGGTTTTACCTATTGTTTTGCATGGATGATTTGAGAGAGTGGAATAAAGTTTTGGGTATTTTCACTAGGATTTCAATTCTAAAATGAAAGAACATTTTTTATACATATTATTATAAAATTTAATATATATGATGTAATTCCTCAATTCCAAACTAGTAAAGTGTACATAAGCCATTTAATTAATTACCACATAATTCAATATAAGTTCTTGACATCTACATCAAAAAAAAGTGCAAGCACAAATGAAATCTATGGTTCATTCATAGTGGGAGACCAAGTTTGGTTATAATTGAGAAAAGAAAGGCTTCAAGGTCCTAGTAAGAATATTAAGGCTCTATGTTATGGTATTTTTGAGGTATTGAAGAATTTGGGTGGTAATTACCATAGACTTGGTATATTTTAACAACCCTGAGATAAATTTTCATGTAATAAAATGACATTATAAAAGGAAAAAATCAAACCAAGGTCACAGGACACATATTCCAAGATGAATGAGGGGAAAAACATACAATGGGCATCACCTATGGTTAATTATGGCTATGGAAATTGGCATTGGAATTGGAATTGGCATTGGAAAAATGGAAAAGGAAAAAGGAAATAAAAGGCAATTAATTCAAGAAATAAAGGAATATAGGAGAAATGGAAGATTGAGAGACAAGAATATGCATGCAAAGGAAAATGAAGGAAAATAAAATAAAAGAAGAAAGAGAGCATTATATGATTCTCTTGGGTACTCTTGGTCACTCTTATTCACTCTACACTCTTACATGCTTACACTCTTGGACATAGAGGAATTATCACACTTTGAATTAGAGAGAAAGAGCACGTGGATAAAAACAAGCATGCAAAGGAAAGAGAGGGAACACAATGAGAAGGTTGGGAGAGAAACTACAACAGGAGGATTTTGTAGGTAACAGGTTGCATGTGTGATTTCCTTGTTTGGATTTGAATGCATTTAGTTTACATGATTATTTTGCTGTCATTTGCATGGGATTTCCTGGATAGAAAATGTGCTCAGATTGCCTTACCATTTCCTGGATAAACATGGTGTGTTGGTGTTTCTGGTAAAACTAGTGCCTTTTCGATCTGCTAGTCCCACTAAGATTGGTAGCTATCTTAGAAACAAACAATCAAAGTAATTTGTGATTTCCTCTATGTATGATAGATAACAGGGAAGCAAAGGGAACAACTTGGATCTTCTGCTTGACTCCTTCTTTGATTTCTCTCCCCCTTGATAAAGCTTGCAACTCCTCTCCTACTTGTCTCGCTTAGAGAGTACCTGTAGAGACAAAGTAACAAAACACCATCAAAGCATCTCGATCTATGATATAAACAATGCAGAATCAGAAATACATTGAACATACAATGGCATTCACAAATAACAAGATTCACAAGTACACAATTGTATGGAGGAAAACTCAAAGAACTTTATTAAAATAGAAGGGAGAATTACAACCCAGCTATTTGATCTAGCATCATCCTCCCAGCATCAAAGCCCTCTTCACCTCATGAAAATCAAGATCACCCAACAGTACAATGCTCCCCCTCAAAGACAAACTAACAACACCTCTTTACAAATTACAAAATTCCATCCTCTAGATCTCTCAGATGAGGGATCCATTTATAGATGTTTGCAAAGGTGTGAGTCATCTCTGGGTTTTTGAATAGTGTCATTCTACTTGTAGTTCTTGTTTCCACTTGGATATTTCATTGATCTCTTACTCCTCCCTAGGCGAATTCAGAGAGGCAAGTGTCATAGGAGAATTTTCTAGAAGATTCCATGAGCATCCACTTAGCAAACTGTCTCGGACATTTGTCCATCCTTGCTCATCGTACCCTATAGAAGGCCTCTTCAGTATGCATCACACATGGCTAGTGTAGCAGTCAGTATGTATCACACCTTGACAATGGGGCAGTTAGTATGGTCCTGTTTTGGCCAGTTCAAAGTGGTTTTTCAGGTGGAACTTCTGGGGAATGATGTAATCAGTTGACTATGATCCTTTAGGGTATGAAACAATACTTTTAGGGGTTAAAGAGCCCTTAGTTTATTGACATATAACATTGGGGTTGCAGTGCCAAAATATGTCTATAACAGTTGCTCCCTAAAGCATGAAGTTGTAAATCTTTTGATTTCGGGTGAAATGCTTAATCATGAGGATCCAAGGTATTCGAATTGGAAGCTGACCTGTATAAGATACAATATAATACATCATCATCATATTATTTTCATGATCTAGCTAAGGTGGGCATTCCCATGCTCAGCTTTATAAATTCATTTTCATGTACATAGGACAGAAAATCATTTGCAGTTGCAGACTAGTGATTCTTTATATGTAGAGTCATCATCCTTTAGCTTGGATGATCATATGTGCATCTCCTATGTACATTTGATGTCTTTATATTCCTGAATATATCACAGCCTGAATGGATGAAACTAGATCTGGGGTCTTCAAACTCATTCCATCTTCGCCCGATGTACAAGTCGATCCATGTGAAAGATGTCCCGAAGTCGAACATGGAAAGACATTGCCTGATTACCAGCCAATGATGTAAGCTATTAACAGGCATGAGAGGAATCACCGATAATGATGATGACCCTCAAGGTACTACAGTAAAATTCACATGGTGTGAATATATGATCCAATGTCGAACACCACACAAAATCTCTCGACCGAAGGCCATTGATGTAAACCTGTCACTAGAAGTGAGAAACTTGCCATTGAGGCATGCAAGCTTCAAAGTACTGAAAGGGTTGTTTCTCAGTCAAATTCTTGGATAATGAGATGATGTCGACAAGAAGTGACCTGTCGTAGGAGGGCCTTAATGTATCCTACATCAACGACATGAAACGAAGCAAATGATTTTCTAGAGGTGAAAACGATCTGATGATACAAGGTTTAGGAATGGCGGCCATGAAAAATGGAGGGTGAAGGTATTGCAATGGATGAGGCATTAGCTAGATGGTGAATTCTCTGAATGAATTCTCTTGAACATATTGGTGACACTTAGATGGATTGGTAGCATTAACCCCAAAACATGGATGGTATGGAGGACCAATGGTGATATGACCAGTGAACGAAATAACCCAACCTGACTCAATCATGGAAATGGAGTGAAAGCGTCATGTTCAAGAGCGATCTTCTACCAATAAAGTTCTTCAAGTTTTCTTCCATTTTTCCCCAATCATTGTTGACTAGTACCTCTTTATTTTTGTCAAGCTTGAGGAGGATAACATATGCTTGTTCTATAATTTGCCCTTTGGGCAAACCTGTCGCTATGTTTTAGTGAGCCTAGTGATAGTGAAACTCGTTCTTGTCTGGATGGACAAGTTTGGCACTATTGTTTTGAAGAGTTTAACGACAAAGACAACTTGGTCCTTTTCATATTTAGAGAGTTTGAAAAGGGACGAAAAGGAAACTCCAGCTGTCCTTTTTCGTAGCATAATCCCTTAAGTCTGAAAAAGTATAAAATAATACGAAAGGGATGACTTTTCCGATCACTTTAGCGAACCAAAAAAGACAAGGCTCGATATTTTTTTTGTAGGATAATCCCTTAGGTCCAAAAAGATTAAAATACTCGAGGGATGGCACTTCCAATTACTTTAGCGAGATGGAGAGGTCAATTTCTCGACAATCTTTTCCTATTTAGCAAGTCCAAAAAGAGTTTAAAGTAGACTCGTTTTTTTGAGGAACGAGTGGCTTTTAGGGTAGCAGCTGGTTCTGGGTAATCTTGGAACTTCTCAAAACATGGGGATGTGAAGAGGGTGGCTAACAGGACCACTCATCACAGCTGTTCCTCAAAATGGTAAACAATCAAGTGGAAACGTATGATCAGCCAAAAGAAATGGAGGTGATGGCAAGAACACAACCAAGGTTCAAAAGGCAGATAGAATGGAAATCACAAAGGTTATTTACCGAAGGTGGGTTCATTTTTTAACGAGCTTGAACTCTGGGGGAACATATGCTCATTTGGCAGGTTCATTTTTTTAATGAGCTTGAACCTTGCGGAAACATTGCTCAATTTGGCAAGTTCATTCTTTTTAACGAGCTTGAACCTTGCAGAAACACTGCTCATTTGCAGTCAAAGATGTCTCTCATTGGTAGGTTCATTTTTAGTGAGCTTGAACTCTACGATAACATATGCTCAGTTTTCTTTTTATGTAAGCTAGAAATGACCAAACTAAAAATCTAGAAAAACTAGAAAGCTAAGGAACTACTAAGGTTAGGTAGGATGACTTTGTCTTCTATTTAGACAAAACACTTCCTTTGCTTCGTCTGCATGCTGCTGACAAAGGTGAATGGTGGAATAGACCAATCACCTAACCTAAGAAGTTAAAAACTAAAAAGCTAAAAGATCTAAAAAGCTAAAAAATGAAATTGGTCGTTTTTCGCTTGCATAAAAGGTTTGCATGCCCCCAGGCATCAAGAAAAGGAGAGTTTCCAGGTGACCATGTGGAAGTTACTGCGGTTAAGCAGGATCGTTTTTATCAGCGGTTAGACAAAAACACTTCCTTGGCTTCATTCATAGCGTAGACAAAGGTGAATGGTATTTTAGACCAATCACGTAACCTATAGGGAAACCTATCTTTTCAGCTGGGTTTGTCTGTCGAAGCAGACCAGGGTGTATGCCCCCTAAGCTTCATTACATTCACCGGACTACTTGCTGCAATCGGGTGGATGGAATGAAGGTTGAAGAGACACTCTTGACACAATAGGACCATTTAGGGATGATGTTTGTCTTGAAGCTATGCTTGAACCGAGGAATGAAAGTTGGTCAATAGTGACAATTTTGCCTTCATGCGGGAAACACATCACTCGAAAGAGCATCGAGACAATAGCTTCCATGTTGTAAACATAGTCGCATCCGAGGAGTAGATTTTAATCTAGTGATCCTTGGACTACCATTACATTCAAGTGAATGGTTTTCCTTCCCAATGTTATTGGCAACTTAGCAAGGATCCCTAACAGTCGACTGGTTCCTTTGTCAAATCTTGACAAATTGTGTGTCATGGGCATAAGCGATGGTGAACCAAGTGCTTTCCAAGTAGTTGAGGAAAGGATACTCACTGAAGCCCCTTCATCCATGATAGTGCCAGACATGATCATTTTGTACACTTGTACTATGATCTGGAATGGTACATTAGAAGGAAGACGGGATCTTGCTAGTTGATTCCAATCGAAGGAAGCGATTAGACTACTTTGATGGGGTACCGAATAAATGGTTGAATGAACCCCTTGAACTGGGGAATTTTCCTCCTATTGTAAAGGAATAGGGGGATTGCCCCCAAGTTCATCAGACTCTATATTAACAAAAAGAAATTGAATTGTATCGTTCTCATTCTATTTGGAAATTGTATCATCTGAAGGTGGACCTTCTGAAGGCAAGACTGGGTCAACTGCCATCTCGACTTGCTGACTTTGGTCTGGTATGGACTCAGAAGGTTCACTCTCAACAATAGGAATTTCGACCAACGATTGAGCTATGTTAGTCGGATTTTCAACTAGTAAAGGACTTGAGGTGAGTTTCTTGTATCCAGATGGAAGCCGCTGCAGTGAAGCAGGACGGCTATGCAAGATTCTCTTGGCCTTATCCAAAAAAGGACAACGAGGAAGGTGATGGTCTCCTTCACATAATCGACATGGAATTTTGACCTTTCCTTTCTATCCAGGAGCTTCATTTTCACTAGTTGATGGTGTGCTGTCAACATGATTGCCAGAGGTTGATGACACCGGACGATGCAAATGGGGAGACCATTCTCTCAAGATCCGTCGAATGCAAGGAAAATCTCGATGAAAATGGTTTCCTTTGCAAATTAGACAAGGATATTTAGGAGATTTAGTGGACAGATTTTCACCAGATGATTTATGGTTTCCCCCTTGTTTAACTGAATTCTTCTTCTTCTTCTCCTTCCCTTTCTTCTTCTTCTCAGCCACTTGGTTACTAGTATCACTATTTTCACCAAGCGAAGAGGAAGAATGGGAGGGAGAAACAAACGAAGTAGAAGGTGAAGCGTTAACTTTAGTATCAAATGGTTGTTGATTCGATTGCTAAGGAATTACGATGTTTTGAATGACAGAGGTTGAGAATAGCCATACCGGCAGACCAATTGTGATTCTTGGAAGGGACAATGTGGCCATATACGGAGCACCAATATTTCCCAAGAAGAAAATGGACTAGGATCCCCTCAAGAGGGATTCCTTGATTGGTGGACTCCATTATCTCAACCTAAGATCAACGAAGGAATAGGGATGTTATTTTGAATTTAATAAATTTTAATGACGCTTTGACACAGCTTTGCTTTTTCAATTTTTAAGAGTCGAGAAAAAGCTAAAGATGACTCGAGTCCCCTTCGATTTTCAATGAGCCTGAAGTGACAATTTCTCAGATGGACCTTTTCTTTTAAGGAGTCAAAAAGGAACGAAAGTGACTACTCTGAAAATATAGACAGAGGGATTACCAAACCAACCGCAAAAATACAATATACACCTTGCTGGTAAATTAAAGAGAAATTACCAAGGACTTATGTACGGCAGTCAATCTTCTCGAATGTTGTGTTCAATGCATTGCGATCAATAGGGCGACAAACACAACTTCCTATGGATAAACGATATAAGTCTATTGTGGTCTCCCAATATATACTCGACGGTACGGGGAGCACAAGTCTGTGCTAGCACTTGTCGTATCAAAGAGGAGGAATCACCCAACCTTCGATGAAAATGATAGTTACTAGATTTTATGACATCGGAACATGTCTCTAGCCTAGACCTCTAGATCTGTTGCGTTAGGTTCCGAAGCGCTGTTAAGTTCATTGAGATTTATTTTAGAGTTGATCTTGTTTAGAAGTTTTCCTTTCAAGGTTCATCGTGTGATGCAGATGTAAAATTCCTAAATATGCAATCTAAAATGATAAACAATCATTGTTTACTTTTTAGCAATGAAAATCCTAGCTACTAAGGAAAGAAGATTACAATTCTTTCAATCAGAGAGCAAAGAGCACACACTAAATGCATTTTTCCTAAATCGTTGTTCGCACACAGTCTAAATGCAAATGCAAATGCATGTATTTGTTTTTCATTTCCTTTAATGTGAGGTATGTCAAAAAGGAAAACTAAGTACAGATTTGAACTATTTTCTTCAAAGTGACATTTCGACAATTTATTTTCAAAATGAAAGGAAGACTAAACAATACTTTTTGATTTCGAATAGAAAAAATGCTTTTGACACTCCATATATTAACAATTCAAATCAAATACATGACAAAAAGTTAAATCGACTATCTGGAGAAGGAAGACTTTACGACACTCCTCTTTTTTGACACAAAACCATAGTTCAATTTAAGCAAATTTTCGTCGAAGGACTGTAAATGATGGACAAATACATAAAAAAATTTACTAATCCTAATCAATGGAGGTTGAACTATGTAAAGCAAGGAGGCCTCAACAATAAGATATTGTTCATAAGTAGCAAAACAACTAAATAGAGCTGAAAACAAGGACAAAAAACCCAAATTTCGAGAGAAATAGGATTACTCGGTCATCACACATGTGCTTCACAGAAACAGGGATGCATCTCACCTGCTACACACGGGAGGTACGATGCATACTGGCTTCCAGTGATAGAAAGTGCAATGGGTCAAGGAGCGAAACTGAGGTGGGTTTTTGCTCAAATTTGCAGCTGAGTTTAGTGATTTAAGCTGAGCTATGATGGATAGTAAAAAGCAAAGTACAGGGGTATGATCTTGGGAGGTTATTGAGCTACCACAAGGGCATTTAGAATGCTTGTAAGTCAAATGTTCAGTTCATAAACTAACCCAGAGATTGACTGAAGCAACATTCATCTACTTTGCAATTGCATAGCAAGAGCAGTTCAAAGGCTATCTGGCTAACTTCGAGCTCCATATGTAGTTTATAAAGCAAACAACAATAACAAACAAACAAACTATTCGATCCCCAGTGGAGTCGCCATTTTGTTTCCAGGAAAACTAGTGTCTTTTCGATCTGCTAGTCCCACTAAGATCGATAGCTATCTTAGAAACAAACAATCAAAGTAATTTGCGATTTCCTCTATGTATGATAGATAAGAGAGAAGCAAAGGGACCAACCTATATCTTCTGCTTGACTCCTTGTTTGATTTCTCTCCCCCTTGACAGAGCTTGCAACTCCTCTCCTACTTGTCTCACTTAGAGATTACTCATAGAGACAAAGTAACAAAACACCATCAAAGCATATCGATCTATGATATCATAAACAATGCAGAATCAGAAATACATTGAACATACAATGGCATTCACAAATAACAAGATTCACAAGTACACAATTGTATGGAGGAAAACTCAAAGAACTTTATTAAAATAGAAGGGAGAATTACAACCCAATTGTCTAATCCAACATCATCCTCCCAGCATCAAAGCCCTCTTCACCTCATGAAAAGCAAGATCACCCAACAGTACAATGCTCCCCCTCAAAGACAAACTAACATCACTTCTTTACAAATTACAAAATTCCAGCCTCTAGATCTCTCAGATGAGAGATCCATTTATACATTTTTGCAAAGGTGTGAGTCATCTCTGGTTTTTTGATTAGTTTCATTCCACTTGTAGTTCTTGGTTCCACTTGGAGATTTCATTGATCTCTTACTCATCCCTGGGCAAATTCAGAGAGGCAAGTCTCATAGGAGAAGTTTCTAGAAGATTACATGAGCATCCACTTAGCAAACTGTCTCAGAAATTTGTCCATCCTCACTCATCACACCCTACAGAAGGCCTCTTCAGTATGCATTGCACATGGCTAGTGTAGCATTTAGTATGCATCGCACCTTGACAGTGGGGCAGTCAGTATGGTCCTATTTTGGCCAGTTCTGAGTGGTTTTTCAGGTGGAACTTCTGGGGAATGATGTATTCAGTTGACTATGATCCTTTAGGGTATGAAACAACACTTTTAGGGGTTAAAGAGCCCTTGATTTATCAACATATAAGATTGGGATTGAAGTGCCCAAATATGTCTATAAATATTGGGATTCATTTTGGTTGAGATTTTGATTTCTAGAAGATTTTGGGACCGAGTTGAAGTGTTCTCAGGAAAATCCCAAGGGTTGGGGATGGAGATGGTTTTCTCCGGGAAGCCCTTTGACTGGTGGGTGGAGACAAGAAAATTCCTCCAGGTATGGTGAAGAAATTCAGAGGCATCCAAGTGTGTGTTGATTTAGTGATCTCTAGATTGATTTAGGTGATATCATGGTGTTGAGATCATTAGTTTTTCATGGTTATAATTTGATTAAATCTTGGTTACATCCATGGTATATTTATCAATATATGATGTGTTATTGTTATGGATCCATTCCATAGTTTAATAAGTTTTTGGTTATCTTATATGCATGCATAAGTTAATGATCTGATATTCACCCTATGAATGACAACAGTTAAAGATTTATTAAACTAAGGTATTATAGACTCATGTGCTGGTGTGTGTTCTGTGTTATTGAAGAAACAGATCAATCAGATTGCCAATACACAGACAATAAAATGGAAAGACAATAGAGAAATACAGTAAGCAAACACAAAGACACAAACAATTTTTAATAAGGAGTTCACCCTATGCTCCAGGGCTATGTCTCCGATCCAGCTTCAGTGGTGGCCTTGTTTTATTGTGCCTTTGGGCAGAGAATTTTACAATACAGGGACTCAATGTGAGTTCTCTTGAAGCATATTCGCTTGGCAGGTTGGTCTTGGATTCCCCAAGCCATAGGAGTACACAGACTCTTCTTCTTCCTACCAACTCTGTGACCTTCCGGTCTATAATGGCAAGAGCCCAATGTGGTGCTTAGCTTGGACAGATCCTCTATGGGATGGCTTGAATCTTCAAGCTCTATGGTGCTGGACACTGCTGCTGATCATCTCGGCCCTCTATCTCCTCTACTCTGCTTTACTATTCTCTGTGTTCAGCCTTCCTCTCAGGTTTCACTACTCCACTTCTTCATCTCTCAACTTCTATCTCTCTATGTCTAACTCCACTCTCATTAAACTACCTCTGTTCATGGCTTTAGCCATTCGATCCCTATGCATGTTTGGTTCCTCTTTCAACTCTGTCGATTCACCTTTTGCAACTACGATGGGAGTTCCCTATTCGGCGTCATCATCAACACTCAGGGAGTTGCCACTTGTCTTCCTCTCAACGGTGCCAGCATGCTTCGTCGGTTCGTTTCTTCAGTTACGTCATGGTTGCGTTCTTCCTCCACCGTGGCGGTCAAACGGATTTCAAATCCCTTTAAAAGTGGCTTAATTCCTTGTCGATTATGCTTCCTCCCATCGGGCGCGATCTCAGCCATCTCATCTGGGCCCTCCAGATCCGATGCCATACGCACGTTTCACACGATTGAGTTGCTCGACCGATAGCATGCGATCAACGTCGGTTTTCTCTCACCTTCACCTACCACGCATAGATCGTTGTATGGAATTGCTATGCTTTCATCCAAAACCTCTTACCATTTAAGGGTGCCCCAATCAAAACCGTCGGTTTCTAGAGCACGGGTCCCACCTTGTACGATTAGCACTTTTTCCCTTTTCTGCCAACGGTCCTCTGGTTCCCCCACGCAACCGAATGCTCGACCTTTCCCATTTTGGCCCTAATCGCCCAACGATGCTAATCGCACATCAAAAATCATCTCTTTTTCCCATTACGAGGCTCCCAAGAGCTACTTCGGCCTCTCACGTAGTCTCCATGGGCCTCAACCAGCGCGCTTTGACCAAGGTCCTCGTCATTCCACGTTGGATGCCATTGCCACTAGTTCAGGGTGTTTTTATCGCTGTTCTGAAATTCTTTAGAGATTTGTTCAACCTGATACAGTTATGGTTCTTTGATAGTCTTCTATGGATCCAATTTGGATCACAGCCTTCCCACTGAAAAAGATTTTGGACCACCAAAAGTTGGTTTTTTTTAAGCATCGACTAAGTGAGGATACTGTTTCTTCACTTGTCCAATCTCAATCCACTTTGCGCTGCTTGGCTTTGAACCTTTGAGCCCAATCTTGAGGTACTCAACATCTCCCCTGTGAGTCACCCTCACCTTCCTGTCCAGCACTGTGTCTTCCTGCAACTCATTAAGATACTCAGGTAGCAGGTCATCAATAGAAGGCAATTGACTTTTCTCTTTAGGGTCCTCTATCATTGAAGGTTCAAACAATCTCAAGCAATCTGCATTTACGACTGAGTAGATGTGCATGTAAGCTGGTCAATCAAGGCAGAAAGAATTTTCACCAATCTTTTCAAGTATCCTAAAAGGTCCATACCTGATAGGCTTTAGCTTTTTACCTTCACGTTGATCCTGTCCTTGCTGATATACAGCTAGACTTGGTCTCCAACTTGGAAACTATGCTCCATCCGATGCTTATCATGCCTAGCCTTATACTTGGCCTGGCTCTTTTCCAACTATTCCTGTATTGCCTGGTGGATCTCCTGGATCTGTTCAATGAACCTAGTTGCTTTGTCCACATCACTATGTCCTTCAACCATGGTGTCTTTACCAAAGACAAAATCCAAAGGAGACCTTGGTATGAAACCAAAACAGGTCTCCAAAGGAGATCTCTGTTTAGAAGAGTGTTTGGCTTTGTTGTAACCATGCTACACATAACACAAGTGTTCATCCCAAAGCTTAGGATGTTTACTGCAATATCCTCTTAGTAACTGGATCACAGTCCTATTTACTACTTCTGTCTGGCCATCTGTTTGTGGATGAAAAGTTGTGCTTTTATTTAGTTAGGTTTCCATCAGTTCCCACAGACTAGACCAAAACTTCCCCACAAATCGGGTATCTCGATCAGATATAATGGAAGTGGGTAATCCAAAATGAACCCATACATGTACAAAGAACAATTTTGCAGTCTGTTCAGCTGTGATTTGTTTACTGCAAGGTATCAAAATACACATTTTGCTAAACCTATCCACAACAACATATAGATAATCATGACTTTTCCTAGATTTAGGCAGTCCTCCAAGCTTTTAGCACACATGGCACACCCTCTTACATACCTAGAAACTATCTCATTCATTTTCAGACAATAGTAGAATCTTTGTAGTTGTGCAACTGTTTTACTTACTCCAAAGTGACCTGATATCGGAGAAGTGTGTGATTCCCTAATCATCTTTACTATCTCAGTTTGTGGAATGTAGAGTTTCCCACAATAGTATAAGAGTCGGTCCTTTATATGATAGTCCAATTCTTCTACTCTTTTGCCTTGACTCAAAGTTGCATATACATCTTTAAAGTCCATATCCTAAGCATATTGTTCAATGTAGCTTTCATGTAGCACAGAATTATTCTTAAGTATGGTAGATGCACTTATAATGGGTCTAGATAACATGTCTGCAACCTTGTTATGTATGCCCTTTTTATATCTGATGACTAAATGAAACTGTTGTAGAAAACCCATCCATCTATAATTTCTTGATTGTTGCAACTTAGTTTTGGAGTGTATATATTGAAGTGGCTGATGATCAGTATGTATTACTGTCTCTTTTCCCATTAAGTAATGTTTCCACTTTTTCACATTCTGAACTAATGCATACAATTCTTTATCATATCGAGGATAGTTAACTACTGCAGGATTAAAAGTCTTAGATTGATAACATATGGGTTTACTGTGTTGTGTCAACACTACTCCCATGGCATAGTCACTGGCATTAGTTTGGATCTCAAATGGTCTTTGTAAATCAAGTAATGCTAGTACATGTGTTGTACTAATTTTCTCTTTCAAGGTGTCGAAGGCTTTTTGATGTTTGTCTCCCCACTGAAACACCTTATTCAATCCTGTTAAAGCATGTAAGGGAGCTGCAATTGAGGAGAAGTTAGAAATGAACTTCCTCCAATATTGTGTTGCTCCTAAGAAGCTTCTCACTTCTGTAGCAGACACGGGTTTAGGCCAGTTCACAATGACTGCCACTTTAGAGGGATCTATTTTCAATTCACCTCCCCCTACTATATGACCCAAGTAGTTTAGAGATGTTTTGCCAAATTCACATTTTGAAAGTTTAACATAAAGTTTTTCCCTTTTCAAAACATCCAATGTCTGCTTAACATGCTTTAAATGTTCTTCCCACGTTTTACTAAAAATCAAAATGTCATCCAGATACACAATAACAAAATCATCAAGAAAAGGTCTGAGTACATCATTCATTAATCTCATGAAAGTAGCAAGAGCATTGGTCAAGCCAAAAGGCATAACCAACCATTCATACAATCCCTGCTTTGTTTTGAAAGCAGTCTTCCATGCATCTTGCTCTGCAACTCTGACCTGATGATATCCACAGTGCAAATCCAGCTTGGTGAAATAAACAGCTTCCTTCAATTGATCTAAAAGATCATCTATGCGAGGAAGGGGATAACGATTCTTGATTGTTATCTTATTTAGTACTTGGTAATCTATGCACATTCTCCAAGAACCATATTTCTTTCTCACCAAAATGATTGGTGACCCACATGGTGATGTGCTAGGCCTGATGAAGCCCTTCTCGAGCAACTCCTGCACCTGCTTCTTGATTTCAGCATTCTGTAAAGCAGACAACTTGTACATCCCAATGTTAGGCAATGGAACATCTTGCTGCAGAATAATATCATGTACTATTCCCTTTTTGGGTGGCAGACCTTTAGGTTCTTGAAACAAGACATCATACTCTGAAACAACCTTTTCTATATCAGCTTGTTGTTCAACATTATAGCCCTCAAATACATTGGTTTTATCAGGTTTCTTTTCCTTTACAACCATTAGTAAGAATTGTTTGCATGAGTTAATCATTCTTTTCATCTGTCCTGAGTTTATGAGAGTGTAATTATTCTTGAGCTTATGAGCTCTTACAAAGTATTCGATTCCATCTTTGACAAGTAGATACTTGTTCTCAGATCTATAGAAAATAGCCTTTCTATCATACAAGTAAGGACTTCCTGAAACAATTCCACATATATCCAAAGGAATTATGTCTAACTCAACCTCATCTACAAATGCTGACCCAAAAGAAAACTTGAGTTTGCACTGTCTAGTCACTTGTAGTTGTGCTTTATCATTCAACCATCCTAATGGGTATGGTTTCTCGTGAGGTGTAGTTGCTAATCCCAATTTCTTTACAATTGCTTCAGAAATTAAATTCACTTGTGAGCCACTATCAAACAAAGTATAAATCTTTTGGTTTTTGGAAATAACTCGAATATGGAAAAGCTCATGTCTTTTTCTCTCATTTTCTTCATCAATAACAAATTGAGCAGAATTACTAGTAGATGCTTCAGAATTCCTACCTTTTATAACTGTGGCTGCTATGGTTGTTTCATCTCATGAGTCTAACCCCAAATCTTTCTGAATAGCTATAGCTATATTCTTCTTCTTGCCCTCGAACTTCTTATGTCTCAGCTCTGGATGCAGAATCCAACAATGCTCATCATCATACCCCTCCTTTTTACAGTGATTGCATGAAGCTTTAGCTTTCTGTGCAGTGTTAGCCTTCCTTGCCTTCCACTTCTATTTTCTTTTCTCCTTTCTCTTGCTTATAGTGGGTTGGGATGGTCCCCCAACTTCTCGATTTCCATTCTTTCCTCTAGCTTCTAGATGAGTAGCTTGTATAGATACCTCATCTATACTAGTGGGATTAAACATGAGGATGGTATGCCTCATGTAGCTATGTAGACCACCAATGTACTTCAAAAGAGTCTTTGGTGAGTCTAGTGAGATACCCAATATCAATGCTCTCTTTCTAAACTCTTGAGTATACCCTTGCACACTTTGCCCTTTCAGCTACCGAAGAGTTTGCCAGCTCATCATGGCTTGTTGCATGTAGGCCAATGGATAGAACTGCTTTTTTATTGCAGAAACAAAGGCACTCCAGACAGAGATGGTCTTACCATGTCTTTTCATATCAACTTGGGTTTTGCCTTCCCCCCAAACCAAGGCAATGCATCCTAGGCATAGGCTTGCTAGCTGAATATTACTCTTGTCTGAGTTTATGTTTTGTACCCTGAAATACACATCAATCTGTCTAATCCAATTGTCCAACTTTTCAGCATTCAGCTCTCCATCAAATATAGGAAAATCAAATTTAACATCTAACTTAATAAAATATGATTTCTTATTATGCACAGGGCTATTATGAGGTGTGAGAAAGCTTTCCTCTTTCCCCTTTCCTTTGGAGTTGTCATGGAAGTGAGACTCATCTTATTCTTTATCTTGTTTAGAGCCCGACGCATCTTCCACCTTTTTCTTTCTGAAGTCTTTGTACATTTCTTCAACCATAGACTTTATAGCTAGGAAACTCTCTATGAATTGAGGGTCTGGCCCTATAGAACATTCTTCTGACATTGTTCAAGAATAGACTCTCTCAATTTCAGGATTAGTTTCCACCAACTCTCCTTCTCCTAATTTGAGCTTTGATCTTGTGAGCATTCATAGCTAACCAACACAAGCTTGTCTAACCTTACAGCCTAGAGCTCTGATACCACTTGATCTGATATTCACCCTATGAATGACATCAGTTAAAGATTTATTAAACTAAGGTATTACAGGCTCATGTGCTGGTGTGTGTTTTGTGTTATTGAAGCAACGGATTGATCAGATTGCCATTACACAGGTAATAAAATGGAAAGACAGCAGAGAAATATAGTAAGCAAACACAAAGACACAAACAATTTTTAATGAGTTCACCCTATGCTCCAGGGCTACATCTCTAGTCCAGCTTCAGTGGTGGCCTTGTTTTATTGTGCCTTTGGGCAGAGAATTTTACAATACAGGGACTCAATGTGAGTTCTCCTGAAGCAGATTCGCTTGGCAGGGTGGTCTTGGATTCCCCAAGCCACTGGAGTACACAGACTCTTCTTCTTCCTACCAACTCTGTGACCTTCTAGTCTACAATGGAAAGAACCCAATGTGGTGCTCAGCCCGAACAGATCCTCTATGGTATGGCTTGAATCTTCAAGCGAGTCTTTGGTGCTCAATGCTACTGCTGATCAGCTCGACCCTCTGTCTCCTCTGCTTTGCTTTACTGTTCTCTGTGTTCAGTCTTCCTCTCAGGGTTCACTGCTCCACTTCTTCGTCTCTCGACTTCTGTCTCTCTGTGTCTAACTCCACTGTCATTCGACTACCTCTGTTCATGGCTTTAGCCATTTGATCCCTATGCTTGTTCGGTTCCTCTTCCACCTCTGTCGATTCACCTTCTACAGCTACGCTAGGAGTTCCCTGTTCGATGTCATCATCAACAGTCAGGGAGTTGCCACTTATCTTCCTCTCAATGAAACCAACATGCTTCGTCGGTTCGTTTCTTCAGTTACGTCATGGATGTGTTCTTCCTCCACTGTGGCGGTCAAACAGATTCCAAATCCCTTTAAAACACGGCTTAATTCCTTGTTGATTCCACTTCCTCCCATCGGGCAGGATCTCAGCCATCCGATATGGGCCCTCCAGATCCAATGCCATACCACATTTCACGTGGTTGACTTGCTCGACCGATAGCGCATGATCAACGGTGGTTTTCTCTCACCTCTGCCTGCCACGCATCGATCGTTGTATGGAATTGCTCTACTTTCATCCAAAACCTCTTACTGTTTAAGGGCGCCTCGATCAAAACCACCAGTTTCTAGAGCGCGGGTCCTGCCTTGTATGATTAGCGCTTTTTCCATTTTCCGCCTGCGGTCCTTTGTTTCCCCCACGTGACCAAGTGTTCGGGCTTTCCCATTTTGGCCCTAATCACCCAGTGATGCGCGATTAGAATTCAATAATCACGCATAAAAAATCACCTCTTTTTCCCATTTCAAGGCTCCCAGGGGCTACTTCGGCGTCTCGTGCAGTCTCCATGGGCCTCAGTCAGCGCGCTTTGACCGAGGTCCTCGTCGTTCCACATTGGACGCCATTGCCACTGGTTCAGGGTGTTTTTGATCACTGTTCTAAAATTCTTTAGAGATTTGTTCGACCTGATACAGTCATGGTTCTTTGACAGTCTTCTATGGATCCAATTTGGATCAATTAATATGTGTTGTTGCAACTAGTAAAGAGGGTAGCCAACCTTCTTGATGAACATTTGATGGAACTAAGCATTTATGACCTAAAGGTACTTTTTCCACAAAGTGTTTGTCTAAATGATTATTATGTATTTGATAAGTTTGAATAGGAATTGGGTCAAGAACAATAAATGAAGACTTCTATAGATGTTTGAGGGGATTTTGGAAAGTTCCAAGAAGTTTGCCTATAGCTAACCCTAAAAATACAAAACAAATTCCTTGTCCACAATCTCTTAACTGAGAAATTTTGGTTGTGGTTGAATGGAAAGCACCATGTGCATGTGGATAAAGCCTTCTGGTCTCATGTACTAGCATGCATGCATGTGGCTGGGTCATAAAGTCAAGTACAAAGAAATTTTTAGCTCAGGTAAAGATCACCAGGGGTTTTTGTTTGACATATGGGTGATTAGGTGTCCATGTGAGGTTGCAATAAGTTTTTTTTAGTAGATCCCACTTCCATAACTGGAACTTAGATTTTGGGTCATACCATGGTAACTCGTAGGTCATGTCTACGCTAGAGAGCTTGTAAAAGCAAGTAAATGTGGGGTGAGGTGTTACAGGGTGGTATCAGAGTAATTTTGCTCCCTGTAAACCTTTCTATGGTACTAGAGTTTACAAAATGGTATCAAAGTGAGGTTTATAGTATTGGACCTCAGGGTAAATGCATATGGTTATGGTTATTATGCATGTAGTTACTGTTATAATTTTATATTATTATCATCCATGGATCATGATGTTGATATGTTGTTGTTATTATGATATATTGTTCTAATCTAGACTGACTAGTGTAGATGTGATAACCTCCCCTAAGATACATTGAGGTATGATTTTTATTATGTATTCTATCTGGTTTATCTAACATGGTATGTTTAAAGGACAATATAAGGCCAAATATGAAGAGCATAATGGTGGATTACAGTTCACATGAATCCACATATAGGCTCGATGTGAAATCAGTGGAATGGGAGAAGTCAGTTGAGTATCAAGGAAAGGAATATTCCCCTAATCTAGCAGATATATTGAGGAGTCTGAGGGAAAATATCAAAAGTTAAAAAGAAGCTAATAACAAGTTGAATGAGGCACTGGAAAGACTTTTAAAATCTTAGGAAAAGCAAGTAGAAGTTAATGCCGTTATCTTTCATAGCCTTTCGAATTTGCAAAAGAACGGACAACTAGGGATCACAAAGATAGGCAGGAGGAAAATAATAATGGGGCAGATGGAAGTAGGTATCATATAAGGTACAGGATGGATTGTAATGACATAATAAAAGGTGGTATATCTTTGAGTACATATGGATTTTATTCTAATTCTTCTTCTAGGAAACATCATCCCCATCACTACCAACATCATAAGAGGAGCAAGTATTTTCCAGAGGAGTTCAAGAAAGACAAACCTCTTAATTTTTATGTGGAATTGAAGAAATAATAAGATGTAGAAGCATGGATACTAGGGATGAATAAATTCTTCATATTTCATGACTACTCAGAGAACATGAAATCCAAGATAACTACTTTCAGTCTCAAAGGAAAAGCATATATTTGGTGGGAAGATGTTAAGAATGTTAGAGGCATTAGAGAAGAGAAGCTAACTTGGGATGAGTTTGAAAGAATCTTTAGGAATAATTACCTGTCAAAGAGGTATTATGATGAAAATTCCAAGGAGTTTTATGAGCTCGTGATGGGTTCCATTATAGATGAAGAGTACACAAACAAATTTCTATAGTTGTTCAGATATGTTCACTATCTCAAGGATGATAAAGAGAAGATTCAAAGGTTCATCAATGGATTTCCATTAGAATTCAGAGTCTAGATTGAGTTTGATGAGCCTTAGTCATTGGAGGAATCCATCAGAAAATTGAAGCATTATTATGAGTAGTCAAAGCACAAGCCTGAGTTCATGCATGACTGGTAGGGTAATGAGAAGGCCACTAAAGGAAAATGGCCCAAGAAGTAAGGAATATCTAAGGATGCAGGTGAGACAGAAAATGTGGCTCCTTATAAGAAGTCTAATGCATCTGAGAAATGGCATGAATATCAACAGAATAAAGGAAGTGGCAGGGAATCATTGAAGTGTTGGATTTGTGGTAAAGGCCATTATAAGAAAGATTTTCCATTGTATAGGGTGGCAGGTCACATATCTACAATTCTTAGGAGGTGTAGACATTTGGGGATGTAGGCCAAAGCATTCCTCATATCTATGAAACACTTGATAACTAGAAAGTATGCCATCAAACATCTATTATGAAGATGGAAGGTAAGCTTCGTGATCAAGTTGTTTCCATTTTGATTGATCCTTGATCTAATTATAGGTATGTTAGTCTTGACCTAGTGGATCAATGTTGTTTGAATAAATATGTGCATGTAGAATATTGGTTGGTGTATTTGGTTATAGGGACCAAGAGAGGAGTTCATCATTGGGTGATATCTTGTGCACTTGAGCTTAATGGCATGCCTACAACAACACACCTAAATGTGCTTCCTTTGGGTGCACATAGCATGATTTTTGGCATGGATTAGATATTTATTCATAGGACCAAGGTGGATTTTTATGAGAAGGACATTGAGTGCCTAAATGATGATGGAGAAAAGAGAGTCTTACAGGGAAAGAAGAAGCCTACATCAGTGAGAATGATTACAACTATGTAAGCTAAGCACAATCATAAGAAAGAGTGTGGATTGTTTGTAGTTCATGTTTCCAATGACAAAGGGAAGGAAGACGAGGATAATGAATTCATGAGGAAGTATCCTACCTTGCAGCAGTTTTAGGATGTGTTTCTTGAAAATATTCTAGAGTTGTCACCTCATAGAGAGGTGGATTTCTCTATTGCGTTGGTACCAAGAGCAACACCAACATTTAAGGCACCATACAGGATGCACACTCCAGAGTTGCTGGAGTTGAAGTTGCAACTTAAAGAGACGATTGATAAGGGATACATAAGTCCATGTATATATCCTTAGGGCGCATGAGTGTTGTTTGTAAGAAGAAGGATGGCACTCTCAGATTGTGCATTGATTACAAGAAGATGAACAAGGTGAATATCAAGAACATGTATCCATTGTTGTAGATTAATGATTTATTTGATCAACTGAAGGGAGCAGGAGAATTCTCAAATATTGATCTAAGATCAATATATCATCAGGTGCACATAAAATAAGAAGACATCTATAAGACTGCATTTCGTACAATGTATGGGCACTATGAGTTCATGGAGGTTCCTTTTGGTCTTACCAATTCTCCAACCAATTTCATGGGTTTGATGAACAATGTGCTTCCCCCTTATCTGGATAAGTTTGTGATAGTCTTTGTTGATGATATATTGATATATTCAAAGAATAAGGAGGAGCATGCATAACACCTAGTCGCAGTGTTGAGATTGTTGAGAGAGCATAAGTTGTATGGAAAAATCAACAAGTGCAATTTATTTCAATATCAGATTTATTACCTGGGACATGTTGTTTCCAAGGAAGGGATAATAGTGGATCCAGAAAATATTAAAGCTATCATGGAATGGCCAACTCAAAGGATTGAGGATGAATTTAGATCTCATGGGACTAGTAGGTTATTACAGAAGGTTTATCAATTTTTTTTCCAATATTGGTTATCATATTACATCCTTGTAGAGGAATTGAAAGAATTTTGAATGGACTAATGAGTGTGAAACTAGGTTTGATCAGCTAAAGCAATTTCTTACCAATGCTCCAGTTTTGAAGATTGTAGATCCTGATAAGGAGTTTTTGGTTTGTACATATGCATGTAAGGAAGGACTTGGTGGAGTCCTAACACAAGAAGGGAAAGTAGTTTTCTATGAATTAAGGAAGATGAATGAACAGGAGAATAATTATATGACTCATGATCATATGTTGGAAACTATCATTCATGCATTGAAGATGTGGAGATATTATCTCCTTGGTAGGAGGTTCATCTTGATGAGTGATCAAATGGACTAAGGTACTTGTTTGACCAGCTCAATCTGAATGCAAGGTAAGCTAGATGGTTGGCTATTCTTAGTGAGTTTGATTTTGAGATTAGATACATCAAAGAAAAAGAGAACCAGGTTGTAGATGCTCGTAGTAGTAGAGTACATGTGAATCATATTGGAACTATTATCTCTTATGGAACAAATTTATAGGAGAATATATTGCATGTAGGGAAACATGATGATAAGTACTAGAAACTAAGGCAGAGATTACATCAACATGGTGAGGGTGATTGGGATGAGGAGTATTACCTCTGATGAGCCTCATAAATGGGTAATATATGGGCTCATTTTACCTCCTAACTTAGTCAAATCAACCATTTTCTTATCTTATTATATGATTTTCTGATTATATTTATGCTTATAGAGTGAGTTGAGTTAGTTATGATGCCATGTGGTCTAACATGTATTTAATGCAGATTATTGATGGTTTTCGTGGTCAAAGAAAAGGATCCAGTGGTCAAATGGCAGAAATAACTCGAAGTAGACAAAGGAGAGGAATTATAGGAGGGAATCCTCCTCATTTATTACTCCTCACTTTGAATTTCCCTTCATTCAGGTCGGAGTACAAGCAGCCAAGTCATGGACTAAAAAAGGCAGCCGAGCAAGTGAAGGATGACTGCTAGTTATCTCAAGTTTTGGGAGCCAAGCCTCCCTGATTTTAAGGAAGCTATTGGTAGCTTCAGATGTATAAGTAGAGAGGCCTAGGGCCTTACTAGTGTCGGATTTTTTTCTTATGTAAACTCTGCTCAGATTTCGAGCTTATTATTTTGTGACATTTTTATGTAATCTTGCTATTGTTTTGATAATGAAGATGGTATCCTTTTTGAGCTAGCACTGAGTTACCTAAGAGGGCTAAAGCTCTTGGGTTAGGGCCCAATCCAAGTATCCAAGCTTCTCTTTACTTGTATTTGTATTCTTTACTTCAGTTTGTATATTAATTTGCTGCTAGATGTATTTCTTTCATGGTTAAGAATAGGTTGCTTTTGATGATTTAGTAGTTTGCTTCCATTTGTGCTTTCTTATCACGTTAAGTAGTGATCAGAAAAATATTCAAAAGGCTAGAAATATTGCCTTGGCATCTCTTCCTCCCTCTGGGACCATGATTTGAGGAAAAGACCCTCTTGTTGCCCAAAAAACACAGATTTTCCTCATTCATAGGATTTCTAGTGTTTGCAGCTTTTTAGCAGGTTAATAGTCTAGTTTTTCTTTGCTTCAGATCTTCCTTATCATACTCACTTCCTGATTTGCAATAGTCATCTTCCATGCTTTCCTTTCCTACAACATTTCTCATCATTTCCTTTCATAGATCATAGTTTAGATCATTTTCATGCAAAACTCTGTTTTTCCTAGATGTACTCATTTCATTTGTTGCTTGATTTTCTTGGTTGAATGTCAGTTCCTTTGTAGTAAATCTCTTCCAGCAGTCACACCCTCCATTTGATCCATGCCCTACAGGTCTCCCAAACCTCACCTCAATTCTGCCTTAGTTTCCTGCATTTTTCATAGAACTTCTTCCTCTCTCCTTGAGCAAACCCAATCATCTTTCTCTCTCCTGGTGGTTCATGGTAGACCATAGGTACCCTAACATCACTTCCCAACCTTCATCCACCTTTTCCACTTGCTCTCACACCCTCAAAATAGCGGAAATTTCTCTCGGCCTCCTCCTATAGGCCCCCATGTACTTTCCCTGTTTTCCTCCTGTGGTTTTCTTGTGTCCTCCTGTAGTTTTTCCTGTAGGCTTTCTTTTGAAGGACGAGTGTGGGAAAAGCCTTTAGAAGGCCACCTAAGACCTCCTAGGACCCATCCACACCATCCTACATCCTCCCAAGCTCCAAAACCGCCCTCTAATTCCACCTGTTCGCTGCCACACTCACACCCAATAAATTAGATGCATGTCAAATTCACATAAAAACACATAAAAATCCAAAAATATGGTTTTTTCTTATTTACTTCCAGAAATAGCATGGTTAGATGTTGGATGCTTTCTTGAGTAGGTAATGGCATTGCTTTCATGTTTTTTATAATGTTTTTGGTGAAAGTAGAATTAGCTTGTTAACTAGGGTTTACTAGGTTTTGCTTTACATTCCAGTCTTTTTCCTTTCTGCAATTAGAGTAGCTTCTGTAGAGTAATCTTTCTTTCTTTCATCACACATAGAGCTTCTTCTGAAATCTATAGAAGTTGACTTGAGCTCCTAGTGATCTTGCTCCAGCTGACCAAGTGATAACCTGCAATGAGAACTAGTACTTGTGCATACAACACCAACGCTTCCAAGTTTGTTACGAACCACCGAGTTGATAAAGGTAAAGTTGGCAGCCCAGGAGTTGCAGCATTCTTGTTGCAATACTAGCACTCACCACTTTTTGGCGCTGTTGCCGGGGAAGCATCAGAGTATTCTGTGATTACTGCTTTATTTTATTTCCTATTGCAACATTCTACTAATAGTTTATTTCAGTAAAAGTAGACTAGTCATTTCTCTTCTTTCAGTTCTGCATTTCCTTGCTTTCCTTTTCAATTCTAAAAATTTCCATTCAGAAATTTCATTTAATCTAGTTGCAATTTGTTTTGTTCAATCACAATTTCAGTTTCTGCAGGTACTATCAGTGTGGGGAAAAAGAAAAAACCAACCAAAAAGATTTCCTTTCATGCCTCGTAGGAATAGAGATAACTCAGGAAAAATTTTGCCCAACACCCCCACTGCTTCGCATAGCCAACCTTCTCTCTTCTTCGGTGGTTGCGATCAAGAAGAACCCTTAGGTGAAAAGCCAAACATATTTGAAGAGCCTATAGTGGAAGAAGAAGAAGAAAACATTCCTCTGGAGCCAATGGCTGAAAACAAAAATGCTAGGGGGAATGGAGAGAGAATAGAGGGTACCTTTCCCATTCAAGAGACCAATGGGGACACCAAAATGAAGAATATAAGCCCTTCAACCCTACCTCACTTCCATGGTCTGACTACAGAAGATCCTGACACCTTCTTGTTTGAGTTTGTTGTCATCTGTCAAACTTATGACTATTCAGAAGATAAGA
This sequence comes from Pinus tabuliformis, assembly GCA_031772625.1. Classification (NCBI taxonomy): domain Eukaryota; kingdom Viridiplantae; phylum Streptophyta; class Pinopsida; order Pinales; family Pinaceae; genus Pinus; species Pinus tabuliformis. The sequence continues at coordinate 367,371,473 of CM062816.1, forward strand.
AAAAGTTGAAACTATTCCCTTCTACTCTCAAGGATGTAGCACTGCACTGGTTCATGGTATTACCTGGCAATAGCATCACAACTTGGGCTCAGACACAACAGGCCTTTACTAAAAAGTATCGAGACTATTTTAGGTCAAAATGTACTAAAGAAGAAATCTTTTGAATGACCATGGGAAGTGATGAGTCCTTGGAAGACTATGAAGAGAGGTTCCAACTCAATTACAAAAGGGCCGGGTGTACACTTGACCCTGAGTCTCTAAAGTCGGTCCTGCTTAGGGGAATCCAAGAAGACCTTCTAGACACCCTCCATCTGCTGGCCGGGGGAGACATCTACCAACTATCCTATGAGGACATAAAGACTATTTTTAGAAACCATTCTAGGCCAGCCAGAAAGAAAGGTGTTAGAAAATTATATATTACAGAGCAATGGAACACATAGAATATAGCAAAAATATAAACACAGAAACACATAAAACCAGAGAGACACAGATATACATGGTTCACCTAGTTTGGGCTACGTCCACCCCAAATAGCCAATCCTTCCTTTTTACTATCCAGCAAAGATGAAGAGACACAACCTACAACAGATCCACTGTAATATCCTCTGTTTTCTCTCACAGTCTCACCTCTCTATTTCTTGCTTGGAGAATACACATCTATTACATAGCCTCAATACAATACCCTCATACAAAGAGAGGGGTTGCCTTCTAGGGCAAAAAACGCTAAATTAAACATAAGTTCTAGTGTCAGATCATCTGCCTAATGAATGGCCCAGATTGACTAGAAATTGCTATACTTTTATAAGGCAATTTTACATATATTTTTAGTCGGGGGGGGATCGCCCCCCCCCCCCGAACCCCCACGGGTGGGACAAGTCCCCCCCGCACCCCCCTGTATTGAGGGGTGTACAAACTTCCTGGGGTATACATCCAGCTAAAACAAAGACCTCTGAACAATCATGCTCCACACCAAAAAATCTCCCACTTGGAGAATGATTGTAGAAACTCCACCGCTACTTCATTTGCTGGACAATGAATCCTCTTTAGACCTGGCTATTTCTCATCTTCATCGTCATCCTTGAAGACCAATTGAAACTGAGCATATTCTCAGTTTCTCCCTGGTTACAACTTTTGTTAGCATATCTGCAAGATTCTGGCTAGTGTGTATCTTTTCCAGCTTCAACTCTCCATCTTCCAGGACTAATCATATGAAATGGTACTTGAGCTGTATGTGCTTAGTCCTGGAATGAAATGTTGAGTTCTTTGCAAGATGAATGGCACATTGGCTATCACTATATAATGTGCCCCTATCATGCTTCTTACTCAATTCACCCATAAACCTTTGTAACCAAATCATTTCTTTACTAGCCTCTGTAGCATCAACATACTCTGCTTCTGTTGTTGAAAGTGCAACAACACTTTGGATTTTTGAAACCCAATTGACAGTTGTTCCACCTACAGTAAATACATATCCTATAGTGCTCCTCCTATTATCTTTGTCACTTGCCATATCTGTATCAACATATCCCTGTACAGAAATGTTTGAACCACCAAAGCATAATGCTTGATTTGTGGTACCTTTCAAATATCTGAGGATCCATTTCATTGCCATCCAATGTTCCTTTCCTGGATTGTTCATGTACCTGCTTACAACTCCCATTGCATGTGCAATATCAGGCCTTGTGTAGACCATTGCATACATTAAGCTTCCAACTGTAGATGCATATGGAGCTTTAGACATATAATTCATGTCTTCTTGGGTCTTTGGGCACATTTCCTTACTAAGTTTGAAATGGCTAGAAAAAGGTGTACTAACTGGTTTTGCATTGTGCATATTAAATCTTTTCAACACCCTTTTTATGTACTCATTCTAAGACAATGTTAATTTGAAATTTTTCCTGTCTCTAGTTATTCTCATACCAAGGATTTGTTTTGCAGCTCCCAAATCCTTCATTGCAAATGAATTTGCCAATTTTATTTTGAGCACATTTATTTCCTGCATGTTAGACCTTACAAAAAGCATGTCATCCACATACAATAACAATATAATATAGCTGCCATCATTTTACTTTTTTAGATAAACACAATGATTAGAGTGACATCTAGTATAATGTTGTTCAGACATAAACTTGTCAAATTTTAGATACCACTTCCTTGGAGCCTATTTTAAGCCATACAAGCTCTTCTTCAACTTGCACACTAGTTTCTCCTTCCCTTTCACCTCCTATCCTTGTGGCTGCTACATATATATCTCTTCTTCCAAATCCCCATGGAGAAAGGTTGTCTTTACATCTAACTGCTCAAGATGCAAATCTTCAACTGCTACTAGACTTAAAATACTTCTAATTGAAGTCATTTTAACAACAGGAGAAAATATTTCATCAAAATCAATACCTTTCTTCTGTGCAAACCCCTTCACCACAAGTCTATCTTTGTACCTTTGTTTTCCTCCATCTTCTTCCTTCAGCCTGTAAACCCATTTACTCTGCAATGTAGTTTTACCTGCAAGCAACCTGACTAAGTCCCATGTCTAGTTATGCATTAAGGAGTCCATCTCTTCTTCCATGGCTAGCTCCCACTTCTTCCTGCTTTCAACCTGCATTGCTTCTTCATAACATTCGGGTTCACCAGAATCAGTCAACAATAAATAATATAATGAAGGAGAGTATCGTTCACGGGGTATACTTATCTTGGTAGATCTTCTAACACCACTTTCAGGTGTTTGGGGTGCCTATTGTTGTTGTGGTTGTTGATTATTATTATTTTCAGGAACCTTTACTTTTTCAGTGATCTCATCAAGAACTGTGTATTCCTTGTTTTCTTTTTCCTGTTTCTTTTCCTGCAACTGATTCTTATACAAGACCTTTTCATTGAATATTACATCTCTGCTCCTAATGATTTTGTGATTTTCATAATCATATAAGCGATAACCAAAATCATTAACACCATATCCAATAAAGGTACATTTCTTTGATTTTGCCTCAAGCTTTGTTCTATTTTCTTTATTAATATGGACAAAGGCCTCACAACCAAAAGGCTTTAAAAAAGAGTAGTTTACCGTTTTACCTATCCATGGTTCCTCTGGAACACCACCATCCAAGCAACTTGAAGGCCCTTTGTTTATTAGATAAACAAGAGTATCTACAACATCTGCCCAAAATTATAAAGGCAATCCTGCATGCAATCTCATGCACCTTCCATGCTCCATGATTGTTCTGTTCATCCTCTTCAACAAACCATTTTCTTGTGGTGTTCTTGGAACTGTCTTCTCTCTGTGAATTCCATGCTCTGAATAGTACCTATCAAACTCTTTGCTGCAATATTCACCTCCATTGTCTGATCTGAGACACTTCAATTTATTTCCTGTCTCAATCTCAGCGAAAGCTTTCCATTTCTTGAAAGTATCAAATACATCAGATTTATTCTTAATACAATAAATCCAAGTTTTGCTAGTTGCATCATCAATAAAAGTAACATAATAACGAGATCCACCGAGAGATGATACCTGAGCAGGTCCCCATACATCTGTATGCACAAGCTCTAATTTTTCGCTCTTCTTTTCTTTCCCAACTCTAAGAAATCTGACTCTCTTCTATTTTCCATAAATGCAATTCTCACAGAAGTCCAAATCAACATTCTTCAAACCCGGAAACAAATTCCTTAAGTGAAGAACCTTCATCCCCTTCTCACTCATGTGTCCGAGCCTATGATGTCATAATGTTGCATCTACTCCTTCGGAAGTTAAAGCATTAATAGAGTTAGAAATACCATTGCATAAATACAATGTACCAACATTTTCACCTTTTGCTATTACCAGGGCTCCTTTGGTGAGCTTCCAAGCTTTATCTGTGAAAGTTGTCACACAACCTTCACTGCCTAACTGCCTTGTAAATCAGATTTTTCTTCAAATCTGGAACATGCCTTACCTCCTTTAGTAGCTATTGGTTTCCATTCTGATGTTTTACAAGAACCTTACCCATTCCAACAATTTTACAGCATTTATCACCACCCAAACAGACTTGTCTAAAATCTCCTTGAACATAGTCATGAAAGTATTTCTTATCAAGTGTGGCATGGAATGAGGCCCCTGAATCTACCACCCAAGAATTAGTAATATTTTCGAAAGAAAGAATCAAAGTATCTTGTAACACCTCAGCTGTCACATTTTCTTCTTCATGATTGTTTTTTCTTGCTATGCATATTCTTTGGATCTTTTCCTTCCGAGATCTACAGACTCACTTTACTTTAGGCTGTCCTTTCTTTAGCTGCATTTCCAGGCACACAAGAATAATCTCTAACTTCATATCTAGAACTTAACTGACTTGTAACAGTATTAAAATCCTTCCACCTTCCTTGATAAGAAATACTAGGCTATATAGTTTCGATATCTGACGCTACGAAGCTCTATTCCAAGTGCCTTTCCATTTTCTTCATCTCCCCTAGAATGGTAGGTATAGATCTTTCTGATACAGATAATATTCCATCTGCATCTTCCAAGCGAGATTTTGGCCGTTAAATTTCTTGTAAACTTAATCTTTCGCCATCCCACTCGATGCGAGTTTTCCAAATCTTTAGCATACTAGTCAATGGAACACATATAATATAGCGGAAATCTAAAACTATATGTTACACCTAGCTCTATGTCTTGCAAAAATGAAGAATACAACAGATAATATTACATAGTCAAGAATACACATTCAAACTAAAAAATACCCTCATACAAAGAGAGGGGTTGCCTTCTAAGGAAAAAAACCCTAAACTAAACATAAGTTCTACCGTCAGATCATCAGCCTAATGAACGACCCAGATTGACTAGAAATTACTATACTTTTACCAGGAAATTTTACATCTGTTTTTAGCTTCGAGGGCAGCGAAACCCCTATCGGGGGACCACTAGCCCCTGGACCCCCCAGCCAAGGGGGATTAGCCCCCCGAACCCCCACGGGGGGGACAAGTCCCCCCTGCACTCCCTCACGTGGAGGGGTGTACAAACTTCCTGGGGTATACATCCGGCTGAAACAAAGACCTATGAACAATCATGCTCCACACCCAACAAAAGGTAGGGCGAGTTAACCCATAGCCAGTACCTCTTCCTCCAATTCATCCATTAAAGGTGAAATTGGAAACATGTTGGAAGACTTCAAGAGTGAGATGCTGCAAACTCTTTCCATGCAAATGGATACCTTGCATGTCAAAAGAAAACAAGAGGAAGCAGAGAGGGCTTTGGCCATTTTTTGTCCTAGATGCACCAGGAGGCATCCTAGGAATGAATGCCCATTGAAATCTATAGAGGTTTGTTTAGTCTGTGATGAAAATCATTCTACAGATAAGTGCCCGTCCTTGCCCGGACTTAAAGCTGTATACCAAGGGGCTGAAGGAGTCACTAAACAGATCTATTACATAAACCAAAGCAGGCCGCCTGGACCTAGACCATACTAGCAGGGGATGTAAGGGACATCTCAGGCATACTACAACCCCAACCAAGTCCCTTCCATACCTTCTTGAGGTCCCCCTACTCATCCTTCCTATTCCACACCTCCTCCTTGGTCCTTCACATCTCAATATCATGCCCAACCAACCATCCATTCATTTCAATCCTATGCTCAGCCGCAACCTCAGTGGAATGCACCTCATCAGGGGTGGAGGCCCTAATACAACTCTCCTCCCACTCTTCTACCTCCACTACCTGCCCAACCACAACCGTTACCTTCTGCTCCACCAAGGCAACCCCAAATTCCCGCCCAGCTCAATTCGAACCCGAACAACAGACAGGCTCAGCAAGTGTATAGTGGGGAACCATCATGCCCAACTTATGCTGTGGAGATTCAAGAGATTAACTTGCGATCTAGGAAAGTTCTCCCAGATAGCCAGCATCCACCTAGGGAGGTTGAGGAAGATAAAGAGGAAAGCAAACCTAAAGCAAATCCACCCTTTCTTGAGAGACTATCCATGACAACCCAGCCTACCCCAGAAGAGACTGAACTCCTAAGAGAATTGAAACAACTATGTGTGAAGATACCACTTCTCCAAGCCATAAAAGATGTGTTTATCTACAATATGTTGATTAAAAAGAAGTTCTTTAAGCATCCAAGAAGGCGCAAGAGAGATTCCCCAACTATCAATGTCATAGGACAACTATCTGACCTGATGTTGGGGTAGATAATCTGTCCAAACTATCTGGACCCTAGAAGCCCAATAGTTGATGTCCACATCAATGGCACAATGGTCCCACATACCTTGATTGATCTGGGAGTTGCCATTAATGTGATGAAAAAGGACACAATGCTCAAACTTAACTCCAGGGCTCCTTGAGGAAGACCACGACAGTGTTGCAGCTAGCAGACTGCTCCATAGTGACCCTTGAGGGGATTGTGGAAGATGTGATGGTCTCCATTGATTCTTGGGAGTACCCTACTGATTTCTTAGTTATCCAGCCAAATTCAAAGCTCACGAGGTATCCTCTCATTATGGGAAGACCCTAGTTGTCTACAGCCGATGCCAACTTCAGCTACCGAGCTGGGAACATGACCATCAAGAACAGGCATATGTCCAAGCAGTTGACCCTATATCCTCCTGCCCAACCCTTGCTAGAACATGATCTACCTCTCTAGTTGGAGGAGGAGGATGAGGATGAAGTTTATTCTGCACCGCTTTGTGCATTGGAAATCGCCATGGGAGGAAAACCACAAGATGAGGATGATATGTGTCGCGCGGAATGAGTCGATCTTGCGGACAAGATAGACCTTCCTAGAATCTAAAGAAGACCTAACGACAAGCAAACCAACCAGACACTATCTTTCTCTAAATATGCTTCAATTAACAATAGCAAACAAAGGTTTTTAGGGCCTACCTTTGGTCCAACACAAGCTTGTGGATGCCCTCGCTCTTTCGATCCAAATGAGCTCCTCTTCGCGAATCTGCAAACACAAACAAGGAAAACAAATTAAATAGCACCTGAAAAACCAATTGAAAAACTAATTGCATGAAACATATTTAACATGAAAGTCAAGGAGTCCATGAAAAAAATAACATAAGATACTTGTTGAGAAAAATGAGTTTGATTGTATTAATTCAAAAGAAGAAGAACCTTACAACCTTTGCCTTGACGCTGCACAAGCTCCTCCCAGGGTCCAACAAGATGTCTCCTCTACTTTGACAAGTTTCACTCACTCTCCAATAGAACCAAGAGTTATGTGATCTCTCCTCTCAAGCTCAACCAAAGAGTCTCAATTTCACCAGCATTTACCCTCAAAATGTTCAGCTTCTAACCTCCCTAGTCCTCACCCCAATGCCTGTATTTATAGTGCAATGGAGGGAAGTTACTAGGTCCTCCTTCAAAGGGATAAAGCCCTCCTTCAAAGGGATAGCTCCTTTAGTCAAGGGATTAGCTCCTTCTCTTTTGGGATGCATGAACCACCTCAGGGCGAACAATCCATGTCAAAATTCCTTCTAGAAAACTCTAGAATTAACCCAAAGTGAGTTTTTTAAGATAAAAATTGCGCCTTTTGACTTTCACAGGGGTCCGCACCTGCACCGTTAGGAACAGAGCGGGTAGGTACGCAGCTTTTGTACACAGAAGGTGCGGGACCGCAGGTGACCATGGGAGAAAGTGCGGAACCAGAGTTACATTGATTTCTAATGTATTTCTCCCACTTCCAAAGCTTGATTTGAAGAGCTGAGGTTCTAGACTTGCTTAGGAGGATAGTACAAGTGATGATAGACCCATACTGACTGCAAATAATCATGGTGACGATATTTTTGTGTAACAGATTGCCCCCTAAAGTGCAAAGTCTGTAGTAGATGACGATTTCATTTATCATATAGGAAGAGTGAAGTACTTTATCATTTCGAGGATCATCTTGTGGAGAGCCCGGTCGGAACCTGTAAAAACATTCAATGCAAGATATATATATGAGATCATATCATCGCTGAGGTAGGCATTCCCATACTCAGATCAAAACTAACTAGAAACCTATCTACTGCTCTGATATAGGAATGATCTTGTAAAACATCATAAGTATAGACTCATGTGAACACAGTATGGACGCAGCCATCTTTTATGAATAGTCCACAACATAATGAGTACAAAATTCCTCGCAACCTGGATGGTGGAAACTAGATCCAGGGTCTTCATTTCTACTTCCCGAAACAATACGATTCTCTCCATGCGAATAAATGTGTTGATGTCGAACATGGTAGAAACCACTTGATTACCAGTCAATGATGTAAACTGTTAACAAGTGTGAGAGAAACCACTAGTGATGTCAATGGCTCTCAAAGTACCCAGTACAATCCATGAGATGTGAGTAAATGTGTTGATGTTGAACATATCATGGAATCCTTTGATCGAAAGTCAATGATGTAAACTGTCGTCAAAGGCAAGAAACCTGCCATTGAGGCATGCAGATCCCAAGGTACTGACGATCTCTAGATCATCTTTCTAGATAATGAGCTGAAGTCGATAGAAAGCGATCAGTTGCAGGCAAGCCCACAACACGAAATCATAGATCAAGTTGAAGAAATTTTGTTGCAAGGACTGACTCAGGGATGGTCAAGATGGATGACAGATATTTTGCAAATGAATGGCTTATTGGCAGTGACCTCTTGAACACATAACGACACGACAGATGGCTTGGTGACAATTGACCCAAAGTTAATACCCAGAAACTGGCTGAAGACTTTCAATGTGGTTTGATCAACTGTTAGGCAAAGGATTTCCCAACCCAGGTGAATAAAAGTGTCGTGTTCAAGAGGGGTTACAAAGTATGACAAACAGACTCATTTTTCTCTCTTTTCCCCCACCATTTCTGGCAAGTACCTCTTTATTTTTGACAAGCTTGAGGAGGATAACATTTGCTTGATTATAAGCTCATCCTTTGGATGAGTCCAACTTAGTTTAAATTCGAACCCTAAGAAGGAGTGGTTCATTCCTGTTTGTAATTGAACAGGTCCTTTACTATGAAATTTTAACGAGTCCAGTATAGGAGAAACTCGGTTTTTTCAATTTTAGAGAGTCTGAAAAAACTTAAGAAAACCCCAGGGTTGACCTTTTTCGTAAATTTGTGTCTCCCAAGCCCGAAAAAGTATAAAATAATACTTGAGAGAACCGCTTGATCTTTTACGACCAAGGAGTACTTTTCGTTATTAGTGTCACTGACCCGAAAAAGTAAAAAAGCGATCAACGACACGTCGTTTCATAACCAATATCGAATTTGAAACGACAAAAATCCGGCAATCTTTTCATGTTTTTACGGTCGGAAAAGAGCTGTAAGTGGACCGTCTTTTAATTCCGTTTTAACGAGTGTAAAAGAAATGCTCGGCAATCTTTTCATGTTTTAGGAGTCAGAAAAGGGCTTAAAGATGACTCTACTTGTTTTTTCGTTGAAAATGATAGATTTCGCCTGAATAATCCTGTATTCTGCACAAAGACACAAACATTACTCGTACCTGTTTAAAATGGATAAAAGCGTTGCAAAATACCTTTTCAAAGTGAAACATAAACAAATTTGTGATTTATTTACTCAAAAAACTTATAAAAAGGGCCTTTGTCAATTCATTTTTACCGTTCGAGTTTGGGTGAGAAAATAGTGCTTTTGCTTAGAAAACTTCCCGTGAAGATTGTGGAAAATCCAACCGTCGAAATCGAGCGCCGTCTTCTCCAGGTAATCCACATCACCTTACTCTTCATTTTCAACCATTTAGTTTTTTTATTTAGCCCCTCATTTTGTTTTTTGTGAGAGTTTTTGGGCGCAAAACCTGCGCGCGGGGGTCCGCAGGTTTACCATTGCGGACCCGCGGACCCAGACTTTTTCTCCATTGGGAAAAAGTTCGGGGTTCGCACCTTCCATGTAGACAAAGTGCGGACCCACGCACTGTGTCGAACGTGGAGGGTGCGTACCCCACAACAAGGGTTTTGAACCTAAAATTCCTCAAAAATGGACCAATCAAAAAGTTTTCTAGCAATCTAATTAATCTTTATACTTGATGCAGAGAATATATCATGCTAGATTGGCGAGAACAGGAGCATGAGGACGTGGATACCGCCACATGGAATCATCAGCCTTCACTTGATGCTTTGAGGGCATGCGGATTGTACAAGTTCTGGACCATTCCTGGCATGAGGGCTTAGGTAGATTTCTTACAGTGGCTGGTTGACAGGTGGAGCGTACAGGACCAGTGCTTTTTCATTGGCAGACACCAGCTCGAAATCGAGCTGGAGGATATTTATTTCTTGACTGGTTTGCCTAAGAGAGGTGAGGACTTGACTCTATTCGGGACTAGGCCAGGTGGCCAGTCTGTCGATAGTCTACGGCTAGAGTACTTCCACAGCCAGGCTAAAGACAAAGGGATAGACATAAAGACCATATCCCGTCCTAAGCTCATGGTGATTGCATTTACTGTCACCAGACTTTGCGGAGCTGCCGCATTACATGTTGCCACCGGATCCCAGATGCGTATGGCAGTTGATTGCTTTCAGGGCACCATCTTCAACTGGTGCAATGCTGTGCTGGCCAATGTGAAAGGCCAACTGACCAGGGCCAAGAACGGACGACTAAAGACCTTTGGTTATGGGGCTTTGGTTGTGAGTTTTGGCCTGGTGAGGGTTCCTATGCTGATCCCACAGCATCTTACTGTTGGAGCTGGGCTTCCTCGAGAACCCAAACTGATGCGATGGGTTGCAGTGATGGCCCGTCACCCGAACGAGAGGACAGAGGTTGCTCGGTTCAAACCTGAGTATTTCCAATGGTTGGAAAACCAGGTTTTTTGCATTCAGGATTTCCCTTACGCTGGGATAGATTTCCGTGGTGACCCAGACATGGTTCTTCCACCAGGAGAGCAGTGGGACGAGTCAGGTAAAATCCTTTTCAACTTTCCCTATTTAATTTTTTTTTTTTATTTTTCATCATCTCAAAACTGATAGTAAAAATTTCAAATGCAGATGTGGGTCCACAGCGACCAGCCGCTCTCCGGCCTTTCGAGAGGAGGCAACCAGTTGCACCCGCGCCAGCCCCATAGGACGAATCAGCAGAGGTTTTGGCCGAGTTGGAGAGTCATCTTGAGCGCTTGACAGGAGATATTCCTGAGACTACTATCGACGACATCCCTCGTCGACTTCAGCGCTATGTGATTGGAGTCCCGGGACCTTTTAGGAGGTTCCTTTGTAAGGTGGCTCAGGCAGTGGTTTCTTATAGAGATCATCACCAGTGATAGGATGATCGCCTTTCGTGGGCACATGTGACATTTTTGTTTTTTGTACTTATCATTTTTGCCAATCATAAGGTGCTTTTCAACCTATGATCGAAGACGATGTATTTTTTGACACACTCTTATATATATATATATATATCACTCTTATCGGCTTTTCTTGTAAATCATGTTATGGAATGGTTTTAAATTTACATGTATGATTATTGCAAATGTCTATTTAACATTCAAGAAGCAATTGCATCTGCTAATGTATTTAAAGACCTTGGAATATGCTGATATTCAATGTAATCAAACTCACGTTCCAAGAGACGCACTTCCAAAAAAAATCTCAGTAACACTGGATTTCTAATGGCATACACTCTATTAAGCTGTAATACAACGAGTTCAGAATCTAACCTCACTATCAAACTCCGAATCCCAAATGAAATAGATTCAGATAATAACTCAATCATTGTACTATACTCGGCAATGTTGTTTGTTGTTTGACCGAGGCTTACCCGATGCATAGAAACTAACTCGTCAGAGAGCGAATAGATAACCCAAGCTGCGGAAGAAATGTTCTATGTACTACGACAAGCACCATCAGCAAATCCAATGTATGTTTGAAGAGGCATCGACATCTGCAATATCAAGAGTAAAACCAAGATAAGCCAGAATAATGACGAAAAACACTCTCTAAGCTAAGCACACTTTTTAAACTAAAACACACTTGCTAGAAAGAAAAACTAACCTAACTAAAAATATCCATACCCATTCTTTTAAGCATAGTATCTCTTCAAGTAAAGGCCATTTCTGGGTTTACCTAAAGAGTCCCCCTCAAAGTCTACCAACTCATAGGCCCCTTTTGCTAGCTTTCGCTTGACAATATAGGGCCCATGCCACATAGGAACGAATTTTCCAGCACCTAATTTATCATTAGCTTGATCATACAATAACACTAGGTCTCCTTCCGAAAAATTTCGAGGGGTCACATTCCGATCATACTGAGCTTTCATACGTTTTGCGTGAGTCTCGATCGCCAATGCAGCATCACGTCAATTCTCATCTAATTGAGCTAAGTATAATAACCGCTTTTCCTCTTCGGAAGTAGCTGGAAGTAACTCGATGGCCATTTGCAGTGACGGGATTTCGCATTCAATGGGTAGCACAGCTTCCAAACCATAAACTAGTTGGAAAGGAGTGAACCCTGTTGATGTTTTTACTGAAGTTCGATACGCCCAAAGCGCTGAAAATAGCATGTTGTGCCAATTGGACCGATGAATCCCAATGATTCATCGGATCATGATAACTAAAACTTTGTTGATGGATTCAACCAGGCCATTTGCTTGTGGATAATAAGGGGTTGAACTATCATGACATAAACCAAGCTGGCCTGTAAGTTCGGCCATCATAACGTTTCGAAAATGACGCCCATGATCAGTGATTATCGCTTGTGGGACACCAAACCTAGCAATTATATGATTGAACAAGAAAATTGCAGCTGTCTTGCCGTCTGCTTCGAATGTAGGCATCGCCTCGGCCCACTTAGTAAAATAATCTACCGCAAGGATGATATACGCATGCCCCCCGGCCGAGTGAGGGTTACATGTAATAAAATCGATACCCCATTTAGCAAAAGGACCAACGGCAATTATAGGGTGGAGAGGAGCAGGTGGAGTGCGCATCTTTCGATCAAACACTTGACAATTGTGGCATTTTCGGACCGCAGTAATACAATCTTTAAACAAGGACGGCCAAAAGTAGCCAGCGCGCAATATCTTTTGGGCTGTGGCATACCCAGACATATGACCGCCACATGCCCCAGAGTGACAGTCATTTAGAACCCTTTCAGCTTCTTCGTGAGTTAAGCAACATCGAAAAATAGAGTCCGCCCCACGACGATAAAGAGTATCTCCAATAATTTTGAATTGTTGGGACTGGAATCGAATTTTCTGACGTTCCGACCTTGAAATTTCTGTCCGAAAGGATTGGGTCTAGAGATAGACGATGATATCCCCATACCACGGATCTAAAGTGCTGATTAGAAACATGGATTCATCCGCAATGGGCTCCTCTGCCACAGTTTCCGTGTCAGCATGCGGGAAGTCACACATTAACTCCGCGAAAACTAAATATTTCTTAGACTTGGATTTCTCAAATTCCAAATCGAACTCCTGCAGGATAACGATCCATTTAGAGTACTTTCCCCCTAGCAATTGTTTGGTCAAGATGTAGATCATAGGGTTGCAATCTGAAATGACTGTAGTTTTACGTAGTAAAATGTAGTGACGAAAACGTTGGACAGCTTGAACGGCTGCCAATGCCAATTTCTTCACATGTGAGTATTTTAGCTCAGTTGGATTTAACGTTCGACTAAGGTAATATATCACATGTTCCGTTCCGAATTCATCTTCTTGAACTAAGACCATTCCAATGGTGGAATGGGATGCGGCGAGATACAAAAAGTAATCCTGGTTGTAGTTGGGAGGATGCAACAACGGTGCATGGGTCAATGCGTGTTTGAGTGCATCAAAAGATTTCTGAGCTATCTCATCCCAAGAAAATTGAGTATTTTGTTTCAACAACCGTGTAAAACCCTTTGTAACCTTGGCGTAGTTAGTAATGAATCGTCGTAAAAAGTTTGCTTTCCCCTGCAAACTTTGGAGTTGGCGAAGACTCGAAGGAGGAGGCAAATTGATAATAGCTTCGACCTTCGAGGGATCAACGCGAATGCCGGTTTTCGAAACTACAAATCCTAGCAATCGACCCGTTTCTATACAGAAGACACATTTGTGTGGGTTCAACCGAATACGATAATGCCTACACCTCATAAAGATTGCTCGTGAGTGGACGAGGTGATCAGATCGATGTAGTGAATGAGCAGGCAAGTCATCGAGATAGGGTTGCACAATGTGCTTGATTTCATGAAACGCATAAGACATCGCCCTCTGAAAAGTTGCTCCAGCATTCTTAAGCCCAAAAGGTAATTTGCAATAAGAAAATGTCCCCCATGGACAAATAAAAGCCGTTTTTGGTTGATCGGTAGGTAGAATGTTGATTTGATTGTATCTGGAAAAACCGTCCATAAAGGAAAATATCTCGCTGCCGGCACAATCATCAATGATTTGATCGATATAAGGAGTTGGGTAGTTGTCCTTTGGACAAGCTCGATTAATGTCCCTATAGTCGATGCATATTCTTATTGTTCCCTGTTTTTTGTTAACCGGAACAATATTTGATACCCAATCCGTTAACGGGATCGGATAAATGAAACCTGCTTTCAACAGTTTTTCAACTTCTGCTTTAATTGCAGCAGCTTTTCGTGGGTGAATCTGACGCAAACGTTGCCGGACGGGTTTAGCGTTCGGGTAAGTTTTGATCTCATGAACAACAATTGCGGGATCAATTCCTGGCATTTCCTCATATGACCAGGCAAACATGTCGCGGAATTCTTGAAATAGGGCCTTATATAATTGGATTTCGTCATTTGTACACGGGGCACCTATATGAATGTTTTCAACAATTCCGGGCTTAACCGAAATGTCAATGGGAATAGTTCGAGAGATGTTCCCCAAATTTAACTCTAAATCGGGATGTTTCATTGGATTCTGAGGTTCCTTGACATATTCGGTCGTAAAGATTGATGAGAAATTATTTTCAAAACGATCATCCTCAGGTAAAAACGAAGATCTGTGATGGAGATCTTCCCATGGTAAATCATCTACACATAGGATTTCCCGAATTTGCTCATCAGAGTGAACAAGTTCAGAAAACGTAGTTAAATCCGAGGTTGATGTGAAAAGTGATTCCTCACGGACCACATTCATTAAGTCATTTTTGGTTGAACACGGGTCGGCAAAAGACTGCACAGCTTCATAGGCCATTTCATATGGACTCAAAGGCATGGAATTACCAAATGAGTCTATTTCAGATTCAGAAGGAACGATCCAAGGATCGTCATAAAAAATAGTGTCTGATGTAATCACATGAATAGTTGCAAATGAAGATGATGCGTTGATTGGAGGAAAAGGAAAAGTTCCCAGTAAACTGGCATCTTTAACTAATCCTACTCCAACATCCTTATATGGGATAGTCGTTTTACCAACATGTTGAATACTCTCCGAAGAGGCTGGGTCGGATGAAAAGTAAGCCAGCTGGTCTATTGTTACGATCTTTCCATTATGTGGAAACTTTATGACTCTAAAGACCGATGAAACGACCACTGTCATAGTGTAAGACCAACTTCGACCCAAGAGAAGGTTGTAGTCTAGAGGGGCATCAACCACCTCCACATCTAGACTAACGGTTTTTCCTTCAACCCCTATAGGCAAATCCTGTAGAATGCCAAAAGGATGAAACCCACGGCCATCAAAGGCCTTAAGAATTGTCGGGGATTGATTTAGTGAAGGAGAACCAAGCGATCTCCAACATTGTATCGACATAATACACGTTGAGGCTCCCTCATCAATTACAGTCCAATGAATAGGCCTGTTTTTTACTATCACTGGAATCTGGAAAGCCATTTGGTGAGGCAAACGCAATGTACTATTTTCTAGATCAAAGATTATTAGGTTTGGGTCCTGAACATCAACAGCTCCTATAGCCGACAAAAGTAATTTGCGTTGCGCTGGGCATGATTGCAGCACTTCCAAAGCCGACATTGCTGAAGGTGAAACAGCTAAATCCTCAACAATGTTATAATTCTGAGCCGCTCTCGCATGTGGATTGAAAGCTGACCTTCGAAGTACACCCTTGGCGGGCGGTTTAATTACTAAGTCTGGATTAGGTTTCTCGATCTGTAGTGGATCGGAACCGGGAGCTGAGGTTGATGGATTAGAATGAGAAGATTCTGCTTCTTTGCCATCAACAGGACTTTTACTGCCATAATCTTGCAATCGAGTCGCAATCCTTACATTGGACATCATCAATATGGGTTCTTCATTGGCACTCGAGGAAGAACCTATCATCTTGCTATCTTGATTTGGAAATGGATCCTTCAAAACAGTAGGAGTTTGGGAACCTTTGATGATTTTCGCAACCTCTGCTCGATGAGGGCAGTCTCTTGTGAAATGTTCTTCGTCACAAATGAGACACGGATAACGAGGTTTGCGATTTTCATCATTGGATTCCGCCTTTTCAGGTTTCTCCTTTGAACTTTTGTCTGTTTTATTCTTCTTCTTTCCTTTCTTCTTCCCGCCAGATTTTGATTTAGCTGTAGATGATTCTACAACGTGAACATCGGCAGAAACCTCTGCAGAAGAATCTCCTGTCAGGGAATTGTAGAGCCTCTAACTTGCACCTAATTATCTATCACTACCTACAGCTTTTCCTCACTTATCTCTCTCTTTTGCCCTATTTTCCCCATAAACCTATCCAGATCATTACATTTGATGTCTTTAAGCATGATTGGTTAACTTTGCTAATGTTTGACTGTTTGTCTAGATTTTTGACATATGCACAGCAATTCCGCAGCCATTCAGCAATTCCGCAGCTATCTAGTCATTCCGCAGCCTTTTCATTGATCTCTATGTTCCACGTGTCATTTTGAAAAACGAATCACATGGGCACGTGGGAATGAAGGTGTTAAAGGTTCCTATGCTATTAGTTCGGTCAGCAACGCCACGCACACCTCCGGTCAACGTGGATCAAACTTCGGTCAACAAAGCCAGCTCAAACGGTGCTGCGTGAGCTGATAGGTCACGTCACTCCAGATGGCGATTCCTCCACGCTATGCAGGTTATGGGAGACAGGATCTAACTTTGGATTCACCCTCCATGACGACAGAAGCCTCCAGATAACGCACGGACCTATTGACGTGTTGCTGTACCTTTAATTAGCATGACTGTCAGTTAATTTCTAGTTTCATGTTTTACGCAGTAGGCAGTTGTTCATACGCCTATAAAATCCAGCGTCTGCGTACGCTTAAGGATTAGTTTTTAGTTGCTTTGTTTATGCAATTGCTACAATTTTAGTGTGTACAGAAACTCTGTTTTGAAGCTGCTGTTTCAGCACTTTTTACTGTAATTTCTGCATATGAGTTAATAGAAGACTGTGCTGTTTTGACTCCTTCAAGTAGCTGATCTTTCCTTGGGTTTTGTGGATGGAGGGCCCCCATTCATAACAGCCTTTGTACAGTAAATTTACCTTTATGTTCTTGCCATTTCCTTCTTTTGAATTCAGCAATTTTCCTTTTCTTTAATACATGTACAGTTTTGATTTACTTTCACTGTCATTTCATTTCCAGCATTTACTTTAACTGATCAGGATTGTTTTCTGCAGGTGTTAGCCCGGGATTGTGTGTCTTTGTTGTATTTGCTTTATCTCTAATGGTATTTTCAGTTGTCATATTCATAGTTGCTGCCTTTCCTCTGTTTTTCTAGCTTGATTTCTAGTTTAGTTTCTCAAGTTGTATGCTAACATATTGATGGTCTCCTTATCATAAGTTGTTCATCTTTAAGAGATCAGAATACTAATAAATTACAGCTTGCTTTGAGTAGTTTTTGACTTATATCACTAACTCTTTCTTCACTTGTTACACATTACAATGTATGTTGGAAGCAGAATGTTGGAGAGAGGCAAAGTGGTGTTATAATTTGTCATCTTAGAGCTTGATTACTTTTGAGACTTATATCTAACTACTTCTTAATCGTGTTTCACATAGTACTATATGTTGGAAGCAGAGTGTTAGGAAGAGATGAACATTATAATTGGTCTTTAAAGTGGTTTTTCTTACCTTTTTATTGCAGCAGCATGAGTAGTGACTAGTGCCATTAGAAAGTGGTTTTTATGCTTTTCTTTCAGTTTCATTTCAAGTTATTTCTTTCAAGCTCTTTCTTTGCAAGTTTAGAAGGTAGTTAGAAACCACCAGTAACACACATTCACTCATTTAGAAATCACCTTACACACACTATCACTCATCTGTTTATAAAACCTCCATTCCATCTTAGGAAGATAAATTGACCACAAACAACACCCCCAAACGACAAAAAGATCTAAGAGGTTGCTTAAGTACATATAGTACACCTTCACTTCATCAGCTTACGAGCCCCGGGTTGATAATTAATGACATCAATTTAGGAACACTAAATTGACTAAACATTTTGGCGCCGCTGCCGAGGAAGTGAAAATTAAGTAGCCATATTCTTAGAAAAAAAAAAAAACATAAAATTTCAAGAAAAGAAGTTGATAACCTATCAAAGTATGCTCTCCTCTTGCACTTTAAAGTGATCTGGAGGATCAGAAAAGAGAAAGTTATTGATTTAGTAGTTTCTTGAGTATGCTCTCTTCTTGCACCTAGAGTGACCTGGAAGATCAGAAAAAGAACTATTAACTTGACTTGAAGAAATAAAAAATGACATGCATAGAGCTAGAGATTCTAGGGGAAGGTTTTTAGCTAGAGCTCGAAGTTCAATTTTTACAAGTCCATCTGCTTCAAGGAATAGACAAGAGACACCTCCCTCATCTCCAACCGACACTCCTAGCCCTAGAATTCCTGGAATTCAAGAGCCAAGAATTGACTCTCCCACACCTTCTATTGAATTTGAACCAGGAAGAGACCCTTCTCTTTCTCCTACAGAAAGACCAATTGTAATTGAGGAAGTGGAATCATCTGAAGAAGAAGGAGAAATCTCTTCTCATTCACCCTTTGTAGAAGAACCAGAAGATTTTGAAATCCCTAGGGGAACCATCATGGCAGAGGAAGAAGGAGGTGGTAGAGGTAGAGGTAGAGGAGGAAGAGGAGGAAACAACAATGGAGGAGGTAGAGATCCCATTGGAGGAGGAAATAGAGATGGGGATAACTCATTTGGGTTTCCTATTGTTAATGAGGATTCCCGGGCTACTATGAAAAACATATCGCCATCTGTCCTCCCAAATTTCCATGGGTTAAGAACTGAGGACCCCAAAACATTTTTATTTGAGTTTGAAGTTGTGTGTCGAACTTATGACTATTTGGATGACTCTCAGAAACTCAAATTATTCCCTTCAACATTGAAAGATCAAGCTTTGAAATGGTTCATGGGGTTACTCACTCAATCCATTAGGTCTTGGGATGAAATGAAACAAACATTTTTGGATAGGTATCTGGACTATTGTATGCCTACTAATCACAAGGACGAGGTATTTAAAATGATACAAAGAGAAGACGAGAGCCTAGAAGATTTACTTGAAAGATTTCAATATAACCTGAAAAGAGCAAAGATGAGTAACTTGGATGAGGAGACCTTAAAAGCCCTCCTATTAAAAGCCATTAGAGATGAATGGATAGATATCTTGAACATGATGGGGAAAGGGGATATATCTCAACTTTCACTCAGTGATATAGCAGAACTTTGTATCCATCTCTCAAGGGGCAAATCAAAAACTCAAAAAGGGCCTAGAGATCCTTCTCTCCTTAGAGCAAACAAATCTGCAACTGGATCAGTAAGTAGGGCTGAAATTGGCAATATGCTTGATGAATTCAAAACTGACATCTTAGGGAGTCTTAGTGAACAATTAGATACCCTTAAGATTCACAATAAACAAAAAGCAGAAGCTGAGGCTTTGGCCATTTTTTGCCCGAAATGTAGAAAGAAACATGCTTTAAGGGAGTGTCCCTTGGATGCACACGTTGTAGAAACATGCGTAATTTGCTCAGAAACTCATGAGACCAAGGATTGTCCTTCAATTCCTGGCCTCAAAGCAGTCTTTCAAGAAGATCCAAATACACTTGAATCTCTCTGTTTTGTTGCAAGGAGACCTTGGCAAGGGCAACAGAATCAAGGGTTTAACAACTCTATGAATTTTCAACCCCAACCAAATTGGAATCCTTGGCAACAACCCTGGTCTCAACCTCAAAATCCTTTTCAATCATGGATGCAAAGCATGCAAAATCCTTATGGGAGATTTGCTCAGTTCTATCAATATCCTCCACCTTTTCAGAACCAGCAAGCTCCACAACTTCCAAATCAAGGTCAACAACTATCATTGCCATACCCTCAACAACAACAACCTCCTCCACAAAATCAAAATTCTCAACTCTTGCTTCAATCCCAACAGAAGTCAAATCAACTTCCCTCTCAGCCATTACCAAATCCCAATAATAGGAACCCTCAAAATGCTTACATGATGGAAGGTCAACCATTCCCTACCTATATGATTGTTCCTCTCAATGAAGTACAACTCAGATCAGGTAGAATCCTAGATCAACCTTCTATAAATGTTCAACAGCCAAGCATTTCTGAGGAAGAATCTCTTAAAGTCAATAAGGGTCCTGAAGCATCACTTCAAAACCCAGAAAAGCAAAAAGAAAAAGAAATAACACCTACAACTCCCATAGTTGAGCAACCTACATCCTCATCCACTCCCCCTTTTCCTGAGAGATTGCAAATTGATAGGGGAGTGGAAAAACAAATTTGGTTGCCTGACTATAACTTTCTAGATGAATTGAAAAATGTCTGTATCAAGATTCCCTTGTTACAAGCCATAAAGGAAATTCCTATTCTAGCGAAGACAATAAAGGAGTTGAGTTTGAAGAAAACAGGAAAGAAAACCAGAGATACCAAAAGGATCCATCTGGTTGGAAAAATTGCAGACATTATGATGGGTAAGATTACCATGCAAAAGTATGTGGATCCCGGTAGTCCTATTGTCAAAACTCATATTAATGGGGTTGAAATCCCAAATACTTTGATTGACTTAGGAGCCGCTATCAACATCATGAGTAGACAGACCATGGATCAGTTAAAGCTTCCTAACCTTCTCTTTACACCTACTTTACTGCAACTTGCAGATCGATCAATCATTAAACCTGATGGTGTATTGGAAGACATTCCAGTCTCTCTAGACTCTTGGGAATATCCAGTTGATTTTATGATTTTGACTCCCAAGAACAATCTAGGAGGACATCCTCTTATCTTAGGAAGACCTTGGCTAGCAACAGCTGATGCTTTTATCAGTTGTAGGTCTGGAGACATGTATATATCAGATGGTAATTCAACCAAGAAATTCAACTTGTATCCTCCAGCAAGAGCAATAACAGAAATAGGAGAAGACGAGTGGGTCGATGATGAGGATACTATACAACCTGTTCTAACCATCTCTGAGATCAGTGAAGACAGTCAAATTCTAAATACATTAGAAAACTTTGAAATATCTTCAGAATATGACTCTACACGGTTTCAGTTAGATGCAGACATTGAATATCTTTCCTCTAGACAAATGTCTCTCTTCTCAATGGAAGAGTTTGGTAGTTCTACAGTTGAAATCCTTCTAGGGAAAACATTGAATATTAATAGAAACTTGGAAGGACCACAACAAGAAAAAGTAACCAAGCTTTTGCAAAAACATTCTACTGCATTTGCATGGGAATACACTGACATGAAAGGAATCGATCCTAAGACTTGTATTCATCACATCTATATTGAAGAAAACAGCAGACCTATTAGGCAACCGCAGAGAAGGATGAATCCAAACCTTAGGGAAATCGTGAAAGAAGAACTCCAGAAATTACTCAAGGTAAACTTCATTTACCCCATTTTAGATAGCCAATGGGTTTCTCCCTTGGTTATAGTGCCCAAAAAGAATGGTAAATGGAGAGTTTGCATTGATTATCGAGAATTGAACAAGGCAACCTTAAAGGATCATTTCCCTCTACCTTTTATTGATCAGGTACTAGACACTTTAGCAGGTAAGAAGTATTTCTCATTCTTGGATGGTTTTAGTGGGTATAATCAAATTCAGGTAGCACCTGAAGATCAAGATAAGACCACATTCACCTGTCCTTGGGGAACTTTTGCCTACCGAGTACTTCCTTTTGGATTATGCAATGCACCTGCTACTTTTCAAAGGGCTGTATTAGGTATCTTTTCAGATCTAATCCATGATTGTGTAGAGGTCTATATGGATGATTTTACAGTTTACGGTAATACATTTGAAGAAGCTTTGGAAAATTTGGAAAAAGTACTGATAAGATGTAAGGAAACAAATCTTTCTTTAAGTCATGAAAAGTGTTTTATGATGTTTACTGAAGGGATTGTTTTAGGACATCATATTTCAGGAGATGGAATTAAGGTTGATAGATCCAAAGTGGAAGTCATCTCCAAGTTACCTGTTCCAAATTGCCAGAAAGATGTTAGAAGTTTTCTTGGGTTTACTGGATATTACAGAAGATTTATTGAAAACTTCACTAAGATAGCATCTCCTCTTTTCAAATTGCTTACCAAAGACTGTGAGTTCAAATGGGATCCTGAGTGTCAGTCTGCCTTTGAAACTTTAAAGACTAGAATATCTGAAGCACCCATCTTAAGGGGGCCAAATTGGAAACTCCCTTTCCACATTTCTACTGATGCTTCAGATACGGCTCTAGGAGCTGTCTTGGGACAAAAGGATTTGATCCCTTATGCCATTTATTACACTAGTAAAAATTTGACTCCCACTGAGTTAAATTACACTGTGACTGAAAAAGAATTTCTAGCCGTTGTTCATGCAATTAACAAGTTTAGACATTATATAACCGGCTATGAAACTTTTGTCCATACTGATCACTCTGCAATTAGATATCTCATGAACAAACCTGTTACTAATGGTAGAGTTACAAGATGGCTTTTACTTTTACAAGAATTCAACATTACTGTGTTAGATAGACCTGGGAAACAAAACACAGTAGCTGATTTCTTGTCTAGAATCCAAAACACTAATGAAGATTCTCCAGTAGAAGATAAGTTTCCAGATGAATACTTGTTTGCAGTAACTACCAAGACTCCTTGGTATGCAGATATTGCTAATTATCTAGTTACAGGGAAGCTACCTCTACACTTATTTCCTAATGAGAAAAGGAAAATCATTCAGGAGAGTTCACATTATTCTTGGATTTCTAATGAATTGTTCAAAACAGGGCCAGATTGTATAATCAGAAGATGTGTTCGGGAAGATGAAATGCCTGACATCCTTAAGGCATGTCATGATGAACCATGCGGTGGACACTTTGCTGACAAGAGGACAGCCTATAAAATCCTTTCTCTAGGATATTATTGGCCTTCTCTATTTAAAGATGCAAAGCAGTATGTTAGAAGGTGTGACAGCTGCCAAAGAGTTGGGAGACCAACTCCTTCAAATGAAATGCCACTACAGCCACAGGTATGCATCGAACCCTTTGAGAAATGGGCTCTAGATTTCGTTGGACCTATTAATCCACCATCAAAGCAAAAAAAGTATATATTGGTTTGTACTGATTATGTTACTAAGTGGGTAGAAGCCAAGGCATTGCCTTCTGCCACTGAAAATTCAGTTGTTCAATTTCTTTTTGAGGATATTTTTACTCGTTTTGGTGTCCCAAGAGAAATTGTGACAGATCAGGGAAGCCAATTTACATCTAAATTGATGGAGAAGCTGATGGAGGAATATAAGATCAAGCACAGAACATCTACTCCATACCATCCGCAATCAAATGGCCAAGTGGAATCTACCAATAAAGTTCTTGAAGGCATTATCACCAAGACTATTCATCTTCATAGAAGAGATTGGGTGGAAAGGCTTCCTGAAGCCTTATGGGCCTATAGAACTACATGGAGGAACACAACAGGACATTCTCCCTATGAACTTGTTTATGGGAAGGAAGTCCTGCTCCCCATTGAGTTCCAAATCAAGACCTTCAAGATGGCAGTCCAATTGGGGATGAGCCTCTCGGAAGCCCAAAAACACAGAATGGACCAGCTAAATGAGCTAGATGAAATAAGACAAGATGCAATTCTAAGGACCGATCTAGTTCAGCACCAAAGAACTAAATGGCATGATCGACACATCAAGGAGAAGAAGTTTCAGAAAGGAGATTGGGCTCTATTGTTTGATTCAAAGTTTAAAGACTTCAAAGGAAAATTTCAAACTCATTGGCTTGGGCCATATGAGATTGATGAAGTCTTTAGCAATGGAGCAGTTCGAGTGAAAACTATTGATGAATTTCATACTCCTCTTATTGTGAATGGCCATCGCTTGAAGATCTACCACAAGCCACTCTCAAAAGAGGAATTTGTCAAGTTGTTTAAAGAAGATTCTGCAATCAGGTTGATGGAGAAGGATTCTTCTCCTCCATCAGCCTAATCTTTGGTTTTTGAAAAAAAAAATATATATATATATATATATATATATATATATATATATATATATATATATATATAGTATAGGCCTGAAAACCAGTCTCTGATTGGTAGTCCTATGCAGAAAATCTGAGGTGAAAATCAGGGTCACCTGACACCTCACATTTTCCAAAAAAAAAAAAAAATCTCTCTCTCCTCCTTGTTCCATCTCATTTCGCCCATTTCATTCACCATCTCATTCATCCAATCACTCTCACTCCACCTCATTTCTTTCCATCCATCCATCCATTACATTCTATCTCACCAATAAAGTCATTGTCAGATTTATTTCACACAGCTAAAGTTGTTTTGTGCAGACAGAAGGTATCACTGCAGTTTCCGCAGCTGAGGAGCAATTCCGCAGCCAACATCCCAATTCCGCAGCCGATACACTTTCTGCACCTGCATAAAAAAAAAACACAATCTGTTTTAAGAAGGAATCTGCAGTCCAAAAGTCATCAACAATAATTGAAAAAAGGTCATGTAGCAGCAATAAACAATGAAAGGTTAGTGTCATATGAGCAAAAGGAATCAAAGCGCGGATGCATAAGGTATGATCTAATTTCTAAACCTACGGTTATAACATTTTGCATGGTTTCCGGATTGTGTTTTTAGCCATTTAATGTAATGATTACCAATCCTTTCCATTACTCGACCGGAAATCCACGTATCTCTCAGCCTTAACAGTCCCTATTCATCACGATTTTAAAACTCAAACACGACTGCTCTTCCATTAAAACTTTTGTACCTGAGTGACGTAGACAATTGTACTACGGCTCTCTGCGTTATGATTCCGCAGCCAAATGTACACTCATGACCGATATCTAAGGGACTTAACCGTTTCTTCCCATTATTCATAACCCTCCTACGCATGTATAATCTCATTCACGCTGTTGATTCACTTCCGCATTTCCCTTGTTTTCCACTGCTCTGCCTTATTCACTACTCTGCCACCGTAACCATACTCTGTTTCATTTTTTTTCTCCGCTAAACTTTGACCACTGTTGTGAGTGCATTACGGCTGTTGTGTTGAAGCCGTAAATCTATTGTGTTGAAGCCGTAAATCTATTGTGTTGAAGCCATTGTTGAAGCCGTATAATCCTTTCTCCAAAGTATTAAAACAGAGTTGTAAGACAAGCCAGAGAGCTGATGGGTAAACTTTTGAGGGCAGAGCCAGAGGGCTCCACATTTCTGGAAGGATATCCCCAAATCAAAGACGCTTTGCAGAAGGCAAATTGGCTCCAGTGCATCCAAAAATTCAAGGGTTACCATAGAGAGGTCACAAAGGCTTTTGCTTGTTCTTTCGAAGACAACAAAGTGGAGATTGGAGATCTGAAATTTACAGTCACCGAAATCAGTTTAGCACAGGCCACTTCACTACCACAAACTGGGGAGAGATGGTTCAAAAACCGATCAGTAAAAGACCAGCAATGGAAGCAAATTCTGAAGAATCCAGGTATGGATACTAGCATTTTTACAAAGAGAATCCCTGTTAGTCTTGTCAAAGAAGAATGGACAGCTTTGCTTCTACTAGTACAAAAATTCTTTACATGTGAGGGAAGGTTTGGAATTCTATATGTTTACCATGCCAAAATTATGATGCATTTCTTAGGAGAGCATGACATTAACCTTCCATATTTTTTACTCTCAAGCCTTAGAAAAATGTGCTCAATAGTCCAAAGAAACCCAAGAAACATTGAGCCACATTTGTATCATCATGGGCTTGTCAAGATACTAGTTGAAGAACAGTTGAAAGCAAAAAGAGATACATGGGAAAGATTTCTTGTAAGGAATCATTTCCAAGAGATAGGGGAAGCCTCTGGTGGTTCACCTCAAGTGCCTAAAAAGAGTAGAAGGAAAAGAAGAGAGGAAATTACCCCAGAAATTGTTGTCCAATTAGAAACTGCTGACCAAGAAGAAACTGTCCAAGACCTGATTGAAGAAGAAATTGCTGCACATCATTCTGAAGAAGAAAATGACCCTGAGCCTGCTGTAGATATTGACCAAACAGCCCAAGAAATCATTACAGAAACCCTGCAAGAAATTGTCCAAGAGGCTGCTCAAAAGAAAAAGGAGAGTAGGAAGAGACAAAAGAAGGATAAGGGAAAAGCTATAGCCCAAGAAACCTACCTTACTCCTAAAAATTCCAGTGAAGAGGACACTCAGCCATTGGCACATAGATTGGCCCAACTTCATGAGGCTGCCCTTTCCAAGAAGATGCAAAAACAAAAGCAAAAGCAACAAAAGGAAAAACAGAGCATCACCACCGTGAGGAGGAGCAGTAGGCTACAAGACAAAGTGGGGGCCACAAAGGACAAAGAGTCACTCATTATTGACTTGAGCACACCTGAAAAGGTTGCTACAAGACTTGACTTTGAGGCAAGCCCACCACATGTTGAGATTACTCCTCCACGAGAGGAAAGCCCTTTTCAACAGGAGCATGAAATCGAATTTGAGCATGAGCCTAGTCCAAAGAGGTCACCAGAGATTGACCCGGACCAGCAAAAAGTTTATAACTACCTGGAGACGTTAGAACAAGCTGCTGCTGGTCCAAGCACTGTTCTACCTCTTGAGCAGCAAGTTCACTCACTCAAACAGGAAATTTTTGAGCTTGAAGTTTTAAATCGCCACATCATACAAGAGAATGAAGCATTGAAGGAGCGAGCTAAAGTGGACAAGATGGTCCACGATAATACCATGCTTCATCTGGGCCTTTGGCAAAGGAAAAACAGAAAGCTAAAGAAGAAATGCAGGAAGCTAAGCAGAGCTTTGGTCAATTTAAAATTCAGATGCTTGGTGAGGAAACCAAGAGTCAATGTGGCTACACAGAGGAAGAGGAGAAGACTAGATGTCCTAGCAGAGGCATCTCAGCAGGTGGATTAAACAATGTTTTCGTTGCATGAGGACATGCAACACCCTCGTAGTGGGGGTATGTAGAGCCTCTAACTTGCACCTAATTATCTATCACTACCTACAGCTTTTCCTCACTTATCTCTCTCTTTTGCCCTATTTTCCCCATAAACCTATCCAGATCATTACATTTGATGTCTTTAAGCATGATTGGTTAACTTTGCTAATGTTTGACTGTTTGTATAGATTTTTGACATATGCACAACAATTCCGCAGCCATTCAGCAATTCCGCAGCTATCTAGTCATTCCGCAGCCTTTTCATTGATCTCTATGTTCCACGTGTCATTTTGAAAAACGAATCACATGGGCACGTGGGAATGAAGGTGTTAAAGGTTCCTATGCTATTAGTTCGGTCAGCAATGCCACGCACACCTCCGGTCAACGTGGATCAAACTTCGGTCAACAAAGCCAGCTCAAACGGTGCTGCGTGAGCTGATAGGTCACATCACTCCAGATGGCGATTCCTCCACGCTATGCAGGTTATGGGAGACAGGATCTAACTTTGGATTCACCCTCCATGATGACAGAAGCCTCCAGATAACGCACGGACCTATTGACGTGTTGTTGTACCTTTAATTAGCATGACTGTCAGTTAATTTCTAGTTTCATGTTTTACGCAGTAGGCAGTTGTTCATACGCCTATAAAATCCAGCGTCTGCGTACGCTTAAGGATTAGTTTTTAGTTGCTTTGTTTATGCAATTGCTACAATTTTAGTGTGTACAGAAACTCTATTTTGAAGCTACTGTTTCAGCACTTTTTACTGTAATTTCTGCATATGAGTTAATAGAAGACTGTGTTGTTTTGACTCCTTCAAGTAGCTGATCTTTCCTTGGGTTTTGTGGATGGAGGGCCCCCATTCATAATAGCCTTTGTACAGTAAATTTACCTTTATGTTCTTGCCATTTCCTTCTTTTGAATTCAGCAATTTTCCTTTTCTTTAATACATGTACAGTTTTGATTTACTTTCACTGTCATTTCATTTCCAGCATTTACTTTAACTGATCAGGATTGTTTTTTGCAGGTGTTAGCCCGGGATTGTGTGTCTTTGTTGTATTTGCTTTATCTCTAATGGTATTTTCAGTTGTCATATTCATAGTTGTTGCCTTTACTCTGTTTTTCTAGCTTGATTTCTAGTTTAGTTTCTCAAGTTGTATGCTAACATATTGATGGTCTCCTTATCATAAGTTGTTCATCTTTAAGAGATCAGAATACTAATAAATTACAGCTTGCTTTGAGTAGTTTTTGACTTATATCACTAACTCTTTCTTCACTTGTTACACATTACAATGTATGTTGGAAGCAGAATGTTGGAGAGAGGCAAAGTGGTGTTATAATTTGTCATCTTAGAGCTTGATTACTTTTGAGACTTATATCTAACTACTTCTTAATCGTGTTTCACATAGTACTATATGTTGGAAGCAGAGTGTTAGGAAGAGATGAACATTATAATTGGTCTTTAAAGTGGTTTTTCTTACCTTTTTATTGCAGCAGCATGAGTAGTGACTAGTGCCATTAGAAAGTGGTTTTTATGCTTTGCTTTTAGTTTCATTTCAAGTTATTTCTTTCAAGCTCTTTCTTTGCAAGTTTAGAAGGTAGTTAGAAACCACCAGTAACACACACTCACTCATTTAGAAATCACCTTACACACACTATCACTCATCTGTTTATAAAACCTCCATTCCATCTTAGGAAGATAAATTGACCACAAACAACACCCCCAAACGACAAAAAGATCTAAGAGGTTGCTTAAGTACATATAGTACACCTTCACTTCATCAGCTTACGAGCCCCGGGTTGACAATTAATGACATCAATTTAGGAACACTAAATTGACTAAACAGGAATCAGGCAAGGTTATGATAGGAGAAGAATTCTTGGAAGACTTCTTCTTACTTTTAGTGTTAACCGTACCGATCATACTGTCAGCGGCATGAGATCCCAAAGGAGCTGCAGTGATTTGATTTGACTTGGGAAGATCGGGGATCTTTTCGTGTAACGTACCTGGCTGAGTATAGACCAAGTCAAGGTAATGTGCTTGAGCAATGACTTGCTCCTCAGTAACAACTCCGGCTTTAGCAACATCTTCAGTGATCCTTGGCAACAAATATTTTACAAACCACTCAGCCAAGATTTGATCCGGAATGAATACCTTCACTAAACGTCGTCGACGTCTCCACTCATGAATATGATCTGAAATATACGTGGATGTCGATTGTTTTAGCGAAGTTAACAATTCCGTGCCATTTTCATATCGGACTGGCAACTGGAAATGTGTTAAAAACGAGGTAGCTAACTGACTAAAATTATAAAAAGTGCCTCGCGGTAACTCAATGTACCACTTGGCCGCGAGACCAATCAGAGTACGCTGGAAAAGTCTAAGATGGATCAAATCATCTGTGATGGAGTTAGATGCACACCAGAGGTGGTAAGTCATCACATGGTTCGACGGGTCCTCTCCAGATTTACCTTCGAACTTGGGAATGTCACTGGGCAACTTATTCGACATTGGTGGCCAAAACGGAAGATAATTAATCGGATCATTTGTTAGGCGCGACAAGTCTGGTAAGTCCAAAGTTGCGATAGATGGTAACTGCCGATTAGGATCCCTAAAACTCTGGGTCATGAGACCAGCCCCAGGAGGAGGATATCCAGGATAACTAGGAATAGGAATCGCGTTCGAGATATTGTATCCTCCTGGAAAACCAGGATTAACCGGACCGTACTGGGGTTGTTGAGGTTGTTGATAAGTGTACCCAGGATACGGTTGATACTGATAAACTGGCTGCTGGACAGCAGGGCCGAATTGGTACTGTCCTTGGTAGGGTTGATAAGTGAATTGTGGTTGACTTGTGACAACCGTACTTAAACCAGGTTGTCCTACAGGCATTTGAACCGTAGTTTGAATCGTGGATCCAGACGGTGGTAAAGATGTCTGAGGAGTAGATACAGGAACAGTAGAAACCGGAGTTGTCGATACTCCAGAAGTAGGTGGGGTAGATTGAACAGATGTTGCGGCAGTTGCAGCAGTCGTTTGAGATGGAGTACGAGGCGTAGTAGGCCCAGACTGACAAACTACCGAAGGTACAGAAGTTTGAATATTAGACTGGACTGGTTGCTGGGGAGAACCAGAA
This sequence comes from Pinus tabuliformis, assembly GCA_031772625.1. Lineage (NCBI taxonomy): Eukaryota > Viridiplantae > Streptophyta > Pinopsida > Pinales > Pinaceae > Pinus > Pinus tabuliformis. Next base: position 367,401,812 of record CM062816.1, read on the forward strand.
ACTAAGGGTTGTCCAGTTTGAGATGACAACTGTACATTTGGCTGTAACACCTGTTGAGTTTGCGATGGATCCCACACTATGTTCATTCCGGGGTACTGACCCATAACAGGTTGAGAATATTGAGGACCATAACCGGGTTGAGGGTAGGTTTGATAATTGAAAGGTACATTTCCTGTCCCTTGAACATAAGATTGACCTTGGGGTGGTTGGAAACCTTGGTTCGAGTACTAACCTTGGGGTAGATACCCCTGTGGCACGTACTGATACTGAGGTTGACCTTGAGGTATAAATTGATATTGGGGTTGACCTTGGAGTACATATTGAGTCTGGGGTTGACCTTGAGGAACGTATTGTACCGTAGGCATGTACTGTCCTTGAGGTTGCCCCCCAGATGCAAATTGTGTACCTTGAGGTTGTCCCCCAGGCGTTAATTGAGGCTGCCCCCCAGGCGGTAATTGGCCACCTTGAGGTTGAGAATTGGGAATAGAACCTGACATCATAAGAATGTCTTCTACGCTCAACGGCTTTGCACCATTGCTTCCAGTGAATAACCCTTGTTCAATGGGTTGAGGATATGCTCCCGAAAAAATACCAGAAAGTGAATGATACCCAGAGGGAACAGAAGGACCGCCGTACAAAAAAGATTCAGGCGATTGAGTAAACATGGACGACTGACCTGACATATTTACGGGAGAATAAAAACCTCTAGGATGATAAGGAGCACGAGGTGGTGAAAAACTTAACACTGAGTTTTCCAAATAATTAGTTAAAGAAAGATACCAAGTAGTACTCCTAGGTGGACTGTAAAAAATTGATTCACGCTCCCTTAGATCAATAACAGGTTGATTTTCAGGGATAGGGATGCCTACTTCTTCTTCCAGGGCAAGTTCTTCAATAGCTATCAAACCAGAAGGAAGATTTTCGGTGATTACTCTTTCTACCCTAGGTGAATTAGGACCACTAGAAGTTGGAGAGACAAACCCCGATGTTGGAGTAACAGGTTCAGATATCTCAGGTTCTTCGCCTATATCACTAGTAGATGAAAAGCTACCAGCAAGTTCGGAAACCAAAATAGCTTCAGGATTATAACCTGTTTCTAGAGTTTGGTAATCAGGATGTACAACCAACGAAGACTCTCCCTCTTCAGGTGACCCAACTTTACTGCCACTAGGAGTTACGAGGACTTTCAAGCCTTCAAGATGGCTCGGGACTTCTTCAGGAGGTTGGTCCCGAAGTCTACGGGACTTCCTCAGTAAATCAGCCACGGTTACAAACTCAGGAGACTGGCCCCAAAGTCTACGGGACTGTCTTGGTAATTCAGCCACAATTAAAAACTTTTAACTACTTCACACGCAAACAAAGTAAGATCTCAATGAAAAACGCCTAAAGCCTCTAAAGAACCAAACAAATTTGAATCACACGCCTAAAGAATCTAGAGATCAAACACACACAAACAGTAACTTTCCGGACCGAAAACACTAGTTGGTGATGAAATCCAACATCGCAGAATTCAGTACAGAAATGGCGGTTGGAACAGTTACCCCGACAACCTACTTAATGAATAGACTGGACCAAGTTCCTCCACTTTAACCGTCTCGAGTGAAGTGAACCCCCCAGAAAATCCAAGTGAGTCTAGCCGACGTCTGCTCCAGGTACAGTGGGATCTTCCCACCACTGTCACCTTAGGAAGAATCCTAAAGAATATGGTCACTAAGGCTACCAACTGAGACAAATACACCTGGGGGAATAGTCTACAATCCGATACGCACGCAAGGGCAGAGTAGCAAGCTCAATCCCCTTGAAGGCTCCTTGACATAATCCAAGGTTTACCAACAAGTGACCCCAGTCTCCTCAACAATGGTTAATCCGAGGTTTACCGTTTTTAATACGTGAATATCTGGCGTCGTTCCCAATGAGGAAGGATTGATTCCCACACTGGTTCGGACACGATCTCGTGCTTCTCCTTTAAGAGGAGATTTCCCAGAGCATAAATGCAACAATTGGATTTCTTCCTACCACAAGATACAGCTACTTGTTTGTTTTTACTGTCTTGGAGAGTTAATTACTCTCCTACTCCAAGACACTAGCCTAAGCTAAGTTGGTGTATCAGAGCCCTAGAAATAAAATGTTACTAGGTGAATTTTACTTTAAGCGTTAATTTTAGTGGTTGTTATTTAAGTCAAGAGGTGGTGGAGATGAAACTCGTGGTGTAAAGACTCGACTCGAAATCACTAAAAAGATGCACCTAGGATGATTTAAACAATCTTTTCTCTTCGATGAACTTCTAAACTTAAGAAAGAGTTTGAGAAATGCAACTACTTTGTAAACACAAATCTTTCTCAATTAAACAAATTAAAAGAAGAGCTTTTCCTTTCCAAAGCACTCAAAACGAGACAACTAGCTATTTCACACAAATTTCCCTTTTCTTTTCAAAACAAACAATCACTACAAAAGACAAACTTTTCCAAAAGAGATTTTGTTTTTTATATTTTGAAAAAAAAACACTCAAAACTAACGAAAACGACTAACTTTGAGAGCTACAAACTATAAAAAGCTACTTGAAGTTAAAGCCTTCTAAAAGTCTTTTTGAGGATGTTTTACTTAGCTAAATGTGAACTAAGGACTAATTTATGCAGAATCACAATTAGTCAAAAAACAACCAATCTTTCATTTTCTTTTTGTAAAAATGAAAATTCCAAACTTTCAACTACAAGCTTTTCGAAATTTTGAAATGAGAAAACTCAAAGCGAATTCCTCAACAAGGGGAGATTTCATAAATGGTCAGACTCACAAGAAGACCAGTAGACACCAAGGTAATCTGAGGTCTCTAGGGCTTCTAAGCTCAGAGCCACTACACAACCAAAACGAAAAACAAACCCAACAAGCAAAATTCCTAGGAATTCCACCTAAAACCCTAATGCTAATGAAATTAAACCAAGGAAAGTTTTTGACAGGGAACAAGAACGTCTGGGTAATGGCTAAAACTTATAAACAAATTCTAAACTGATAAAAAAGAGGAAAATTTTAAATTCTTCAAATTTTTGACAGGGTACGCAGGAAACTTGTTTACACAGGTGCGTTTACGCTCTGTGAACAAAGCAAAAGTGCGTACAAGTACGCACTGTGCTTAACTCAGAGGGTGCGTACCTCTCCCAAAACTATGAAAAATGAAGACTAACTCAAAATTAACTAAATACACCCAATCCCACAGTCATCAAGTCAAAAACAGAAACAAAAAATATAGTTTCTCAAGTCAAAGTATAGACAAAGAAAACAATCAAGTCCCCAGCGGAGTCGCCATTCTGTCGCGCGGAATGAGTCGATCTTGCGGACAAGATAGACCTTCCTAGAATCTAAAGAAGACCTAACGACAAGCAAACCAACCAGACACTATCTTTCTCTAAATATGCTTCAATTAACAATAGAAAACAAAGGTTTTTAGGGCCTACCTTTGGTCCAACACAAGCTTGTGGATGCCCTCGCTCTTTCGATCCAAATGAGCTCCTCTTCGCGAATCTGCAAACACAAACAAGGCAAACAAATTAAATAGCACTTGAAAAACCAATTGAAAAACTAATTGCATGAAACATATTTAACATGAAAGTCAAGGAGTCCATGAAACAAATAACATAAGATACTTGTTGAGAAAAATGAGTTTGATTGTATTAATTCAAAAGAAGAAGAACCTTACAACCTTTGCCTTGACACTGTACAAGCTCCTCCCAGGGTCTAACAAGATGTCTCCTCTACTTTGACAAGTTTCACTCACTCTCCAATAGAACCAAGAGGTATGTGATCTCTCCTCTCAAGCTCAACCAAAGAGTCTCAATTTCACCAGCATTTACCCTCAAAATGTTCAGCTTCTAACCTCCCTAGTCCTCACCCCAATGCCTGTATTTATAGTGCAATGGAGGGAAGTTACTAGGTCCTCCTTCAAAGGGATAAAGCCCTCCTTCAAAGGGATAGCTCCTTTAGTCAAGGGATTAGCTCCTTCTCTTTTGGGATGCATGAACCACCTTAGGGCGAACAATCCACGTCAAAATTCCTTCTAGAAAACTCTAGAATTAACCCAAAGTGAGTTTTTTAAGATAAAAATTGCGCCTTTTGACTTTCACAGGGGTCCGCACCTGCACCGTTAGGAACAGAGCGGGTAGGTACACAGCTTTTGTACACAGAAGGTGCGGGACCGCAAGTGACCATGGGAGAAAGTGCGGAACCAGAGTTACATTGATTTCTAATGTCTTTCTCCCACTTCCAAAGCTTGATTTGAAGAGCTGAGGTTCTAGACTTGCTTAGGAGGACAGTACAAGTGATGATAGACCCATACTGACTACAAATAATCATGGTGACGATATTTTTGTGTAACAATATGATTCAAAATTTGATTCAAAATCCACCTCCCAGTGTATCACCATTAGAAGACATAGTAAGAGAAACCCAAAACAACCCCTCAACTGATCTTTGTGGGGCCTATTAGCTCCGCTGAAAAAGGGATAAAAAAGGATCCAAGCATGCCCCAAAAGTCTTCAAAATCCTCTTGAGGATCATTCAAAGTCAAAACCATCGCAAGAGGGGAGCCCTTGGAAGGGCGAAAATACACTATCGGGAGACCTAAAACACTCTAAAACCACGAAAAAACCCATAGGCGCAGGCTTAAACAATGGATGCACAACAGTCGTTTGATCTGGCTTAGCAATGGCCCAGATCTAATCGGCGGATCACAGATCGGGAAGGCCAAGGGGCAGGGCCTTTACATATGGCAATATGTGATTGTGATCAGATCGCATCGCAATATCGCATCGGTGGAGGTAAGCTAGCAAGGTAAACATGGACCAAGTGTGACTACGATTTGCGATCAGTGATGAAGGATTGCTATCGGAGGGCCCACTTCGCATCGCAGGATCGCATGTGGCACTTCACCAAGAGCAAGAGGACACATACGTATTTGCAACGCGATAGCCGGACCCGACGGTTATATAACACTCTATTGCATGTTATTTCAGGTCCACGCTAAAGCTGTTTTCAATGGTTTTTGGTGCATTTTCATTGTATAAACAAAATATGAAGGAACCTTGGTGTAGTGCGACATGCGACAACGACGTGAAGGGCGGACCCGATAAAGGAATTGGTCATGTTTATGAACCTTTTGAAGTCCGAAAATGACTGTGATGGGCGGGATTCAGCAGTATTGCAGTGTTTTCGTTGTTTATGACCCGAATAGCCACAACAATAGAAAAACATTCGCGACTATCATCTAAAAGGGACCAGTGCAGGGATTTCATAGGCACGATAGCCACTCCATTGCAGGTTCAGGTGGCAAGCCATCCTTAGAGGAGTATTGCAGTCATGTTACATACCAAAAGAAGGATTCGGCAGAAAGACAATGGCCAGCAAACAAAGCCTGGAAAAGGAAGTGGAAAGGCGACAGTACAACATGATGCAGCCCATACCAGAAGAAGGATTCGGCAGAAAGATGGCAGCCGGAAAACAAAGCCCGGAAAGGGAAGGAGAAGGGCCACTACATGCCTCAACCCAAATCAAACGAAATCTTGGAGCATTAACAGTCCTACCAGTGCAGTAGTCATCCTAACAAACATGATGGGGCATCTTTGGCACGAGAGAGTTCCCAGGCATCATAGCAGGCTACCCAAAATATCTGAATATGGTCATTCCTCTGTCATAAGAGGAAAACCTCTGAGCCATGCTTGCCTATTAAGGGAATCAAACGGTTAAGGGACAGATCAGACAAGTCTAAGACTCTGAGCCTTCTAGAGAGCTCAGGAGAATTGTAAAGGGCCTATAAAAGGTATAAAACTACATGTAACAAGGCTTCAACTTTTGGAGACTATTGAGACTTTGCTACTCAAGCTTCTCATCTTCATGCTAGCAATATACACTTCTTTTACTGTTGTATGTTCAATTTCCATTTTCTCTTCTATTCCAAGCTTGCACTTGAACAGGTTATTCATGTTTCTTTTGTGTCTAATGCAAGATAACTATCATCTTATCTCTGCGTTGATAAATTAGATTTGCAAGCTTCTTTTACTTCCTGTAGTTGGCCATTCATATGTGTTTATATATGCGTCTGTTAGTATAGTAGGTATTCTCCATCCATTCATTAAATCTACAAACTATTGAGCATTAGTGGTCTAAAGCCTTGTAAAGTTGAGGGTGTTCATGAATGTCTTGAGTAAAAAGAGAGTTGAAATGGTTAATTTGGCTTGATCCAAACCATCTTTCATTCCAATAGTTCAGAGAACAATATTGAAGATTATATGTTACCAGGCATCTCCGAGCTGCAATCATAGGAGAATTTCTTGGAGTGCTAACATTAATTGACGTCGTTGCTGGGGAAAGGAAACTGAAGCTCAATTTCCCTGGGAAACGACACAGACCCAACTTTGATGATAGAAAAAGTCTGGGCACATTTTTGGTTGTAATCATCTATTTGGCGACTCTACCGGAGGCTAAACATCGTGGCGACTCCACTTCATAATTTTGGCTCAGTTTGTGAGGCATACTCGGAGAAATCCTCAGAAATCACAAGCTGACCCAATACTTGACCCAGAAAAGACCATCAAGGAGAAGAAAGTATTGCAGAAAGGAGCATCGAGTTCAAGTAAACCTAAACAATATTCTATATCTCTTCAAGAAGATCTTGCAATAGAACAAATACATGTTGAGAGTACAAATTCTAATACTAGCAGTGAAGAAAAGCTCTCAGAAATTCATAAAGCTCCTTATTCTTTAGTTTCTCCTATTATTGTTAGCCCAAAGGGAACCTCACCTCCTATTCACCATACTCCTTTGGTCTCGTCAATCACTCCTCCACCTTCTGTCATTCAGACTTCTAGTACTCTTTTAGTCACCACAGTTATGGCAGGTCTGCAAGCACCCACCAAAATGGAAAGAATCATAGCCGCTAGGTATGGACCTCTAATACTGCCTACTCCTTTGAATGCTATGCCCACTGGAGAGTATCATAAGTATATGCCTAAATTCCCTGGGACTAAAGGTGTCACTGCTGAAGAACACCTTGAGTCATTTTATAGCTATGTTGATAATCTAGATATTGGTGAAGGTGATGTGTGGATGAGAGTCTTTGTCCAAAGCTTGGATGGGGAGGCTAGAAAATGGTTCAGAGAACAAGCCCCAAGATCTATAGCAGATATCGAAGCTTTAGATGATACATTCCTAAAACATTGGGGGGATAAGAAGGATCTCCTCTATTACCACATTGAGTTTGGGAACTTAAAGAGAGAAAATGGTGAACTGCGATGATATTTTAATAAGAGATTTAACCACATGTATAGCAAGATACCAGCTGAAGTGAAGCCCACTACTAACTCTGCTAAACTCACCTATGCTAATGCTTTTGATTCTGACTTCTGCCTACTGTTGAGAGAGAGGCGATGTGCTACTTTGGCTGACATGCAGGATGCGGCTTTGGAAGTAGAATCAAACATCATGGCTGCATAAAAACTCAAGGGAAATGTTGATAGAAAAAGACAGAGGGGTGAGTCTTCATCCTCCTCTGATCGTAATATAGATAAAATGACCAAAATGATCGAGTCATTAGCCTTTGAAATTTCCAAATTAAAGGTGGAGCATCACCCTGGGAAAGGGAGAGTTCCCAATACCTTTTCTCCTAGAAATCCAAATCCATATAGAAGAGCTAATGAATAGTTGTAGATATTACAAAGAAGCAAAGATGCCAATGAAGACCAAAGGGTCAAGACCCCTTTCTAGAATGTAGTCATGGAGGAAGAGCAGTTTGAAGAAGACGATGAGATCCATTGCCTTGAAGACAAAGGCAATGCTTCCTTTTTTACCGCAGTTGCCTATGAAAAGTCATTAGGAAATGACCAGACTAACCAAGAATGGGGTGGAGAAGCTATTCTACAAGCTGAAGATCAGCACAGATATAATCTACGGTTGAAGATAAATAATGCTAAGGAAGCTCTAGTTCAAAAAGTTGCTAACCCTACAGTATAGCAAGCTAATAAGAAAAAACAACCAGCAGTTGACCCTATCATCCTCAAAGCTCCTACTCATGAGGTAAGAAGCATTGACAAGTCCCCTTCTCCTTTCAATTTGCAATAAGGAATTCAAAAGCTAAGAATACATATGCCTCTGATTGAACTAGTGAAAAGTGAGTCCTTCAAAAGATCCATCCTCGAAGCCCTTGAGCCTAAAGCCATCCAAGCCTCCACCAACTGTGTGAATCTACAAGATGACAAGCTAGCTGTCATCCTCACCCCAATGATTGAAATTGGTGAGGATAGCTCCCCATCATTCTATGTCTCTTTGAAAATTCATGATAAAATCCTCCACAACTTCCTTTTGGACACCGGAGCTAGCCATAACTTAATGCCAAAAGCTGTCATGGACGAGTTGGGTCTTGACATCACTAAGCCTTATCATGATTTGTTTTCTTTTGACTCTAGAAAAGTGAAATGTCTAGGATTAATCAAGGATCTAGCCATCACTTTGTCTCAGCTTCCTATGAAAAGCATGATGATGGATATTCTGGTAGCAAATGTACCTCCCAAATTTTGCATGTTACTTTCCAGAGGTTGGATCAAGAGACTAGGTGGATCATTACAAAATGATCTGACCTATACTACTGTCCCAGTTTTCAAAGGTGAGGGCAAGAGATTATACAAAGAGGCACAGTTGGCTTACACCATCAACAATGAGAAGAATCCCACTAATCATCCCATCTACGCTGTTGATACTGATTTTGGAGCATGTATTCTTCATATTGAAGTGTCTCAGTTGGCCTCCATGCAACTTAAAAAGCTAGTTTGCTAGATCACGCAGGATGGAAACCCGCAGATTTGGGGTATGTTCTTTGATGGGGCTTGCTCCAAAGAAGCTACAGGGGCAGGTGTAGTCCTCATGTCCCCAACACAGGAATACATTCATTTGTCATTCAAATTACCCTTTCAGGTCACAAACAACATAGCGGAGTATGAAGCTTTGATTTTGGGCTTAAGCGTTGCTAAGGAAATGGGTATCAAAGGCCTGCAAGAGTTTGGGGATGCAGACCTTATCATTCAGCAGGTAAATAAAACATTCCAAGAAAAGCATCCAAGGCTGAAAGAATACAGGGATGAGGTATGGAGGCTTAAAGATTCTTTCAAAGTTTTCAACATTTCTTATATTCCAAGAATGAAGAACTAGCTTGCCGACTCCCTTGCTGCCTCTGATAGCACGTTTGTTCCCCCTTTGCCTCCTAAATTAACATATGAAGTTTAGGTAAAATACAGACTGTCACTGCCAGACAATGTCAAGTATTGGAGAGTTTTTGAAGACGATGAGGAAATTAACAAGTTTTTACAAGTCGTTGAGGAATTTGCTAAAATGCACATCAACCAGGAAAATAAAAACATGGAAGAAGTCAACCAGTCCAAGCTAAAAAGTGAAATCAGCCAAGAAAGCATCGTCCAGTTGCCCAGTAATCACATACCAAAGGGATTGGTGCCTCTAGAGAAGCTTTTCGATCATAATGACGTGCCCTACAAGCCGGCCAAAATAGAGAATGAGTTCGCCATTTGTAGACATAATATAGGGAGCCCAGCCCATCAAAAATTCATCAACCTGTCTACTCATTTGTCTCCTACCCCAAATTCTGAGTATTGCTCCCTCATGAAGCAATTCACTGATATTTTTGCCTGGGAATACAACGAGCTCAAAACCTATGACCCAAACATTATTCAGCATAGGATCCCATTGGAAAAGAACACCACCCCTTTTAAGCAGAAATTAAGACCTATCAACCCTCTCTTACTGCCTTTGATTGAGAAAGAAATCAAGAAGCTGTTGGATGCCAAAATCATAATTCCCCTAAGATACTTGAAGTGGATAGCCAACCTGGTGGTGGTTGTTAGCGCTTGAAATTTCACCTCAGGCTGAGAAAGGCAAACCTCAAGGCAACATCAAACCACTTCGCCTCGTAGCTAGCCCTACGGGGCGGGAGAGGGCTCTCTCCGGTCTATCTCGGTGAAATCTTCAATGGATGAGATGACAATAGGGTAACACTGATTTTAGGCTAGTAAACTGATCAAAAAGGTTGATTTGGGGTTTTTAGGGTTTTTGGTGGCAAATTGAGGGGATGGCAATTTTGGGTGCGGGGATTAGACACAGTTTCTGCAGGGGGTTCTTTGGGGCGGGGTAGGAGATAGTATTGATGCCTTTAATTGAGGTGGATGGTCAGGAATGACAGGTGAGGAGCTAAGGAGAGCAAACAATAACTTTGAATTCTCCTTAAACAGTAGAAAACATTGAAATTAAACAAACTTAAAAGCAGAGCATGTCAGTCATGAATTCTTACTTTAACACTTCGTTTGCTTAATGTGCAGAAGGGAAAGAAAGGAAATGATTCACATAACACACTTACAGGTACATAGAGAAATCACACCATCAATACATGTAACCACAAGAATCCCAAAGAGGACTGCAAAACCCTGGTCTTCCTTAGCCAAAAATTGCAGAGATACAGTGAATAATACAATGATAGCTTATCCCTCAAGAGTCCAACCATGAAAATGAGCAAGAAAGTACATAATATAGATCATCTAACCTCTTTCCCTGCCTCCATGGGTCGAGCTCACTATCCTAGGAGCTGTTTCAACCACTTCTAAACTAAGCACTGAAAACTAGGCAGTCAAAACAACTTGCCTCTATAAGCTAGGAAACCAATTCATTCATTTAATTTTCACCTAATTCATGAATTAATCTTCTAGAAGAGATACATAAGAGTAAAAGTGTCATAAAAGTACATTAATTACATCAAAGAGGATAATAATCCACCCCAAAAAGTCAAACAGGGTCAAACTGCGTTTTTCTGAGCTGTATACTGAAATCTGGAGAAGTTTGCCTGACGGGTCGCGCGCCTTTGGGACCACATTTGGGGCACTTCCAGGTGTCAAAATTGAGCAAGAGTAGGCTTTTTGGAAAGTTCTATGAGTCTACTTTCCAACCCAACTAGAATTTCTGAATTTGGTGGTCATTTGCCCCTCCAAAATTGCAATCTCCCAAGACTACTTTCTGTGTCTCAAAAATGTGGCAGAAAGTCATTTTTTGCTTGTTTTTTGACTTTCTGGAGGCCCAAAACTTCATAAAATCTCAAGTCCATTGATGAGAATATGTAAATTCTCATGAAAAATCTGGAAATGCTGAGTTTTTGCAAAATGGAGTTGCCAAGATGAAGGGTCGCGCGGGGGGTGAGACCCGTTAATGGGAAAAACCTGTGTTTGACACAAAAAATTCACAATTGACAAAATTTTCTCCAAATTTCTTGAAATTTGGGCTGGGAGTCCCTAATAAAGCATCATGCTCAGTCAAAGATGCTTTGGCCAAAATTTGGAGTGGATCGGGCCTTTTCCGTCGTTTTAGTGCCTTGGCCAACCGCCTTGGATCCGGCGATTGTAATTTTGACATTTCTCTAAAACCATGACACATGTGAAAAAAGTGAAGGAGGTTTTTCTTCTTTGGAATGTTTTGGACAAAAACCTCTCTCAGTTTTCCAAAATTCATCTTTGATTGCTCTGAAACATCATTTGAGTGCGACTTGTCCCGATGTGTGTAACAAGGAATTTTGTCGAAATGGAGCGAAATGAAGGGGATAGGGGGCTTCTAAATTCTTGGGGAAATTTTTGGGAGTGGGGAGGGATGTTAGGAAGCAGGGGAAAGTGGAATCTCAGAGATTGAGCAAGGGGAAGGGGGCCAAAAGGGAAAAAAACAGGCCAAACCTAGAAAATTGCCAAGTTGTAGCTAGAAACTAGGGTTTGTGCAAAAATGAGGAATTTGGCGGATCTAAGGGATGGGAAGTGTTTTATAAGGTACTTTAAGGATAGGGGAAGGTGTATGAACATCAGGATACAAGTTTTACCGATGATTTGACCGTCCAAGGGAAATTGCCTTCAAAACCCTAGGAGAGGGAAATGACCTTGCCTGGGCGCAACTGAAGCATGAACAAGATGTAAAATGACTCATTAGACACTGACATGATAATGAAAACCCTATGAATGATGATAGACTCAGCTGAATAGTGACATAGATTGGCATTTGGACAACTTTAGAAGGAGTGAAAGCAAACCCTAGACCTAATGCCTAGTGACCAAATTTTGCTTGAAGACTCACTGAAATGACAAAATTTGACCTTGACACTCTGAGACCACTTTGTAAGAGCATATTTGATCACTGGAGGAAGGCTGGAAAGACTGACACTAACATTGGCTCCAATGGGGATGGTAGCTCCTTGGAGGTGCCAAGAACCTCAGACCTCTGGGGGAGCAGACCAGTGCTTTCAACCATTGGGCGATGGAGTCATTATTTGACAAACAATACAAGACTTTGACTCATTTATTGAATGAAAACTTGACTGAAAACTGACTGAAACTTAACTAGAACTTGACTCAAACCGACTCGATGGCAAACTGAAATAACTTGAAAAACTCACTCAACAGACCAAACACAAATGACTCATGACTGACTTAACTAAAACAAGAACTTACAAAGCTTTTTGAAGGGCAGCAGTCCATCAAGATTTGAAATCATGATGACAACCACCGGTGTTGCTTACAAGACAATATACATCAAACTATATCAAAATGCCAATGCAACCAATCAAGCAGATGCCTTCTTGATTGATTCTTCTTATCAGATCTTCTGGTCAACAGTAAAAACCTATAACTGAGCATCCAAAAACATAGCTGACCATGATCTCTTTCATCACTGAACACTGCAATAAACACTATCACTGCTGGCTGCAACAAACTTGCTAGAGGATCGTGAAAAACATGAAGAGTTGCCACTGCCACCTCCTGCTGAAAGAACAAGGTGTATTTTGTTTCAATTTCTAATCTACCTTCCTCATGTGCTTCGGTGAAAGTATGCTCATGGGCTTCAAAAAACTCTTGCTGTTCATGAGCAGACTGAATGACCTCCTCATGAAGACTCTGTTCTGATGAAATGGGAGCACTTAGATTTGTAACTTTGTTTTCTTCATGCCAAATGATCTCAACAGCCAAGTTTTTCTTTATAGGATTCGACACAAGGTATTCTTGGTCATCATGATCTGAATGTTGATCTGAAATAGTTGACTTGACTGCATCACATGAATCTTGACTACCTTGCACGCTGTGTTCTTCTGTGGGCAGATCTGAAACAACATTTTCTCTTTCCCCATTTTCAGCCATATGGAAATCTTCAGCCTGCTGATCTTGACAAGTGTCCTCTAAGATTTCTATGTGCTGCTGAAATGGATTCTCATACAGAGCCTCCATGATCTCAACATCCATAAAATTATCATCTTCATAATATTTCTCAAGGCTTTCAATAAAAGTAGAAGCATGTTTGCAACAGTCATGAACCAAATTTAATGATGGATAAGATGCTTGATATCTTTCAATGAACAAAGCATGAAAATCCTTTAAACAGTAAATACAAGCAGGCGGCAAACTTTCATACCATGATTGGGCTTTACCTTCCAGAGTGGCCAAGAATATCTTCATCAAACAATCTTCAGGAAAATCCACCTTCAACTTGCGAATATGCATGTGAAATCTAACTAGATGTAAAGCAGCATCCTTCTTACCATCATCTTTAAATGTAGGCAAATTCCTTGACCAATCTACCTTCGGAATTTTATTTGGAAAACCAGGGATGTGATCTCGGCTTAGGGGAGCGTATCTTCTTGCAATCCGATCCATCTTGAAAAGCTCAAAGCTACTGATCTCTCTGCAGTGAAGTCACCATGAAGCACAAGTTGTTGGATTCTTCAGTGAAAAGAGTCGCCAGGTGAATGATTTCAGCCTTGTCAGTGTCTGATCGTTGTTCACCATCAACAATCAGATCTGAACTTGATACATGTACTGGGGTAAAATGCAAATGAAGTGCTATATTCACAAGCTCACGAAGATCGACTGAAGCAGCATTTATCTACTAACGCTGATGTAAAACAAGAGCGTTTTCGAAGGCTACCTGGCGTATCTTCAGTCTCCGTCTAAGACTTATGAAACAAACACATCAACCCACAAACAAGTTTGTTCTCCCCAGTATGGTCGCCAGTATGTTAGCGCTTGAAATTTCACCTCAAGCTGAGAAAGGCAAACCTCAAGGCAACATCAAACCACTTCGCCTCGTAGCTAGCCCTACGGGGTGGGAGAGGGCTCTCTCCGGTCTATCTCGGTGAAATCCTCAATGGATGAGATGACCAATAGGGTAACACTGATTTTAGGCTAGTAAACTGATCAAAAAGGTTGATTTGGGGTTTTTAGGGTTTTTGGTGGCAAATTGAGGGGATGGCAATTTTGGGTGCGGGGATTAGACACAGTTTCTGCAGGGGGTTCTTTGGGGCGAGGTAGGAGACAGTATTGATGCCTTTAATTGAGGTGGATGGTCAGGAATGACAGATGAGGAGCTAAGGAGAGCAAACAATAACTTTGAATTCTCCTTAAACAGTAGAAAACATTGAAATTAAACAAACTTAAAAGCAGAGCATGTCAGTCATGAATTCTTACTTTAACACTTCGTTTGCTTAATGTGCAGAAGGGAAAGAAAGGAAATGATTCACATAACACACTTACAGGTACATAGAGAAATCACACCATCAATACATGTAACCACAAGAATCCCAAAGAGGACTGCAAAACCCTGGTCTTCCTTAGCCAAAAATTGCAGAGATATAGTGAATAATACAATGATAGCTTATCCCTCAAGAGTCCAACCATGAAAATGAGCAAGAAAGTACATAATATAGATCATCTAACCTCTTTCCCTGCCTCCATGGGTCGAGCTCACTATCCTAGGAGCTGTTTCAACCACTTCTAAACTAAGCACTGAAAACTAGGCAGTCAAAACAACTTGCCTCTATAAGCTAGGAAACCAATTCATTCATTTAATTTTCACCTACTTCATGAATGAATCTTCTATAAGAGATACATAAGAGTAAAAGTGTCATAAAAGTACATTAATTACATCAAAGAGGATAATAATCCACCCCAAAAATTCAAACAGGGTCAAACTGCGTTTTTCTGAGCTATATACTGAAATTTGGAGAAGTTTGCCTGACGGGTCGCGCGCCTCTGCCTGACGGGTCGCGCGCCTTTGGGACCACATTTGGGGCACTTCCAGGTGTCCAAATTGAGCAAGAGTAGGCCTGTGGGAAAGGTCTATGAGTCTACTTTCCAACCCAACTAGAATTTCTGAATTTGGTGGTCATTTGCCCCTCCAAAATTGCAATCTCCCAAGACTGCTTTCTGTGTCTCAAAAATGTGGCAGAAAGTCATTTTTTGCTTGTTTTTTGACTTTCTGGAGGCCCAAAACTTCATAAAATCTCAAGTCCATTGATGAGAATATGTAACTTCTCATGAAAAATCTGGAAATGCTGAGTTTTTGCAAAATGGAGTTGCCAAGATGAAGGGTCGCGCGGGGGGTGAGACCTGTTAATGGGAAAAACTTGTGTTTGACACAAAAAATTCACAATTGACAAAAGTTTCTCCAAATTTCTTGAAATTTGGGCTGGGAGTCTCTAATAAAGTATCATGCTCATTCAAAGAGGCTTTGGCCAAAATTTGGAGTGGATCGGGCCTTTTCCGTCGTTTTAGTGCCTTGGCCAACCACCTTGGATCCGACGATTGTAATTTTGACATTTCTCTAAAACCATGACACCTGTGCAAAACGTGAAGGAGGTTTTTCTTCTTTGGCATGTTTTGGAAAAAAACCTCTCTCAGTTTTCGAAAATTCATCTTTGATTTCTCTGAAACATAATTTGAGTGCGACTTGTCCCGATGTGTGAAACAAGGAATTTTGTTGAAATGGAGCGAAATGAAGGGGATAGGGGGCTTCTAAATTCTTGGGGAAATTTTTGGGAGTGGGGAGGGATGTTAGGAAGCAGGGGAAAGTGGAATCTCAGAGATTGAGCAAGGGGAAGGGGGCCAAAAGGGCAAAACACAGGCCAAACCTAGAAAATTGCCAAGTTGTAGCTAGAAACTAGGGTTTGTGCAAAAATGAGGAATTTGGCGGATCTAAGGGATGGGAAGTGTTTGATAAGGTACTTTAAGGATAGGGGAAGGTGTATGAACATCAAGATACAAGTTTTGCCGATGATTTGACAATCCAAGAGAAATTGCCTTCAAAACCCTAGGAGAGGGAAATGACCTTGCCTGGGCACAACTGAAGCATGAACAGGATGTAAAATGACTCATTAGACACTGACATGATAATGAAAATGCTATGAATGATGATAGACTCAGCTGAATAGTGACATAGATTGGCATTTGGACAACTTTAGAAGGAGTGAAAGCAAACCCTAGACCTAATGCCTAGTGACCAAATTTTGCTTGAAGACTCACTGAAATGACAAAATTTGACCTTGACAATCTGAGACCACTTTGTAAGAGCATATTTGATCACTGGAGGAAGGCTAGAAAGACTGACACTAACAGTGGTAAGGAAGAAAAATGGAGAAATTAGGCTTTGCGTCGACTTCAGAAATCTAAACAAGTGCTCTAAAAAAGATAATTGTCCCTTGCCCAAGATGGAACACTTGCTACAAAGAGTTTTAGGGGCTAGAGTCATGTCTTTCCTAGATGGATTTTCAGGCTATAATCAGATTGTTGTACATCCTAAAGATCATGAAAACACTGCCTTCACTACTCCTTGGGGAACTTTCATGTACTCCAAGATGCCTTTCGGGCTGATGAATGCTGGGGAAACCTTTCAGAGGGCCATGGACATAGCCTTCGTGGGAGAGAAGGACAAGTTTATCCTTATTTATCTTGATGACATAACAGTCTTCTCCAGCAGCCACAAAGATCATTTACAACATTTGAAGAAAGTATTTCTGAAGTGCAGACGGTTTGGAATTTCAGACAACCCAAAGAAGTCACAGTTTGCTCTAGAAGAAGGAAAACTTCTGGGACACATTGTTTCTGCTAAAGGTGTGAAGATTATCCAGCCAGGGTTCAAGCCATTCAGACATTGTCGATCCCAAGGTCGAAAAGGGATATCCAATCCTTCCTGGGTAAGATCAACTTTGTAAGTAGGTTCATTCCAAACTTTGCAGAGTTAGTAAAGCACATCACTTCCATGCTAAAGAAAGGAACGGAGATAAAATGGGCAACCGCTTCAAGAAGCTCTTTTGAAGCCATCAAGCAAGCTATCATGGAGGCTCCCACTCTAATCAGCCCAGATTACACTAAGGGGTTTTGTATCTTCTCTTTTGCCTCTTATGATACACTAGCAGCAGTCTTATTGCAGAAAAATGATGAAGGCATAGAGCACCCCGTAGCCTTTTTTAGCAAAACTCTAAGGGATGTTGAACTAAGGTATGACCTCATTGAGAAGCAAGCTTATGCTCTCATAAAATCCTTGAAAGCATTCAGGATTTGTATTTTGCATTCCAAAGTAATTGCATATGTGCCCTCAGCCTCACTGAGAGATGTCTTGACTCAGCTAGATATTGATGGAAAGAGGGCAAAATGGATTGCAAAATTCATAGAATTTGACATAGAGGTGAAGCCCACTAAGCTTGTCAAACGCCAGGGATTGGCTAAGCTCATGGCCAAAGAAAATTGTAGCTTGTTAGACATAAATTTCATGAGTTTAACTCCAGATGATGAGCAAACAAGGGGAGCATCAAAAGAGCAAAAACAGAATCAGTTTGTGGCTGAAAATCTAGCCACATGTGAATGGTATGCCAACATAGTCCATTTCTTGTAGAAGTTGGAAGTTCCTCCAAGGCTTAGTTCGAGTCAAGCTCGTACCACTAGACTCAGATCAACCAAATTCTACATTGAAAAAAATCTCTTTTACTGGAAAGACCCATCAGGAATCCTCTTTAGGTGTCTAGATAAAGAAAAATCTGTAGAGGTCATACACCAGTTTCATTCTAGCATTTGCGGTGGGCATCATTATTGGAAAACCACGGCTCACAAGATCTTGAGGGCTAGGTGTTATTGGCCTACACTATTCTTTGATGTGTTTTCTTTTGTAAAATCTTGTGACAAATGTCAGAGATTTGCAAGAAGACAGCAGCTAAAATCTCTGCCCTTAAAGCCAATACATGTCAATGGTCCCTTCTAGCAGTGGGGCATGGACTTTATAGGTGAGATTAACCCACATTCCAGTGGATCTTAGTAGCCACTGATTATTTCACCAAGTGGATTGAGGCTATACCCACTAAGAATGCCAATCATCAAGTTGTCATAAAGTTCTTGAATGAGAATATTTTCACTAGATTTGGTTGCCCAACCAAACTAGTCACTGATAATGCAGCAGCTTTTAAGGCAAAAGAATTGATGGACATGGTTGAATGCATGGGCATTAAAGTGGTGCATTTTACCTCATATTATCCTCAAGGCAATGGCCTGGCAGAATCATCTAACAAGAGTTTGGTAAGGATAATCAAAAAACTGTTAGAAGACAACAAAAAGAGCTGGGATTCCAAGTTGAAGTTTGCACTATGGGCTGACAGAGTTTCCATCAAAAGGTCCATAGCGAACTCTCCATTTAAACTGGTTTATGGTGTTGATGTTGTTTTCCCTATCCAGCTGATCCTCCCTGTGGCTAAGTTCTTGCAAGAAGAAAAAGATGAAGAGAATGACTTAGTAAGAAGAATGAATAACCTAGTTGAATTATAGTAGATCAGAGAGTAGCTGGTTAAGAAGTCACAGGTCCATCAGAAGAAAATCAAATAAGATTTTGACAAAAGGACAAAAACAAATAATTTTTAGGTTGGAGACTTGGTTCTGAAGTGGGATGCACTAAAAGAAAAGAAAGGCAATCATGGGAAGTTTGATGCTTTCTGGACAGGGCCTTTTATCATTTCTCAAATCCAAGGGAACAATACCTTCATACTGAAGAGCATGGGAGGAGAAGCAGTTTTTGATGGCCCAGTAAATGGGCGGTTCTTAAAAACTTTTTTCATTTAAGGCTTTAAAGCCTTGACATTGTAAATATGTTTTTCCAGTTTTTATTTTTTCTCTTTCTTTTGCAAAATAGGCTCCATGCCCAATGGAACACTAGGGTGAAGATTTAATTTTGTTTTCACAGGAAAGGCGTTGATATGTGATTCTTGAAACCTCACGAGGAGGCTTTCATCCCCAAAAGGAGCCAGTGTTAGCTCCGCTAACAATGGGATAAAAAAGATCCAAGTATGCCCCAAAATTCTTCAAAACCTTCTTGAGGATCATTCAAAGTCAAAACCATCGCAAGAGGAGAGCCCTTGGAAGGGCGGAAATACACTATCGGGAGGCCTAAACACTCTAAAACCACGAAAAAACCCATAGGCACAGGCTTAAACAATGGATGCATGACAGCCGTTCGATCTGGCCGAGCAATGGCCCAGATCTAATCGGTGGATCGCAGATCGGGAAGGCCAGGGGGTAGGGCCTTTACATATGGCTATATGCGATTGCGATCAGATCGCATTGCAATATCGCATCGGTGGAGGTAAGTTGGCAGGGTAAATGTGGACCAAGTGCGACTGTGATTTGTGATCAGCGATGAAGGATCGCTATCAGAGGGCCCACTTCACGTCACAGGATCACAAATTGGCAGATCGCATGTGGCGCTTCACCAAGAGCCAGAGGGCACATAAGTATTTGCGATGCGATAGCCAGACCCGACGGTTATATAACATTCTATTGCATGTTATTTTAGGTTCGCACTAAAGCCGTTTTCAATGGTTTTTGGCATTTTCATTGTATAAACAAAATACGAAGGAACCTTGGGGCAATGTGACATGCGACAGCGATGTGAAGGGCGGACCCGATAAAGGAATTGGTCATGTTTATGAACCTTTTGAAGTTCGAAAAGGACTGTGATTGGCGGGATTCAATAGTATTGCAGCGTCTTCGCTGTTTATTACCTGAACAGCCACAACAACAGAAAAACATTTGCAGCTATCATCTGAAAGGGACCGGTGCAGGGATTTCATAGGCACGATAGCCACTCCATTGCAAGTTTAGGTGGCAAGCCATCCTTAGAGGAGTCTTGCAGTCATGTTACATACCAGAAGAAGGATTTGGCAGAAAGACAACGGCCAGAAAACAGAGCCTGGAAAAGGAAGTGGAAAGGCAATAGTACAACACAATGCAGCCCATACCAGAAGAAGGATTCGGCAGAAAGACGGTGGCTGGTAAACAGATCCCGGAAAGGGAAGGAGAAGGGCCACTGCATGCCTCAACCCAAATCAAATGAAATAATGGAGCATTAACAGTCCTGCCAGCGCAGCAGTCATCCTAACAAACATGATGGGGCATCTTTAGCATGAGAGAGCTCCTAGGCATCACAACAGGCTGCCCAAAATATCTGAATATGGTCATTCCTCTGTCAAAGGAGGAAACCTCTGAGCCATGCCTGCCTATTGAGGGAATCAAATGGTTAAGGGACAGATCAGAAAAGTTTAAGACTCCGAGCCTTCTAGAGAGCTCAGGAGCATTGTAAAGGGCCTATAAAAGGTAGAAAACTACATGTAACAAGGGTTCAACTTCTGGAGACTATTGAAACTTTGCTACTCAAGCTTCTCATGTTCATTCTAGCAATATAAGCTTCTTTTATTGTTGTATGTTCAATTTCCATTTTCTCTTCTGTTCCAAGCTTGCACTTGAACAGGTTGTTCATGTTTCTTCTGTGTCTAATGCCAAATAATTGTCATCTTATCTCTGCGTTGATAAATTAGATTTGCAAGATTATTTTACTTCTTGTAGTTGGCCATTCATATGTGTTTATATATGCATCTGCTGGTATAGTAGGTATTCTCCATCCATTCATTAAATCTACAAACTATTGAGTAAAGCCTTGTAAAGCTAAGGGTGTTCATGCATGTCTTGAGTAAAAACAGAGTTGAAATAGTTAATCTAGCTTGATCCAAACCATCTTTCATTCCAATAGTTCAGAGAACAATATTGAAGATTATATGTTAGTAGGCATCTCCGAGCTGCAACCATAAGAGAGTTTCCTAGATTGCTAACAGGGCCAACTTCCCTTCTCTCTGTGTTAAAAATATAGAGTTTGGCCCAGAAAGAACATTGAAAATCAATCCATCCCCATCTACTTCCCAGGAGAAAGAGCTATGCAGCATACTGAGAAAACATCTAGATTCCTTCGCTTGGACTTAGAAGGAGATGAAGCGAGTGCACCCTTTAGTATGTACTCATCATATATACATCAAGGAAGATTGTAAACCAGTCAGGCAACCTCAAAGGAGGATGAATCCAGCACTTAAAGATATTCTTAAGGAAGAACTGCAGAAGTTGCTTGATGCGGGATTCATCTATCCCATCTCTGATAGTGAATGGGTCTCTCCTTTGGTGCTAGTGCCAAAGAAAAATGGAAAGTGGAGAATCTGTGTCGACTATCGGGAATTCAACAAAGCCACTAAAAAGGAACCTTTTCCTTTTCCTTTCATAGATCAAGTGTTAGAGGGTTTGGTAGGGAAAAAGTTTTTCTCTTTCCTAGATGGTTTTAGCAGGTACAACCAGATTCAAATCAGCCTGAAAGACCAAGATAAGACCACTTTCACTTGTTCTTGGGGTACCTTCGCATACTGGGTCCTTCCTTTTGGTTTTGTGCAATGCTCTAGCCAGTTTCCAAAGAGCGGTATTGAGTGTATTTTCTGAACTGGTTCATGATGTAGTAGAAATATACATGGATGATTTTACTCCTTATGGCTCTGACTTTCAAGAAGCTTTATCTAACCTAGGAAAAGTTCTAAATAAGTGGGTTGAGATGAACCTATCCCTTAGTCCTTAAAAATGTGAATTTTTTTATGCCTGAAGGGACCGTGCTAGGTCATGCAATATCTCAACAAGGACTGCAGGTGGACCCCAACAAAATTGCCATTATCCAAAGGGTCCCACCTCCTTTAAAGGTGAGAGATGTCAAAAGCTTCCTAGGTTTAGCTGGATATTACATGAGATTCATTAAAGATTTTAGCAAGATAGCCTCTCCTTTGTTTGGCCTCCTAGGCAAAGATGTTGAGTTCATATGGTCTGAAAACTGTCAAGAAACCCTAGATACCTTGAAGAGCAAGCTAGTGACTGCCCCAATCTCAGAGACCCAAATTAGGCCCTACCATTTCACATTCACATAGATGCTTCGAACAAAGCGATAGAAGCAGCCTTAGGACAAGTTGATGAAAAGTTACCTTATGCCATATACTTTATTAGCAAAAACTTCTCAAAAGCAGAGTTAAACTATACAGTGACCGAGAAGGAACTCCTAGCTATCGTGCATTCCTTAAACAAATTCAGACATTATATCACAGGCTATCAAACCTTTATGCACACTGATCATGCTGCAATTAGATATTTAATGAACAAACCAGATGTAAATGCATGCATTATTAGATGGTTTCTTTTACTGCAACAGTTAGATTTAGCAATTATTGATAAGCCTGGTAAAGAGAATGTTGTTGTTGAATTTTTGTCTAGAGTGAATTTGCCTGCAGGTGAAGAAGGAATGGTGGATGACCAAATTCCAAATGAAAACCTATTTTCTATATCACTACTCTCTCCATGGTTTGCTGATATAGCAAACTACTTGGTTTTTCAACACAGTTCCCACCACATTTGTCCTCAAAAGAGAAGAGCAAGATAGTAAGGAAAAGCACCCCTTTCACCTAGATTAGGGGCAATCTCTTCAAACTTGGCCTAGATTAAATCTTGAGAACATGTGTCAGGGAGGAGGAAGTATTTAACATCCTCCTAACCTGTCATGATAGGCCTTGTGGAGGTCATTTTGCAGCAAAAAGAATCACCTTCAAGATATTGCAAGCAGGCTACTACTGGCCCACTCTTCATCAGGATGTGAGGAGATACACGAGCCAATGTGATCAGTGTCAAAGGATGGGGAAACCCACTCCAAAGGATGAAATGTCCATGTAGCCTCAAGTGACCCTTGAGCCATTTGAGAAGTGAGGCATGGAATTTGTGGGGCCTATCAACCCCCCTTCAAAGAAAAAGAAGTACATCTTTGTGTGCACCGACTACCTGACAAAGTGGGCGGAGACAAAAGAAATCAAAGCAACGATAGAGGAAAAAGTAGCTGAGATTTTGAGGGAAAACATATTCTACAAGTTCAGGTATTTGAGAGAATTGGTCACAGATCAAGGCAGCCAGTTCACTTCCAACCTGATTGAAGACCTGCTCACACATCTTAAGATCAAGCACAGGACTTCCACCCCTTACCATCCACAAGCCAATGGGAAAGTGTAGGTCACTAACATAGCATTGGAAGGGATCCTAACCAAGGTAGTGAACAGAAGCAAAAAACACTGGGTGGATAGATTAGTTGAGGCCACATGGGCCTACAACACAACATGGAAGACCACCACTGGGTTCACACCCTATGAACTATTCTATGGGAAGAAAGCTTTACTGTCAATAGAGTTTGAATTCAATACCCGAAGGATGGTAGCTCAGCTAGACCTATACCTTAGCCATGCACAGAAGGAGATATTACTTCAACTCAATGGATTGGATGAATACAGATTACAAGCCCTTCTCCATATAGAGGTAGTTCAGCTTCAGAGAAAGATATGGCATGAAAAAAATATCAAGGAGAAGCAATTCCAAGAGGGAGATTGGGAACTACTCTATGATTCAAGATACAAGGATTTCAAAGGCAAGCTGAGGACAAGATGGTTGGGACCCTACACTGTGGGGAAATGCAATGACAATGGTTCAGTTCTTATCAGAACCATTGATGAGGAAGCCATCCCCATGCTTGTCAATGGACATTAAATGAAAGTATACAAGAAACCCCTCTCCAAGCAAGATTTTATTGAAGATATGAATAAAACAGTGATGGTAGTGGAGCATGTCTTAGCTTCCACTTCACCCACTCACTGAAGAAAAGAAAAAATAAAAAATAAGGACTCAAGTGAAAACCTCCATGAGGCGCTTAAGTCCCATCATTGGGTTGAAAATCTCTTCTAAGGCGACCTAGTGATGTCAAAAAAAAAAGAGAGAGAAAACAGAATAATATATGTGGGTGAAAATCTCCCTTGGAGGTGCACAGGATAGGCAATTAAGGTGAAAAACTCTCTGAGGTGCCCTAGTTGTTTTCAAAAAAAAAAAAAAAATAAGGAAAGGAAAAATGATTTTTTATTGCATTGTAGGTTTGTAGGAGGAATACAGGAAGTAGAAGAAGGTGCCAAGGGAACCCTTACATTCACACCAGCATCCATCCCACCTTCTCCACACCTTCCTCCATCATTTTTGGCATTTCTTTCACCCCACTATACTTTTTTTTTTCAAAACTATGTTTTATATAGGATGCTCTATGTTTTCTACAGGAAGCTCTTGTAGGAATTACAGAGAGCCAAAAATGTCTATAGAAGGAAATTTGAGGGACCAGGAGAGCTTCATGAGGAACTTATCATCCCTCCTACCATCTTCAAGCCTCCTTGCTATCATTTCCAAGCTTGCATCACACCCCCAAGCATCATTTCCTTTCCTGTCCAAGAAAAACACAGAAAAAAAAATAGTTTTCCAATATGAAAACAACAAAAAAAAAAGAAGGAAAAAGGCACCAATAACCTTACCTAAAGCTTACCTATTTCCCCTCCATCATGCCTGACAGCTCTGGCCTTATTCTTGAGATCCAAGCACAGGGAAAAGCTAAAGTTTCAAGGGGAGAAGCAGCTACAGGAACTCCTATAGAAATTCCTGTAGCAGCTGATCCGATAAAAGTCCAGCATCAACAGCAAAAGAGTTCACATATAAAGGTTGGAAAGACACATGCAGCTCAGCTCTAGCAAAAGAAGAACCTGCAAAAGTCTACAATCACACATTAGCTAGCAGAGATAGTATGCATAAAAAAGAATGAAGGCATGCAGCAAAGAGAGCCACAACACCTCACAACAAATACACTCGACTCACAGGTAAGTAACTAAATCACTCCTCTATTTGCATTTATGTAATTAGGAGTCATACGAAGGCAACGAGATGGTTGAGATTGAACGAGGAAAAGGTGGCCAGTTAACTTGGCCACCTTCATCTAGTTGACTCCACTCATCTGAGATGTCACCCACACGTGCGCACAGTCAACTCAGGCATAAGATGCCAAGGACAGGTAGTTGGAGGAAGTGTAACTCTAATGCACTAATGAGGGATGATTACGAGGAAGGGCCATGATGACCAAGCAGGTGGGGACCAATGGTCTGAATATGGCCAATGTACACCTTGCCAGCTTAGCACTCATAACCAAAAATATCCATAAAGGGTAATGAGCACTCCTCCCCGCGTATTCTCACCACCTTTTCTTCATTTTCTCCTTGTAACTTAGCTACAATAGCCTTCTTGTGCCCCCACAGCCTCATATCCACCATCCTCCATCAATTTCCTCCCTATCTTTGCTCTCGATGTTTTTTACAAGAGAACCTACAGGAAATCTACAGGAGGGACAACAGGCTTCTACAGGAGGGCCAGTGAGTCATTTTGAAGGGAGAAAACATGGTTTTTGGCACGAAATTCAGTCTGAAGAGGTAGGTTTCATGCATGCCCCCTATTGAATATCAGTATATGAAAGAAGTGGTCTCAATTTGAGGAGGAAATAAGTCTTTAGGAGGGAAGAAAATACATAAAAAATTCTGTTATTAAAAAAAAAAATAGTCTCCTCTATTTTTTTACTTTTCTCAAAAACTCTCTGTCTCCACCTCCATATTTTGTTTTTTAAAAGAAATCACAGGCAATATGACAGGAGGGTTTATGAGAAGGGAGCCCACTAACTCCACTAGGCTCCATGCACATCCCCAAGTAGTGGACATATTCACAAGGGAAAACTGGATGAACTTCTTTGAGAAATTCTGAGGGTTTGATGAGGACATTGCCCAAGAATTTTCTCTCTCTCTCTAATCCCTCACACAATAACACATGCCACTGTAACCATTAGAGGCCTCTCCATCGAAATAACCCCATAATTCATCAGTAGGGTCACAACCCTTCCTCTTGGGCTGCCTTGGAGTAAAGATGAAAAACCCATTGGCCAGGCTGCCAAGAAGAAATTTTTCTAAAATAATGAAACCCCTGTGGAAGATAAAAATGGAATTAGAAGGGCTAGTATACCATATCCCTGGGATGAGGTTAGCTACCAAATAATCAAATACATTTCTTGTGAGGGGAGGCACAACATTTCCTATGGCTATCATTTTAGAATCCTCCATGACTTAAGATATGGCATGGATACCCCAGCACCTCAGAAGCTCAGTATCCCTTATTTTCTCCTTCAGTCCCTCATTAACTCCAACACTAAGGTACAAGCAAGAAATTTAGGGTAGTTAGCTCACCATGGCTTAATCAAACTCCTAGTAGAGGAAGCCCTCCATACCTTTACACTCCCTATAGCTTGGGAAGTTTTCCGAAATATGACAGTTGAGGATGACATAAAAGCATTAACCTATGATGTTATTCCTACTGGCAGTGAGGAGGAAGAACAACAAGGAGGAGAAGATGAAGCCAGTGGTGACAAAACAGAGCAAGAAAGGAAGGAGGAAGGAAAAGAAACATAGGAGTGAAAAGAAAAAGAGGCAGAGAAAGCAAAGCAAGGGGAAGAGTCCCCTCAGACTTTGGAAAAAGAGGCAGCAGCTGCCCTCACTGCCCTCAGTACACTAGTCAAGCCAAAGTAGAAGAGGAAAAGATAGACCTCCATGTACTTCAGGGCAAGGAAGAGCACAAGGATTAAAATAGGAAAACCACAACCCTCTTCAAAAGTTCCCATTACCATTGAAGATTCACCATCTGCCAAGGTGAAAGAATCTCCCTCAAAGACACCTATCACATATGAAAGGGGGACTCCTAGATCTTCCACATGGAAGGGAAATGCAGTACTATAGGACCCAAAACCAGACCTACAGGAGGCTGAAACAGTCCTACAAGAGACATTGTGCAAACTACAGGAGACAAAAAAGCTTGTGGAAAGGATAGAAGGACAGCCAGAGGTGAAGGAAGAAGCAAAAGAGCTACAAGAACCTGACCCCCAGCCTAGTCTTGCCTCCTATTACAATCTACTTGAGGGAGGCAGAATAATCCCACAGAAATTTGCAATTCTACTATTTTTCGAATTGGAGAAAGAAAGAGTGAGAACACACAAGTGGATGCAAATAGCCAAGTCCAACGGGGTTGAGGATGTTGGCCATATGGAAAGCAAACTTAGGGAAATGGGCAGAGAATTGAGTGCTCTCAGAGACCGAGAAGCCATCACAAGAAGCCACCTTGAAAATGAGAACGAAATCCTAAGGAGGCAGCTACAAGAGAAATAGAATTAGTTGGCATACATGGCCAACTTATCCATGGAAGCATTGCAATGCAAAACACCAGCCAAGTCTTATAACCTCTATCTGAAGGATCAATGGCTTCAATTCCAAATAAAGACTTTGGCACAAAGAGGCACAATGCCTTTCCAAGACTACAGGTAGTTCATGGACTTGTGTGATCATAGCACCTCAGAGGATAAGGCAAAGTTGGCAAAGTTCTACTTACACAACATGGCCCTCACAGACATGAATGTGTGGGACCCCAATGCCAAACTAGGGGACCTGCAATTAATGGCCATGGCCTCATGGATGAACCATGAAGAATTGAGGGCAATAGAAATGAAGAGGTTGCTAATAAAAGAGTAGAATGAACCATTAATGATAAGAGCTGAGCCATCAGATCCTATGGCACTCATCAGCACACACAACCTGCTTGCCAATGACCCTCAGATTGCCCCTAAATATCTAGCAAATTAGGCGCAAGCCATTGCACACTTTGAGGATATGCAAAGGCTACTTGGGGATGACTGTGTGCATGCATGTATGAGAAGATGGAACACCTTACCTCACAGTTTGTAGATCAAGGAATACCATTCCCCCATGAGGATGAAGGAGGCATTAAAAAGAGTGCCAATGTACAAGCACTCCATGCAAAGGCTAAAGGTCAACTGGATTGGCCTTAAACTAAGTCCTCCACTCCTATTAGGCATGCTAGAAGGCAGAAGAGAAGAAGAAGAGAAGGAGCAGTGGGAGGACATAGATAGAATAGTAAGGTTTTATGACCAACATGAGCAGACCACATCAAAATCCTGGGATGCTAGGGAGGCCACCAAGGCCATAAAAGATGAGGAGATTGACTAAGTTGCTCATAGTATGAGCAATACCTTCAGTAGGGGGCTGATGATGAGCCTCATAAATGGGTAATTATATGGGCTCATTTTACCTCCTAACCTAGTCAAATCAACCATTCTCTTAGCTTATTGTATGATTTTATGATTATATTTATGCTTATAGAGTGATTTGAGTTAGTTGTGATGCCATGTGGTTGAACATGTATTTAATGCAGATTATTGATGGTTTTTGTGGTCAAAGACAAGGATCCAGTCGTCAAATGGTAGCAATAACTCGAAGTAGATAGAGGAGAGGACTTATAGGAGGGAATCCCCCTCATTTAATACTCCTCACTTTGAATTTCTCTTCATTCAGCTCAGAGTACAAGCAGCCAAGTCATGCACTAAGAAGGCAGCTGAGCAAGTGAAGGATGACTGAGAGTTATCTTGAGTTTTTGGAGCCAATCCTCCCTTATTTTAAGGAATCTATTGGTAGCTTCAGATGTGTAAGTAGAGAGGCCTAGAGCCTCACTAGGGTCAGATTTTTTTTTATGTACACTCTGCTCAAATTTCGAGCTTATTATTTTGTGATAGTTTTATGTAATCTCGCTATTGTTTTGATAATAAAGATGGAATCCTTTTTGAGCTAGCACTGAGTTTCCTCAGAGGGCTGAAGCTATTAGGTTAGGGCCCAATCCAAGTAGCCAAGCTTCTCTTTACTTATATTTGTATGCTTTACTTCAGTTTGTAGATTAATTTGCTGCTAGATGTATTTCTTTCATGGTTAAGAATAGGTTGTTATTGATGATTTAGTAGTTTTCTTCCATTTGTGCTTCCTATAGCAGGTTAAGCATTGATCAGAAAAGATTTAAAAGGCTAGAAATAGTGCCTTGGCCTCTCTTCCTCCCTCTGGGACCACGATTTTAGGCAAAGGCCCTCTTGCTGCCCCAAAAACACAGATTTTCCTCATTCATAGGATTTCTAGTGTTTGCAGCTTTTTAGTAGGTTAATAATCCATTTTTGCTTTCCTTCAGATCTTCCTTATCATATTCACTTCCTGATTTACAATAGTCATCTTCCATGCTTTCCTTTCCTACAACATTTCTCAGCATTTCCTTTCATAGATCATAGTTTAGATCATTTTCATGCAAAACTTTGTTTTTCCTAGATGTACTCATTCCATTTGTTGCTTGATTTTCTTGGTTGATTGTTAGTTCCTTTATAGCAGATCTCTTCGATCAGTCACACCCTCCATCTGATCCATTCTCTACAGGTCTCCCAAACCTCACCTCAATTCTACCTTAGTTTCCTGTATTGTTCATAGAACTTCTTCCTCTCTCCTTGAGCAAACCCAATCATCTTTCTCTCTATTGGTGGTTCATGGTAGACCACAGGTGCCCTGACACCACCTCCCAACCTTTATCCACCTTTTCCACCCACTCTCACACCCTCAAAATAGTAGAAATTTCTCTCGGCCTCCTCTTGTAGGCCTCCTGTAGTTTCCCTATTTTCCTCCTGTAGTTTTCTTGTGTTCTCCTGTAGTTTTTCCTATAGGGTTTATTTTGAAGGACGGGTGTAGGAAAAGCCTCCAGAATGCCACCTAAGACCTCCTAGGACCCATCCACACCATCCTACATCCTCACAAGCTCCAAAACCACCCTCTAATTCCACCTGTTCGTTGCCACACTCACACACAATAAATTAGATGCATGTCAAATTCACATAAAAATCCAAAAATATGTTTTTTCTTGTTTACTTCCAGAAATAGCATGGTTATATGTTGGTTGCTTTCTTGATTAGGTAATGGTATTTCTTTCATGGTTTTTATAATGTTTTTGGCGAAAGTAGAATTAGCTTTTTAACTAGGGTTTACTAGGTCTTGCTTTACATTCCAGTCTTTTTCCTTTCTGCAATTAGAGTAGCTTTTGTAGAGTAATCTTTCTTTCTTTCATCACACATAAAGCTTCTTCTAGAATCTATAGAAGTTAGCTTGACCTCCTAGTGACCTTGCACTGGCTGACCAAGTGACAACCTGCAGTAAGAACTAGTACTTGTGCATACAGCACCAACACTTCCAAGTTTGTTACGAACTACCGGGTTGATAAAAGTAAAGTTGGCAGCCCAGGAGTTGCAGCATTCTTGCTATAATACTGGAGCTCACCAACCTCCCGAAAGTTGGCTTAGTTAGATTCAAGAGAAGGATCTATGTACAAGATAACAATAAGTTGAAGAAGCTTATTTTGAGAGAGTTTTATGTCAAGCCATATTCAGGCCACCCAAGATATTAGAAGACTTTTACAATTGTTAAGAAGTTATATTATTAGTTGAACTTGAAGAAAGAGGTGGCTGATTTTGTTGCCAAGTGTTTGAACTATCAATAGGTGAAAGTTGAATGCAAACATACAACTAGTATATTACATCCTATTCCAATTCCAGAATGGAAATGGGAGGTCATTTCCATGGACTTCATTATAGGATTTCCTAGGATATCGAGGCAACATGAATCTGTCATGATTGTCGTTAAAAGGTTGAGGAAGGTAGCTCACTTCATTGCGGTGAAGTCTACAAATTTAGCTAGTGAGGTTATCTTGATCAAGGAGATAGTGAGGTTACATGGAGTTCCCAAGAAGATCGTATTAGATAGAGATTCCAATTTCACTTCCAAGTTTTGGAAGGAATTGTTTGCAGGCTTGGGGAAAAAGTTAGCTTTCAATACATCTTATCATCCACAGATAAATGTATAGACAAAGAGGGTTAGAAAGATCCTTGGGGATATGTTGAGGATGTATGTCATGAATTAGTAGAGGAAGTTGGAGGAGTATCTTCCACTAATGGAGTTTTCTTATAATAATGGGTACCAGCAATCCTTGAAGATGAGTCCATTTGAGTCTCTCTATGGGCAGAGTTGTAATACTCCTATCAGTTAGAGTGATCAAGTGAATAGGGTGTTGATTGGATCGGATATGTTGGAAGAGATGGAGCAAGAGATGTAGGTTATTAAAAGGAATATGAAGGTAACACAAGACATACATAACTTTTATTCAGATCAGCATAGATCATTCAAGGAGTTTTAGGTTGGAGGGCATGTGTACTTGCATATCAAGCCCAAGAAGATCTCCTTGACGATTGGTTCATGTGCCAAGTTGACACCTTAGTATTGTGGGCCTTTTGATATCCTTGAGAGGAGTAGCATACATACTTTCTTTGTATCCATCAGTGAAAGGCATGATGTTTTCCATGTTTCATTGCTTAAAATACATGTGTAGGATGTTGATCATGTGATTGATTGGTTTGTATTGCATGTGGAACCAGATGGAGAGTTACAATGAGAACCACAATGCATATTGTAGTGAAAATAACTCATCCTCCAGAACTGAGCAATAGAGCAAGTTAAAGTGCAGTGGAAGCACTTTGGGCCCAATGAAGCTACATGGGAGATGGATGATAAGATGTGGGCATTGTATCCTTCCTTCTTTGCTAGTTGAGAAAATGTGTTTGCTTTATATTTATATATGCATATGTGTATTGTAAACACGCCAATGAGTTGTGTTATAAATCTCTAATAAGTAGTATGATGGTCATGTTTTTAGTATGTTTTGCATTCTAAATACTGCATCAAGTTGTGTTATAAAGATCTAGAAGCAGTATGTATTATCATTAGTGTCATATAACACCGATAACGGTGTTCCCCTAAGGGGGATGGGTTTTAATAACTCCAGGTTAAAGTCTCATGTAATAAAAGGACATTATAAAAGGAAAATATCAAACCAAGGTCATGGGACACATATTCCAAGCTGAATGAGAGGAAAAAAATAAATTGGGAATCACTCATGGTTAATTATGACTATGGAAATTGACATTGGCATTGGCAAAAGGAAAAAGATAATAAAAGGAAATTAATTCAAGAAGTAAAGGAAAATAGGATAAAAGGAAGTTGCAGAGAGAAGAATACACATGTAAAGGAAAATGAAGGAAAAGAAAATAAAAGAAGAGAGAAAGCATTCTATGACTCTCTTGGCTACTCTTGGTCACTCTTAGACACTCTTACACTTTTACACATTGACAGTCTTGGACATAGAGGCATTCTCACATGGACTTGGAGAGAAAGAACACCTAGATACAAGCAAGCAAGCAAAGGAAAGTAAGGGAGCACAAGTAAAAGGTTTGGAGAGAAGCTACATTAGGAAGATTTTGCAGGTCACAGGTTGCATGTTTGATTTCTTTGTTGGGATTTGAATGCATGGTGCATGCATTGGGTTTACATGATTATTTTTTTGTCATTGGCATGAGATTTTATGGATAGTCAATGTGTTCAGATTTCCTTCCCATTTCTTGGATAGCCATGGTGTGTTGGGATTCATTTTAGTTGAGATTTGGATTGCAGGAATATTTTAAAACTGAGTTGAGGTAGTCTTAGGAAAATTCCAAGGGTTTGGGGTGGAAATGGGTTTCTCTAGGAATCCCTTGATAAGTGGGTAGAGGCAGGAAAATTCCTCTATGTATGGTGAAGAAATCTCGAGACATCCAAGTTTGTGCTATTTTGGTGATATATGTACCATTTTAGGTGAGATCATTGTTTCCTGAGGATGGAGGTGGTTTAACCTGTGGAGTCCCTATTTGGTTATATTGTTTTATTCCATGAAATTCCACATTCATCCTTGGAATATGGCAGGGGTGTTTTATTGAAACAAATATTTGGTTAAGCCCAATATATGGTCAAGTGCTTTATGGAAGTCCCTGACTTGTTTGGGATTTGCATATGTTATTATGTGTTGATTCTTCTTGATATTAATGAGCACAAGTTCTAATTTTATGACTGGTTTCTCCTGGTTCTGTTATGATTAAATGTTGGTTACATGCATGGTATATTTCGAAGTATATGATGTGCTCTTGCCATGTATCCATTCCATGGTTTCATAAGTTTATGGTTATCTTATACGAATGCATAAGTTAATATGTGTTGTTGTAACTAGTAAAATAGGGTAGCCAAAATTCTTGATGAACATCTATTGAAACTAATAATTTATGACCTACAAGTACCTTGTCCACAAAGTGTTTGTCTAAATGATTATTATGTATTTGATAAGTTTGAGTAGGAATTGGATCAAGAATAGTAAATGAAGATTTCTACAAATGTTTGAGAGTATTTTGGAAAGTTTTGAGAATCTGGCTTGTAGCTATCCCTAAAAATATGGAAAAAATTTCCTGGCTATAGTCTCTTAACTGAGAAATTTCGGTTGTAGTTGCATGGAAGGCACCTTGTGCATGCGATTGGAGCCTTTTGGCTGCATGTACTAGCCTGAATGCATGCAAATCAGATGTGAAGTCAAGCAAAAAGAAAGTTCCATCTCAGGGAAGGATCACTAGGGGTTGTTTGACTAACATCTGGGTGATTAGGTATCCCTATGAGGTTGCAATAAGTTTCCTCTTAACATACCCCACTTCCATAATTGGAACTTGGATGTTGCATCATGTCTTAGTAACTGTCAACTCATGTTTACCGTGGAGAGCTTGTAAAAGTGGGTAAATGTGGGGTGGGGTGTTACAAGGTGGTACCAAAGCAGTTTTGTTTTCTATAAACCTCTATCTGGTACCGGTGTTTATGGAATGGTATCAAAATGAGGTTTACAGTATTTTACCTTTGGGATAAATGTAGATGGTTATGGTTATTATGCATGCATTTACTGTCTAGTTTTTTATTGTTATCATGAATGAATCATGATGCTGATATGTTATTGTTATTATGATATATTGTGCTAATCTAGATTGACTTGTACAAATGTGATAGCCTCCCTTGTGATACTTTGAGGTATGATTTTTATTGCCTTCTATTTGGTTTATCTAACATGGTATGCTTACAGGACAATAGAAGTCCAAAGACAAAGATCAGAATGGTGGATTACAATTCACATGACTCCCCGTATAGGCTCGATGTGAAATTAGTGGAATGGGAGAAGTTAATTGAGAAGAAAGGAGTGGAATATTCTCCTGATCTAGTAGATAAATTGAGGAGTCTGAGGGCATGGATCAGAAGTTGCAAAGCATATAATAACAGGCTAATTGAGGCACAAAAAAGACTTGCAAAAGCTTAGGAAAAGTAAGAAGAAGTCAATGCAGTTATCCTTTAGAGCCTTTTGGATTTGCAAAAGTAGGGACAACTAGGGACCAGTCATAGAGATAGGTAGGAGTAAAAGACTAATGGGGAAGATGGAAGTAGGTACCAGAGAAGGTACCAGACGGATCGTGATGGAACAATAAATTTTTCTATATCTTTGAGTACATATGGATTTTATTCGAGTTCTTCTTCCAGGAGACATCATTGCCATCACTACCAGCATTATAGGAGGAGTGAGTATTTGCCAAAGGAGTTCAAGAAATTCAAGCCTCGTATTTTTGGTGGGGAAATGAGGAAATCAAAAGATGCAGATGCATGGATACTTGGGATGAAATAATTCTTCAAATTGCATGAATACTCAGAGAACATGAAAGCAAAGATAAATACTTTTAGTCTCAAAGGAAAAGCAGATATCTAGTGGGAATATGTTAAGAATGTCATAGAAATTAGAGAAGAGAAGATAAAATGGGATGAGTTTGAAAGACTCTTCAAGAAGAAGTACCTGTCTGAGAGGTATTATCATGAAAATGCTAGGGAGTTTTATGAGCTCGGGATGGGTTCCATGACAGATGAAGAGTACACAACCAAATTTCTGGAGTTGTTGAGATATGTTCCCTATCTCTAGGATGAGAAAGTGTAGATCCAAAGGTTCATCAATGGATTTCCATTAACATTCAAATATCAGATTAATTTTAATGAGCCTCAGTCATTGGAGGAAGCCATTAAAAAATTGAAGCCTTGTTATGAGTAGCCAAAGTGCAAGATTTATTTCAAGCGTGACTGGAAGGGTAATGAGAAGGATAAATGAAAATGGCACTAGAAGTGAGGAATATCTTAGGATGCAGGTGAGAAGGAAAATGTGGCCCCTTACAAGAAGTGTAATGCAGTTGAAAAGGGAATGGGTCTCAGCAGAATAAAGAAAGTGGCAAGGAACCATTGAAGCATTGGACTTGCGGTAAAGACAATTTCAAGAAGGATTGTCCATTGTACCAGGGTGGCAGACCACAAATCTACAGCGTTGAGGAGGCACATACAGTTGGGGATGTAGGCCAAAGCATTCCTCGGATCTATGCAACACTTGATAACAAGAAGACAAACCATAATGCATCTATTATTGAGATGGAAGGCTAGCTTCAGATCAAGTTGTTTCCATTTTGATTGATCCCAGATGTAGTTATATCCATGTCATCCTAACTTGGTGGATCAATGCCATTTGAATAAATAAGTGCATGTGGAATATTGTTTGGTGTAGTTGGATACAGGGAACAAAACAAGAGTTCATCACTAGGTGAGATCTTGTGTGTTTGAGCTTATTGGTATGCCTGCAAAAACACACCTAAATGTGCTTCCTTTGGGTGCATATAACATGATTTTGGGCATGGATTGGTTGTTTATTCATAGGACCAAGGTGGATTGTTATTAGAAGGCCATTGAATGTCTGGATGATAATGGAGAAAAGAGAGTCTCACAGGGAAAGAAGGAGCTACATCAGTGAGAATGGTTACAACTATGCCACAAGAAAGCATGTGTATTTTTTACAGTTCATATTTCTAGTGACAAAGGGAAGGAATATGAGGATGATGAAGTCCTCAGGAAGAATCCATGGGCGACTATCAAGAACAAATATCCATTGTTGCAAATTGATGATTTGTTTGATCAATTGAAGGGAGCAACAATATTCTCAAATATTGATACGAGATTAGGATACCATTAGGTGCATATCAAGGAAGAAGACATCTATAATACTGCATTTTGTACAAGTTATGAGAACTATGAGTTCAGGGTGGTTCCATTTGGTCTTACCAATGCTCCAACCACTTTCATGTCTTTGATGAACAATGTGTTTCACCCTTATCTAGATAAGTTTGTGATAGCCTTTGTTGATGAAATATTGGTATATTCAAAGAATGAGGAGGATCATGTAGAGCACCTAATAGGAGTGTTGATATTTTTGAGAGAGCATAAATTGTATTCCAAAATCAGAAACTATAGTTTATTTCTGTCTCAGATCCAAAAAAGATTAAATCTATCATGGAATGGCTAGCTCCAAGGAATGTCGATGAATTTAGGTCATTCATGGGACTAATAAGTTATTACAATAGGTTTATAAGGAAATTTTCCAATATTTGTTATCCTATTACATCCTTACAGAGGAAGGGAAAGAAGTTTGAATGAACTAATGAGTGTGCATCTAGATTTGATCAATTGAACCAATTTATTACCAATGCTCTAGTTTTGAATATTATAGATCCTGATAAGGACTTTGTGGTTTGTACAAATTCATGTAAGGACTTGGTGGAGTCCTAACACAAGAAGGGTAGGTAGTTTGTTATGAATCAAGGAAGTTGAATGAACATGAGAATAATTACGTGACTCATGATATTGAGTTGGAAACTATCATTCATGCATTGAAGATGTGGAGACATTATCTCCTAGGTAGGAGGTTCATATTGATGAGTGATCACATTGGACTGAGGTACTTGTTTGACCAACTCAATTTGAATGTAAGGAAAGCTAGATGGTTGTCTACTTTCAGTCAGTTTGAATTTGAGATCAAGTAGATCAAAGGAAAAGAGAACCAAGTTGCAGATGCTCTTTGTAGGAGAGTACATGTGAATCATATTACAAATGTGAGCTCTTATGGGACAAATTTGAAGGAGCAAATATTTCAAGCAAGGAAGCATGATGAGAAGTACCAAAAGCTAAAACATAGATTACAATAGTAGGGTGAGGGTGATCAGGATGAGGAGTATTACCTCTCGGAAGATGGCTTGGTCATATTCAGGAGCAGGATCTATGTGTAATATAAAAATGATTGAAGAAGATTATTTTGATAGAGTTTCATTTCAAGCCATATTTAGGCCACCCAGGATACCAAAAGATTTTGATAGTTGTTAAGAAGTTCTATTCTTGGGTGAATTTTAAGAAAGAGGTGGATGAGTTTGTTGCCAAGCGTTTCAACTATCAACAGTTGAAAGCTAAATGCAAGCATCCAGCTAGTCTATTGCAGCCTATTCTGATTCTAGAATGGAAATTGGAGGTCAATTCCATGGACTTCATTACAAGATTTCCTAGGACATCGAGGCAACATGACTCCATGATGGTTGTGGTTGACAGGTTGAGTAAGGTAGCTCACTTCATTGCAGTGAAGTCTACAAATTTAGCTAGTGAAGTGGCTCAGATCTTATTCAGGGAGATAACAAGGTTGCATGGAGTTCCCAAGAAGATCATATCAGATAGAGATTCCAATGTTCCTTCCAAGTTTGGAAGGTATTGTTTGCAAGCTTGGGGAAATAGTTAGCTTTACGTACCACTTATCATTTTCAGAGAGATGTATAAAAAAAGAGGGTTAATAAGATCCTTGAGGATATGTTGAGGATGTATGTCATGCATCAACAAAGGAAGTGGAAGGAGTATCTTCCACTGGTGGAGTTTTCTTATAATAATAGGTATCAGGAATACTTGAAGATGAGTGCAATCGAGGTTCTTTATGGGTAGAGTTGTAATAATCATATCAACTGGAGTGATCCAATGAACATGGTGTTGATTGGATTAGATATGTTGACAAGGACAAAGCAAGAGATGTAGGTTATTAAAAATAATTTAAAGGAAGCACAAGACATGTAAGAGAGTTATACAAATTAACATATGACATTCAAGGAGTTTTAGGTTGGAGAGAATGTGTACTTGTGTATCAATCCCAAGAAGAAATACTTGAGGATTGGGTCATGTGCCAAGTTGGTACCTCAGTATTGTGGGTCTTTTGAGATCCTTGAGAGGATTGGACCAATGGTATACAAACTTGCTTTTCCTCATCCATTGAAATTCCATTATGTTTCCATATTTCATTGCTTAAAAGATATGTGTAGGATGCTAATCATGTGACTGACTGGTTTGTATTGTAGGTGGAACAAGAGGGAGAGTTCTAGCCAAGGCAATAATGCATATTGCAGCAAAAACAACTCATGCTTTGGAATTGAGAAATAGAGCAAATTAAAGTGTAGTTGAAGCAATTTGGGCCTGATTAAGCTACATTGGATATGGCTGATCAAATGCGGGCATTGTATTCTTATTTTCTGGTTGAGAAAATTAGTTTGGTATATATTTATATATGCACATGTGTATTATAAATACTGAAACAAGTTGTGTTATAAAGCTCCAAAAAGCAGCATTATGGTCATGTTTTCAGTATGTTTTTCATTTTAAATACTACATCTAATTGTGTTATAAAGCTCCATAAGTAGTATATCTTGTCATAAGTGTCATAGAAAATTGAGGATGATGTTCCGCCTAGGGGGAGGGGTTTGTAACAACCTTGGGTTAAAGTTTCATGTAATATAAGGACATTATAAAAGGAAAAATTCAAACAAAGGTCATGGGACATGTATTCCAAGCTGAATAAGGGGAAAAGCATACATTGGGCATCACTTGTGGTTAATTATGGCTATGGAAATTAACATTGGAATTGGCAAATGACAAAAGGAAATAAAGGGATATTAATTCAAGAAATAAAGGAAAATATGAGAAAAGGAAGATGAAAAGACAATAATATGCATGCAAAGGAAAATGAAAGAAAATAAAATAAAAGAATAGAGAGAGAATTTTATGAATCTCTTGGATACTCTTGGTTTAGTCACTCTTACACACTTAAAATTTTGGACATAGAGGCATTCTCACTTGGAATTAGAGAGAAAAATCACCTCGATACAAGAAACCAAGAAAAAGAAAGCAAGGGATTGTAAGGAGAAGGTTGGAAGAGAAAATACAATAGGAGGATTTTGTAGGTAGTAAGTTGCATGTGTGATTTCCTTTTTGTGATTTGAATGCATGGTGAATGAATTTGGTTTACATGATTATTTTTCTATTATTGGCATGTGATTTCTTGGATAGACAAAGTGTTCAAATTTCCTTGCAATTTCCTGGATAGCCATGGCGTGTTGGGATTCATTTTGGTTGTGCTTTGGATTGCCGAAAGATTTTGGAACCAAGATAATCTAGTCTTAGGAAAATCCCAAGGGTTGTGTTATTTTTTTTCCTAGGGCTATATTGTTCTTTGCTTAAGATAATTCCATTTCATATTTTACATATAGAATTAATTCCACAACATCATAACAATATTTAGCTTTACAACATTATTTAGCAATAAATGAAATTATATAGAAAGAAAATATCATCATCAGTGCAGTGGAACATAAAGGAACAATAGAAGAAAAAAAATTCACACATAGAGACATTAGGATTGGTCGGATATTAGGGAAAAACCCACTATGAGGAAAACCTTTCAAATTATTATTTTTATTAGATTTTCATAAAATGTTCAGTAAACAGAGAGTACAATGATCCATATCTTCAATCACAAAAATATACAGCAAAATCAACTAAACGAAATCCAAGAAATGAAGCCAACAATACTAATAATCAAAACTCTGATTCAAAATCTTGTGGTCAACTATCATCAACTCTTGGAATCTTCTATCAACTACATTCAACTATCAAAATAAAACCCTAGTTTCCAACCGCACAGATGGGCCTATGTGCCCGCAGTTGCAAAAAAAATTATCATGTATCATGCCTGCATATGAGAACCAAAAACCCTAATCACATGTGTGAGCTTCAAACCCTGCAATTTCAGACCTGTACAAACCAATCTCCATGAACTACCTC
This sequence comes from Pinus tabuliformis, assembly GCA_031772625.1. Taxonomy (NCBI): domain Eukaryota; kingdom Viridiplantae; phylum Streptophyta; class Pinopsida; order Pinales; family Pinaceae; genus Pinus; species Pinus tabuliformis. Next base: position 367,441,689 of record CM062816.1, read on the forward strand.
AAACCTATGCGAGCCAAATCAAAGAAAGAATAAGTATTGATGATGTACAAATGAGGTTCAATTGACTTGTATTTATAGGCATCCAGGGGTGTCCAAATTATTCTTAGGGTCGATCTATCTTTTCGTGCAAATGTGGGTTTACATATTAAAGTATATTTTTCTTTAACCAAATTAAATTATTCCAAGAGCTAGGAGGGGTCTTTCTTGATGAGAAAGGCTATCCAAAGGAGGGAATTTGTCCCTGAGTTGCCAACATATGTTACATCATATATATCTAGTTAACAAATGTCGTCATTTCATATCTCAACTCGTGTCTTCTCATCTCTGTTCATCTCTTCTCATATGTTGAAAATTCTCGGATCTAAAAGAAGAAGAGTTTGATATCAGAGGGGAGTCCAAGCTACCACTCTCTATTCATATGCCAGTGGGTATACCAATGCTACTACTTGGGAAACATCAAAGAGATTAACATTAGGGAGCCCTACTCAACTTGGAACCACATCAAGGAGCACATCTCAACCCAAAATCCAATGAAAATGAGGAAGGTCCTATGGGACACTCTCACCTCATGTCCATGACAGTGTGGAAGGTCCTATGTGACACTCTCACCCCAAGTCATCTCATATGGGATCAAACATCTTCCACCTTATGTCAAGTAATAAGAGTCACTGCATAAGGGAGAAAACATATTCCACTCTATGTTGATCAATCCCATCCATCCTATTACCCACGGATCTTCCCAACAATAACCCTTAAGAGTCATATGGTAGAATACTTTCATCATAATCGAGCTTGGGTGAGATTCCAAGCTTTTCTCAACCCATTGGCCATATGGGGGGAGCCTTCCTAACAAGCCTAGCTTGTGGGTATGATGCCAGTTAGGGTATACTCTTCTAGACCAAGATAGGGGAGCAACATATTCAACCCTATGCGTGACAGATAGGGGTAATACCCTATTGTACAAAGATACCTCAACCCAGGAGCCCTACATATTAATTCCTCACCTTGCGAGCTCAAACAAGGGGGAAGATTTCGCTCAGTGTCCTCTAACAGTGCTACTCTCTATATATTAGAAACAAATCAATGTGCTCATATTCAATAGTTGCTTAAACATCATATTGCAGTAGTCCTCTGTCTTCCTATTCATGTAGGTCATCAAATCAAATATTATATTAGGATAAATACATGTCACAAAAAGATACATTATTCATCCTCCCTCTCGCAGAGGCAGTAACTGATGAGCCCTGGTATTACACCAAGGATGTTGTAACTCCCATGGGATTCTCAACTTAAATTATCAACCCAGGGTTCATACAAACTTAGAGGTGACAATGATTATGAACAATAGGTTAGGATTTAATCATGTCACCCTCATTCATGAAATCAAATTAAGGTTTTTAGAGACCACTCCTCCAACTAATCACAATGAAAACTTCCTATCAAAGCATAAATGATCATGTTTCTAACTACAAAGGTGAACATTCCATTCATTAAATGTAAATTCTAATTTGAAATTGCATGAAAGGAAAAGGGATAACCTATTTTCAGGAGTAAATCATGCTACTCTACTTGCAAACTTAATGAAATCAATAACATATATGCGTCATTTTTCTAATAACACTTGCTTGAAAATGAGAAATCTAATCTTTAACATACTCATGAAAAAAATACTAATTCTAACTCATTTTTTCTATCTGATGGTTGCAGTGATGAAGGAATGTAGTTGGAGTGGTATTAGAGCCTCCCCTAATCATGAAATTATAGTGTGGGGACCATTACTCAACTTGATTATACTAGAGTCAAAGTATGGAGCGAAACTGGTCGGAGAAAACAATGGTACATGTCTTCTATAGGAGGTGCTACAGGAGGTCCTCTATTGCTACAGGAGGCCCTCTTTTCTATAGGAGGAGGGTCCGAGAGATTTTTGAGGAAAAAAAGGATGTCTTGAAGGTAGAGTAAAGTGGACGAAGATAAAAATAGGTTAATGAAAGGGTGCGGGTGGCCCTTATCCAAGCCTAGTGTGCCTCAAAGGTCCATCTTGCACCAAAGTTAATGCTCACGGTGTCATTCATTTCTTGAACAGCGTGAATTCAAAGACTAATTTTGGAAGCAAGGGGAGGCGCCTAGAGGGAATATGGATAGGTCCAGGTGGATGTGGAAAGGTGTGCTCATCCCTGTAGATCAACACAGTTCTCGCAGCCAACCAAGTACATGCATCCAATGATCATTATTGCAGTAAAGTAAATAATTATGGAAAAAATGAGTTGAATTTTATTTAAGTATACTCTAACCTACAACACAACCTCAATTATAAAACCAATGCTACTAAATCCTAAGCTGCAGAGATAAAAAATGCAGGAGAATTGCAATCTAGTACTTAACACTTGCCAAGAAATCATAAATAAATATTTTTGAGTTGTTATTGTGGATGTTTCCAATCACTCCTCCCACAAGAGATATGATAGGAAAGCCCGCAATCACAAGTTTTTATGATATAACATATATTGAAATAGAGAAAAAATTGCAATGCTTTAAAATAAGAACAAGAAATAAATACAAAAGAGAGACTAAAACTTATGGGTTGGGCCCAAACCCAAGGGTTTCAGCCCTCTAGAACTAACATAGATGCAGACCAATGGTAAACTTCTCACTAACATAAAATTATAGTAACATACATCAAATGAAAAATAAGAGTAACAATGTCAAGCACTAGGCTCTCAGTAGCTACCCCTAGCTGCAATAAAGAATTGAATCCTATTGGTTGATTTATTTATATAAGAAGGTAGCTGATGGAATCTCCCTTTAAAAGAGGAGTGATTTCCTCCAAGATATTGAGATTTGTGGATCTAGTCCTCCTTGATCTTCACATGTACTTGGAGTCCCTCGGTTTCTAGTGAATTTGATCTATGAGTGAGGATATTGTGATATCAAGTCGTGTTAGAGAGTTAATGAGGTGGAAAAACCCCCCTATATTCTCTCTTGGTTGTCTCCATAAAGCCCCTACATAGTAAATGCCTCCAAAAATGCCTCTTTTTTTCTGAAAATTAATCACATTAAGCCATACAATATTAAGAACACCCTTTAGTCTTCCTACTAAGCATATTATGGCTAAAAATGTGAATTAATGTGAGCAAAGGAGAGTTTAAGGGTTGGAGGATAACACAATGAACTTCAAAATATACCTATTGATGGGACCCATCATCAACCCCCTACTGAAGGAGTTTCTCACCCTCTGAGCAACTCAGTTACCAATATGAAGCTCATTTATGGGTCTGGTGGCCTCTTCGACATCCCAAGGCACCTCAGATGGTGTGCCCTCCTGTGGATAGAAACCTGCACTTGCCTCTATGTCTATCCATTCCTTTTGTTCCTGTGCCTCATTTCTTCCTTATTGTAGACCCAATAATAAGGGAAGACTGAGTATGAGGCCTATCCATCTAATCTTCAGCCTTTGCATGATCCTTTTGTATAGTGGGGTTTTCTCCAAGGCATTCCTTAGACTTTTTAGGGAGTGATATTCTCTGATTTGTAAACTGTGAGTCAAGTTGTGCCATCTTCTTTGGTAATCTTGCAAACTTTTTGTACCCACCATCCTAAAAGTTTCCTAAAAATGTAGGATGGATTTCTCTTGGGATGCTATGTACCTAGGTGCCAATTCAATATTGGAGGAGATGAGACTATGGCTGTTGATGACAACCTTAGGGATCACTAGTTCTACTCCAATATGTAAGGGTTCCTTCTCTTATTTTTTTCATCACCCTTTTCACTTCTTTAGTCCCTACATCCTCATGGGACAACTAGGAGGCTAATTCCATGAACTGCATGTCTCCCAATCTTGAGTTGGGGTCCTAGAAATTCATGTTTGTGAGGATAAAATTATGCATGTTAAAGTCAGTGAGTTTGGCTCTATCCTCAATAATTGCTCCTTTGCAAAATTCAATGAATTTATTGTAGTCTTGGAAAGGCAGGAAGCCATATTGTGCCAATATCTTAAGTTGGAACCACAACTATTTTGTTAGAAAATTATATATTACAGAGCAATGGAACACATAAAATATTGCAAAAATATAAACACAGAAAATGCATAAAACAAGAGAGACACAGATATATGTGGTTCACCCAGTTTGGGCTACGTCCACGGAGAAACAGTCAGTCCTTATTTTTTATATATATTATCTAGCAAACTAAAGAGATACAACCTACAATAGATCTGTTGTAACTCCCTCTTCGCTCTCAATCTCCTCTCTCTTCCTCACTCAGAATATAGATATATATAGACGTAATACAATTCCATCATATATAGTGAGGGGTTTCCTTCTAAGACAAAAAACCATAAATTAAACATAACTTCTACCATCAAATCTCCGCCTAATGAACGACCCAGATTGACTACGAAATTACAACATTTTACAAGGAAATTTTACATCTATTCTTAGCTTCAGGGGTGCTACTCCCGAAACCCCCGCTGGGGGGGGCTCCCAAAAGGTCGTAGTCGCCCCCCATAGACCCCCCCTGTAGCGAATATTTTATGGGCAGGGTTGTCACCCCATTTCAAAATAGGGTCCAATGCGGTGATACCTTTGAATATAATAGATAATCAGGCTCCACACCCAGCAATCTCCCACTTGGAGACTAATTATAGCAACTCCACCGCTGCTTCATTTGCTAGACAATGACTCCACTTTGGACCTGGTTGTTTCTCATCTTCTTCATCATACTTGAAGACCAATTGAAACTGAGTAGATTCTCAGTTTCTCCCTAGTTACAACTTTTGTTAACATATTTGGAGGATGTTGGCTAGTGTGTATCTTTTCCAGCTTCAATTGTCCATCTTCCAATGCTGACCGTATGAAATGGTACTTGAGCTGTTTATGCTTAGTCTTAGAATGAAATGCAGAGTTCTTTGCAAGATGTATGGTACTCTGGCTATCATTGTATAACCTTCCCATCTCCTACTTCTTACCCAATTCATCTAGAAACCTTTGTAACCAAATCATTTCTTTACTAGCCTCCATAGCAGCAACATACTCTGCTTCTATTGTTGAGAGTGCAACAATACTTTGTAGTTTTGAGACCCAACTAACAAGTGTTCCACCTACAGTAAACACATACCTTGTTGTGCTCCTCCTGTTATCTCTATCACCTGCCATATCTGCATCAACATATCTCTGTAGAGCAATGTTTGAACCACCAAAGCATAATGCTTGATTTGTGGTACCTATCAAATACCTGAGAATCCACTTCACCACCATCCAATGTTCTTTTCCTGGATTGTTCATGTACCTACTTACAACTCCCATTGCATGTGCAATATCAGGCCTTGTGCAGATCATTACATACATTAAGCTTCCAACTGCTGATGCATATGGAACTTTAGACATATGAGCCATTTCTTCATGAGTCTTGGGACAGTCCTCCTTACTTAATTTGAAATGGCTAGCCAAAGGTATACTAACTGGTTTTGCATTCTGCATATTAAACCTTTTCAACACCTTTTCTATGTACTCACTTTGAGATAATGTTAATTTGCGATTCTTCTTATCTCTAGTTATTCTCATACCAAGGATTTGTTTTGCATCACCCAAATCCTTCATTGCAAATGAGTTTTCCAATTTCCTTTTGAGCACATTTATTTCCTGCATGTTAGAACCTGCAACAAGCATGTCATCTACATACAATAACAATATAATATAGCTGCCATCATTTTGCCTTTTGAGATAAACACAATGATCAGAGTGACATCTAGTATAACCTTGTTTATACATAAACCTGTCAAATTTTAGATACCACTACCTTGGAGCTTGTTTTAAGCCATACAAGCTCTTCTTCAACCTGCACACTAGTTTCTCCTTCCCTTTTACCTCATATCCTTGTGGTTGCTACATATATATCTCTTCCTCCAAATCCCCATGGAGAAAGGTTGTCTTTACATCTAATTGCTCAAGATGCAAACATTCAGCTGCTACTAGACTTAAAATAGTTCTAATTGAAGTCATTTTCACAATAGGAGAAAATATCTCATCAAATTCTATACCCTTTTTCTGTGCAAACCCTTTCACCACAAGTCTAGCTTTCTACCTTTTCCTACCTCCATCTTCTTACTTCAACTTGTAAACCCATTTCTTCTGCAATGCTATTTTACCTGCAGGCAACTTGACTAAGTCCTAAGTCTGGTTATGTGCTAGGAGTCCATCTCTTCTTTCATGGCTTGCTCCCACTTCTTCCAGGTTTCTACCTGCACTGCTTCTTCCTAACATTCTGGTTCACCAGAATCAGTCAACAATACATAATATAATGAAGAAGATTATCGTTCAGGGGGTCTACTTATCCTGGTAGATCTTCTAACACCACTTTCAGGTGTTTGAGGTGCTTGTTTTTGTTGTGGTTGTTGTTCTAGTTGTTGATCATTATGATTTTCAGGCACCATCACTTTACTGTGATATCGTCAAGCACTGTGTATTCTCTGTTTTCTTTTTCCTGTTTCTTTTCTTGCAGTTGATCCTTATACAAAACCTTTTCATTGAATATGACATCTCTGCTCCTAATGATTTTATGTTTTTCATAATCATAAAAACGATAACCAAAATCATTAACACCATATCCAATAAAGGTACATTTCTTTGATTTTGCCTCAAGATTCGTTCTATTTTCTTTATTAATGTGGACAAAGGCTTCACAACCAAAAGCATTTAAAAAAGAGTAGTTTACCTGTTTACCTGTCCATGCTTCCTTTGGAACACCACCATCCAAGGAACTTGAAGGCCCTTTGTTTATTAGATAAACAACAGTATCTACAACATCTGCCCAAAATTGTAAAGGCAATCCTACATGCAATCTCATGCACCTTGCACGCTCGATGATTGTCCTGTTCATCTTTTCTGACACACCATTTTCTTATGGTGTTCCTGGAACTGCATTCTCTCTACGAATTCCATGCTCTGAATAGTACCTATCAAACTCTTTGCTGCAATATTCACCTCCATTGTCTAATATGAGACACTTCAATTTCTTTCCTATCTCAATCTCAACCAAAGCTTTCCATTTCTTGAAAGTATCAAATACATCAGATTTATTCTAAATACAATAAATCCAGGTTTTTCTAGTTGCATCATCAATAAAAGTAACATAATAACGAGAGCCACTGAGAGATGATACCTGAGCAGGTCCCCATACATCTGTATGCACAAGCTCTAATTTTTCGCTCTTCTTTTCTTTCCCAACTCTGAGAAATCTGAATCTCTTCTGTTTTCCATAAATGCAATTCTCACAGAAGTCCAAATCAACATTCTTCAAACCCGGCAACAAGTTCCTTGAGTGAAGAATCTTCATCCCCTTCTCACTCATGTGTCCGAGCCTATGATGCCATAATGTTGCATCTACTCCTTTGGAAGTTAAAGCATTAACAGAGTTAGAAATACCATTGCATAAATACAATGTACCAACTGTTAGCTCTGCTATAAGACGAAGATTTTCTAAGGTCAAAATAGGTTTGGCCATGTGTTATGCTCAGAAGGGAGCTCGCAACAGTCTATTTCATTCCCCCCCTTCATTTGCCTTGCACTCTTATAAATCCCGCTACCTCCATTTTCCTCGAAATTTCTCTATAAACCCATATTCCCTAGGTCCACGGGCACGAAGTTTAAACCCATATGACCATATTCACATGACCGCATGCCTTTACCGACTTTTCCCTGCCACATCAGTCATAAACATGTGCGATATTTTCCGCACTGTCCAATCGTCTCCGCCGATGATCGAACGTCATTTGCTTCTCCCGCGACCATAAACTAACCACGCATTAACTCACAATCAACGTGGTTTTTGCCACGTGTCGCGCATTGAATGGTATCACGCGCCTGCATACCATTACCGCCACCCTCCGAAAGTGGTGCGGGGAATACCACCCGCCACCAAAACCGCCTTCCCCGCACGTTAAACCCCCACGCATCTTCCACCCCTGATCATCATTGGATCTGACCGTATCAGATCCAAGGGCCCTCATTCATTTCGCCCTCTCATCTCCTGTTGACTTCTGCAAACCAATCACCGCCATTCATCTATTTCATCCAATGGCCTACGATCATCTTCCACCTTACCTTCCTGATAGCCCCTGTTGTGTTGTATCTGTCGTTCATCCAAGCAATCCGATGGCCACCCTTGTTCCTCCATTCAGTTTGTCCATCCACCATGCAGTCTTCGTGTCCTCGACTTGTACCATGATCCCGAAGGACAGAAGTGGCCATCTATCAGTGTTTGGCGCATTTGCTCTTCAGCAACTACATTCAAGAGCATTATGCCCGAAGGACGAGAAGGACATGCCTCGAGCAGATGAATTCATTCAGCAGTTATGGAGCATTCTTTCATACAACATTCCACCTCCTCAAGAAGGACAACAGAATATCAGAGAAGATCAAGTCTGTTCACCAAAGCAAGCAGATTGTAGCAGAGACCCATACTAGACAGTTGAAGCGGTTGGTAGTCAATTATGACCTCTCCACGTTTAGAATAGTAGAGCATTTTGTAATCAACCTCTATATATATCCAGAACACAAATGTGAAGGGGGTTGATGGTTGTTTTTTTGATGTAAGGTTAAACTTCTGGAGACTATAACTACTTTGATACTTTTAGCATCTGGTCTTCATTTTCAGCTAATACAAGCTTCTTTTGCTATTAATTGCTCACTTTCCATTTCTACTCTATTCTAGGTTGTGCCTGTTATGCATTTGTTCATGTGCCCTTGATGTTTAGCATTAAAGGGGCTGTCATCCCACCTCTGTGTTAAAGTCTAGTATGTATCATTGAATTTGTTATGCAAGTTTATGTTTACTTAGTGCCAGAGAGCTGTCATCCTGTCTGTGCATTAAGAAATAGATTTGCAGACCTCTTTACTGGTTGCAGCTGGCCATCACATGGCCTTGTGCATCTGCTGGTGTGGTCAGTATTCTCCATGTTCACTTAATCCTCAAACTGTGAGTAATTGGTGGTCTAAAGCCTTGTAGTCTGGGGGCGTTCACCCATGTCTGGAGTTAAGCATAGTATAAGTGGTTATCTGGCTTGAACAAGCATCATTCCTTCCATTCATCCATTTCCAACATTTTTGTTGAGTTTGTAATGTTCCCGAGCATCTCTGAGATACAACCTAGGAGAGTTTTTTGGGGTGATAACATTAATTTGTGTTGTTGCCGGGGAGAGGATATTGAAGCTCAGCTTCCCTAGGAGAATGACACAGTTCCAGATTTTGATGATAGACAAAGTCTGGACACATTTCTGGTTGTAATCATTTATCTAGCGACTCCACTGGAGGAAGACCAACCTTTGGCGACTCCACAGTATAGTCCTGGCTCAGTTTATGAGACATACTCAAAGAAATCCTCAGAAATCACCAGCTAAACCATTGCCTAACCCTGAGTATATTGTCAAATCGAAGAAAACATCACAGAAAGGAGCATCAGGATCAGGTAAGCCTAAGAAATCTTATGTATCTCTGCAAGAGAAGGTTATAACTGAAAATATACAATTTGAGGATCTAGAGCTTAACATTGTTAGTGAAGAGTCACCTTCAGAGATTCATAAAGCTCCTTGTTCAATTAGTTCCCCTTTGGATCTTGGTCCAAAGAAAGTTTCCTATACATTCCATCATATCCCTGTGTCTTTGTCATATGTTCCATTGTTTCCCACCATTCAATCTGCCAGTATTCTCCCAAATATCCTAGTAATGGCAGGCCAATAAGCTCCCACCAAGATGGAAAGAATCATAGCTACTAGGTATGGGCCTTTAGTTTTACCTGTTCTTTTGAATGCCATGCCTACTGGAGAATATCAAAAATACATGCCTAAGTTCATTGATACAGAGGGGGTAACAGCTGAAGAACATCTTGAAGCTTTTTATAGTTATGCTGACAACCTAGATATCAGTAAGATGATGTATGGATGAGAGTTTTTTTCCAGAGTCTTGATGGTGAGGCTAGGAAGTGGTTCATAGAATTGCCCCATAGATCCATAATAGATATTGAAGTATTGGATGATGCATTTTTGAAGCAATGGGGAGATAGAAAGGATCTGCTCTATTACCATACTGAGTTTGGAAACCTAAAGAGGGAAAATGGGGAATCATTGTCTGATTTTAATAAAAGATTCAATCGTATGTATAGTAATATACCAGCCAAGGTAAAGCCAACCTCTACCTCAGCTAAACTCACTTATGCCAATGCTTTTGACTTTGATTTCCGCCTATTATTAAGAGAAAGAAGATGTGCTACTCTAGTTGATATGCAAGATGCAACCCTAGAAGTAGAATCTAATATTATGGCTGCAGAAAAGCTCAAAACACATGATGATAGAAGGAGGCCGAGAGGTGAGGCTTCTTCTTCCTCTGCTTCATCTTCAGAACCTAAATTAGATAGGATGACTAAGATGATAGAGTCATTAGCTGCTGAAATATCTAAGCTGAAGGTTGAGAAGAATTCAGGAAAGACAAGGCAGCAGAACACATTTGCTCCAACGAATCCAAATCCATTTAGAAGAGCAAATGAACAGTTGCAAATCATTCAGAGGGGTAAAGAAACAAATGAATAACAAAAGGTTAAAGCTCCTTTCCAAAATGTGGTCATGGAGGAGGAACAATTTGAAGATGAGGATGAAATTCACTTCATGGAAGATAAAGGCAGTGCTGCATTTTTTACATTGGCTGCATATGAAGAATCATTGCTGCAGGAACAAGACAATCAGGAGTGGGACAGAGAGGTAGTTTTACAAACTGAGGAGCAGCGAAGATATAATCTGAGGTCAAATGCAAAAAATGTCAAGGAGAATCTTGCCCAAAGAGCTGCTGTCCAAAAGGAGTCACAGAATATCAGACAGAGAAGACCAGCAGTTGACCCAGTCATCCTCAAAGCTCCAGTTCAAGAGGTAAGAGGTTCTAATAAGTTACCTTCCTCTTTCAGCTTTGAGTCAGAAGTCCAGAAGTTAAAAATATCTGTGCCTCTGGTAGAGTTGGTAAAGAGTGAAGTGTTTAGAAAGCATATCCTTGAAGCTCTTGAGCTGGAAACCACACAAACCTCCGCTAACTCTGTCAATTTGCAAGATGATAAGCCTGTTGTTGTGCTTAGCCCTATGATTGAACCTACTGATAATAATTCCCCATCATTTTATGTTTCATTGACCATTCATGACAAAATCCTCCACAATTTCCTGCTAAACACAGGGGCTAGCCACAATTTGATGCCTAAAGTTGTCATGGAAGAGTTAGGCCTTGACATCACTAGACCATATCATGACTTATTCTCTTTTGATTCAAGAAAGGTGAAATGTCTGGGGTTTATTAAAGATCTAGCCATTTCCCTAACTCAGCTGCCCATGAAAAGTATGATGATGGATATTGTGGTAGCAGATGTTCCTCCCAAGTTTTGCATGCTGCTATCCAGGGGATGGATTAAGAGACTAGGTGGGACATTGCAAAATGACCTATCTTATGCCACTATCCCAGTTTTTGGAGGAGAAAGCAGGAGATTATACATGGAAGCACAGTTGGCATACATCATCAGTGATGAGAAGAATCCTACTAATCATCCCATATATGCTGTGGAAACTGATTTTGGAGCATGTATTCTCCAAATAGAACAATCTCAGAAGGCCTCAATGCAACTCAAGAAACAAACAGTTCAGGACGAGGAAGAGCAAGGATGTCAAGTTTGGGAGATATTCTTTGATGCAGCATGTTCCAGGGAGACTGCAGGAGCAGGGGTGGTGGTGATATCTCTAGAACAAGAAAACACACATTTGTCTTTTAAGCTAGCTTTTCAAGTCACAAACAATATAGCAGAGTATGGAGCTCTGCTATTGGGCCTTAATGCAGCTAAAGACAGAGGGGTCAGGAATATAAAGGTGTTTGGATTGATCTTATCATTCAGCAAGTAAATAAAACATTTCAGGCAAAACACCCAAGGCTGAAAGCGTACAGAGATGAGGTATGGAGACTCGGAGATTCTTTTGATAATTTCTGCATTTCATATATTCCTAGAGCCAAAAATTAGCTTGTTGATTCCCTTGTTGTGTCTGCTAGCATGTTTATCCCTCCCATGCCTCCCAAACTAGCTTATGAAGTCCAAATGAAGTATAGGCCATACTTGCCTAATAATGTCCACCATTGGAAAGTTTTTGATGATGATGATGAAATAAATAGGTTTTTGCAAGTCATTGATGAATTTTCCGAAATGAAAATTGACCAAGAGAATGAAGCCTTGGAAGAAAGCCCCAAATCCCAACTTAGAAACAAAATTGGCAAAGATAGCATCGTCCAGCTTCCCAGCAATCATATTCCTAAGGGTTTAATTCCTCTAGAAAGACTGTTTGACCATAATGATGTGCCTTACAAGGCTGCCCAAAAAGAAGACCAATCTGCAGTCTGTAAGCATGACATAGGGAGTCCAGGTTAGCCTAAATACATAAATATTTCCTCTCATCTATCTGCTGACCAAAGTAATAAATATTGCAATTTAATGAAGCAATTTGCTGATGTGTTTGCCTGGGAATATAGTGACCTGAAAACATATGACAAAAAGATTATTCATCATAAAATCCCTCTGGAGAAAGATACCATTCCTTTCAAGCAGAAGATGAGACCAATAAATCCTTTGCTCCTTCCTTTGATTGAAAAAGAAATTAAAAAGTTGTTGGCTACCAAAATCATAGTCCCTCTCAAATATGCAAAATGGGTAGCCAACTTGGTGGTAGTGAGGAATAAAAGTGGAGAAATCAAACTATGTGTTGATTTCAGAAACTTAAACAAATGCTCTAAGAAAGACAATTACCCTCTACCCAAGATGGAGCATTTACTGCAGAAGGTCTCAGGAGCCAAAGTAATGTCTTTCTTGGATGGATTTTCGGGCTATAACCAGGTTGTTGTGCATCTAGATGACTAAGAAAAGACTGCATTCACCACTCCTTGGGGCAATTTTATGTATGCCAAGATGCCTTTTGGGCTGATGAATGCTAGAGCTACCTTCTAGAGAGCTATGGACATAGCATTTGTGGGAGAGAAGGATAAATTTGTCCTCATCTACCTTGATGATAGAACAGTATGCTCCAGCAGTCATCAATACCATTTGCAACATTTGAGGAAAGTGTTCCTGAAGTGTAGAAGGTTTGGAATTTCAGTCAATCCTAAGAAGTCACAGTTTTCTTTGGAAGAGGGCAAGCTGTTAGGACATGTTGTTTCTACTGCAGGTGTCCGAATTGACCAGAAAGAGTAAAAGCAATACAGACCCTGTCTGTCCTGAGATCAAAGAAGGACATCCAGTCCTTTCTGGGCAACGTTAATTTTGTGAGGAGGTTTATACCAGATTTTGTAGAATTGGTGAAGCATATTACCTCCATCTTGAAGAATGGGTCAAAAATCAGATGGACTAATGCAGTAAGAAAATCATTTGAGTCTATTAAAAAAGCCATTATGGAGGCTCCCACTTTAAGCAGTCCAGATTACAGCAAGGAGTTCCATATATTTTCTTTTGCCTCTAATGATACCCTTGCAGTAGTGTTATTGCAAGCCAATGAAGAAGGCTCAGAGCATCCAGTGGCATTCTTCAGCAAAATCTTAAGGGATGCTGAGCTGAGGTATGATATTATTGAGAAACAAGCATATGCTCTTATCAAGTCTTTGAAAGCTTTCAGAGTTTATATTTTGCATTCCAAGGTAATTGCGTATGTACCCTCTGCTTCAATAAAAGATGTCCTAACACAGCTTGATGCTAATGGAAGAAGGGCTAAATGGATTGCAAAGTTGATTGAATTTAATATAGAATTAAAGCCCACCAAGCTGGTCAGAGGTCAGGGTCTTGCCAAGTTATTGGCTGAAGAAAATTGCAGATCATTGGATATTGATTTCCTGTGCTCAATTTCAAAAAATGATCAAACAGAAGAAGAGGAAGCAGTTGAACTAGTGAGAAAGCAGTCGGTGGTAGAAAATCTAGCTTCTTGTGATTGGTATTCTGCAATAGTTAAATTCTTGCTGAAGCTAGAAATTCCTCCAGGCCTTACTCAAAGTCAAGCCAAAACTATTAAGCTTAGAGCAACTAAATATTGCATTAATGAAAATCTGCTCTACTGGAGGGACCCCTCTGGGATGCTTTTGAGATGTCTAGACAAAGAACAGTCAATAGAAGTTATGCAACAATTTCATTCCAGCATGTGTGGAGGGCACCATTATTGGAAAACAACTACCCATAAGATCCTCAGAGCCAGGTATTATTGGCCCACCTTGTTTTCTAATGTCTTTTCATTCGTTAAATCTTGTGACAGGTGCCAAAGATTTGAAGGAAAACAGTAGTTGAAGTCCTTGCCCTTAAAACCAATACATGCAAAAGGACCTTTTCAGCAGTGGGGCTTGGATTTCATTGGAGAAATCAATCCACATTCCAGTGGCCAACACAGATGGATATTAGTAGCCACTAATTATTTTACTAAGTGGATTGAAGCAATCCCTACCAGGAAGGCTGATCATAATGTGGTCATGAAGTTTTTAATTGAAAATATCTTTACCAGATTTGGTTGTCCACATAAATTAGTCACAGATAATGCAGCAGCCTTCAGGGAAAAAGAATTGGTGGAAATGTGTGATTCAATGGGTATTAAACTGGTTCATTCCACCTCATACTATCCTCAAGGCAATGGTCTAGAAAAATCCTCTAACAAAAGCCTGTTAAGGATAATCAAAAAGATGTTGGAGGACAACAAAAAGAATTGGGATTCTAAACCCAAATATGCACTGTGGGCTGATAGAGTGACCATTAAGAAATCCATATGGAATTCTCCATTCAATCTGGTATATGGCACTGAGGCTGTGTTCCCAATTCAGCTAACTCTCCCTGTGGCAAAGCTCCTGCAATATGAATGTAATAAGGAAGAGGACATGGCAAAAAGGATCATTGATTTAGCAGAGGTACATCAAATCAGGGAACAACTGGTTGAAAAGTCTGCAACACATCAAAAGAAGATGAAGGAAGCCTTTGACAAAAAGAAAAAATCAAATAATTTTCAGGTTGGAGACTTGGTTCTGAAGTGGGATGCATTGAAAGAGAAGAAAGGAAACCATGGGAAATTTGATGCTTTCTGGACAAGGCCTTTTATCATTTTCTCAGATTCAAGTGAACAATACCTTCATGCTAAAAAGCATGGGAGGAGAAGCAGTTTTTGATGGCCAAGTTAATGGGAGTTTTCTGAAAATTTATGTGATTTAAGGTCTTTTGGCCTTAAAATTGTAAACATTTGATTTTATCAGTCTTAGTGTAGGCTCAGTCAGACTCCATGCCCAATGGAACACTAGGAATTTTTCTAATTTGTTTTCACTGGAAAGACATTGATCTGCAGGTTCTTGAGACCTCATAGGGAGGATCTCATCCCCAGAAGGAGCCAGTGTTAGCTCTACTACAAGACGAAGATTTTCTAAGGTCAGAACAGGATTGGTCATGTGTTATGCTCAGAAGGGAGCTCGCAGTAGTCTATTTCATTCCCCCCCTTCATTTGCCTTGCACTCTTATAACTCGCGCTACCTATGTTTTCCTCCAAATTTCTCTATAAACCCATATTCCCCAGGTCCCCGGGCGCGAAGTTTAAACCCATACAACCATATTCACATGACCATGTGCCTTTACCAACTTTTCCCTGTCACATCAATCGTAAACATGTGCGATCTTTTCCGCACCATCCGATCGTCTCCGCTGATGATCGAACGTCATTCACTTCTCCAGTGACCATAAACTAACCACGTGTTAATTGGCAATCAATGCGGTTTTCACCACGTCCGATATGCCACGTGTCGCGTGTTGAATGGTATCGCGCACCCGTGTACGATTACTGCCACCCTCTGAAAGCGGTAAGGGGAATACTGCTCGCCACCAAAATCGCCTTCCCCGCATGTTAAACCCCCGTGCATATTCTGCCCCCAATCATCATTGTATCTGACCGTATGAGATCCAAGGGCCCTCATTCATTCCGCCCTCATATCTCTTGTTGACGTCTGTAAAACAATCACCGTCGTTCATCTGTTTCATCCAATGGCTTGCGATCATCTTCCACCTTACCTTCCCGATAGCCCCTATCGTGTTGTATCTACCGTTCATCCATGCAATCCGATGGCCACCCTCATTCCTCCATTCATTTTGTCCATCCACCATGCAGTCTTCGTGTCCTAGACCTGTACCATGCTCCCGAAGGACAGAAGCAGTCATCTATCAGTGTTTGGCGCATTTACTCTTCAGCAACTGCATTCAAGAGCATTATGGCTGAAAGACAAGAAGGACATGCCTCGAGCAGTTCATCAGTTATGGAGCATTCTTTCATACCACATTCCACCTACTCAAGAAGGACAATAGAATATCAGAGAAGATCAAGTCCATTCACCAAAGCAAGCAGATTGCAGCAGAGACCCATACTAGATAGTTAAAGCGGTTGGTGGTCAATTATGACCTCTCTACGTTTAGAATAGTAGAGCATTTTGTAATCAACCTCTATATATATCCAAAACACAGATGTGAAGAGGGTTGATGGTTGTTTTTTTGATGTAAGGTTCAACTTCTGGAGATTGTAACTACTGTGATACTTGCAACGTCTGGTCTTCATTTTCAATTAATACAAGCTTCTTTTGCTGTTAATTTCTCACTTTCCATTTCTACTCTGTTCTAGGCTATGCCTAATATGCATTTGTTCATGTGCCCTTGATGTTTAGCATTAGAGGGGTTGTCATCCCACCTCTGTGTTAAAGTCTAGTATGTATCATTGAATGTGTTATGCAGGTTTCTATTTACTTAGTGCCAGAGAGCTATCATCCTGTTTGTGCATTAAGAAATAGATTTGTAGACCTCTTTACTAGTCGCAGCCGGCCATCACATGGTCTTGTGCATCTGCTGGTGTGGTCAGTATTCTCCATGTTCACTTAATCCTCAAACTGTGAGTAATTGGTGGTCTAAAGCCTTGTAGTTTGGGGGTGTTCACCCATGTCTGGAGTTAAGCATAGTAGAAGTGGTTATCTAGCTTGAACGAGCATCATTCCTTCCATTCATCCATTTCCAACATTTTTTTTGAGTTTGTAATGTTCCCGAGCATCTCTGAGATACAACCTAGGAGAGTTTCTTGGGGTGATAACACCAACCTTTTCTCCTTTTGCTATTACCAGGGATCCTTTAGTGACCTTCCAAGTTTTATCTGTGAAAGTAGTTACGCAACCTTCACCTCCCAACTGCCCTATTGAAATTAGATTTTTTTCAGATCTGGAACATGCCTTACCTCCTTCAATAGCCATTGATTTCCATTCTGTTGTTTTATGAAAACTGTACCCATTCCAATGATTTTACAGGGTTTAATCATCACCCAATCAAACTTGTCCAAAATATCCTTGAAAATAATCATGAAAATGTTTCTTATCAGGTATGGCATGGAATGAAGTCCCTAAATCTACCACCCAAGCATCAATGATATTTTCTAATGAAAGAATCAAAGCATCTTGCAACACATCACCTGTTACATTTGCTTCATGATTAGTTTCTTGCTGCGCGTCTCCTTCTTTTCCCTTCTGAGACTTGCAGTCTTTCTTCAGGTGTCCTTTCTTCCCACATTTCCAGCACACTATCCTCGATCTGGACTTGGATCTGCCTTTTCTTGACTTACTGTAATATTCTGGGCTCTTTCCTCTTTCCATTTTTCTTCCCCTAGTTTCTGCAGTCAAAGCATTATCTGATGTCTCACCGGAGCTTTTCCGTCGCATTTCCTCAGTAAGGATTGCATCGACAACATCATCAAACTTTAAAGTACTAGATCTAGAGACAGAGTTACTAATGGCCATAACTAAACCATTCCAACTTTCTAGCAATGAGCACAGAAATAACAAAGCCATAACTTCATCATCAAAAGTTATCCCTACAGAACTTAATTAA
Organism: Pinus tabuliformis; assembly: GCA_031772625.1. Taxonomy (NCBI): domain Eukaryota; kingdom Viridiplantae; phylum Streptophyta; class Pinopsida; order Pinales; family Pinaceae; genus Pinus; species Pinus tabuliformis. The sequence goes on from CM062816.1 coordinate 367,459,614, forward strand.
CTTGTAACTGTATTAAAATAATTTAAATGGTCTGCAACAAATCCACCTTCCGACATCTTCATATTAAATAACTGTTTCATAAGAAATACCTTGTTTGATGCCAAGGGTTTTTCATATCGTTTCGCCAACGCCTGAATCAAACCCTCTATCATTGTATCCTTCGAAATGTTGAAGGCGACCGATGCTGCAAGGCACAACCGTACTGTTTTGAGTGCTTTTCTATCGAGAATGTTCCATTATGCATCTGTCACAGCCGTCGACTTCTTTGCTTTTCCGCTCAATGGTAGGTACAAATATTTTTGATACATATAATCTTCCATCTACATCTTCTGTAGCTGGTAGTTTTGGCCGTTGAATTTTTCGACCCTAAACCTACCATCTTCCACCATTGCTCCCACTCGAACCAGGAACCCTTCTCTCCTGCGAGTTTATTAGCCAAATAGACTTTCGACTTTGATACTAGTTGTTAGAAAATTATATATTCCAGAGCAATGGAACACATAAAATATTGTAGAAATATAAACATAGAAAACACATAAAACAAGAGAGACACAGATATACATGGTTCACCCAGTTTGGGCTACGTCCACGGAGAAACAACCAGTCCTTCTTTTTTTTATATATTATCCATCAAACTGAAGAGATACAACCTACAACAGATCCATTGTAACTCCCTCTTCGCGCTCAATCTCCTCTCTCTTCCTCATTCAGAATACAGATATATATGGATGCAATACAATTCCCTCATATATAGCGAGGGGTTGCCTTCTAGGGCAAAAAACCCTAAATTAAACATAACTTCTACTGTCAGATCTCTGCCTAATGAACGGCCCAGATTGACTATGAAATTACAACATTTTACAAGGCAATTTTACATCTATTCTTAGCTTCAGGGGCACTGCCCCTGAAACCCCCCACTAGGGGGGGCTCCCAAAAGGTCGTAGCCACCCCCCCCTAGACCCCCCCTGCAGTGAATATTTTATGGGCGGCGTTGTCGCCCCATTTCGAACTTGGGTCTAATGCGGTGATTCCTTTGAATATAGAAGATAATCAAGCTCCACACATAACACATTTCTCCCAAAGGAAAATACCATAGGATTTGGATGCCTTCCTGCATTGGATGGCTTTCATAGATAAGCTAGCCATAATAGCAAGTTGTGTCTCTTTTTCTTGTAGTTGCTCTCTTAGCCTTGTGTTTTCTACCTATAACTACTCTCTCATAATTTACTCCCTTAGCCTCATATCATTCACTTATTTTCCCATCTCATTGAATTTCTCTTCCATGAGGCCCACATCTTCTACAAATTTCGACTTTGCAATTTGCATCCATCTATGTGTTCTACTTCTTTCCTTTTCTAACTTAAAAAAGAGTGGGATGGAGAAATTTTAAGGTATAATTGTACCTCCTTAAAAATATTTATAGTAGTATTCCAAATTGGTTTGTGGATTAGGATCTTAGAGTTCTTGGAGGCATTTTTGATCTTCTTTTTGGGTGCCTTCCCCTTCCCGTAGCACCTCCTTCTACTCTTGTAGCAATCCCTGTTTCTCCTATAGCAACCCTTGTTTCTTCTGTAGCTGCTCTGTTTCCTCCTGTAGCTCTTGTTTATCTTCTTGTAACTAGGAAAATTATGTCCTGAGCCTCTTAAAGGTGTCTTCCTTAGTAGTGACCCTTCCCATAGGTAGCACATGTTGCTTGGTTTTGGCCTTAGGAGAGGTGACTTCTTTAATTTGTCCCTCACTAGGTTCCTCTTCTCCCTTTTGGATCTCTAAATCCTTAATAGTGATAGGAATTTTTGAATGATGCTGAGGCTTCCATTACCTTATCCTAGTGCTCTTACTCGTTTTGAATTACAGGGGACCTTGCCTTGGCTTCCTTCTTTTTGGCTTGATAGGTGTGCCTAATGTGGCCAATGTTGTGACCAATTCTTGCTCAGTGTTCCCTTTGAGAGAGACTTGTTTTCCTATATGTTTGGGCTTGGATGCCTCCTCTAGGTTCTCTTTCTCAGTTCCTTATTCCTCTCCTTCTCCTTCCTCATTTTATTCTTCTTCTTCCTCTATTTTTGTTGCCTCCTATTCTTCAATTTTTCCTTCCCTACCTCCAATTCTAGAGGTTGGTTTTTCTTCATGAGTGATGGCTTGGGGTTCAATGAAAATTTCCATATCCATGTCTAATAAATCAATCCATAGCACATGGTTCCTTAGGTGACTTAGAGAATCCATAAAAATTATTGTAATGAGGCCATGGTTGGAAATGTGTAGGTGCTTCCCTTCCCTCACTTTCCGGCTCATTTCAATGATAGATTGTCAGAGGAAATGGGGAACACTGGGTCTCTGTGGGATAGACAATTCTTCTTTGAATATTAGATCATGAAGCAAACTAAAATGACAGGAATATACAATGCTCAACTTCCCCTCTAAAGATATGTACCTAAGGATATGATAGGCCAATTCATCCCAGGGGTAAGGTAAGCCTTCTCTTCTCACTCCATTTTTTTATTCTATAGGATATTCTCTATGAATGAAAAAGTACTTCCTGGCTATAACACTCACTTCCTTATCCTCCTTGCTCCATCAGGTTCCTAAGGGTAAGGTAGTCACTCTACTTATGAGTTCAACATCTAAATAGATGGAAAGTCCCCTAATAATAGTAATGGCACTATCTTAACCCTGAGGGTTTAGTGCCATGGAAAATTCCTGAGTTATATCATCATCATACCCCTTGAAATGTTCAAATAAGCCCATCCATTGATGTCTTAGGAAAATATCTACAACAATAGGATGTTTATGAATTATTTTTGTGTCTATGAGATCTCTTCTATTGAAGTCTCCCCCCATTTCTCCTACTGCTCCTTCTCGAGATTACTTATGTGTATCTCAAATTTCGGCCTTAGAGTAGTCTCAGTTGGAGAGACAATGTCAAGATTTCTCTTTATCAGAGGGGAAGAAGGATGCCAATAATTTTTTAAGCAAAAAAAAATTTCCTCTGATCCTATCTTTCCTTTACATCTAACAGTTTCTCAAAGGGGACTACTGCATAATCGTTTGCTACGGGGCACATAATTCAATCAAAATTCTTCATTCAGGGGTATGGGACAAAAAAGAGGGAGAAATCCAATTACTCCTTTCAAGATAAATATGTTATGTGCATGAGGGTTTGAGGACAAATTTGGTTAGTTTTGGATCCCTTTCTCCCTTCAATTCTCTCTTGTAGCTTCCTTTCAAGCACCCTGTAGTGGTTTAGAGCTTCCTGTAGCTCCTCCTGTAGAATCTGCAAATACTATTTGAAGTGGCTAGGTGGCACCTAGGCAGTCCCTAATAACACTAAATCATCCTTCCCTAATTGCATTCTTGAAATGAGTGATTATACAAATGGAGATGAGCCTTGTACTTATATACCTTTTCTGGTAAAGTCTCAGAGCACTTTGGTGACATGGATCTTGCACGAACTTCATTTTTTTAACCGTTGTCCCCACTCCTTGCGATCATCACCTTTCTCCTCGTGATCATCACCTCACTCCTCATAATCACCACGTCACTTGATTTGACTTTTCCATGTGCATGTGTATCTAAATGAAATTTAGTTTACTAATCAAAGGTGGCCAGGTTTAGTGGCCACCTCCAGCCCATAAAAAAATTCATTTCTCGAACATTACACATTTTGTCATTATATGCATAGGGAAGAGGTGAGGGTTGTAATACCTGAGCCTACCTGTGATTTTGATTTGTTGGAGATGCTTGCATGCTGGAGCTAGAATTCATAATACGATGATCTTGAAGGTGGTGGTTTCCTTTGCTTACTTCTCCATAGGTCCTCTTAGCTTGATGATCCTTTGGCTGATAAAATTGTTGTGTGTGTAGGTTTCTTCCCAATGTTCCATTTACTATTGGTGTAGTGGATGGAATGCTTCGTAAGGAGGACGTGTCCCTTATCAACTTCAAAAATGACTTCATGATACTCAAGGTGGCTAGATCTTCTACTTTGTGGGTGAAAACAAAAATTTATTTTGAGTTCTATTAGAACTGTACAAGTTGCTACAAGATAATCCTCTTCCTGTAGCAGTAATTTAATTCCTCTTTGAGACCTCATTATTGCATGTGGGATTGATGGCATGTCATAGTAGGTGTAAGGACATGGTTAAAATCATCGGGAGGTGGTATAGGTGGTGGAAAAGTTGATGGCAAATCCTTTTATGATTTTTTTATGTAATGAAGAGTGGAATTTGAAGATGACTCTTGGCTAGATGGAGTGGAAGAGTGATGAAGGTGACATAGGTGGACCTCTGCCAATATTTCTTAGAGAATACATGCTCCTTTTGGCCCCTTTTTAAAATCTGATCTTCCTCCTATAAAATTTTAGGCTACCCTTGTAGCATTTCAGGCTACTCCTGTAGCATTTCAGGATAATCCTGTAGGACTTCAGAGAGGAGGAAAAACATGATTCTATTGCTGGCTAGATGATGGAGAGAGGTAGGGAGGTGAGTGAAGAGGGTGAAAATGCAATGAATGGCTAGAAAAATGGAGGAATGGATCTGTAGAATATATTCTGTAGGCATGGTTCTATTGAATGTCTAGAGTCCTGAAAAGAGAGATGTTAACAAAATTGGTGTAAGAACTCCTTCCTTGTTTTTATTCCTTTTTTTTAGACACGTAGGCTGCCTCTATAGACGTTTTCAACCTCCATGCTTGCCCTAGGTTCCTCAGAGGAGGATTTTACTCGGGGATCTTTTATTTACTTATTTATTTATTTTTTCTCTTGGGTTGTCTCAGTGAGGTTTTCAATCCTAGAGTTGGCCTTAGATGCCTCATGGAGGTTTTCACCTAGGCCCTTTATTTTTCATTTATTTTTTATAGGCTCTATCAATTGAGGACTATGAGCATGCCAATCACATTCAATTCAATTTTGATTTAAATAATAAATTATTCCTTCCACAAAGGTCTTTTATACAACTTCAACCTATAACCATTGACAAGTAAGGGAATCCCTTCCTTATCAATTGTTTTGATATGGAAAAACCCATTCTCATGACATTTATCTACTATATAGGGACCCAACCATATTGTCATTAACTTTCCTTTTAAATCCTTGAATCTAGAATCATACAACAGGGCCCAATCTCCTTCTTGAAAATTATTCTCTTTTACGTGTTTTTCATTCCAAATCTTCCTTTGTAGCTGGATCATCTCAGTGTGTAGGAGAGCTTGTAGCCTAAATTCATCTAGACCATTGAGTTGGAGAAACCTCTCTTATTTTTCTATAGTGAGGTCCATGTCTAACTGAGCTTCCATCCTTAAGGTGTTGTATTCAAATTCAATAGACAATGGGGCCTTATTCCCATAGAATAGTTCAAATGGAGTGAATCCAGTGGTGGTCTTCCAAGTGATGTTGTAGGCCCAAGTGGCTTCCACAAGGTTGTCTGACCAATCTTTTCTACTGCTACTAACAACCTTGGTTAGAATGTTCTCCAATGCTCTATTTGTGACCTCCACTTGCCCATTTTCTTGAGGGTGATATGCATTGGATGTCCTGTGCTTGATGTGGTGCTGCTTCATGAGATCTTTAATCAGATTTTATGTAAAATTTTCTCCTTGATTGGTGACTAACTCCCTTAGAAAACAAAACTTGTAGAAGATCTTCTCCCTAAAAAATTTAGCCACATTTTGCTCATTTGTTGCCTTTACTACCTTTTTTTCAACGCATTTAGTCAAGTAATCAATGCACACAATGATATATTTCTTCTGTCATGATGGGGGATCAATAGGTCCAATGAAATCCATGCCCCACTTCTCAAATGGCTCTAGAGTCACTTTAGGTTGTAATGTAATTTCATTCTTTGGTGTAGGTTTCTCCATCCTTTGGCACTGATCACACTTGGTGGTGTACCTCCTTGCATCTTGATGTAAAGTGGGCCAATAATAACTTGATTGTAGAAATTTGAAGGTTGTCCTCTTAGTAGAAAAGTATGCCACACAAGGTCCATCATGGTATGATGAGAGGATGTCAAAGACATCCTCTTCCCCCACACACCTCCTCAGTATCTTATTTGGACCCAATCTAAAAAGGTTCCCCCAATCAAAGTGAACTGGGAACTTTTCCTAATGATCTTTCTCTTCTCCTTGGAGGATAAATTAGGAGCGCACCTCCTAGCAACCAAGTAGTTGGATATATAAGAAAACCAAGGAGAAAGCATCGAGATGGAAAATATATGTTCATCTGGAAGTTGATCATCCATCATTTCTTCCTTTCCTATAGGTAGGGTTAGTCTTGACAATAAATCTTCAACCACGCTCTCTTTCCCTGGTTTACCAATAATAGTTAAATCAAATTGTTGTGATAATAACAACCATCTAAGGATCCTAAAGTTGAAATTAGGATAAATAATTAAATACTTAATGACTACAAGATCAATTTGAATAAATGTTGGTAAAGTAGTGATATAATTCTTAAACTTGTTCAAAGAATGTACCACTACGAAGAGTTCATTTTTAGTGACAGTATAATTTAACTCAGATTTGGAAAGGTTTTTACTGATGAAATAGATAACATAAGGCAAATTGTCTTCCACTTGTACTAAGGATGCCCCTACAACTTTATCTCATGCATCTGTGTGTATATGGAATGATAATTCCTAGTTGGGACCCCTAAGGATGGGTGTAGTGGTAATATTTTCTTTCATTACTTCGAAGGCTTCTTGAAAGTTTTATGTCAAACACAAATCTAAATCCTTAGCCAACAATCCAAAAAAGGGTGAACCCGGCTTACTAAAATCTTTGATGAACCTTCTATAATACCCAACTAATCCAAGGAAACTCCTAACATCACTTTGTTTTGGAGGGATAGGGACCATTTTAATGATGGCAATTTTGTTTGGGTCAACCTATGTCCCTTCCTTGGATATAGAATGGCCAAGGAAATTACCTACATTAATTAAGAATTCACATTTATTAGGACTCAATGAAATATTCATTTCAATGCATTTCCTTAAGACTTTGCACAGATTAGAAAGATATTCCTGGAATTCACATCCGTAAGGAGTGAAATCACCCATGTATATCACAATAGAGTCATGAAAAAGTTCAGGAAAGATACTTATAATTTCCCTATGGAAAGTAGCAGGGGCATTGCACAAACCGAATGGAAGGACTCTATAGGCAAAGGTATTAAAAGGACATATAAATTCGGTCTTATATTGGTCTTCAAGGCTGATATAGATTTGGTTGTATGCACCAAATCCATCAAGAAAGGAGAATAATTTCTTTCCTGGAGGGCCATCTAGGACTTGGTCAATAAAGGGAAAAGGAAAATGGTCCTTATTTGTAGCCTTGTTAAGTTCTCGGTAATCAACACAGATCCTCCACTTTCTAATTTTCTTGGGGACTAAAACAAGAAGTGGCACCCACTCACTATCTGAATTGGGATATATGAGCCCTGCATCTAGTAACTTTTGTAACTTTTCTTTCACAATTTCCTTGACAGCTGGGTTCATTCTTCTCTGGGCTTGGCACACAATTTTACATCCCTCTTTCATGTAAATATGATGAGTACATACTGAGGGGTGCACACCTTTCATCTCCTTATAATCCTAAGAAAAAGCATCAATGTGATTCCTTAGTACACTGCATAACTTCTCTTCATGCACGACTGAGAGAGAGGGGATGATATTTAGTGTCCTGAAAGGGCCAATATCCACAATCTTGGCATGTTCTGGGCTATAGTCAACATAGTCCAAGGAATACTCTCATATTCTTTCATCAGTTCCTCAACTAGTTTGGTAGTGGGAGGCTGATTCTGTGATCTGAATGGAAATTGGCACCCACCCATGGTATTCATCGATCCATGGTATTTACCCACTCATGAAATATACCTATGGTATTGTAAGTGGAATCCATCCATGGTATTAATCCACAAAAGGTATTTATCCACCCATGGTATTCAATCACCCATGCTATCTACCCATCCATGGAATTTACCTATGGTATTATAACTAAAAAAAGACTATAAGTAACAAGTTGAATTTTGTAAAAGGACATATTGTCCACCACAATGTACCTTTTACAATTATTCTCTGTTTTAATCAAAAGTTTCTTGGTGGTTTTGTTTAATGTGTGTTCTATTTTCTTCTGACATTTCAAATTTTTAGATCTTGGGGGCCTCCTCCCAAGATCCAGATTAGTGGTATTAGATTTACGTTATAGCTCCATGGGAATAAGAGTTTGATGCACATTTCAATTTTTTTCAATAATCTTCAATGAATATCATGCATGTGCTATGACCTCCATAGAGCACTTTCTTGGGCAAAGAGGGAATACCTTTTTTTTTCATTTGTTTGCAGGAATATTTTGGGAGGTGATTTTGAGATCAAATCTGAAAATTATGTTGAAAAATTTTTAAAAATAAATAATAGATCAGGGTTCCTTGCGAAAAGAAATTATGTTGAAAATTTTTAAAAAATAAATAATAGATCAGGATTCCTTGCGAAAAGAAATTATGTTGAAATTTTTTAAAAAATAAATAATAGATCAGGATTCCTTGCGAAAATTACCCAAATTCAAAAAAACAATCGGCTGAATCGGAGTCTGAATGAGGGAGATATCGTTGATTTAAAATTAGTTGTGTTGTAGAAAGTTTTCTGACAACAATTCGTGGATGGAATATATCCTATGATTTTTTGTAGTTTTTGTGCAAAATTTCAGAAAAATGATTGCATATATGAGGTCCTTTTGAAAATTCACCCAATTTCAGAAAAAAAAATTGGTCGAATCAAATTTCGAATGAGGGAGATATCGTAGATTTAAAATCAACTATTTTTCTTTTTAGAAATTTTGTGACGATAGGAAAGTTGTAGTGTGCATTTGAGTTTCCAGAGTGTCCATATAGGTATTTCAATCACACAAGAAGATGTATAATGGTCATTCTATTTCCAAAAATAGGATATATTAAATATTCTGAGTTATATTGACTGAGTTATACCCATTTTAAATTAGTTATATATCTGGAGCAGTATTGAAAGTGAGTTCCCTTTGGAGACGTGCCCTCCCACCCCGCTTTAGTACGAACCTGATTCACATTCATTAGTTTCAGCATAGTAGCATCCATATTGGGTTCTTTAGAGACATTCCCTCCCAAGTTAGGCTATGTAGGCACTTGCTACTTCATTAACAATCAGTGTCACAATTATGGGTCAACCACACAAAATCCTTGTCATCGAAGTCCATTTGTTAGGCCGCACACTGTTAATATCACAATTGGTCACAAGCATTACAATCTCTATCCTCAGATATTCATTTTTCATGGTTATGGGTCATCCACAAACCCACACTTCATCGAAGTCCATTTTCTAGGTTGCACACTGTCAGTTTCACAGTTGGTCATAAGAGTTACAGGGTATCTCTATCCTCGGATCTTTGTTCATCACGGTTATGGGTTAACCACACAAAACCATTCTCTTCAATGGCTCTTTATATTCAACAAAGGCTTCTTAGGAGGCAACTTCATGCAATGGGGACCATTACTTCTTAAGGAAGGAGGAATGATCCGAATGGAAATTGGCATCCACCCATGGTATTCATTGACCCATGTAATTTACCCATGGTATTGTAAGTGGCATCCACCCATGGTATTGTAAGTGAGATCCACCCATGGTATTCAATCACCCATGGTATATACCCACCCATGGAATTTACCTATGGTATTATAACTAAAAAAGTACCATAACTAACAAGTCACTTATTGTAAAAGGACATATTGTCCAACGCAATGTAGCTTTTACAATTATTATATATTTTAATAAAGAGTTTCTTGGTGGTTTTGTTTAATGCATGTTCTCCTATTTTCTTCTGGCATTTCAATTTTTCAAATCTTGGAGACCTCCCACCACGATCTAGATTATTTGGTACAATGTGGTCAAGAAGGTCATATTCATCAAGCTTCCCCCCTATAATAGTGTTTAGAGTGCAGAATGGGTATAGGGATGTCTGATAAAATTATTTCTCTTCCTCCTCCTCTAACTATAAGGGTAAATCACACTCAAGAGAAAGCTGAGAAAGGGGATACAACACAAGTTGTTTTGATAAATGTCCATTTTTAATAGTCATGTTCCTAGCCATACAACTAATGTAGGCATCAACAGTGGCCAACTAAGGTCTCCCTAGTATGAGAGGATAACCATTAAACTTGGTTTTGGGATGGAGGACTAGGAAATCAGTGGGATACTCCCAGGAGTCAATAGAGACCATGAGATCCTTAATAAATCCTTCAGGAGCTACTTTGGATCTGTCTACAAGCTGCAATATTCTAGTGGTCTTCCTTAAAGCCCCTTGTAGATTGAGCTTCAACATGGTTTCCTTGGTTATTACATTGATTGGAGCCCCAATATAAATCAAGATATTAGGGACCATAATGCCATCGATGTGCACATCCACTACTAGGGTACCAGGATCCAAGTATTTTGGAGAGATCATCCTCCCAAGCATTAGATAAGATAAGTGTCTAAGAACATTGATTGTGGAGGTATATCTTATTTTTCTCCCAAGACCTTTGAAACATTACTCCTTGATAAGCTTTCTATAAATGGGAACATCTTTGATGGCCTAGAGAATGGGTATCTTGACACAAAATTCTTCAATTATCCTAGAAGTTCAACCTCTTCTAGGGTGTGTTGTTTAGGGTGAACCAACCTTTCAAGATAAGGAGGTGCATTGAATTGAGGGACACTCTCTTCCTTCTCTTCTACACACTCTTCATGTGGATAAGGTGGTTGATTATCTCGGATCACCTTCCCATACCTAAGGTTGATCTCTTCGATTTCCACAGCATAAGAAAGATATGATGTCTCCTCACTGCAAACTTGTTGTGCATGTTTGTTGTTTGGGTTAATATTGGGTTGAGTTGGCATTTGAGGTTTCTTAGGTGGATTTTGGTAAGGAGGTTGTGGTTGAGGTTGAGGTGGAGGAGAAAAAGGAGGAGGTTGGGTGGTTTGAGAACTCCACCCTGGTTAGGGGTTGCCCCATTGGGAAGGTTGGGGTGGGTATGGATGAAAAGGGGGGTTGATAGGCTGAGGAGGATATGTTGGAAATAATACTGAGAGGGGGGGTGAATCAGTATTATCAGATCAATCAAACTTTTTCAATGCTCAGAAACATATACGCTACTTCAGTTAAGTGAACCAGCGTGTACACGCTACTGTGACTAAATAAAACAGCGTATAAGAAGAAAACTCATAATTTAGTTAGCTTATTCTTCAGTTAAGTGCATCAGGACATTATTCACCACATTAACAGTAAACAGGTGCAGTATAATAGAACAGATCAAAAGCCACACACATGAACACCAAGTTATAAGGTGGAAACCCAATGTGGGTGAAAACCACCTGCTGCAAGTTGTCTCTATCTTTCTTTAATATGAAACTTCAGTTTACAATCCTTTTGTACTGGTGCAGCCTTATACCAGTACGCAGGCTACAACCTGCAGAAGGCTACAACCTTCTCTCGTTCTCCAAACTTCCTTGGAAGGGAGCTTCAACCCCCTTTGCTCTTGTACTAGCCAAGATACTAGTACGTAGGTGCTGACCTACAATCTTCTTTCTTTCAGGTACCACTTTTCATACATTTTCAGACTGGATATTCCTGAAGCATAACATTACAATCTGAAGACCACAATTCATTCACCTTTCATAACAGATCATTGAAGCATAAAACAACCAAACTTTGAATCACTGAACCACTGAACCCTGTCAATCACCAGTTACCAGAACACAGAGCAGACTACAGAACTCTGCAATAACAGTCAGACCCAACTGTAAACCCAAAATCAAGCTTCAAAAGATATACGCTACTTCAATGAGAAAAACCCGCATATACACGCTCTTTTACCGAAGCCAACCTGCGTACAGATCTAAAAATAAACTCTCTCAATTTGCAGTTGTACCAGACATCAGTTAGACCCAGAACATAACATTGCGACAGTATGCAGATCTAGAAATACGCATAATCAACCATATCATGATAGTGCATTTCAAACCATTAGATCCCGATCTATACTTAGATCTAGTCTTCCATCAACCGATGTGATCTCTCCTTGGCTTAGATCAAGCAACCTAGAACCTGCATATCAGATCTCTTTCTTTTTCAGATATTCAAGCCTTTTCAAAAGATGATTTTGCCTAATGATCTTCTTCTCCTTATATAGCCTTAGGCCTTGCTCAATACCAAGAGCCAAAACCATAGAAATCCAAAACCATCAACTTCAAAACTAGAGATCTATACGACTGTCGAGGTACTTTGGTCCAAAGACATGGGCACAAGTACCGAGGACTAACTACCATGGACCAAAAGGAAACTTCCCGACATATACGCCCTTTGCTGTTCATTCATCTGCGTGTATACGCGCCTTCGATATAGCTCTCCTGCGTATACGCGACTTAGTATGCATATAACCAGCGTGTATACGCAACTTGGACTTGATTAACCGGCGTATATTAGATTTCTCTTTATTCTGTAGTCTGAACGGAGGTCTGTCATCAAAGAGAGTTGCCATCAAGGACAACACCTGTATCAAAGCGCCACACCTGTGCCAAAATGCCAACAATCTCCCCCTTTGGACTTGATGGCAACCTCAAGATCCTTAGAATCATTCTCCCCCTTTGTCATCAAGGGCAAAGGGCTATGCTCCCCCTGAGTACATGCTGATACCTCTGCTTGGCTATGCTGAATCATGCTCCCCCTGACTGTAGGCCAGATCTGTAAAAGATGTTCTTTAACAAGAACCAGGACTTCTACACCATAAGGAACCTTCCTATCACCAAAAGACTCAATACATACATCCATACTCCCTACCAAGAGGGGACACATCAGAAACAACCAATTATATTACAACAATCATCCCAGGCATAGTGGGGAAACCAACATAGGCCGTTACATGACCTTGACACCATAAAAGAGATATCACAAGAGAGATACATGACATAGAGACAACAGATCTAGACCAAGACTTATGAAAGTCACCAGCAGCATATGATAAACATCTTTTTAGATCAGCAACCAGGATTTCTTTCTGAGCTCCTTTTCCTGAAATCAACAACCAAAACATCTGAATGCCAACAATGCTTTATGAGACTGTTAAGCTGCTCCCCCTGAACCTGTGCCTGCTGCACCCCCTGAAACTGTGCCTGAAGAATTCTGACATACCCATTGCTGTTCAGAACTCCAGAGTTTTCCCTTGCTGTTCAGAACTTCATATACGCGATTTCTCCTGCATGAAACTGCGTATGTACGCGGATATACTTTCTGCAACAAGCGTCCAACAGACACGCGACTTACCCCGCATAAATCGGCGTATATACGCAGATATCCCTTCCGTAACCTGCGTATACCAACTTTTCTGTAAACAAACTTCAACAGCAGGATGAAGCATCAACTACTCCCAGCTTTTGTCTGAGATATTCAAAAGTTTCCCTGGGCAGTGGTTTTGTGAGAATATCAGCAACTTGTTCCTTAGAAGGAACATACTCCAACTTGACCTTCTGCTCAAGCACTTGTTCCCGAAGAAAATGGTACTTTATTGGTATGTGCTTGGTCTTTGAGTGCATGACTGGATTCTTTGAAATGCTGATTGCACTTGTATTATCACATAAGATAGAAACTGGTGGAGTGCAAGTGATTTGAAAGTCCTGCAAGGTTTGCATCATCCAAAGAAGTTGTGTGCAACAAGATGCTGCAGCCACGTATTCTGCTTCAGCTGTAGATAAGGCAATCGAACTCTGTTTCTTGCTGAACCAAGATACTAATCTGGAACCCATGAAGAAAGCACCACCACTTGTGCTTTTCCTATCATCCACACTTCCAGCCCAATCTGCATCTGTGTAAGCATGAAGAGTGAGATCTGTATTTCTAGGATACCATAAGCCATAGTTTTGGGTCCCTTGAAGATACTTGAAGATTCTTTTGACTGCCTGAAGATGAGTTTCCTTTGGGTTGGCTTGAAATCTTCCAACAATTCCTACTGCATGTGTAATATCTGGTCGGGTACCTGTCAAATAGAGTAAACTCCCAATCATGGATCTATAAGTGGGTTGGTGAACTGCTGCTGATTCATCATTTGCACTGAGGCTGCATCCTGTAACCATGGGTGTACATACTGGCTTTGACTCTTCCATGCCATACTTCTTCAAGATCTGCTTGAGGTATTTGGTTTGAGACAAGAAGATACCTCCTTCATTTTGTTGAATTTGCAATCCAAGAAAATATGTCAATTCTCCAAGTAGTGACATTTCGAATTCTTTCTGCATAACCGAGGCAAAGTTTTGACTCATAGTCTCTTCATTGCTGCCAAAGATAATATCATCTACATAAACAACAAGAATTAGCAATTTGTTATTTTCAACTTTTATATAGAGATTGCTATCTGCTGATCCTTTTGAAAAGCCTTGTTGGTGAAGATATTTGTCCAACCGATAGTACCAAGCCCTTGGAGCTTGTTTGAGTCCATAGAGAGCCTTTTTCAATCTGCATACAAGGTTTGGATCATTCCCAAGAATGAAACCATCTGGCTGCTCAATATATACTTCTTCTTCTAAGTCTCCATTCAGAAAGGCTGATTTCACGTCCATTTGAAAAACCTTGAAGTTTTGAAAGCTTGAGAGAGCAAGGAACATTCGGATGGCCTCAAGTCTTGCCACAGGAGCAAAGGTCTCTTCAAAATCTATTCCTTCTTGCTGTGCATACCCTTTACAAACAAGTCTGGCCTTGTTTCTAATTACTTCTCCATTTTCATTTAATTTATTCTTGAAGACCCATTTTGTTCCTATCACATTCTTATCTTTTGGTCTAGGAACTAATTCCCAAGTGTTGTTCTTTTCGATTTGCTCAAGTTCTTCATCCATTGCTTTGACCCAACATTCATCTTTGCATGCCTCTTTCACATTTTGTGGTTCAGTGGAGGAGAGTAATGCCAAGTAGCTTGAAGCTTCTGCAAGTGTCCTTCTTGTTTGTACTCCTGCTTCTTTCTGCCCCACAATCTGAGTTTCTGGATGAT
Source organism: Pinus tabuliformis (assembly GCA_031772625.1). Taxonomy (NCBI): domain Eukaryota; kingdom Viridiplantae; phylum Streptophyta; class Pinopsida; order Pinales; family Pinaceae; genus Pinus; species Pinus tabuliformis. The sequence continues at coordinate 367,474,642 of CM062816.1, forward strand.
TCTTTTGAACATATCTGGATGGAGTCTTCTCTTCTATTCTTGTCTGCTCCTCTGGTTCTTCTTGAGATTCTTCTTCTTCTTGAGGTTCTTCTTCTTCATCATTCTGCCTTTGAGAGTAGCTTTCATCTTCTTCAATGTCTTCATGATGAACTTGCCTAGGAATATATCCCTTCTCATCAACCACTACATCAATACTGTCAACAATTCTGCCAAGTCTTTTATTGTAGCACTTGTATGCTTTGCTATGTGGAGAATAACCAAGAAGAATGCCCTCATCTGCTCTTGGTTCAAGTTTGCCAAGTTGCTCATCAGTATTCTTAATATAACATTTGCTCCCAAAGATTTTGAAGTGCTTCACGGAAGGAGTTTTACCACTCCAAAGCTCATGAGGTGTTTGAGTGCTGTTTACTCGGACATTTGTTTTGTTAAGAATAATAACAGCAGCATGTGCAGCTTCACCCCAGAAGGTTGCAGGAGTACCTGATTCATCGAGCATAGCACGAGCCATTTGTTGGATAGTTCTGTTCATTCTTTCCACAACCCCATTTTGCTGAGGAGTTCTAGCTGTAGAGAATTCTCTTCTTATCCCATGTTCATCGCAGAAATCGAAAAATTCATTTGAGGTGAACTCCCCACCTCTGTCAGATCTGAGGCACTTAATTTTGTGTCCTGATTCATTTTCAACCAATGCTTTGAAGGATTTGAATTTTTCGAATGCTTCATCTTTGTGCTTCATAAGCCCTAACCAAACAAACCTTGAGAAATCATCAATGAATAATATCAGATATTCTTCTCCTCGAGGTGTCCTTTTCCTAAATGGACCACATACATCTGTATGGACTAGCTCAAGAGGCAAGCTAGCTGATCCTTCCTTCTCTGGAAAGTTAGTTCTGGTTTGCTTTCCAAACTGACAAGATTTGCATATGGTGTTGTCTGGAATTTTGATATCTGGAAGATCGCGAACTGCCTGATATTTGCATGCTTTCCTTATTTGTGAGAAGCTTAGATGTCCCAACCTTCGATGCCATAACCAGTGCTCTTCATCCTTGCTAAGATAGCATTGTTGTTGTCCTTCTTCAAATATGTACAGATTATTTGGAGTTCTTTTGCCTTTGAGAACTGTTTTACCTGTATCAAGATCACGAACAAGACATCCATTCGATCTGAAAATAACCTCGGTTTTTTGATCACACATCTGGCTGACACTTAGTAGATTATGCTTCAATCCATCAACATACAAAACATTTCCAGCCTTGACCTTTTCTTTCAAAGGAGCAATACCTTTTCCTTTTATAGTTGCAGGAGTATCATTTCCAAAAGAAACTTTCTTTCCCTTTTCTAAAGTAGAATAAGATTCAAGTTTTTCTTTATCACCTGTCATATGTTTCGAACATCCACTGTCAATGTACCATAGATTTTCCTGTCCTTCTGCATAAAATGCTATCCCACATCTTTCTGTTTGAGGTTCCTTTATTCTCCATGTTTTGGTGCTTGTGGCTTGTTCCTTTTTCTCCTGAAACCTGCTCCTGCATTCAGAGTCTTCATGACCAAAATTATTGCAAATAGAACATTCAACTTCATTTTCAAGAACCGAAAAGTTGTTATAGGTCCTTTTTGTAATCCCTGTCATACTTCTTTGTTTTTGAGCTTCCCTAGTCATGATTGTTTTATATGCAACACATTGAGCTGCTTTGTGACCAAAGTTATGGCAAGAAAAGCATTGTCCATTGAAGAAGCTTCTGCGGTTATTGAATCTACCAGCCAACTGATTGTAATTTCTATTTTCATTTATTCTTGAACCAAACTGAGAAGATTTTACCTGTGGCTGGTTGTAGCTTTTGTTCACCCTTAAGATGGATTGTCCCTGATAGTTTCTGTTTGTAATTCGTCCCTGCTTTACCTGATTATCTTCATTGTTCTTCTGCTCATTTCTTCTTGCTGCATCAAGATAACTTTTTGAGGTGGATGCTTGAGAGGTTTCTCCATTATAGCCCAAACCTGTCTTGTTTAGAGGAGACCGCTGCACATTGATAATCTCATCCAAAGTTTCAGATCCTTTGACAAACTTAAGATTAATAGCTTTTGTTTTCTCAATTTCTTTTCTGAGACCAACAATTTCACCTTCTAGTTTTTCAAGATGTTTTTCCTTTTCATCAATTTGAAATTGCAAAGTATCAATGATCACATTCTTTTCTTCTATGCATCTCTTGAGTCTAGTAATTTCATTATAGAGATTATCCACATCTACAGCATCCTCATAATCATCATCTTCAAATGCCATTAACAGCTTATATTTATTACCTTGTTCATCTTCATCACTGTTTGATAAGCCATCACTATCTTCATGGGTGTAGTAGCTTTTCTTATTTGTACTTTGTTTCTTGTTCCATCTAACAGGTTCTTTTCCTTTATCCTTATAAGGACATTTTGCAGCATAATGACCTACTCTTCCACAAGCAAAGCATTTGAAAGGTAGCTTACCTCTGAACCTTCCAGAACCCCTTTGAAGATTTCTGACAAAATTTGATTCTTCTTCCTCTTCTTCTGGAACATGGCTTGCTTCATAGTAATCTTCTTTTCCTGATGCCTTAAAAGCAGCTTCCCTTCTGTCTGATGGACCTCCCTTTCTCATTTCATAAGCAGTTAGAATTCCATGTAGCTGAGACATAGTGAGAACACGGAGATTTTCCTTTTCTTCTATTGCAGATACTTTAGATTCAAACTTAGGGGATAAAGATCTTAAAATCTTTTGAACTACTATAGTCTCTTTTATTTCTTCACCCAAATTTTTCATACAATTAACAATCTCATCTACCCGAAGAAAATAATTAGCCACACTTTCATCATTATACATCTTGAGAGTCTCATATTGAATCCTGAGAGTTTGAAGTTTAGCTTGTTTTACCTGTTCATCTCCTTCATAGCTAGTGATCATTTTGTCCCATATCTCTTTTGCTGATTTGAAGTGCATGACCTTCATGAATTATGTTTGGGATATACTTCCTAATAGAGTACTGACTGCTTTTGCATTTGTTTCATACTGCTTTTTCTCAGCTGGATCTGTAGGAGTGGCTGAAGGAAAAACATAGCCTGTTTCTACAATGTTCCAAACTTCTGTACCAAGAGATTGAAGATATGCAGTAACTCTTACCTTCCAATAATTGAAATTTGTCCCATCAAAAATCGGTGGCCTGATTGATGCTTCTTTCTCGTAGTTGCTCATGATGAATGATCTACCTTCAAGCGATCAAGCTTCTCTGAAGGACCTGCTCTGATACCAATTGTTGGAAATAATACTGAGAGGGGGGGGTGAATCAGTATTATCAGATCAATCAAACTTTTTCAATGCTCAGAAACATATACGCTACTTCAGTTAAGTGAACCAGTGTGTACACGCTACTGTGACTAAATAAAACAGCGTATAAGAAGAAAACTCATAATTTAGTTAGCTTATTCTTCAGTTAAGTGCATCAGGACATTATTCACCACATTAACAGTAAACAGGTGCAGTATAACAGAATAGATCAAAAGCCACACGCATGAACACCAAGATATAAGGTGGAAACCCAATGTGGGTGAAAACCACCTGCTGCAAGTTGTCTCTATCTTTCTTTAATATGAAACTTCAGTTTACAATCCTTTTGTACTGGTGCAGCCTTATACCAGTACGCAGGCTACAACCTGCAGAAGGCTACAACCTTCTCTCGTTCTCCAAACTTCCTTGGAAGGGAGCTCCAACCCCCTTTGCTCTTGTACTAGCCAAGATACTAGTACGTAGGTGCTGACCTACAATCTTCTTTCTTTCAGGTACCACTTTTCATACATTTTCAGACTGGATATTCCTGAAGCACAACATTACAATCTGAAGACCACAATTCATTCACCTTTCATAACAGATCATTGAAGCATAAAACAACCAAACTTTGAATCACTGAACCACTGAACCCTGTCAATCACCAGTTACCAGAACACAGAGCAGACTACAGAACTCTGCAATAACAGTCAGACCCAACTGTAAACCCAAAATCAAGCTTCAAAAGATATACGCTACTTCAATGAGAAAAACCCGCGTATACACGCTCTTTTACCGAAGCCAACCTGCGTACAGATCTAAAAATAAACTCTCTCAATTTGCAGCTGTACCAGACATCAGTTAGACCCAGAACATAACATTGCGACAGTATGCAGATCTAGAAATACGCATAATCAACCATATCATGATAGTGCATTTCAAACCATTAGATCCCGATCTATACTTAGATCTAGTCTTCCATCAACCGATGTGATCTCTCCTTGGCTTAGATCAAGCAACCCAGAACCTGCATATCAGATCTCTTTCTTTTTCAGATATTCAAGCCTTTTCAAAAGATGATTTTGCCTAATGATCTTCTTCTCCTTATATAGCCTTAGGCCTTGCTCAATACCAAGAGCCAAAACCATAGAAATCCAAAACCATCAACTTCAAAACTAGAGATCTATACGACTGTCGAGGTACTTTGGTCCAAAGACATGGGCACAAGTACCGAGGACTAACTACCATGGACCAAAAGGAAACTTCCTGACATATACGCCCTTTTCTGTTCATTCATCTGCGTGTATACGCGCCTTCGATATAGCTCTCCTGCGTATACGCGACTTAGTATGCATATAACCAGCGTGTATACGCAACTTGGACTTGATTAACCGGCGTATATTAGATTTCTCTTTATTCTGTAGTCTGAACGGAGGTCTGTCATCAAAGAGAGTTGCCATCAAGGACAACACCTGTATCAAAGCACCACACCTGTGCCAAAATGCCAACAGGATATTGAGAAGCATAAGACCAAGGAGGAGGTATAGACCATGATGGATGAGTGGAAGGGTACCAGGGATGGAAAGGTGCATTTTGATTTGGATAGTAGTCAGTATAATGTGCACCTTACATGCCTTATTGATATGGATGAGAACCTGGGGGTATCCTTTGGTTAATGAAGCACATCTGATCAGACCCACCTTCTACCCCTCCTTAGTATACAACCTTTAGGTCTAATAGAGAGGGACATTTATCTGTTGCATGATTCTCTTCACATACTAAGAAGACTTCTATGACATTCAATGGACATTCATTCCTAGGATGTCTTTCAGTACATCTAGGGAAAAATATAACTAGTCCCCTCTCTTCTTCCTCTTACCTTATCTTGATTTGCATAGTATCCATATGAAAGGTAAAGGTATGAAAAAATTCACTCTTAAAAGCTTCCAAAATACTTCCTATCTCATGCTTGATGGTTGTTGTGGAGGGAGAGGAACTGACCAAGATTTGTCTAGACCTACCCTTCTTCCTAGCATCTCTAGGGTGATTTTTGAATATAGTTTTGATTTCGTCATAAGGAAATTGGTAGATATATCCTACATAGCATTTAACTCCTCCCTGATCCCTTGAAGAATAAATATCTTGAGTGACTATGGATCAAGGGTACAGTTCTCCCTCCTATAATCAAGTTGAAACATTTCCTCATAGTCATCCAAAGATTCCTCAGGTCCAAGCGTTATCCTAAAGTTTTCCTCCTTTGTTTCATTGGACTTACAGTAATCCATATATATTTCATTGAAGGCTTGTTGCATTTGGGTCCAAGTAGTGATGCCTCCGCCAGGTAGACTCATAAACCAGCACAAGACTGCATCTTTAAGGGTAGAAGAAAAAACTTCAACTTCTGCTCATCAGAGGCATAATCATAGGTCCAACAGACAACAACATACTAAAACATGAAGGTGTCAGGGTCCTCATAGGTTAGGCCATAAAAATTTGGAATGAAAATGGGGTTTATATTCTTTATTCTGGCTTCTCCATTGGTTTATCTTATAGGTAAAAGCTCATTGCTCCTATTTTTAGCCATGGCTTGGGTAGGTGAGATAGGTTCTTCAAAAATTTCAGGTGGGTCTCCTAAAGGGTTTTGAACTCCCCTGTAGTTAGAGAGGGAAGTTCAAAGTCACCAAAGAATAGTGAAGGTTAACTACTTGAGGGGAAGGGGGTGTTTGGTAAGAATTTCCCTTGGTTATCCCTACTCCTACGAGGCATGAAAGAACTAGTTTTTTAGTATTTTTCATTTTTTTCCAAAGCATTACAATTGATGAAAAATAGAAAAAAATAAGAAATTCTTAAGTAGAAACAAAACCTACTAAGACACATTCCTAGAAACAACGCCAAAAAGTGATGAGCCCTGGTATTGCACCAAGGATGTTCCAACTCCCATGGGCTTCTCAACTTAAATTATCAAACTGGGGTTCGTACAAACTTAGAGGTGACAGTGTTATATGCACAAAATTTCAAGTTCTACTCATGTCACCATCATTCATGAAATTATATTAAGGTGTTCAAAGACCACTCCTCCAAGTAATTACAATGAAAACTTCCAATGAAAGCATAAATGATCATGATTCTAACTACAAAGGAGAAAATGCCATTCATTAAATGTAAATGCCAATCTGAAATTGCATGAAAGGAAAAGGGGTAACCTATCAACATAATTAAATCATGCCACTCTACCTATAAAATTAAGCAAATCAATAACCTATATGCATCATTTGTCTACTCAAAATTGCTTGAAAATGAGAAATCCAATCTTCAACATAATCATGAAAAAAAATACTAATTCTAAGTCTGTTTTTCTATTTGATGGTTGCAGTAAGGAAGGCATGAGGTTGGAGTGGTCTTAGATCCTCCCCTAATAAGAAAATCATAGGGTGGGGACCATTACTCAACTTTATTATGCCAGAGTCAAACTATGGAGAAAAACGGGTTGGAGAAAGCAACGTTACAGGTCTACTACAGGAGGCCCTATTTTCCTACAGGAGGAGGGTCTGATAGTTTTTTGAGGATATAAATGATGTATTGAAGGCAGAGGAATGTGTATGAAGATAAAAGGAGGTGGATGAAGGGTGTGGGGGGGCCTTAGCCAAGCCTAGTACCCCTCGGAGGTCTATCTTGCACCAAAGTTACTGCCCACGGTGTCCTTCATTTCCTGAACAAAGTGAATTCAAAGACTGAGTTTGGAAGCAAGGGGAGGTGCCTAAAGGGAATATGGATAGGTCCAGGTGGATGTGGAAAGGCGTGCCCACCCCTATGGATCAATACAGTTCCTACAGCCAACCAACTACATGCATCCAATGATTATTACTGCAGTAAAGAAAATAATTATGGAAAAGATGAGTTGAATTTTATTGAAGTCTACTCTAACCTACAACACAACCTCAATTATCAAACCAATGCTACTAAATCCTAGGTTGAAGCGATTAAACATGCAGGAGAATTGCAATCTAGTACTTAACACTTTCCAAGAAATCATAAACAAATATTTTTGAGTTTTTATTGTTGACCTTTCCAATCACTCCTTCCACAAGAGAGGTGATAAGAACGAATGCAATCACATCTATAGAAACAAAGAAAGAAATGCAATGGTTTGAAACAATAACAATAAATAAAGACAAAATAGAGATGAAATCCTATGGGTTGGGCCCAAAACCAAGAGTTTCATCCCTCCAGAACTAACCCGGATGCATACCAATGGTAAAACTCTCATTAATATAAAATGATAGTCACATAAATATTATGAAAAATAGGAGTAATAATGTCAAGAACTAGACTCTCAGTAGATACCCCTAGCTGCAACAAAAATTTGAATCCTAATGAGCCTCTTAGCTAGTTTATTTATACAAAAAGGTAGCTGATGGCAACTGCCTTGAAAAGAGGATTGATTTCCTCCAGATCTTAAGATGTGTGGATATAGTCCTCCTTGATCTTAACATGTACTTGGAGTCACTCGAATACTAGTGAATTCAATCTATCAGTGATGATCTTGTGATCTCAAGCTAAGTTAGAGAGTTAATAAGGTGCACAAGCCCCACTATATTCTGTCTTAGTTGACTCCCTCAAGCCCTTGCATAGTAAATGTCTCCAAAATTGCCTCTTTTCCTGCAAATTAATCACATTAGGCCATACAATATGAAAAACACCCTTTAGTCTTCCTACTAAGCATATTATGGCTAAAAATATGAATTAATGTAAGAAAAGGAGAGTTTTAAGGTTTGGAGGATAGCACAATGAACTTCAAAATATGCCTATTAATAGGACCCATCATTAACCATAAGCCTGAGCTTGTCTTATATAGTAGCACTGTCTCAACATATGAATATATATCAGTCCCAACAATATATGAGATTTTCTACCAATCGAATCCACTCTTTATTGCCACAATGTATCACTTTTGCATCCAAAACCTACTCCAACAACTATCCAAAGAGGTTCTTCAACCAAACTGCCCCACAACTAGCCATGCTAGAGATAATGTACTCAGCCTTGGTAGTGCTTAAAGCTACGAAATTTTATTTCTTTCTCATCAAATGGTCATGGCAGATCCTAAGATAAAATGATACCTAGATGTACCATTTATGTGATCATTAATACATCCATGCAGTCGTACATCTCTGAAATTTTATCTCAGACCAATGTTGATCGTCTCATGCAAATGTCTCAAAAATGTGCTCAGAGGCAACCCAATGTGTAAGAAGTGGCTCAATCATGAATTCACTTAGGTTATGACCCAAATTGGATCATTATATTGTTTTTCATCCATCTCGATGTATTTAGAGTGGGAAAAGTGGAGGAATAAGCTCATGGGACTGTTTTTACCGACAAGACCCAGTTTAGCAAAACGAGGTTTGAAACCTTTTGGGAGCATTTTGAGGCATCAAATGCACTTTTTTCAGGGTAAAAATTTGATTCTTTAGTGTATCACCTTTTCATTCTAGTCTACACACAAATACCTTTCCAAAGGCACAAGAATCACTTCAATCAGAGTCCGTATACGAAAATTATGCCACTCAGAAGTTGACCTTCCTGTTTTCACCACCATGGTTTGAGAGAATGTCAAGTCAACCCCCATTATTCATGGAAAATGGGAGAGACACGTTTTTTTGATGTAACATACTCTAGAAGAGTTTATATTTTAATTATGTTTAAGAGTTGATGTAGTCAAACTTAACCATTAGTAGGCTATCGGTTTGTGTTATAGCCCGGCCACTAGGCAGAAGAGACATTCTATTCTTTCAAGAGACTTTTGTTCCATAACTTAACAAAGATAAACAAGAGAGATAGGAGTTAGAACAAAAATAGAGGATCTATGCACTGTATCAACCCATGGGCCACATGGCTTACTTCTTTGTATCTACAACCATATTTCTAGACAGAGAAAGAGAGCGAAGCGACCTCACCTTCTAGTTGGGTTTTCTCTCGAGAGGGTTTCCCAAAGAATATCTTGTGTCTTATGTGTGTGTGTGTGTATGTGTGATTATTTTGTCGTTCTCTTTCTTTGTGCATAATTTCCAATTGCATGCATGCACTAATTATAGGTAAATCTACATATTTTAAAGTTTAATAAAACTATAATAGTGTAAAATTTTCAATTTTTTAATATAATATTATTATATTTATTGTGATGAACTGTCTAATGGAATATCCACAACAATTTATGAATCATTTCTTATCAAAGAAGGTTTCTTTAGGTATTTTGTGGATATTTGCAGGGGATCTAGGTCGGTGGGGTAAAAAATTATAAAACCCTAGTCATGGAAGATGAATCTGTGAATGACCCTCATGATCTAGCTGAGGTGAGGTTCTCATGGCTGGAATAATTTGTAGACATAAATCACAATGTAAACATCCTCATGGCAGCCTTGTGCAATAAGCTTGGGATATTTGGAGAAGATGGGGGTTTAAAATACAAAGGAAAAATCAAAAGGGGGATCAGGAGATTGGGAAGAAAGAATGAACCAACCGAAGAAATAACCTAGAAAAGATCAACCCAATTCGAGTGTCATGAACCAATCACAGTCCCTATTTAAAATGGAAGAAAAATTTGATATCAAGTTGTACCATAACGAGATCGATGCTCTAAAATTGAACCATTGGTTGCAGAAATTTAGAGTTTATTTCAACATCCATTAGATTGAAGAAGGACAAAAAATCTCATTTACACAGTTGAAATTGGGGGGCCATGCATGGACATGGTTGGAGAGCCATACGAAAACCCTAAGGTTGGAAGGAGAACATCTAGTGATTATGTGGGAATATTTCAAAACCCTCATTAAGTCAAATTTTTTTCCTATTGGATAGGTGGAGTACTAGTAGATCTGGTGGCATTACTTTAGGCAAAAGTCAGGCCAAAGCATGCACGAATAAACCTTGGAATTCAGAATGATGGCTATAATGTTGGGTATCTCTCCAAAGAACCCAAGTGTACTCACATATTTGGGGGGTGTGCACCGCCATCTGCACAAGTGAGTGATGTTTTTCAAGCCCAAATTAGTGGATGACACTTGCGTATAGGAGAAATACCTAGAAAATTGTTGGCTTATTGGGGCCTGACCCAGGTTCGGAAGAGTTATTAGCCAAATAAATCTCGCACTACCGGCCCTTTCGGCAAAATTCTGTGGAGCGCAGACTGAAGTCTCACCTGAGGTAGTAGGGGAGGGTGTTGGAACCAGGTTTACGTGCCCTTGGGATGTCTTGATGTCATTTGGAGGGGTCGCGAATTGTTTTGCAGCCTCGCGCCACTCTGTACTTCTATCGATCTTCCGCATAGATCCGCACAAATGCACCTTCTTATTAATGAATTTATTACAGATATGATTTTCTTCTTACAATCTTTAAGAAAACATTTAACAATAAAACCCAATGCACACAATCATAGTTAACAAAGAAAAGGATAGTGCATAAATTCAGAACATAAGCAACAAATAGATTCATAACAAAGCACACAATGTTTAAGCAATTCTTATCTTTATTTATCTTCTGTCAATACAACCAGATCTTCCCTACGCACTCAGCTGCAGGGGTCCATGCACACAGCTGGGGACTCTACCCGGCCTCTGTGCACACAGTTATAGAGCCTCTATCTATCTACCAAAACCCTTGACTCGGACTTACAGACACTGAGAAAATATTGCCTTCATAAACCCATAAAATTCAAGATCCAAAACCACAAACTTACTTCTAACCATAGAGCCTTGCTCTATTTATATATTTCCATGGTTTGTGGACCATGGGAAGGCCAACTCACTTTCTATTTTCTTACATTATTTTCGGGCGGAAAACCCTTTGACTTGAATCATTACAATTCTCACTCTGCGCACCTTGCAGAGCTTTTACCATACTTTTACCCAAAATTGTGGGCTTTGAGCCCCAAAAGCGTTATGCGAGCCCTCCACTACCCAACCGGCCCCCAACACAATCATCGTGACTCGTCTCAAGTCACTCGGCTGGTGTAGCAATATTCACGCAGAGGTCATTCAGCAACTTCTGTGCTTCGCTTACATTCACAACAAAATTTTCCACCATCTGTTGTACCCGTTCTATGCGAGCCACCGATGCATCAGTATTAGTTTCCGTTGCTTGTCCAGGTTCATATACTACCTGCATGTGTGCTAAATTTCCCTCGATTTTGGTGGAGACCATGAATGCCTCATCAATCCATGGCTGGATGTGTTCTTTAAGCACTGCTTCCTTCTACCGAGTGGCATCAACTTGTGCCTGGAGAACCTGGGCCTCCCTCATTTTGGCCAATCGCTGCGTGATGGCGACCATTTGCGTAGTTCCCTGAACTTTTTCATAAGCCTGCTGTAACTCCTACGCTTCTGCCTCTACCTGTTGTAGCATTGGGTCTTCCTGGAGGGATGTGAGGGTCAGGAGGGACTGATCCAACAATTCTGAGCAATCTTGGACTATGCGCTTTATCACTTCCAGTCCTATTTGAATTTCCCCATGACACTGCTCTCTGACTTACAGGGGTGTGGGTGGCTGCGTATTCAGTCTCAGCTCCGCAATTTGTAACTTTAATTCTCACTCGGCTTTCGCAGCCCCCTCTTGGACTGTACAGAATCCTGCGGCCATGTGATGAATCTTGTTAGCTATAGGAATTTGCGTTGGGACAACCAACTCTGGTACCTTGCTACAAGCCTCCACCTTGGCCTGTTCCACTTCCTAGTTGTGTGCGACCAAGTCATCGTGCTGTAGACTGACCTGCTCCAGATTTTCCTTGTGCTCCATTAAGATTTGGAGGGCGCGACCTTCCCTGGCATGAAGCTCAACAGATACTCCATCCTATAGTTGGTATAGGGTTTATCTATGAAGGGTGGCCAAATTCAACCCCCAACTTCTCATGCCACCTTATGCTTTTGTTAAGACAGCGCCTACTGGCAACACTAAAGTGTTCATTGTGTGGGTGCGCACCATCTGCTTGGCTGCGGTTGTGTCGTCTGCTAGGTTTGGTATCATCCCTCTCGGGGGTTGCACCTGTAATGCTTGTAGCTATGCTCTGAGCTCCCCCAACAAAGTTGTTTGCTCTATCATCAGCTCCTTCAATGCACCTAGAGTGATATTGCGCATCAGTTCGCTACTGTCAAGAAACTCTTTCTCCAAAGTCTTCGTTATCTTTGACTTTTTGCGTGTATGTGGAGATTCCTTGATGCGCGACCTCTTGCCTTGGATTGATTTTGTGGGATGGTTTATGTGTTCCTATGTCTCTATTTCCCTCTACATGTCCTGTTCCGATGACATTTCCTAATCTTCCGTGAGCTCCTCGGCTATTACTTCCTTGGTCGCCTTCTGCTGTGAAGCTGCCTCTTGTCCCTGATGTGTCCTTTCTGCCAATTTAGTAAGTCACAGCTGGATTTCCTTCTGTCGCTGCTGTGCTTCCATCCTTTCTAATACAGCCACATCTGGAGCACGCCACGATGGAGGCCATGTTGCCAGTACCTCATAAATTGCATCGTCCGTTGCAATGAACGGAAGCTTTACCCATGTTTGTTTTGGATCCTTCTGCGCCCGAATATATAGGTTATGCATGTCTGCTTTGAACTCGACCATGCTTTGCAAATTTTTGTATATTGTCTGGGACAACCGCGATCCATGTCCGGATACTCACCTCCATGAATATCCAAAATACCTTGATGTCACGAACGCTCGTGGCGTCCTTTGTAGCCCAGAGCAAGTTATACCGCACTTCTTCAGTAGGTTCTTCTCGATGCATGGAAACTGGATACCCTATGGCAGTTCTCCTACAACTAGAAGGATTGATAGTAGCAACCATGCATAATAGAAAGTCTTACCTTTCTCCTGTGATTCCTTACAATTGGTTAAAAATTCGTCGCATAGAAACTGCGCCCAATTGAACTGAACTCCTTCTGCACACTGCTCCGAAAGCATAATGACAGGGGCTAGCACCTCATCTGTGCAACATTTCCTCATGAGTTTACTAGCCACTAGCTGGGTGGTGACTTGCACCCCTTGGTCCTTGATGCTTGCTATGGCATACCCGCGCTTCCGCGTCTCTAGCTTATATTTAGCCTTCATTTCTTTAGCGAGACCCACATCACTTCTAGTGTTGGCTATGTATGTAAGGTCGCTACCTTAAGTAGGAAGATGGGTAAGTTGGTGTACTAAATCGGCCGTGATGGGAATGGGTTCCTCCAACCAGAGATGCCCATCCTGTACCAGACATAGTAACTTTCGGATAACAAAAATGGTGATCGCCACACGGTGATAGTGGGGTATCCACCTTAGATTGAGTAATCCTGCCTTTTCCACACCCCTTAGCCACTTTCGCTGCAGTAATTTATCTTTGGCCAACTAAGAGAACTTCTCGCTATCTGCAAGATCCCAATCTTCGAACTTGATACTTGGTATTAGGCCCAGTGGCAGACCATCAAATCTTATCTCATCCAAGAGAAGCGGGGTTTGGAGCGCACTCTTCGCAGCGTCCAGGTCCTTCGGTATCTTGGTCATCCCATGCCATGGAGAGATATATGGTGGTAGCGATGGTATTTGGATAGCATCCTCTGTTTCCTCATCTTGTGCTTCGATTTGAGAGATCAGTTCCTGCAAATCTTCCTCATCCTCGTCGATTTCAGTGGTGATTTCTTTGCCCTTTTCTGCCCCTGAAAATTTACTGAATCTCGGTGATACTTGGACTGGCCCCATAGTCTGCTTGTCTTTTCGGGGTCGCGGTGTGTGAGGGGACTTTGGAACCTCGGGGGTAGCAGCTGCTTCTTCCGGGTCCTCCTGGGCCGAATGCAACTCTTCTGTGAACCTTGCTCATGTTCTAGCCATGGTACTCATTGAAGGCCTAATAGCTAGGTGGTTATTATTTTGTATCGGCTCAAATCTCAAATATCCTAGTGTTGGCCAAGTGCTTTTGTAGGACCGCATGACTTTGAATGTAATCCTTCCTTCCACTTTCAAATCATTAATGTCTTCTTGGCAGCAGATCTTTTTGTATCGATCTCAGAACTCCTGCCTTAATGACCTGTCGCCCGCTCGTTTCTGCCATGATCCGAACTTCTTGTTGTGAATAGTGACATTAACAGTCACCTCCCAACCTTCCCACATAGCAGCGCAGTCCCTTCAGTGCAACCGCGATCTTGCTGACCAACTGGTCCTGCACGAACCCTTCTTTCCGCGCAAGCCTCCCACAGACTTTTTTATAGTCCCTCGCCTTCTTTCAATTGCTTGGGGTGCTAAGACTGTGCTTGCCACGGCTAGTCAGGTGGTTGCACCCCAGGCGCGAGATTTCTGCTTGCTCGCGAGCACGAGCTACGGGCACCTTTTTTGTGCATTCATATCTGTTATCCCCTTGTTCACTACTGTATATGCTACACTCCTCTGTTGGTGTAGTCACAACCATGCTAGCAGGGTCGCGACGCATTCTAGTACTGTAGTAGACGTGGCCAGGCCTGGTTTCCTTATTTGCAGATTTACGCTGCCCGCCTGTGCGACACTAGTTTTCATTTTGCTGATTCCTTTCTCCGACCTCATGTTTTTCCTTCTCAGCCACGCCCATTCTTCATCAATTTCGCGAAGCTTGGTGGTACCCTGCTCATTCTTGATTCCCTCTTGTCTTACCATGGATAAAATCACCTTCACCCCCCTCCTTCTGCGGATGGTCTCATAGGCCCATCGTACCCTTGGTATCCGTAGATTTCTAGTGGGTTATCTTATCAGGCAGACGCTGTTTATTCTCCCCTCTGTTTTCTTGCTGGATTTGTCGCGAACTACTGGTGGAATGCATCGCTGTGGTGAATTCGGATTTTTTATTCTTAGCCTGTTAGGCATTTGCACCCCATACATTTGCACCCTACACCGTTGATGGATGCTCACCCCGCTTTGTTCTCCAACCCGTACTCATGCCGGCCTTCTACATTCACACCACTTTCTCCTAGTCTTTTAGCGTGTATTCCATCCTTGTGAAGTTGTGGTGCCCAATGCCCCTGTTTGAGCACCATGTTGGTCCTATTCTAGGCTGGTCATTTTGCAGTGGTCGACCAGTTCCTCCACTTTCATTGCACCCCCATCTATTGGCAGCTCCCTTGCCTTTATCGTTACACGGCGTAGTGATCTAACCATCATATTACAATTTAGTGTTGTTACCTCATGTAATCGGTTCTACCATAGCTCAATTTATTCATCTGAGTCCAATGTTTAGGAACTGTCCCGTTCCCATGATATTCTCCCATCAACTGTCGGATTCACCCGATCTTGATCTTGTGCCATGATCTGGTAAATACAGTCCAGTTCGTCGTCACTGTCCTCAAAGCACACAGGCTCAGTATAGCATGCCCCTTCGGCTAGGTTCAACAGAACCATGACATGGAGAGACTTTTTCTCAAATATCGTTTTTCGTCACTTTAGGTTGATGACTCCATTCATATCTGTGGCCCAATCTATCCCTAAGAATGCAGGATACGGGTTACTGTCATCCAAAATTTCTATCACTTCAAAATCTGTCTGTGTGCTCGCACCTTCAATGTCTCCTGTGACTCCTTGCAGTGTCCCCATAGGCAAGATCTTCTGCTGGTTCACCATCCGTAATTGAATAGGAGGCCATTGTAGTGTGGGCCTGCCCATATGCTCCCAGGTCTATTTAGGTAGCACATTTGCATCTGACCCCAAGTCTAGAATGACTTGATCCATCTCATAGTCACCAATTTGGGCAGTCAACCGCATTTCTCGCCCGATGCATAAAGCATGCTTGCCTAGTTTCTGGACCATGCACGGTTCACCCAACCCTGCGCACCTAGTTATCAATTCTTGCAACCCCTTGACTGCTTTATTGTCCCATAGTAGCTTCATGCATGTTTCTAAAAAGGCAGTTAACACAGAAGGATCCACTTTTGACTCAGCTTGATCCTTGCTGCCTAAAGTAGAAGCCTCCGCAAAGCCCTCCTTAGCCTCCATAAATGTTTCTTTTGCGCGTTCCAAATCAAACTCAGGTTGCTTTGTAGGGGCCTTGTGAACCCATGTATCCTCCTTGGGTTGCTTCCCCTTATCTTCTCCTGTAGTGGCACCACTTCTAAGTACCATGTTCATGTTAGGGCCCTCTTCGTGCGTTTCAGCCTTCATCATTTGGACGTTGTTAGTGGGAGTAGTTTGAAGCACCCCTTTCTCATGCATCTGTGCAATTAGTGTGGGGCAATCTACTGCTTCATGATCAAATTGGTAATAGCATGGGCAACATGTCTTAGTCGGGTTCGTGCAATCATGCGTGTAATTCCCAGGTCCTCCACAATTGTAGCAAATTAATTGTCCACGCCCTCGTCTAGGTCCCATTCCTCGTCCCTGCCCACGTCTCTAGAATCCACCATGCGCTATTGCTGCAGCTAGATCTTGACCTCGCGCCTCAGTCTGCATCCTATAAGCAGGTGTCCAATCCATCAGCAACTCATAACTTTGGCAATTGCATTCATCATGGCCCATCGATCTACAAAAATTGCAAAATAGTTGCTGGGGCATTTGTATAAGTTTCTACAATAGATGACAGTTGTCCATAGTGTGCTTTCCTCCCACCTGACAGATCGCTCACCAGAGTTCGAGTGCTGCACTTGGCCCTACTTGTTCCTTTGGTCGGAATGGCATTGGTCCCCCCCTACTACATAGTTCACGAATACAGGACAGTGGTCCTTGTCGTGACCTTGGCCATTGCATTTGATACACCACACTCCTTCACGCGCCTCTTGTCGTGCCGCCCTGTCTTGCTTCAAACTTTGCATCTCTAAGCATAGGTTTTGTAGTTGCACATGGATTTGTTGAACTCCCAACCCCAGATCTTGTATTGGAGTTTCATGCAACCTCATCGCTATCTCTAATGCTTTAGCTTGGGTTGAGATCTTTTGTTGTGACAGCACCATCCTCAGATGTGGTGTCAAAGATGCCACAAACCACGTGCAGTGTTGTGCATCTGTCAGCGTCATGTTAGCCTCATGGATTGTACTCTTCAATCTCTGATCCAGATCCCACGGGGTTTCACCAGGTAGCATCACGATCTCCTTGAACCCGATGATCAACTACATTTCTAATTTTTTCTGACTAAATTCTTTGTTCAATGCATCCTGGATCGCCGCTATTCCCGCATTCGGGTGATCGCTCGAGTACTTTATATACCACGTCAATGCATGGTCCTGCAACACGCTAACCAGAGTAGCCTTTTTGATGTTATCATCCATTATGCCTTGGGCTTCCCATACAGCCTTTACCACGAACCAGATTTATTCTGGTTCCTAATTTCCTACTCCTCTAAATACCGGCAACTTGATCGCACTCGCCATTCCAACCCTCGGTGGTGGTGGAGGTGGGGTAGGTGACGATGGGTTTGATGTAGGTGAAGTAGGTGATGGCGTGGAAAATGGTGGTATCAGTGGAAGGCACTGCTTTATATATCGGACTGCGCTTCTTGAAGAGAACCCTATGAGCTCCTCCTCACTTTCTAGTGAAAGGGAAATCAGAGGACTATTTTCTAATCCTTCTATCCCTCGGTAGCCTCTTCCGCTCCTTGTTACCCCAGAGATCAATGGATGCACATAACTCGTTTTTCACATAACAACATTTTAATCCAAGTATTTGGCAATTTGATATACTTACCCCGTGGTCCTTGGAGAAAGTGCCTTTCTGCTTCGTTGTAACTCACAGTTGTGTCTATTGTGAATTTGGTGATAAACCCTCCTATTATTCGATCCAACCAATGATCTACTACCCGCATGATTTTATCTTCAGATTCTTCCAGCCTACGTACCAACTTTGGCATCCACACGATGGGCTGATCCAGTCTACACCTTCCCTGACTATTAGCTAGCCTTGCGATCCACTCCTATAGTTCTGTTGAGAATGACATGAAGAAGATCTCATGCATTTCTATGTATATGTAGCGGTCCAGCTACCTTTCCTCAGATATCCGCGGATTTCTGTTTTCCTGTACCACAAACTCGTGAAGCCTCTAATCCAACTAGTCTTCAAGTTATTTCTTCGTAGGGTTCCAGTGTTCCAACATCAGAAATCCCTTAGGAAGATCCCAGTCCTAGAAATGGAACCATTTGTTGGCTTATTGGGGCTTGACCTAGGTTCGGAAGAGTTATTAGCCAAACAAATCCCGCACTACCAGCCCTTTCGGCAACATTCCGTGGAGCGCGGACTGAAGTATCACCCGAGGTAGTAGAGGAGGGTGCTAGAACCAGGTTTCCACACCCTTGGGATGTCTCGATGTGGTCTGGAGGGGTCGTGAACCGTTCTGCGGCCTCGCACCACTCTATACTGCTGTTGATATTCCATGTAGATCCGTACAAATGCACCTTCTTAGTAATGAATCTATTACAGATCTGATTTTCTTCTTACAGTCTTTAAGCAAACATTTAACAATAAAACCCAGTGTGCGCAATCATAGTTAACAAAGAAAAGGACAGTGCATAAGTTCAAAACACAAGCAACAGATAGATTCTCAATAAAGCACACAATGTTTCAACAACTCTTATCTTTATTTATCTTCTATCAATACAACCAGATCCGCCCTGCGCACTCAGCTACAGGGGTCCACGCACATAGCTGCGGACTCTACTCGGCCTCTATGCACACAGCTGTAGAGCCTCTATCTATCTACCAACACCCTTGACTCAGAATTACAGACGCTGAGAAAATATTTCCTTCATAAACCCATAACATTCAAGATCCAAAACCACAAACTGACTTCTAACCATAGAGCCTTGCTCTATTTATACATTTCCATGGTCCACGGACCATGGGCAGGCCGACTCACTTTCTATTTTCTTACATTATTTTCAGGCAGACAACCCTTTGACTTGACTCATTACAATTCGCAAAGCTTTTACTATACTTTTACCCAAAATTGTGGGCTTTGAGCCCCAAAACTGTTACGCAGGCCCTTCGCTACCCAACAACAACATACTCCTATAGAGAACACAATTAAGTGGATTGAAGAAGAAGAAGTAACTAGACACTTCCAATGAGGGGAATAAGAAGCAAAAAGTGGGAAAGATAAAAATATGATAGCCAAATCACACCAGTGCAAAGATCCTAACAACCACTACAACATTGAGGGCCATACATAGGAGAAGTGTTGGAAGTTATATCCATAGAAAAACCTAAAGAACAAGAAGAAAGATAATAAAAAGAAGAATATCATGGCCACAGATTTGAGCAACCAAGTTGAAAGAAGCTCAGACGTAAATGAGAAGATCATCTGTAAGTCAGTGTACAAGGAGGTGAATCTGAGTAGCCTTCAACAACAAGAAGAGAAAGAAATGACCAAACTCTTCCATATAAAGATACAGGTCAAGAAGACAAAGATTAATGCTCTATTTGACTTAGGATCATAGGAGAATCTTATTGCAGCAGAGCTAAACAAGAATTTGGGGTTGGAAGTTCATGATCATCCAAACCCATATCCAATGGGATGGGTAAATAAGGATGTAGAGCTGAAGGTAACAATATAGTGTAAAATTGTATTTTTTATATGTTATCACCTGGATTGAACCTCAAGCTGAAGGAAGGCAATGCCAAGGTAACCAAAAACCATGCTTAGCCAAGTAGCTAACACTACTAGGCCGGGAGAGGGCTCTCTTCATAAGGATTTCAGCCAAGATGAATAGATCAGGTAAAGGATACTAGGCTAGGTATAGTAGCACAAATTTTTGATTGGATTTTGAAGGGGTTTTGTCAGATCAAGAGGAGCTGGACAATTTAGGTCTAGGAAACTAGGTCAAAATTGCAGGGTGTTCAATGGGGCAAGGTAGGTATAGGCCTTAGCACTCAATAGCTTGATGGAGTGAGATGTTTTAGACTGGTGAGAAGCTAAGAAGGGCATGTGAAAACCATGAATCCTTCCTAGACTACAGAAAACATGAAATGGTGAATGGTTTCCCAAGGCAGAGCACTGATGCAATGAATTCTGCCTATCAAACTTGAAAACATTCAACTAGAAGAAATGAAATCATTGATGGCATACATAAAACATATAAACATATAACCACAGAAGAATAAATTATACTAAAACTCCATACCACAGTGATCCCATAAAAATAGTTGCAATTTTTATTAATCTCCTCCCAAACTGCTTACAAAGGTGTACAATCAAGGTCTGAGCATCCAATTGAGTCCAACCTCTCACAAAGAGAAAGAAGAAGAAGAAATAGACAAGCATTTGACCTCCTCCCATATTCAAGGGTCGAATCCCTAAGATTAGGAGCTGATCTAATTGATACTAAACAAGGAACAGGAATATAGGCATCATCAACAACTTGCCTCTAAAAGTGAAAAACTGATTCATTTGACTTCACACTAACTCCTAAAGAAATGAATCTACCCTCTACAAATTTTTAAAAATCGTATTTACAAGCCATAACATAATTTACAATAATAAATCATCCACCATGAGAGAGAATCCATGATCATAGTCAAAATCTGGAAAAATAGGAATCTTGAGCAAAATTTGCTCTACACGCAACACCATTGGCTCAATGTGTAGTGCCACTTTCAGGTCCCTTTTGAAGGCCTTCCCAACATCCAAACTGAGCCCATGATAGTGCATTGGAAAGGTATTCAAGTATACTTTCCATAACACCTAGAATTTCTAAATTTGGAGCTCATTTGTCCCCTCAAAACTTGATTCTCCCAAGATTGCTTCTGTGTGTCCAAAAAATGGCAGAAAGGTCATTTGTAAGATGTTTTTTGACCTTTCGGTGGCCCAGTTCTACTCCAAAAACTTTGAAACTTGCTAGGGTTCATGTCCTCACTACCCTGAATCCAAAATGCAAGCCATTTTTCCATTGGGTGCCCCTAGGAAAAGCACAGCGCTAGTGGCACTACGCGTCTAGGCCATTTTTCTGTGTGTCAAATTTCCAAAAATTGCAAATGTTAAAATTTGCTCAAAATTTCCCCAAAATTTGTGTGAAGCCTCACCATCATATGCTTTGATGAGTCAAGGAAGCCTCAGCCAAAATTCTAAGTCTATCCTCCTCTTTCTTTCCCTTCAAGGCCTGCCTTAACGTAGCTTTCATCTTCTTGATCCTTATGTTGCAAATCCTATCGCACTTCCTGTAATGATAGGCCATGTGTTTGAGCATATGATTATCTCTGTTGGCCTTCTATAGCAGCTTCTTAAGGTGTAGGTTGACTCTCTCTAGCAAATTTTCTCTATTCTTTTCTATCTCCTTCTCAATAGGGGTCAAAGTGACTTGTGTTTCTTTGTCACTTTTTCGTTTTGCCTTGAGCACTTCCAGCTCCATGAGGACTTGTTTATCACTCAACTATTTGTTTTCCTGCTCTAAGTATGTGATGACATAATTGACCTTCTCTAATTTGTCCATCAGAGCCTGCACTTGAGCCTCCTTTTCTTATATGATCATGTCTTTTATTGTCTCCCTCTCCTAAGCCTCTAAGTCAATGATCTCAATGTCATGCTGCTCAGGCTCATCATGTTCTGCCAAGTCAAAGTCCCTTTCCTCCTCATCATCAAGGTCTTCCTCATGTCCATGTTTGCAAGGTCTAAGGTTGTACACTCCTAGAAAATGGATAAGGGGAATGAGCAGGAGTGTTTTAGGAGTGAAGGAATGGGAGATGACCTTAGGATGTGTCAGGGTAGACTAGAAAATGAAGGGTAAGATGTGAAGTGAGGGAGAGGGGTTTTAAGATGAGAGGATATGAATGAGGGGATATGTAGTGATGTAGAGAAAAGTTTTAAGTTTTAATGATAGGTGATGGGGACAAACAGAGGGGTTTAGGGTTTTTAGGATGATATGGAGTGAAACTAGGGTTTGATTTTTAGTATTGAGAATGATGCTTATGATGTTGATATGCAAACCAAAAATGAGGCAAAGGAGGTCAACTTACTTGCAATGAGGGTAAGAGAGAGAAATTTGGAGGTTTCTTGAAGTTTTGAGGGCTTTAAGACCCTTATCCTCAACACACAGCGCTAGTGCAAAGATGCGTAGTGCCAGCCTCAATGAGCAGCACTAGTGTAAAATAACATTGCGAAATTTTGCCAAACATGCAGCGCTAGCCTCAACATGCAGCGCCACCTCCTAAACATGCAATGATTTTTTCAGGCCACCTTTTGAGGCCTTCCTAGTGTCCAAATTGGACATGGGATAGCTCGTTGGAAATATTTTCGAGTCTAATTTCCAAAACATATTTAAGTTTTCAATTTGGAGCTCATTGGCCCTATCAAAAGCTCAATCTCCCAAGACTTGTCAAAATGTGAAGAATAAGGTTTCCAAAATGCAGAGTGTTGTTTCAGTCAACTTTAGGAGGTCTCACTCAACTCCAAATTGAGCTCATGATAGCTCATTGGAAAGCTCTCTCTGTCTAGTTATCCGTTGACTCATCCATCAGGTCATTTGGTCACTCAATCTAGGAGAAAACTTGATTTTCCCAAGGTCACTCCAAAAGTGCAGCAACTCTCTTGTGGCAAATTATTGTTTGGAAATTTCTCCCAAACCATGAGACCTGTGTAAAAACTGAAGGAGGTTTTTCTTTTTGGGTCTATTATGGACAAAAAACTCTCTCATGTTTGTCAAATTCATCTTTTCTTGCTCAGAAACATCATTTGAATAAAACCTATCCTAATGTGTGGAACAGGGGATTTGTAGAAATGAAGGGAGATGAAGGGGATGAGGGGCTTCTAATTTCTTGAGAAAATTTTGGGAAGCAGGGAGGGATTTTAGGAAATAGGGGAAAGTGGAATTTCAAGGATCAAGTTAGGGGAAGGGGTCCCAAATGGAAAAACAGAGTCCTAACCTAGAAAAGTGTCAAATTATAGCAATAGGCTAGGGTTTGTGGGAAAATGATGAATTTGAGGGATATTGTTATGAAACCAGCTCAAGAAAAGATAGAAAAGATAGATCAACGCCTTAGAATTCAGCCTCTTCGAGGGGGCAACCTCCTTTACATTACATAAATGAACAATTCTTGGATGATACAAATGAAAAGACCTCCTTTCTATATATAGGAGTCTAAGGGGTTATAACATAATCAGAGCTGACATAACAATAATAATGTAAGGGCACAATAATAACAATAGTGGGCTTTTATGGGGCACAATAGTAACAATATGGGCACTACATGGGTACATCAATATAATAAGTGGGTTATACTAATAACAATAAGGGGTTTTACTAGTAGTATAGGGACCTAACAGATATCAGTGATGGGAAGTGTTTAAGAAGGTATATTAAGGATAGGGGAAGGTGTATGAGCATCAAATACAAGTTTTGTTGATGATTTGACCATCCAAGAAAAATTACCTTCAAAACCCTAGGAGAGGGAAATGAGCCTTACCTAAGCACAATTGAAGCACAAACAAGGTGTAAAATGACCCATTGGAACATGAAATAATGATGACAACTCTTCGAATGATGGTACACTCAGCTGAATGGTGACATGGACAAATATTTGGAAAACTTTGGAAGGATTGAAAACAATCCTAGACCTAATACATAGTGACCAAATTTTACTTGAAGATTCATTGAAATGACAAAATTTTGACTTTGACACCCCAAGACCACTTTATAAGAGCATATTTTGATCACTGGTGGAAGGCTGCAAATACTAACACTAACATTATCAGTGTTGATTTTATTAATGAAATAGATCTATATTTTGTTCCCATTGATGTGTGTGGAGTCATGTTTGGGAGTCCATACATGCACATGTGTGATGCAATATTCACGAGGGTAGCCAACCAGTACCAACTCATCAAGGATGGAAAATCATTCATCATCAACACGCACAAAGGGAAGTCGAAAATTTCACTGGTAAGTGCCAACCAAGCTAAAAAGCTAATAAGTTTTAGCAAGAAGTATGTTTTGTTGTTATTAAGAGAAAGTCAGTCTATAGAGGATTCAATAAGAGGCAATGCATCATTGGAGGAGTTGTTACAAGAATAATGGGATGTGTTCCAAGAGCCTAAAGGGTTACCACCTAAAAGGGAAATGGAGCACAAGATCCAGCTATTGACAGACTCCCCATTGCCAAATATTGGGCTGTATAGGTAATCTACTATAGAAGCAAGTGAGGTGAAGAAAGAATTTCAACAATTACTGGAACAGGGTGTCATTCAACCGAGTATACCACCATGTGGGTCACCCATCATCATTGTGCTAAAGAAATATGGGACTTGGCATATGTGTATAGATTATAGGGCATTGAACAAAATCATGCTCAAGAACAGATACCCCCTGCCCAGGATAAATTATCTATTGGATCAATTGTGACACACAAAATATTTCACCAAGATGGACTTGAAGTCTAGATATCACCAGGTTTGAGTCAAAGAAGAAGATACCTGGAAGACTGCCTTCAAAACCAGGCAAGGTTTGTATAAGTGGTTAGTCATTCCATTTGGACTGTGTAATGCACCAACTATGTTTATGAGATTAATGAATGATGTACAATGCTATTTTATATATTCATTTGTTATTTTCTATTTGGATGATATACTGGTATATAATGCTACCTAGGAGGAGCATATTTCACATTTGACGCAGGTACTAGAAACATTAAAGAAGCACCAGCTGCTATAAAATCTTAAGAAGTGTGAGTTTTCACAACAATCTTTGGTGTATCTAGAGTATGTGATCAATGTAGGAGAACTAAAGATAGATCACTCTAAGATGGAGGCCATCATGAAATGGCTGGTGCCTATTAATGTTTCTAAGCTCAGAAGTTTCATTGAGGAAACACAGTACCTGAGGAAATTCATAGCCTCATTTTTCAACAACAGTAGCACTGCTCCACGCCATAACAACATGTGGAAAGAGTTTCTATTGTGGAAAAGGTCAATAGAAGGCTTTCGAGGAGCTAAAGGAGAAGATCAACCAAGAACCATTTTTAGCATTACCAATTGTAGTGACCCTTTGAATTGGAGATATTTGAAAGTGTGTATGCTATGGGATTTATCTTGATGCAAGGATGAAGTCTTGTATGCTACCATTCTAAAGTATTTCATGGGGAAATTATTAACAACCCTACCTACGACAAGGAGCTCTTTTCCATGTTGCAAGTTGTGAATTAGTGGAAGAAATATCTAATGGAAAATGAGATAGTAATCCATATAGGTCACCAGTACAGTACTTGCAGGCCTAAAGTAAGCTACAATAGACTAGGGATTACAAGTGGATGGGGTTTTTACAGCAGTTTCATTTGGTGATCAAGTATAAGAATGGAAAAAAAAACAAGTTGATCAACATACTTTAAGGCCCACCCACATCAAATATCACAACTTTGGGGACTCTGATGCACATGGAACCATTCCCCCATGATGTATATAGAGAGGCATATTTAGAGGATGAGGACTTCAAGTAGGTGTATTAGCAGTTGCAGAGCTAGAGTCATGTGCATGATGGCGACAACACCATTGACTACCATCTCCAAAATGGGTTACTGTATAGGCTGGATAAGCTATGTGTTCCTAAAGGTGAGTGATTGTCACTGATTAGAGAGACTCACACCTCCAAAGTTGTAGGGAACTTTGGTGTAGGGAAGACCATGGCTAACTTACAAAGGTATGTGTATTGGCCAAGATGAAAGAGAAGGTAGCTAGGTTCATAAGAGGATGCATGCTTTGTTGTACCGACAAACCTAGCAACATGAAATAAGGTCTATATTATCTCTTATATTTATCTATTCGTCCTTGCAAAAGCATTTCCATGGAATTTTTGGGAGGTTTACCAACAACCAGGAAGGGACATGACTACTTGTTCGTGGTAGTTGAAATGTTCAACAACATGTGTGTGGTGATGCCCTATATAAAGACCATCAACGGGCAAAAAGAAAAATAAATTTCCTTTGGATGAGTCTAGGTGCACTTTGGGATACTAAGGAGCAATATTTTAGATAGGGATACACGATTTCTCTATGCATTCTAGACTACATTATGGGAGAATATGAACACAAAGTTGAATAGATCTACAATATTCCATACATAGATAGATGGGCAGACATAAGTAATAAATAGGAATTTGGTGCAACTTCTGAGGGAATACAACCAGAAGCATCCGAAGAACTAGGATGAAAATTTGGTATAAATAAAACATTGATATGATAGATTAGTCAACACTTCTACAGGAAATTCCCCATCTGAAACTTGTTTTAAATATTTGCAGCCACCTTCACCTTTGGATATTACATATCAGTAACAAGGAGGAGTGAGGGAAGATCTTACAAGATATGCTTTGAGGGCTAAATGTTTTATAGAGAAGATTAGGTAGATTCATCTACATGTATAGGAGACATTGCAAAAGTCACAATGGAAGTATAAGTCCATGCATGATCAACACATAAGAGAGAAATCGTTCAAGGTGGGAGGCGATTTTTGAACAAGGAGAGGCTCCAGGATCCTGGTAAGAAAATCAAGGCTATGAGGTATGATCCACTTGATATACTGGAAAAGGTGGGTGATAATGCATATCAACTCAGTTTAATACCATATATGCACATTTACTTAGTTATGAATGTAGAAAATTTTAAACTCTATGAGCCTTCCATGCTAGATCAGGTAGAGGAACATGTCCTACCTTATGTGGAGGATTTTTCACGAGATGCTTAGGCAGAGTTGACAGAAGATATCATTTTGTAGAATAGGTCCAAAACTACAAGACAAGGATAACATGATCTTTGACAGATTGGGTTGAAGGGACAACTTCTAGGCAATGCTAAATGGTGCACCAAAGAAAAGGTGGAGGAAACATTTCCTCACCTCATTTAGTAAAAGTTTTTGGGGACCAAAATCCTCCCAAAATGGGGAGGTGTGATCCATATTGGACCATTATATTATTTTTCATCCATATCAATGCATTCAGAGTGGAAAAGGTGGATGAATTATCTCATGGTATCATTTTTACCCATGAGACCCAGTTTTGAAAACGGGGTCTGAAACCTTCTAGGAGCGTTTTGAGGCATCAAACAATGTTTTTTGGGGCTAAAAATTTGTATCTTTAGCATAGAAATTTTCCATCCTATTATACACATAGACACCTTTCCAACGATGCAAGAATCATGTCAATCAGAGTCCATAATAAGAGTAGTGTCAATCAGAGTCTGTATGCAAAAGTCATGCCACTCAAAAGTTGACCTTCTTGTTTTCACCACCATGGTTTGAGAGGATGCCACATCAACCTCCATTATTAATGGAAAAGGGGCTAGCCACATGTTTTTTGATGTAAAATACTCTAGAAGATTCTATATTGTAACTCTGGGTAAGAGTTGATGTAATCAAACTTAACCACTAGTAGGCTATCGAGCTTTGTTATAACTGGGCCACTAGGAGGAAGAGGCATTCCATTTTTTCGAGAGAATTTTGTTTCATAGTTGAGTAAAGCCAATAGAGATAGGAGGTAGAACACACAGAGAGGACTTGTGCTCTGTAGCATCCCATGGGCCATAGGGCTTACTTCTTTGTACCTGCAACCATATTTCCAGACAAAGAGAGAGAGAGAATCAACCTCACCTTCCAGTTGGGTTTTCTCCCATAAGGGTTTCCCAAATCATATATTGTGTCTTATGTGCGTATTTGAGCTTATTTTGTCATTCTCTTATTTTTATTTATTTTTTTTTAATTTTTTTTTATTTTTTTTTATTTTTTTTTAATTTTTTTTTAATTTTATCTTTTATTTATTTATTTTTATTTTATTTTTTTTGCACAATTTCCAACAACATGCATGCACTAATTACATTTAAATCTATAGATCTTAAAGTTTAATAAAACTGTAATAGTGTAGAGTTTTTATATTTTTAATATAATATTATTAGATCTATTTTGACAAACTATCCAATGGAATATCCATGGCATTTTACAGATCATTTGGTATCAGAGCATGTTTCTTTGGGTATTTTGTGGATATTTGCAGGTTGACAGGGTTGAAAATCGTAAAACCCTAATCATGGCTAATGAATCTATAAATAACCCTCGTGATCCTACTGAGGTGAGGTTCTCATAGATAAAACAATAATTCAGCGACATGAATCACAATGCAAACCTCCTCATGATAGCCCTAAGCAATAAGCTTGGGATATTTGGAGAAGATGGGGGTTCAAATGTAGAGGACAAATCGGAAGGGGGATCGGGAGATTGAGAAGAAACAAAGAACTATTCAAAGAAAGAACCTGGAAAATATAAACCTAATACAAGTGTCGTGAACCAATCACAGTCCCTGTTTAAAATGGAAGAAAAAGTAGATATCAAGCCATACCACGATAAGAACGATGCTCTAAAACTAAACCACTGGTTGCAATAATTGGAATTTTATTTTAGCATCCATTAGATTGTAGAAGGACAAAAAATATCATTTGCATGACTAAAATTTGAGGCCATGTACTAACTTGGTGGGAGAGCCACAAAGAAACCCTAAGGTTAGAGGGAGAACCTCTAATTACTAAGTGAGAAGATTTAAAAACCCTCATTAAGTCACAATTTTATCCCATTGGGTATGTGGAGGACTAGTGGAATTAATTCAAGTAAAAGCTAGACCATGTAGATTTTAATCCTATACATAAATTTCCTGCAAAGGAATTCTTTAAAAATAAAAAATATACAATGGAAAGAAACACAAAAAAATACACATAGATTTCCCCTGGATCACAAAACCAGGACTACCAGATTGATTTTTCATTATATTCCTTTCAATGGTACAACACATATATATACATGTTGAAGCATTCATAGACCTCAATCCATTAACCTTGGATTAGAATAGAACCGTAGTTCCCTTGACTGGATCTATAAGATACCATGGGTAGAAAACCATCATGCCCAAAAACATGTGCAAAATTGTAACACCCACTCCCGGGTCTACCGAAAGTAACCATGCCAACTGAGGTAAACATGAGGAGAGATGCTAATACAATCAGATTTGACCTCCTATCTCACCTTAAGGAAGTGGAATCGATGGAAAATCACATGCAGTCATCAAACATCATCAATAAAACACTCAGGATACAAGTCAGCCACTCAGACAGCATGTCCTTGGGTCCCACTACTATTCTACAGCTCTTATGCCATAGTCACTCTCATTCTATGGGTAAGGGAGTGACCCAAAACCAAAATTCGTACACATAGGCCTGCCTGCCAGCGATTGTGGACCAAAATTGTTAGTTCCATGCCAACGACCTCGAGATTTAAGCCACTTTTCTAGCCCAGAATCCTGGCCTCTGCCCAGAACTTGTTGTAAATTCCAGAATTCATTAAAAACATAATAACAATGTTGATCAATCAAAAATCACCCTCGGGACTAGGCCTGAGCATCCCCAACTAGGACTAACATTCTGTCAAACACTTAGTAAATATGCCACCTATAGGTCTAGGATACAATACAAAGCATAAATGAATGAAACCACTTATGAAACATAACCAAAAGTATCACCTCCTTCTCCATTGAGCTACAATATCATCAATTAGGTCTTGTATCCATCCATTTAATAGTTATAACTAAATACATGAAATAACCTTGACATAAACCAATCATTTAACCATGCTTATATCTAGCATAAGACCATATAAATCTCATATATATGACAACCATTAAATCCACACATATAAATCAATGCAAAAGTAAGAGAACTTAGCATTTATTAATCATAGGAAAATTCAGCCAGGTTCGAGACTTCCATGTACCACCCAACCATAGACATGGCTGAACCAAATCTCTCTTTCAGCCAATCACCATCATGCCATATTCCAAGCATGAATGTGGGATCTCATAGAACAACCAAGGGAGTCTAGAGGTTAAACCACCTCCACCCTCATCAAACTGTGATCACACCAAAACAGGTGTTCTGATCACAACCAAACAGAACTTAGAATGCCATCCAGAATCCATCACTATCCTTGAGGAATTTTTTGTCTCCTTATCTCTCAGGCTTTACCACAATCCAAACACGGATCACTAGCCCTAAACCAAGACTTCTCCCTCAATCTTTACCATGTATACCACCAAAATCGATCAAGGGATTCTTAGGCCTTTGGGAATGAGCCTTGAGACCATCTCTGCCATGGATTCTGAAATCCATCTGGCAATTCCAAAGCTCAAAAACCAAAATAAACATCCCAACATACCATGGCATCAAGAAAATGCAAGGCTAGGCTAAAAACCACTGTCATAACTCAACAAAACCATTCCACCGACAACAAGAGAACCATACACCAACATGCAAAGCCATGCATGTCCAAACCAGCTAGGAAATCACACATGCAAAAGGTTACTTGCAAGTATTCCTACTAAAGTTTCTTGATCCTACTCTTCCTTACTTTCTCCTTGCTTTCCTTCCTTTCCCTTTGCTTTCTTTTCCTTCCATGATCCAAAGCTAGAGTGCTCCAAGAAAACTCTAAGTGACCAAGAGTGAGAGAGAGAGGATATGAGAGAGCTCAAAACTTGCACTGACCAAGCCTAACACTGAGCAACCTACCAACTGATCCTCAAAAGCATTTTTAATCAATGAGGCCTCTAATTTCTTCCTTTTCCATTATTTTCCTTCATTTTCCTCCTCACATGCAACCTGTGACCATTTACCTTCCTTTTCTCCTAATTTCCTTTATTTTCATAAATAAATGTGCCAAAAATGCCTTTTTTCCTTTTAATGCCTTTGCCTTAGCCTTTGCCAATTTTCCTTAGCCAAAACACGCATCCAATGATGCCCACTAGGATGTCCTACCCACCATTCAACTTCGAATATGTATCCCTTACCCATGGTCTTATTTTGCCTCTATTTTCTTTTATTACATGAAATTTTCACTAGGGTTGTTACAGAACACTCCCCATTGGGGAACACCATCCTCGGTGTTAAATCACACCAAGACTTCAACAAAACCACTGAAAAGAAAACATATTACCCATGGAGCTTTATAACTTAGCTTGTTGCAGTATTTACAATGAAATACCTACTTAAAATCAAAACATCATGACAACATGACAAGATAACAACCATACCACTTACTGGAGCTTTATAACACAACTCATTATGGTATTTACAATAACCACATATACACATATGTACATTTTCTAGACCAACAAATAAAAGGATACGATGCCTGTATCAATCAACAAGGGAATCCACCCTCAAAGTAGTACCAGGATTCACCTCCTTCCCAAGAAGTCCAGAATCCACTGCCACATTCAAAGCTACATCCAGTGTCTAGTGCTATAATCTTGCGCCACTTGTCCCCTCAGTGAACAATTACCGGCTCATTGTTTCAGGGCACACTCCCAATGTGCATCTAATTCCATTTGGCAATGCTAATGACCAAAACAAATACATTTATGACCTTCCCTTCTCTGCTACACAGTCCCTCTGGAAATCCAGTCACCCCCTTCCATGTAGTCACTCACCTTCCAAGTTCCCTGGAATCCCCTATCCCGAGTGATCCATCCCTTGGCAAGGCTTCCTTGCATCAGAAGATCAAACAAGAAAGGAATATACCTACCTTAAAACCATCATACTAGTCATAGCATGCTCATGGAAATCAATGGATACTATTGGGTACCAGTGTCCCACAATGGCCCTGCTCCTGAAGTACTCTACCAACATACTTCTGCATGTTCCAATTTATTTTTCTACTGTTATCAATTCTTGCAGTCAGTTTAGGCCACTCAATTTGGCATGCTCATGAATTCCTATTCCAAGCACATAACTTCCATTAGATCCAAAATAAATTGAAATAACTTCAAATCATACCTCATTGGTAGCTCGTCAACAAGGTATACCTGCAATTCTGTTCACTTCCTGTCACAAAAAATCAAACTAACATCTTTGACCAAATCATCATGTATAAATATATCACATCTGGTTAGCTCAAAATACAACCATCAGAGATCAACATCATAAATCACATGTAACCATCATAAACTAGAATAATAGTTCACATATAATCATCATATACCATAGTCATAAATCACATGCATATTAAAATTTAAATACAATATTGATACTTATCCTTTAATCCATCCTTAGCTTCCACCTTTGTCTTTATTCCATACGCACTCTGGATCGGTTGTCACACCAAACAAACACCCAGTGCCTTCTCCTCAACCATGTGCACATACACGTAGTGTGCATCACACACATACAAATATACATGCCATGCAACACCATGCAATAGATGCATCTACACCAGTGCCATATGTACCACATGTACACAGTATGACTTGTACACTGCAACCACATGCACAATGTTTGCACCACATCACATGTACATGGCACCACCTGCACAACATGTACAAAACACCACATGTACACTGCACCATTATACAACATGTACACAATACCAAATGTACACAACATCACATGCACGACATGTGCACGACACCACATGTACATAGTATCACATGCACAACATGTACACAACACCACATGCACACAACACCACATGATCAACATGTACGTGACACCACATGCTCACTGCACCGCTTGTATAATCATGCACACAACACCATATTTACATAGCACCATACATACAACATGCATAGGACACCATATATACATAACACTGCATATTCAACATGTACATATCATCATCTGTACACAAAATTGCATAGCCAACATGTGGACACCACCATATGCACAAAACACCGCATACCCATCATGTACATAGCACCATATATACCCCAACACTGCATATGCAATATTTGTATAACACTATTTGTACCATCTTGTACATAACATGGCATAAACAACATGTACACATGCTATGTATACACAACACCACATGCGCACAAAATCATAGATGCCACATGTACAACATATACAACATATGCCCAAGAATAGTACATCACATCCAAAAGCACACTGTCTCTACCAAGAGACCTTGCTCCTAGTGTCTTATCTATGCTTGTCCCAACATGTCTTAGACCACACTACTTTCATTTCGCTGATGTATCCTACCTGTCATAAACATATGCATAATACAAGTATACAATATCAATTCATACCCACATGATACTGACCTCGTATATTTTTCATGACTACTCTTCCCACTTGATTCCTCATGAACCATGAATCTCTTCATGCTATTCACCTGCATAAGAAATCATTCCTCCACAAGAATGATCCTTCACAACCCTGTCAAACAGTGACAACATACATACATACATACATATATAATCATTAGCATAAAACAATCATCATCCCGTCAGACAACGACATACATACATACATGCATACATATATAAACATCATCATAATTATGATCATGATATAATTATCAGATAACATAAGGTATAGGTTAATAGAACTTCCTTTATTCATGTACGACATGCAAACTTATTAAGAACAACCATTCTAAACATAGCTAGGAATATGACACGTCAGATCCATTTACTTTACCTTTTTTAGTTACCTTTCACATGTTCGTACTACCACCGTCCATTTACCACTATGGACCAACCAGTCAAATCGAATGTCATAGTCTTACCTTCCGCTACACTTGCTCATGCATAGAGCTTCATTTGAGTCTTACATTACCTGTTGGGTGCCACACAACTCTCTGTTATAGATCTGATCTGAAAATATATGAAAATAATACCAATATACACAATAACTACAAATAATCAACAAAAATAACAAGATCTGAATATAGATAGAAATGATTCTTTATTGATTAAACCCTTAAGGTAGGGCAACACCATACATTCACTCCTTAAGGAAGGAGAGCACTCCACAAGCCATATGTCTATTCATACAATAATTCCTTGACATCCCTCAATGGGGAGCCTCTAGCCTTTATATAGGCCTCATACATACAATACCATGGGTCATTACCATGGTTCCCTCAATACCATCTATCTAATACCATGGGCCCATTACATTATTACTAACTACTTGTGGTCCCTTACATGATACAGGTTAACCACCTTATTTATTACTATGGCCCATCCCATTATTACATTATTCCCTTTGGTACCTCCCTTTGTACCCCATATTATCCCCCCTAGGTATACTACATTCCACCCCCGTTAACATGTTTCATCCCTGAAACATGGGAAGAACACAAATAATAAGATCTACTCAAAAGAGTAGTCCACTGGTACCATGCACGTGCATCTAGCCAGCCAAGAGAAAGGTGAACCCTCGATCTCACTGGTGCCTTGATCACTTGAGATGGAAGTTGAACGTGGTAGCTCTTCTATGTTGATGTGTAGTAGGTGGATCTTCGCTTCTCGCTATCTATCATGCGAGAATTGTTGTCCTTGTGGCTAATTCGTTGCCATCTTGTTGGTTGTTTTCTTGCAGGGTGATGTGGGTGGCGATATGCTAAATTGTTAACCGAGGATGTATCTTTCTTTAATTCACCACCTAATGGAGCCTAATGGGTATCTGGTACCTATTGTGGTGCCTGTAGTTGTTTCTTATTTTTCAATATTACTTCAACCACTGAGTCCCCCTCTGATGTAACATTTTTGCTTCCGCCTCTACCTGTTTTTCTGCTACCTAGTTTGATGTTTGTGTGTGGTTTTCGACCATCAATGGCTCATCATCTGATATGTTAGTCCCTATAACATCTTCTGCTTCAACCTCCGTGGACTCTATGTGTTTATTGATGGAAATATCCTGTAATGTAATTTTCTTCTTTTTATACCAGAGCTTCAGGAATTTCTTTTGCACATTAATATTGATAGTACCCACGGATTCCATCCAAGGATATTCCAAAACAACATCCATGTTATCCATATCTGAAGTATAAAAATCACCATGAAACACATACTTATCCATAGAAAGCTTAAAATCCTTATAAACTTGAACATCCTCATCATCAACCTGTGTGTTTTCAATGTGTTTTGTTGGAACTTGCATTTTTTTGCCAAATTAAAATTGATAAAATTATACTTGCAACTAGGATTTATAGACACAACGATCTTCTCCTTCTGAATCAATCCATGAACCTGCAATAAGGAGACACCAGTAGAAAATAACCCCTTACGTGTCTCATTCTCCTTGTTTCTAGCACGAGACCATTTGTCT
Source organism: Pinus tabuliformis (assembly GCA_031772625.1). Lineage (NCBI taxonomy): Eukaryota > Viridiplantae > Streptophyta > Pinopsida > Pinales > Pinaceae > Pinus > Pinus tabuliformis. Next base: position 367,509,962 of record CM062816.1, read on the forward strand.
AAAAGGACTCTTTCAAATTATGCATCTGAAAATTTGGTCAACTGCTTGTTGTGAAGTGAGAACCACCATTTGGTGGCCTCATCTTTGAAACAAAGCCACAATGAATCCGTGAGCTCTATTAAATTTCCTCTTTCCCAAACAATTCCCAAGACTCAAAACATAAAAGGAAATACCAAGAAACAACAAGGAAGAAAACCATGAAAACCAATAACAACATGACATCACAATAAAGTGGCATAGCTATGCATGTGACACACACAAAATCCTAATTCAAGCACAACAATCATAAAATACCAAAGCACAAGACTAACCACAAACACCATGACTCAATCCCCATGGTTACCAAGGAAAGCTCAACTTAAGCCTTCTTCAGGATTCGACGCAATCTCTCTTGTCATGCAAATCCATGCATTATATTGCCATAAACACATAATGTCAGTGCATAAATAAGCATAACAATACATCAATTAACTTATCTTTTCGTGTCAAGCTTTTTCCCTTGCAACTAAACACATCCACGCCATCTCTCAAGGGACTCCAATTATCTTGACAGATCCACCTATAACTAGAGACTAGCTAATACACCTGTCAAGTACATGTTCATGAATCTAGGACATATCCACATAATGTCAAAAAAATCAAGGTTAAGAAGAATCCTTGTAGGTTTGGAATTAGGGTTTCCAAACCTATCCAAAGGAATTCTTGTCCAATTCCTTCCTTTTACCTTTTTACCTTGCTGCAATTGATGCTTACTATGTATTGTCACATCACCCAACTGCTAGTTATATAAACACATCAACTATTACCTTATCACACTAATACCAAGCGTGTTTCCTGTAACTTCTCACACATGTCAATATCATGTTCTAAAGATCAAAACAATCATATATAACAATTTGAAATCAACCTTTACCAAGACTAACAATCATGTCATAATCCATAGTCAACTCATTGTCCTTAGACATAATGCTACAACTGTCAACTACATTCAATGATGAGGAGCTCAAAATTTTCCAAAAATTCAAAGTGTCAGAATCTTGATAAGCTTAGCTTTAGATCAAAGAGTTCGTCATTTTGAATCCAATGGTGTGACTCACACTCAAATCCGAGCTTGTATGCAGGAGTTAGAGCAAGTCAAAGTTCAGGTTTGAATTGGACACATGGCAGGATTTGATGACATGGAAAAGGTCCTAGCAAATGAGGAGGGGTCAAGTGGTAGGACACCATTGGCCCTTGCATATCACAAATCACAAATGATGGCAGGTCGGCATTAAAAATCGGCCCCCAAGCAAGGAAGGGTGTGATGTGATAAAGGCAGGTGGGAAGGTATTCGGAAATTGGTCGGAGTTGCGATTGCGATGGATCACAATCACACATCGGAGAAGGGAACAACATGAAGAATTGGCCCCAAGAGAGATAGGTTGTGATGTGATCGCAAATCACAATTACAACTTTCAGGAAAACAAAATCTCGCATAAACAAAACCCTAGGCCATCTACTGATTGCAATATGCGATATGGCGCGAATGCGATAAAGTATGGGTGGCAATTTATAATCCCTGTGAGGTCCGCCGATAATGATGCAATAGAGCGCCGATACGATATGAGATAGGACTAAAATTGTAATGTTTCTCTGCCGATCGGAAATCAAAAATTGCAGTTTCCGAAATGTTTTCCATCCATCTCTCCGTCGATAACTAATTGCGATTGCGATATCCGACAGGGTGCGAAACTGTCGCCTTTAATGTCAGAAAAACCACTACACATGTGACCACTCGGCCCTTAACCATGAGATAGGTGGGAAATATGGCAAGACCACTGACTTTGGTGGAACTGCTAGTTTTAACTGCGGATAATGAATTTAACTGGCAGTAAGCTAGATTTGGAGGAGAAAATTGTGGAAAGACTGACATAAGTCATAACTGTTATGCTCTTAACTTGCAAGACAATACCAGAATACCAAATATGCGAAGAAATATACCTAGAACATAGAACAATGAGAAATAACAACAAGTATTTTATTATTCAGAAAGCAATGTTCACTTGCCTCTTCGAGGGGGCAACCTCCAGTAGAGCAGAGCTCAATACAAAATAAGACACGATGCTCCTCGAGGGGAGTCTCTATCCTTTATATAGGATTCATATATGCAATACCATGGGGAAATACCATGGTTCTTATTAATACCATCTATCTAATACCATGGCCCATTTGCAACTAACTATGGTCCCTTCATTAAATGCTAAATGCGGGTTAACCACTTACAATTATTAATATGGGCTCTATTGACTCTTTACTTAACTATAACTATGACTCGATCCTATTACATACATAAGGGGGTTAGGGTGGGACCCTAAATGCCCTCCCCCATAAGAATAGCCTTGTCCTCAAAGTTGAAGCTACAAAAACTATTGAAGAATAGTGGCTGGTTCCCAGGTTGCATCTTCCGAAGAGGTGTCTTTCCACTTGACGAGGATTTCCTTGATCATGCAGCCACGCAGGTGCCATTCTCGTGTGTCAAGAACCTGTTTAGGTTGGAGCCAGATTTACCATTCTTCATCTAGTTCAGGTAGACTGGTTTGAATTCCACAATTATTCCCAATCACTTTCTTGAGGCATGAGACATGGAAGATTGGATGGATTTTTGCAGTGGGTGGCAAAGCTAGCTTGTAGACAACTTCTCCAATGCGCTAAAGTACTTGATACGGTCCGTAGAATTTTGGAGATAGTTTCTGACAACCCTTGGCTTTGAGTGATGTTTGCTTATATGGTTGCAACCTCAAAAATACATGATCCCCTTCTTGAAATTGGTGTTCTGAGCGATGTTGATCGACCTATTGCTTCATGCGGTTTTGAGCTTGAGGAAGATTATCTCTAAGGTGGGCCAGCATGGTTGTGCGCTTTTATAGGAGTTGATCCACTGCTTGTACCTTCGAGCATCCCTTTATATCAGAAGTAGGGGAAGGAGGGTGTTGACCATAAGCTGCTTCATACAGAGTCATTTTGGTGATGGCATGATAGTTGGTGTTATACCACCACTCAGTTAGAGGTAACCACTATACCCAGAGATGTTGCTTTTCTGAAGTGAAACACCTAAGGTAGGTTTCTAGACATTTGTTGACTGCTTCAGTTTGACCATCAGTTTGTGGATGATAGGAAGTACTCAGTTGTAGTTGGGTACCTTGTAGCCTGAAGAGTTCCCGCCAAAAGTTACTGGTGAAGACCGGGTCACTATTAGGCACAATGGAAGTGGGCATGCCATGCACTTTGAAGATCTGAACCATGAAAGATTGAGCGACCAAAGTCGGTGTAAAACGGTGGGGTAGGGCACAAAAATGAGCATACTTAGAAAGTCTGTCCACAACCACCATGATGATTGACTTTTTTCCTGACTTTGGAAGACCCATAGTGAAATCCATAGAAACCTACGTCCAGATTGAGGCCGGGATGGGAAATGGCTATAATGTGCCTAGGGATTTGATTGTTTTTCCTTTGTGGCGCTGATAGATGTCGCATTCAGCTACAAAAGTAAGAATGTCCTTTTTCATGCCTGTCCAAAAAAATGATCGTCGAGTGCGAGCATATGTCTTCTGAAAGCCTGAATGTCCTACAGTGGGAGATGAGTGCAACTCCGCCAAAATGCAGCTTTTGAGGGTGGATGTTGGTGATATTACGACTCTGTCCTTGTAGCAAAGAATCTCATCCTGCCACGAGTAGCCCACTGTGGAATTTGGATCCGCCTACAATTGATTAATGAGTTGGAAGAGCCAGGGATGTGAAAACCATTCCTTGCGAGCCTCTTCAATCCATTCTGGAATGGGGAGGGAAATTGCGAGCAGGGTACTTTCCTCCTCAAATTGGTGGGATAACGCATCTGCTACAATATTTTCGCGCCCTTTCTTGTAAATGATCTCATAATCATATCCAAGCATTTTGGTGAGCCATTTATTTTGTTGTGGTGAGGATAGGCGTTGCTCCAAAAGATATTTAAGGCTTTGATGGTCTGTGCGGATTTGGAAACGTCGCCCCAATAAGTATGGTCGCCAGGTATCTACTGCATGTAAGATGGCCATCATCTCCTTCTCATAGGTAGATTGTCCTAGATTCTTCCCACTTAGTTGTTGGCTCGTGAAGGATAAGGGCCAACCTTCCTACATTAAGACCGCCCCAATACCCATACCTGAAGCATCACATTCAATCACAAAATATTTGGTGAAGTCGGGTAGTGCTAAGACTGGAGTGGAACACATGGCATGTTTGAGAGTTGTAAAGGCGTGTTGTGCTTCATCATTCCAGAGGAATGAATTTTTCTTGAGGAGTTGAGTGAGGGGCCTAGCAATGTGACCATAATTACGGACAAATTTGCGATAGTAGCCTGTGAGACCCAAAAATCCTCTCAGGCTCTTCAAGGTCTTAGGTTGAGGCCAATCTTGCATTGGCTAGATCTTTTTGGGGTCCACCCCAACACCTTCACACCCCATAATGTGGCCCAAATACTCAACTTCTTCCATGCCAAAATAACACTTGGACATCTTGACAAATAATTTATGCTTGCGGAGCAGTTGCAAGAGCAGATCTACATGCTGAAGATGTGTGGCCCAATTGCGACTATAGATGAGGATGTCATCAAAGAAAACAAGGACAAATTTTCTGAGATATGGTTTGAGAAGGTGGTTCATAAGGCTCTTAAAAGTGGATGGGGAATTACAAAGACTGAATGGCATGACCAAGAACTCATAATGGCCTTCATGAGTTTGGAAAGCAGTATTTGGAATGTCTACTTCTTTCATGTGAATTTGGCGGTAGCCTGAGCGAAGGTCAAGCTTAGTAAAGAATTGAGCCCCATTTAGTTCATCCAGCAAATCATCAACAAGGAGGATGGGAAATTTATCTTTGACTGTCAACTTATTAAGGGCCCCAAATTCTGGACACATACACCATTCCCCATCTTTCTTGAGCACCATGACCACCGGCAATGAATAAGGACTAATGTTGGGAAAAATGACGGCTGATTCCAAGAGTTCCTTGATTATTTTTTCTATTTCATTCTTTTGGGCGAACAAATATCTATAAGGGCGCACATTTGGTGGTTGGGCCCCTAGGAACAAAGTAATGGTATGATCATGTTCCCCTCTCGAGGGTGGAAGCTCATGAGGCTTGTCAAAGACTGGCAGATGGTTTTTTAAGATCTGTTGCATCTCAGGATGAATATGAAGATAAGTGGGTTCGAAGGCCTGGATGGCATTAAATTGAGCTATAAATACATGGTGGCCCTTTTTTAACAATTTTTCCATCCCATGTGAGCTGATGATAGAGGGAGCTCTTGCCTGGAGTCCATGGAGGGTATGTGTGTGGTTGTTCTGCTTAAAGCTCATATATAACTCCTGGAAATCTATTGTGATTGGACCAAGTGTGCGAAGCCATTCAGCACCAAGGACAATGTCGCACCCTCCCATGTGTATGGCAAACATGTCGGTCTTTAACTGATAATCCCCCATTTGAAGTTTGACATTTTCACAACGGCCTTCACATTTCATTGTTCCCCCATCAACAATTTGGACCTGGAAGTTAGAAACTGCTTAGACAAAAAAATGCACTGCTTTCGTGACTCTTTGATGGATAAAATTATGTGTACTTCCATTATCAATCAAGACTACTACTGGGCGATGCTTAATAAAACCTCTGATTTTGAGAGTTTGAGGCGAATAAATCCCTGCCAAAGCATGCAGCGAGATAACTGGTTCTTCAGGTACATTTTCTGCTGGTTGTCCTCTTCTTCCTCCTCTAGTTGCTCAAGTGGTGGGGCTTCCTCCGATGAACTGTGATCAGTAGCATCAATTTGAAAGAATTTGGGCTCCTTGCATTTATGCCCGGGGGAGTATTTCTCATCACAGTAGTAACATAATCCTTGCTTTCTTCTTTCTGCCATTTCTGCTGGTGACACCTTTTGAACCTTGAGTGTTTGGGTAGTGTTTTAAGCCTGTGGGGGGTGACCCTTGGCGATGAAATTTTGGTGATTGGACTGGGCCGCTAATGCATGTTTGACTTCACAAGCTATCCTACAAGCGTGCAGCCATGAGCTAGGGTGGTGCAATCGGACGTGGGCTTGTATGGCTTCTTTGAGACCAATGACAAAACATTCCACGTAGAACTCATCGTGTAGACCTCCAATGCGGAAAGCTAAGGCTTCAAAGGCTGCAATATATTCATTCACTGTTCCTGTCTGTCAGAGCTTAGTGAGACAACCCAAAAAGTCAGATTCAACGTCAAAGCAATCCATAAGAGCTTTTTTGAATGTCTCCCAAGTCAAGGGCCTTCCATAGCAACGTTGATGCCATTGCCACCATTACCATCATTCATTGTCCAAGTACATGATACCCACACTATGCTGAGTCACATTATCTAGGATGTAATTCAGTGTGAAATATTGCTCCATTTGTGCTATCCATGCAGCCAGGTAAGAGCCATGAAATTTATACATGTCCAGCTTGGGTGGTCGCAAATGGGATTGTTGGTGGGTTCCAAAAAGGAGAAGAGACTGGCTAGACTCACCCTCACTGTTTTCATTGCCTATATATGCCTCCTCACGTGCCTCCAACTTTCCCTTAGAGAGTGTTGCATTTAAGTTCTGTAGTTGCGACACAACCTCTTTCATGGCTGATTCAAGGCTATCCATCCTCTCATTCGCCATAGCTTGAGCTCTAGTTTGTACCATGCACCGAGCCAATTTACTTGAAATTTGGGACTGCCAAAATTTTTTGGCACTAACAATTGAATGGTACCACCTTGCTCATCTCATCATCCTAATTCTTATCGGCTAAGTCACCAATAAGCACCCCAGGGGGGTCTTTTTTTTTTCTTTTTTTTAACTCCGAACGGAAGAGGAAGTTCAAATAGAGGGTTCATTTACTCCTTTCTTAGGAATACTACAGTAGCCAAATCCCAGAAATGTCAATGCTACCAAAAGTCCTGCGTCACACCCTGGTATAGGAACCCACACTTTTACTCAGATCTGGATGGTGGAGCTGATGAATTACTCAGATCTAGATGGTGGATTTGATGGATCTGAGAGATCTGAATGGATGATCTGAGAGATCTGAATGGCTAATCTGATAGATCTGAACGACGGAACTGATTGCTGCTACTGCGACAAAACCCCACTTATGAGATCTGATTTGGCAAAGATTATGTGTGATGCAGAGATAGAGAAGGGAACTATGGTCTCCAGGAGTGTCAAGTGCTACAGATTGCAATATACATAAGGGTCTGATAGTAGTACTCGACCCAATTTTTCAGGGCACTAACCAAGGAGGATCAACTGTACCCTTAGTCGTACAACCCGACTACCCTATTGTACACACGAGTAATCACTCCGAGTGTTGTTCTCAGTGTACTGTAGCAGCAAGACGGCCGACGGTTTGTCTATGGAGAGGTTTCAAGGGAGCTAGGGGGCTTATGATATACCCAGAGGGTACTTAGAAGACAGTCCTTACGCGGTTCTGTCTAATGCGCTACTACTCGAAGGGGTACCCATAGGGGTTATAAGGGAGGCCAACAAGCGTGACCACCTCTTGTATTTCCCGCATGCATTCCTCCCCAAATCTGTAGGTTTATGCACTCAATGACAAATCCCGTGGTTTAAAGACGCTAGAACATGTCTCTAGCCAAAAAAAATTTGCTAAAAATTGGAGATCCCACCAGCCATGGAAAGTGCTCTGATACCACTTGTTATCCTCTTAACCTACAAGATGATACCAAAATACCAAATATGCGAATAAATATACCCAGAACATAGAACAATGAGAAATTACAGCAAGTATTTTATTATTTAGAAAGCAATGTTCACTTGCCTCTTCGAGGGGGCAACCTCCAATAGAGCAGAGCTCAATACAAAATAAGACACAATGCTCCTCAAGGGGAGTCTCTATCCTTTATATAGGATTCATACATGCAATACCATGGGGCAATACCATGGTTCTTATTAATACCATCTATCTAATACCATGGCCCATTTCCAACTAACTGTGTTCCCTTCATTAAATGCGGGTTAACCACTTACAATTATTAATATGGGCTTTATTGACTCTTTACTTAACTATAACTATGACTCGATCCTATTACATAAATAAGGGGGTTAGGTGGGACCCTAACAATAACGAAGGAAATTTTCGACCAAATGGGATGCAAAAATAGGTTAGATAGCCATTTTTGGGTATTCTGAACTCACTGGAACAATTTTAAAGAGCAAAGGAGTACTTCTAGATAGGCTTTTTGTAAAGTGAAGCCTACGGGTGCTATGGGCAACTAAAGTGTTGATTAATTTTATGGAGGAGTATAAAGGTGGAGATGACCTTGTAGGGGTCTTCCAGCCTCCATGTGTTTTCTGCAGTAGCCATTACATCAGTGTTGTCGCTTTATTTCTTCTTTGCTCTATATGTGTATGGAGAAAGAGACTTGTTTAAGTACTTCAAGTGGATTGTAATACTGTCTATTCTCTTGAAAGTTGGAGTATGGGGTCTTGTTTTGAGAAACCTAGCTTGTTGATTATTTCATGACTAAATGTAGGTTGTAATGTGTTTAGAGTGAGATTTCTTTGCAAAAGAATGTTTCCTTGAAGGGGAAACTAGCCACTCTTTTTTTCAGCACATTATGTACTCTTATTATTGAAGAATTTTCAGCATAATGAGAAGGGGTCATTCCTTGAGAGCTGATCCAAGGAGATGTAGCCCAGGAGGGGTGAACTCCTTTAACAATGGCCAGTGTATTACTGTTGGATGCATGTTTCCATTCAGTGATTTGGTTTCATGTTTTAAGTTTTATTCATTAAACTAACTTAAGTAAACACACATAGAAATTCATGTTTTTACTTTCTATTTTGGAGTACAAACCTCTGGCACACTTTTATATTCTAATGGGGAATTAGAATAGCATTACTGATCTTGTCCATTTTAGATTAGGTTGGTATTAGAGAATAGGTTTTCTTTGTGCAAGGATGAATTAACTGTTGTTTGCAAGTGAATGTGTTTTGAAGCTCAAGTGGGGAGAAGGTTTTGGAAAGGAGAGCAATATTGTTACAATCTCTACCACCAAGTCCTACCTCAAATTTTAGTAGAAGCTTTAAGAAAAGCATGTCCCAAGGAGGAGAGCCTACAAGAATGTTAGATGATGTGAATGATTTTAGAAAGGAATTCCTAGACATGGAAGAAATGGTGAAAGTCCTCTATGAAGAGAGGAATACCAAATTTCAAGGTGAAATATCTAGACCTTCAAGAGGAGAATGTTCCAAGGGAAGAAGGTAACAAGAATAGTAATAAACCACCATCTTCTCCACAATTTTCATGTTTTTATACAACTCTTATGCAAGATGCTAGTGTAGAAAGCCCCTCACAGAAGGTAGATGGACAAGTTTGTACCTTTTGTCCACATGATGTGGAAGATGAGGTTCTATCAGCACCTAAATTTGAGGAGTTGAAAGAAGAGAGCCAAAGAGTCCAAGAGGACACATCCAGAATCAAAAGGAAGTTCGAAAACATTTTTGTATGTCAGTTAAAAGATGCGAAAAATGGTAAGAATTTACATGCTTCTTCCTTATGCGAAAGTGTTGATGTAAATTCATTTACAACCTTTGAAAAACATAGCAAAGGCATTGGATCCAATCTCTTGACCAAGATTGGTTACAAGGGAGGAGGCCTTGGAGTAAACCTACAAGGCATTAAAAATCTAATTGAGGCCAATGAGAGGCCTAAATATGAAGGCTTACGCTATGTTGCAAAAGAAGAAAGGTCTTCTAGCAACAACTCATGGGTATCGTGTTCCTTTTGCCGTAATAGAAGACGTGAGGAGGCAAGATGTTGGGATTTGCATCTAGAATTGGTTCCTACTTGGTTCCTCAAGTGTAAGGAGGACTTGAAGTGCAAAAAATATCCAAAGAGAGATGAACATGTTGAAAAATAAGGGAAGCTAAATTCTTCTTGCCACACAAGTTCCTCATGCAAACAGTGTAAGACAAAGGACAACAAATATAAGTATATCCGTTATGTTAATTCAAATGTTGTTCATAATGGAAAACAACACACAAATTTGAATAACATGTTGAGGAATATTTTTACATGCACATTTTGTCTTTCATCTAACGACTGTGTAGATAAGTGCGATAAAAGGAAAGCAGTCATCAAGAAGATGTTTATGTCTATTGGAGTTGAGATCGAAAAGAGAAAATCTCATCCAAGGTTAAAGGCAAGTGAGCTAAGAGGAGATAAAAATAACTTTTGTACTCACTACAATATCAGTGGGCATTAGGTCGAGAAGTATTGCAAATTGTTTCCAGAACTTCATCCTGATAAAGGTAATAAAATCATGCAAGCACCAGAAGAGGAGGTGATAAAATAAAAAGTGGCGCAAGATGTGACCATCCCTAAAGCAGCTTCAGAAGAAGACGAAGTTCAAATAGAGGGTTCATTTACCTGGTTGGGTAAGAAATGGGTGGACTATTTGTCCAGCTGAGGTTTGTAAATTTCTATTTTGCACTAGTTGCATATCCCCATAGTTGGGTAACTTGTAAAAGTGATGTTCACAAATAAATAACTTATATGAAACAATGTTTTCTTTAAGCATTACAATGCTAGTTTGGCTTGTTGATAGTCAATTTGAATGAAAAATTTGGGAGTCAATTCTATTCCATTTTGTAAAATTCTTTCTCAAGTTGTCGATTTTAAAACTATTGTATGCATAGTCGCAACACATTTAGATTTTAAAACTATTGTATGCATAGTCGCAACACATTTAGTATGTTCCAAATGTATTTAGCACTAAAGTTATACAAGTATTCACTATGTGAGGCTTGTTTTGGTTAATTTGGCAGAGTCTTTTAGGATATTATCCTTGATAAGGATTTTGCAGATGAGCACCTTGGAATTATTCTTGGAAAGGATGTTGTTGTGGATGGCCATAGTGACCTAGACAAGTCGAGAAGAACATCAAACTTGAATTATTTGGTCAAGTTATATTTTAAGTTCAGCTTGAGAAAAATCCAAGACAAGTACAAGTCAGGGCACTACAAACATCGATTGGATTGAATTTGGAAAAATGAAGGAATTGTAACTTCAAATGCTGAACAATTGAAAGTAAATTTTTGGAGACCAAAAGTTTTTCAATAAGGAAGATTGATCAGGAGCTCAAAATTTTCCAAAAATTCAAAGTGTCAGAATCTTGATAAGCTTATCTTCAGATCAAAGAGCTCATCATTCTAAATCCAATGCTGTGAACGACACTCAAATATGAGCTCGCATGCAGGAGTTAAAGCAAGTCAAAGTTTAGGTTTGACTTGAATACATGGCAAGATTAGATGACATGGAAAAGGTCCCAGTGAATGAGGAGGCACCAAGTGGCAGGTCACCATTGGCCCTCACATGTCACAAATCATAATCGCAGGCAGGTCGACATTAAAAATTGGCCCCTGAGCAGGGAAGGGTGTGATGTGATAAAGGCAGGCGGGAAGGTATTTGGAAATCGGCTGGAGTTGCGATTGTGATGGATCACAATCGTACATCGGAGAAGGGAAAAACATGAAGAATCGGCCCCGATGCAGACAGGTTGCGATACAATTGAAAATCACAATCGTAACTTGTAGGAAAACAAAGTCCTACATAAACAAAAACCCTAGGACATCTGTCGATTGAAATCTTTGATAAGGTGTGGATGCGATAAAGTATGGGTTGCAATTTATAATCCCCGTCGGGTCCACCGATACCGATGCAATAGAGCACCAATGTGATATGTGATAATATTTTGATTTTGATGTTCTACCACTGATAGACGATCAGCAATTTCAGTTTCCAAAAATTATTTCGTCCATCTCTCTGCCGATAGCCGATTGTGATTGCGATATTTGACAGGGTGTGAAATTGTTGTCTTTATCGCTAGAAAAGCCACTCTGCATGTGACCACTCAGCTCTTAACCACGAGATAGGTGGGAAAGATGGTGGGACCACTGATTTCGGCGAAACTTCCAGTTTTAACTGTCAATAATGAATTTAACTAGCAGTAAGCTAGATTTGGAGGAGAAAAATGTGGAAATACTGACATAAGTCATAACTAAGGAAATTTTCGACCAAATGGGATGCAAAAATAGGATAGATAGCTATTTTTGGGCATTCTGAACTCATTGGAACAATTTTTAGGAGCAAATGAGCACTTCAAGATAGTATTTTTGTAAAGTGAAGCCTATGGGTGCTCTGGTCAACCAAAGTGTTGATTAAGTTTATGGAGGAATATGAAGGTGGAGATGACATTGCAAGGGTCTTCCAACCTCCATGTGTTTTCCGTAGTAGCTTTATTTCTTCTTTACTCTATATGTGTATGGAGAAAGAGACTTGTTTAAGTACTTCAAGTGGATTGTAGTATTGTCTATGCTCTTGGAAGTTGGAGTATGGGGTCTTGATTTGAGAGCCCATAGATTGCTAATTGTTTCATGAATAAATGTAGGTTGTCATGTGTTTAGAGTGAGATTTATTTGTAGAAGAATGTTTCCTTGAAAGGGAAACTATCCACACTTTTTGTTAGTACACTTATGTACTCTTATTATTGAAAACTTTTGAGCATAATGAGAAGGGGTCATGCCTTTATAGCTGATCCAAGGAGATGTATCCCAGGAGGGGTGAACTCCTTTAACAATGGATGGTGTATTATTGTTGGATGCATGTTTCCATTCAGTGATTTGGTTTCATGTTTTAAGTTTTCTTCATGAAACTAACTTAAGTAAACACACATAAAAAAAAATCTTGTTTTTACTTGCTATTTTGGAGTACAAACCTCAGACACAATTTTATATTCTGAATGGGGAATTAGCACAACATTACTAATCAGCTCCATTTCAGATCATTAAAGTACATATCAATTGTCTCAACACATATATATTATTACATTTATCTTAAAACAAAATCATTTGAACACATACTCATATTATGTAATTAATCAAACATTCCACCAACTTGCAACCATACCATGTTAAATAAATTAACTAGATGACATAATAGAATCTAAAAACTCAAACGCCCAATAGACGACATAATGAAATGGTCAAGCACCAAGTATATTACGTAAGTAAACTCATACCTTAATGTATATCAGGGGAGGCAATCTTGTCTGCACAATAAGGCTAGTTAGCATGATATAACTTCTCAACACATCAACTTAAACATAAATAAAATCATGTTATCCATAACAATCACTAACTAACATGTTCACATCCTAACTCTTAAACAATTATGATTTATGCATAGCAATCACATATGTACTATCGGTCTAGATTAGTACCACAAAATGCAACATGATAAGTCGACTCATCCTTTTTAGCATGATACCTATAACATCAAGGTATAAATGATATAACCCTAATCACTAAGCTAACTATCATTTAACAACAAGAAGTTAACCTACACGATACTTCATCAATAACATATACCATAATCATTAGATTATCTAATATAAAACAACAATAAAACTACATACAATTGCAAGTTATTATCATTCTTGACTATCTGACACATGTGCATATAACTACACTAATCAACTAACATCCATCATGAATGTAACCATCAAAAGACATGTATATAAACCTAATTTATATAAACCTAATGCATATAACAATACTGGACTTACATACCTTCATGCTAAACATACAATACTTGTATGACGATCCACTCTTACCCCAAAGACCAACGCTACAACCTCATTATGATGATCTGCATCTCCTACTCTATCTCAACCAATGCATTAGTATCATAACATACCAATATCATCCCGATGACCTAAATTTCATACCATGACTTCACAAGGCGTGTTTGACCTACTATTCATGCATAACTATAACTACGACCATACATGCTTAACGACGACATATAGACATATAACACATGAGTACCAAACCATATACACATCATTCTAGCTAGATTTGAGTCATCAAGGCATGACCATGTCAACCAAACAAGCCATGACCTCATCCATGACAGCAACCATTACTCCATTGTACGCATTTCCACATGCAACCATTAACATGCATAAGAAATGCCTAATCAACTACACATACGCATGAGCGCATGTAGTCAAGAATAAGCGATCAATTCTTGTAACCAACCTACAAGACTGATACATGTAATTAAACATACAAGAATGCAACCTAACATACAAGGATGTAATCAAGATGCATATAATCATGTAACCAATCATATACTCCTGACAATTCTTTCCCCAAAATCAACATCAAGCTCCTCATGATAACACACATACAATTGACATGCATGCATGACCAAGCATCTTCACCCAAGGAGAGTGTAACCATGCTCTGATACCATTCTGTAAGACCCCCTCCCAGGTCTACCCAAAGTAACCATTCCAACCAGGGTAAACATTAAGAGAGATGCTACTACAATCATATTCGACCTTCTATGTCACCTTAAGGAATTGGAATCGATGGAACATCGCATATAATCATCCAATGTCATCAACAAAACTCTAAGGAGACAAGTCAACCACTCAAACAACCTACCCCTAGATCCCACTGCTATTCTATAGCTTTTAGGCCATAGTCACTCTCATGCTATAGGCAAGGGAGTGACCAGAAATCAAAATTCGCTCTCATAGGCTTGTCTGCCAAGGACTGTGGACCAAAATTGCTAGTTCTGTGCCAGTGACCCCAGGATTTAAACCACTTTTCTAGCCCAAAATCCTAGCCTCTTCCCAGAACTTTTTGTAACTTCCAGAATTCATTAAAAACATAATAACAATGCTGATCATTCAAAAATCACCCTCAGGACTAGACCTCAACATCTCCAACTGGGACTAACATTTTGTCAAACACATAGTAAATATGCAACCTACAGGTCTACAATACAAGACAAAGCATAAATGACTGAAACCACTTATGAAACATAACTAGAAGGATCACCTCCTTCTTAATTGAGCCACGACATCATCAATTAGGTCTTGCATCCATCCATTTAAAAATCACAAGTAAATACATGAAATAACCATGACATAAAACAATCATATAACCATGCTTATAACCAACAAAAAACCATATAAATATCATAGATACAACAACCATAAAATCACCACATATAAATTAGTTCAAAAGTAAGAGAACTTAGCTTTTATTAATCATAGGAAAATCCAACCAAGTTCGGGACTTCCACGTACCACTCGACCATAGACATGGCTGACCCAAATCTCTCTTTCAGCGAGTCACCCCCATGTCATATTCCAAGCATGAATGTGGTATCTCATAGAAAAACCAATCCAAGAACAACCAAGGGAATCCAGAGGTTAAACCACCTCCACCTGCATCAAATCACAATCAAACCAAAATTGGTGCTCCGATCACAACCAAACAAAACTTGGAATGCCATCCAGAATCCATCACTATCCTTGAGGAATTTTCTATCTCCTTGTCTCTCAGGCTTTACCGAAATCCAAACCTGGATCACTAGGCCCTAAACTGAGACTTCTCCCTCAGCATTTATCATGTATCCTGCCAAAATTGGTCAAGGGATTCCTAGGCCTTTGGGGATGAACCTTGAGACCACATCTACCGCGGATTCTGAAATCCATTCAGAAATTCCAAAGCTCAAAAACTGAAATAGACATCCCAACATACCATGGCATCTGGAAAAAGTCAAGGATAGGCTGAAAACCACTGTCATAACACAACAAAACCATGCCACCAACAACAAGAGAACCATACACCTACATGCAAAGCCATGTATGTCCAAACTAGCTAAGAAATCCCACATGCAAAAGGATACCTATAAGTATTCCTACTAAGGCTACTTGATCTTGCTCTTCCTTCCTTGATCCTTTCTTTCCTTCCTTTCCTTCCTTTCCCTTTGCTTGTTTTTCCTTCCTTGATCCAAAGCTAGAGTGCTCCAAGAAAAGCCTAAGTGACCAAAGTGAGAGAGAGAGAGAGAATATGAGAGAGCTCCAAACTTGCACTAACCAAGCCTAACACTGAGAAACCTACCAACTGATCCTTAGAAGCCTTTTTATCAATGAGCCCTCTAATTTCTTCATTTTCCATTATTTTCCTTCATTTTCCTCCTCACATGCAATCTCTGACCTTTTACCTTCCTTTTCCCCTAATTTACCTTATTTTCATAAATAAATGTGCCATAAATGTCTTTTGTCCTTTTAATGCCTTTGCCTTAGCCTTTGCCAATTTTCCTTAACCAAAACACACATCGAGTGATGCCCACTAGGATGTCCTACCCACCATTCAGCTTGGAATACGTGTCCCTTACCCATGGTCTTATTTTGCCTTTATTTGCTTTTATTACATGAAATTTTCACCAGGGCTATTACAGAACCCTCCCCCTTGGTGAACACCATCCTCGGTGTTAAACCACACCAAGACTTCAGCAAAACCACTTAAAAGCAAACATATTGTGCATGGAACTTTATAACTTAGCTCATTGCAGTGTTTACAATGAAAGACCTACTTAAAGGAAAAATAATCATGACAACATGACAAGATAACAACCATACCACTTATTAGATCTTTACAACATAGCTCATTATGGTATTTACAATAACCACATATACACATATGCACATTTTCTAGACTAGTAAATAAACCGATACAATGCCTCTATCAATCAACAAGGGAATCCACCCTCAAAGTAGTACCAGGATTCACGTCCTACCCAGGGAGTCTAGAATCCACTGTCATAGTCAATGGTGCATCCAATGTCTAACACTATAATCGCGCGCCACTTGTCCCCTTAGTGAACAGTTGCTGTCTCATTTTTCCAGGGTGAACTCCCAATGTGCATCTGATTCCATATAGCAATGCTACTGAATAAAACAAATACATCCACAACCTTCCTTTCTCTGCTACACAGTCCCTAGGGAAATACAATCACCCCCTTCCATGAAGTCACTCATCTTCCAAGTTCCCCAGAATACCCTATCCCGAGAGATCCATTCCTTGGCAAGGCTTCCTCACATGGAAAAATCAAACAACCAAGGCATATACCTACCTCAAAACCATCATACTAGTCATAGCATGATCATGGAAATCAATGGACACTACTGGGTACCAGTGTCCCATAATGGCCCTGCTCCTAAAGCACTCTACCAACATACTGCTGCATGTTCCAATTTCTTTTGCTACTACTGCCAATTCTTGCAGTCAATTTCAGCCACTCAACCGGGCATGTTCATCCATTCCAATTCCAAGCACATAACTTCCATTAGACCCAAAATAAATTTAAATAGCTTCAAATCATACCTCATTGGTAGCTCATCAACAAGTTACACCTGCAATTTTGTTCGCTTCCTATCACAACAAGTCAAACTAACATCTTTGACCAAATCATTATGTATAAATATATCACATTTAGTTAGCTCAAAATAAAACCATCATAGATCGACATCATAAATACCATGTAACCATCATAAACCAGAATCATAGATCACATATAATCATCATATACCATAGTCATAAATCACATGCATAATAAAATTGAAATAAAATAATGATACTTATCCTTTAATCAATCCTTAGCTTCCACCTTTGTCATTATTTTGTATTCACTCTAGATCAGTTGCCACACCAGATAAACACCCAGTTCCTTCTCCTCAACCATGGGCACATACACGTAGTGTGCATCACACACATACAGATAAACGCATCACACAACACCATGCAATACATGCATCTACACCAGTGCCATATGTACAACATGTACACAGTACCACCTGTACATTGCCACCACCTACACAATGTGTGCACTGGATCACATGCACATGGCACCACCTGCACAACACAACACCACATGTACACTACACCACTGTACAACGTGTACACAATACCAAATATACACAACATGTGCACGACACCACATGTAAATAGTACGTATCACATGCATGACATGTACATAGCACCACATGCACACAACACCATATGCACATAGCGCCATATGTACAACATGCATAGAACACCATATATGCATAGCACTGCATATCCAACATGTACATAGGATCATCTATACACCGCACTACATATCCAACATGTGCACAACACCATATGCACACAACATTGCATATGCATCATGTACATAACACCATCTATACCCAAAACTGCATATGGAATATTCATACAACACTATATGTACCATCATGTACATAACATTACATAAACAACATGTACACACGTGCACAACATCATAGATGAAACATGTACAACATATAAAACATATGCACAACAATAGTACCTCACATCCAAAAGCACACTATCTCTACCAAGAAACCTTGCTCTGATTCTCTTGTCTAGGCTTGTCCCATCATGTTGTAGACCCCACTGCTTTCATTTCATTGATGTATCCCTCCACATTACCTGTCATAAACATATGCATATACAAGTATACAATATCAATTCATATCCACATGATACTGACCTAGTATATTTATCATGTCTACTCTTCCCACTTGATTCCTAATGAACTAGGAATCTCTTCATGCCATTCACTTGCATAAGAAACCATTCCTCCACAAGAACAATCCTTGAAAACCCTATCAGAAAGTGACAACATACATACATACATATATAATCATTATCATAAAAAAATCATCATCTTGTCATACAACGACATACACACATACATGCATACATATATAAACATCAGCATAATCATGATCATGACATAATTACCAGATAACATAAGGTCTAGGTTAAGAGAACTTCCTTTATTCATGCACAACATGAACAACATTGAGAACAATAAATCAATTGGACATGTTAAATAAATAAACTAGATGACGTAATAGACACCAAACACTCAAACACCCAATAGACAACATAATCAAATGGTCAAGCACCAAGTATATGATGTAAGAAAACGCATACCTTAATGTATCTCAGGGGATGAAATCTTGTCTGCACAATCAAGCTAGTTAGCATGATATAGCTTCTCAACACATCAGATTAAACATAATCAAGATCATGCTTCCATAACAATCACTAACTAACATGTTCACATCCTAAATCATAAACAATTATCAATTATGCATAGAAATAATATAAGTACTATCGATCTAGATTAGTACCACACAATGCAACATGATAAGTCAACTCATACATGAATGTCCTAACCCTAACCATCTGCATAGGTCAATCAAATCTAGCATGATACATATAACATCAAGGTATAAATGATATAACCCTAATCACCAAGCTAACTATCATTTAACAACAAGAAGTTAACCTGTAATATACTTCATCAATAACATATACCATAATCATCAGGTTATCTAATATAAAACAACAATAACAATGAATACAAGTGCAGGTTACTATCATTCTTAACTATCTGACACATGTGCATATAACTACACTAATCAACTAACATTCGTCATGAAGATAGCCATAACATCAAAAGACATGTACATAAACCTAATGTATATAAACATAATGCATATAATAATCCTTGACATACACACATGCATGCTAAACATACAATACATGTATGACGATATTCTCTTACCCCAAAGACCAATGTTGCAACCTCATTATGATGGTCTGCATCTCTTGCTCTATCTCAGCCAATATATTGGCATCATAACATACCAATATCATCCTGATGACCTAAATTACATACCATCACTTCACAAGGCATGTTTGACCTACTATTAATGCATAACTATAACCAAGACCATACATGCATAATGACTGCATATAAACATATAACACATGAGTACCAAACCATATACACATCATTCTAGCTAGAGTCTAGTCATCAAGCATGACCATATCAACCACACAAATGATGAACTCATGCATGACAACAACCATTACTCCATTGTAAGCATTTCCACATGCAACCATCAACATGCATAAGTAATGCCTAATTAACTACACATACACATGAGCGCATGTAGTTGAGAATAAGCAATCAATTCTTGTAACCAACCTACAAGACTGATACATGTAATCAAACATACAAGAATGAAACCTAACATACAAGGATGTAATCAAACTACATATAATCATGTAACCAATCATATACTCCTAACGATTCATCCCATAAAATCGACATCAAGCTCCTCATGATAACCTTACTACAACCATGATCAACATGATGCAATGCAATAAGCACATGGAATGCAAGTGTAAGAGACACACATGCAACTGACATGCGTGCATGACCAAGCACCTTCACCCAAGGAGAGCACAACCACACTCTAATGCCACTCTGTAACACCCCCTCCCAAGTCTACCCAAATTAACCATGCCAACCAGGGTAAACATGAGGAGAGATGCTACTACAATTAGATTTGACCTCCTACGTCACCTTAAGGAAGTGGCATTGACAGAACATCACATACATTCATCCAACATCTTCAATTGAACCCTCAGGAGACAAGTCATCCACTCAGACAGCCTGTCCCTGGGTCCCACTGTTATTCTACAACTCTTAGGTCATAGTCGTTCTCATGTTATGGGCAAGGGAGAAACCAGAAAATGAAAGTCGCTCAAATAGGCCTGCCTGCCAATGACTATAGACCAAAATTGCTAGTTCTTTGTTAGCGAACCCAAGATTTAAGCCACTTTTCTAGCCCAAAATCTTGGCCTCTACCCAGAACTTGTTGTAGCTTCTAGAATTCATTAAAACATAATAACAATGTTGATCAATCAAAAATGACCCTCAGGACTAGGCCCGAGCATCCTCGAGTGAGACCGACATTGTGTCAAACACTTAGTAAATATGCAACCTACATGTCTAGGATATAAGACAGAGCATAAATGACTAAAACCACTTATGAAACATAACCAAAAGGATCAAATCCTTCTCCATTGAGCTAAAGCATCATCTATTACGTCTTGCATCCATACATTTAACAGTTACAAGTAAATACATGAAATAACCATGACATAAACCAATCATCTAACCATGCTTATAACTAACATAAAACCATATAAATATCAGAGATATGATAGCCATTAAATCCACACATATAAATAAGTGAAAAAGTAAGAGAACTTGGCTTTCATTAATCATAGGCAAATCCGACCAGGTTCGGGACTTCCATGTACCACTCGACCATAAACATGGCTGAACCAAATCTCTCTTTCAGCCAATCACCCCCATGCCATATTCTAAGCATGAATTTGGGATCTCATAGAAAAACCAATCCAATAACAACCAAGGGAATCCAAAGGTTAAACCACCTCCACCCTCATCAAACCGTGATGACACAAAAATCAGTGCTCCGATCACAACCGAATAGAACTTGGAATGCCATCCAGAATCCATCAGTATCCTTGAGTAATTTTCCATCTCCTTGTCTCTTAGGATTTACCGCAATCCAAACTCGGATCACTAGGCCCTAAACTGAGACTACTCCCTTAGGCTTTACCGTGTATCCCGCCCAAACTGGTCAAGGGATTCCTAAGCCTTTGGGAATGAACCTTGAGATCACCTCCACCTTGAATTCTGAAATGCATTCGACAATTCCAAATCTCAAAAACCAAAATAAACATCCCAACATACCATGGGATCCGGAAAAAGACAAGGCTAGGCTGAAAACCACTGTCATAACCCGACAAAACGATGCCACCGACAACAAGAGAATCATACACCAATATGCAAAGCCATGCATGCCCAAACCAGCTAGGAAATCACACATGCAAAACGTTGCATACAAGTATTCCTACTAAAGCTTCTTGATCTTGCTCTTCCTTCCTTAATCCTTTCTTTCCTTCATTTCCCTTTGCTTTCTTTTTCTTGATCCAAAGCTAGAGTGCTCCAAGAAAACTCTAAGTGAACAAGAGTGAGAGCGAGAGAATATGAGAGAGATCCAAACTTGCACTGACCAAACCTAATGCTGAGAAACCTGCCAACTGATCCTCATAAGCCTTTTTATCAATGAGGCCTCTAATTTCTTCATTTTCCATTATTTTCCTTTAGTTTCCTCCTCGCATGCAACCTCTAACTTCCTTTTCTCCTAATTTCCTTTATTTTCATAAATAAATGTGCCAAAAATGCCTTTTTTTCTGTTTAATGACTTTGCCTTAGCCTTTGCCAATTTTCATTAGCCAAAACACACATCTAGTGATGCCTACTAGGATTTCCTACCCATCATTTAGCTTGGAATACGTGTCCCTTACCGGTGGTCTTATTTTGAATTTATTTTCTTTTATTACATGAACTTTTCACAAGGGTTGTTACAAAAACCCATGCACAAAAACATAGGTAGGTACACCCACCTAATATAGGGTCCATTTTTTTTTCCTGGGGCACTTCCTCAAACGTAGTGCAAGGGGGATATCAGCCCCCTACAAACCCACCGACCCCCACCCCTTCCGCCCCCCCGTAACCCCCAGCTTTGCACACGAGGCTATTCGTGGAAAGAATATAACACACACCCAACATTCTCCCACTTGTTGTTTTCTTTCACATAGGGGGTCTGAGAGAGCTTAGTCATTGATCCAACCTTTCACCGCTCATTCTTTCTCTACACCAAGAAAAATTCTCAGTGCTCACAGACTTTTTTAATACATCTACAACATTCTTCAAAGTTTCCACCTTTACCAGCAACACCTTTTTTTCCTCAACCATATCCCTCACAAAAGTGATATTGAACATCAATGTGCTTTGTATTTGAATGATAAGAAAGGTTCTTTGCCAAGAAAATTTCACTTTGGCTATCATAGTCTATCCTTATAGCTTAATGTAGCAACTCCATACTTGAACATAATCTCTGCAACCAAACTGCTTCCTTGCTTGCATGAGTGGTTTCCATGTATTATGCCTCTATAGTTAAAAGTGCAACTTCAAAATGTATCTTTCTCATCCAACTGACCGCACCTTCAAATAGGTTAAACACATACCCACTTGTAGATCTTCTCTGATCTAGAGCTCCATCCCAGTTTGCATCAACAAAGCCATGGGTGTCCAAAACTTTGTCCAATCCTTGTCTTTCTTGGTAGCACATACCATAATCACTAGTGCCACACAAATACTGGAAAACCCACTTCACTGTGGTCCAATGCTCCTTCCTTGGTTTTGATGTAAACCTACTCAATACTCCCACTGCATGTGCAATGTATGGTTTAGTACAAACCATTGCATACATCAAACTATTGAATGCACTTGCGTATTGAACATGGGAAATGTCCCCTTCCTCTTCTTGTGTCTTGGGACATTGTTCAACAGATAAATTTACACCTATAACAATAGGAACCTTCACCAGTTTACTATCCTGCATATTAAACCTCTATAGTATTGTCTCAACATAATTCCTCTGGTTTAACTAGCGCTTCCTCTTTGTCTGATCTTGTTTAATTTTTGAGCCTGAAATATAGTTTGCAACAATAATATCTTTCAGGTCAAATTTGAAGGACAATTGGATCTTCAAATCCTAGACAATTTCTTTGTTATTTCCAAGAAGCAACATATCATCCACATACAAGATTGGATAAATAACACGGTCACCAATTAATTTAAAATACACATAGTGATCCACTTTTCTTCTAGTGAAGCCATGTCACCGTATAAATGTATCAAATTTTTGATACCACATCCTTGGTGACTGGTTTAACCCATACAAATACTTTTTTATCCTGCATACCAGTTCTTTCTTACCCTTCACCACAAAGCCTTCAAGTTACTTCGTGTAGATCTCTTCTTCCATATCCCCATGAAGAAATGTTGTCTTTACATCCATCTGTTCTACCTCAAAATCAAAAGTAGCAGCAAGAGATAAAAGTTATCTAATAGAAGCTATCTTGGAAACAAGAGAAAAAATATCACCAAAATCAATTCTGGCACTTGGGAATAACCTTTTGCTACCAAGAGAAATTTTTATTTATCCACCTTTCCTTATTCAATCCTCTTCTTCTTAAACATTCATTTTCTTCCAATGGGTTTCCTTCCAGCTAACAACTCCACAAGATCCTAAGCCTCATTTTTGTCCAAAGATGTCATTTCATCAACCATGGCCTCTTACCAGAGTTTTCCATCCTCTGAATCTACTACCACCCTGATAGTTCTAGGATCATCATCAGTAATAGATAAAGAGAAATTTGAATAGAAAGAAGATGGAATATACCTTTTTGACTGCCTTCTTTCTCAAACTAACCATCTCACAGCTAGAGTTTGTGACTCTTCATCTTCTAATTCCTCTTCTGCTGTAGAATCTGATTCTTCCTCCTTTAGCTCAAACTATATCTTCTCAGATTCCTTCGGTAGGAATTCATGTCTAGTAACATCTTTCACCTCTATAAACACTGCATCTCGGCTACACAAACTTCCTTGTTTCTGGGTTCCAAAGCTTATAACCTTTTAAGCCATCCTTATACCTAATAAATCCATACCTTTCATATTTACTATCCAACTTGGTTCTTTTTTCCTTTGGAACATGTACATAAGAATCACAGCCAAATACCCTCAGATGTGAAAAATAGGGCTTCTTACTAGTCCATACCTCATGTGGAGTCTTATCCTCCAATGCTGATGAAAGTGATTCGTTGACTAGGTAACATGCAACCTCCACTGCCTCTACCCAGAATTCTTGTCTTAACCCGACACCACTAAGCATGCTTCTTCCCTTTTCCTTCAACGTCCTATTTATTATTTATGCAACTATGTTTTGTTGAGTTGTGTATGAGGTAGTATTTTTTCATTCTTTACCACACTTATTATATAACACTTCAAATTCCTTCTTGCAGAACCCTCCACCATTATCTGTCCTCAACACCTTTATTTTCTTCTCTTTTTGGTTTTCCACAAAATCCTTAAATTTTTAAACTTGTCAAAGACTTTAAATTTCTTCCTGAGGAAATATATCCATGTATTCCTTGAGAAGTCATGTATAAATGATACATAGTACATAAACTTACCCAATGATGGAACTGACACATGCCCAAACACATCATTGTGCACAAGCTCTAATATCCCTTTTGTCCTCTTAACACCAGAGGGGAAACCCACTCGATTCTGCTTCCCATATACACAATGTTCACATAAATCGAATTCCAGAGAGAAATTAAACATACGTTATACCATACCATTACCATGAAGTATTTGAAGACGCTTCTCTCCAATATGTCCAAGCCTTCAATGCCATAGCATGGTATTTTTTCTAGAGACCACTAGATATTCTGCTCCACTTTTAGGAACCACAAAACTATTACACCCATCAATAATAGTACTACCTAGAATCTTGTACATATTTCCAATCCGAACTCTCTGCATCAGTAT
Source organism: Pinus tabuliformis (assembly GCA_031772625.1). Lineage (NCBI taxonomy): Eukaryota > Viridiplantae > Streptophyta > Pinopsida > Pinales > Pinaceae > Pinus > Pinus tabuliformis. Next base: position 367,535,212 of record CM062816.1, read on the forward strand.
GAGTGCTCCTTGAACCATCTTGCAGGTATCTTTCTTGAACATTATTTTTACACCTGCATCATCCATCTTGCTTACAGAAATCAAGTTTCTAGCCAATGTAGGAATATGCAGAACACCAAGAAGTGTTCTAATCCTTCCACCTTGCAACTTCAGCTTGAATTTTCTGTGACAAACGATTCCAGCCTTCCTATCATCCCCTAATAATAAATCACCCCCATCATATTTCTCAGACTTACAGAACCACTCCCTATGGGGAGTGAAGTGAAAGGATGCACCTGAGTCAATCAACCATGTCTCATGATCTACATGTGTACTTGAAGAAGAAGCCAATTACACATCCACACCTTCATCTAAGGTGGTTTTTGCCTCTACAGAAGGAGCATCATCAAATCCCTTTCCTTTCTCAGGAGATTTAGATCTACAATCCTTTTTGAAGTTCCTTTCCTTTACAAATTTCTAGCACACATTTACAAGTTTTCCTGGATATTTAGATCTCCCTCTAGATTTAGATCTCCCACTCGAGGACTTATTTTTAATTTTGTTCTAGGATTTTCCTCGTATAGAAAAGGAATATCCATTCTATCCCTCCATATTTTTTCGTCTCATCCCCTCCGATAGCAAGGATGATACTATTTCATCAAACTTCAAGGTATTTTTATTGCTACCTATTGCAACAACCAGGCTATCCCACAAATCTGGTAGAGAACAAAAAAAATGATGCACTTATCTTCATCTGAAATTTTAATATCAACAGATAACAAATGGCTTATCATAGTATTAAAGGTGTATAGATTCTCTGTCACTCAATCTACATCCTTCGTCGTCATGTTATACAACTTTTTCTATAGGAACAGTTTGTTCACCAGAGACTTAGATTGGTACAAAGTCCCTAACTTGTCCCATAAGGCCTTCACCATAGCTTCCCCTAAGACATTCAACAATATTGAATCTGAGATACATAATCTTATCGTGCTATTTTCTTTCTGATCCAACTTCGCCCAGACTTCAGCTGGCATTGTCGTTGATTTAGTACCCAGATCTATATGATCCACTTATCTTCATCCACTAGTAGATACTCCATCTTGAGTTTCCACAACTCAAAACTTTGACGATTAAATTTCCTGATCTATATATTTCCACTACTAGCCATCTTCTTTCACCACAAGAATCGATCCTGCAGATCTCCCACTGAATAGGGTCTACCATAGGCCCGACAAAAAACCCTCAGCAGCAAATGCATCCCCTTGAGTCGAAACTTGGCTCTGATACCAAATGTAAGTTTTAACCCTGTACAAAAATTACCTGCAATCGAATTCTTTAAAAACATAAAATATACAATGGCGAGAAACACAAAACAAATATATAGAGATTTCACCTCGATCCCAAAACCAGGAAATTTAGATTAATTTTTCATTATATTACTTTCAACGTTACAACACATATATATACATGCCGAAGCATTCATAAACCCCGATCCATTAACCCTAGATTAGAACATAATCATAGTTACCTTGACCAGATCTACAAGATATCATGGGTAGAAAACCATCATGCCCAAAACCATGTGCAAAACCCATGCAAAAACCATAGGTAGGTTTGCCCACCTAATATAGGGTCTACGCATGGGGCTAGTCATGGAAATAATATAATAAGCACCCAACAAACCAAACCATGCAAGATTGCCCCATAGAATTCAGAAAGATGGCCATAATATTGGGTATGTCTCCAAATAACCCAAATGTATTCTTCAAGTATTGAGGGGTCTACACTGCCATCTATGCGAGCAAGTGATGTTCTTTAAGCCCAAATTGGTGGATGAGGCTTGTGTATAGGTGCAATATGTGGAAAACATAGGCCTAAAGGGATCATAATTAAGTCGATTGAAGGATAAGGAGAAATAAGACACTTCCAAGGAGGGGAAGTGTTGGGTTGTGTTATATTCTTTCCACAACTAGCCCACGTAGTTAACTGGGGGTTAGCAGGGGGGCGGAGCCCCCCCCTCCCCCCCCCCTTCGTTGCGCCAATTACATAGTGGGGGGAGTCACATGGGGTTTGAGGGGTGCAGCTAACCCCACTCTATGGGGTCTGGGGTAGCGCCCCAGAAAATTTTGGTTTTGGACCCTATGTTAGGTTGGGCAAACCTACCTATGGTTTTGTGCATGTTTTTCACACATGGTTTTGGACGCGATGGTTTTTGGTCCATGGTTTTGGAAGCGATGGTTTTTCGGTCCATGGTATTGGATGCTTCGACATGTATAAATATGTATTGTAACATTGAAAGGAAAATAATGAAAAATCAAGCTGGTATTCCCGATTTTGGGATCCAAGGGAAAATCTCTGTGTATATGTGTTATGCTCTCGCATTGTTTATTTTCTGTGTTTTAGAATTAGTATGCAGGTAATTTTTGTATGGGGTTAAAACCTACATTTGGTATCAGAGCTGTTTTGGCTTCAAGGGGATGCCTTTGTTGCTGAGGGGTTTCGCTCAGGCCTGTGGTAGACCATGTTCAGTGGGAGATCGATTCTGGTGGTGAAAGAAGATGGCGAATAGTGGAAAGATAGAAATCGAGAAATTTAATGATCAGAGTTTTAAGTTGTGGAAACTCAAGATGGAGGATCTGTTGGTGGATAAAGATCAGTAGATTGCGGTAGATCCGGGTACTAAACCAACATGAGTGTCTGATGAAGAATGGAAGAAGTTGGATCAGAAGGCAAAGAGCACAATACAATTGTGTGCCTCAGATTCAGTATTGCTGAATGTATCATGGGAAGCTACGGCGAAGGCTTTGTGGGACAAGTTAGGGACTTTGTACCAATCTAAGTCTCTGGTGAATAAAATGTTCCTATGGAAAAAGTTGTATAACTTGAGGATGAAAGATGGAGACTCGGTGACAGAGCATCTGAATGCATTTAACACTGTGGTAAGTTAGTTAGCATCTTTTGATATTAAAATTCTAGATGAAGATAAGTGCATCAGTTTGTTTTTTTCTCTACCAGATTCATTGGATGGTCTGGTTATTGCAATAGGTAGCAATGCAACTGCCTTGTAGTTTGATGAAATAGTCTCATCCTTGCTGACGGAGGACATCAGACGGAAAAATATGGAGAGCCAGAATGGTGATGCCTTGTTTGTATAGGGACAGTCCTAGAATAGAAACTAAAATAAGTCATCAAGTGGGAGATCTAAATCTAGAGGGAGATCTAAATCTCCAGGAAAACCTGTAAAGGTGGTGTGCTGGAAATGCTGAAAGGAAGGGCACTACAAAAGGGACTGTAGATCTAAAGTTCCTGATAAAGGAAAGGGATCTAATGATACTCCTTCTGCAAAGGCAAAAACCACCTCAGATGAAGGTGGAGATGTGTACTTGGCTTCTTCAAGTACACATGTATATCATGAGGCATGGTTGATTGACTCATGTGCATCCTTTCACTTCACTCCCCATAGAGAGTGGTTCTACGAGTATGAGAAATACGATGGTGGTGATGTCTTCTTAGGGGATGATAGGAAGGCTAGAATCGTTGGTCGTGGAAAAGTAAAGTTGAAGTTGCAAGATGGAAGGGTTAGAACACTTCCGGGTGTTCTGCATATTCCTGCATTGGCCAGAAATCTGATTTCTGTAAGCAAGTTAGATGATGCAGGTTTAAAAACAATGTTCGATAAGGATACCTGCAAGATGGTTTGGGGAGCACTAGTATTGATGCAGGGAGTTCGGATTGGAACTCTGTACAAGCTGCAAGGTAGCACAGTTGTTGATGGGTGCAACAGTTTTGTGGTTCCTGAAAGTGGAACAGAAAATCTAGTGGTCTCTGGAGAGAATACCATGCTGTGGCATCAAAGGCTTGGACATATTGGCAAGAAGGGACTTCGAATACTTCATGGTAAAGGTATGGTAGAAGGTATGTGTAATAGCTCTCTGGATTTTGATTTTTGTGAAGATTTTGTGTATGGGAAGCAAAATCAGGTGAGTTTCCCCTCTGGTGGTAAGAGGGTGAAACAAATATTAGAGCTTGTGCACAGTGATGTGTTTGGACCTGTGAAGGTTCCATCACTGGGTAAGTCTATGTATTATGTACCATTTATAGATGACTTCTCAAGCAATACATGGATATATTTCCTTAAGAAGAAATCTGAAGTCTTTGACAAGTTTAAAGAATTTAAGGCTCTGGTGGAAAACCAGACAGAGAAGAAGATAAAGGTGCTGAGGACAGATAACGGTGGAGAGTTTTGCAGTAAGGAATTTGAAGAATTCTATAAGAAGTGTGGTATAGCACGATAGAATACTACTCCATATACACCTCAACAAAATGGAGTTGCAGAAAGAATGAACAAGACATTAATGGAAAGGGCAAGAAGCATGCTCAGTGGTGGTGGGTTAGGACAGGAATTCTAGGCAAAGGCAGTGGAGACAGCGTGTTACTTGGTCAATAGATCACCTTCATCAGCGTTGGAGGATAAGGCTCCACAAGAGGTATGGACTGGTAAGAAATCCTCTCTTTCACATCTGAGGGTATTTGGATGTGATGCATATGTACATGTTCCAAAGGAGAAATGAACCAAGTTGGATAGTAAATCTAAAAAGTGCATCTTTATTGGGTATAAGGATGGTTTAAAGGGTTATAAGCTTTGGAACCCAGTATCAAGGAAGGTTGTGTACAGCCGAGTTGTGGTGTTCAGAGAGGTGAAAGACGTTATTAAACATGAAGTCCAACCAAAGGAAACTAAGAAGATAGAGTTTAAGCTAAAGGAGGAAGAATCATACTCTACATCAGAGGAGGAACAAGAAGATGAAGAGCCACAAACTCCAAGTGTGAGAAGATCAGTTTGAGAAAGAAGGTAGCCAAAAAGGTATAGTCCATCTGCTTTGTGTTCAAATTTTGCTTTATCTATTACGGATGATGATCCCAGAGCTGTGAAGGAAGCAATAGATTAAGAGGATGGAAAACTCTGGAAAGAGGCCATGGTTGATGAAATGGCATCTTTGCACAAAAATGAGGCTTGGGATCTGGTGGAGTTGCCGGCTGGAAGGAAACCCATTGGCAGCAAATGGGTGTTCAAGAAGAAGACAAATGCAGAAGGAAAGGTGGAGAAATATAAAGCTCGGTTGGTAGCAAAAGGTTATTCCCAGGTGCCAAGAATTGATTTTGGTGATATTTTTTCTCCTATTGCCAAGGTAGATTCTATTAGATTACTTTTATCTGTTGCTGCTGCTTTTGATTTTGAGGTAGAACAGATGGATGTGAAGACAACATTTCTTCATGGGGATCTAGAAGAGGAGATCTACATGAAGAAACCTGAAGGCTTTGCGGTGAAGGGTAAGAAATAACTAGTATGCAAGTTAAAGAAGTCTTTGTATGGGTTAAAACAATCACCAAGGATGTGGTATCAGAAATTTGATACATTTATACAGGGACTTGGCTTCACTAGAAGCAAAGCAGATCACTGTGTGTATTTTAAATTCATTGGTGACTGTGTTATTTATCTGGTCTTGTATGTGGATGATATGTTGCTGGCTGGAAATGACAATGAAATTATCCAAGATTTGAAGACCCAATTGTCCTCCAAATTCGACATGAAAGATCTTGGTGCTGCAAAATATATTTTGGGCATGGAAATTAAAAGGGATCGGGCAAAGAGGAAGCTCTGGTTAAAGCAGAGGAAGTATTTCGAGACAATATTGCAAAGGTTTAATATGTAGGATAGTAAACCGGTGAAGGTTCCTATTCTGTAGGTGTAAAGTTATCTGCTGAACAGTGTCCCAAGACACAAGAAGAGGAAGATGATATTTCCTATGTTCCATATGCAATTGCAATTGGTAGCTTGATGTATGTGATGGTCCATACTAGACCATACATTGCACATGCAGTGTGAGTATTGAGCAGGTTTATGTCAAAACCAGGGAAGGAGCATTGGACAGTAGTGAAGCAGGTTTTCAGGTATTTGCATGGGACTAGTGATTATGGTTTTTGCTACCAAGGAAGACAAGGATTGGACAGAGTTTTGGATATCTGTGGATTTTTTGATGCGGACTGGGGTGGAGATCTTGATCAGAGAAGATCTACAAGTGGGCATGTGTTAAACCTATTTGGATGTGCAGTCAGTTGGATGAGTAAGAAACAATCTATAGTGGCACTATCAACTACAGAGGCAAAATACATGGCAGCCACTCATGTAAGCAAGGAAGAAGTTGGTTGCAGAGATTGTGTTCAAGTATGCAGTTAGTACAGGGAGCTATGAGGATAGACTGTAAGAACCAAAGTGAAATTTTCTTGGAAAAGAGCCCTACTTACCATTCAAAGACAAAGCACATTGATGTTCAGTATCACTTTGTGAGGGATATGATAGAAGACAAAAATTTGTTGCTGGTAAAGGTGGACACTTTGAAGAATATTGCAGATGTATTGACAAAATCTGTGAGCTCTGAGAAGTTCTCTTGGTGTAGAGAAACAATGGGCATTGCAGGGCTGGATAAATGACTAAGCTCTCTTGTGGCCCCCTATGAAAAGAAAAAAACAAGTGGGAGAATGTTGGGTTGTGTTATATTCTTTCCATGACTAGCCCACGTAGTTAATCGAGGGGTTAGGAGGGGGGCCGAGGCCCCCCTTCGTTCCATCGATTGCGTAGGGGGGGGAGTCACAGGGGGTTTGAGGGGTGCAAGTAACCCCACTCTATGGTTTTGGTTTTGGACCCTATGTTAGGTTGGGTGGACCTACCTATGGTTTTGTGCATGTTTTTCGTACATGGTTTTGGACGTGATGGTTTTCGATCCATGTTTTTGGACACGATGGTTTTTGGTCCATGGTATTGGATGATTCGGCATGTATAAATATGTATTGTAACATTGAAAGGAAAATAATGAAAAATCAAGATGGTAGTCCCAGTTTTGGGATCCAGGGGAAAATCTTTGTGTATATGTGTTTTATGTGTTATGCTCTCGCATTGTTTATTTTCTGTGTTTTAGAATTTGTATGTAGGTAATTTTTGTACGGGGTTAAAACCTACAAGAAGAAAAAAGGAGGAACAAATAAAAAGATGACATCCACAACAAACTAGTGCAAAGATACTAGAAACCACTACAACCACTAGAACATTGATTTTCATATAGAGGAGAAGTGTTGGAAGTTGCATCTAGATATCAACATGAAGAACAAGAAGAAAGATAATAAAATGAAGAATCTCATGGCCACATATTTGAGAAACCAAGTTGAAAGAAACTAGGACGTGGATGAGAAGATCATATGTACGTCAGTGCAGAAGGAGGTGAATCTGAGTAGCCTTCAACAACAAGAAGATAAATAAATGATGGAACTCTTCGCTATAAAGGTACATGTCAAGAAGACAAAGATTAATGCTCTATTTGACTCAAGATCATAAGTGAATCTCATTACAGCAGAGATGGTCAAGAAGTTGGGGTTGGAATTTTGTGATCATCCAAACCCATATCCACTATGATAGGAAAATAAGGATGCAGAGATGAAGATAACAAAACAATTTAAAATTAGATTTTATATCAGTGCTAATTTTATTGACGAGGTTGATCTAGATGTGGTTCCCCTTGATGTATGTGGAGTCATGTTTTGAAGTCCATACATGTATATGTGTGTTTCGATATTCATGAGGAGGGCCAACCATTAATAGATTGTCAAGAATGGAAAATCATTCATCATCAACGTGCACAAAGGAAAGTAAAAAATTTCACTAGTAAGTGCCAACCAAGATAAGAAATTGATCAGTTCCAATAAGAAGTATGTTTTATTGTTTTTAAGAGAAATTCAATCTGTAGAGGAGTCAATTAGAGGTGAGGCATCCCTAGAGGGGTGTACTAAGAAACAAAAAAAACAATTGGAGAAGTTTTTACAAGTATACAGGGATGTGTTCCGAGAGAGTAAACACCACTTAAGAGAGAAGTTGAGCACGAGATCCAACTATTCCCAAAGTCCCCATTGCCAAATATTGGGTTGTAAAAGCAGTATGCTATAGAAGCAAGTGAGGTGAAGAAACAATTGGAATAGCTACTAGAACAGTGTGTTATTCGGCCAAGTACATCACCATGTGGGTCACACATCATCATTGTACAAAAGACGGATGGGACTTGGCGTATGTATATAGATTATAGGGCGTTGAACAAAATCATGCTCAAGAACAAATACCCCATTCCCAGGGTAGATGATCTATTGGATCACTTGCAAGAAGCAAAATACTTTACCAAGATGAACTTGAATTCTAGATATCACCAAGTTCAAGTCAAAGAAGAAGATACCTGGAAGACTTCCCTCAAAACTAGACAAGGTTTGTATGATTGGTTAGTCATTCCATTTGGCTTATGTAATGCACCAATTGTGCTTATGAGATTAATGAATGATGTACTTCACCATTTTATATATTTATTTTTGATTGTCTATTTGGATGATATACTAGTATGTAGTGTTACCTGGGAGGATCATATTTCACATTTGACGCATGTGCTATCAACGTTGAAGAAGAACCAACTGCTAGAAAATCTCAAGAAGTGCGAGTTTTTGTAGCAGTCTTTGGTGTATCTAGGGTATGTGATCGGTGGAGGAGAACTGAAGATAGATCCTTCCAAGATGGAGGCTAACATGAAATGGTTGATGCCTACTAATGTTTTTGAGTTTAGGAGTTTCATTGTGGTACAATAGCTGATAAAATTCATAGCCTCATTTTTAGTGTTAGCAACACTGCTTCACACCATAACAACAAGTGGCAAGAGTTTCTAGTGTGGAAAATTTTAGCAGAAGGATTTCAAGGCACTAAATAAGAAGATCAACCACACACTAGTTTTGGCATTGCGAAACTTGCAACAACCCTTTGAAGTGGAGATAGATGCAAGTGAGTATGCTATGGGAGTTTTCTTCATGTAGAGATGAAGTCTTGTATGCTACCATTCTAAAGTATTTCATGGAGCAGTTCTTAACTACCCTACCTATGACAACGAGCTATATGCCATAGTGCAATCTGCGAAGAAGTGGAAGAACTATTTTATGGGAAAGGAAACAGTAGTCCACATGGATCACTAGCCATCACAGTACTTTCTGGCCCAAAGTAAGATACAACAGAGCAAACATTACAAATGGATGGGGTTTTTACAACAGTTTCATTAGGTGATCAAGTATAAGAATGGTGGCCAAAACAAGTTGGCTGACATGCTTTCAAGGCCACCCAAATCAAAGATCACAACTTTGGGGACTCTTATGCACACGGAACCATTCACCCATGATGCATACATAGAGGCATATTTAGAGGATGAGGACTTCAAAGAGGTGTATCAACAGTTACAAAGACAGATTCATGTGCACGATGGCAATACAACTATTGACTATGATCTAGAATATGTGTTACTTTTCATATTGTATAAGCTATGTGTTCCTAAAGGTGAAGTATAAGCTATGTGCACTAGTCTATTGTGGATGTGCCTTTGAAGTGCTGATAGCCAAGCTAGTAGACACTGTGCCAGCTTGCGATGCGCAAGTCTGGAACTCCTACAACCCTGTTTGGATGGCCCCTAAGATGATCTGTTGTTGTTGTTCAAACTGTTGCAGGGCCTCCGCGGTAACATCCCTTACTGTGCCACTGATATCATGCAAATCGCCCTCTGTTAATGTGATGGGGTCCAGTGAGGTCTTGGTCGCCTTTGATTTCTTCATGGGTCCTCCTTTCTCCATCTCTCTTGGGTGCTTGATGCGGGTGGACATCTCCTGAGGGTCCGCGCTATGATGTTCATCTGTTTCCTCCTTGGTCATAGGTGAAGGCGACCTCACGCCTTTATCAGAGCCTCGCTCTATCCCACCTATCTGCTTCCCTATCTACTATGCAGCCTCATGCTCTACCTGAGCCTTATTAGCAGCCTCCTTCTTGTTAAGGGAGAATGTCCCCTAAGGTCTTCGGTGAATACCCTAACAGAGCAAGGGTTATCTACAGAGAAAAACAAGCATTCCACACAGCCATGATGCTAATATAAACAAACTACATGAAGAGAGGTGCACCTGGGGGTCCTTCGTTTGGGAAGATCCAGCTAGGGTCCAAACCCTCTTGGAGTTCCTTTTGCTCCTTCAACCTGCAAAAAAATCAATTCAAGAAAGCACAACAGCATATGGACAAAACATCATAAAGAAATCAACTTCATATCATATTGAAAGTTAGTTATGCCATTGAAATAATCATTCATTTGTAAATCATAACATTGATATCATAAACATGAAGAAGATTCATATCAGGAACAAGAAAAGTGTTTCTTTTATTATAGATAACTAAAGTATAGAAAAGAATGATTTCACCCGAATCTTCCTTTCGCAGGCTCCAAGCGGAACCGTCCTCCGGATTCGTCCAATCTCAAGCCTTCAACAAGCTCCTTCCATTACTCACTCAAGGATATCTCAACAAATGGAAAGACATCATAACTCAAGGAAACAAGGGTTTCCTGTAATGAGGGAACTGCTGGAAGCATAAGGATCTTCAAACCTGATCTGGGATAATCTCAACAGAGTACTTTTTCTCTCTATTCTCTCCTCCCTTAGGCCTTCCCATTGAAGCCTTTTTATACTTCTCCCAAAGTAGTTTTTTAGTTGGGAATTTATTGGGAATAGTAGGGCCATGGGCACTAATAGGTAATCAACAGATAAAACTCGCGATCTCCGCCTGAAATTAAGGAGATTTAATTTTTTTAAGTGTTTTAAGACATATACGTAGGTTGGGTATACACATACCCACGTACACACGCGTTTAGCTCAAGGCAATGTCGCGTATAGGGAGTAAAACACTATTTTTTAAGTATTTTCACCAGGTCTGGAAGTAGGGGTTTCCCTAGGCCATAAGTGTAGCATCACAAACATCAAGAGTGAGGTTTGGAGCTATAACAGATGCCCCCTAATATATGATGTTAGAAGGGGTACATGATGGACGAAATATATTATGTAAGTGCATGGAAAGGAAACTTGTCAAAAGCTGAGAAGGACTTCACCAGAGTTTATCCTGCCAAGCCACAAAATGAGATTAGAAATAAACACTATCTGAGGTGGGCATACCCATGCTCAAAGAAAGTAAAGCATGTCTGCATATCAAGTACAAGTAGATCCACTAAGTATACAAGTATAAAGCACTAGAAAATACATAATGGATCATCTGATCACGATCGAATAAGTACATGTCTGAATATCACATATAAGAATGTCAATGATGCTTAAGGATGAAGCAGATCACTGATATCAAATATTAATCCCAAAAGTACCAAATGAACATGATGGAATAAGATGGTACTACACTGCAAACTCAGGTGCCAGCATATAGAATGTCGCCATGAATGATTGCAACATATAAGGTGGAGTGGTATCAACTAGCAGCAATAGGAGCAACTGTCAAGTGAACCAATGAATGTTGATGCAACATGAGGTCTTCACCGACCGACGTGGTACATTTCCACACCATGGGAATAAATGATCTGAAGTCGACCATGTGAGAAATCGTTTGATTACCAGTCATTGGGGTATACCATTAACAAACGCAAGACTACTCACCGATAATGATAATGAGCATCAAGGTACCCAGTACAATCTAACAAGTGTGAATAGATGAGTTGGAGTCGAACACCTGTAAGAATCTATCAATCAAGAGACAATGATGGTTTCCCACTATCGATAGCGAAGGATCTACCACTAATGACTGCAAACCCCAAGGTACTGCCAAATGGACTCTAGATCTTTTCCCCAGAGAAATGAGTCGTAGTCGATAGGGAAAGATCTGCTAGAAGGAAGGCATTAAGGCATCCTTCATCAATCTAGCATGAGTGTAACCCATAGGCCAATAATGTGGAAGGAATCAAATGAAAAAAGATGTAGTAACCCGACCGAAGCACGTTTCCGGCGTACACAAGATGTGGCTAGCGCATGATAGAAACCCTCTGAACCAACCAATAATGAAAGTTGACGTAGAGGTGAGGTATCCACCAATAGGGTAAAATGGAAACCAAGGTACTACACGAATCCCAATGTGTGATAGTGTACGCTGATGTCGAACACAAGGGAAACCACTCAGTCAAATACCCATGATACTGATCGATGCTAAGCACAAGGTGACCTGTCAATAATGAAAATAGGGCTAGGGTGCGTCTCTAGGCCTGTCCTCAAAGCAAGATGTCATCGTCGATAAGGAAAAGACCCATTAGTGAGAAGTCATGGGGACCTTCTCAAACTGGCACGAGTAAAGGACCAATATAACTGATGTGATGATAGACAAGATACTGACAATCAGAGATGGCCGACTGAAAAATGAGTCAAGAGACACTGCAGAGAGGCTGACTCAGGGTAACTTCCCTTGAACAAAAGCACGACTCAATGTGACTATCTGGCAACATATGATGACTCTGTATAAGTTCGCCATGCAGAAGGCAAAATGAACTCTCCATATGATTGGAAGAGATAACCAATCGAGGGAGAACTTACTCAATAACAAGGTTGAGGCGTACCTAAGTCAAACTAAATCCCGCCCATACGGAGGAGACTTTGTTTTGAGTGCTTTGTTCAAGGGAGACACGACTAACTCTAGCTGCCAATAACAAGTGAAAATACTGTCCCGTTCCCGCTCTTTTTGGAATATATAATTTTTTTTTTCTTTTTCTTTAAGTTGGAAAAAGAATAAAAGAATTCTATAGTACAGTGGAAAGAACGAGTGTCGGTGAAACAGATGATCTAGTTCCTGGGATTGAAACATTCCTATGCTCAATGCAGGGAGGTGAAAACTGGTCAAAGACACTCAAAAGTGTGTTCCTTCCACGGGTCAAGGTGTGTCAAGTTGCAGAGGTCAAGGGCATGGAAGTTTTATTTTGCAGTCTTCATGGTCAAAATTTGGCTTAAACACGAGTCCAAGTGAAGCCAACTCAAGGCCAAAAGGTGCAAATAGTCAAAATGCAATGCAGTAGTACAACTCAACACAAAGGAGCCTCTAGGGTATAAGGCTAGAACGAAGGGGAGAAGCAAAGAGGAATGAGTCTTCAACACATAAGTCATGGTGGGATTACAGAGTACTCCCGAGCCTACTCAGATCGAAGCAGCATGTGCAACAAATGTTAGTGAGGTGCTAACTACGATGCCCATGAAAAGGATGGCTCTACCATTGTGTCATGATTTAAAAATTGGTGAGTGAAGATGGTTTATGAACCATAAGATGATGGGATCGACCCTATGGCAAGTATATCGGCAAATGGAGGCTAGTATGCATAATGCAACGGAAAAAATGGCTTCCCTGACCTATATGTCAGTAAAAAACGATACCTGCCATGATGGGTCAGCAGTCAGGGAACCATCTCAAAACTGTTGAAAAAACATCCAAAATGTCCTGAAAAATCAAACCATTCTCAACATTCCAAGCTCCCAAGTTAAAAGTTACATGAGACAAAACAAAATCAAGATTTGAAAAAATTTTGCATTTTCAAAGCTTATAAAATAGTTTTTTGACTCACCATTATCACCATTTGGTTTGAGAGCAAAGAAGTGGAGCAAAAGGAGCAAGCATTGCCACTCGCCAAAATCGACCATTTGAATTGTCCCAAAATCACCAAGTAACCCTTAAACTTATCTTGCATTCAATTGTGATTGGTTTTAGAATTTTTAATTTAAGTTTTACCGTTGAATTATTGTCAAAAATTTTGTTGTGGCGTATACACAGGTTGGATACATTAAACTCGCGTATACACATGCCCTACATGCGACTTTGTGTAAAATGGACCCACGTATACGCCGCGAAAACTTCAAACAAAAAAATCTAATGGTCTAAATTCATTTTTTCTTCAGGATGCCAGTCACTTGGAGAGAAAGAGAGCATACCTTAGTGGATGATGAGGTTATGAATGATCCTAATTCTTTGGATGTCTTATGAGTATGTGGCTTGCTAAAGTTCTTTAAAATGCCAAATATGAAAGCAAACACCCGCCTGCTTGACATGCTCATTCACTACTGAAGTATCGAGGATGATGCGTTTATGATTGATTAGATGCTGCTAAGGATAGAGGTTGAAGATATTTATTTCATCACTGGCCTTTCTCAGAGGGGAGAGGTAGTACATTCCATGGGAAGGTCACGAGGCAGTCTCTCTATCGAGGACTACGTACATATCTATTGCATGGGTCATCCTGAAAAGGTTGGAAGTCAAATTCCAATCAAACATGTGGAGAGTTTATCTTTGAGAATAATCCTGTTCACCATAGCTAGAGTGAACGGATCAGCTTCTTTGCATCAGGCATCATGGCTAGCCATGAGCTTGGTGATAGAATGCCTCACCACCGTCTTTGATTGGTGTACTCCTCTTCTTGCTAACCTGAAGAGCCAGCTTACTTCTATCAAGAAGGGACAGACCAAAAACTTTGGGTATGGAACTATCTTGTGCTCTTTCTTCTTTGAGAGGGTCCTAACACTTCGTCCTAGAGTACCGATTTCGATCAGCGCCCCACGAGATCCACGAATGGGCAGGTGGGCTGACTTGATGAAATGTATAGGAGGTGGGGACATCCCACAGACTGCTTTCGATGATGAATTCTTCTCCTGGTGGGAGTAGCAAATCGTCGCCGTAGATGACTACCCTTATGTTGGGTTGGATTTCCAAGGAGATCCTGATCTAGCATTACCACTGACCGTAGCATGGGGCGACATAGGTAACAAATATTTTTGATTTTACAATTTTTTTCAAATAATGAATTTTGAAAAATATTTTTGATAGGATTCAAATGACTAATGTGATGATCATGTTCCAGATATTGGGTTGGTGTGACCAGATGGGTTCCCACAGCATGGACGTTGCAGCCGAGGGGCTGAAGAGGCTGCTGCAGACACAGAGCAACTTCTACACACTATTCAGCGGCACTTGGTGAGACTAACTCACCGAGTACCGATGGAAGCCGTAGAGGATCTCCTTATAGATATGTAGTGTCATGTGGTTGGCACGCCATGAGACTGGGTTCGCACTCTTAGGCATGTGGCCAAAGCAGTAGTTGCATACTTAGTCGCTCATCCTGAGCCGGGGAATTATATGTACTAGACATGATTATGGGAATTTGAGTCCCAATTTTTGTATATTATTTGGACACACTTATGTACACTAGAGATGTTTTATGATATATATATACAGTTCTGACTTTTCGATGCTTGATTTTATTGTGATGAATGAATGGTATGCTAGTCTAATGCTTGATTAGCGATAGAATCAGCTAACCAATTATGAGATCTTGGAATGTGAAAATAATTAATGTAAGTAAATGATCTTTGCAACAACCTCACCCTTAAATACTGGCGATATAAACATGGATCCCTTACCCAATAAATGTTATTTAGTTGTGACACTATCAATTGTGAATCAAGATAGACTACCAACGAATCGATTTCATAAGAAATTGCTTTGGATAGTAAATTAATGACGGTAGTATACTCAGCCATATTATCTAAAGTAGGACCAATGCATACTCCCCTTGACACCATCAATTGACCAGTTGGATAGTAGATTACCCAAGCTACGGAAGCAAGGTTCCGAGCGTTCCGACTAACACCATAGGTGAATCCAAAATAGACCAAGTCATCCATCAACACTTGCCACAACAGACTATAAAGTGTCAATATAAAAACCTCTCAATGAGATATGTACAAATATACAAAATGTACAAAGAAGCCATTGCCTAGCTGCTACTTAAGCAAAGTACTTCTTGAGGTAGAGCCCGTTTCAGGGCTCTACCAACTTGTTTCCTTCAAAATTGATTAACTCATACGCCCCTTTTTCTAAAACTTGTTTAATTATAAAGGGACCATACCACATAGGTTTGAACTTGCCTGCCCCCAAGGAATCCTTATCTTGGTCATAGACCAAGACAAGGTCGCCTTCAAAAAAAATTCAAGGATGGATAGCTTTATCATACTGAGTTTTAACCCTTTTCTTATGAGCCTCATTGATTGTGATGGCATCTCGACGCTGCTCATCGAGATGCTCCAAATGAAGGAGGCGCTCTTTGAGACTAGAAGTCTCTGGGATGAGCTCAATAGCTAACTTAAGAGATGGAATTTCACATTCAATAGGAAAGATAGATTCCATTCCCTAAACTAACTGAAAAGGTGTAAAACCTGTAGCAGTCTTTACGGAGGTTCTATATGCCCAAAGAGCCGGATACAACATAAGATGCCAATTGGACTGATTTTTTTCGATCATCCTTTGCAGGATTGTTTTAAGGGTTTTGTTCACTGCCTCGATCTGTCCATTGGCCTGAGGATAATATGGAGACGAGTGCTCCTACTGGAAACCCAATTTAAGAGCCAATTCAGACATTAGTTGGTTCTAGAAATGACTGCCATGGTCAGTGACAATCTCTATAGGGATACCGAACCGAACCTTGAGATAATATGATTAAAAGGAACAATGCCGTTGTTTCACTATCGTTTTTATAAGTGGGCATGGCCTCAACCCACTTCATGAAGTAGTCTACGGCCACAATAATGTACTTGTGATTCACTGTTGAAGGTGGATTAAAAGTTGTAAAATCGATACCCCACTTAGTAAAAGAACCGACAGTGACAACGAAGAAAAGAGGAGCTGGATGTGCACACATCTTCTGAGTATAGATTTGACAAGGGTGACAACATTTGATCACTTCAACACAATCTTTGAAGAGCGAAGGCCAAAAATAGCCAGCACACAAGATACGTTGGGCTGTAGCAAGCCCTGAAAGATGACCACCACAAGCTCCACTGTGGAAATATTTAAGCACTGACTCTACTTCCTCTAGGGTTAAACAATGCCGAAGGATTGAATTAACTCCTCGATGATATAATGTGTTACCGATGATGAGATAGTTCTTAGCTAGGTGACATAATTTTCGGCATTCATCCTTAGAGAAAGTATAGGGGAACTTTGAAGTCTAGAGATAGACAATGATATCTCCATACCAAGGGTCAAGTGAAGAGATGAGGAATAAATGTTTGTCGGGTAAATTTTCCTCATAAACAGTATCCTCTGCACAAGGTAGCTCGGAGATTAACTCTACAAAAACCATAGATTTCTTAGACTTGGTGGACAAGAACTCGAGGTCGAATTCTTCTAATATGACTATCCATCAATTATATTTTCCCCCAATCACTCGCCTACTGAGGACAAATTGGAATGGATTGACCATTGCTAAGACAAAAGTTTTTCATAGCAAAATATAATGCCAGAGCCGCTGGACAGCATGGACAGCTGCCAAAGCCAACTTCTCAACAGGGGAATAGCAAAGTTTAAGACCTATCAAGCCTCGGCTCAAATAATAAATCACGTGCTCTATGAGAGCATCGTCTTCCTAAATGAGAACCATACCTATGGTTGATTCTGCCATAGCGAGATATAAAAGGAAGTCCCTACCATAATCCGATGGACTCAAAAGTAGGGTAGAGACTAATACCTTTTTCAAGGCATCAAACGACCACTGCGCAAAGTCATCCCACACATATGGAACTCCTTTACGTAGCAAACGCATAAATCCTTTAGTGATATCGGCATAGTTCGCTAAAAACCTTCTTAAGAAATTAGCTTTCCCTTGAAGACTTTGAAGTTTTCGAATTGAGGACGGGGGAGGAAACTGAATTATTGCCTCTACCTTGAAGGGATCAACTTGAATCCCTTCATTTGACACAATGAACCCTAATAACCGACCAGATGTAACTGTGAAAACGCACTTATTGGGATTCAACGAGATCTTGTAAAATCGACATCGCTCAAAAACCAATCGAAGGTGACTAGGATGATCAGTTCTCTTTCGAGAACGAGTAGCTAGATCATCCAAGTATGCTTTGATGATATGCTTAATGTCGTGGAAAGCATATGACATGGCCTGCTGGAAAGTAGCTCCAGCATTTTTAAGACCAAAAGGCATCTTTCTGTATGCAAAGGTACCCCAGGGACATATAATAGCTATCTTATGCTGATCTTCAGGACGGATAGAGATCTGATTATAACCAGAAAAACCATCCATGAAGGAGAAAACCTCATTGCTCGCACACTCATCAATAATCTGATCAATAAATGGCGTGGGGTAATTATCTTTGGGACAAGCTTTATTTAGGTCCCTAATTTCAATGCACACTCAGATTGTTCCTTGATTTTTATCCACAGGCACTGGATTAGAAACCCAATCTGTAAGAGGAATAGAGTATATGAAACCCGCCTTGAGCAGCTTCTCTACTTCAGCTTTAATGGCTGCTGCTTTCCTAGGGTTAACCAGCCAAAGATTTTAATGAATCGGTTTGGCATTTTCATACGTCTTGGTCTCATGTTGAACTATGGATGGATCAATGCCAGGAATTTCTTCATAAGACCAAGAGAATACATCTCGAAATTCCTTAAAAAGTCGATGTAAATTTGAATTTCTTCAGGGGAACATTCAGCTCCGATGAAGAGATTCTCGATCACGCTAGGGTTCCTAGAGATGTTTATAGATATTGTTTTTGAAATCACCGACATATTACCTCTGGCAAGAAAATGTGCTGGAGCTAAAGGATTTGATACCGTACAAGCATCACTAGTAAAGAGCTTGGAGAACCTAGATTCTACTTCCTACAATGGAGGAAGAAAATATGAACAATGGTGTAAATCTTCCCAAGGTTGATGTACACCCATCATTACTTTTAAGATTTCTTCCTCGGATGGTAAAACCGTCTCTAAACAGTTCATAGTGGAGGTAGATTCAAGGGTCCAGGCTAGGGCCACATCACCATCTAGCTCCTCCTCAGAGAAAGGAGTAGAAAGGTTTTCTGCAGAGTTGACGATAGACTGATATCTGAGCTCTGCTGCAGACATAGGAAATGCCATTCCACCAACTTCTCCTTTAGCTAATGTGGTCGTAGGTGAAGGTAAGGTCCAAGGGTTTGAAAAGTAATGAGTTCGAAAGAACCCTTCTCATGAATATTCCTTGGTTGATGAAACAACATTGATTCTAGCGATAGGAGAGGGAAGATCAAAGGTACCCTTCAATGAAGAATACATCCCAACTCCTAGATTCTCGGTAGGCAGACAAGGGTTATCCACTAAAGAAACGGTAGAGTCCGAAGTTGTTCAAGGATCAACTAGACAATAATCCAATTGATCAACCTTAATGATTTTCCCTTCATGAGGAAAGTAAATGACATGAAACAGAGTCGAAACAACGGCATCCATTCCATATACCCAGTTCCTTCCTAAGAGGAGATTGTAGTCTAGGTTAGCATCGATGACTTCTACTTCAACATTAATGACTTTTCCCCCAACACATATGGGAAAGGCCAGAATAATCCCATGGGGCTAATGAGAATGCCCGTAAAATGTAGTCAGGAGGGTAGGTGAAGGAACAACCGAAGGCGATCCGATGGCCTTCCAGCATGACATCGACATGACGCATGTGGAAGCTCCTCCATCAATAACGGTACGAAAAATGTTAATTTTTCGGTATGTAGACTTTATTTGAAAATCCATGTGATGAGGGAGTCACTTTTTGACATTCATCATGTTGAAAGTGAGCACTAAAGAGTTATTTGGATCAACTGCCCTTATGGATGAAAGTAAAGCACTTCGTTGAGCTAGACACAACTGGAGAACCTCTAAAGCGAACATAGCACATGGACTCTGAGCCAAATCCTCAACAATGGAGTAGTTCTGGGTGGCCCTAGCATTTGGATTGATAGTTGCGCGTTTAGTGGAACCTTTCGGTATCCATGGTATAGTCTAGACAGGGGATTGCTCAATATGAAGGTTGGTACTTCCGGTAGCAGTTTTGTCCTTGGATGTTTCAGCTTCATCGTAATCACACAACTGAGTGGCCACATGGACATTAGAACCCATCATGAAAACATTTGATTATTTCTCCCCTTCCTGGTTGCCCCCCTACAGAGGTACCAGGGTTTGAATTCGCGCCAGCAAGCAGTTGCTGCCCTTGGGGAAAAGGGTTGGTTAACACAGCTTGAGAACTAGAAGTCCCTTGCTATCCTAACAAGTTCTGGGCATCTTGAATCTTTGGGTAGAGATGAGTTAAATGGTCTCCACTGCATAACTTGCACGGAAACTTGACTTTCTTTTTAGACTCATTTCCACCACCACCAGCATTATTGCCGGATTTATTTGCATTAGTCTTCCCATTTTGACTCTTTTTCTTACTGTAGTGACCAATCCAGGGGTCTAGATTAGACTAAATTTAATGTCAACCAAGGTAGGTAAACTTAGAGGCACGTGTCTACAATCTATAGACCTAAAAGGATCTCATCTACCTAGATAAGTGTCTACTGTGACAGGCTACAACACTCTTTTACAAGAGATTGGAATATGTTTCCTTTCACACTTTAAACACTCAGATCATCTAATTTAATTAACTGTTCTAAAAACACAGCGTGTTACTAGTCTGAGTTTTCAATCCTCTTACAAGGATATCATTCACAAAAACTCTTTCTCGGTAACACACTAAGCATCCTAACAATCAAATTCATGAAAACTAAAGACTATTTTAAGCATACTAAAACTCAAATGCATGAAAACAGAGTCCACAGAGATACTTCGAAATTCAGTGCTCAATTAAATCTTTTACAAGATCTTGTTCAATAATTTAGCAATTGAAGTTTCAAGCTATCACCATGAATCATACAATAACACGCGCAAGAAATTATAATTGAATTAATTAATTCACAAGCAAAGAAATGGCATCAAACGCTATTCAGATCTGAAGTCTAAATGCTATGAAAATGAAATGAAAGTATACCAGTCCCCACGTAGGGCCTGTCCACGCATTGATGGTACACTTAGAAAACTTCAGATGATGAAACTGTTAACACATAAAACACTAGAATGATGAAACGTTGCCTGTGATTAAAGTATAGAAATCAATTACATGCAAGAACAGAGTTCTGGAATACGCAGTCTTAAGCCTGTTCAAATCTATTAGCCTTCGTTCACTAACATTCCTTAAGGCTTACAATCGAATGTACATATATTATCACGTAGATGTTTCTGCTTTTACAGCAAAAAAGGCAAGTTTTTTTTCTTCTAATCTTAACTAATTTCTAAAACAAAACGAAATCAATTTAGGTAACTTTGGCTTTTTGTTGCTTTTATGACCAAAAAGGTTGGGTTTGACCAGCATTGACCATGTATCCAGGAGCTCCAGATGTGATGCTGAATAGATCTTTCACCATGTATGTACATCCGTGATCATGTCCCTATCCTTTGTTTTTATTTTCCTGCCATGCCACGTGTCACAACATAAACCAATTATAGGAAGTCATGACATCCCGTAATTTTATTGAAAATTTCTAATTTTTAACATAAAAATCCACAAATTAAATTTAATGTAAAATAACAATTATAATGCTTAATTGATCAATTTCAATGGACTATGAGGGTTTTATGGGAGAAAATGATAGATGAATGATGGATTTTTAGAAGAAAAGGATGGCAATAAAATAGTACCAACATCTCCCCCAAGCTCAATGATTTAGCATGTCCTCATGCTAATCCTGATGTGCTCCCTTTATATTCTGTTCCTACTTGTGCCTCTGCCGCTTGTAACAAGACATCTATACTCTTCTGAACTTGGGCATTCTTCTGAACTTGGAACTCATGTTTCAGATTCTTATATTTTTCTTTGAGAGCTTTTTTTTGAGTGTACCATTTTGTCGCCCATTTGCACATTTCGGTTTGTTCAGTCTTAAGTTCTTTGATTTGCTCCTTCAGTTTCTCATTTTTTTGTTGAGTCTTCTTGCTCTTAAATCTCAAAATTTCATTTTCCTTCTTTATGACCTTCTCTAACATGTTTGCTTCCATCAATTCATCTTTTAGCTCTTCAATTTATTTCTCTAACCTTCTCTGTTTCTTGTTTGTAGGTACTGGCTCTTTCCGTTCTTCCTTGTTACTCTCGATTTCCATTTCTGATTCCTGTTCTGGCTATGAATTAGTATTGCTTTCAATGTCCATTGGTGCATCTGCATTCAACTCTGGTTGATCATCTTGTGTTTGATTCCTTTTTATTCTCCTTGATCTTCTCTTATAAGTAGCGAAGATTTTATCTTTTTCAATCTTCTTGGCAGTTTCTTGCCTCATCCTTCTTGTCCTTGCACCACTGCTGGGTTGAGGAACATTGTTTGACTTACGCTCAGGGATTTCTTCATCAATATCAAGCATAAACTCTGTGCGTTCTTGCTGATGTTCCTGTTCGTCTTCTTTAATTTGATTGGAAATTAAAAATTCTTTCCATGTTTTTCCTCTCCTTTGCAACTCAAATTCAATTAAAATTTTGATCAAACCAAAATGACACAAACTCTTATCTTCATTACCTTTTCGTTTCTGAATGGTCTTCGACATTTTAGTCAAACTCTGTAAGAGGAAGTAGGGCAAACTGAAAGTGCATTGAGCTTTTAAGTGCAACAGAAGTTTTATGTGATATAGGTATACTATATTGTAACGTCCTTCACATGTAAAAAATTTCTGAATAATGTATACCATTTCGTCCCAAGGGTGAATTAGCCAACTTCTGGGAACACCCTTTTTCCAATTGATAGAGGAAACCCTTGACCTAGACATAAACTGAGTCCATGATTTTTCCTTAAACTATTTGGTTTTGAAATACTTTTCCCCTTCTGGACTGATTCCCAATGTTTGTGCTATGGTATCCTCTGAAATTCTAAAAGAGAAGTTTCCTATTAAAGCTTTCTCTCCATTGAAGGAAAATGCAAATTGCTTTGTAACTTCTTCATTGTTTCCATTGAATTTCTCTAGAAAAGACAACCATTGTTTTTCCCTTAAAATCGTGACACAGTCATCATGATATTGTGAACTATCAAATGTTTCAGGCTCTACTCTATTGGTCATTTAAAAAAAAAAAAAAATCTCTGTTCTAACCCTTTTGTTTATGCTTAACAATTCAATCAGGGTTTTTTCAATGTGTTACCTCTTTTCCTACATTCCACTTAGCTGACCTGGTAATGCCCTCGATTCTCAGAGTTTCCTTCTTTAATTGCTTGGGCAGCAATAGAAACTCGTGGTAAGCATGTTTGCTATGCTCTCCCTTTGTAGCACCTGTTGTCTCGACCCTCTTTGAAAACTCAGAGTTTGAACACTCACATGGTAACGCACTTTATGAGCTGAGAGTTTTATAAAGTGAAAACTTAACAGCCGACCTTCACCCAATTGCTATAATGATAATGCAGAGTTGAAGGCGCATTCACATCATAAAGACAGAGGAGCAGTACTGATTTGCATAGGTACAATCATGAGAACACCATATACATATAAAGAGTGTTGTAGTGATGATAACGGATATATGTTTCATGAGCCGACTTGGGTCAAAATACTGTTTTATAACTTCCACATTAAAAATGAACGAAATCATTTAACACTTGTCTTTTCAATGGAACGACTCATCCACTACGTGTTGGTACTTGGCCGATTGAAAAATGATGGATTGACGACAAGGTTTGATGGCCGATTTAAAAATGATGAGTTGAAGACAAGGTTTGAAGAGTGGTGTAGGAAAAGGTTTGAAAATCGTAGTAGGAATATGGAAATAGGCTAAAGTGTGATGGGAAATGATAGCAGAGTTGAGTAGTTAGGAATGTTACAAGGGTGATGGGTATAGGGGTTTTTGAAATTGATAACAAGCAATCATAATCATCATTTTTAACACTAAAATAATTCAAGAATTTTAAACGTTAAAAATAAAAATTTCACCAATACATTACACTTGTTGGTTAACAATGGCTGATTTGGCGTGCACAGGTAGGATTGATCTTCACTGTCCAAAAATGACTGGTCTTCACTGTCCAAAACAGGTCCCTTTGAAATTAAATTGAATATAACAGGTCCCTTTAAAATCTGAAGAACTTTGAAGAACCATGTTTGTGAAGCTTCTTTTATCCTTGGTGTTGATGTAGCCTTGATTATAATTCTGATGATAAGCAACCTTTGAAAACTTTGTTGAAGTAGCCTGATGTATCTTGAATGCAGTCTTTAACAGGTCCCGCTAATATTGGTGATGTTGATAGCCTTCTGAACAGGTCCCTCTGATATTGATAATGTTGACATAGTCTTCTGAACAGGTCCCACTGCATATCTCATTGCTTGAACAGGTCCCTCACTGTTTCTTCAATGTTGACATAGTCTTCTGAACAGGTCCCACTGCATATTGCTTGAACAGGTCCCTCTGATTAGAACAAAAACAACTCTTTTATTCAAATACTAAATTACTGAAACAAATTCCTTGAAGATATAAAAATGAGGAGATGAGATAGGGAAAACAAAATGCTAATTCTTGTTGATTCTTCTCCCCCACTAAAGCTTTGACTTGTCCTCAAGTCATTATTGAATGGATGAAAAACAGTAAACAAGTAGAACAAGGAATTGTTACCAGCCAAATGATTGGTTTTCTAGTAAGAATTCAGGTTTAGAGTGTGCCAGAGGTTGGTTTTCACATCTAAACCATTATTATTATTATTATTATTTTGTATTTTTTTTTTTTTAATTTTGTATTTTTTTTATTTTATTGTTAAAGAAAAAATGAAATTGAATGAACTAAGGTAGAGATATCACAGCTGAAGGCTGCAATATCTCAACCTCCCTTTGTTGAGATACAGTGTGAATAAAATCCTCCTTGCTGATGGTCTTATGATAGAGTTTCAACCGATGGCCATTGACAAGAAAGGTGTTGCCTTCTCCATCAATGGTAGTAAGCTTGATTGATCCATTTTCATATACTTGAACTATTTCATATGGGCCCATCCAATGTGTGGTAAATTTGGCTTTATGATCTCTGAATTTAGAGTCAAAGAGTAAAGCCCAGTCTCCTTCTTTGAACTGTTTTTTTTTAATGTGTGCATCATGCCATTGCTTCCTTTGTTTCTGCATTAGGATTGTTGTCTCTTCTGCTTGCTGCCTCATTTCATCTAACTGGTTCAATTGCCGAATTCTCTCTTTTTGTGCTTCATTCAGATCAATTCCTAAATCTGCAGCCATCTTATAAGTATGAATTTGAAATTCAATAGGAAGTAGTACCTCTTTTCCATACACCAACTGATATGGTGTAAATCCTGTGGTGTTTTTCCACGTGATTCTGTAAGCCCAGCGTGCATCTTTGAGCTTCTCTTCCCAATTCTTTCTGTTCATTGCTACTATCTTAGCGATAATTCCTTCCAATGTTTTATTGGTAGATTCCACCTGGCCATTGGCCTGTGGATGGTAAGGTGTACTTTTCTTGTGCTTGATTTTATATTTTTCTGTGATGTCTTTGACCAGCTTTGAGGTAAACTGAGTACCTTGATCCGTCACTATCTCCCTTGGTACTCCATACCTTACAAAAATTTCTTCAAAAAGGAAGTTTACCACTATTTGTTCAGTGGCCCGGACTAGTGCTTTTGCTTCAGCCCATTTTGTCACGTAATCAGTACATACTAGGATGTGCTTTTTACCTTTTGAAGTTGGATTGATGGTTCCTATAAAATCTAGAGCCCATTTTTCAAATGGCTCTAAATGTACTTGACGCTGAAGTGGCATTTCATCTGTAGCTGTTGGTCTGCCCATTCTTTGACAGCTATCACAAATTTTCACATACTTCTTGGAATCCTTAAAAATAGATGGCCAATAATATCCAAGACTGAGAATCTTGAATGTTGTTCTTTTGGCTGCAAAATTCCCTCCACACGGTTCATCATGGCAAGATTTTAAAATATCAATTATTTCATCATTTCTTACACATCGTCTAATAATCATATCATAACCGGTGTAAAATAAATCTCCATTAACCCATGAATATCTAGCACTTTGTTTGATCAACCTCTTCTTTTCCTTTGGAGTAAAATATGGAGGTGTTTTTCCTGTTGACAAATAGTTGGCTAAGTCAACATACCAAGGATTCACTATTGAAATTTCAAATAAATTTTCATCTGGAAAAGAATCTTCAACCGGAACAACCTCACCTGAATTTTGCAGTCTAGAAAGAAAATCTGCCACCTGATTCTCCTTACCTGGTCTATCTAACACTGTAATATTAAATTCCTGTAATAATAACAGCCATCTGGTAACTCTGGCATTAGTGATTGGTTTATTCATTAAATACTTAATGGCAGAGTGGTTTATTCATAACCAGTTATATAATGTCGGAATTTATTCACAACATGTATGATTGCAAGCATTTCTTTTTCAGTGACTGTGTAGTTTAATTCTGCAGGTGTTAGATTTTTACTAATGAAATAGATGGCATAATTGAAAGACTCTTATTTTTGGCCTAATGAGGCACCTACTGCAGTATCAGATGCATCTGTAAAGATGTGAAATGGTAGAGTCCAGTTAGGTCATGTTAAGACTGGTGTGGTTGATAACTTTTCTTTGAGTGTTTCAAAAGCTTTCTGACAATTCTCATTCCAGTTGAAAGGTGTATCTTTTGCTAGAAGCTTAAACAGAGGTGAAGCTATTTTACTAAAATGTTCAATAAACCTTCTATAATAGCTTGCATACCCAAGAAAACTTCTTACCTCTTTTTTAGTCTTCGGAATTGGAAAATTGACAACGATCTGGATTTTTGATGGATCAACTTTAATGCCTTGAGAAGAAATATAGTGACCTAATACTATCCCTTCATTTAACATCATAAAACACTTTTCATTGCTCAGGGACAGATTAGCTTCAATACATCTCTTCAAAACTTTTTCAAGATTTTCTAATGAATGCTCAAATGAATTACCATACACTGAAAAATCAACCATGTAAACTTCAACACAGTCATGAACTAAATCAGCAAAAATAGCTAATACAGCTCTGTGAAATGTAGCTGGAGCATTGCAAAGTCCAAATGGTAAAACATTATAGGCATAAGTGCCCCAGGGACAAGTAAAAGTGGTTTTGTCCTGGTCCTCTAAGGCTATCCTGATCTGGTTATAGCCACTGAAACCATCAAGAAAAGAGAATGATGATTTCCCAGCTAATGTGTCTATCACTTGGTCGATAAATGGTAGTGGGAAATAATCTTTGAGGGTTGCTTTGTTCAATTATCTGTAATCAACACAAATTCTCCACTTGCCATTTTTCTTGGGCACTACTACCATTGGGGATACCCACTGACTGCCAGAGATAGGATAAATAAAATTGACTTTCAATAGTTTTTGTAATTCATCTCTAACAATATCCTGAAGTATGGGATTCATTCTTCTCTGCGGTTGCATCACTGGTTTGATATTACTATCCGTGTAAATATTGTGAGTACATGTTTCAGGGTGACTTCCATGCATATTGGTGTAATCCCAAGCAAATGCTTTCTGATATTTTCTCAATAATTGAATCAATTTTTCCTCCTGAGATGAGTCTAGGTGAGTGCTAATATTCAAATTTTTCCTAGACTAATCTCTATGGTCTTGCTCTGTGTGTTTGTGATAGATTGAATGGGAAAAATGTTCTAAAATGTTGTTTGCAAAGAATGAATGGTACATGTTTCTTGCAAATTCTGTGCCAAAAGTTCATCTACAGCATGGTATTGGTCATTTCTTGATTCTTCAGAAATATCAGGTTGAGAAAGGAACAATTCTACCAAATCATCATTATTATGTTCTTGAAAATCATAGATTTGATTGATGCTGAAAACAGATTGAACTTCTTCCTTATCATTGTATTTATCATCAAGCCATAAATTGTGTGCTACTGCTAGTGATTGTGTTGATGGGTAAAGAGTGAGTTGTTTCCTTTCAGTTCCTCGTGAGATAATCATATTACCCGATCTACATCCTATGAATGCATCGGCAGTTGCTAACCATGGTCTACCAAGGATGATGGGGTGTCCTCATAAATTAGATTTTGGTTGAAGAACTAAAAATTCCACTGGATACTCCCAAGAGTCCAATGAAACAATTATGTCCTCCAAAATCCCTTCAGGAATCACTTTAGACCTATCAGCTAGCTCTAGAACAATTGTTGTGTGCTGCAAGTTTGTGAGCTGCAATGTCTTCATTGTTTCAAGAGTCATCACATTTATTGCGTCCCCAAGGTCAGTTAACGTGTTTGGAATATGTATGTTGTTAATGATTGTAGTGACTTTGGGAATACCAGGATTAACATACTTTTCCATTGAAATGGTGTTTTTCATAAGGCCAGCTAAATGTCCAATAACATGAATAGTTTGTGGATCAATTCTTTTCCTAGTAGGCTTCTTGAGGCACAGTTCTTTGATTGCTTTAGTATATATGGGAATGTATTTTATGGCTTGCAATAGTGGAATTTTTATATAGACATTCTTTAGCTCATCTAAAACATCAAACTGTGGTATAGACATGGGAAGTTTTGCTTGGACCAATCGTTCTGGAAAAGGTGGTGGATGCAACAGTTGCATTTGTTTATTTTTGATGTCATCATTTTGTTTCCTTTGAGTTGGAGTTTCATTTTCATTTTCTTCGTTTTCTTCTTGTTTTTCAGCTATTGGAGGTTCTTTTTGAAGTACCTTACCAGACCTCAAATTGATATTTTGTAAAGGTAATGTGGGATATGATGGTCCCTTATGTACATCGTAAGCTGGTCTCTCTACTCTGTTATTTGGATTTGGTACAGGCTCAGCAAGAATCTGAGTGGGTCTAGGAGGTTGTTGGTTAGATGGGAGTTGTAAGTGAGGTGGAGTTATTGGTGGAGGAGTAGGCAATGCTTGTTGAGTGTTTTGGGGTTGATAAACAACTTGCGGCTGAGGATATTGCTGATATGTTTGAGGATATTGCAAATGTGGCTGATGATACTATTGATATGGCTGAGAATATTGTTGGTATGGTTGAGGATATGGTTGATATTGTTGAGAGTACTGCTAAAATGGTCTCCATTATTGCTGTGGGTAATTTTGGTGTTGCCATGGCATGGGCACATTCCAAGAATTCTGAGCATACATCTGATCTTGTGCAGGAAATTGCAAATTTTGGTTTGGAAACATACCTGGAGGGGGAGGTCTAGGTTGCCACGGTCTCTTAGCGCCCATGAAATACACATTCTCCATATCTGTGTTAGCTGCTTCCACATTACAATTCTGAAAAATCTTGACTTTAGAGCAATGAAATATATCATAATTTTCAGTACAAAAGGCACAAACTTGAATGTTTTCTAATGGGCAGTCTTTCAAGGCATGTTTCTTCCGGCATTTTGGACAAAAGACAGCCATTATTTGATCTTCCTCTTCTTGTCTTTTCTTGGCTTTCAGAGTGTCAATTTGAGTTCCTAAGGTACTTAATAGATCTGTTTTGAATTCTTCTAACAGGTTTCCTATTTCAGCCCTTGTGACACTTGCTGAAGCAGATTTTGTGGCTTTAGATGATAGAGCTCTTTTTCCATATCTAGCTTTGCTCCTTGAATACTTTTCACATAAATCAGCAATTTCTTCGAAAGGTAAAGTGGAAATATCACCTTTGCCCATCAAATTAAGATCATCTAAGTATTCCTCTCGAATGCCCTTCAAAAATATTGTTCGAATCAGATCAAGAGACATGGTCCTATGTTTTGATTTTTGCAAATTGTAAACAAATCATTCCAAATACTCCTCTAAATTTTCATCCTCTTGTTGATTCATCCTAAAGATATCATCTTTAGAATCTTTCGATCTGCAATAAGGTTGGTATTTCTTTAGGAATATTCTTCTCATGCCATCCCAATCAGTTATTGCATGTTCACCAAGTCCCATGAACCATCTTAATGTTGATGCTTTTAATGTTGCTGGGAAGAGTCTAAGCCTATGGGCATCGTCTGTGTAACCATATGTTCAACATACTATGTCAAATTCAAACAAGAATGAATCTATATCTTCTGAAGCCATGCCATAAAAGTTTGGTAGCACAAATGGAGGTATGTTTTTCATTTTTATTTCCTCATCATAATTTTCTCCTGGTTCTTGAATAGGAAAGTTAAAGGTTGACTCTTCCTCCTCTCTTCGACCTTGATTTTGTGGTCCTCTTGCTGATCCATCTCCTTCCTCAGCCATTTTGATAGGTTCCTCTGTTGATTTAATTTCTTGTTCAGTGTCACTTGTTTCAAAGAGAAGTTGTTCTAGTGATTTTTCTCCTTCTTGAGATTTTTCAAAATCAGTAGGTTCAAGGAGAGATTGTTGAGTTATTGTGCTACTTTCTCTTGTTATAGAGGATTCAGGGAGATGTTTCTTCTGTGATTCATGTGCCAATAGAATTTGTCTCTCAATGAGTGTGAGTCTTTGCCCTGATTTCAGTTTATCCTCTAATTTTTGTATGGTGACTTTCCCAGCTGGTGTTGTGTGTTCAACTTTTCCTAAAGGGTCTGCTCCTAGTGGTGAATTAGTTTTTGGATGGGGGGTTTTTATGAATCTACCTTTATCATCTCTAGATCTAGACATAAGTAAACATGACTTCTAAAATGATGAATTAAAATTAAATCTATGTTTTTGTTTGTTTTTGTTTATGTTTTTTTATTTTATTTTTTTTTTTAGAAATCCTCTAGTTGCGCCTCCCCGGCAACGGCGCCAAAATGTAGTGACCAATCCAGGGGTCTAGATTAGACTAAATTTAATGTCAACCAAGGTAGGTAAACTTAGAGGCACGTGTCTACAATCTATAGACCTAAAAGGATCTCATCTACCTAGATAAGTGTCTACTGTGACAGGCTACAACACTCTTTTACAAGAGATTGGAATATGTTTCCTTTCACACTTTAAACACTCAAATCATCTAATTTAATTAACTGTTCTAAAAACACAGCGTGTTACTAGTCTGAGTTTTCAATCCTCTTACAAGTATATCATTCACAAAAACTCTTTCTCGGTAACACACTAAGCATCCTAACAATCAAAATCATGAAAACTAAAGACTCTTTTAAGCATACTAAAACTCAAATGCATGAAAACAGAGTCCACAGAGATACTTCGAAATTCAGTGCTCAACTAAATCTTTTACAAGATCTTGTTCAATAATTTAGCAATTGAAGTTTCAAGCTATCACCATGAATCATACAATAACACTCGCAAGAACTTCTAATCGAATTAATTAATTCACAAGCAAAGAAATGGCATCAAATGCTATTCAGATCTAAAGTCTAAATGCTATGAAAATGAAATGAAAGTATACCAGTCCCCATGTAGGGCATTTCCACGTGTTGATGGTACACTTAGAAAACTTCAGATGATGAAACCGTTAACACATAAAACACTGGAATGATGAAACGCTGCCTGTGATTAAAGTCTGGAAATCAATTACATGCAAGAACAGAGTTCTAGAATACGCAGTCTTAAGCCTGCTCAAATCTATTATCCTTCATTCACTAACATTCCTTAAGGTTTACAATCGAATGTACATACATTATCACGCAGATGTTTCTGCTTTTACAGTCAAAAAGGCGATTTTTGTTTTTTTTCTAATCTTAACTGATTTCTAAAACAAAACGAAATCAGTTTAGGTAACTTTGGCTTTTTGTTGCTTTTATGACCAAAAAGGCTGGGTTTGACCAGCATTGACCATGTATCCAGGAGCTCCAGATGCGATGCTGAATAGATCTTTCACCATGTATGTACATCCGTGATCATGTCCCCATCCTCTATTTTGATTTTCCTGCCATGCCACGTGTCACAACATAAACCAATTACAGGAAGTCATGACATCTCGTAATTTTGTTGAAAATTTCTAATTTTTAACATAAAAATCCACAAATTAAATTTAATGTAAAATAACAATTATAATGCTTAATTGATTAATTTCAATGGACTATGAGGGGTTTATGGGAGGAAATGATAGATGAATGATGGATTTTTAGAAGAAAAGGATGGCAATAAAATAGTACCAACACTTACCTTGTCCTTTCCTTTTCCCATTGGAATTTTGATTTCCTTTCCGATTGGCAGATTCGACGGCATTAACCGAAGAGGGTTGGAAAGACGAAGGGTTAAACGATGTCACCTGGTTGTTAGGAGTAGTTTGTAAAGACAACTGTTGCAATTGCTCAACAGGTTCACCACATTTGTGTCTACCAATCCAACGATACCATCTGCATGGGGACCTCGCTTCGACTTGGCTATATCAACCTTAGTCCTGGAAGCATCAGGTAAGATTTTTTGTAGAATCCCAGATTGAGAATAAATCAATTCTAATTGATTGGCCCTAACAATAGCTTTCTCCACAAAATAGACTCCGACCAGGGAGACATCCTTGGAGATTTCAGGTTGTAAAGATTTCAAAAACCATTTGAGATGGTATTCCGAAGGGATTTCGGCTTTAATGAGCCTCTTTCTCCGTCTCCATTCCTAAATGTGATCAGAAATGTGAGTTGTTGCATCCTGACGAAAATTCGCCAGAAGTTTAGTTCTAACATCATAACGGACGGGCAATTGGAAATGATTTAGGAAAATATTAGCTAAGTCGGTGAAAGATGTAAAGCTGCCCCCTGGCAACTCTATATACCACTTGGCCGCATTATCAATCAAGGTGCGTTGAAAAAGTTTCAACCTAACCAAGTCATTGATAAGGGATTTTGATGAGCACCACAAATGGAATGTGGTTACATGGTCGCTCGGGTCTTTGTTGCCCCTCCCCTCGAACTTTGGAATTTCCGAAGGGAGTTTGGTTGGGACTGGAGGCCAAGCCAGATTGTATTTGATTGGATCGTTTGTTAATTTAGTGAGATCTAGAAAATTCAACATTGCCAAAAAAGGAAGCCTAGGAGGACCTTGGGGATTCCACCCTGACTAGGCAGAGCTCCCAGAGTTCTGAAAACATTGGCTTGGATTTTGGAAGGCACCAAGCTGCCTGAAGTAACCCACAGAACCAACTAAACCAAAAGATGGACCTTGTGATCCAGCAAAACTCGGAGTTTGACCAACTCCGGCCGAAAACCTCCATAACCGGTGAAGCTTCCCCCTAAAGGATTTTAAGGAGTTGATAACCCTTGATAAGGATTCCAAGCAAAAGCTTAGGGAGGAATACTTCCAAACGTGCTAACTGTGGAGTATGGCCTATTCCCTTGTTGGCCGAAAAACGGATTCCCAGTTCCCATGCCACTAACGACAGGGTTAGTCCAACCTTGAAAGGGATTGCTGCTTTGTCCTGTAGTGGAAAAAGGCATAGGTCCTATCGTTGGGTTGGAATGTGGTATATGACCAATTCCAAAAGGAAAACCCTAAAATGAAGCTGACCCACCCATCATGGGTGTGGAGGCATTGAATGGAACTGATGGAATACCCTGTGAATGGGTGCCAAACGGGAAAAATCCAAAACTAAAAGCATTGGCTTGGGAATTTCCACTCGTAGAAGGAATGGAGGTAGACCCAACTAAAGATGTGCTAGCAAAAGACCCAAATAAAGATGTAGAGGGAATGGAAATAGTTCCTCCCCCTTGTACAGATGTTGGAGTCTGCATAGTTGTAGCACTTGTGGTAGAAGCCATGCTCCCAGTAGTGGTCATCGATGGTAAGTTCATAATATGACCTGGACTTGACGGTCTATGTGTCGAAGTCCCAATGTATTGTAATACGTCTGGATGGCTAGAAGGTAGGGGAGAATTTGGAGCTGCTGACGACTCTGGGAGTTCTTCTACCTCTATGTTATCTTCCGATTGAAAGAGAAATCAGGAAAGAACTAGAGTGTTCCTCTCTTGTTCTGTGGAAGTGCCAGTCCTATCCTGAACACTAATGCCCCCGAGGGGAGGATCAATCCCCAATGCGTCAGCTGCCACGGAATGAAACCGACCGGCAGTATTACCTCTACGCTGTTGGGTTGTGTTATATTCTTTCCACGACTAACCCACGTAGTGAACCGGGGGGTTAGAGGTGGGGTGGAGCCCCCCCTTCGTTGTGTTGATTGCACAGCGAGGGGGTCATAGGGGGGTCAGTAGCCCCCTTGTCCAGGGGGTTTGAGGGGGGCGGGTAGCCCCCCTCTACGGGGTCCGGGGAAGCGCCTTGGGAAAATTTGTGTTGGACCCTATATTAGGTTGGGCAAACCTACCTATGGTTTTTGGTCCATGGTTTTGGACGCGATGGTTTTCGGTCCATGGTATTGGATGCTTCAGCATGTATAAATATGTATTGTAACATTGAAAGGAATATAATGAAAAATCAAGCTGGTAATCCCAGTTTTGGGATCCAGGGGAAAATCTCTGTGTATATGTGTTTTATGTGTTATGCTCTCGCATTGTTTATTTTTCTGTGATTTAGAATTCGTATGCAGGTAATTTCTGTACGGGGTTAAAACCTACATTTGGTATCAAAGTTGTTTTGGCTTCAAGGGGATGCCTTTGTTGCTGAGGGGTTTCACTCGGGTCTGTGGTAGACCCTGTTCAGTGGGAGATCTGCGAGATCGATTCTGGTGGTGAAAGAAGATGGCGAGCAGCGGAAAGATAGAGATCGAGAAGTTCAATGGTTAGAGTTCTGAGTTGTGGAAACTCAAGATGGAGGATCTGTTGGTGGATAAGGATCAGTGGATCGCGGTAGATCCAGGTACTAAACCAACGGGAGTGACCGATGAAGAATGGAAGAAGTTGGATCGGAAGGCAAAGAGCACAATACAATTGTGTGTCTCAGATTCAGTATTGCTGAATGTATCAGGGGAAGCTACGGCGAAGGCTTTGTGGGACAAGTTAGGGACTTTGTACCAATCTAAGTCTCTGGTGAATAAACTGTTCCTGCGGAAAAAGATGTATAACCTAAGGATGAAAGATGGAGACTCAGTGACAGAGCATCTGAATGCATTTAATACTGTGGTAAGTCAGTTAGCGTCTGTTGATATTAAAATTTCAGATGAAGATAAGTGCATCAGTTTGTTGTGTTCTCTACCAGATTCGTGGGATAGTCTGGTTATTGCAATAGGTAGCACTGCAACTGCTTTGCAGTTTGATGAAATAGTCTCAGCCTTGCTGACGGAGGAGATGAGATGGAAAAATATGGAGAGCCAGAATGGTGATGCCTTTTCTGTACGAGGACGGTCCCAGAATAGAAACAAAAATAAGTCATCGAGTGGGAGATCTAAATCTAGAGGGAGATCTAAATCTCCAAGAAAACCTATAAAGGTGGTGTGCTGAAAATGCGGAAAGGAAGGGCACTTCAAAAGGGACTATAAATCTAAAGCTCCTGATAAAGGAAAGGGATCTGATGATGCTCCTTCTACAGAGGCGAAATCCACCTCAGATGAAGGTGGGGATGTGTACTTGGCTTCTTCAAGTACACATGTAGATCATGAGGCATGGTTGATTGAATCAGGTGGATCCTTTCACTTCACTCCCCATAGAGAGTGGTTCTGTGAGTATGAGAAATACGATGGTGGTGATGTCTTCTTAGGAGATGATAGGAAGGCTAGAATCATTGGTCGCAGAAAAGTAAAGTTGAAGTTGCAAGGTGGAAGGGTTAGAACACTTCCGGGTGTTCTGCATATTCTTGCATTGGCCAGAAATCTAATTTCTGTAAGCAATTTGGATGATGCAGGTGTAAAAACAGTGATAGAGAAGGATACCTGCAAGATGGTTCGGGGAGCAGTGGTATTGATGTGGGGAGTTCGGACTGGAACTCTGTACAAGCTGCAAGGTAGCACTGTTGTTGATGGGTGCAACATTTCTGTGGTTCCTGAAAGTGGAGCTGAAAATCTAGTGGTCTCTGGAGAGAAGACCATGCTGTGGCATCAAAGGCTTGGACATATTGGAGAGAACGGCCTTCAAATACTTCATGGTAAAGGTATGGTAGAAGGTATGAGTAATAGCTCTCTGGATTTTGATTTCTGTGAAAATTGTGTATATGGGAAGCAGAATCGGGTGAGTTTCCCCTCTGGTGCTAAGAGGGCGAAACAAATATTAGAGCTTCTACACAGTGATGTGTTTGGACCTGTGAAGGTTCCATCACTGGGTAAGTCTGTGTACTATGTATCATTTATAGATGACTTCTAAAGGAATACATCGATATATTTCCTTAAGAAGAAATCTGAAGTCTTTGATAGGTTTAAAGAATTTAAGGCTTTGGTGGAAAATCAGATAGAGAAGAAGATAAAGGTGCTGAGGACAGATAATGGTGGAGAGTTTTGCAGCAAGGAATTTGAAGAATTCTATAAGAAGTGTGGTATAGCACGGTAGAAGACTACTCCATATACACCTCAGCAAAATGGAGTCGCAGAAAGAATGAACAAGGCATTGATGGAAAGGGCAAGAAGCATGCTTAGTGGTGCCGGGTTAGGACAAGAATTCTGGGCAGAGGCAGTGGATACTGCATGTTACTTCGTCAACAGGTCACCTTCATTAGCGTTGGAGGATAAAACTCCACAAGAAATATGGACTGGTAAGAAATCCTCTCTTTCACATCTGAGGGTATTTGGATGTGATGCATATGTACATGTTCCAAAGGAGAAACGAACCAAGTTGGATAGTAAATCTGAAAAGTGCATCTTTATTGGGTATAAGGATGGTTTAAAAGGTTATAAGCTTTGGAACCCAGTCACACGGAAGGTTGTGTACAGCCGAGATGTGGTGTCCAAAAAGGTAAAAGATGTTATTAAACATGAAGTCCAACCAAAGGAACCTGAGAAGATAGAGTTTGACCTAAAGGAGGAAGAATCAGACTCTGCAGCAGAGGAGGAATCAAAAGATGAAGAGCCACAAACTCCGGCTGTGAGAATATCAGTTTGAGAAAGAAGGCAGCCAGAAAGGTATGGTCCTTCTGCTTTCTATTCAAATTTTGCTTTGTTTGTTACTGATGATGATCCCAGAACTGTGAAGGAAGCAATAGATTCAGAGGATGGAAAACTCTGGAAAGAGGCCATGGTTGATGAAATGGCATCTTTGCACAAAAGTGAGGCTTGAGATCTGGTGGAGTTTCCGGCTGGAAGGAAACCCATTAGCAGCAAATGGGTGTTCAAAAAGAAGAAAAATGCAGAAGGGAAGGTGGAGAAATACAAAGATCGGTTGGTAGCAAAAGGTTATTCCCAGGCGCCGAGAATTGATTTTGGTGATATTTTTCTCCTGTTGCCAAGGTAACTTCTATTAGGTTACTTTTATCTGTTGCTGCTGCTTTTGATTTTGAGGTAGAACAGATGGATGTGAAGACAACATTTCTTCACGGGGATTTGGAAGAGGAAATCTACATGAAGCAACCTGAAGGCTTTGCAGTGAAGGGTAAGAAAGAACTGCTATGGAAGTTAAAGAAGTCTCTATATGGGTTAAAACATTCACCAAGGATGTGATATCAGAAATTTGATACATTTATACGAGGACTTG
Organism: Pinus tabuliformis; assembly: GCA_031772625.1. Taxonomy (NCBI): domain Eukaryota; kingdom Viridiplantae; phylum Streptophyta; class Pinopsida; order Pinales; family Pinaceae; genus Pinus; species Pinus tabuliformis. The sequence continues at coordinate 367,572,395 of CM062816.1, forward strand.
GCTTCACCAGAAGCAAAGAAAACCACTATTTGTATTTTAAATTAATTGGTGACCGTGATATTTATCTGGTCTTATATGTGGATGATATGTTGCTGGTTGGAAATGACAAAGAAATTATCCAGGATTTGAAGACCCAATTGTCCTCCAAAATCGACATGAAAGATCTTGGTGCTGCTAACTATATTTTGGGCATGGAAATTAAAAGATATCGGGCAAAGAGGAAGCTCTGGTTAAACTAGAGGAAGTATGTCGAGACAATACTGCAGAAGTTTAATATGTAGGATAGTAAACCGGTGAAGGTTCCTATTCCTGTAGGTGTGAGGTTATTTGCTAAATAGTGTCCCAAGACACAAGAAGAGGAAGAGGACATTTCTCGTGTTCCATATGTGAGTGCAGTCGGTAGCCTGATGTATGCAATGGTCTGTACTAGACCAGACATTGCACATGAAGTGGGAGTATTGAGCAGGTTTATGTCAAAACCAGGGAAGGAGCACTGACAGCAGTGAAGCGAGTTTTCAGGTATTTGCATGGCACTAGTGATTATGGTTTGTGCTACCAAGGAAAACCAAGATTGGACAGAGTGTTGGATATTCGTGGCTTTGTTGATGCAGACTGGGCTAGAGATCTAGATCAAAGAAGATCTACAAGTGGGTATGTGTTTAACCTATTTGGAGGTGCAGTCAGTTGGATGAGTAAGAAATAATCTGTAGTGGCACTATCAACTACAGAGGCAGAATACATGGTAGCCACTCATGCAAGCAAGGAAGCAGTTTGGTTTCAGAGATACTGTTCAAGTATGGGGTTAGTACAGGGAGCTATAAGAATAGACTGTGAAACCCAAAGTGCAATTTTCTTGGCAAAGAACCCTGCTTATTGTTGAGATTGCAACAAGATGATGGAGCTTAGTGAAAAGAGTCGCCTTCACTAAGTGGGCCCGCAGGCAAATTATGGCGCAAGTTCTATTTTTGATCACAGTGTGGATGATCACAGTGTGAGTGATCACAGTGTGGGTGACCACAATGTGGGTGACCAAAGTGTGGGTGACCACAGTGTGGGTGATCAAAGTCTATTTTTAGACTGGCTGTCAAAAATAGAAAAGTCAAATATTATTGTCTCATAATAATATTTGGACTATAAACTTGATCTTATTCTCTTGGAGCACTTCAGTTTGAGCTACAGATGTGGCCCATGCAGCTGTCAGAAGGAAGTACGCTTTTCTTATGAGTCAGTTGAGTTGTTGCATGCATGACTTCAGTTAGAACTCAATCAGTTGAGTTTGGTGGAGTTGATGGAGTTGTGTTCAGTTTGACTTGGTTAAACTAGTTGTAGTTAGTCTAACTACAAATAGACTAATGATGAGTTGTTAAACTAATTATTAACTCATAATACAACTATAGAATACATCAGTTAACTCAGTTGCATGTCATTGCATGTTCAGTTCAGCAGGGACAGGTGTTAGAGAATCAAATTGCTATCAGTTGTGACTATAGTTGTGCATCAAATCTTGCACAATCAAGGGATTGAGTATGCCAATGAGTTTGCTCATGTATTTGCCCAGTTTGTAGCTTCTGCTCACGTCTTACACATTGTGAGTGATTCTTTGGAGGTGAAATACGAGTTTGGTAGACCATTCTCATTCATTCTAGAGCAGGTATTGAGCAGTGGAGGCAGGCAAGCAGTGGAATAGATTTGGAGATCAGATCTTGGCTGTATTGTGTGTAACAGGTGGAGCTGGTACTGGATTGCTTGTGATAAGCATTGTACTTTGTAATGATACATGGTCTCAATCATTAATATACAGATAGTGTGGGGTTTTTTAGCGAGATGCTTTCCCCGGGTTACATACTGTGTTTTTTTTTTTTTTAACAAGGTCGGGTACTTATGTATTATAAAACCAGCATTACAGAGTTCTTAGTACATACGGGAGATGTATCTGAAAGATGAGGATCAAAAGCGGGTTCGCAGACCCATATTCCTCGTTGCTTCTTTTGATTAAACAGAAAGCAAAACAAAGACGGCTATATTGCCTTACGAAGGAACCACCTATCCAGCTAAATTTACAATGCATTCCTTAAGGGAAATGTTGAGTGACTGAATCATCAAGATTCTTGACACTTGCCTTGGTTGAAGCTTCCGCCTGGTAACTCTGGGCAAGGGAGCAGATGTGCCCAATGGCCGCCTCCAAGTGGCTGCATCTCTCTTTCAATGATTCAATTTCAGTCTTCCTTTTGTCCAATTTTTTGCGCTTTGAGTTCCTGTCTGCATGATAATCATCTTGCAGCTCTTTCAGCTGCTTGGTCAGGTTGTTGATCATGAGCATGTGGGTCTTGCACATGGTGCAGTCCCTGTTGTTGAAAATGTTGTCCAAAAGGTTGCCGGGTTGAGCCTGATCAGCTGATGGACTCTGCTGTTCTGCCATTCTATCAAACAGAAAATCGAAGCTTGAGGGCTGGGGAGACCAGTGAGGAGCTATGAGCGGGCCTATAGAGGGAGGGGAGGAGATGACACTGAGATGCTGGCTCAAAAGAGAGAGGAGCGACAGGCTCAGAGGCCTTAGAGTGAGCTTCGGGGGTGTACCTGAGACACTACTGCAATCCAGGAACAAAAGAGTCAGCGAATATAAACCAACAGAGTATAAAACTGTAGTTACCAAGAGCACGCTACGAAGCTTTGCTTCCCGATGAGAGATGAGGCCTTCAGCGGGTTGCCTTCTGTTACTGGAGTCGCAATGGGGGTGCGGTGCCTTGCCCAGAACTGTGCGATTACTTGAGGCCCGACTGCAATATATAAGACCATGGAGGATCCGCATATGCCTGGGACGATTCTGAAAGGGTCTGTTCTTGGGAGAGAAGAGGTCTGTTGATTTGATTTGGCTGCTGGCAAGGAGCGTGCGGAGGGGATAGACACGATCCCATACCCTGAGAATGGCTGCGCTGGTCATATAATGAATCCCAAAGAGATATAATTCCATGATGATGGTCAGGTCATGAGGGCGATTAGATTTCCGATGGTACCAGGTAGAGCAGAAAGGAGATATGGGGAAGGGCCAGATACGGAGGAGAATATACCTGTGGTGACTTGGTTTCTTGGGAGAGGCGACGTGGGAGGCCCGCTTAGGGGATGTCTTTCTCATAAACTGTGTCATTCTCCTTAACTTGGCCTGTTTGACTTCTTGAAGCCTTGTTCGCTTGTTCATCTGCTTCCACGTTGTTTGCTCTGAGGATGTGCTTGAAGGTGGCACTGCCAAGAGACCTGATATTTTCCATGATCCTTCCTTTGATATTGTTTAATGTTGCTTGTTTGAAGTCTTTCCCTGAGGTCACTGCTGCTATGATGATAACAGAGTTGCCGAGAATCAATAGGTTTCTTAGGCCAAGTTTCCTGGCAATGGAGGTCCCCAGAAGTAGGCTGTATGCCTCTGCCTTATTGTTTGTCATGGTGCCCATACCCCATTCAAAAGTAACTATGTTTCTCCCTTGACAGTCCTTGATAACTCCACCTGCTCCCGCTTGGCCCGGGTTGTTCTTGGATGCCCCATCAAAGTGGAGGGTAGGTCGGTTTTGATTTTGAATCCAGTTTTTAACTTCTTCCTTAGTCCCTCTTAGTTTCCAGTCCGTGTTCCTCCTCCTTGTGTTTTCTTTCTTCTGAGTTCTCCCTTCATATTTGAATTTGCTGATCCACTCTTTAACTCTTGCATCAGTCAGATCCGGGTCTGCCTGGTTAATGCCGTTTGCCTCAATGGTCTCAGTGATGAGTGCCATCGTTTTGGCTAGAACGCTGGAGATACTTGGCTTTTTGCTCTTGAATATACACTTATTTCTGGAAATCCATATCTGCCAGCAGAGATTGGCTGGGATGCTGTTCCATATCCTTTTGACTAGACCCTTACATTTTCCGGATTGAGGGAAGCTATTTCCCCAGTGTTTCTGTAGGAGAGTGATCTGGTTGGGAAGGTCGCTGATGCTTAGGGGGCTAGTGATGAGATTCCAGCAAGCTCTTGCAAAGGAGCAGTCCATGAAGAGGTGGTTAATGCTTTCCTCTGCTTCCTTACACATGCAGCAAATTGATGGGCCTTGAATGCCCTTCTTCCTGAGATTTTCAGCAGTAAGGATTTTATCATGCAGAAGGATCCAATTAAAAAGCTTTACCTTTGGCAGACACTCAGTTCTCCATACTGCTTTCTGGAGTGGCCAATTGTTAATTGCTGAGGCGTTTCGCAAAACTTTGTAGCCCTCTTTGACCGTGTAATTACCCCCATTAGGGTCCCAAACAAATTTGTCTTCCTCCATTCTGTTTATGGGGGCAGAGCCTATTAGCGAAGTCTTGAGCTCAACCCAGAGGTTCTTAAGGTCATCAGGGAGGGGGAGAGGTCTCCAACCTGTCCAGCAATTCTGATCCCAAAGGGAGATATCATAAAGAGTTTTGATCTTTGCCTCTGCCATCCAACTTTGCAGTGGCCTGTAGTTAATGAGCGTTACCCTTTCCTCCGTGCCCATTATCCTGTCCTCCCATATGTTGATATCCTTGCCATTACCCGGAGCTCTTGATATGCAAGATTTGAATTGAGGAAGAGTCTTTTTTATCAGCTTCCAAACAGGAGTACACTGTCTTTCAATGATGTTTCCTGAGAGGATGTTGCTTTTGGTCCCATTTAAGTACTTCCTCTTGATGACCTCTGTCCACCAGGTCCCTTTCTCATTGAGAATTCTCCATACCAATTTATAGCCCATAGCCATGTTTGCTAGTCTTGGTATTCTGATTCCGAGCCCTCCTTTTTCTAGGGGAAGAGTGACCTTGTCCCACTTCACCAAGCTGAACTTTTTTTTGTCTTGCTTTCCTCCTTGCCACAGGAAACTTCTGATAATCAGCTCCATGTGCTTGTGGATGCCTGCCGGGGCGAGAGTGGTAGCAAATTGATAGATTGGGAGGGCTGATAGAATGGCCTTTATGAAAATGGTTCTACCTGCCAAGTTAAGCCAATACACTCCCCAACTCTGAAGTTTCCCTCTCAATTTCTCGATTAGTTTCGCCCAGATCTTAGATTTGATTGTTTCCTTGGCTAAGGGAAGCCCTAAGTACATGAAATGGGACCAATTCCCTTGGGCAGGGATTTCCATGATTATGGAGATTCTCTGAGTTATGTTTCTTGGGACGTTCCAAGTGTATATCATACACTTATTGTTGTTTAGTTTGCCTCCAGAAGCTTGAAGGAAGAGTTCCAGAATTTTTTTGAACCTTCGGGCCATAATGCTGGAGGCTCCCCCTATTAGCAGAGGATCATCTGCGAAAAGGGAGTGATTGATTCCCTTAGATCCTCGGACTATATCCACCCCTGTTATTTCTTTTGATTTGCGCTTGTTCTCCAAATGTAAGCTGAGGGTTTCAGCCATAATGTTGTAAAGAAAGGGTGACAACGGGCATCCCTGCCTCAATCCTCTTGAACTCTTGAAGGCAGTGCAGGGCCTTCCGTTGATGAGGGGAGTTGTCCAGATGTGGGAGATGCATTCCATGACCCTGCTAATAAAGAACTCTGAGATGCCAAATTTCATTAGGACTGCCTGAAGGAATGCATGGTTTACCCGGTCAAAGGCGTTCGCCATGTCCAGCTTGATGATCATACCCCTCTCCTTTCTGGATAAACTGCTGTGAATTGCCTCCTGGATGAGAATGACATTGTCCGTTATATGTTGCCTAGGAACAAAACCTCCTTGGTTCTCGGATATGAGGGAGGGAAGGATTTTTTTTAGCCTGTGCGCCAAGATCTTGGTGATGATTTTGTAGGAAACGTTACACAGTGAAATAGGGCGGAATCTGTCAAAAAATTGAGGATTTGGGTCTTTGGGGATAAGAGCTAAATGAGAGGACTTAATGTTGCTCCCCAGTTTGCATTTTGTAAAGAAATTTTTTGCCATTCTAATATAATCTTTCTTAATAACTTCCCAATGGGTTCTGTAAAAGGCCACTGTAAATCCATCAGGGCCTGGAGCCTTATCCATTGGCATGCTGTGGATAGACCTTTCTATCTCCTCCTTCGTGATCTCCTTTTCTAATTCTGCGTTTTGTTCTTCTGTGATTTTATTCTCTATTATATTTAGGAAATCCGGATTTTCCATGTAATGGGGGTCAGCAGATAGAAGATTTTGAAAATGTCGAGTCGCTGCTTCCTTGATCTCCCATTGCTCTGTTAGAACTCTGCCCTCCACTGCTATTTTCCCAATATTGTTCCCTGCTCTCCTCAATTTGATACTGTTATGAAAGAAGGAGGTGTTCTTGTCGCCTGATTTGAGCCAGAGGCACCTCGATTTTTGCCTTTGCTCCTCCTCTTCCGCTCGATTCTGTTTGTACAGCTCCATGTACAAATCATTTTCTTTCCTTAAGTCTTCTTCTGTGTCTTGGCCCTTCTCTTTTTCTTGATTCCACTCCGCTAGTTTCATTTGGAGGTCGATTTTCCTTTTCCCTTCCTCTGTTGCGAAATTTCTCGCCCATTGCTTGATGGCTGTCCTGAGAATTTTGATCTTTGTTTCCCATATGTAGTGCGGGGAGCCCATGATTTCTGTTGCCCATTTCTCCTTTACCAGGTTCCTGAAGTCTTCACTGTTTTCCCATGCTCTATTATACTTAAAGGGTATCGGTCCCATATTTTCCCCTTTAACCAGATGCAGTGCCACTGGTTTATGGTCTGATATATAGCCTTGTATAATTGTGCTTTGGATCCTTGAAAAGTTGGCCACGATTCTTTCTTGAACCAATATACGGTCCAGCCTCTCTTTGATGTTGTTTTTGCCAGTTCTCTTGTTTGACCATGTGAAACGTCCGTTCTGAGGAGGGATATCAACAAGACTGTGAGTTTGGATGATTTTTTCTAATGCATCCCTTGAGAGATCTGCAAAAAAATTTCCCCCCATCTTCTCTTCCGCATTTCTTATTAAATTCAGGTCTCCTCCCAGGAAGATATTTCTGTCCTGGGCATTCATTAAATCTGTGGTGATTGACTCCCAACAAGAGGCTTTTTCTCTGTAATGGGGGGGGGCGTAGACATTATATATTGTGTATTCTTCAGTCTTGGATATGTTTTGCATATCTGTTCTTAGCCACCATTTGTTCTGCCTGTTGTCTTTTAGTTTCCATTTACTTTTGTCCCAAATTGTTCCTATTCCACCTGAGGCACCTACTGCACTCAATCCTATTCCTTCATAACTTCTGCTTCTCTTCACATTGCTTTGAAAATCCTGATCAGTGATTTTGGTCTCCTGAAGTAGTAGAAAGTCTGGGTGTTCCGATTTGAGAAGGTCGCGGACTGCATTAGATTTTAGGGAGGAGCCCATCCCCCTACAGTTCCAAGAGACCAGATTCATCATTTACTTTGTTTATTGTGTGTTCCACTTTTCTCCTTCATCTTCTCCCCGCTCCCTTTGGTCTTGTCTAGATATGTATCCATTGGCTGCTGGGTCCCTGTGGCCATTTCCTTTGCGGCGTTCTCATCCCTTATCTCTTTGTTTGACTTCCTTCCTACTTTTCTGGGTGGATCGGTGGATGTGATATTTTCCTTTGTCTTGTTCCTTGTTAGGATTCTTTCAACAGTTGGGGGAGGGGAGGTCGGGGGGGGAGAGGGAGGTGTTGCTATGGGGCCTCTCGGAGAGGGTGGGGGGGATGGGGGATCCTCTGTCGAAAGGGATTCAAATGGGTTGGAGGAAGAGGGAAGAGAAGGGCCAGATCCGGAGGGATGGGAGGCTGGGGTTGGGGTTTCATTAGGGGGTTTTGAGAAGGTTCCAGGGGGTGGATTTGACTTCTTCTTCTTGACTTTTTCCCATGTTTCTTCCGGGGCTTCAGCATTATCAGAGTCTATTGGTTTATTTTTACTACACCTATTAGCAAAATGCCCATATTCATGACATACCTTGCACTTGAATGGCAGCTGCTCGTAGTCCACTTGCTGTATATGCGTCCACTGATCTACCTTGAGTTTGATCGCTTCCGGTAAACCTTTCTCCAAATCCACTTCAACACAGATCCGGGCGCATGCATGCATGTTCTCCCTTGGTTCCGATCTATCAATATATTTCCCCACAGCATTTCCTATAGCTTTCACCGATTCATCTCCCCAGCAGTGGAGAGGCAGATGGGGGAGACGGACCCAGACCGGGACAGCACTGGGTACGTCCATCTCGGGGTCAAAGTCGGGGGTCCATCTGTTGAGATAAAGGCCTCTTGTGTCCATGAAGTATGGGCCGTTCCTAAAGATGAGATTACGGTCTTCCACCGTTTCGAAGAGGAAGGTGAAGAATCCCCTCCCGCAGAACCTTATTGCTATCTTTCCTTCGACCATTGAGTTCCAGTTTCTTTCCACCCAACGCTGGACTGTGCGGGGAGAGGGCCATAGTCCGGTGAACTGGCCAACCAGACCACGATCTGCCAGGGCAACTGCAGCTCTCCTCGGGAGGGCGGGAGGGAGCGAAACTTCCGGGATTTCATCAAGCTTCTTAATAAACTTTGAGGCTGTAGGGCGAATTTTCTCTGAGGTATTCTCTTTAGTGAGAAAGGCAAACATCTTCTCTAGATCTTCCTGTTCTTGGATTGGTGGATCCATTGGAGGATGGGTCAGAAGCGCAGGGGACGCTCCAGCGAAAGGCTGAGAGGGGGAAGGGCCGCAGGCCCCTAAGGAAACGGGCAGGAGGCCCCAGGGTGAAAGAGGGGACGAGCAGAAGGGGAGGGTTGCCCAGCAGCAGCGCTGCTAGGCTCAGGCACGCTGAGGGATCAAGCGCACGCAGCAGCAGCAGGGCGCGGGGATGCAGCGCGCAGTCCAATCTTTCAGGTGACCCAGGTTACATATTGTGTTAATGTGTGAATGCTCTTGATGTTTTATTGTTATTGATGCTGCTATATTGATGATTAATGTAGAGGAGCTTATGTATTGTGTATGTATTCCGCAATAGTACATGATCAGGATAATCTCTGTTGAATATGTGTTAAATTATTCAAAATTTCTACATGGTATCAGAGATAAATGATTTGTAGAAAAAGTTTCTACATGGTATCAGAGTTGTTGATCATCAGATCTACTATTCAGGAAGTGTTTACATTCTATTTCTTCAGGCAAAGTCTGTAATCGGGCCAGGTAGCCTCTGGATTCATCCTTCCTTTGGAAGGTGAGATATCCAGTGAATGCCCATACAGTCAATCTCTGTACGAGAAATATTGTGTTCTCACGAATCTTAGATCCGAGGCGGTTGAGTTGGTTGCTGGTGGAATTCGAATTTGCAGCAGTGTTTTCTTGGTGACAACGCAGCAATGTCTTTCAACGGATTGCGATTGGAGTATGCTCTCGAGGGCAGCTCAAACTATATTGCATGGAAGGACAGGATGGAGGCAGTATTGGATGATAACGGGCTGAAGGAGTTCATAGATACGGATATCCCAAAGCCTACTGATGCTGCTGAGGCGGAAGTTTGGCAAAAGAAGACCGCAAAATGTCGAAGGATTCTGTTGGAGGGCGTGAAGGATCACATTGTGTCCAGCCTCCATGGAAAGGCTACTCCATATTTGATGTGGAAATCATTAACAGAATTATTCCAAAGCAAGAGCGATCAAAGGAAGCTGGCGCTCAAAGATAAACTCAGAAACATCAAATGCGAGAAGGGTGACAGTATTCCCAAGTATCTCACGAAGTTCACTCAGTGTCGAGGTGAGCTAGGAAGTGTGGGGTTTACTGTCGATGATGAGGACTTGGTGAGCTTGGCTCTCCTTGGTCTTCCGAAGAGTTGGCATTCCTATCAGGACTCTGTCAATGGTCGGGAGAAATTTCCAGGATGGGAAATACTATGGTCAGATCTTGTGCAGGAGGAGATCAGGCAGAGTACCAGGGACGGATCTTCGTCAAAGGGAGCTGATGAAGAGAATTGTGCTTTGGCTGCCAAAGCAAAGAAAGGGAAGAGCAAGAAAGCTTCTCAGTCTGGTGCGAAAGGCAAGAAGCAGGATATGTCCAAGGTGAAGTGTTTTCACTGTCACCAGCACGGACACTATGCCACTAATTGTCCGCAGAAGAAGAAGAACAAGCAGGCTGCTGGATCTTCAGCAGGAGAGGCTCTAGCCTCACAGTTTGAGCTTGATTTTTCATTGATCGCATGCTTGGTTTCAAGTGTGATGGGATCAGTGTGGTTCTTGGACAGTGGTGCATCTTTTCACATGACGGGATATAGAGATTTGTTCTCTGATCTGGAGGACAAAGATCTTGGAGTGCACATCGAGATGGGCGATGATGGTAGATACAGTGCGATCGGTATCGGTACCATTTCCTTTGAGAGGGAGTCTGGTAAACCCTTCGTATTGAAGGAAGTCATGCATGTTCCAGGATTGACGAAGAATCTCATCTCAGTGGCGATGTTAGAAGACAAGGGGTATGATGTTGTTTTCAGCGAGGGAAAGGCTTTCCTGCGCAGCAAGACAACTGGTGAGACCCGGAAGATATGGGTTCGAGTGAGGAACCTTTATCAGTTGCATGTAGATGGATGCGCAGCAATGGTGGGCAAGGTAGAAGGATTGGTGAGCTGGATGATGGTGAGTTGTGGCACATGAGATTGGGTCACCTTCACCATGGAGCCTTGAAGATACTGCAGCAGATCACTACAGGGCTTCCTAAAGGCACACTTGCACAGTCAGATCAGTGCAAGGGGTGTACTTTGGGGAAGTTTGTGAAAGCCACCTTTCATGAGAAGGATAGTCGTGCCACGACGATCCTTGAGAGAATTCACATAGATGTGTGTGGACCTTTCTCAGTTGCTTCGACAGCAAAACACAGGTATTATGTGATTTTTGTTGATGATTTCTCTCGTAAGTGCTGGATCTTCTTCATGCAGAAGATGAGCGAGACATATTCAAAGTTCTGTGAATTCAAAGCACTAGTCGAGAAGGAGGCGGGGAAGAAGGTGAAGGCTCTTAGGAGTGATAATGGTGGTGAATACATCTCGGACGAGTTCAAGGATTTCTGCAAGGCAGAAGGGATTCGTAGAGAGCTCATAGCTCCCCATAACCCACAGCAGAACGGGATAGCTGAGCGGAAGAACAGAACGATTGTGGGTGCTGCACGGGCAATGTTTCATGATCAGGGCCTACCCCTTCACTTGTGGGCGGAAGCATGCAATACAGCAGTTTATGTGCAGAACCGTTGTCCTCATAAGATACTTGGCATGAGTACACCTGAGGAGACTTATTCTGGTAAGAAGCCTGATCTTTCTCATTTGAGGATTTTTGGTGCTAACGTTTACATGCATGTGACGAAGGATGCCAGGAAGAAGTTGGAGCCGACCGCAGAGGTTGGGATATTTGTGGGGTACACTGATACGCCCCACAACTATCGTGTGTATTTGCCAGACAGTGGTAAAATTATTGTGCGACGGGATATAAAATTTCAGGAGGAGAAAGCCATGAAGTGTTCGCTTGAGAGGGAGCTACACTTTCATGTAGATGAGGAGCTATTAGTTCCTAAGGATGAGCTTCAGGACGTGGATCAGCCACAGGACGAGGTTCATGGAGTGGAAGGGACCACTCATGCAGCGCCAACCATCAGAGGGCGAAAGCGCTTGACAGAAGCTGAGCGACTGGCTCAAGATGCAGAGAAAGTTGTAGGACCACCTACAGCCCAACGCAGGTAGAGACAGTCACCTGATCGTTACACTGGATACATGGCTCTGATGAGCAAGTGTATTGTGACTGAGCCATCCTCTTTCGAGGAAGCTGTGGAGGATCCCGCATGGGTAGACGCCATGGTGGAAGAGTATGATTCTATTGTCAAAAACAGTGCATGGGAGATTGTTCCTAGACCGGAAGGGAAATTAGTGGTGGGTTCGAGATGGATCTACAAGGTCAAGCAGGCAGCTGACAGGAGTGTGGAGAAGTACAAGGCAAGATTTGTTGCCTGAGGATTTTCACAGATAGAGGGGATGGATTATGAGGAGACCTTTGCACCTGTCGCAAGGCATTCTTCCATACGGACGATTCTTGCTCTCTAAGCGCAGATGGGATGGCACATTCATCAGATGGATGTGAAGACTGCGTTCCTCAATGGAGTCATTGAGGAGGAGGTGTACATTGAGTAGCCTGAAGGCTTTGAGGTCTTCAGCAGCGAGTCGCATGTGTGCAGGCTCAAGAGAGCGCTGTATGGGTTGAAGCAAGCACCACGTGCTTGGTACACATGGATAGACAGCTATTTCACAGGACTTGGATTCTCCAAGAGCGAGGCGGATCCTAACCTATACCAGATTGTGTTGGAGGGTAAGTTGCTTATCATTGTACTGTATGTTGATGATTTGATTCTAACGGGTGATGAGCTGTTGATACTGTCATGCAAGAAGGATCTTGCTACAGAGTTTGAGATGAAGGACTTGGGCCTCCTTCACTATTTCCTAGGATTGGAAATATGGCAGCGTAGTGGTGGACTGTTTGTTTCTCAGGGCAAGTATGCTTGGGAGATACTGGAGAAGTTCAACATGCATGGCTGCAAGCCTGTTAATACTCCTCTTCCTGGAGGTTAGAGGAAGGAGGATGCCACTTCGGGAGAAGAAGTGGATGCCACTGTTTATCGACAGTTGGTGGGGTCGCTAATGTATTTGGTCAATACACGACCTGATATATGCTATGCAGTTAACCAGCTTTCACAAGCTATGGTTAAGCCTACCAAGCTCTTCTGGAAGGCGGGCAAGAATGTATTGCGCTACTTGAGAGGCACATCGGGATATGGTTTGTGGTACAAACAGGAGGATGAGGTGAAGCTATGTGGCTTCACGGATGCAGATTGGGCAGGGAGCCCAACAGACAAAAAGAGCACGTCAGGAGGGATCTTCAGTATTTGATCGACAGCAGTTTCTTGGTACAGCAGGAAGCAGAGATCCGTGGCACTCAGTTCAGCGGAGGCGGAGTATATGGCAGCAAGTTTGGCTGCATGCGAGGCTATATGGATGAGGAAGATCCTGGTTGGTTTGTTCGGTTCTCATTTGGATCCTACTGTGATTTACTGTGATAACCAGAGTTACATTAAACTCTCGGCTAATCCTGTATTTCATGATAGAGCTAAGCATATTGACATCAGGTACCATCATATCAGAGATTGTGTGCAGCAGAGGATCATGTTGCTTTCATACATTCCAATGGAGGATCAGGATGCTGATATTCTAACGAAGGCTCTCATCGGGAGAAAATTCGAGTACCACTGAGGCAGGATAGGGGTTGCTGATAATCCATATCTTGTTGAGAGGGAGTGTTGAGATTGCAACAAGATGATGGAGCTTAGTGAAAAGAGTCGCCTTCACTAAGTGGGCCCGCAGGCAAATTATGGCGCAAGTTCTATTTTTGATCACAGTGTGGATGATCACAGTGTGAGTGATCAAAGTGTGGGTGACCACAATGTGGGTTACCAAAGTGTGGGTGACCACAGTGTGGGTGATCAAAGTCTATTTTTAGATTGGCTGTCAAAAATAGAAAAGTCAAATATTATTGTCTCATAATAATATTTGGACTATAAACTTGATCTTATTCTCTTGGAGCACTTCAGTTTGAGCTACAGATGTGGCCCATGTAGCTGTCAGAAGGAAGTACGCTTTTGTTATGAGTCAGTTGAGTTGTTGCATGCATGACTTCAGTTAGAACTCAATCAGTTGAGTTTGGTGGAGTTGATGGAGTTGTGTTCAGTTTGACTTGGTTAAACTAGTTGTAGTTAGTCTAACTGCAAATAGACTAATGATGAGTTGTTAAACTAATTATTAACTCATAATACAACTATAGAATACATCAGTTAACTCAGTTGCATGTCAGTGCATGTTCAGTTCAGCAGGGACAGGTGTTAGAGAATCAGATTGCTATTAGTTGTGACTATAGTTGTGCATCAGATCTTGCACAATCAAGGGATTGAGTATGCCAATGAGTTTGCTCATGTATTTGCCTAGTTTGTAGCTTCTGCTCACGTCTTACACATTGTGAGTGATTATTTGGAGGTGAAATACGAGTTTGGTAGACCATTCTCATTCATTCTAGAGCAGGTATTGAGCAGTGGAGGCAGGCAAGCAGTGGAATAGATTTGGAGATCAGATCTTGGCTGTATTGTGTGTAACAGGTGGAGTTGGTACTGGATTTCTTGTGATAAGCATTGTAATTTATATGGTCTCAATCATTAATATACAGATAGTGTGGGGTTTTTTAGCGAGATGCTTTCCCCGGGTTACATACTGTGTTAATGTGCGAATGCTCTTGATGTTTTATTGTTATTGATGCTGCTATATTGATGATCAATGTAGAGGAGCTTATGTATTGTGTATGTATTCCGCAATAGTACATGATCAGGATAATCTCTATTGAATATGTGTTAAATTATTCAAAATTTCTACAGTTATCATTCAAAGACAAAGCACATTGATGTTCAGTATCACTTTGTGAGGGATATGATAGAAGACAAAAAGGTGTTGTTGGTAAAGGTGGACACTTTGAAAAATACTGCAGATGCATTGACAAAATCTGTGAGCTCTGAGAAGTTCTATTGGTGTAGAGAAACAATGGGCATTTCAGGGCTGGAAAAATGACTAAGCTCTCCCGTGGCCCCGTGTGGAAAGAAAACAACAAGTGGGAGATTGTTGGGTTGTGTTATATTCTTTCCACGACTAACCCATGTAGTGAATTGGGGGGTTATAGGGGGGCGGGAGCCCCCCCTTTTTTGCGCCGACTGTGCAACAGGGTGGCGGCAGTCCTCCTTGTCCGGGGGGTTTGAGGGGGGCGGGTAGCCCCCCTCTACAGGGTCCGGGGCAGCGCCCCGGGAAATTTTTTTTTGGACCCTATATTAGGTTGGGCGAACCTACCTATGGTTTTCAATCCATGGTTTTGGACGCGATGGTTTTCGGTCCATGGTATTGGATGCTTCAGCATGTATAAATATGTATTGTAACATTGAAAGGAATATAATGAAAAATCAAGCTGGTAGTCCCGGTTTTGGGATCCAGGGGAATCTCTGTGTATATGTGTTTTATGTGTTATGCTCTCACATTGTTTATTTTTCTGTGATTTAGAATTCGTATGCAGGTAATTTCTGTACGGGGTTAAAACCTACATGCGCCTTCTAGGAGATGGCTCTAAACTTGGTGGTGAAAGACCACGAACTCTTCGAGACATCTAGGCGATTGGTCAACCACTTTGAATTTTTTATTAAGATCTAATTAAAGACTCAAAAGAATGAAAGCTAGGCCAACTAAGAGCACAGAGAACACACTAAAAATCCCTAAAAGATGTCAGCCAGTCAAACAACTTTCAAGTATTTCCGCTCCGGGTGATGAGGACCGACACCAAAATACAAGAAAGTAAAGTAAGGGGCCTTCCGAAGATAGTCTGGGATAATGACGACCCAGTCCTACCTGTGAAGGTAACAGAGGAAGTTACGCTGACCTCCTAATAGCAGCCTGCGCCAGTGCAAGCCCCCAAGCTTCACAAGGGTGCCCTCCAGTAGTACCGTTGAGAGTGATACAACGTCGACCTCAGGTGCCATGGGATTCCCCTCTGCAGCCACCTATGTAGATCCCTAGGAGAAGCAACTAAGGTTACCAACTCGTGTCAAAAGCGAGGGGGAACTTTCTTGAGGTAAGATCCGACAAGTAGGGGAGGGGGTATCTCTCTTTCTTATCTTCAAAAACCCTCATGCTTAACTCCCAGATCCAAAGCTTTCCTGGTCTTCCTAACGCTATTGGATTTGCACTCACTATTCAGACTCCTATGTTTGAAAGTTTAAATGGCCTTGGAGAGTTTTCTCTCCGCTCGCCTAATACAAGGCCCTAAAATATCCTAAAACATGTTGGTGTGTCTAACTTGACCCTTATAAAAAGTTTTAGTGTATTTTAATTAGCGCTTGTTTTTAAATGGGATGTTCTTTAAGTCAAGGGATAAGCAGAAGTGAAACTTGTGGTGTTTTGACACAAAAGAAATTAATAAAAACCAAACTATATGCAAATGAACTCGTTTTGTTCTTCGATGAAAGAAATTTCTACTACGTTCAAAGGAACTTCTATGAAAGCAACAAATTTTTCTTTTCTTTTCTTTTACTCAAGCTTCACACTCACAAAAATTAACAAAACTATGGATGCCCTAAAAGGATGCACAAATTTATCCTAATGCAATGAGTACATACTAATGCAAAACTTAAGACTACTCTAAATCAAGAAATGAAAGTAACTTGTTTATCAATTCTAATTTGCCACTTAAGATGTTTAGATAGAATATAAGTTTCTAATGCTCATTTTTGTCCAAACACTAAAAGCAAGTTTCAAGACAAACAAAAATGCACTTTCACTCGCAAAAAGAAACTAAATCAAAACAAAGTTCAAGAAAGAAAAACCAAGTTTTCAAGAAGTTTTCTTCAAAAGCAAAAACAAAAATGTCTTTTCAAAAGTGCTCTTAAACAAGACTAAAACTTTATGATCGAAGAATAGGCAACAAAACACTTTGCAAGTTAACAACACAAAATGGGTGAAAACTCAACAAAAAAAATGTGTTTCAAGATGCTCTTAACAATCAAAAGCAGCAACAAGAGCTTAGCAACAAAGACCAAAAGATCGAAAAGACAACTTTCAAGAAAGTGTGAATCAACAACTTTCGAAAAGTAAGAAAAGTAGATGGTCACAAAGATGTAGTTTTCATAAGCAAACAAAAAAGTCACCAAAACAAGATTTGACACAAAGATTGAGATCAATCTTTCTACCCTGGAAGACCAGAGCAGCCAATATTCCCAGCAAGAAATCTTGTGTGCTTAAACAAAAAGGATGATGCTTGCAACAAAACAAAACCAGACCAACACTTTCCATAATCGGAGAGAGTTTGAAATCATATACTTGCCGTAAAAATAAAGACTGACACAAAAAAGTAACTTTTTAGGACTGATTTAGACCAGCAGACAAATCTTCAAGAACAAAAATATTTGAAAAATCTTGAAAATTTTAGGGTATACGCAATTGTGTTAGTGCACAGCTGTGTGTATACACTATTTAGCCCAAGGAAACCTGCGTATACGTGGGTTGACTTGAGGAAACTTGCGTATATATGATTCTTTAAACTAGAAAAACAGTGTATATAATAGATTACAAGAAAAAACAAAAAACAGTCTAAAGAAACTGATCAAACTTACAATTCAAGTTCCTACAGGAACAGAATACTCAGTCACATCAAGTAAATAAACAGTTGAGCCCTAATTGGCTTGAATAAACCCAAACTAGGAACAACAATACTATTGTCCCTAGTGGAGTCGCCAATTCTGTTAAGGGAGAATGTCCCCTAGGGTCTTGGGTTAATACCCTAGCATAGCGGGGGTTATCTATAAAGAAAATCAAGCATTCCACATAGCCATGATGCTAATATAAACAAACTATGTGAAGAGAGGTGCACCTGGGGGTCCTTCGTTTGGGAAGATCCAGCTAGGGTCCAAACCCTCTTGGAGTTCTTTTTGCTCCTTCAACCTACAAAACAATCAATTCAAGAAATCACAGCAGTATATGGACGAAACATCATAAAGAAATCAACTTCATATCATATTGAAAGTTAGTTATGCCATTGAAATAACCATTCATTTATAAATCATAACATTGATATCATAAACATGAAGAAGATTCATATCAGGAACAAGACAAGTGTTTCTTTTATTATAGATAACTAAAGTATAGAAAGGAATGAGTTCACCTGAGTCTTCCTTTCGTAGGCTCCAAGCGGAACCATCCTTCGGATTCGTCCAATCTCAAGCCTTCAACAAGCTCCTTCCATAACTCACTCAAGGATATCTCAACAAATGGAAAGACATCATAACTCAAGGAAACAAGGGTTTCCTATAATGGGGGAAGTGCTGGAAGCATAAGGATCTTTAGACCTAATTTGGGATAATCTCAACAGAGTAAATTTTTTCTCTATTCTCTCCTCCCTTAGGCCTTCCCATTGAAGCCTTTTTATACTTCTCCCAAAGTAGTTTTTTAGTTGGGAATTCATTGGGAATAGTTGGGCCACGGGCACTAATAGGTAATCAATAGGTAAAACCCATGATCTCCGCCCGAAATTAAGGAGATTTAATTTTTTTAAGTGTTTTAAGACATACGCGGGTTGGATATACACAGACCCATGTACACGTGCATTTATCTCAGGGCAATGTCACGTATAGGGAGTAAAACACTATATTTTAAGTATTTGGACTAGGTTTGGAAGGAGGGGTTGCCCTAGGCCATGAGTGCAGCATCACAAACATCAAGAGTGAGGTTTGGAGCTATAACACTTCTTCCTCTTTTCGGCCAACTGTTTCATATTAAGCTTGGCCTCCTCCTATTTATTTTGCATGGTATACTTGCTTCTGCCCATGGCCAAATCAGTTGTAGAGTGCCACTTTTCTGGCCATTGGTCAAGCACCGCATCAATGGCATCATCCATTTCCAGATACGGAAAGTCGTACCATTTCTACATAGGGACCTTCCGCGCCCTGATGGATACTCAATGGAAGTCAGCTTTGAATTTATCATAGCCCAGCATGTCAACATACACCATAAGTGACAATCATGGCTTGCGATTGATGGCCATCCGAATTTTCATTTCCATCAAGATCCAAAAGATATTGCTGTCCCTGACTCACTACATGTCCTTGGTTGCCCACAACGAAGTATACTTCGCTACTTCTGGGAGGTCTGGTGCAACCAAAGGAAATTGGTTGTCCTTTAGCAGCTTCCACGCTACCAGCACAATTAACAGCAAGAGCCACTCGTAGTGGAATGTCTTACTAAGCTCTTTTGCTTCTCAGCAGTTTGTCAAGAACTCTCTGCGAAGGTAGTCCGACTAGTTGAACTCGACTCCTTTAGCGCAATATGCTACGAGCGTGACGACAAGTATCAACACTTCATCAGCTGACACTTCCTCATCACCTTCCCTGTGAGGATATGTGTGGCTACCTTCACAGCGGGGTCATAGATACTGGATATAGCGTATCCATGTGGCTTCTTCACTAGTTTAAGTTTTTCTTTCATTGATTTTGTGAGAGCCTTCTCGCCACCTTTTCCACCAAAGATCATGGTCAGATTCTCTCCTGTATACAAAATCACGTTATCTGGTGAATCAACCTATTCGTGATGGGTATCGCCTCCTCCAGCCACATACACCCATCATGCACAAAGCACATCAGCTTCTTGATGACAAAAACTGTTATCGGGGTGCGGTTGTAGTGCAGCACCCATAGCAAGTTGAGCAACCTTGTTTTTTCTACTCCCTTGAGCCACCTCTGTAGCTCTAATGTAGTCATTCCTGTATTTTTATCAATGATGTGGCACATCAACTACTCAATTGCCAGGTATGGGAACTTCTCATGGTCTGCCAAGTCCCAGTCTTCAAGTTTCAATAGCGGTACTCGTGCCAAGCGCGGACCATCGAAAATAATGTCGTTCGGCAGCAAAGGGCTTTACAGGGGAGTCTTACTCTCATGACTGTCCTTCGGCACCTTGGAATTAGGCTTACGCAGAGGGACATACTCTATCAACCGAGTAATAGGGTCTGCACCCTAGGCTTCGACCTCCTCTACTTCAATTCCCACATCCTCATCATCCATCGGGATGTCTTCAATTTCCTCTTCTTTCGACTCCAAATTTATAGCTTTTCCCTTCTCCTACGCGGTGGGTTTTGGTGGGTTTCTCCTTAGAGATGAGTGCATCGGTATAGCAGGCTACTTTCCCTTCTTATCTTTCACATTTTCTTTGGTGGGGGTCAGCTTTGGTCTTGGCGTTCTCGATGATTTAGGGACTTCAGCGAGCACCTCGACAACCTCTGGAGCAGCCACTTCTGCCTCCATCTCAGCTTTTAGCACTGACTCTTTTCCTTTGGTATCTACAACTTCTGTGGGCGTCGACATGATTTTATGTATGAACTCCTGTGTCTCCTTTGGCAATGTCTCAAATACTTTACTAGCTATCAGAAGCTCGTAGTGCTCACAATTGATGTGTGC
This sequence comes from Pinus tabuliformis, assembly GCA_031772625.1. Taxonomy (NCBI): domain Eukaryota; kingdom Viridiplantae; phylum Streptophyta; class Pinopsida; order Pinales; family Pinaceae; genus Pinus; species Pinus tabuliformis. Next base: position 367,592,376 of record CM062816.1, read on the forward strand.
CTAAGATCTCAACAACTCATTTCTCAAAATGGCAAGTGTTTTTCGTTGGACAGCCACTTGTAATTTATAGGGAATTTGAATTCAAATACAACCGTTCGCCATACATTAGGTTCATTGATGCCGGATTGGCGACATATTTTCAAGGATCTAAGACATAAATTTTGTCTTAAATGTCGTTTTCCCACTCCATTTGGCCACATGTCAACCGTCAAATAATGAACAATGACTTTAACAGTCACTTTTCAGCCAACCTGCGCGATTTCTCCCTAGGTAGCATAGCTCCCTTCGCGCTGCCACGGACCCTGTGACACTTCCTTGTTTCACATAATCCTCCAATCGCACAACTCCCCAAACTAGCAGTGTAGTTTATAGCCCTGCACCTCCTTTCAGCTACCTGGAGCGCTAAGACTGTGCTACCTTCATCTAGTCACATGGTCAGACCACTGGTGTATGGCTTCAACCGACTGCCATTCACCTTTCTTGGGAAGGGATCTCCATTCAACTTGACCAACCGTACTGCTCCTCCGTCGGTAACCTCCTTAATGACATAGGGCCCTAACCAGTGCATTTTGAATTTTCCTAAAAGTTTATCAAACTTAATGTCATATAAAAAAACCAAGTCATTTACCTTAAAGGTGCGCAGCTTAATGTGTCGATCATGCCATTCCTTTTCGCACTGCTTTTGGACCTATTGGTGAAATCCAGCTACAAATATCTCTTCCTCAAGTTCATCCAGTTGTGCAAGCCTTTCCTCCAGGGCTCCGTGATCTATCATACCTGTGAGCGTTGTTATGTGCAGACTGGGCATAATATATTCCATAGGCATTACTGCTTCAACACCATAGACAAGCCTAAAGGGGGTTTTTCCAGTCAACTTCTTGCATGTTGTTCGACAAGCCCATAGTATTGCAAGTATGCATAGGTCCCAATCACTTCATTGAGCATTGCAAACCTTGGTCAGTGCATTTTCGATCACTTTATTGAATTCTTCCACCATCCTGTTAGCCTTCGAGTGATAAGGCATGCTCTTCTAGTGATATACCTGAAATTCCTCCGTTAGCGCGCTGATCGTCTCATTAAAAAAGGGCATACTACAATCACTCATCGAGATCTTTGGATAGCCAAATCACGTTAGTACATGCTCAAAGAGGAAATTTGCAGCAGTCGCACATGTGCAATCCTTCACAGGCTATGCCTCCGCCCAACGAGTCAAATACTCTGTCGCGGTAACAATGTACCTTGATCCCATCTTTCCTTGGGGCTGAATGGGTCCCACAAAATCTATTGCCAATTTCTCAAAGGGTTGCAATGTCATCTATGGATTCAAAGGCATCTCATCCCTCCACAATGTCCTGCTAGTCCTTTGACATACATCACATGCCTTGCAATGTGCTTTTGAGTCCTGATGGAGGGTTGTCCACCACAACCTTGCATGTAGAATATTTTTGCACGGTCGCTCTCCCTACATAATGTCCTCCGACGATGCCCCCATGAGCGTCTGTGAGGATGCTACTTCTTTCAAACTCAGGTACATATCGTTGCAATATCTCATCAAACCCCATTTTGTATAGATTCCCAGAAATGATAGAAAAATCTGCCGCATGCATCACTAATTCCTTCTTGTTGGATGGTGTATCCCTCTGGGACAGTCACAGCTATTAGGAAGTGTATTATATCCTCAAAATGACCATATGTGATGCGCACTGCAAATAGGTACGCGTCAGACAATCCTTCCTCCAAATTAGTGGGCTCTTCCCCTATTTCGATGCACGATAGTTGGTCTAGTCCCGCGTTCAATCGTCAAGGCTTCACAATAACCTCAAAATCATATTCCTGGAACAATAACAACCATCTATAGATTCTCCCCCCCAACACAAGCTTATTGACTAGGTACTTCAGCACAGAGTGATCTGTATACATCTTAAAATGGCCTCCCAGCAAGTAGTGCCTAAACTTCTGGAGTGCGTATACCATAGCTAACCCTTCGCACTCAGTGGTGGAATAGTTCTTCTCCACCTTGGATAACCTTCTGCTTGCAAACGCAATAGGGTGGTCTAGGTCTTCTCCACCAACCTATGTCAGTACTACTCCTAGCGTTATACATGATGCATCGACATGTACATGAAAATCCTTCTTCCTGTCTAGGAAGACTAGGATCAGCGTAGTGACCATCTTTTCTTTCAACACATCCATGATATTCTTATAGTCCTCATTCCAGCAGAATGTGACATCCTTCTTCAACAACTTTTCCATAGGCACAGTGATCTAGGCATAGCCTTTGATAAACTTTCTGTGATATCCCATATGTCCCATGGTAGTGCACAACTTTTTCACACTCATTGGTGCTTCCAAGTTTAGTATCACTGCGATCTTTGCAGGGTCTACCATCAGTCCCTGTCTGCAAACCACATGACCTAGTAGGGTCTGAAAAGGAACGCAAAACAATCACTTCATTAGATTGAGCGCGATCTGATATCTTCAACAGGTATCCAACATCAAGTGTAGGCGTTCTACATGGCGTTTCACCAGCCTGAACACAATCCAATCATCAAAGTATACTTCCAGGAACTTATGAATAAATTCCTTGAATGCCACAATGACTATGCATGAGAAGATCGAAAGCACATTCTTCAATCCAAATGGCATTACAGTGTACTGAAAACAACCCCAGTCAGTCGCAAAGGTTGTCTTGCTCCTATCCTCCAGCGTGATTTTGATCTAGTGGTACCCCGAGAACACACCAGTGAAGGAATATGCTTCCTAGCCACCTACATTTTCCAAAACTTCATCAATGAATGAAGTTAGGAAAGGATCATGTACGCAAGCATCATTAAGCTTTATGAGATCCACACATATCCTTATTTCATCCTTCTGCTTCTTCTCCTGTACCACCATTGGCCTTACCCAGTCAGATTCTTCCACAGGCAAAATAATGCCTACCAGGAGCATCTTATATAGCTCTAGGCAGACCTTTTCCTTGTACTTTGAATTGAGACGGTAAGGCCTTTGCTTAACTGGCTTTGCGTCAGGCTTCAATGTGATTTTCATAATGCCTAGGTCCCCGATTATCCCTTTTAGATCTGTAAACTTGGTAGGGAATAAATCTTGGTATTTGTGGAGCAATTCAGTGACCTTATCCACCATCGCATCATCCCAGTAATCTCCAATCTTCACGAATTTGGGCTATGCCTCCTTACCAATGTTCACTTGTTTCGTTTCAGAGGCACAGTTATATGTGGATTCTCAACCTGTGGCCCTTCAACCTCGTGGTGACCTTCTATTTCCAGAATGTTGATCTTTCGTGGATCCTCATCCTCCTCTTCAGCAGTTACATTATAGCATTCTAGCACGTGACTTAGCTAAGTAGCCCACTCAGGTTGAATCAGGTCTAAAGGATCCTATGGTATCCTAAAGATTGTTGGTTTCACCTCTTGTAGCACTTCATCAATACTGTCAAACCCGTCTTAAAGCTAAATTTCATTATGAATCCTTCGCGAAGAACATCACATTTTCCTGTACCATGTCGGAGCTTTGTTTCTACATACCAGTTCATCGAGACAATATCCATGGCATGATAGAACAAGTGCACCCATTCAGGTTGGGACTTCTCTCCATAAGCCTGAGCCCATTTGGCCAAGTTTGTGCGTCGGTCATCCTATCCATCATACTTGTCTATCATTCACATCTTTGTCTTCCCAAAGTGAGTTCTCATCATTCTCCTACATTTGCGCCAATCATCAAATCTTCCCTTGTGCGTACCCCACCATCTTGCGGGCATAGCGCGCAGTGCCTAGTCCAATGCCTGGAAGAGCTGCTTTTCTGGTACCTCTCTCCAAATGCATCCAAAACAATATCTACATCATTCAGGCCATCATAAGTAGGCATATTTCTTACCTCTGATGACACACAACGCAGCGACCGGGTCATCATGTTACAGATCAGCATAGTTACTTCATGTAACCGATTCTACTAGTGCTTTAATTCTTCATCAGAGTTCGAGGTGCATGAACTCTCGCAATCCCATGTAATTCATCCATCCGCTGTTGGATTCACCCAATCTTGGTCTCGCACTGTTATTTTATAGATACAGTCCAGATCGTCATCACTCTCATAATCATGGACTGGTTCAGTATAACACGAACCTTTAGTAGGATCTAGGGGTACTATTACGCGTAGCAATTTCTTCTCAAATATCATCTTTCGCTTCTTTAGATTGATTACCCTGTTCATATCAGTAGCCCAATCAATCCGAGGGAGCGGTGGACATGGGTTGTTGTCATCAACAATTTCTATTACTTCAAAGTCAACCAATGCACTCGCACATTCAATATCCACAATCACTCCCTACAACTACCCCATGGGGATGATTTTCTGTTGCTTCACTATCCTTAGCTGAATCAGAGACCATTGTAGCACGGGTCTCCCCATCCACTCCCACACCTATTTAGGTAGGACATTCGCATCTAACCACATGTCCAACATAACCTAATCCATTTCATACTCTATTATCTACACGGTCAGTCTCATCTCTTGTCCCATCCTTGTTTTATGCTTACCAAGATTTCGTACTACGCGTGGCTCAGTGTTAAGTTTAGGTATGTTCTATGCTAAAGCAATTTATTTAAATTTTCACAGTTAGCAATCACATCAGCATTAAGATAAATTGCAGATAGAACATAAGTATAAATTGCAGAAGACAAGCCAAGACAAGAGGACACAAGATGTGGCGCGAGCCAGGGACAAACCCCACAATGTGTGGGGAAACCCTTTGATCAAATCTTCTTTTATCTTCAAATTTCAGTAGAGAAAGAGAGAGAGGGAGAGAGAGAGAGAGAGAGATAGTACATTTACAACACAATTCAACACTTTGACTTATCTGGATCTGAGCATAGATCATTTCCTATAATGATGAGATTAGTTGAAGACATTCTGCTTCAACTAAATCTCCTAGGTGACGGCTTCACCTATCGTAGTGCTGCCTCTCGTTCATCATCTTCATGCTGCTCATCATGCTGCATCTTCCATGATCTTATTCATCATCAAGCTACCCATGCTCATGACTCATGCTGCTCATTCATCATGGTTCCCATTCATCATGCTGCCCATAATCTCATACATCATGCTATTGAGACTGTGTCCTTTCACTAGTCTGCCAAGGATCTCTTGACCATCATCGAAACCTATTTCGATATCAGAGTTATGCCAGGACTTCTAACATAATCTTGGTTGATCCGAGAGAATAGATCTACCACAGTTGTTCATTGTGTTTGGGCTGCTACAGGGATGCTTCAATCAAGATCACCATCAAACCGAGACTGAGATTGTAGGATGCTAATGCTATTCCTTTGAAAAGAATAGAGACATCTTTTATGCCATGGCTATCCATCCACGGTTCTTTCAATTCCATCTACACGAGATAAAGGTTGACTGCACCTAATAATCATTCAAGGTGCACTCAATGCCTTTAGACCCCAAAGTGCCCTAATACAATTACAAATCCATTTCTTTTACATATGCGAAAATTCCAGAGAGAAGATGTAAGGTCTGTTCCTTTCTTTCGGATTTGACTTATGCATCAATTTGAACAGCGTATAATTATTTCCATGATTTGTGGGTAAATATCTCCATGAACAGCGTGTTAATTTCTTTATGAATAGCGTGAGAGAACAACGTGTTAATTTCTTTGGACAGCATATTAATTTCTCCATGAACAGCATTCCATGACAGCGTTGAACTGCGTGTAACTATGACTATGACTTGCGTTCCATGAGTAGCGTATGTATCTCTGATTGAACAGCGTATGACCAGCAAGTATATATATGTGCCATCACCTGCGGATATATATATATATATATATATATATATATATATATATATATATATATATATATATATATGCCTTGCTGCGTTTTTGCCTGCATATATAAATATATTGCTGCGGATAGGTCACAGCGTATCACTGTCCATTGACCAGCATACATTGTTCTTTGATCAGCATCGACCAGCATATACATACATCGTATCACCCCAGCACATATATGAACTCACGTATTGCGTATAAGTGTTGTGCTGTCAGATCCATTATAGATTAGGGCCTGCGTGTATATCTGACTTCTGGACAACGTATATCATGACACCCCAGTGTATATATGAACTCACGTATTGCGTATAAGAGTTGTGCTGCCAGATCCACTATAGATTAGGGCCTGCATGCCTCATATCCGACTGTGTCTACTGCTCATCCTCATATGCCTGCGGCTTCCTACGGTTAGGGCATCACCCTTGGGCCAGTGTATCTTTTGGTTCTCTCCTTCCAAAAACCCAGACGTGGAGAGGAGATCACCTCAAGAATACCTGTCCAAAATGACTTCAAATCCTCACCAATTTATACTAAAACGTGGATGATGAATAGACATGTCTATTGGGCTTTTGAGCCTACTCAAGTTGCTGGTCGGCTAGATAATAAATCCATAATCAAAATAAATTCATATCTCCATAAATACTTATTGGAATCGGATGATCTTTGGATCAATCCTACACCTCTCGACGAGAGGGATCCAATAAAAATATCAGCTACCATAATTAAGCTGACCCACATGGAGTTTGGCCCTAGTTGCCAATTTAACACTCCCTCTCAACTAGGGAGAACTCCATCCGCTGATCCATGAGTCCGACTGTACTGCCTTTGCCATCAGTTCCCTGCACTGCTCTGCCTAGATTTTCTCAGCTTTGCTGGCTCTGCTCTGCTCTGCTGGCTCTACTCAGCTCTGCTCAGCTCTGCTTGCTTTGCTCTACTCTGCTGGCTCTGCTCTGCTCTGTTGAACTATGAGTCAGTCTTAGAGTGCATACCACTGGTCCCAAAGTCAGTCTTAGAGTGCATACCACTGGTCCCAGACCAGTCTCAACCGACCCAAAGTCAGCGTCATAGTGGGTACCACTCCTACCACTGGTCCCAGACCAATACTGCACTGACATGAAGTCAGTCTTGGAGTATGTACCACTGGTCCCAGACTAGTCTCAACCGACCCAAAGTCAGCGTCATAGTAGGTACAACTCCTACCACTGGTCCCAGACCAGTATCGCAGGCTCAGAGAGTGTACTACTAGTCCTAGACCAGTCTCAACCGACCTAAAGTCAATGTCATAGTACGTACCACTCTCACTGGTCCCAGACCAGTCTTGCATTGACACAAAGTTAGTCTCAGAGTATGTACCACTAATCCCAGATCAGTCTTAGCCGACCTGAAGTCAGCGTCATAGTATGTACAACTCCTACCACTGGTCGCAAACCAGTATCATTGATCCCAGATCAATGGAGGACATCCTAGCGTAGGGAGTACGGTAGATACAACGATGCATCCATCGGTACTACTATGGTCCCTAACTTCATTTCCCTGCTCATTGATCAGATGAGAGGTACTTCCCATGAGTCGCAGACTACATGGGTAGGATGCCTCAATAGGAGAACTTAATCAATCCCGTCCTCACAGGAGAACACATCAATCCTGCTACAATCACCATGGAGAACACATCAATCCAGGCCTCACAGGAGAACACATCAATCCTGCTACAATCACCATGGAGAACACATCAATCCAGGCCTCACAGGAGAACTAATCATCCTGCTACACACGGAGAACGAATCATCCTATTCCACAAGAGAGCGAATCATCTTGTTCCAGTGCGTACCACCAGGGGAGGGTGAGTCACCCTGTGGTCGTATGTTGCTCCAGTAAGAACCGCAAGCACTTAGAGCTCCCAGAGCTCAATGTATGCAACATGCAGGAACCTTGTACAAGGGTTTCTTGATGACTCCAAGTCGTTTGGGAAAATCACAAATTTGATCTTTCCCCCGGGGCTTTAGCGACCTATACATCATCTCAGTGCGATGGAGCCTCCTTGCTCATTAGTTTACCATATCCCAGATAAGGTAGTATCTGATGTTTATCTGCTAGAGCAATCATTGAATACAGGATTCCTCAATAATCGAATCCCACCTCTGGTTGTCACAGAGAATCATGGTGGTATTCATCATGTGTACTCACTGAAGAGTTTCCACAACTAGATAGCTTCATACGAGGTCATACTCATAGATATGTATCTGGTCTCGACGGTGCTTATAACAGTCGACTTCTGCTTTCTACTTAGAAGCAGAATCCAAAGAGGAACAACACTAAGAAGTGCTCCAATGATCCTCCACACTGCCTACCCAATCAGCATTCGAATAATCATGCAGTTGCATATTTCCGGTAGTGTATCTCAATCCATGAGAGATTGTGCCCTGAAGATATTTCAGAAGATTCTTGACACCAATCCAGTGAGGCTCAACCAAATATGAGCTCACCATGCTAACTGCAAAACATATGTCCGGATGGAGGTTTACCAAGAACATCAATGCGAATGAGTTTATGAAACTCAGAGGCATTCCCAAATCAAGTCCATCATATAACCTCTGAAAGTTAAGATCTTCGAGGTAGTCACAGGCTAGCATTGTATCTTTCCACATTCGGAATCCAACTCCCTCTGTCTTCTACAAATGAGAGGGTCTGCACCTATCAGACATAGGTGTCGATATGAGAGGTTTGTCATCCACAACCTTCGGATGGTTTGGATAGATTTCACTCCTAGTAAATCTCAGCTTCATTAGATAGCTGTTGATCCTCTCATACTATGCTTGGGGTGTCTTGCTTCAAGCCATAGAGGGCTTTCTTCCACCAGCATACGTGAGTTTCAATCTCAAACTCCACGGGTTGTTCCAATCCTGTGGACCTGCTACATGAGGGGGAATGGTCCCTTTGTAAGATTTTCCTTTGATACATCTCAGACATGTACCTTCGTGCTATTTTTTAATTCAGGCATCTCTGTCACCATCTGACTCACAGAACTCCGTTGCTGTGTCAATGGACATGGTCCCCAGTGGACTTCCTGCAACTTGATACAACCCTAAACTCAAAAACATCTTCAAAAATTCAATTTTCAAACACATACCTTTCCATTGATGAATGCCTACCATAAAACCTTTGACTTCCATTCCCTTTTCGGGATAGGTGGCATCAGCCCCAAGTGTAATCCCATGATTGTTTCCATCTCTACCAAATTAGAGAGTGCACCCTTCTATCCAATGAAATGCCTTGAAGCACTAGGGTTCCTTGCTTCCTTGAAGAGTCGACCGTGTCTTTGATGACCTGCATCTCTGTCATTCGGACAGTGCTTCGCACAAGGGCCGAACTCATAACCAAGAAATCTACCTTTCCTCTTTTCACACTTAGATCTAAACTTCCCAATGAAGTGATCTTCAGGTATGCCATCAGAAGTTCTGCTTCGACTTCACCTTAGTGAATTGTGAAGAACCCATTCATCCTTTTTTTCTTGTCCCAACTATCTTTGGTGATTGCTCTTTCACTCTTGCTTGGGCACTGTCTTCACCTCAGCTTTCATTCCATGTTAAGTTTAGGTATGTTCTATGCTAAAGAAATTTATTTAAATTTTCACAGTTAGCAATCACATCAGCATTAAGATAAACTGTAGATAGAACATAAGTATAAACTGCAGAAGACAAGCCAAGACAAGAGGACACAATATGTGGCATGAGCCAGGGACAAACACCACAATGTGTGGGGAAACCCTTTGATCAAATCTTCTTTTATCTTCAAATTTCAGTAGAGAAAGAGAGAGAGAGAAAGAGATAGTACATTTACAACACAAGTCAACACTTTGACTTATCTGGATCTGAGCATAGATCATTTCCTATAATGATGAGATTAGTTGAAGACATTCTGCTTCAACTGAATCTCCTAGGTGATGGCTTCACCTATCGTAGTGTTGCCTCTTGTTCATCATCTTCATGCTGCTCATCATGCTGCATCTTCCATGATCTTATTCATCATCAAGCTGCCCATGCTCATGACTCATGTTGCTCATTCATCATGTTTCCCATTCATCATGCTGCCCATAATCTCATACATCATGCTATTGAGACTGTGTCCTTTCACTAGTCTACCAAGGATCTCTTGACCATCATTGAAACCTATTTCGATATCAGAGTTATGCCAGGACTTCTAACATAATCTTGGTTGATCCGAGAGAATAGATCTACCACAGTTGTTCATTGTGTTTGGGCTGCTACAGGGATGCTTCAATCAAGATCACCATCAAACCGAGATTGAGGTTGTAGGATGCTAATGCTATTCCTTTGAAAAGAATAGAGACATATTTTATGCCATGGCTATCCATCCACAGTTATTTCAATTCCATCTACACGAGATAAAGGTTGACTACACCTAATAATCATTCAAGGTGCACTCAATGCCTTTAGACCCCAAAGTGCCCTAATACAATTACGAATCCATTTCTTTTACATATGCGAAAATTCCAGAGAGAAGATGTAAGGTCTGTTCCTTCCTTGCGGATTTGACTTATGCATCAATTTGAACAGCGTATAATTATTTCCATGATCTGTGGGTAAATATCTCCATGAACAGCGTGTTAATTTCTTTATGAACAGCGTGAGAGAACAGCGTGTTAATTTCTTTGGACAACGTATTAATTTCTCCATGAACAGCATTCCATGACAACGTTGAACTGCGTGTAACTATGACTATGACTGCATTCCATGAGTAGCGTATGTATCTCTGATTGAACAGCGTATGACCAGCAAGTATATATATGTGCCATCGCCTGCGGATATATATATATATATATATATATATGCCTTGCTGCGTTTTTGCCTGCATATATAAATATATTGCTGCGGATAGGTCACAATGTATCACTGTCCATTAAGCAGCATACATTTTTCTTTGATCAACATCGACCAACATATACATACATCGTATCACCCCAGCACATATATGAACTCACGTATTTCGTATAAGTGTTGTGCTGTCGGATCCATTATAGATTAGGGCCTGCGTGTATATCTGACTTCTGGACAGCGTATATCATGACACCCCATTGAATATATGAACTCACATATTACATATAAGAGTTGTGCTTCCAGATCCACTATAGATTAGGGCCTGTGTGCCTCGTACCCGACTGTGTCTGCTACTCATCCTCATATTCCTGCGGCTTCCTGCGGTTAGGGCATCACCCTTGGGCCAGCGTATCTTTTGGTTCTCTCCTTCCAAAAGCCCAGACGTGGAGAGGAGATCACCTCAAGAATACCTGTCCAAAATGACTTCAAATCCTCACCAATTTATACTAAAACGTGGATGATGAATAGACATGTCTATTGGGCTTTTGAGCCTACTCAAGTTGCTAGTCGACTAGATAATAAATCCATAATCAAAATAAATTCATATCTCCATAAATACTTATCGGAAACATATGATCTTTGGATCAATCCTACACCTCTCGACGAGAGGGATCCAATAAAAATATCAGCTACCATAATTAAGCTGACCCACATGGAGTTTGGCCCTAGTTTCCAATTTAACACTCAGCAAGAGATTTTCCAGCACATCTATTTATAAGCTCTTGTAGCCCCTTCACAGCCTTACTATCACGGAAAAACTTCATACAGGTCTCTAGGAAAGTTGTAAGCATAGAAGGGTCCATATTCTAATCAGGCTTATCCTTGCTTCCTGAGGTGAAGGCCCCAACGTGCGCACTCCAAATCAAACTTAGTTTCCTTTGCTGGAGCTTTGTGAACTCTTGTACTGTCTTCTAGTTGTTTCCCCTTGTCATCTCTTATTGTGATTTTGCTCTGGAACACTATATTCACATTTGGATCCTCTTCGTGTAGCTCAGACCTCATCATGTGTAGGTTCTAAGTTGGCGGAGGTGGTAGCGCCCCTTTGTCACGTATCCTAGCTATCAGCGTAGGACAATCTTCTATTTCATGATCAAACAGAGTGCAATACTTGCACGATAGATGTCTTGGGTTAGTGAAATCACAGGCATAGTGTCCTGACCCTCCACAATTGTAGCAGATCAACTGTTCCTAACCTCTATCAGGTCCTCCTCTACTTTGGCCTCGTCCGCGCCCCTGAAATCCTGTCCGCACCATCCCCGCGCTCTGGTCAAGGGGCCGCATTTCTTCCTGTACCCTTTAGGCGGGTGTTCTATCCATCATTAACTCATAGCTTCTGCAATTACGATCATCATGTCCTACCGATCTATAGAAGTTGCAAAATAGCTATTGCGGTGTCTATACAAACTTCTACATAAAATGACAGTTATTTGTGGTATGTTTTCCTGCTACCAGACATATAGCACACCACAATGCAGGCCCCGCACTTGATCTTGCTTGAGCTTCTGGCCTCAAAGGCATTGGTCCTCCTCCTATAAGGTAGTTTGCAAAGACCGAGCAATGGTCTTTGTCATGCCCTTGACTCTTGCATTTTAGACACCATACCTCTTCACACACCTCTGGTCGAAATTTTTTTTCCTGCTTCAAACTTTTCATCTTAAGGCAAATATTTTTCAACTGTGCATGGATCTGTTGAACCCCCAAATTAGGATCCTATATTGGTGTTTCATGTAGCCTCATTGCGATCTCCAAGGCCTCTACCTGAGTTGTTATCTTCTGCTATGAAAATGCAACCCTTAAGTGTGGCAGGAGCGAAGCCACAAACCGCTTGTGATCGTGTCCGTCTGTTAGGTTCACATTAGCTTCGTGGATTGTACACTTCAACCTCTGATTGAGTTCCCAAGGTGTCTCACCTAGTTTAATCGTGATTTATTTAAACCCTACAATCGACTATGCTTCAGATTTAGGCCTACTGAATTCTCTATTCAGTGCTATCTGGATGTCTACTACTCCAACATTCAGGTTATCATTAGCATATTTGATATACTAGGTCAGCGCACGATCTTGTAAAGCACTAACCAATGTCGCCTTCTTCATGTTGTCATCTGCAATGCCCTGAGCTTCCCATACAGCTTTTACAATGAACCAAAATTGTTCTGGGTCCTCATTCCCCAAGCCTTTGAACAAAGGCAGCTTCACTAAATTCGCCATACTGAAATGCAGTGGAGGCAGAGGTGGTACAGGTGAAGTCGCAGATGATTATGGTGAAGTTGGAGGTGGTGTGGGTGGAGGCGGTATTCGTAGGAATCCTTGCCTTATTAACTAAATAGCACTTCGTGGAGAAACCAGTGCTATTCCCTCTGCATCACCTCGTAGAGGTGAAACCAATGGACTCTATTCAGGACCCTTTTTTCCTTCGTTTTTGTCACTTTTTCCGCTTCACATAGCTCCGAACATCAAGGTAGCTACATAACTTGTTTTTCGCTTAACAGTATTTTAATCCAGGTACTTACCTCACGGTCCTTTGAAAAAAGCCACTCTGCCTCGATGTAGTTGACTGAGGTGTTGACCGCAAATTCAGTTACAAATCCTCCGATGATGGGATTGAGCCAATGATCGACAACATAGGTGATCTTATCCTCCTATGCTTCGAACCTTCGTACTAGCTCCAGCGTCAACACAATAGGACCATCAAGTTTCCACCTTCCTTGGCTATCTGCTAGCTTCCCAATCCACTCATACAGCTCAATCAGAAAGGAACATAAAAATATCTCGTGGATCTCTGTATACGGGTACCTGTCCAGCCATTGTTCCTTTGTTAGTCACAGGTTTTTATTCTCCTGTGCCATGAATTCGTGAATCTTCCTATCCAACCAGCCTCTAATCTCTTTCTTAGTCAAATTCCAGTGATACGACATCACACATCTCTTACGCAGATTCTGATCTAGGCAATAGAACCATTTTTTGGCTTGAGGGGGCCTGACCTAGGTTCAATGTTAATTAGCCAAACAAATCCCTACACTATTGGCCCTTTTGGTGTCAGCTCGCAGAGCACAGACTGAAGTCTCACTTGAAGCAGTATGGGGGGATGCTGGAACCAAGTTTCCTCACCCTGAGATGGTCGTGATGTCGTTTTATTTCATCTATTCCTGCCTTCGCGTACGTTACTTCGCTCTGGGGCTTGCCAGACGAGCCCTCTATTCTGTCCTTCAATACCTCCACGAAAGGGAACAACTGACCTTCACACAACCTTATCCTTTGATTCAGATGCTTTCACGCTACTAAGGCAAGATATTGCTTAGATTGTCAAGTTATCTTGAGAGTCTTACTTATTTTAATAGATATTCATAGTTAGCACTATGTAAACAGATATTCTCATATGCGTTCAATTATCCAACATAATTATACACATTCGCGCACTGTATAAGCATTATAAAGGAAATTCATACATAAAATGACAAAATGCATCAATCGGACAAAAGACACATAAATTGCAAAATAATTCTCTTTATTGATATCTTAGAAGTGATTATAGACTCTATCCACCCTGCACACATAGCTACAAGTGTCCGCGCACTCAGTTGCTTCCACCCTAGGCCTCTACACACTCACCTGCAGAGCCTCTACCTATGCTACGACCCAAACTTAGACTTTTTCCTTCAGAGCTATGACTTTCTATGACTTTTTCATCGTCGACTGATTACCCTAACTACTTATAGCTTAGATATTTTTATACAATCTCATGGTCCACAGACCATGGGTATATCTCTTACAGCCGACTTTACTTTACAAAACTAAGGGTAGACAACCCTTTTTGAATTATGACATGTTCCCGCTCCGCAACCACAAAATGCGGAGTCTTTACAAGTTTCTTGGGGGATCCCATTCCCAACTATGTTCCTAAAGGTGAGTGTTTGGAGTTGATTAGGGAGGCTCACATCTCCAAAGCTGTAGGGAACTTTGGTGTAGGGAATACTATGGATAACTTGTAGAGGTATGTCTATTGGCCCAAGATGCAAGGTCAAGTAGCTAGGTTTGTAAGGGGATTGTTACGGGAGTATGTACCCTAGGGCTTTGGGTTAGAACCCCAATAGATTAGAAGCAGACTACAAAAATAAACACTTATACAACTCAAGAAAAATGCTTATATAAATAAACTATGTAAGAGCGACCATACTAGGGAAATTTTCCTCATAAACAATGGCTTCCTCACAAGGCAGCTCAGAAATTAATTCCGAAAAAACCAATGACTTCTTAGATTTGGCTGACAAGAACTTGAGATCAAATTCTTGCAAAATAACAATCCATCGATTATATTTTCCCCCAATCACTCACTTATTGAGGACAAATTGAAAAGGATTGATAGCCGCTAATACAAATGTTTTGCTTAGCAAAATGTAATAACAAAGCCACTGGACAACATGGACAGCTACCAAGGCCAATTTATCGATAGGAGAATAGCGTAGCTCAGGTCCTACTAAGCCTCGACTCAAGTAGTAAATTACATGCTCACTGAGAGCATCATCCTCTTGAACCAGAACCATACCTATGGTTGATTCTGTCGTAGCAAGATATAAAAGGAAATCTCTGCCATAATCTAGTGGTCTCAATAATGGAGCAGAGATTAATTCCTATTTCAAGGCATCAAAAGATCGTTACGCAAAGTCATCCCATAAAAATGGAACTCCTTTCTTAAGCAAACACATAAATCCTTTGGTAATCTTAGTGTTATTTGTTATAAATCTTCTTAATAAATTTGCCATTCCTTGGAGACTTTGAAGTTGACGAATGGAAGATGGGGGAGGCAACTGAATTATTGCCTCAACCTTGAAAGGATCAACTCGAATCCCTTCAGTCGATATGATGAATCCTAACAACCGACCAGATGTGACCGCAAAAACACACTTATTCGGATTCAACCGGATTTTATAAAAACGACATCTCTCAAAAACTAACCAAAGGTGGCTGGGATGATCGATTCTCTTTCAAGAATGAGCAGCTAAGTCATCCAAGTATGCTTCGATAACATGTTTGATGTCGTGGAAAGCATAAGACATGGCCCGCTAAAAAGTAGCTCCAACATTTTTAAGACCAAAAGGCATCTTCTTATATGCAGACATGCCCAGGGACAAATAAAAGTTGTCTTGTGTTGGTCCTCTAGACGGATAGTAATTTGATTGTAACCAGCGAATCCATCCATGAACGAAAAAATTTTATTACCCACACATTCATCAACAATTTGATCAATAAAATGCGTGGGGTAATCGTCTTTTGGACAAGATTTATTCAAATCCCTAAAGTCGATACATACTCAAATCGTTCCTTGCTTTTTATCTACGGGACTAGATCGGAAACCCACTCCGTTAGGGGAATGGGGTATATGAAACCCGCCTTAAGAATCTTTTTAACTTCATCTTTAATAGCTATTTCTTTCTGAGGATTGACCGATCGAAGCTTCTGACGAATAGGTTTGGTGTTTTTGTACATCTTAATCTCATGCTGGACTATAGATGTATCAACTCCAAGCATTTCCTCATAATATCAAGCAAACACATCTCGAAACTCTTTAAAGAGGTCAATGTAAATTTGAATTTCTTCGGGGGAACAATAAGCTCCGATGAAGACATTTTCTATAACGTTAGGATTCTTAGAGATGTTTATAGGTACAATTCTTGAGATAATTGACATATTACCTTTGGCAAATAATTTTGTTGGAGCTAAAGGGTTTGAAACTGTACAAACATCGCTAGTAAGAAGATTGGAGAACCTGGATTCAACTTCATGCAATGGAGGAAGAAAATATGAACAATGATGTAAATCTTCGCATGGTCGATCTACACCCATCATTGCCTCCAAAATTGCTTCTTTCAAATGGTAAAACTGTATCTAAGCAATCTAGAGTTGAAGTAGAGTCGAGGGTCCAAGCTGGAGCCACATCACCATCTAACTCCTCTTGTGAAAAAGAAGTGGGATGGTTATCTATGGAGTTAACAATAGATTGGTAGCTAAGTTCTTATGCAGACATGGGAAATTCCATTCCACCAACCTGCCCTCCATCTAATGTGGTGGTAGATGAAGGTAAGGTCCAAGGGTCTAAGAAATAATGAGTTCGAAAGAACTCTTTATGTGAAGGCCCCCTGGGGGATGAAATTGCATTGATTCTAGTTGTAGGAGGAGGAAGGTCAAATATACCCATTAACGAAGAATACATCCCAACTCTTAAATTCTCAATAGGTTGATAGGGATTATCCACCAATGGAATGGTAGAATTTGAAGTTGCGTGGGAGTCACTTGAAGAATAATCTAACTGATCAATTTTAACAATTCTCCCCTCATGAGGAAAATAGAGGATGGGGAATAAAGATGAAAGTATGGCATCCATCTCGTAAATCCAATTCCTTCCTAAGAGGAGGTTATAATCTAGGTTGGCATCAATGATTTCCACCTCAATATTTATGATCTTTCCCCCAACACATATAGGACAGGTCGGGATAATTCCATGTGGCCTATGAGAATGTCCATCAAATGTTATCAAAAGAGTCAGTGAAGGAAAACCTGAAGGTAATCCAATGGCCTTCCAATATGACATAGACATTATGCATGTGGAAGCTCCCTCATCTATAACTGTCCGAAAAATATTAGTTTTTCAGTAAGTGGACTTTATCTGGAAATCCATATGGTGAGGAAGTCTCTTTTTTACATTCATCATATCAAAAGTGAGCACTAAAGAATTCTTTGGATCTACTGCACCAATTGCCGAAAGCAAAGCACTTCTCTAAGCAGCACACAACTGGAGTACCTCCAAAGTAGACACAGAACAAGGACTTTGAGCTAGATCTTCTACAATTAAGTAGTTCTGGGCTGCCCTAGACTTAGGGTTAATAAGCGAGTGCTTTGCAAAACCTTTTGGTATCCGAGGTATAGACTCAGTAGAGGGTCACTCAATATGAAGTGGGTATGTGGTTTCGAGAACAGATTTAGCCTTAGATGTTTCCATTTCACCATAATCATGTGCTTGTGTAGCAACATCGACATGAGAGTTCATCATATAAACATTTGAGGAATTTTCCCCTTCTTGGTTGTCCTTTGCGGAGGTACCAGTGTTTGAGTTCGTGCCAGCAAGTAATTGCTACCCTTGGGGAAAACGGTTAGTCAGAACAACTTGGAAGTGAGAGAACCCTTGTTATACTAACAAGCACTAAGCATCTTGTATCTTAGGGCAGAGGTGAGTCAAATGATCTCCATTTCATAACTTGCATGGAAATTTAACCTTTTTCTTGTACTCTTTTCTACCCTCACTAGCACAGTTGCCAAGTTTGTTTGCATTGCCTTTCCCCTCTTGTTCTTATTCTTACCTCGCCCCTTCCTCCTCCCATCGGATTGTTGATTTCCTTTGGGGTTAGAGGCCTGGAAGATGTTTATAGAGGTAGGTTGGGAAGGTGAAGGTGTAGACAGTGCTGCCTGGTTAGAAGAAGTAGTTTGTAAAGACAATTGTTGCAATTGATTCAAAAGGTTTACCGTATTTGCGTCAATTGATCCAACTATACCATCGGCATGAGGGCCTGGCTTCGGTTTGGCTAAATCAACCTTAGATCTAGGAGCATTAGGTAGGATTTTCTGAAGAGTCCCAGACTAAGAATATATCAGTTCTAATTGCTGGGCTCGAAAAATAGCTCGCTCTTCTGAATAAACACCAGAAAGAGAAACATCCTTTCAGATTTTAGGTTGTAATGATTTGAGAAACCATTCGAGAAGGAACTCTGGTGGAATTTCGACTTTGATAAGCCTTTTTCTCATTCCCCATTCCTAGATGTGATCCGAAATGTGAGTTACCATGTGTTATAGACATTTTTGGGC
This sequence comes from Pinus tabuliformis, assembly GCA_031772625.1. NCBI lineage: Eukaryota > Viridiplantae > Streptophyta > Pinopsida > Pinales > Pinaceae > Pinus > Pinus tabuliformis. The sequence goes on from CM062816.1 coordinate 367,610,985, forward strand.
ACTGGAACCCCAATCATAAATGTCCATAAACCAAGGGCTCTTAAGTCCCTAAAAGTGTTGTTCCAACCCCTAAAAGAACAAGGTCAGCTGATTACATCATCTCCCAGAAGTTCTCCATGAAAAACTACTCAGAACTAGTCAAAATTGGACCATCTCACCTGCTCCATGGTCAAATTGCGCTGCATCCCACCTAAATGCACACAGGAGGTGCGATGCATACTGAAAAGCCCTTCTATGGGGTGCGATGGGCGAGAGTGGACAAATGGCAAGGTCAATCTGCAAGGTGGAGGATCATGGAATCTTCCAGAAACTTCTCCTGTGACACTTGCCTCTCTGCATTCGCCCAGGGATGAGTAAGAGATCATCAATCTCCAAGTGGAATCAAGAACTATCAGAGAGAGGACACTAATTCAAATCTCAAAATTTGACTCACCCCCTTGCAAACATCTATATATGGACCCCTCATCCCAGAGATCCAGAGGCTGGAATTTTGTATCTTGTAAGGAAGTACTGCTGGTTTCTTGGTGTAACATCATAGTGTTGGGTGATCTAAGCTTTTCATGAGGTGAAGAAGGGCTTTCTTGCTGAGAGGATGACGTTGGGTCAAAACAATTGGTTGTAATCCTCTTTGCTATTCTTGATTATTAATAAAGCTATTCAAGTTTTCCTCCACATTCTTGTATGATTGATGATATATGCATTTGTGTGGTCAATATATATCTAGTCCTATATCGTTTATGATAGTAGATATCTGTTCTTGGATAATGTTATGCTGCTTTGATTCTACAGGTACTCTTTGAAGCTGAGTAAACAAGGAAGCAAGTGGCAAAGGTCTATCAGAAGGGAGAGGAATCAAGCAAGGAACCAAGCGCAAGACAGAGGTTGGTCTCCTTCTTTCCCCTCTTATTTACTTCTCATAAAGGAAACCGAAAGTGGTTTTAGTTTGTTTGTTTCTAAGGTAGCTACCAGCCTTAGTGGGACTAGCAGCTCTGCATAGACACTAGATTTCCCGATAACAAAATGGCGACTCCACTGGGGAGCGAATAGATTGTTTGTTTGTCTATATTTGTTTGCTTTATAAACTTACAGACGGAGCCTGAAATCAAGCCAGCTAGCCTTCGAACTGCATTTGCTATGCAAGTGCAAAGTAGATCAATGTTGCTTCAGTCTATCTCCAGGTTTTTTTTATGAATTGAACAATCGATTTACAAGCTCTCTAATTGCCCTTGTGGTGGCTCTAGTAACCTCCTTAGATCTACCCCTATGATTTATTTACTGATTACAACTTGCTCGGCCTAAATCCATGAACTGAGCTACAAACTGTGACCCGGAACCCAGTTGAAGTTTTGTCCCTGGACCATCACACTGTCTCTTCTTTGGAATCTGGATGCATCGCACTTCCCATGTGTAGTATGTGCACTGCATCTTACTTTCCCTGTGTTACAGGTGCGCTGATTAGACAACACCCCTTCTGCTCTTAGATTTTGGTTTTTGTGTTCACTCTTTTCAGCTCTATTCAGGAGTTTTGTTGTCTGTAGTCAGTATACCTCTGTTGGGACCCCCTTCCTTACCACTATTCTACCTCCATTGTGCAAAGAACTGTAAATGTTTTTATGTATTGTGATCCATTTTCAGTTCTCTTTTACAAAGAAATAGCGTAATTGAACTGTCGTTTCTCGATTTGAAAGTGTCGCAAGTGTCGTTTTCAGTCATAGAAGAGAATACGATTGTTCTTGATAGTCGATTACACTGTTACTCTTGTATTTGATTTGAATTAGTAGTTTTTCAAGTGTCGAAATCAATTTTTCAATTCCAAATCGCAAAGTGTCATCATTGTCTTCATTTTGTCTTGAAAAGAAACTTGTTAGTAATGTCGCTTTGAAAAATAATTCAAATTTGCGCTTAGCTTTCTTTTATCATTCACACATTAAGAAGGCTGAAAACAAATACATGCATGTGCATTTGCATTTAAACTGTTTGTTGGTTTGATTTAGGACAATGCATATAGTGTGTGCTCTCTGCTCTATGTCGAAAGAATATCATCTCTCTTTCCTTAGTAGCTAGGATTTTCATTGCAAAAAGAAGATTAAATGATTGTTTATCATCTTAGATTGCATTTTGGAATTGTACATCTACATCACGCGGGGAACCTGAAAGGCAAATTTCTTAAGCAAGATCAACTGTAAAATAAATTTAATGAATCTAAAAATGCTTTGGAACCTTATGCACAACATTTAGAAGTCTAGGATAGAGACGTATTCCGGCGTCGTAAAGCCTGGTAACTGTTGTTTTCATCGCTGGTTGGGTCATTCCTCCACTTTGAGACAATAAGTGCCAGTACGAACTTGTGCTCCCACGTACCGTCAAGTATATATTGGGAGACCACAATGGGCTTTATTCTTTATCCATAGGAAGCCGTGTCTGCCGCCTTATCGATCGCAATGCACTGAACACAGCATTAGGGAAGATTGACTGCCATACCGTAAAAAGTATTCTACAGTTTTGCGATTGGTTTGGTAATCCCTCTGTCTAGATTTCCAAAGTAGTCTCTTTCGTTCCTTTTCAGACTCCTTAAAAGAAAAGGTCCATCTAAGCACTTGTCACTTCAAGCTCATTAAAAATCGAAGGCGACTAGAGTCATCTTTTGTTTTTTCTCGACTCTTAAAAATTGAAAAAGCAAGTTGTGTCAAACCGTCTAAAATTTATTTTAATCGGAATAAACATCACCTTTTCTACGTTGGTCTTAGGTTGAGAAAAATGGAGACCACCAACCAAGGATTTCCCCTTGGAGGAAATCCTAGTCCTTTCTCCTCTTGGGGAGATGTTGGTGCACCCCATATGGCCACATTGTCGCTTCCAAGATTGACAATCGGCTTGCCCGTATGGCTCTTCTTGACCTCCATTGTTTAGAACACCGTGATTCCTGAACAATCAAGTCAGCAACTAAATGATACCAAAGTTACCCCCCAACCTTCTACTTCATCCAGTTCTCCCTCTCCTCCTTCCTCTTCGCTTAATCAAGCTGGTAAAGCCAAAAATCAAGTAACTGAGAAGAAGAAAGAGAAGAAGAAGAAGGAGCCAAAGGCGAAAAGGGGCGACCAAGCATCGTTTAGCGAAAATCCACACACTACACCGTCCAGGCCTAAATCGCCATGTGTCATTTGCAAAGGAGACCACTATCATCGAGATTGTCCTTGCATCCCTTGGATCTTAAGGGACATGTCTCCTCATTTGCACCATCCGATGTCGTCAACCTCTGATGATCATGTTGAAAATACACCGTCAACTAGTGAAAGTGAAGCCCCTGGACAAAAAGGAAAATGTAAATTTCCTTGTAAACTGTGTGAAGGCGATCACGCCGTCCACCATTGTCCCTTCTTAGACGAGGCTAAAAGAGTTTTGGATGACTGTCTGGTTTCACCGTTACGACTTCCTCCTGGATATAAGAAACTCTTGCCGAGTCCATCACTAGTTGAAAATCCGGCTGAAACGCCATTGTGGTTGGCCGAAGCGTCTATCATTAAAGATAAACCATCTAAATCCACACTAGACGAAAGTCAAAAGGTCAAGGCGACATTTGACCCGGTCTTGCCTTCAGAAGGTCCATCTTTGGATGATACAGTCACCAGAGAGAACAAGAATGACATCATTCAAATTCTCTTCGTAAGCACAGACTCTAACGAACATGGGGGCAGTCTACCCATTCCTTTACCGCAGGAAGGAATTTCGTCAGAGTCGTATCTAACCGTTTATTTGGTCCCACCTCCAAGAAACCAAGTTGTTTCCTTCAATTGGAATCTGCTAGGCAGACCCCATTTACCGGCTAGTGTACCATTTCGAATCATTGCTCAAATATATAGAATGGTCATGGCTGGTACCATCATAGATGAAGGGGCTTCTGTGAGTATCCTTTCCTCAACTGCTTGGAAAGCGCTTGGTTCGCCACCACTTTTGCCTGAAATGAGAAATCTAACAGGCTTTGTCAAAGGAACCAGTCGACCGTAGGGATCCTTCCCAATGTTCTGATAACATTGAGAAGCAAAACTGTTCACATGAACGTAATGGTAGTCCAAGGACCCCTGGATTATAATCTACTCCTTGGACGCGACTGTATTTATTGCATGGGAGCCATTGTCTCCTCACTTTTTAGAGTAATGTGTTTTCCGCATGAAGGAAGAGTGGTCAAGCTCGTAGACCAGCTTTCATTCCCCGGTTCACACATAGCAAATAGTCAAATACCATCCCTGAATGGTCTTTTCACGCAAGGAATGTCTCATCAATCGCCAGTCCGTCCACCTGATGAGCGCGAGTGATTCGAAGGACATGACTGAAACCCAGGGGGCATGCACCCTGGTCTGTTTCGACAAAAAAACCTTGGGTATAGGGTAGGTTTCTGCGAAAGATATATGACTAGTTTATGAAATTAGACTGGAATAAGATTCCTTCGTCAAAGTTATGTGAGTGGAGCCAGTTGTGCCACTTACCTTTGTTTATTTCGGTAGACATCGCCGAGGAAGTGTTTTGCCTGAAGTATGGATAGAACAATCTTTGGTAACCTAGAAATTTTTTGCTATACCTGGGGGCATGCAAACCTTTTGGCGTGTAAGCGAAGAGCGACCATTTATTTTTTAAATTTGTAGGTCCTCTAACCCTTTAAACTCGTAGGATTGGTCATTTCCTAACATGCATAAAGAAAGGATGTGGGGAAAAGCTTTGAAAAAGTGCCATTTTTTAAGTGAGACATCCTTATTTTACGACTGGATCGAGCAGTTTTAACGCGGAATTCAAGCTCGTTAAAAAATAAACATAAGCAATGAGAAAATGTTCTCCCAGAGTTTAAGCTCACTAAAAAATGAACCAATTTCTGGTAAATAACCATCATGAATGTATTATCATCAGCCTTTGAAGCCTTGGTCTTGTTCTCATCATCACCTCCACTCTGTATTGGCCGATCATTCACCTCCATTTGATTGTTTACCCTTTTTGAGGAACAGCTACGAAGAGTGATCCTGTTTTCCATCCTTGTGACACTGCCGTGATTGGAAAATTCCAAACCTTACCTGGAATTAGCTGCTAACCGAATTTATCACTCGTTACTCGAAAAACGAGTCTCCTTTAAGCTCTTTTCAACTGACTCGTAAAATATGAAAAGATTGCCGAGCAATTGGCCTCTCCAGCTCGTTAAAGTGACCGAAAGTGCTATCCCTCCAGTATATTTTAATATTTCTGGACTTGAGGGATTATTACACAAAAAGATCGAGCGCTTGTTTTGTTCGGCTCGTTAAAAGTACCGAAAATTCATCCCTTTTGTATTGTTTTATACTTTTTCGAACTCAAGGGATTATATGACGAAAAAGGATTACTGGAGTTTTCTTTACGTCCCTCTTTTAGACTCTCTAAAATTGAAAAGGACGGAGTTATCTTTGTCTTTAAACTCGTTAAAACTGAATAGCGACAAACTTGTCCATACAGACAAGAACGAGTTTCACTATCGCTAGGCTCGTTAAAACATAGCGATGGGTTTGCCCGAAGGGAAAATTATAGAATAAGAATATGTTATCCTCCTCAAGCTTGACAAAAATAAAGAGGTATTGGTCAGCAATGACTGGGGAAAAATTGGGAAGAAAACTTGAAGAAACTTTATTGGTAGCAAGTCGCTCTTGAACATGACACTTTCACTCCGCATCCGAGTCGGGTTGGGTTGTTCCTTTCACTGGTCATATCACCATGGTTCTGTCACACCATCTATATTTGGGGTTAATTCTACCAATCCATCATGTCAGTGTTGCCGGTATGTTCAAGAGAAGTCGCTTAGAGAATTCACCTGTCTCATCCACTGCAATACATTTACGCTCCATTCTTTCATGACTGCCACCCTGAACCATATGTCATCAAATCGTTTTCACCTCCATTAAAATCATTTGCTCTGTTCCGTGTCATTGATGTGGGATTCACTAAGGCCCTCCTATGACGAATCGCTTCTTGTCGACATCAGCTCATTATCCAAGAAGTCGATCTAGGAACACCCCTTTCAGTACTTTGAAGCTTGCATGCCTCAATGGCAAGTTTCTCACTTCCTGCGACAGGTTTACATCAATGGCCTTTGACCGAAATATTTTGCATGGTGTTCAATGCCAAGTCCCGTATTCACACCACGTGAATTGTACTGTAGTACCTTGAGGGTCATCATCATTATCGGTGATTCCTCTCGCGCCTGTTACAACGTACATCATTGGCTGGTAATCAGGCAATGTCTTTCCATGTTCGACTCCACAACATCTCTCACATGGATCGACTTGTACTTTGAGTGAAGATCGAACGAGATTGAAGACCCCGGATCTAGTTTCATCCATCCGGGCTACGATATATATTCAGGAAAATAAAGACATCAAATGTACATCATTACTGCACAGATAATCATCCAATCCAAGGGATGATGGCTCTACCAGAATCATCAGTCTACACCTAGACGATTGTCTGTCTTATGTACATGAAAATGAATTTATAAAGTTGAGCATAGGAATGCCTGCCTCAGCTAGATCATGAAAATATTATGAAGATAATGTATTGTATTGTATCTTATTACAAGTCACCTTCCAGCTTGAAAAAACTTCAGATCCTGATGATAAAGCATTTCACCCGACATCAAAAGATTAATGACCTCATGCTTTAGGGGGCAACTGTTATAGACATTTTTGGGCACTGCAACCCCAATCATAAATGTCCATAAACCAAGGGCTCTTAAGTCCCTAAAAGTGTTGTTCGAACCCCTAAAAGAACAAGGTCGGCTGATTACATCATCTCCCAGAAGTTCTCCAAGAAAAACTACTCAGAATTGGTCAAAATTGGACCATCTCACCTGCTCCATGGTCAAAGTGCACTGCATCCCACCTAAATGCACACAAGAGGTGCGATGCATACTGAGAAGCCCTTCTATGGGGTGCGATGGGCGAGAGTGGACAAATGGCAAGGTCAATCTACAAGGTGGAGGATCATGGAATCTTCCAGAAACTTCTCCTGTGACACTTGCCTCTCTGCATTCACCCAGGGATGAGTAAGAGATCATCAATCTCCAAGTGGAATCAAGAAATATTAGAGAGAGGACACTAATCAAATCTCAAAAGTTGACTCACCCCCCTTGCAAACATCTATATATGGATCCCTCATCCCAGAGATCCAGAGGCTGGAATTTTGTATCTTGTAAGGAAGTGTTGTTGGTTTCTTGGTGTAACGTCATAGTGTTGGGTGATCTAAGCTTTTCATGAGGTGAAGAAGGGCTTTCTTGCTGAGAGGATGACGCTGGGTCAGAACAATTGGTTGTAATCCTCTTTGCTATTCTTGATTATTAATAAATCTATTCAAGTTTTCCTCCACATTCTTGTATGATTGATGATATATGCATTTGTGTGGTCAATATATATCTGGTCCCATATTGTTTATGATAGTAGATCTCTGTTCTTGGATAGTGTTATTCTGCTTTGATTCTACAGGTACTCTTTGAAGCTGAGTAAACGAGGAAGCAAGTGGCAAAGGTCTATCAGAAGGGAGAGGAATCAAGCAAGGAACCAAGCGCAAGACAGAGGTTGGTCTCCTTCTTTCCCCTCTTATTTACTTCGCATAAAGGAAAACGAAAGTGGTTTTAGTTTGTTTGTTTCTAATGTAGCTACTAGCCTTAGTGGGACTAGCAGCTCTGCATAGACACTAGATTTCCTAATAACACCATGTCTTGTTGAATGTTGGCCAGAAGTTTAGTTCCAGCCTCATAGCGGACATGCAACTGAAAATGGTTTAAGAAAATATTAACCAAATTACTGAAAGAAGTATAGGTTCCCCTTGGCAACTCTATATACCATTTGGCCGCATTTCTGGTTAGGGTGCATTGAATTAACCTCAACCTGATCGAATCATCTATTAGGGAGTTGGATGAGCACCATAAGTGAAATGTGGTCACATGGTCTCCTAGGTCTTCACCACTCTTCCCTTTGAACTTTGGAATATCCCAGGTAAGTTTAGTTGGGACTAAAGGCCAACCTAGATTGTACCTAATTGGATCATTTATCAATTTAGTTAATTCTGGCAAATTAAGTGTGGCCAGAAAAGGAAGTCATGCAGGACCTTGGGAATTCCATCCAGAGCGGGCAGGGTTCTCAAAGGTCTGAAATGAATGACCTAGATTTTGAAAGGCACCAGGTTGCCCGAAGTAACTCGTAGAGCTTACTGAACCAAAAGGTGATCCTTGTGGTCCAGTAAAATTTGGAGTTTGACCAACTCCTGTCGAAAATCCTCCATAACCGGTGAGGTTACCCCTTAACAAAGTATTGAAAGGAGCTGACAGCCCCTGATAAGGTTTCCATGCATTAGCAAAGGGTGGAAAACTTTGAAACAAATTAATCGAAGAATATGGAATATTCCCTTGTTGGCCGAAAAATTGATTCCCAGCTCCTATCCCACTAACCGCAAGGTTTGTCCAACTCTAGAAGGGGTTACTACCTTGACTTGTAAAAGGAAAAGGCATTGACCCTACTATCGCATTGGAATGTGGTCTATGACCACTTCCAAATGGGAAACCCTGAAAAGAAGTTGATCCACTCCTCATGGATGTAGAGGCAGTTGATGGTATGTTCAAAGGAACTAAAGGAATACCTTGAGACAACATTCCAAAAGGGAAGAATCCAAAAATGGATGCAATAGCTTGAGAACTTCCACTCGTTGATGGAATGGAAGTAGACCCAAATATAGTCGTGCTGGGAGTATTAGAAAGGATGGAATATAGTTCCTCCCGCTTGTACAAATATGGGAGTTTCCATGCTCGCAACACTTGTCATAGATTCCATGCTTCCAGCAGTGGTCATCGAAGGAATAGATGTATGTAAACCTGGGATCGAAGGCCTGTGAGTCGGTGTTCCAACGTATAACAAAACATCTAGATGGTCAGGAGGGAGAGGAGAATTCAGAGCCACAACTGACTCTGAAAGCTCTTCTACTTCAATACTATCTTTTGACGGGAAGAGTACTCGAGAAAGAACTGGTGTGTTCCTCTCTAACTCTATACTAGTACCAGGTCTATCTTGTGAACTAATGCCCCCAAGCGGAGGATCAATCTCTGATGTGCCTACTGCCACTGGTTGGAAACCACTGACATAATCACTCCTACGCCTTCTAAGAGAATGCTCCCAACTCGTAGGTGATAGCCCGCGAAGACTCCTAGACTGTCGAGATGGTCGGTCAACCACTTTGAATTATTTAAAATATCTACTTAAAGACTCAACAAAAATTATAAAGTTAGGCTGACTAGGAGCACAACACTCACTAAGATGTCCCTAAATATATCAGCAATCAAACAACTCTCAATTATTTCCGCTCCAGGTGATTAGGACCAGACACCAAAATACAAGAAAGTTAATAACAAGGGCCTTCCGAAAATAGACTGGGGTAATTACACCCCAGGCCTACTAAAGAAGGTATCAGAGGTAGTTACGCTAACCTCCAGACAACAACCTTTGCCGGTGCAAGCCCCCAAGCTTCACAAGGGTGCCCTCTAGAAGTACTGTTGAATGTGATACAATGTCAACCTCAGGTGTTACGAGATTCCCGTCCACAACCACCTGTGTGGTTCCTAGGATAGTAAACTATGGTCACCAACTCGTATCAGAAACCGGGCAGAACAGTCACAAGGTAGGATCCAACAAGTAAAAGAGGGGGTATCTCTCGTCCTTATCTTCACTAACCCTCATGCTTTACTCCCAGTAACAGAGCTTTCCCGGTCTCCCTAACACTATTGGATTTCACTCATTAATCAAAATTCTATGTTTTGTAATTTAGAGCGGCCTTGGAGAGTTAACTCTCCTCTCGCCTAATCCAAGGCCTTAATAAACCTAAAATTGTTGGTGTATTCTGATGACAATACAAAAGTTCTAGCTTATTTTTATTAAGCGCTTGATTTTAATGGTTGTTATTTTAAGTCAAGGTTATAGATGGAAGTGAAACCAATGGTGTTTGTATGACACAAAAGAAATCAATGAAAAACTAACTACATGAATGCAATCATTTGTTCTTCAATGAAAAGAGATCTCTACATGGGTTCTACGAAACTTCTATAAAGCAAAATACTTTTTCTTTTCTTTTCTTGAAACACACTTCACACATGCAAAAACTAAAAAGACTATTGATGCTTTAACAATGCAAACTACCCTAATGCAAGGTGTAATGAAGATGCAAGATCCTAAATCACTCTAAAAAAATGAAAGCAATTGTTTATAACTATTAATGAGCCAACTTAAGTATTGAAGAGGATACAAATTTTGAATACAAAATTCTCTCCAAACAAGAAGGACAAATCACAAAAGATCACAATTCACTTTCAAAAATCAAAAGAAACCAAAATCAAACTTGGCAAAAGAAAACAAAAACAATGTTTTTTGAGATCTTTTCTTTTTCAAGAAACAACCAAAACAACTTTTTGAAATCACTCTAAATGCAACTACAACTCAAAGATCGAAAGAATCGCACAAGGAGTCCTTGCAAGTTACAAACTCGGAAATGAACGAAAACTTGAGTAAAAAGGCTTCAACTTGTACTAAACGACCCAAATAGCAGTAAATAGCTTGAAAAACTAACCAAGAAGCGAGGAAAGAAATACTTTCAAATTCGTCAAAAAGACTTTCAAAAAGCAAGAAAAGCTATAAGGCCACAAAATGATGGAAAGCAAAGCAAGTAGACCAAAAACTGAGCTTGACACTGAGATTGAAAACAATCTCCTGTTTTGGAGGACCAAAACAATCAAGAACTTCTGAACGAAGTCTTGTGTGTCAAAACACCAATTACAAACTCGCTCTACAAGCAAACCTAGGCCAAATCTTTTCAATGAGGAAGATACTTTGGAACAGTAAGCTTGTAGAATAATGAAATTCTTAAGACAGAAATTGACCACTCAGAGACTAAGCAGACCAAGCAACAAATCTTTCTAGACAGAGAGATTTGAAAAAACAATGCAAAAAATGGTATACGCGACTGTGTTCAAGCACATAGGTGTGTACATGCGCTTCTGATAAAGGAAACTCACGTATACGCAGGTTCACTTCACAAAAACAAGGGTGTGTACGCTACTGTAAACAGAGTAAAATGCGTATACAAAGATTTGCAAGAAAAGTAAGAAACAAAGCCAGATCAAAAAGATTAGACTTAAGGTCTGAGACTCTATTAGACCAAATAAGACTGTAATAGCAAGAAAACCAGAGACTGAGCCCTAATTGACACTAAACAACCCAAACTAGGAATAACAAGATTGTTATCCCCAGTGGAGTCGCAAATTCTGTTATAGGAATAAGTACCCTAGGGCTTTAGGTTAGAACCCAAACAGAGTAGAAGCGGACTACAACAAGAAACACTCATACAACTCAGGCAAAAGGCTTATATAAACAAACTACGTAAGAGCGACCATACCTGGATTTCCTTCATTCGAGTAGGTCCCGCAGGGTTCAGACCCTCTGCAACTCCCGATGTGCTTCAGACCTAAAAATCAGTCAATTCGAACATACATAGTAGTATAGAAGTAAAGCATATTCACGAAATTTTACTTTATATCATATAAGCTAATGATCAGTTATACATCAAAACAACATTCATACATGAATTACAAGACAATTTGATGCATAAACAAAGTTATTTTTTGAAGCAAGACATGTTATAGACATATTTGGGAACATCAACCCCAAACTTATATGTCGATAAACTAGGGCTCATAAACCCCTAAAAGATATCTTTTATACCCTAAAAGAACATAGTCATCTTATTACATCATTCCCCAAAAGTTCCACCTGAGAAACCATCCAGAATTGGCCTAAACTGAACCATATTGACTGCTACACTGGCCAGGTGTGATGCATACTGAGCGGTACACTACCTAGGTGCGATGCATACTGTTTGGGCCTTCTATAGGGTGCGATAAGCAAGGATGGACAAATGTACGAGACAATTTTCTAGGTGGTTGCTCATGGAATCTTCTAGAAAACTTCTCCTATGACACTTGCCTCTCTGAATTTTCCCAGGGATGAGTAAGAGATCCAAGAAATCTCCAAGTGGAACCAATTGTAACAAGTGGAATGACACTAATCAAAACCCCAGAGATGACTCACACCCTTTCACACATCTAAAAATGGATCCCTCATCTAAGAGATCCAGAGGCTGGAATATTGTGAATTTCATGGAAGTGCTGATAGCTTGTAATTGAGAGAAGAGCATTGTATTGTTGGTGTGATCTTGCTATTTCATGAGGTGAAGAGGGATTGATGCTGAGAGGATGATGCTAGATCAAACAACTGGGTCGTAATTCTCCCTTCTATTTAATAAAGTTCTTCAAGTTTTCCTCCACATGATTGTGCAATTGTGAATGTTATCATTTGTTCATTATATATCTGATTCTGTAATGTTTATGTTGTAATAAATCAAGATGCTTTGGCAGTTCTTTGTTACTGTATTTCTGTAGGTACTCTCCAAGCGGGTTAAGTACGGGGAGGAGTTGCAAGCTCCGTCAAGGGGGAGAGAGATCAAGCAAGGGATTAAGCGGAAGTTCCAGGTTGGTTCCTTTATCTTTCTCTTATCTGTTGCACATAGAAGAAATCATTGAATTACTTTAAGCTGTTGTTTCTAGGGTAGCTGCCAAACCTAGAGGGCTAGTCGTTTGACAAGACACTAGTTTTCCCCGAAACAAATTGGCGACTCCACTGGGGAATGAATAGATATTTTTTTGTTGTTATTGTTTGTTTTATAAACTATAGACAGAGCCTGAAGTCAGCCAGGTAGCCTTCGAACTGCTCTTGCTCTGCAATTGCATAGTAGATGAATGCTGCTTCAGTGAATCTCTGGTTTAGTTTATGAATTAAAAATTTGACTTACGAGCATTCTAGATGCCCTTTTGGTAGCTTATTAACCTCTCAAGATCTTCCTCTATACTTTGATCTTTACTGTTCATCATAGCTCAGCCTAACTCACTGAAAGCAGCTGCACATCTGAGCCAAAACCCATTTCAGTTGCACTCAGTGGCCCATCGCACTGTCTATCACTGTAACCCAGTATGCATCGCACCTCCCGAGTGTGTAAAGTATGATGCATCCCTATTTCTGTGAAGCCCAGGTGCGATGAATGATAGAGCCTTTTTCCATTCTAGAAATTTGGGGCTTTTGACCTTGTTTTCAGTTTTGTTTAGTTGTTTTTTGTTGCTTATGAACAGTGCCTCATTACCTAAGCCTACCTACATCACATAGATCAGCCTCCATTAGTTTAGGATTAGTAAATGTTTTTTATGTATTTGTTCATCATTTACAATCCTTTTTCAAAAAGTTGCTTAAATTCATCTATCGCTTTGATACAAAAAGTGTCGTAATTGTCGTTTTGTGTTGAAAAGAGAAGTGTCATGGATTCTTCCATCCATGGATAGTCGATTGAACTTTTCGTCATGTATTTGGTTTGATTTGTTTAAATTCAAAGTGTCGAAAGCATTTTTATTCAAAATTGAAAAGTGTCATTTAGTCTTCCTTTATCTTTTGAAAAAGAAATTGTTGAAAATGTCGCTTTGAGTAAAATATTTAAGATCTTTGCTACATTTAGTTTTCCCTTTTGGAATTTTTCACAATAAGGGGAATGAAAACAAATACATGCATGTGCATTTAGCATTTTGTAGTCTATGTGTGAAATATGATTTAGGAAAATGCACTAGTGTGTGCTCTTTTCTCTTTGTTTGAAAGAATTGTAATCTTCTTTCCCTAGTAGCTAGGATTTTCATTGCTCAAAATAAACAAAGATTGTTTATCATTGTAGATTGCATTTTAGGAATTTCAAAATCAACATCACACGGTGAACCATTGAAAGGAAAACTTTAAACAAGATCAACTTTAAAATAAATTTCAATGAACCTAACAACGCTTTGGAACTTAACGCAACATATCTAGAGGTCTAGGCTAGAGACGTGTTCCGATGTCATTAAAACTAGTAACTATCGTTTTCATTGAAGGTTGGGTGATTCCTCCTCCTTGATACGACAAGTGCTAGCACGGACTTGTGCTCCCTGTACCGTCACGTATATATTGGGAGACCACAATAGGCTTATATCCTTTATCCATAGGAAGCCGAGTCTACCGCCTTATTGATCGCAATGCATTGAACACAGCATTCGGGAAGATTGACTGCCGTACATAAGTCCTTGGTAATTTCTCTTTAATTTATCACCAAGGTGTATATTGCAGTTTTGTGATTGGTTTGGTAATCCCTCTGTCTAGATTTTCTAGAGTAGTCATTTTCATTCCTTTTCGACTCTTTAAAAGAAAATTTCCATCTGAGCACTGGTAAAAATCGAAGGGGACTAGAGTCATCTTTAGCTTTTTCTCAACTCTTAAAAACTGAAAAAGCAAAGTTGTGTCAAAGCGTCATTAAAATTAATTGAATTCAGAATAACATCCTTGTTCCTTAGTTTATCTTAGGTTGAGATATATGGAGACAAATCCGGAGTCCACCAATCAAGGAATCCCTTTTGAGGGGAATCCTAATCATTTTTCTTCTTGGGGAAATATTGGTGCTCTATATATGGCTACATTGTCCCTTCCGGGGATTACCATTGGCCTACCAGTATGGCTATTTTCAACCTCCGTGGTTCAAAATGTCATGATTCCTCCACAATCGAATCAACCTCCAGTTGATACTAAAGTTGACCCTTCGCCTTCTTCTTTGTTTGTTTCTCCCTCCCCTTCTTCCTCTTCGCTTGGTGAAAGTAGTGATGCTAGTAACCAGGTGGCTGAGAAAAAGAAGAAAGGGAAGGAGAAGAAGAAGAAGCCAATTCAGCAAGGGGGCAACCAAGGAACCATTGCTCTGAATGCATCATCTGGTGAAAATCCGCACATTATACTTTCCAAAGCCAAATTTCCATGCGTAATTTTTGCGGGTGACCATTTTTCTTGAGACTATCCTTGCTTTCCTCATATCTTCAGAGAATGGTCTCCCCGTTTGAATTGTCTTGTGTCATCAACTTCTCGAGATCATGTTGATAACACACCTTCAACTGGTGATAGTAAAGTTCATGGACAAATGAGAAAGGTTAGGTTTCCATGTAGGTTATGTGAAGGGAACCATACCCTTCACCTTTGTCCTTTTTTGGATGAAACCAAAAGAGTGTTGGATAACCATCCTGCTTTGCCACAGCGACTTCCATCTGGCTACAAGAAACTCTCCCCAAGTCCTTTACTAGTTGAAAAACTGACTGACTTAAATCAACCGTCATTCAAAACCACTCTCTCTGAAAGTGAATCTTATGAGTCTATACCCGACCAAAGTCAACAGGTTGAGGTGATGGTTGACAAAATTTCACCTTCAGAAAATCATACTCTTCCCGAAGACAGTTGGAATGATACCATTCAAATTCTTTATGTTACTTCGGATTCTAATGAACTTGGGGGAAATCTGCTTGTTCCTTCACAACAAGAGGAAAACCCCCCAGTTCTCGTAACTCAAGGGGTTAATTCACCCATTTATTCAGTACCTATTAGCTCTGCTATAAGATTAAGCTTTTGATGGGTAAAAAAAAACAGGTTGGGCAATGCTGATTTCAGTTGCAAAGGAGCTTGCAGCAGTTCATTATTTTCCTTCTCCTTCATTTGCATTATGCCTTTATAGCCCCGCTACCTCCATTTCCTTTTCTCCTTTCATTCTCCTTATTCTCTTAACTCCATTATTACTATTGTCTTCTAAAAACCATTTAAACCCTATTTAAGCCACCTTCTGCCTCATTCATCCTCAATCCTCCTTTTTCCCGGGGTCCTTTGTTTCAAATTACATTTAAGGGTTTTTGTGCTTAGCCCGAGTGCAAAGTTGAAATGGCCATATGACCATTTCCTCATAACCGCGTGCATATAAATTATAACCCTTTAAACCCCATATTAACCTGTTTTTCGTTTTACCCCGGCGCTAAGGTATTAACCCTTTATAACTACGTGCCTTCGTGAATTATATAACCCTCTGTCACTTTGCAATCTCAACCATTGATCGCCCCGATCCAATGGTCTTCGTGCCTTTTCTTGCGCATTAAACATCGATCAGTTTCCCTGCCACCTGACCATCCATCGCAGATCGGACGGCTGACGCTTTCCTCGATTGCATGACCTGCGCACGCAATAACCCGCGGGGGGTGGTTTTGGGCAGCCACATGTCGCAACCTTACTTGATCGTGCCCCATGTTATGGAAACCACCTGGCGCAGAAAGAAGTGCGGGGAAAATTTCCCGCCCGCGAAACCACCTGTCCTGTGCGTCCTCCCGCGCGTTAATGTTTGTGCACCTTCTACTTGCGATCACCGTCGGATCTGGCACGTCTAGATCTGACGGCCCATGTTACTCCCAACTGCTCTCTGTTGCCCGAGGAAGGACGAAGCCATCAGCTACCTTGTACATGTACAGTAATATCTCAGCAACTGCAATTAACCAACAGCACGGCAGAGGACAAACAGGACAATCTAGAGAAAATAAACGAAGTTATCAATTATGGGTTTCTTTCAGTCAGTACTCTGCCTGAGCAGAGAATGACAGTAGAATATCCAAAAAGGCCGATTTTGTCCATTAAAACACTCAGAATTGCAGCAGAGGCCCATTTCAGTTTGTAAATGTGGTTGATGGTCATTTATTAACTCCTCCACGCATAGTTTAGCAGACTGTTTTTGTAAACCAACCTCAATATATACCCAGAGACAGAATACAATAGGTTGATGAATGTTATTTTGGTGTAAACTTCAACTTCTGGAGACTGTAACTACTATGTAACCTGCAGCTTCTAGTCTGCATTTCCAACTAATACAAGTTTCTTTTGTTGTTGATTTCTCACTTTCCACTTCTTCTTCTTTGTTCCAGGTTGTTCCTGTTATGTATTTATTCATGTGTTGTTGATGTTTAGCATCAAAGGGGCTGTCATCCCACCTCTGTGTTAGAATCTAGCTATATCATTGAATTTGTATGCAGGTTTCTGTTGTTTTAATGCCAGAGAGCTGTCATCTTGTCTGTGCATTAGGAAATAGATTTACAGACCTTTTAACTGGTTGCAGCTAGCCATCACAGGGTCCTGTACATCTGCTGGTGTGATCAGTGTTCTCCATCATCACATTTGCTTTAAAACTGTGAGTAATTGGTGGTCTAAAGCCTTGTAGTCTGGGGGTGTTCACCCATGTCTGGGGTTAAGCATAGTAGAAGTGGTTATCTGGCTTGAATATGCAGCATTTCTTTCATTCATCCACCATTTTATGTTGAGTTTGTAATGTTCCTGAGCATCTCTGATATGTAACCTAGGAGAGTTTCTTGGGGTGATAACATTAATTGGTTCCATTGCTAAGGAGAGGAGAATTGAAGCTCAGCTTCACTGGGAGAATGACACAACTTCAAGCTTTGATGATAGACAAGGTTTGAACACAGTTTTTGGTTGTAATCATCTATTTGGCGACTCCATTGGAGGAAGACCAACCTTTGGCGACTCCACATTGCAGTTCTGGCGCAGTTGGTGAGGCATGTTCAGAGATATCTTCAGAAATCATCAGCTGAACCATTGCCTGATCCTGAGAAAATCATTCAGCAGAAGAAAATATCGCAATAAGGAGCATCAGGATCAGGTAAGCCTTGAATTTTTTATGTATCTCTGCTAGTGTAGAAATACCTTCAGAGATTCATGCAGCTCCTCGTTATTCATTTCCCTCTCAGACCTCAGTTGAAAGAAGCATCCATGTTGTCCATCATTTTCCTCTGTTTCTGTTATTTTTTTCATTGATTCATTCCACTTAGTCCACCAGTATCCTTTTACCTTACCTCAGTCATGGCAAGCCAACAAGCCCTTACAAAGATAGAACAAATAGTTGCTGCTAGGTATGGACCCTTGGTCTTGCCTGTCCCTGTGAATGCCATGCCTACAGGTGATTATCAAGAATTTATGCCAAAGTTTACTGGTGCAGAAGGAGTAACAGCTGAAGAGAATTTAGAGTCCTTTTACAACTACGCTGATAACCTGGATATCAATGAAGAGGATGTCTAGATGAGGGTTTTTATTCAAAGCCTAGATGGGGAAGCTAGAAAATGGTTTAGAAATTTACCCACTAGGTCTATTATAGACATTGAGGCCTTAGATGATGTGTTTCTAAAGCACTGGGGAAATAATAAAGATCTGCTCTTTTATCATGATGAATTTGGTAACTTGCAGAGAGAAGATGGTGAGCTGCTGTCTGATTTCAATATCAGATTCAATCACATGTACAGCAGAATTCCAGCTGAAGTAAGACCAACCCCCGCTTCTACCATGATCACTTATGCTAATGCCTTTGATTCTTAGTTCTGCCTACTGTTAAGAGAAAGAGGATGCACTTCTTTGGCTGATATGCAAACTGCAGCCTTTGAGGTAGAGGCAAACATTATTGCTGCAGAAAGACTCGAAGGTGATGATGAAAGGAGAAGGCAGGGAGGTGAATCCTCATCATCCTATGATATTGAAATAGATGAATTGGCTATGATGATAGAATTTTTAGCCTCTGAAGTTTCCAAACTAAAGGCTGAGCAACATTTTGAAGAAGCAAGAGCTCATCGTTCCATTTCTTTTTCAACTCCAAATCCACATAGAGGAGCAAATGAGCATTTGTTGATTTTGCAAAGAAATAAGATTACAAATGAAGACAAAGTGGTGAGGCCCCTTTTACATAAAATAGTCATGGAAGAAGTGCAGCAAGAGGAGGATGTCCATGGTTTGGAAGGTGCTCCTTTCCTAACTAGGGCTGCTTATGAGAAAGCAATATCAAGAGCCACTGCTTGTCAGTTTGTTGTGCCTGCAGAACAACAAGCTTATCAACAGTAGCAGTTAGCAGTAGGTCCTACCAGCCTCCAAGAATTTGTGCCTGAGGCCAGCTTATCTTCCCATGATTATGCAGATCTGCAAATTTTCCAGCCTGTTTTGTCCCCGGCCCAGTGGTCAAAGAGGGAGAAGAAAGCTCCCCATCATCTTTTGTTTCTCTGTCTGCTCAAGTGAAATTCCCTCAAATTTGGCACTTAAACACTAAGGCAGAACAAAATTCAATGCTCAAGGCTGAAGCTGATCATCCCAATCTTGATATTCTGAAACCTGCTTAGGTGGTCTCCACTCAGATTGAAAGGGTAGCTTTTCATATGACAGAGGAAGAGGAGGCACAGTATTGGAATCCCTCCTTGGATGAGGATTTTTCAAAGCAATATGAAGGAGCAAAAAATGTCTCTGTGTCCCCTGCACAAGAATACAATGGTGCATCTTTCATATTAGTTGTGTAGACTACAAAAGACACATACAAGTACACAACAACAGTGGTTATTCGGCAGGTGTACAAAGGCTCCCATGAAGAATATCCAAGGAGGAGAACACATAGAAGGGAGATGAAATTTGATCCATATCTACCTATTAAGCTCAACTGTCCCAAAATCTTTGAGGTAGAGGATCAAATAAATCCTATATTGCTGATCTATGATGAACCGGATGATAGGCAACAATTTTGATGGCCCAACAAATGGGCAGCTTTCGAAGTTTTAAGTTTTCAGGCCTTAATAATTTCTTTTTCAGTTTTAGGAGTAGGCTTAATTTGACTCCATGCCCAATGGATACTAGGCAAATGTTTTTAAGCTGATTTTGTATGAAGGCATTGGTCTGCAGGTTCTTGAGACCTCACAGGGAGGATCTCATCCCAAGAAGGAGCCAGTGTTAGCTCTGCTATAAGATTAAGCTTTTGATGGGTAAAAAAAAACAGGTTAGGAAATGTTGATTTCAGTTGCAAAGGAGCTCGCAGCAATTCATTGTTTTCCTTCTCCTTCATTTGCATTATGCCTTTATAGCCCCGCTTCCTCCATTTCCTTTTCTCCTTTCATTCTCCTTATTCTCTTAACTCCATTATTATTGTTGTCTTCTAAAACCCTTTAAACCCTGTTTAAGCCACCTTCTGCCTCATTCATCCTCAATCCTCCTTTTTCCCAGGGTCCTTTGTTTCAAATTACATTTAAGGGTTTTTGTGCTTAGCTCGAGCGCAAAGTTGAAATGGCCATATGACCATTTCATAACCGCGTGCATATAAATTATAACCCTTTATACCCCATATTAACCTGTTTTTCGTTTTACCCCAGAGCTATGGTATTAACCCTTTATAAATACGCGCCTTCGTGAATTATATAACCCTCTATCACTTTGCAATCTCAACAATTGATTGCCCCGATCCAACGGTCTTCGTGCCTTTTCTCGCACATTCAACATTGATTAGTTTCCCTTCCACTTGACCGTCCATCGTAGATCGGACGGCTGACACTTTCCCCGATCACGCGACCTGCGCACGCAATAACCCGCGGGGGGGTGGTTTTGGGCGGCCACGTGTCGCAACCTTACTTGATCGCGACCCATGTTACAGAAACCGCCCGGCGCAGAAAGAAGTGCGGGGAAAACCGCCCGCCCGCGAAACCACCTGTCTTGTGCGTCCTCCCACGTGTTAATGTTTGTGCACCTTCCGCTTGCGATCACCATCGGATTTGGCACGTCCAGATCCAATGGCCCATGTTACTCCTGACTGCTCTCTGCTGCCCAAGGAAGGATGAAGCCATCAGCTACCCTGTACCTGCACAGTAATATCTCAGCAACTGCAATTAACCAACAACACGGCAGAGGACAAACAAGACAGTCTAGAGCAGATAAACGAAGTTATCAGTTATGGGTTTCTTTCAGTCAGTACTCTGCCTGAGTAGAGAAGGACAGCAGAATATCCAGAAAGGCCGATTTTGTCCATTAAAACACTCAGAATTGCAACAGAGGCCCATTTCAGTTTGTAAATGTGGTTGGTGGTCATTTATTGACTCCTCCGCGCATAGTTTAGCAGACTGTTTTTGTAAACCAACCTCAATATATACCCAGAGATAGAATGTAATAGGTTGATGAATGTTATTTTGGTGTAAACTTCAACTTCTGGAGACTGTAACTACTGTGTAACCTATAGCTTCTGGTCCACATTTCCAACTAATACAAGCTTCTTTTGTTGTTGATTGCTCACTTTTCACTTCTTCTTCTTTGTTCCAGGTTGTGCTTGTTATGTATTTATTCATGTGTTGTTGATGTTTTGCATCAGAGGGGCTGTCATCCCACCTCTCTATTAGAATTTAGCTTTATCATTGAATTTGTATGCAGGTTTCTGTTGTTTTAATGCCAGAGAGCTATCATCCTGTCTGTGCATTAGGAAATAGATTTACAGACCTTTTAACTGGTTGCAGCTTGCCATCAAAGGGTCCTGTGCATTTGCTGGTGTGATCAGTGTTCTCCATCATCACATTTTCTTTAAAACTATGAGTAATTAGTGGTCTAAAGCCTTGTAGTCTGGGGGTGTTCACCCATGTCTGGGGTTAAGCATGTTAGAAGTGGTTATCTGGCTTGAATATGCAGCATTTCTTTCATTCATCCACCATTTTCCAACATTTTATCTTGAGTTTGTAATGTTCCTGAGCATCTCTGATATACAACCTAGGAGAGTTTCTTGGGGTGATAACAGTACCCCTTCCAAGTAGTCTAGTCACTTCCTTTTATTGGTATCGACTAGAAAGACCCCATCTTCCTTCTTATGTACCTTTCTGGATCATAGTACAAGTTCATAAAATGATTGTGTCTGGCACTATTATAGATGAAGGGGCATCAGTGAGTATCCTTTCCTCAACTACTTGGAAAGCACTTCGTTCGCCATCGCTTATGCCTATTACGCAGAATTTTTTAGGCTTTAACAAAGGAACCAGTCGACCGTTAGGGATCCTTCCTAAGTTACCAATCACTTTGGGAGGGAAAACCGTTCATCTGAATGTGATGATAGTCCCAGGACCGTTAGATTACAATTTACTCCTTGGACATGACTACGTTTATAACATGGAAGCTATTGTTTCAACACTCTTCTGAGTCATGTGTTTCCCGCATGAAGGCAAGATAGTCACCATTGACCAGCTTTCATTTCCAAGTCCAAGCATAGCTCCAAGTCGATCATCATCCCTAAATGGTCCATCGATATCAACAGTATCACTCGAACCTTCATTCCATCCACTTGATAACCATGAGTAGTCTGGTGAATGTGACAAAACTTATGGGGCATGCACCCTTGTCTATTCTGGACGCACCTAGTTGTAAAGATAAGTTTCCCTGTAGGTTATGTGATTGGTCTATCATACCGTTCTGAAACACCATTCACCTTTTTTATCCTAGACGAAGTCAAAGAGTGGGTTTTTCTATTATGGATGAAACCATAGAGATGAGTTTCCCTATAGGTTATGTGATTGGTCCGACACACCATTCACCTTTGTCTATTCTGGATGAAGTCAAAGATGGAGTTTTGTCTATTCTGGATGAAACCGTCCTGCTTCACCGCAATGACTTCCATCTGGTTACAGGAAACTCTCCCTGCATCACTTCTTGAATAACAGTCCTGCTTCACCACAGTGATTTCCATCTGGCTACAAGAGACTTTCATTTTCATCATGCTAGGGGCATGCAAACCTTTTTTCATTTCCAATTTTTAGTTTTCTTAGTTTTGTCGTTTTTTTTTCAATTTTTAGTTTTGTCATTTCGAGCTAATATAAAAAATAAAAAACTGCTACCAAGCATTGTTTTTTCGTTTCAAGCTTGTAAAAACATGAAACCGTATCCAAGCATAGTTCCCCCATGGTTCAAGATTGTCAAAAAATGAACTCACCTTCAACTAAATAACCTTTGTGATTGCCATTTTATCATCCTTTTGAACCTTGGTTGTGTACCTCTCATCACTAGCATCCCTTTGGCTGATCATATGCTTCCACTTGGTTGTTTTACCCCTTTTGAGGAACAATTGCGATGAGTGGTCTTATTAGCTAGCCTCTTCACAGAATTCACCATGTTTTGAGAAGTTCCAAACTCACTGGGAACCAGTTGCTATCCTAGACACCACTCGTTCCTCAAAATCAAGTCTCCTTTAAACCCTTTTTAGAGTCATTAAATATGAAAAGATTGTTGAGAAATTGGCCTTTCCAGCTCGTTAAAGTGCTTGGAAATGTCATCCCTCCTTATGATTTTATACTTTTTCGGACCCGAGAGATTATCCTACGAAAAAAGTCGAGCGCTTATCTTTTTCAACTTGTTAAATTGATCGGAAAAGTCATCTCTTTTGTGTTATTTTAATCTTTTTCGGACCTAAGGGATTATTTTACGAAAAAGAACTCCTATAGTTTTCTTTTCACCCGTTTTCAAACTCTCTAAACATGAAAAGGACCAAGTTATCCTTGTCGTTAAACTTGTTAAAACAATAGCAACAAACTTCTCCATTCTAGACAAGAACGAGTTTCACTGTCGCTAGACTCATTAAAACATAGTGACAGGTTTGCCCGAAGGGAAAATTATAGAACAAGCATATGTTATCCTCCTCAAGCTTGACAAAAATAAAGAGGTACTAGTCAACAATGACTGGGGAAAAAGGGAAAAAACTTGAAGAACTTATGGTAGCAGGTCGCTCTTGAACATGACACTTTCACTCCATCACCATTATTGAGTCTGGTTGGGTTATTCCGTTCACCGGTCATCTCACCATTGGTCTTTCACACCATCCATATTTTGGGGTTAACACTACCAATCCATCTCAGTGTCGCCAACATGTTCAAGAGAATTCATTCAGTCGATAATCCACTATACAATTAATGTCTCATCCATTGCAATACCTTCAACTTTCATTTTTCATGACCACCATTCTTGAATCTTGTGTCGTTAGATCGTTTTCACCTCCAAAAATCATTTGCTTTGTTTCATGTCGTAGATGTGGGATACATCATGGCCCTCCTACGATGAGTCACTTCTTGTCGACATCAACTCATTATCGAAGAAGTTGACTTAGAAACACCCCTTTCAGTGCTTTGGAGCTTGCATGCATCAATGGCAAGTTTCTCACTTTCGATGACAGGTTGACATCAACGGCCTTTGATCGAAAGATTTTTTATGGTGTTCGACATCGGATCATATATTCACACCACGTGAATTGTATTATAGTGCCTTGAGGGTCATTATCATTATCGGTTAACAACTCACATTATTGGCTGGTAATCAGGCAATGTCTTTCCATGTTCGACTTCAGAACATCTCTTCACATGGGTTGACTTGTACATCGGGCGAAGATTGAATGAGTTTGAATACCCCGGATCTAGTTTCATCCATCTGGGCTGCAATATATTCAGGGATATAAAAACATAAAAAATGTACAAAGATGCACAGATGGTCCTCCGAACCACGGGTGATAACTCTACATCTGAAGAATCACCAGTTTGCATCTATAGACGACTATCTGATCTATGTACATGAAATGAATTAATAAATCTAAGCATGGGAATGCCTACCTTAGCTAGATCATGAAAATTATATTATGATGATGTATTGTATTGTAACTTCTGCAGGTAACCTTCCAATTCGAAACCTCGGATCGTCATGATAAAGCATTTCACCGAACATATGATTTAAGACTTCATGCTTTAAGGGGCAACTGTTATAGACATATTTGGGCACATCAACCCCAAACTTATATGTCAATAAACTAGGGCTCAGCAACCCCTAAAAGAGTTGTTTTATACCCTAAAAGAAAATAGTCATCTTATTACATCATTCCCCAAAAGTTCCACCTGAGAAACCATCCAGAATTGGCCTAAACTGAACCATATTAACTGCTACACTGGCCAAGTGCGATGCATACTGAGTGGTACACTGCCCAGGTGCGATGCATACTATTTGGGCCTTTTATAGGGTGTGATGGGTGAGGATGGAAAGATGTCCGAGACAGTTTTCTAGGTGGTTTCTCATGGAATCTTCTAGAAAACTTCTCCTATGACACTTGCCTCTCTGAATTCGCCCAGGGATGAGTAAGAGATCCAAGAAATCTCCAAGTGGAACCAATTGTAACAAGTGGAATGACACTAATCAAAACCCCAAATATGACTCACACCCTCGCACACATCTATAAATGGATCCCTCATCTAAGAGATCCAGAGGCTGGAATATTGTGAATTGCATGGAAGTGTTGATAGTTTGTAATTGAGAGAAGAGCATTGTATTGCTGGTGTGATCTTGCTATTTCATGAGGTGAAGAGGGATTGATGCTGGAAGGATGATGCTGGATCAGAAAACTGGGTTGTAATTCTCCCTTCTATTTAATAAATTTCTTCAAGTTTTCTTCCACATGATTGTGCAATTGTGAATGTTGTCATTTGTGAATGCTATCATTTGTTCATTACATATCTGATTCTGTAATGTTTATGTTGTAATAGATCAAGATGCTTTGACAGTTCTTTGTTACTGTGTTTCTCTAGGTACTCTCCAAGCGGGTTAAGTACAGGGAGGAGTTGCAAGATCTGTCAAGGGGGAGAGAGATCAAGCAAGGGATTAAGTGGAAGTTCCAGGTTGGTTCCTTTATCTTTCTCTTATCTGTTGCACATAGAAGAAATCGTTGAATTACTTTAAGTTGTTGTTTCTAGGGTAGCTGCCAAACCTAGAGGGCTAGTTGTTCGATAAGACACTAGTTTTCACTAAAACAACACAACAATTCTTTTATTGCAGTAAGCTATAAATAACATGGAGAGAATTCACCTGAGTCTTCTTCTTCTGGCTCCAAGCGGAACCGTCCTCCGGATTGATCCTATCTCAACCTTCAACAATCTTCTTCCATAACCAACACCATGATATCTCAAGCAAGAGGGATAATATCTATAATCAAGGAAACAAGGGTTTCCTGAAGCTTGGGGAAGTGCATGAGGCACAGGGATTCATTAGACTCAGTCAGGGATAATCTCAGTATAATAACTCTATCTCTTCTCCTCCTGAAGGCCTTCCCATATAAGTCTATTTATACTTCTCCCAATTAGTTTTTTAGTTTGGAAACAGTTTGGCCATGGGCACTAGGAGGTAATCAATAGGTAAAGCCTGTGAACTCTGCCCATAATTAAGGAAATTTATTTTTTTTAAGTGTTTTAACACATATACGCAGGATGGGTATTTACTAACCCACGTGTACACGCTTTTGTCTCAGGGAAAAGTAGCGTATAGGGAATAAAACATTGTTTTTAATATATTTGGACCAAGTCTACAAGGAGGGGTTGCCCTAGGACATAAACCAAGAATCACAAATACCAAGGGTGATAAATGGTGTTATAACATGGATGCATGATTTTTTGTACTATCAAACCTAGCAACAAGAAACAAGGTCTATATCATCCCTTACATGTACCTACTCGTCCTTGGGAAATCATTTCCATGAAATTTGTGGGATATTTACCCACAACCAGGAAGGGACATGACTATCTATTCATGGTAGTTTATAGGTTCAACAAAATGTGTGTTCAAATCCTTGCACTTCATACCTAGCCTAAAATTAGTTTGTATTTCAGTCATCTAAAGCCCCATAGATCATCTTTTGCTGAGATTGACCCGGAGAGAGCCCTCTCCTGTCCTCGTAGGGCTAGCTACGAGGCTAAGCATGGTTTGATGTTAACCCTGGATCCTACCTTTTCAGCTTGAGGTAAATCTAGGCTCTAACAGGTGCAAAGTTGGATTCATCTTTATTGATCAAGAAATGATAGTTACATCCCAAAAACTGTCTACAAGAAAAAGCTCGAAAATGTGTTGATACAGGGCTGCACTAAAGTGAAAAAATGGACTAAGAAAATGAATAACCTACTGACTAAAATCTAACTAACTGAAATGAGGCCCTAAGCCTTCTTATTTATACAAATTGAGGACCCCAACAGTCCTCCTAAACTTTAGGAACTCAGCTGCCAAAACTTGCAGTTAACAGCAGTCCTACTTGACTTGCTTGGCTGCCCCTTGTGCTCCGAGTTTTTGGATGGAGAATTCGAGGTAAGGGCTCATAAATGAAGGGGAAACCTTCCTAAAAATCCTCTCCTTTGTTCTTCCACGAATTTGGCTTCCAAGTGCTCATTAAACCTTTGATTTTGTCTCAAAATTGACCAAAAATCTGCATAAAGCACACATTAGACTTTTTGGCATAATGACTAACCCAATTCACTCTATTAGCATAAATATAATCAAAAACATGCAATAAAATAATGGGAATGGTGGATTAAGTCAAATTAGGAGGTTGAATGAGCCCATATAATTACCCATTTCTAGGGCTCATCACCATCTTTTCAAGAAGACATGAAGAAAGATGCAGTAAGAAGGACAACTTGGCACTGTCACATCATCGTGCAATCCATGTAATCAATGTCATGTCAAGTCCTGTTACAAGTAATCATATGCCACATCATTATTGTGGATTATGTAATTACCTATTAAAAATTTATTATAAAATGGAAGTCCAAAGGACACATTCAAAATATGAAGAGTCATGTAAAGTCAAAAAGTCATAGCAAGTCAAACAGTCATGAGGGTATTCAAAGAGTCACAAAGAAGGTGAAGCATCACCTCTTGGTTATATATAGACCCTCATTGTATGAGAAATGGAATTTTCACCTTAGCTCATCCTACAAGGCATTAGAGAGATAAGCTAGTTCCTTTCAAGAGCAAGGAGTGGCTCCAATGCTCCACTGTTGGAGCTAGTGGTGTTCATGTAAACATGTGTCCTAGAAATTTTACTTAATCGAAGAAACCCTATGAGACAACACATGGATTATGGATATTTGTAAGAATATTTTGTGAATTCATGTTTGCTTTGATTTGTGCTAAATTAGTTGAACTGTTTTGGTTATTTTGGCACTTATCATATCAAGAATGTGTTGTAATTTCTATGATCGATGTCGCATCCTCATGGAATATTCCGCTTGATATTAGACAAATCTTCCTTGTTACATTGGTTGCAACGATTGTCGCATCTCTGTGGACTATTCTACTTGATGTTGTACAGATCCTTCCTGTTCATGTTTGTCTCTACTAGGCTGGTACTACTACCTCTCTCTCAGAGGCTCACTTATCCTCCCCTCCATAGTGAAAGAACTTTGACACACATACAATTGAACACTCACCAGGCACACCCACTTGCTTTTTGAAGGCGCTTTCACACTCTCCTCTCTTATTAACAACCAGAGCTAAGGCATATAGTTAAGAATATATGGAACCCAAACCGATATTCTGATGGGGCTTCTACTCCAAACGGTGAGAGGTCTAATTGTGACTTCATAATGGGGAGACCCCTTGGTTGACAGATATCCAGCACCATCAACAATTGGTGCTAGAAAGAGGGCCAAATGACAAGTTGTGCCCGTTGAGACTGTTTTGAACCTCTTATCTCAAATGGCTCATCCTCAAATATTACTCGGGGGGTGTTTCTCTAATTTATCCATTTATCAATTTTCAATCCCTGGTGAGCCTCTGTATCACTTGTCTCAATTAAATTTTGATGGTGAGGATGGAACATCCATAACCACGCACATTTCTGATTTTCTTAAATTTTTTGAATCTTACAAAATCAATGATGAATATTTTTCTTGTGTGTTTTTCTTCCTCACCCTTCAAGATCATGTTAATCAATGGTGCCATACCTTACCACCTGCCTCCATCCATTATTTCCATCATTTCCTCAAGGAGATTTGTCAAGCATTTGATAGGTATGATGACCAAGATGTTTATAAAAGAATCAATTAGCTAAGAATGAATCCTGATGAATCAATTGAGGATTTATTTAATCGATTCCTTCACCTTTGTATGAAGATTGGGATTTCTTTAAAAAAAAAATTCAACGTTTGGTTCATGTCTCCTTGCATGGTGAAACTGAACTCCATGATGTTTCTACTTCCCCAACTCTTGTGAATCATGAGACACCTATAATTTCAGAGGAGGAATTTACTGCTCTTTTTTTCTTTACCCTCCTCCTTTTCCAATTCCGATGAGGGTGTCTTCGTGCGGTGATAATAAATTTGGGAAATTTGCAAGTCAAATTCCTAATCCATATTCTCATTTTTCTTCAAATTGTCATGACTCATATTCAATAGAGGAGATCCAAGAATCGCTTATGAAGCCCATGGTGAAGACTAACTCCTCCATTCCACAAGATGATGTTGTTGTTCAAAATTATAGTCTCAAATGTGATTCAGATTTCTGTCATCCTTTATCATCTGCATGTCATGACTCATTGTACCATGATCTGCATGATCAATATGCTCCATCAAATATTTTTTTGCACTCTCCTAATTTTCAAGTTGTTGGTCCAAATTGTGGTCAGGTTCAAGTTATTCACATTACATAGGTAGGGGAGCAGGAAGATGAAGATTATTTAATTATTTCTTCTTTTTTTGAAAAGCCTCTGTGTGAAAATGATGTTTCCTCATATATTGATGATACTGAATCTTTTAAACTCGGTAGTGAATCTAATGAAATCAAGTTATTTAGATGCGTAATCTTGGGAAATAATCATTTTGATGATGATGATTTTGTTGATGTATGCAATGATGAATTCCCATGTGCACCACCTGCTCTTTCATTTTCTCATGAATATTTTAATTTAGATCTACAATTTGATTCAGTCAAAGAACAATTTCTTATTGAAACTTCCTCTTCATCTCACGATCCCTTGTTCCCTACCATTTGCGATGCATCTACTTGCAATGAAGGTATTCCATGCTCTTCAAGTTCTTCATCTGATGAGTTAACATCTCAATTGACACAAGGTGGTGAGATTATCCATGATGAGAATGAAAATAATCGAATCATTGAGTATTATTTCCATCCCTCATCCTCTCTTATCTTGCATGAAGACAACTCTTTGAATCAACTTGCTCATGAAATTTCTTTGATTCATACATCTTCATATTTGCAATTAGAATAATCTTTCAGTTTGAGTAATCTGGTTGTCAAAATTGTAAAATCTAATCAACTCAGTGACAAAGATGGTTTCCATCCAGTTAATAGTGATCTCATTGAAATTACTGAAAGCAGATATCCTCACACCATGCATGATATGGCTCAATCTTTACAATGAAATTTTACAATCCTTGAAAGTTCTAGGACTTTCCAGGGAGTTGAGGCACTTCAACTTTTGTTGATGGTTATGTCAAGATCAGCAACTCTACCAAGACCCCTGAACTGAATAAAGTATGGTTTTCTCCGCAAAAGTATTCCTTCTGCATGATTTCACTTGATGTAAATTCTTTCTTGAAATATATTTGGCATTGCGGATATGATATTTCAAACTTTCAATATTTGATTTCTGATCAGATTCAAGTTTCTATTTCAGAAGATTCATATTCATGCAAAACTCATGTATCAAACTGAGGTTTGGAATGCATATCTATAATCATAGAATCATGGAACTGTGAAGTTGATTATTCTAAAGATTATATTTGGCCTAAGGAGTCATATCTATCATATTATTTTGAAAACAATCAACTCCTGATCCTTCTTGTGAATATTCTGAAGCTAATATTTTCTTCATCGCACCTCAAATCTTATTGAGCACCAATGAATGCATGTATTATTTGATGAATCAAATTCTTCTTCACTTGTTTTATGTTGACTAGTTTCATGTGTTTGTTATACTAGAATTCCTTTTTACTACTTTCGATGATTATGATGCTACTGCATTATGTAACCAGTTACAAGAAAATTGTTTGTTACATTCATCACGCAAGGAAGGTGATTATATTATTTAAGGCATTTGCGAAACTCTTCAAATTGATTTATCTTCGTATATTCCAAACTGGGAATTTGATGCTTTAATCAGCCCATCTAATCATTATTCTATCCTTAATGATTATCATTATTTTAATCATTTTCTCACCGGTATAACCAATGACAAGTGTTTTACATCCTTCGATCATCATCATTTAACATCTAACTATTCGGATTTTTTTCAAGTGGTTAAGGCACTTCAGCCTTCGCTGATGGTTATGTTAGGTCCTCATTGTTTCGAAATGACTACTAAATATGATCATATCTATTTTCCCTCACAAGATTCCCATAGTAATCCCATGCCTCTAATTGACAATTCATCTTATCAAATATTTCAGGGTTTTCACGAGGATTATCATGAATTCTACGATCCAGTCACTGAATGGTTGGAACAATCTTACCTAGAAATCTCTATAAAAAGTTTCGATATTTCCTCACACTTGAAAAGGAGTCTGGTGCATATAGAGACACTTTTGCAGGAAGCTTTAGAGGTTTGTTGAATGATGGTTCTCATAAAAAGGTAAGAATATAAACTGGTTAGAAGTGGTTGCTATGGCCTATCTTTCTACTAATAGGCAAGACCCTCATTTTTTTGTGCAAGCTATTCAATTTCTTATATTTCCTATTGCACATTGTTTTATATTTTTTTAATCGACCGCATATTTTTTATTGTAGGTCGGGAACAATTAATGTGGCTACATAGGAAATTCCATTTTGTGTCACCCCCACCTTCTTGTTGGTTAGGTTAGGAGTAGGTCTAGTTGCATTTTAGTTTACCTGCACATCCATCTTGCATTCATTTCCTGTAGTTTATCTTGTATTTTCTAGTTTTGTGTCACATCATAGTTTTTCTTTAGCCATTTTTTGTCTTTCCTTTTGGTTTGTTTCCTTGTTGTGTTGTATTTCCTTTCATTTTGTGAGACTGTGCATGAAGATGCTTTGTTGGATCAAAGGTTATGTGGAAATATAGAAAAGGAATTTTTAACACTAAAACATTTGCCTAACTCTCTATCCTTCTTCCTTGACTTGGTTACATCTTTTGGTCGATGACGTTCCAACAGAAAATATGATCTTTACGTTAATAAAGCCTTGTGTCAAACTATGATCTCCATGTCTATTCTGGAAACCTCGTGCCCACACTCGGGTCTTTATGTTTTGGTGTTTTCAAGCTGATTCAATCAAGTAGAGAAGGACAAGGGGAAAATCTAAATGAGCAAACCAATATCAGGGGTCTTATATATGCTTCTCTAAAGGGACAACCTCTCCTACTCTCAATAAGTCGAGATCCCTCTTCTACCCATGAAATAAATAAGTGTCAATGCATAGTCCTATATAAATAAATAAATAAAGATGAAAGAAGATAAAGGTTTCCTGTGCAAAGAGCTTAAACAACCAACTCTGCCAGGTTACTGTCCAGGCATGTTGGTAGCAGAGAAATGTTTGTGTCCCCGAAGTGACTCCGTTGGGGTACTGTCTAGCCATGTTGGCAGTGGAGAAACACCTGAGATGAAAAACCATACTCTGAAAATATAAATCTCGCGAACTTCATTACCTTGTCCCGATTCGAAACATTGTGTGATCCTTTGTATTATGTTTGTGTTTAACCGACTAAAGGAATGAAGGGGACTATGTTTATGCATGGGGTAAGTTGGGAAGCCATGGTAATCTGAATAATGAATCAATACTTCCTAAAGAACTAGACCTTGCATGAAAGAATTGACCAAGGCAGAGAAGCTGGAGTTCTACCAGTGTTTTTCCAAGTGTTGTCATTATGACAAAATCCATCCAAAATCTTGTGATTAGTCATTCCATGGTCACTTCTTGGTCAGTTGATGCTTTTGAGCTCCCTTCTTGGATTGGAAGTGTCGAAGTCACTTTCTCACACATGCTTAGTCCATATCAAGTGCATGAGCACATTATTTTATGAAATATTGGACAAGCACAACACATTCCATCTCGACATGTGCCTGTGTGATGTTTTCATGTTATATTTTCTCTGGCATGTGTTACTTTCACTATCATCCACATATTACAAGAGTCATTCACACTTTAGAAATTGTCTTCTTTTCACATGTTAGCTCTCACACCATGTATGTATGCTTGTTCTGGTGGTTTCAAGGGGTAATATTTTTGTGAATGAGTTGGTCTAACAATTTAAAAATCATTCGCATTCATTCCCAAAGTTTTAAGCACTGTCGCACAAGTGTCATCACAGTCATCATAGAGTGTACCTTTAGCATCGCACTTGTCGTAAAGTCATTGTAAAGTTATCGCATTGACACAAATATGTATCTAACGTGTTCCAGGTGATTTATGTTGTTATTTTGTAAAATTGTTTCAAGTGTGTGATCATATTCAAGTCATATCATTATCCATAATAGTCTCTTCGATCCCACATTTAGCCAAATTTCAGAAAATCCCAGCCACCTATCGTCATCTAGCCCTCCTAAACTGCGCATTACACAGTCCCATCCCTCAAGTAGTGACCTTATCTCTTGGAACTACACAATGTGTAATATGTTCCTCCCAGAAAAGTGCATTTCACAATTTCATTGCTCAAACCCCAACCTTGGCTCCCAAAACTACTCAATTCCTCCTCCCAACCTCGCCTTAACTGCACATTATGCATTATCTAGCCTCCAGCTCATTCTTGAGCTCCTAAAATGTGCATTGGCATAGCCTGATATCCCTCCTAGAACTGCAAAATTCTCCCAAGCCATGCAAAACCCCACATATAAGCTAACTTAGTCCACAAACTGTGTAGTTTCTCTCCCCATTTATGCTTGAACTACGCACACACAATCCCAACACTCAAGCTCACCACTGACTCCCTGAGATGCACAATTGCAAAATCACTTGGGCTTAGTTTTCCTCTAGAACTGTGCAATAGGTTGATCTAGTCCCCATCCCCTCAACCTATCACTTTGAGATCCCAGACTACCCAGTTTTCTTCATCAATCCACCCTGAACTACGTATTGTGTATTATCAAGATTCATGCTCACCCATGACTTCCTAAGCTGCACAATTGTGTAGTTACTAAGCCTCTTTCCCACCTTGTCATCTAGTCCAAGATCACTTAATGGATCAATACGCACCATCTCAACTTAGGGGTTTATTATACTGATATTGTCTTGTAATGAGTGGATGCAGACACTCGTACTCTACCATGCTATAGCAAGATGATGAATAAGGAGATGGAGAAGGAGGATATGCTAGAAGACACATATGGAGTTGAATAGATAATATGATAAAGATCACATGGAAGACTCCTCGTCTTGAAGTCATAAGGAGGAGGAAGAAGAATAACATGTACCATCGTTTCAAGAAGAGACAAATAAAGAAACAACAAGAAGGAAAACTTGGCACTGTCACATCATCAAGCAATCTATGTCATCAGTGCCATGTCCTGTCCCATCACAAGTCATCATATGACACATCATTATTGTGGATTATGTAATTACCTATTCAAAATGTATTGTAAAGTGGAATTCCAAAGGATGAATCAAAATATCAAGTCATGTAAAGTCGAAAAGTCATAGGAAGTAAAATAATCATGAGGGTAGTCAAAGAGTCACAAGGAAGGCGAAGCATCACCTCATGGTTATATATACACCCTCATTGTATGAGCAAAGGACTTTTCACCTTGCATCCTCCTGCAAGGCATTATAGAGATATGCTATTTCTTTTGAGCAAGGAGCGGCTCCAACACTCCACTATTAGGGCTAGTGGTGTTCATTGTACACATGTGTTTTGGAAATTTTATAAGAAGTCATATCGGCTAGCACGTTATTCATGCATGGATTATGGATATTTGTAAAACCATTTTGTGAATGTTTGTAATTCATGTTTTCATTCAACTGTTCTAAAGTAGTTGAACTATTTTAGTTATTTTGGTACTTATCATATCAAGAATGTGTTGTAATTGCTATGACCATTTTCGCGTCCTCGTGGACTATTCCATTGGATACTAGACAGATATTCCTTGTTACATTGGTTGCAATGATCATCACATCTATGTGGGATATTCCACTTGATTTTTTACGGATCCTTCTTGTTCATAATTTTATCTACTAGGGTGGTACTACTACCTCTCTCTTACAGGCTCACTTCTCCTCCCCTCCGTGGTGAAAGAAATTGACACACTTATAATCGAACCCTCATCAGACACGCCCCCTTTCTTTTTAAAGGTGCATTCACACTCTTATCTCTTGCTGATAGCCAGAGCCAAGGCATATCTTTAAGAATAAATGGCAACCGGGCCTATATTCTGGATGGGGCTCCTACTCCAAACGATGTGAGGTCTAATTGGGACTTCAGATCGAGGAGACTGCTTGGTTGTGTTATCACTCAGAAATTTCTCTAGAAGCTATTAGAAGAAAGAAAATGACCAAGGTAACCACAAACCAAATTTGGAGCATAGGCTCTAGCAAACCTATGGCTCAAAGAGGGCTCTCTCTATATGATTTAGCTTTGTTTGTTGGGATTTCAGGCTAGTTATGAATGTTCAGGGGGGGTTTTTTATTTGTATTAAAGATTGGATGGTGGGATCCTTGAAACAAATGGATAGAATGATGTCTCTAGACCATTGGGATATGGAATCAAAAGAAGGGCAGCAGAACTGGATCAACTCACTAAAGGGAATGTTCAAAGGGCAAGCTAGCGGAGTAAAGTGTAGGCCTTTGGGACAGGGGGGCTGAAATGGTTTTAATCAGGGTGAGAGAGCAATTAAGAATTCTCAGACCAGGATATAAACGAGGAATAAAGGGTAATCGAAAGAAAAGGGCAATTAAGAATCCTTTGGTCTAGATTAGCAAGAAAAAAACCCAAACTAAGGAGAAATTAAGAATTCCTTAACTTAGATATCAGTTGAAAACAATTATATGCCTAAATGTTAAAATAGAGTGTAATTAAACAAATTCTGAGACATTGTTCCAGTTATATCATTCAAATTCAGAAATACATTAAAGATTGTGGAAAAACTTTAAGAAAGGTAACAATAACATGATAAAATACTTGTCTGCACTTCGCTTAACACATGAATCCAGTGAAATATCTTGTCTTTATTCATCAATCCAGCTTGTTGGCTCAGTCAGTGATACAATAGCTTTACAGTCTTTTGATCTAGAAGTCTATAGAAATGTTTGAGAATCCACCCTACATACTTCGAATTGTGAAGTATTTATACAAAAATTATTACAAAATATCTCAAACTAACTTGAGATTTAATCTAGGAAATACAAATATCTTCTTGCAAGAAGATAGAGACAGCTATTGAATTGATTTCATGTTGTTCCATTTATTGTGGTGTTGTTAGCCCTTATAGTTTGGTTTTAGCCCTTTATGCTACTTTTCTATTTGATCATTTACGCTGGAAGCTTCATTTGCTTTTGGCTTTCATCTGATACCCTTTGACACTGATACATTTTTACTTTGATGACCTGTCAATATCCTTTACTGTGTTTTTACTTTTACTGTACATTTTAACTTTTACTGTGTATTTCAACAGTAAATTGTTTAATTTTTTATATGTATCAGCATATGGTAATGGATATTGATCAACTTTCTATATGTTTGATTTGTTTGTCTTTTGACTGTATGCTCTGTCTGGTTCCTTTGTTTTAACAGTCAATGTCTCTGTGTGAATGATTTCTTTCTTTGTTCTGTGTATAACTGTTTTCTTCTTTTGAATGAAGGTTTTTAAATAGATTTCCTTTCGAGTCTTGGAGTAAACAAGTTTTGTGACTAGTATCAAAATTGTTTATCCAAGCTTTGGTCTTCTGCTAATTACCTGCAAAATACAACAATCATTAAGAAAACATAGGTTGGCAGGAAAGGCAATTGATGGCTTTATTGCACAGGGATGTCTAGGGAAGGAGTCATGGCAATGTTTTGAAAGTAATCAGAGGTTGAATTGTGTTTTAGAGGTTCAGGGTGGCACCGGAAGGGTTTGATAGGTTTTACTGTGAAACAGGGAAAAAGGAATGAAAACGAGGGTTTTCAGGGTTTTAAAGAGCAACTTTTTAAATTTGGTGTGGGATTAGTTAAGTGAACAGTGATGGTCTTGTCTTATGCGGTGAGGTGGTTTCACAGGCCATTGCATTGCTTTTGTGGTGAAGGCGGTATTGAGGAGGTGTCACCCGATCAACCTCCACGCCTGACACGTAGCATTTGGGGTTTGGGGGAAAACTGCTTTATTGGGCGGGTAACAATCATCCATCCGGCGCGGCCGATATGGCTGTGGACCATTGGATGAGGGGAATGGTGATCGAATGGCAGTCGGGCGAGGGAGGTGTGTGGGTGATAAAAGCATGGGCTTCAGGGGGGCAGAGCTTTAATCCTCAGCAGATTGGGATTTATTAAGATTTAATCATGGGTTTAATTGATCATGCTGGTAAAGGTCGGGCGTCGAGTGAAGTTGATATGGCTGTGAACTTTCGGATGAGGGTGTGGTTGATCGAATGGTATTCGGGTGGTAAACTCATGTGGAGGAAATGAACAGGAGTTTGGGGGGGGCCAGGGCCTTAATCACGGCAGTTTGTGATTAACGTGGGATTAATCATGAGGTTAAGGGATCGGGTGGAACATAATGACGGGATTAACTTAGGTTTACCGAGATTTGGTAAATTAAGTGGGTTTTGTTGGGATATGGGGTAAATTATATAGTTTATATTAAAACTGAGGGTGGGAATATTTATATAGGGGATTTAATTAATATACAGGAAAAGGTATTTTGGGATTTATATAATTAAGTTAAAAACTAATATGAAATTGGCAGAGTGAATATACCCTTAATCATAAATGTAAACACAATTTTTGCGCATTTTATTTACATACACTTAATACTTAGGATAAAAAAAAATTTGTGGGTTTTTTGAGTGAAAGGGAATTTAACATGGGGTTATTTACTTTTTCCAAGGTAAATGAAGTTTAACCTTAGGAAAAGGGGTTTTTTTAGGCTAATGAGGGGAAATGAAGGGAGATGAATTTTATGAAGGGGATTCTAACACTTGACATCCATAAGTAATTAAGCGGAGGGTCCGGTCCCTCCAAAAAACAAAGAAATGCTCTGAGCCTTTATGACTTGAAGGATTTAAGTACTAGAACTTACTTATGAATGGGGAAATCAGTACGTAAAAGGGTGAAATGATTGAGGGGGAGTTAATTGAATCAAGTTGTAAACCATTGTTCCTGCTTTCTTTACTGCTCATGCACATTGAAGCATATAGTCAAGCATGATAAATGTGCTTTTATCCAATCAACTTTATACTTCAACAACCTTTCTTGTACTTACTCATTACTTACCCTAACATCTTTCTTCATTTATCTGGGTGCATTTAGGCTAGAAAACCTTATTCTACCTTTTCTTTTATAAAACAAGCTATCTACTTCTAACCTTATGTCTTCCAAGGGCTCAGGTTAAACTGATGAGCTCCTTTTATTTCTCTACCTATCTAATGATCTGCCAAGGTTAAGCTATTTGGTCAGATTTTATTCTCTACCTACAAACATAAAATTCAAAGCATGAAATAACCAAGATTAAACAGTTTGATTACCATGTATTGTGGCATGAATAACAAGTTGCACACAATCATTATTATGCATAAAAGTAAATAGTAGTGGCATTTAGACTTGCACACTTTCATGGTCTCTTTTTATTTTTGGGGTTCATATATTTTCATTTTTTGACCTTCACTTTTTCTTTTTGTCCTTTGATTTTCTTTTAGGACATACCCTCTTTACATTTTTTAATTTTTAAATAATATGGAAAACATTTGTAGAAAGCAAAGGTATGTACAATATTACAAGGCTTAACCTTAGTCATTCAAAATTATGACTTCCATTGGTATAGGAACCTAAAAAGTTGACGAATTTCCAGCATTGTCAAAAAGTCCACAAGGATGGGACAACAATATAAACCATTAGAACACATTCTCAATATAAGAAGTACTAAAATAACCGAAATATTTTAACTACTTTAGCACAGATGAAAGAAAACATGAAATACAAACATCTGCAGAATAGTCTTACAAATATTCATAATCCATGCATGAAGAGGTGTTGGCCATGAAGGCTTATGTTAGTAAGTAAAAGTTCCAAGACACATGTATACAATGAACATCACTAGCTCCAATTGTGGATCATTGGAGCCACTCCTTGGTCCTCAAAAGAACTAGCTTATCTCTCTAATGCCTTGCGAGAGGAGCCAAGGTGAAAAGGTCCTTTACTCTTACAATGAGGGTGTATATATAAAAATGAGGAAGTGATGCTTCACCTTCCTTATGACTCTTCATCTACCCTCATGATTGTTTTACTTCCTATGACTTTTTAACTTTACATGAATCTTCATATTCCATACACGTCCTTTGGACTTCCACTTTACAATACTTTTTTCATAACATAATTTACATCATTAACCACAATAGTGTGGCATGTGATAACTCAGGACATGACATGACATGAAACTACTGACATAGGTTGCTTGATGATGTCGCAATGTCAAGCCATTATTGCTACTATATGTTGAGGATATGTTTAAGAATGATTTTATTTTCACCTCCGCATGGCTTGGTGATAAGGAATCTTTATTGATCTCAAGTCTTGAATGGTGATTGCAACCTAGTGTCCCTTTGCTTTCTTTTGATTGATCAGCTTGCATACTCAGCTAAAAAAATGTCTTTCAGCACGTTCCACTCCTTCATCTTCTTCTTCATCATCTCTCCATGTCATGATAAGGTACCTGTATTAGAAATTCACTCATGACAAGACGACGTCAGCCCTAAAAACCCTTAACATAAGATTATGCATATTGATCCATTGACTAAGCTGAAACCGGATGGAAAGCTAGGAAAGGGGCTTAGTTACTGCTTTTTTCAATAATTTAAAGGGAGCCTTGAGCCTTGAGACTGCACAATGCACATTTCAAGCTGGCTGGGGGAGAAAACAACGCACTTCTGGAGATCAGTGTGACAGGATGAAGGGATGAGCACTAGGAGAGCACATTGTGTAGTTCAGGGAGACAAGGGGGGTTGGTCCATTACATAGTTGAACAGTTCAATATCTCAAGGATAAGCTTGAGGCTAGAGACTGTGCAATGCACAGTTAAGTTTAGGCTGGGAGGAGGAATTACATAATTCTGGGAGTCAAGGTCAGGGCTAAAGTACAAAAACTGCGTAGTGGAGTAATCCTGGGAGTCAGGAACTATGCATTTTGCAATGCCAAGAGGAAAGGTCACAGCTAGAGGATTTATACTGTGCAGTGCATAGTTTAGGGAGGCCGGGTGAAGCTAGCTTTCTTGGTCAAGAAGATTTTCAGAAAATATCTTAGTGTGAGATCGGTGAGGCTGATGTGAACAGTGATAATACTTTAACTATGATCACACACTTAGAATAATTGATGACACAAAAACCTAGTTCATATAGGACATATGACAATGCATTTCTCTCCATGCAATAGCTTTACGACAAATTACAATGAGTGCGACACTTAAGATAAACTTTGCAATGACTATAACGAAATTTGTGCAATAGTTCTTACCACTTTGGAAATGAGTGCGATGAATGTTTACATGGCTAGAAAAACTCATTTACATGAAGGGTGGCCTCTTGAAACCACTAGAACTGGCTTATATACATGATGTGACAACTAAGATGTGAAAATATGACATTTTTCCTATCTTACAAAGGGGACAAAAACTCCTCAAGAAAACAAAAGGAATGAGTTTCAAAGTTTGTGATGACAATGTACAAGACCAAGGAAGGCTTTGAAATTAAGAGTAGGCCAAAATTTTGGAGGATGCTATAGTAAAAACAACACTTGGTGACACACTGGTAAAATTTAAACTTCTCTACCTTGGTCAATTCTTTGGTGCAGGGTCTAGTTCCTCAAGAAGTATTGAGTCATTGTTCATATTACCATGGCTTCCCCACTTACTCTATGCATAAAAATAGTCCCCCTAATTTCTTTACTCGGTTAAAAACAAACATAATACCAACAATCATACAATGTTTTGAATCGGGATAGGGTAATGAAGTTCGTGAGCTTTAGATTTTTAGAGTATAGTTTTTCATCTCTGGTGTTGCTCCGTAGCTAGCAGGCCTAGAAAGTACCCCAACAGAGTAGCTTCAAGAAAATAAAATTTTCTCCACTGCCAGCGAGCCTAGATAGTACCCTGGTGGAGTTTCTTGCCTCACCTTTCTACGTAGGAATCCTTTCTCTTATTTTGCCTTTATTTATTCATTTATATATGACTATGTTGATGGGCCTCTAACTTAAACACAAATTAAGGCCCATCATACCTTTCTTAGGCACTTGAAGACTATATTAAACCTCTCCTTTTACACTTAATAATGCTTTTTTTCTCTAATATGTTCTTAGGAATAGACATGATTGCATATTATGCGCCTAATATAATTTATTTTTGAAGAATATTGTGAGAATATTGGGAAGATTATGAAGATTTGGAGGAGGAGATCATCTAGGGACTTTCTTG
Organism: Pinus tabuliformis; assembly: GCA_031772625.1. Classification (NCBI taxonomy): domain Eukaryota; kingdom Viridiplantae; phylum Streptophyta; class Pinopsida; order Pinales; family Pinaceae; genus Pinus; species Pinus tabuliformis. The sequence goes on from CM062816.1 coordinate 367,652,140, forward strand.
CTACTATATAAGGATCAATATTGGATAATAAATTAACAAAATATCATGAAATTATTGAAAAATTTTGGAGCTCTAGTGATTGATAAAATCTAGGAATGTGTTTCGTGTCATTTAATGCAGATTCCTAGTGTTGGGAACGAGATCCACTATTTCAGGGATTTTGGAGGAGAAAGCTTCCTCCTTTCAAGGATAATGCTTCCTAATCATTTTTTATAAGTACTAATTCTAATTTTCCTCTAGAAGCATGTATTTCTTAGTCTTCTTGTGGAGAAAACTTGGATTTTTGTAGCTCCACTTTCATTTCTAGTAGTGATGTACTTGGATTGATTCAAATAATGAAGTTTTGTGCCATTTTTAGCTTCTAAATCATGGTCTCCTTCATAGGATTCTGAGTATCATTGGGCTTGGCCATCCCAGAAGCCTCAGAGCCCTTTTGTATAATTTTATTTTCTTCTTTTCACTTCTTATTCACATGCTTCTCTTATTCTTGTTTTTCCTATTTCTTCATTTAGTATTGATGTTTCTTTTGTTGTAGGATTGGATTAAATGATATAAGAAAGTTATTTTGCAATTTATTTAAAGAGTCTCAAGCCTGATTAATCCTTATAACAACTTTTCAAATTCATCTTCATCATTGAGCTACTTGGATTGCTTTACTAGTTCACAAATCTAGAATTTTTGGAAGTCCCCTGTAGCAACAGAGTAGTAATTTTCTATTATTTTTTAGAATGTGTTAGTGAGATTCATTTGAGTCGATTTCACTTTTATTAGGTCATAAAAACATTCAATTTAATAAAAAAATTTACCCCATTTCATTTTCAATTTATTAGGTTAGGAATTTGATAGGTTAACTATCTCAATAGTTCTTGAATTTCCAGCTTTTGGAGTAGTAATTGTCTGTTATTTTTTATCACATGTTAACAGCAGTATTTTGGAGTGATTCCACTTGGAATGGAGACCTAAGACCTCCTACTTAATAATAATTAAAAAATTCATCCAATTTTAATTTGATTTAATTGTCCATTTAGCAATATTCTCTCTTTTGAAGCATTACAGGTCTCCTGTAGCAATCGCTTGTAGCAAACCTGTAACATCACTTGCCTTCACCGGTTTTGATCCCCACAGAAAATTTGACTTAGTCTAGATGAATAATGACCCCTAGGCTACAAATACATGATTAAGGAGACCTAAGGACCACTATAGACCCCTCCTTCCTCCACTGCAAGCAAAAAACAACAAATAGAGTTAGGAAGCAATTTTCACATTTGAAACTCTTCAATGCAAGTGAAGTAGACTTAGTTTATGAATTCCCTAGTATTGTATTGTAGATGAAATTTCTTCATTCCAATAAATTTTCATTTAGATTAATGATTTCCATTTTCAATTAGAATAATTGATTTAATTTTTTTTCAAATAGAGTAGCATGCTTTATTTCTGCAACTAGTTTAGGTTAGATTTTATGACATTCAATTCATTAGATCAATGAAAGAAGGACACATTGCATGTTGCACATACAGTTCCGACACCTCTTAAGTTTTTACAAACCCTGGGTTGATAATTTAATTTTGTAGCCTTATAAGTTGCAACATTCTTGTTGCAATACTGGGGCTCATGACTTTTTGGAATCATTGTCAAGGAGGTGTCAAAGTGTCCATTATTTTCTACCATAGTTGATTCATTTCTTTTACTCTATGCAGGAAAAAAAAATCATTAGGAATATTTCATTTCAAAAATATAAATTTGCATTGCATTAGCATTCTAATTCAAAAAAAAATTATAAAAACAAAAAAATACTTCTCCAATTCCAACCCCCCCAGTTTGATCACATGGTGCAGTAAAAGCCACACGACCATCCACTTTTGTAGCTAGAAGAAGAAGAGGTGGCAAAGAAAGTAGAAGAAGTGGATGGAGATGATGACAATGAAGAATATCCTCTTGGATTTCCCATTCAAGATATTAATGTCAATGTGCATATGAAGAACACCCCTCCATATTTCTTTCCCAACTTCCATGGTATGAGGTTAGAGGATCCAGAAACCTTTCTCTTTGAATTTGAAATCCTTTGTAGATCTTATGGTTACTTACTAAACACTCAAAAGTTGATATTTTTTCCAGCAACATTGAAGGATAGAGCTCTTAAATGGTTCATGAGTTTAGGGACTAATTCAATAAGATCATGGAATGATATGCAAAAGATATTTCCAGAAAAATATAAATATCATGATCTTAAAGAATAAATCTTTAGAATGAATTAAAAATAATATGAGAGCCTTGAGGATCCACCTCCACCACAACCACAACCCCAACCACATCCATCTCAAAGATCCACTCCCACTCAACTACATGTACTGTCATTTCCAAACCCACACAAGGAAGTAGCTCAATTGTAACACCCCCTCACAGGTCTACCCAAAGTAACCATGCCAACAGGGGTAAACATGAGGAGAGATGCTAGTATCATCATATTCAACCTCCTATGTCACCTTAAGGAAGTGGAATCGACGAAACATCACATACAATCATCCAAAATAATCAACAAAACCCTCAAGAGACTATTCATCCACCCATACAACCTGTTCCTCGGTCCCACTGTTATTCTGCAACTCTTAGGCCATAGTCTCTCTCATGATATGGGAAAGGGAGTGACCAGAAACCCAAAATCTCTCTCACATGCCTGCCTGTCAATGACTGTGGACCAAAATTGCTAGTTATGTGCCAGCAACCCCAATATTTAAGCCACTTTTCTAACCCAAAATCGTGGCCTCTGCCTAGAACTTGTTGTAACTTCCAGAATTCATTAAAAAGATGAAAACAATGGTGATCAATCAAAAACCACCCTCAGGACTAGGATTGAGCATCCCCAATAGGGACGGACTTTCTATCAAACACTTGGCATCACTGCAATCTACAAGTCTAAGATACAAGACAGAGCATAAACGACTGAAACAACTTATGAAACATAACCAAAAGGATCACATCCTTCTCCATTGAACTACTACATCATCAATTAGGACTTGCATCCATCCATTTAACAGTTACAAGTAAATATATGAAATAACCATGAAATGAACCAATCATTCAACCATGCTTATAACCAGCATAAAACCATATAAATTTCATAGATATGACAGCCATTAAATCCGCATATAAATCAGTGAAAATGTAAGAGAAATTAGCTTTTATTAATCATAGGAAAATCTGACCAAGTTTGGGACTTCCACGTACCACCCGACCATAGACATGGCTGAACCAAATCTCTCTTTCAACCAATCACCCCCGTTCCATATTCCAACCATGAATGTGAGATATCATAGAACAAAAAATCCAAGAACAACCAAGGGAATCCAGAGGTTAAACCACCTCCACCCTCATCCAACCGTGATCACACCTAAACTGGTGCTCCAATCACAACCGAACAGAACTTGGAATGCCATCTGGAATCCAACACTATCCTTGAGGAATTTTTTGTCTCCTTGTATCTCGAGCCTTACCGCATTCCAAACTCGGATCACTAGGCCCTAAATCGAGACTACTCCCTCAGGATTTATCATGTATCCTACCAAAATTAGTCAAGGGATTCCTAGGCCTTTGGGAATGAGCCTTGAGACCAAGTCTACCCCAGATTCCGAAATCCATCCAACAATTCCAAAGTTCCAAAACTGAAATAAACATCCCAACATATCATGGCATCTATAAAAAGGCTAGGATAGGTTGAAAACCACTATCATAACTCGGCAAAACCATGCCACTGACAGCAAGAGAACCATACACCAACATGCAAAGCCATGCATGTCTAAACTATCTAGGAAATCACACATGCAAAAGGTTACATACAAGTATTCATGTTGAAGTTTCTTGATCCTACTTTCCTTTCCTTGTTCCTTGATTGCTTTTCCTTTCCTTTCCTTACCTTCCCTTTCCTCTGCTCCAAACTAGAGTGCTCCAAGAAAACTCTAAATGACCAAGAAAGTGAGAGAGAGAGAGAGAATACCGAGAGAGCTCTAAACTTGAACTTGACAAAAACTTGCCCACTGATCTTCAAAAGCCTTTTTACGCATGAGGCCTCTAATTTCCTGCGTAAAAAGGCCTCATGTGTAAAAAGGCTTTTGATTTAAAGGCATGGCAGATTTAAAGATAGATTTGACAAATTTTCTACAAGAAATACTTACTAATGGTGAAAGGGTAGTAAAGGAAACTCGTGATGAGAAAAAAATAAATGTTAATCATGATTTCATAGACTCTAACATTGGATCTAAGAACCACCATATTCCAAAAATTGATATGAGGAAGTTTGATGGCAAGGATCCCGCAACATGGATACTATAGATGGAGCAATTTTTCGTTCTCAATAATATGCAAAACACACAAAAGGTACTTATTGCCACTTTATATTTGGAACCAAATCAATTTGTATGGTATCAATGGCTTTGCTCTCGTAAACAAATTGTCACTTGGGTAATTTTTACGGAAGAATTGATAGCACATTATGAGGATACAAAAAGCAACACTTTTTTTAGCCAACTGATAAGTCTCAAACAAAAGGGTTCAATGATTGATCAGGTGCTCATGTCCTAAGTGTCGTAAAATGCTCAAAATTTAAAATGCTCAGAACTGGTTCAAAGTTGAATGACTAGAAATTTCTCGTCTTCCTGATTTCGGCGCCGCAAACGGTTCGAAAAATGGTCGCCGTATGAGGAAGTTATGGCCAAAAGAAGAATTTGTTAATAACATTGAAAATTTTAATTTTTCAAAAAAAAATTAAAAAAGGAATATTCCATAGAATATTCCTTGGAATATTCCCTTCGCACAGCCAATAGAAATATGCCACGTGGCAGGCTCGGAGGCTGCCACGTGGCCCTAGATGACGTCAGCAAGCATTATGGGCGCATATTCAAACTTTTTGGGAGTTTAAAGTTTTGAACCCACGACCTATGGAACAACACTCAAGCGCCTTACCGTTAGGCCACGGTATTAGTTCTTGTTAGAAGGGCGAAAAGAATGTTATTTAAAGTTTAACTTTCTGTTGGGCGGGGCCCGAAGGGGGCCAGCCACCCAATTCCATATGACCGCGGGCCCAGAACCAAGGGCTTAAGCCCCAACCGCCAGCACTAACCACCAGTGCGCAATCCGAGGTAAACGGTCACATGCGTTTCTAATGTAACTGCAGTCAAACTGGCGGCGGAATTGGAGGAGTGCCAAAATTGGCGGGCCTGCCATATTTGGCGGGCCTAACTGGACTCCAACTAAAGTTAGCTGGAGTGTTTCTAGGCATAACTGGAGGAAAACTTTAATTGGCCATAACTTTGGCTAGGAAAGGCGGTTTTGGAAGAATTTTTTTTTTATTTTGGGTATTTTCGACCTTTTGAAGCCATTGGTGCAGGTCTTATAGCCATCTGAGGTCAATTGTAGAGGTTTTGGAGCCATGAAAGTTCTAGGAGCCACTAGGGCCCAGTATTGTGAAGACTGTATAGGGTTGCAGGTATCCATTGGAGGTGATCCAATAGTCAATCCCGAAGGATTCAAGTGTTTTGAATCCATTTTTACCATCTATTCCACCTGTAGATGCTTCTATTCAGATGTATATTCAATTTGAGCATTTAATGAAAACAAGGACAAGCCCATTTGGGAGCTTTGGACCCAGCAGACGTAGCCCAGGAGGGGTGAACTGCTTTATCAACTTCTTTTGCATCTGTGGTTGATTTATTTTGCAGAACAAATTCATTTTAGTGTGTTAAACAGTAAAAGGAAATAAATCTTCTATGCTTAAATGGGTCATGAACAGCTGAAAATTTCATTTGTTTTCTTTCTGCAAGACATGGAAATCTTTTAAACATGTATATTTCTGAATTGAATACCTTGCAAACAATTTACAAGTAGTTTCAAATTCAGATCAAGTTGGTATCAGAGCTCAGGGTTTTGTGCAAAGATCTTCTAACTGTCTTGCAAGTATTGATGCTTACCAGGTTGAAACTTAAAAGAGGGGAAGGACAGTTGACTAGAGAACGAGAGAATCCTCAGTCAAGGAAGGCCAGAGAGCCATCACCTCCACCTTCAATTTCACCCTCAAGAGTCTCAGCAGAAGCTTCAAGAATCTCTGCCCATGAAGGAGAAATTCCTGTAGACATGGATCCAAAAGAAGAAGAAAGAATTTTCAGAAAGGCTTTCTTGGACCTCACTGAAATGGTGAGAATATTGTACCAAGAAAGAAATGAAAAATTGGCTGGAGAAGGGTCCAAACATCCACATGAAGGAGAGGGCTCTTCAAGAGGTAAGAAGGATGATGATCATTCCAAGAAAGGACATAGAGGAAATGGTGATCCACCACCCCCATCGTCACCTTCTTCCTCTTCATCGTCTTCTTCTTCTGTGCATAAGCATAGATCCTCTGGAAAAAGTCCTTTTTTGAAGCTTGATGTAAAATTCGAATTACCTATGTTTAATGGTGAAGTGAATGCAGAAAATCTTGACAAGTAGATTAGGCAGTTGGAAGTTTACTTGAGGATCCAGAATATGCATGATGATGCCACAAAGATTCAGTTGGCTTCTTTGAGAATGGATGGAGCAGCATTGGTCTGGTGGGAGGCCAAGACTAAAGAGGAGATCAAGAAATTTGGTAAGGTTACCTTAACATGGCCTGAATTTCTGTTAGCCATTAAAAAACAGTTTTATCCTCTTGCTCACATGCAGAAAGCCATTATGAACTGGAAAAATTTCTGACAACTTAAGGGTCAGAGTATCCAAGATTACACCCAAGAATTCAGGAGAAGAGCTCTCTTGTTAGGGGTAGATTTATAGACCCAGGAAACCTTGCTGAAATACATTGGTGGCTTGCATAGCTACCTTAGACACACCATCTTGATGTTTAATCCTACTAGCCTGGATGAGGTTTGTGTTCAAGCTACCCATTTAGAGGCAAGGGGAAAAAACACATTTGAAGAGGGTAGAAACTAGCCCCCCAAGGGGAAAAACAAAGAGAAAACCTCCAAGGGAAAGGGAAAAAAGAATGCATCTGTCAAACAGGAGAGTGAGAAAGTGATCTGTAAACACTGTTCTAAACCAGGCCATGAGGAGACAAACTGTTGGAAATTATATCCTGAAAAAAGACCTCAATTTAACAAATCCAAAGGGAAACAGAAAACTGCTGCTACTACATCTACACCACAGGATTTAGGGGATGATTCAGGTGATGAAACAAAAATTGCAGCCATGGGTTTGAAAAACTTGAAGGGAAAAGAAATTGAAACTCAAGCCAGCACTAGTACCTCAAACGGCCATGTACAAGCTCCTAATGAGGAAGAAAGAATTGAACTGTTTCATGTGAGGGTGATTTCAAAACATACTAAAATTGACACACTTTTTGATAGTGGGTCACAAGCAAACCTTATATCAGAGGACTTGGTCAAGCAGCTTAAACTTGAGACCGTTCCACATCCGAAGCCATATCCACTTGGATGGATTTGCAAGGATGCAAACTTACAAGTTTCAAGGAAGTGCACATTGCGCTTTGCAATTACTGCACATTTTATTGACACAGTTGAACTTGATGTGGTACCTTTTGATATAGCAGGAACTGTTTTGGGAAGTCCTTACTTGTTTGATAGGAAAGCTATCTTTCATCGCCATGAAAAAAAATATCATCTTTTCAAAGATGGAAAGGAGTTCATTGTTAGAGCTCATTGCAAGAAGACAAATATAGCGATGGTGAATGCAGGACAGGTAAAAAGGCTGGTCAATTCAAGTAAGAATTGTGTTCTTCTTATGATTAAGCTCAAGGTTGATGTGAATCATGAGTCATTTGACAATTGTGATCCAAAACTTAAATCAGATCTATATGATGTAGTTGATGCATATCATGAGATGTTTCAGGAGCCAACAGGTTTGCCTCCTAAGAGGGAGATTCAACATGAAATCCATTTGCATCCAGATTGTCCTCTTCCAAACATAGGCATGTACCGCATGTCTATTATGGAGAATGCTGAAATAAAGAAGCAAATCAAGGACTTGTTGGACAAGGGTTTCATAAGGCCAAGTACTTCGCCATGTGGGTCACCGATTGTATTGATTCCAAAGAAAGATGGCACTTGGCGTATGTGTGTTGATTTCCGAGCCTTGAACAAGATAACGATAAAGAATCGTTACCCACTACCAAGGATAGATGATCTGCTAGACCAGCTGAAAGATGCTCGATATTTCACTAAGCTAGACTTGCGCAGTGGATATCATCAAGTAAGAATTGAAGAAAGTGACATTTGGAAGACAGCCTTTAAAACCAAACAAGGACTCTTTGAGTGGCTTGTGATGCCGTTTGGTTTGTGCAATGCACCTGCAACTTTCATGCGGGTAATGGATGATGTCTTGCGTCCTTTTCTTGATGATTTCGTTATTGTCTACTTAGATGACATCTTAATTTTCAACAAGTCTAGAGAAGATCATGTCATGCATGTTAGGAAAGTACTTGATGTTTTGAAGAAGAATCAGTTATTTCTTAAACTGTCAAAGTGTGAATTTGGAAAGACTTCTTTGGTTTATTTGGGACACATAGTAGGAGGAGGTGCTTTGAGAATTGATCCTGCTAAGATTGAAGCTATTGTGAAGTGGCATACTCCCAAATCCATAACAGAGGTAAGAAGTTTTTTGGGTGCAGCTCAATATTGGAGGAAGTTTATCTCTAACTTCTCTTCTATAGCAGCTCCTATGCATGCAGTGATAAGTGTGAAGCATGCTTTCCAATGGGGAGGCAAGCAGCAAAAATCTTTCGAATCTTTGAAAGAGAAGATTAGTTCAGCTCCGATCCTTGTATTACCAGATTTGAGACAGCCATTTGAGATACAAACTGATGCTAGTGATTATGCCATGGGTGCAGTTCTTCTACAGCATGGTAAGCCTATTGCTTTTCATTCTGAAACTTTTAATGGTGCTGTTGTAAATTATCCTACATATGATAAGGAGTTGTATGCATTGGTACAAAGCATCAAAAAGTGGAAACACTATTTGATGGGCAAAGAAACTGTTATACATACTGACCATCAGCCCTTACAGTACTTGCAATCACAAAGCAAGTTACAACAGTCACGACACTTTAGATGGATGGGCTTCTTGCAACAGTTCCATTTGGTAATAAGGTACAAGAAAGGTACTTTGAATAAGGTTGCTGATATGCTTTCAAGGCCTATTATTGGTGCTATTACTTTACTTAAGAATGATTTCATTGTACATGATAGTTACATAGAACAATATGTATCTGATGATGAATTTAAAGATGTGTATGCTAACTTGAGTAAAGGGAATCATGTAGAGGAAAATGACTATCACATGCATAACCATTTGCTGTTTCATTTGGGAAAGTTGTGTATACCACAGGGGGAGAGGATAAATGTCATAAGAGAAGCTCATTCTTCTCTTATTGCTGGCCATTTTGGTGTGAGCAAAACAGTTGCACATCTACAGAGGTATTGCTATTGGCCTCGCATGGTAGATTCTGTTTCAAGGTTCATAAGAGGATGTTCATTATGCGCTACAAGCAAGCCTAGCAATAGGAAGCTTGGTTTGTATACTCCTTTGCCGGTACCTTCTAGACCATGGGAGAGCATCTCTATGGATTTTGTAGGAGGTTTGCCAAAATCTAGAAAGCAGCATGATTATTTATATGTAGTAGTTGATCGTTTCAGCAAAATGTGTATACTTATGCCTTGTAAGAAAACTATAACTGCTGAACAAACTGCTGAATTATTTTTTCATCATGTATGGATTCACTTTGGTTTGCCTACTTCCATTATTAGTGACAGGGATTCCAGATTTGTGGGGAATTTTTGGTCCAACCTATGGGAGATGATGGACACAAAGTTGAAGAAAAGCATTGCTTTCCATCCGCAAACAGATGGACAAACAGAAGTTGTGAATAGAACCATTGTGCACCTCTTGAGAGGATATTGCAGCAAGCATCCCAAGTTGTGGGATGAACATTTGCACTACATACAGCATGCTTACAATCGTGCCAAGCACTCTTCCACAAACACCTCACCGTTTGAAGCTTGTTTTGGTTACTTGCCAAAATCACCTCTTGATTTCATTCTTGAGAAAGATGTTGCCATTGAGGGACATAGTGATATTGACAAAGCTCGTTCATTCATTGAAAGAATTCAGCAAATACATCAGCAAATTCAAGAACAGCTTGAGAAGAGTCAAGGCAAGTACAAGGAAAGACACGCCAAGCATAGAGTCGATCACAAGTTTCAAGAAGGGGATGAGGTATGGCTGTACATTAGTAACGAAAGGATGCAAGGAGAAGGTAAAAAACTAAAGCCTATTCGTTATGGTCCATTCAAAATCCTCAAGAAGGTTGGAAATAATGCTTTTCAATTAGATTTGCCTTCCTACATGCAAATGTATTCTGTTGTCAATGTGGAGAACTTATGTTTGTATGAACCTCCTTTGATTGCTGATCATGAAAGTGTTGTTCAGCTGCCATCTATAGAAGATTTCTCGCCAGAATTCTTAGATGAGCTGAAAGAAGATACAATCCTTGACAGAAGGACACGCACTTCAAAAAGGGGTAGTTTAGATTATGTTCAGGTTGGTTTCAAAGGCAGCAAACCGAACAAGGCAAAGTGGATGGAGGTGGATAGAGTGAGGGAGCTGTACCCTCACCTATTTAACAGGTAGTTGAAGGCTTTTGGGGTCCAAAAGCTTCCCAATGGTGAGGCGTGATCAGGTGCTCATGTCCTAAGTGTCGTAAAATGCTCAAAATTTAAAATGCTCAGAACTAGTTCAAAGTTGAATGACTAGAAATTTCTCGTCTTCCTGATTCCGGCGCCGCAAACGGTTCGAAAAACGGTCCCCGTATGAGGAAGTTATGGAAAAAAGAAGAATTTGTCAATAACATTGAAAATTTTAATTTTTCAAAAAAAAAATTAAAAAAGGAATATTCCGCAAAATATTCCTTGGAATATTCTAGGGAATATTCCCTTCGCACAGCCAATAGAAATCTGCCACGTGGCAGGCCCGGAGGCCGCCACGTGGCCCCCAGATGACGTCAGCAAGCATTATGGGCGCATATTCAAAATTTTTGGGAGTTCAAAGTTTTGAACCCACAACCTATGGAATAACACTCAAGCGCCTTACCGTTAGGCCATGGTATTAGTTCTTGTTAGAAGGGCGAAAAGAATGTTATTTAAAGTTTAACTTTCTGTTGGGCGGGGCCCGAAGGGGGCCAGCCCCCCAATTCCATATGACCGCGGGCCCAGAACCAAGGGCTTAAGCCCCAACCGCCAGCACTAACCACCAGCGCGCAATCCGAGGTAAACGGTCACATTCGTTTTTAATGTAACTACAGTCAGACTGGCAGCGGAATTGGCAGAGCGCCAAAATTGGTGGGCCCGCCATATTTGGCGGGCCTAACTGGACTCCAACTAAAGTTAGCTGGAGTGTTTCTAGGCATAACTGGAGGAAAACTTTAATTGGCCATAACTTTGGCTAGGAAAGGCAGTTTTGGACGAATTTTTTTTTTATTTTGGGTATTTTCGACCTTCTTAAGCCATTGGTGTAGGTTTTACAGCCATCTGAGGTCATTTGTAGAGGTTTTGGAGCCGTGAAAGTTCTAGGAGCCACTAGGGCCCAGTATTGTGAAGACTGTATAGGGTTGCAGGTATCCATTGGAGGTGATCCAATAGTCAATCCTGAAGGATTCAAGTGTTCTGAATCCATTTTTACCATCTATTCCACCTGTATATGCTTCTATTCAGCTGTATATTCAATTTGAGCATTTAATGAAAACAAGGACAAGCCCATTTGGGAGCTTTGGACCCAGCAGACGTAGCCCAGGAGGGGTGAACTGCTTTATCAACTTCTTTTGCATCTGTGGTTGATTTATTTTGCAGAACAAATTCGTTTTAGTGTGTTAAACAATAAAAGGAAATAAATCTACTATGCTTAAATGGGTCATGAACAGCTGAAAATTTCATTTGTTTTCTTTCTGCAAGACATGGAAATCTTTTAAACATGTATATTTTTTAATTGAATACCTTGCAAACAATTTACAAGTAGTTTCAAATTCAGATCAAGTTGGTATCAGAGCTCAGGGTTTTGTGCAAAGATCTTCTAACTGTCTTGCAAGTATTGATGCTTACCAGGTTGAAACTTAAAAGAGGGGAAGGATAGTTGACTAGAGAACGAGAGAATCCTCAGTCAAGGAAGGCCAGAGAGCCATCACCTCCACCTTCAATTTCACCCTCAAGAGTCTCAGCAGAAGCTTCAAGAATCTCTACCCATGAAGGAGAAATTCCTGTAGACATGGATCCAAAAGAAGAAGAAAGAATTTTCAGAAAGGCTTTCTTGGACCTCACTGAAATGGTGAGGATATTGTACCAAGAAATAAATGAAAAATTGGCTGGAGAAGGGTCCAAACATCCACATGAAGCAGAGGGCTCTTCAGGAGGTAAGAAGGATGATGATCATTCCAAGAAAGGACATGGAGGAAATGGTGATCCACCACCCCCATCGTCACCTTCTTCCTCTTCATCCTCGTCTTCTTCTTATGTGCATAAGCATAGATCCTCTGGAAAAAGTCATTTTTTGAAGCTTGATGTAAAATTCGAATTACCTATGTTTAATGGTGAAGTGAATGCAGAAAAGCTTGACAAGTGGATTAGGCAGTTGGAAGTTTACTTGAGGATCCAGAATATGCATGATGATGCCACAAAGATTCAGTTGGCTTCTTTGAGAATGGATGGAGTAGCATTAGTCTGGTGGGAGGCCAAGACTAAAGAGGAGATCGAGAAATTTGGTAAGGTTACCTTAACATGGCCTGAATTTCTGTTAGCCATTAAAAAAACAGTTTTATCCTCTTGCTCACATGCAGAAAGCCATTATGAACTAGCAAAATTTCAGACAACTTAAGGGTCAGAGTATCCAAGACTACACCCAAGAATTCAGGAGAAGAGCTCTCTTGTTAGGGGTAGATTTACAGACCCATGAAACCTTGCTGAAATACATTGGTGGCTTGCATAGCTACCTTAGACACACCATCTTGATGTTTAATCCTACTAGCCTGGACGAGGTTTGTGTTCAAGCTACCCATTTAAAGGCAAGGGGAAAAAACACATTTGAAGAGGGTAGAAACAAGCCCCCCAAGGGAAATAACAAAGAGAAAACCTCCAAGGGAAAGGGCAAAAAGAATGCATCTGTCAAACAGGAGAGTGAGAAAGTGATCTGTAAACACTGTTCTAAACCAGGCCATGAGGAGAAAAACTGTTGGAAATTATATCCTGAAAAAAGACCTCAATTTAACAAATCCAAAGGGAAACAGAAAACTGCTACTACTACATCTACACCATAGGATTTAGGGGATGATTCAGGTGATGAAACCAAAATTGCAGCCATGGGTTTGAAAAACTTGAAGGGAAAAGAAATTGAAACTCAAGCCAGCACTAGTACCTCAAACTGCCATGTACAAGCTCCTAATGAGGAAGAAAGAATTGAACTGTTTCATGCGAGGGTGATTTCAAAACATACTAAAATTGACACACTTTTTGATAGTGGGTCACAAGCAAACCTTATATCAGAGGACTTGGTCAAGCAACTTAAAATTGAGACCGTTCCACATCCGAAGCCATATCCACTTGGATGGATTTGCAAGGATGCAAACTTACAAGTTTCAAGGAAGTGCACATTGCGCTTTGCAATTACTGCACATTTTATTAACACAGTTGAACTTGATGTGGTACCTTTTGATATAGCAGGAATTGTTTTGGGAATTCCTTACTTGTTTGACAGGAAAGCTATCTTTCATCGCCATGAAAACAAATATCATCTTTTCAAAGATGTCAAGGAGTTCATTGTTAGAACTCATCGCAAGAAGACAAATATAGCGATAGTGAATGCAGGACAGGTAAAAAGGCTGGTCAATTCAAGTAAGAATTTTGTTCTTCTTATGATTAAGCCCAAGGTTGATGTGAATCATGAGTCATTTGACAATTGTGATCCAAAACTTAAATCAGATCTATATGATGTAGTTGATGCATATCATGAGATGTTTCAGGGGCCAACAGGTTTGCCTCCTAAGAGGGAGATTTAGCATGAAATCCATTTGCATCCAGATTGTCCTCTTCCAAACATAGGCATGTACCGCATGTCTATTATGGAGAATGTTGAAATAAAGAAGCAAATCAAGGACTTGTTGGACAAGGGTTTCATAAGGCCAAGTACTTCACCATGTGGGTCACTGATTGTATTGATTCCAAAGAAAGATGGCACTTGGCATATGTGTGTTGATTTCTGAGCCTTGAACAAGATAATGATAAAGAATCGTTACCCACTCCCAAGGATAGATGATTTGCTAGACCAGCTGAAAGATGCTCGATATTTCACTAAGCTAGACTTGCGCAGTGGATATCATCAAGTAAGAATTGAAGAAAGTGACATTTGGAAGACAGCCTTTAAAACCAAACAAGGACTCTTTGAGTGGCTTGTGATACCGTTTGGTTTGTGCAATGCACCTGCAACTTTCATGCGGGTAATGGATGATGTCTTGCATCCTTTTCTTGATGATTTCGTTATTGTCTACTTAGATGACATCTTAATTTTCAGCAAGTCTAGAGGAAAGGTCATAGCTAGAGGACTGAGACTGTGCAATGCACAGTTAAGGGAGGTCGGGTGAAGCTAGGTTGCTTGGTCAGGAAGCTTTTCATAAAATGGCTAAGTGCGGGATCGATGTGACTGATGTGAATAGTGATAAGAATTCAAATGTGATCACAAACTTATAATACTTGATGACACAAAAATATAGATCATCCAGGACACATGAAAATGTATTTCCCTCTGTGCGACAACTCTATGACAACTAACGACAAGTGCATCACTTAAGATACACTTTGTGACGACTGTGACGACACTTGTGCGACAATGCTTAAAACATTGGAAATGAGTGTGATGGATGTTTACATGGTTAGAACAATTAATTTACACAAAGGGTGACCCCTTGAAACAACTAAAACAATCTTATATACATGTTGTGACAGCTAACATGCGAAAATATGACATTTTTCCTATCTTGCAAAGGGGACAAAAACTCCTCAATAAAACACATGACATGAGTTTCAAAGTTTGTGACAACAATGTACAAGACCAAGGAAGGCTCTAAAATTAAGTGTAGTAAAAACATTTGGTGGCGTTGTAGCAGCGACAACAGGTGGTTACAAGGGTCACAATATATCTTTTTTTTCAATGTGGTTCATGGACTCCGGAGATCGGTGATGCTATGTCCACAGAAATGGTCCTAGGTAAATACACTCAAAGGGATCATTCCCATAGGCTCATTTTGGAGCCTAACCCTAAGGGTATTGAGGATAATTGACCCTGTGACCTCCCATATCGATGTAGAAATTCTACAAA
The DNA here is from genome assembly GCA_031772625.1 of Pinus tabuliformis. Lineage (NCBI taxonomy): Eukaryota > Viridiplantae > Streptophyta > Pinopsida > Pinales > Pinaceae > Pinus > Pinus tabuliformis. Next base: position 367,667,527 of record CM062816.1, read on the forward strand.
TTCTTTACAAATCTAGCTCTAAGACCATGTAGAAAATCTAACTGTAGGTTAACCCTATAATGCAATATAACCAAAGAAAAATACTATAACCTACTTCTACTATCAATTTGTGGAAGTTTCAATATAGAGCTATTGAGCTGAAAAATATATCCAGAAGAAGAAGAACCAATGCACAATACACATGAAAATACTTTGGGGAAAGCCTCAGCTAAAAACCCCACTATCTGTATTATCATACAAGGTGGAAATATGGAACAACTGACTGTTAACTCTCTATTAGTTCCTCAAACAGTATGGAACTAATTTAACTGGACTTAACTCAATAAACTGAGTTGACTAATTACAACTCAAATATAACTCAATCTTATCTCCTTAATTTAAGGGATAACTCTTGCATGAATTCAGAAAGACTTCTAACTTGAATTTCTCCAACTAGTTAAGTCAAAGTAACTTAATTAATTATTTCGAAGTAGATTTTAATACTAAATTCGATTTTAATTCACAATTTTAATTCAAGGACAACTTAAAATTGGAATATTCTTGTTGCCACATTTCAACACTCCCTCTCAACAAGAAAGGAATTATACTGCAACAACATGATCCTCCCATTATCAGCGGCTTTCTTTACCTTTTAAAGCCAACGGGAACTCACAACTGACTTGTTTTCCGGTCTCGGAACCACGTCCCAAACACTGTTATGAACTTTGGAGTCATACTCCTCCACCATAGCATCAACCCAAATCCACTGCTACACTGCTTCCTCAAAGGAAGATGGCTCAGTCTCAACACATTACCCAGCAAGGGCCATGTATCCAGTGTACCTCTCAAGTGACCTCCTCTATTTGCGCTTAGAAAATGGTGCTCCCAAATTCTCTCTTGCATCCTGCAACAATCTGTGAGCTTCTCTTGTGTGATTTCGTCCATCTCTGGAAGACTCTACTTGAGTGGATGCCTCCACTCCTAGAACCTCTGCATGCGGTTCTGCGCATCAGTCTGAGGCTCCTCCTCCTTAGGAACCAACAGTTCCTCCATAGCCTATAGTCTGAGCTCCCTCTCAAGGGAAACTTGCATGGCCTTCTGCTCATTAAACTTGAGATCTCTGCGAACCACTGTCCTCCAACTGGTAGGCAAGTACACCCGATATTTGTGAGGTGTATCAGTGTACCCCAGAAGTATCCCCAACTATATTATCAGATCAAGCTTCTTCCGTACATCCTTTGTCACATGGCAATATACCGATGAGCCAAATATCCTGAAGTGACCCAAATGTGGTCTCTTACCAGAGAAAGCTTCCTCTGTTGTCTTCATCCCAAGTATGTGATGCAGGCTTCTATTCTGCAAATAGACCGATGTGTTGCATGACTCAGCCCACAAGTGAAGTGGTAGGCCTTGGTCATGCAGCATCGCCCATGTTTCCCTACAATAATTATGTTATTCCTCTCGGCCACCCCATTCTATTGTGGGTTATGAGGTGTCATCAACTCTCGTTTAATTCCTTCTGCTGCACAGAAGTCCTTAAACTCTTGAGAGACATATTCTCCCCCATTGTTGCTACTCAAGGCCTTGATCTTCTTCCCTGACTCTTTCTTGACCAAAGCTTTGAACTCACAAAACTTTTTGAAGGTTTGGTCCTTCTTCTGCATGAAATAAATCCAGCATTTACGAGAAACATCATCAATGAAAATCACATAATACCTTTGCTTAATTGTGGATGCCGTTGAGAATGGTCCACACACATCAGTATGAGCTCACTCTAAGATAGCCTTTGCTCGACTGTCTTGCTCATGAAAGGAAGAATTGGTATACTTTCCCAAGTTACAACCTTTGCATGTGTCAACTTGCTCAAGTTTACCTTTGAAAAGTCTTGTAGATATCTATTGCATTATCTTCAAAGCCCCATGATGTAGATGGCCCAACCGCCTGTGCCACAACTCGCCAATGTCTTGGCTTTGCACAAATTCTGCTTTCGTACTCAATGCTACACAATCATCTACCTCTATTTTATAGAGATTCTTCAGCCAAATCCCTATCCTCTTGGTCTGACCCATGGCTATGTGTCTTAGGAACGCCTTTCCTTTACTTAAGACAACATCATAGCCTTTTTCCTCCAACATCATGACCGATACCAAGTTCTTCTTCAGTCCAGGCACATACATCACATCTGTCAAGGTGATAGGAGCTCCATGCTCCCTCTAAAAAGAAACCATGCCCACTCCTGAAACACTATACCTTTTGTCGTTACCCTTCTCTATGTGCATCTTGAGGTCTTTCTCCTCCAAGGTACTGAATAAACTTTTATCACCGGTCATGTGGAATGAGGCTCCACTGTCAAGATACCAAACACAACCCATCATCGATGACACCATGCATGCGATGAGGGTAAATTCCATTTTGAACTAAGAGGCTAATGCCTCACCTTCCGATCCTTCCAAGGATCCCTTCTTGGACTTCTTCGATGGTAAATTAGTCGCATAATGTCCCATCTCGTGACAATTAAAGAATCTCACTTTAGACTTGTCACCCTTCTTCCCTCCATGAGAAGAATTTGATTTGGAATGGGACGCCTTCTGTTATAGACATTTTTGTGCCTCGCAGCATGGAGCATGAAATGTCAATAATTACAGGGATCCTCAGTCCCTAAACATGTTGTTCTTACCCCTAAAAGAACAAGGTCAGCAAACCACAGCACTTCCCATCAGTTCTCCACCTAAAAACACTCAAAAACAGGCTTATTTTGGATCATGTCAGCTGCTCCACTGAGCATCTGCGCTGGAATGCAACTGCTCCTCCTTGTACCTGCGCTGGAAGTCAAATCTAATGAAGGCTACCTGCGCTGGGCGAGATTGGCCAAGTGGCACAGTCATTCTGCAAGGTGTCAACTGCCCAGGAAGCTTCCAAACTGACACTTGGTTCATGAGATTCGCCCTGTGATGAGTAAGAGGTACTTGATCACCATGTGTAAGCAAGGATCTCCAAGTGGACTCAAGGACTGAAGTTTAACTGAAGAAGGAGAGGACACTAGTCAGCTCTATGCCAGCCTCAAGCTGACTCATCCTTTCTTCTTCTCTCCTATATATAGAGCTCTTCTATGAGGTCTAAGGGGGCTGGAATTTTGTGTAAAGCAAGGAGGTGTTGTTGGTTTACAGTTAGAGCTATTGGGTGATTGTTTTACTAGAGGTGAAGAGGAGAGTTCTTGTTGCTGGGGAGGTGCTGCTGGATTGGAGCCATCAATGGTTGTAACCTTCTCAGAACCCTGTTACTTCTATCAATAAAGTTTTGCATGTTCTCCTATATACTTGTATTGCATTGATGTATTGTATTTACTTGTATATTTGATTCACTCTAATCCATGCATCAGTTATGAGTACATGTATCTTGTAGTTTCCTCTCTTGTTCTGTGCAGGATCTGTGTGTAGCTGGACCGGCAAAGAGAGCAAGGAGCTGGGAACAAGAGACAAAGAGAGAGGATAAGGATCGACTAAACGAAAGACACCAGGTTGGTTAATCTTTTCTTCCTTCTCTCTGTACTTTCATAAAGGAAAATATCAAAGCTTTACTTTCAGTTGTTGCTAAAGACTGTCACCTTTAGAGTAGGGATAGGGTCATCCGAGTCGGATACTTTTCCCCACAACAAACTGGCGACTCCGCTGGGGAGCCTAGTATCTTGTTGGTGTTTGTAGTATTTTGCTTTTCATTTCTTGAAGAAAAGAGTACCAAATCGAAAAGCTTTTGACTATATCAAAAGCGAAGTAGAGGGACTGTTACTCTTGCTCATTTGCTGAGCAAATTCAAGATTTGAAGAGCTTATCTATGAAAGACTCTTTACTCTTTGTGATAGATCTTCATCCTCTTGATCATCCCTTAGCCTGTACTTGACCTATAGCTTTTTATTGCAGCAAAAACAGTGCATTTTTGAGCTTTTTATGACCCGGAAAACTTTGTAGACGCAACTCTCGTGTCCCAGAGCAGGCTGTCCACAGGCAGTCTGCATTACAGCGCAGGTGCTCCCTTCGGGAACTGCGCTGAGAGTCAAACTGACAAACCAGAGCCTGCGCTGGTCCAGTTAGCCATTGTCTTGCTCAGTTTTCCCATTGTGTCTTGGCCCTGTTTTCACTGATTTTTGCTGATTGCTTGCTGGTCATTGTACTTGCTGTAAACCACTTCTCCTTGACATTATTCCGCCTCAGTTGTGTGATGAAACTGTGAATGTTCTTTCAGTATTTCTTGTTTCAGTTACAGTTTCCCATTGTGAAAAGCGAACCAGTATAGTTGTGACCTCTTAGATCCTGAACTGTAAAAGTGTCTTTGTGATCTTAAGAGCTAGTTTTATTACTGTTCATGGCTGTTTGAGTTTGTTTGTTTTTCATCTTATGGTTTGAATTCGTATATTTTTAGTGTTAAAACAAGTACCTGTAAGGTGCCTTTTCATTTTAGACGAAACTTGTTTGTTTACACTTCAAATTGAATTCGAAAATTATACAACAATTTCCTTTTGTCTACATCAACATTAAGGGAAAAGAAAAGAAATACATGCATCTTGCATTTGCATTTTTGATAAGTTTGTGTGTCTGATCTAGGAGAAAGTGCATTATTTTGTGCTTTGTGCTCTGTGTGGAAAGATATTGTTTTTCTCTCCCCTCAGTAGTTAGGATTTTCAAAGCTAAAAAGATTGTAAAAGCTTGCTTATCATTTTAGCTGCATTTAGGAATTTGTACCAATACATCTCGTGGTGATCCTGAAAGACAAACTGATAAACAAGATCAACTTAAAATATATTGAATGAATCTAAAAACGCATTGTAACATAACGCTCACAATAGAGGTCTAGGTAGAGACGTGTTCCGGCGTCGTTAAACGTAGTGACTGTCGATCTCTACGAAGGTGGGTGATTCCTCCTGAGGGACGATAGCACTAATACGGACTTGAGCTCCCGCGTACCGTCGCGTATATTGGGAGACCCCTATAGGCAATTATCCTTTATCCTTAGGAAGCCGTGTCGACCGCCCTACTGATCGCGATGCAGTGAACACAGCATTCACGAAGATCGACCACCCGTACCGTAAAACGTATTCTGTGGTTTCGCGAAAGGTTTGGCACACCCTCTGCCTAGATCTCCAGAGCAGTTTCTTTTGGCCCTTTTCAAACTCTATAACTAAAAAGGTCCAACCGAGCATTTGTCACTTCGGGCTCGTTAATACATCGAAGGCGACTAGAGTCATCTTTAGCTTTTTCTCGACTCTTAAAACATGAAAAAGCAAAGTTGTGTCTAAAAGCGTCTAATAAAATTCATTCAATACGGAAACATAATTCCCCTTTTTGTATTTTAGTTGATCAAGTAATCCGCAACCGTGGAGGAAAGTCAATTAAAACTTCGTCGTTCGGGAAGACTTGCGAGTCAACCGTCTTTGTCTCCGGAACCGAGAGTAGTACGGACGAAGCGAACTCGCTGGACCAGGTCAAAATCTCCTTTTAAAGTTAGAACGGAAGTTCCAACAACATCTGAGATTCTGGTCACTCCCGATATTTCTGGAATCCCTGCCTCTATTGAAGAAGTTCAACAGCAACAGAAGGACAGTTGTACTGATCCTAGTCTGAAAACAAGTACTTGCATAACTGAACCAGTTCCATCTGAAACCGGTCCACAGAGTCTTGTTGGTCAAACAATTGTCGCTGTCGAAGCAACCCCTTCTTCGGCACCAGAAATCTTTTACGGACCTGACGGTCTTCCTCTTCCTCCTGGTCTGATTGCAATAGAGGAAATCGTAGAGGACCAGCAAGCAAATACTCCAATTCATTTTGGAGTAAGTACCCCTCTTTTTCCTTCTGCATCAGAAGTTTGTCTATCGCCACCGGAAGTTCCTGAAGAATTGTTAGGAAGTTTATTGGATAGACTTAAAATGTCTGAACAACCGTCGACATCTAGGACTGTGCCAAATGACACAGCAATAGCAGAAGCTCCTGCTGTCACTCCAACGATGTTTGCCGGCATACCATCTGTCCCAACTAGTTCTCATCAACTAGAAGGAGTCCACCCAGGGACTATTATGACAACTTGGTCTGTTCCAGTTTGTTCTTCCAGTATAATACCCGGTAATTCTTATGTTGAAACTAGACAAATTGATCCCTTTGGGAATTGCATGGTCATATGATGAAATGCCAGGCATTGACTCGAGCATAGTTGAACATGAGATTAAAATGTATCCTGATGTCAAACCAGTAAGACAACGGCTTCGCCAGGTTCATCCAAAGAAAGCCGTTGCCATTAAGGCAGAAGTTGAAAAACTTCTCCATGCTGGATTCATCTACCCGGTTCCTCTAACCGATTGGGTATCGAATATTGTCCCTGTTATGAAAAAACAAGGGACGATAAGAGTGTGCGTCGACTATAGGGATGTAAACCAAGCTTGTCCAAAGGACAACTACCCTACACCCTTCATCGACCAGATAATTGATGAATGCGCCGGATGTGAAATCTTTTCCTTTATGGATGGATTTTCCGGGTATAATCAAATAAATATCCGCCCACAGGACCAGTCTAAGACTGCATTTATTTGTCCGTGGGGCACATTCGCTTATCGAAAATTACCCTTTGGTTTAAAGAACGCAGGGGCGACGTTTCAGAGGGCAATGAATTATGCCTTCCATGACATCAAGAACATCGTTCAACCTTACCTCGACGATCTTCCGGCTCATTCGCGGAAGCGGACTGATCATCCGCGGCATTTGAGAGCAATATTTCTACGTTGCCGACATTACAAGATAAGTCTCAATCCGCACAAGTGTGTGTTTTGCATCGGTTCTGGTCGTCTACTTGGCTTTGTTGTTTCTAAGGATGGGATTCGTCTCGACCCCTGTAAGGTTCAGGCAATCATTAATTTGCCTCCACCTTCAAATTTGCTTCAGATTCAGAAACTCCAAGGGAAAGCAAACTTTCTGAGGAGGTTCATTCCAAATTACGCAGAACTTGCCAAAGGTTATAATCGTCTTTTGAAAAAGGATGTGCCTTTTGTCTGGGACCAGGTCGCGCAAGCTTCCTTTGACGCTCTGAAAGATTCTCTAGTAAGAGCATCATTAATGTACGCCCCGGACTATCAAAGAGATTTTAACCTGTATCTAGCTGCAGCAGATACGACCATTGCGATGGTCTTAGTGCAAGAAGTCGATGGAATTGAACATCCTATTTATTATTTAAGTAAAAACTTAAATGAAACAGAAAGTAAATATTCCTATGTTGAAAAACTAGCGCTTGCTGCTGTTCAAGCGATTCAAAGATTTCGACATTATGTCCTCTTTAGGAAAACTACCGTTCTGTCAGATTGCAACCCCATGACATATATACTGTCGCGACAATTGCTTGGGGGCAAATATTCAAAATGGATAGCGATCCTTCAAGAGTTTGATCTGGATTTTGTAAGATCCAAATCAAAGAAAGCTCTAGTTTTTGCGGAATTATTGTGCGATCTCCCATTGTCGTCCAACGATGAAACATCAGAAGAGTCAATCGTGGATGAAAATTTGTTTCTGATATCAGTAAGCGATGAGTGGTATGGAGACATCATTGTTTATCTCCAAACCCAAAAAATTAGGCCTAATACCTCACACTCGGAACGGAAGCGTATACGATACCAATCTAAAGACTACATGATCGTCGGTGATACACTTTACCGTCGTGGTTCTGAGGAGGTGCCTTACCCATGAGGAGGCCGAGAAAGCCCTGAATGATTGTCATTCAGGCGCGTGCGGGGGGCATCAATCTGGATATGCAACAGCACAAAGAATCTTACGAGCAGGATACTTCTGGCCAACTATGTTTAAAGATTGCATAATAGCTGTCAGAAGTTGCCATGCGTGTCAGATCTTTGATAGCAAAACCAGGAGACCGCCCGCACCTTTGCAGCCTATAGTTGCTGTTGGGCCTTTCGCCAAGTGGGGCATCGATTTCATGCAATGCAACCCCACCTCGACCCGGGGGCATGGGTATATTATAGTCGCTGTTGACTATTTTACCAAATGGGCCGAGGCGATGCCTACATTGGATAACACTGGTGAAACAGCTGCCCTTTTCTTTTTTAATCATGTAGTCGCCAGGTTCGGCGTTCCGCAGGCTATAGTGACAGATCATGGATCGCATTTTCGCAATCACATGATGGTTGAGTTAGCTGCCAAACTAGGGCTATCGCACGATAGCTCTACCCCATATTATCCACAAGCCAACGGACAAGTTGAGGCAATCAACAAGGTCCTGAAGCGTATGTTGCAAAGGATGATCGGGGTTCACAAGAGAAGATGGCATCTAATCCTGTACTCAGCATTATGGGCTTACCGAACCTCGGTAAAAAACGCCACTGGGTTCACACCATTCCAATTGGTGTATGGCCTAGAGGCAGTATTACCGATCCAGTGCGAAATTTCGTCTCTTAAACTCGCAATTGACCTCCTCCCCGGAACCTCAGAAGAAGAGGCTCGTTTCTTGGAATTGATCCAGTTGGATGAAAACCGTCGTGACGCCGCTTTGGCGAACGAAGCCCATAAGAAACGAGTCAAGGCGCAGTTCGACAAAAATGTCAAACCTCGTATCTTCTCTGAGGGTGACTTGGTTTTGCTTTACGACCAAGAATCCGACAAATTAGGAGCAGGAAAATTTAAGTCCTTATGGATGGGTCCTTATATTGTTAAAAGGGTGTTAGCAAAAGGAGCCTACGAGTTAATGGATTATGACGGAATACCACTGGCGCAACCCCGTAACGGGTTGTACCTCAAGCGTTACTATGCCTAAATAGTAACCTGAGTGCTTTTGTTGTATTTTGTTTTTGCTAAAATGTTTGTTTCGGTTAAAGTAATCCGCCCTTCTCATTTGTTGCAGATGTCGAATTATTCTGAGACATATGTGGGATATGCTGACGGAGCGAGTCGTAGTACGCGGAATTTGTCCTCCGCAGCCTGGGCCATTTTTGATCCAAGCGGCGAGTTAGTGAGTTTCAGAGGTGTGTGTATTGGGCAGTCAACGAACAATATCGCTGAATATAGCGCGTTGATTGAACTCCTCTCTGATACCATCGCTCATGGTATACGCCGACTAATTGTTAGGCTAGACTCACAACTTGTGATACTACAACTCACTGGTATATATTCAGTCCGCAATCCAGCTATTTATCGAATGTTTCTAAGGGTTAAGATTTTGGAAAGAGAGTTTGATTCAATTCAGTACCAACATATTTCCAGAAACTTGAACACATTAACAGATTCATTAGCAAACTATGTATTAGATAGACATTTACGACATATATAAAGAGATGCATCGGTGCTATGCAAGTGGATCACAAATAAACCGAAATAAACTCCGAAAATCAAAATATATAAAGCTGTTTATAGTTTGTACATAATGTGCTGTAATCAAAACAAAATTGGTCATATGACCTAGAACTCAAAAAGATGCTAGGGGACACCCTAGCCTAGTGGTGCTCATGAAAGTACGTCACGGTCTGTGCGATCATGCGCAAGAGACGAGTCCATCGTCTAGGCACGCCAATAGTGTGCCGCTGCAACTGTAAAGGTAACTCGTCAATCTGTACATCCGGAAGACCACGAGTAAGGCTCTCAACCTGCTCCTGCACAGCTGCAAGTATCTCAGTATCACCAAGGTCGCGAATAACAACTCTCCTAGCAGGCTCTGCTGCTGGGGCAGCAACTAGCGATCGTGGACGAACTACTGGACGAACAGGACCAACATCTGCATGCACCCAAGAGTTTGATCAGTTTTGAACAGTAACATCATGAATAAAAACAATAAACAGTGATATGGTCAGAGATTTTACCAATAGCGCCCCATTGCTCGCCATCCGGGAGCACCAAGTCCGGATCACCTCGGTAGTCCATACCCACATATGGATACTCAGAAAATGCCATCTCCTGACGCTCGAACCACCTAAAGAAGGACTCAGTGAAAGTGATATGAGGTTGACCAGCATGCCGGGACATATGGTCAACCCACCTCTGCATGCGTGGCTCGGTCGGAGAAGGCAAATCAAGCATGATGTACTGAGGTTGCATCAATGGGATTTTCTCCAAGATAAAGGCAGTCAGAATAGAACCAAATCCAAAGTTCTTCAGCCCCCCGTCCTTTACCTTGGTCAATTGACTTTTCATCTGAACAAGTACTGCATCACACCAGTTAAACACTTTCGGTTGGAGACACTCCAAGGCGTGCTGCATATAAGATCTGTTGGCAACATGTAAAGCTGCGCTACCGGCCATCCTACCAATGGTAAACAGAATGGACCTGAGAGACCTGTCAGTGATGTCACGGATATTGATCTTGCCATCTTTGCTCGGCTGTGAACCTTCCCGGCAATACTGACGAATGTAGTCCCTGGTGGAATTAGTCCCTCGGACCGTACCTGACAAAGAAATGGGGGCACCCCGCCTTGACAGCCCAGTCAAGAAGTACATGTCCTCTATGGTCAAGGGGATGGTTTTCCCCCTAATCTGGAATTCTTGGTTAACAGGATCCCAAGCATCAAGCATATACTGCAGTAAAGAAATCTGTGCTCTCATGCTAGAGATACGGAAGAACTTCAGCAGGCCACAGTTCCGAAGCGCGTTCACCGTGACTGGGTCATGGAGTGCAACCATGTCCTCTGCTTCATGTTCTCGTTCTCGCCATGTAAGGGACATTTTGTTCAAAGTTCCCTACAATCAAACAAGAGAATGAGTAAGTTCCTGATTTTGATGAAAATCTGGCAAAAAATCATCAAAAAACTCATGCAAGGTAAGCTTTTCTAGGTCTAGCGCAGGCAGAGAGCCTTCCCCTTGCGCTGAGAATCAGTCTGCCATAAGGCTGCCTGAAATACAGCGCAAGTTTCGAAAGGGGAACCTGCGTTGATGCCAGGGCGCCCTGATGAAACCCCTGGGGCCCAGAAACCCTGAAAAACATGCATGAAACTGAAAAAGGAAACCATGAAAGTGAAGGGCTAAGGTTTAGCTCCTACCTGGTCCAAACGGCGCCGAAAATCGTCCACAGAATCTCCCAGAATCAGCTGGTGAAAATCAAGGAAGAAGAGGCACCTCCAGAGCTCCAACAAGCAAAATGCAAATGAAATGGTAAATGAGAGGTAAAAACTCCTTTTTATGACTTTTTACACAGTTTAAAGTTAAATATTAGGGTTATAATCTCGTTTTCATGCAAATATTGTCCATTTCTAACAAAGTTTGTTGCAGCAATTGAAAATGAAGTACTACATTTGAAAAGAGAAAAGCTAGTAAAAGTAAAAAAAAAAAAAAATTAAATTTGACCATGAATCGAGCAGTTTTACCTCGAATTTATGCTCGTTAAAAAATAGAAAAGTGTGAGCAAAGTTTCCAGCAGAGTCCAAGCTCATTAAAAAATGAACTTATCCCGGTAAACAACCATTGCGATCGTAAAGTTATCAGCCTTAAAAACCTTGGTCGTGTTTTCATCCGTCACCTCCACTGTCATTTGGCCGATCGTTCACCCCCATATGTGTGTTTACCCATTTTGAGGAACATCTGCGAAGAGTGATTTTCACCTAGCCATCCTTGCGACACTACCGTGATTGGAAAATTCCAATTTGTACCTGGAATCTGCTGCTATCCCTGTTTATCACTCGTTCCTCAAAAGACGAGTCTTCTTTGAGCTCTTTTCACTGACTCGTAAAAAATGAAAAGTTTGCCGAGTTCTGGCCTTCCAGCTCGTTAAACGACCGGAACGCTATCCCTCCTCTAGATTTTAATCTTTTTGGACCTGAGGGATTATTGCATAAAAAGATCGAGCACTTGTCTTGTTCGGCTCGTAAAAGTACCGAACAGCCATCCCTTCTGTATTGTTTTATACTTTTTCGGACTTAAGGGATTAGATGACGAAAAAGGAATTATGGAGTTAACTTTCTGTACCTTTTCAGACTCTCTAAAAATGAAAAGGACCGAGTTTTCTTTGTCGTTAGACTCGTTAAAATGATTAAATAGCGACAAACTTGTCTTTAGACGAGAACGAGTTTCCCTATCACTAAGCTCGTTAAATCATAGCGATGGGCTTGCCCGAAGGGCAGGTTATAGAACAAGCATATGTTATCCTCCTCAAGCTTGACAAAAATAAAGAGGTACTGGTCAGAAATGACTGGGGAAAAATTTGGAGAACATCAAAGTTTAATGGTAGCAAGTCACTCTTGAACATGACACTTTTCCTCCGTACCACATCGGGTTGGGTTGTTTCATTCACCGGTCTCATCACCATGGTCCTCGCCAAACCATCCACATTTGGGGTAATGCTACCGATCCATCGCATCAGTGTCGTTATATGGTCAAGAGGGGTCATTCTGAAAGTGTCAACCGTGTCCCATCCACTGCCATACATTATCCTTCATCCATTCATGATCGCCACCCTGAATCATATATCACAGTTTGTTTTCACCTCCACTAAAATCATTAGCTCCGTTCCGTGTCATTGATGTGGGATTCATTAAGGCCCTCCTTTGACGGATCGCTTCTTGTCGACTTCAGCTCATTATCCAAGAAGTTGATCTAGGAACAACCCCATCAGTACTTTGAAGCTTGCATGCCTCAATGGCAAGTTTCTCACTTCCGGCGACAGGTATACATCAATGACCTTCGACCAGAAGATTTTGCGTGGCGTTCGACGCCAAGTCCTTTATTCACGCCACGTGAATTGTACTGCAGTACCTTGAGGGTCATTATCATTATCGGTGATTCCTCTCGCGCTTGTTAACGGTTTTCATCATTGACCGGTAATCAAGCGATGTCTTTCCATGTTCGACTTCAGCGAAATTCTCACATGGATCGACTTGTACTTAGAGTGAAGATCGAACGAGTTTGAAGACCCCGGATCTAGTTTCATCCATCCGGGCTGCGATACATATTCAGGAAATATAAAAGCATTTGTCATGTACATCATTGCAGCAGATGATCATCCTACTCAAAGGATGATAATTTCAGCAGAGAATTATCAGTCTACTATCAGACGATCGTCTGTTCTATGTACCAAAATGTATTTATAAAGCTGAGCATGGGAATGCCCGCCTCAGCTAGATCATGAAAACAGAATGAAAAATAATGTATTGTATTGTATTGTATTACAGGGCGCCTCCTCAGCACTGGAATGAACTTCGGACCCTCTAGATAAAGCATTTCACCCGATAAACGGCCTCATACTTTAGGGGGCAACTGTTATAGACATTTTTGTGCCTCGCAGCATGGAGCATGAAATGTCAATAATTACAGGGATCCTCAGTCCCTAAACATGTTGTTCTTACCCCTAAAAGAACAAGGTCAGCAAACCACAGCACTTCCCATCAGTTCTCCACCTGAAAACACTCAAAAACAGGCTTATTTTGGATCATGTCAGCTGCTCCACTGAGCATCTGCGCTGGAATGCAACTGCTCCTCCTTGTACCTGCGCTGGAAGTCAAATCTAATGAAGGCTACCTACGCTGGGCGAGATTGGCCAAGTGGCACAGTCATTCTGCAAGGTGTCAACTGCCCAGGAAGCTTCCAAACTGACACTTGGTTCATGAGATTCGCCCTGTGATGAGTAAGAGGTACTTGATCACCATGTGTAAGCAAGGATCTCCAAGTGGACTCAAGGACTGAAGTTTAACTGAAGAAGGAGAGGACACTAGTCAGCTCTATGCCAGCCTCAAGCTGACTCATCCTTTCTTCTTCTCTCCTATATATAGAGCTCTTCTATGAGGTCTAAGGGGGCTGGAATTTTGTGTAAAGCAAGGAGGTGTTGTTGGTTTACAGTTAGAGCTATTGGGTGATTGTTTTACTAGAGGTGAAGAGGAGAGTTCTTGCTGCTGGGGAGGTGCTGCTGGATTGGAGCCATCAATGGTTGTAACCTTCTCAGAACCCTGTTACTTCTATCAATAAAGTTTTGCATGTTCTCCTATATACTTGTATTGCATTGATGTATTGTATTTACTTGTATATTTGATTCACTCTAATCCATGCATCAGTTATGAGTACATGTATCTTGTAGTTTCCTCTCTTGTTCTGTGCAGGATCTGTGTGTAGCTGGACCGGCAAAGAGAGCAAGGAGCTGGGAACAAGAGACAAAGAGAGAGGATAAGGATCGACTAAACGAAAGACACCAGGTTGGTTAATCTTTTCTTCCTTCTCTCTGTACTTTCATAAAGGAAAATATCAAAGCTTTACTTTCAGTTGTTGCTAAAGACTGTCACCTTTAGAGTAGGTGTAGGGTCATCCGAGTCGGATACTTTTCCCCACAACACCTTCCCCTTCCCTTTCCTTGCCTTACTTGCTAAGGCCAGATTTTCTTCATCATCATACTTGGATGAAGAACCATCTCGTGTGCTCCTCCTGATCTCCTCCTGCATGAGACCTGACCATAGTCGTTCCCAATCCGATAGTTTCTCTCTTCCATTCAAAGAGTCCTGGTAGCTATTCCAGCTCTTTGAAAGGCCAAGGAGAGCGAGGCTCACCATATCATCATCGGTAGTAGTTATTCCCACACTGCTAAGCTCATCTCTGCAGGTGCTGAGCTTGTTCAGATATGTGGAAATAGTATTGCCCTTCTCCATCTTGATTCTTTGAAGCTTATCCTTAAGCGCTAATTTCCTCTAGTCACTATTGTTCTAGTACAGGTCCTTCAATGTCTTCCACATTGAAAATGGAGTATCCTTCCCATGGAGACTTGAGACAATATGGTCTCGAACTCCCTCAAGGATGATCTGTCTCGCCCTTGCCACACATTTCTTCCACTCAGCCAACTCTTTTGCATTAGTTGAAGCTGGCTTTTGGATTTCTTGATCAATGAATTCCTTCAAGCCATTGTCTTCTAATATAGCCTCCATTCTATCTTTCCATGCTATGTAATTCTAGCTACCTTCTAAGGCATACTCGAGTCTCAAGCCATAGAACGCCACTGGCCAACCTTGAAGTATGATAAGAATTCGATTTGCACCTGTAACCCTGAACTTCAAACTTCGAATCCTCTTCTTTGTATATTTTTCACAGCTCCAATAAACTTGGCTTCGATACCATGTAGAAATTCTGCAAATTCTCTACAAATCTAGCTCTAAGACCATGTAGAAAATCTGACTGTAGGTTAACCCGATAATGCAATATAACCAAAGAAAAATACTATAACCTACTTCCACTATCAATTTTTGGAAGCTTAAAGGTAGAGCTATCGAGATGGACAATATAACCAGAAGAAGAAGAATCAATGCACAATACACATGAAAATACTTTGGGGAAAGCCTCAGCTAAAAACCCCATTATATGTATTATCATACAAGGTGGAAATACATAGAGATTATACAAAGCTTTAGCTCTCACAGCTATCCAGCTCTTAGTACAATCCTCACGGATGCTCACAGGCAATCAAAGCTTCTCTCAGGCCTTCCTCTCTACCCTCCAAGCTCCTATTTCCTTACGTTGTTCCCAGTGGATGATTCTCACCTCACCAAGTGGAACACTGCTCTCACACACTGTCAGAACTATGCAATCCTCAAGGAATTGATTCCTTTTGCATGCATGATTTTTCTTTATAGGAAACCACATGCAACTGATAGTACATTGTCCTTGAAATTTAGTTCAACTGGGTCTTTCTTAGAATAGACATGCATGAGTTTCTGATGAGGGAATCTTCAGTTAACTGGAGTACACTAGTTGAGTGCATGCATGCATCAACTGACTGTTAACTCTCTATTAGTTCCTCAAACTATTTGGAACTAATTTAACTGGACTTAACTCAGTAAACTGAATTAACTAATTACAACTCAAATATAACTCAATCTTATCTCCTTAATTTAAGGCTTATCTCCTTAATTTAAGGGATAACTCTTGCATGACTTCATAAATACTTCTAACTTGAATTTCTCCAACTAATTAAGTCCAAATAACTTAATTAATTATTTCCAAGTAGCTATTAAGACTAAATTCGATTTTAATTCACAATTTTAATTGAAGGACAAATTAAAATTGGAATATTCTTGTTGCCACATTTCAACAATCGAGGTGCTTATGCAATGGAAACTTGACCATTTGAGCTAACCCTTGAGGTCGGGATCACAATATAATTGGGGCCTACATAACAATAATAATTTAAGGGCACAAAAATAACAATAGTGGGCTTCTATGGGTAAAAATAATAACAATATGGGGGCTACACTAGTATTATAGGGACCTAACATGTCTGTCTCCTTCAAAAAGTGTTGTCCTAAATGCTTGAGTCACTATGGATGCTTCTAAATAAAATACTCATCCTATCATGTGGAGTCTTCAACAGGTAAGTTCTTCCACTTAATGAGATACTCTGAAATTGATCTATTCCATAGCTGTTGGATTCTTGTTTTTGTGATTTCTTTAGTCTCCAATATGATTTTTCCTTTCTCGTTAGTTTTTGGAAATATAGTTTGAATTGTAAGCTTGTCACCTATAACCTTATTTAAGCAGGAAACATGGAAAATTGGGTGTACTAGCAAAGATGCAGGTAGCTCAAATTTTTATGCCATCAATACGAATATTTTGCAACACCTTGTAAGCGCCATATTACTTGGGTGATAATTTATTATCATTCTTAGCTTGCTTGAGGCACATTTGTTTGTATGGTTATAGTCGTAAAATACCCAATTGCCCAAATCAAAACTTCTTTCACTACGATGTTGATCGGCATGTCGATTCATTTGATTTTGTGCCAGAGTCTGGTTATCCTTTAAGAGTTGGATAAATTCTTGTTGATGCTCAATGTGATCTTTCACTTCTTGAACCTTATAATTGTCTCTTAAAGATGATGTGATAGATGGTGGATGATATCCATAAAGCACCATAAATGGGGTCAGTTTTATTGTGGTATAGAAGGAAGCGTTATACCACCATTATGCCAAGGATAACCACTTAATCCATTGTCTTTTTTTATTAGATATAAAGCAACGAATATATCCTTCCAAACATTTGTTCATTATCTCAGTTTTCCCATCAGAGTGAGGATGATAGGATGAGCTATGAGCTAATCGAGTGCCAAGACAAGAAAATAATTTTGTCCAAAAATTTCCAATGAAAATGGGATCTCTATCACTTAAAATAATATTTAGGTTTCCATGTAGCTTTTCAATTGTTTCCTTGAATGCAGTAGCAACTATACTCGATTTGAAAGGATGGGATAGTGTAAAAAAGTGTGCATACTTGGTAAGTCTATCAACTACCACCATGAAGACACTCTTTATTTTAGACTCGGGTAAACTTGTGATCAAATCCATTGATACCTCTTCCCAATGTTGACTTGGAATGGCTAATGGTTGTAAAATACCTCGAGTATTAATTGTCTCAACTTTATTTTGTTAGCAAACCAAACATTCCATCAAAAACTTCTAAATATCATATTTAAGTCCATCCCAAAAAATTTCCTTCTTAACCCTGTGGTAAGTTTTTAAAAATCATGAGTATCCTTCTATAGCAAAGGTGTGCAATTCGAAAAGAACCTTTTGTTTAAGTTGGGAGTTCTTACATACATATAAATGATCTTTCCGCCATAGTAATCAATTTTCCAATTAAATGAATCAGATGCATTGGGATCGTGTTGTAAGTTTTAAATGAGTCTTTGTACCTCTTCATCATTCATCAATTCATACCTTGCTTCAGTTATCCAATTAGGTTGGATAATAGAAATGGCACAAAGCAATGCTTCTACATCCTCATCCCTTTTTTAGAGTGCATATGCAACAACATTTTGCTTCCATTTTTTGTAAATGATTTCAAATTTATAACCCAACATCTTTATGACCCATTTTTGTTGCCCTTCTTAAGATAATATTTGTTCTAAGAAGTATGTAATACTATCATGATCTTTTTTACCTTAAAGTGTCTTGCCAATAGGTAAGGATGTCGTTTCTTTAGTGCATGTAGTATTGCCAACATTTCCTTCTCATAAGTAGGTTTTTGTAAATACTTTCCCTTGATTAGATGAATTTCAAAAGAAATGGGTCTTCTTTCTTGCATTAAAACAACAATAATTTCATTTCCTGAGGCATCACATTCCACAATAAAGTTTTTTGTGAAGTCTGGTGTAGCTAATACCGAAGCTCAACACATTGCTTCTTTAAGATGTTAAAAGGCCTTAGTTGCTTCTAAAGTCCAAAAACTACATCTTTGTTCAATAATGTTGTTAGAGGTGTTGTTATCTTCCCATAATTGTTAATAAACTTGCGATAATACCCTGTCAACTTGAGAAATCCTTGAAGATGCATTAAGGTTGTGGCAATTTTCCATTCCTTGATGGCTTTAATTTTGTTAGGGTCAGCCTTAACACCCTCATGGGATACAATATGACCCAAATATTCCACTTCTTTTACCCAAAGAAACATTTAGAGGACTTTACATACAATTGTTTCTCCCCCAATAGTTTGAGCACCTTGTCAACATGTTGAACATGATATTTCCAAGACTTTCTATAGATTAGTATTTCATCAAAAAATACTAACACATATTTTCTAAGGAAGGGTTTGAAAGTGGAATTCATCAAACTTGAAATGTGTAAGGTGCATTAGTAAGGCCAAAAGGCATGACCAAAAATTCATAATGACCTTCATAAGTTCTAAATGTTGTTTTTAGAATTTCTTCTATATTTATTCTAATTTGATGATATCCTGGATAAAGATCCAGCTTCGTGAAGTAAATTTCTCCATGTATTTCATCCAACAATTCATCAATGACAGGGATGGGAAACTCATATTTAATAGTGAGCTTGTTGATATTTCTACAATACAAACACATATGTCATTATCCACCCTTCTCGTGCACCAATACTACTACAAAAGACAAAAAAAAATTGGTTAGGTTGAATTATATCTACCTCTGGCACTTCTACAACCATATGTTCAATTTCATTCTTCTAGGCATAAGGATATCTATAAGGTGTAATGTTTGTAAGAACACTTCCTGTAATCAAGTGAGTAGCATGATCATGATTGCAAATAGGTGGGAGACCTTTGGGAGTCTCAAATACCTTAGAATGATTGTCAATGGCTCTTTGGAGATATGGAGAAATGGATGACTTATATGTTTGAACATCTAGTGAACATAATTGTGTAATTATCCCTCATTGTTCCTTCTTCAAAATATTTTTCATGCCATTAGAGATAATTATCTTCCCAAGTTTCCCTGTGATACCCCTTAATTCAATTTCCTTTCCTTCTGAGAAAAAATTCAAGAAAAGTTATTGAAAATTAAAAGTTATCATCCCCAAAGATTGTAACCATTGGACTCCTAATACAACATCTGCACCACCATTGAAATGGAAATCATTGGACTATTCAATACATTTCACCCATGGTCAGATTGATATTATGGCACTTCCTTGAGAAATTTATAACTCCTCCATTTTCAACCATCACTTGACATTCTGGTGCTAGATATATAAAGCAATTCAGTTCCTTGGCTATCTTACAATGAATAAAATCATGAGTACTACCTGAATCAATTAGTCTTATTTCCTTTTTATTCTTGATATATCCTTACATCTTGAGAGTTTGAGGAGTGGTAATTTTAGCCAATGCATCACAATATATGGTCAGATTAATTTCTTCTTTTTTCCCCTAAGGTTGGTTCCTACTATATATCTTCTTCTTTTGATGTTTCTTGTTCCTTTTCTTCCTCCTCTTCACAATCTACGTAAAATTATTTCTTCTCAGAACACTTATGACCTTCAGTGTATTTGTTATCACAATTGTAACAAATCCCTTTTGCTCATTTTTCCCCCGGTTGTTGTGGTGTCAACCTTGTAGGTTGTGGGAAGCTAGGAGTGGAAACATTTCCATCTTTATAGTTGTGAGTGGTAGACCTCCTTGTTTCCATAATTTGGCTTTCAACTTTTCTTGCCACCCTAAATTCATTTTCTAACGAATTAGGTTCCTAAAGGAAAACCTCATGTTGGATGTTATCCTTTAAAGTACCAATGAATACATCAATCATATGCTCCTTTGGAATATTAGTTACCTTGACATTCACTATTTGGAAGTCCTAAATGTTCTCCCCAACTAAACCCTTTTGTTTGAGATTTATCATTTGGATAAAGAAGGTATTGCTCTTTGTATCCTCATAATGTGTTATCAATTCCTCCATAAAAATTGTCCTGGTGACTAGTGCTTTACAAGAAAAAAATCCATCGATACCATACAAATTGATTGAGTTCTAAATACAAAGATGCAATGTGTACCTTTTGTGTGTGTTTCACATCGTGTAGATCAAAGAAATGCTCTATCTGTAGTATCTGTGTTACAGAATCCTTGACATAAAACTTCCATATATCTATATTTAGATTGTGGTTGGTATTCAATCCAAAGTTAGAGTCTCTAAAATCATGATTCACATTCCTTTTGTTCTCATCATGAGTTTCATGGAATACCTTGTCGCCATTAGGAAGCATTTTTTGTAGCAACTTTGTCAAACCTTCCTTCAAACCCTCCATTTCTGCATTTAAACCATCCTTCAAACCATCCACGCCCCTTTTAATTTTTTCTTCTAAACCATCCATGTTAACCTTCAGCGTCACTTCCAATTCATTTTTGGTTACTCTTTGCAACAACGAAATTTGTTGCACTTAGTCTCGTAATTTTGATATATCATGTTGCATTTCTTCTTCTTCTTCATGCGTCATAGTAGAGATTTCTATTGACTTACTGAGTGTATCCATTTATTTGTTTCTAGGCATTTTGGAGCCAAATAATTATATCTATGGTTCATTATTCCCTTTGAATCACTTCAAACTGATTTTTCAAACAAAAATTTGTACAAATTTAAAAAATACACACCCTTTTCTTGCTTTTATGAGCTCAATCTTGAAATTGTTGTATCTTTGTAATTTCAGCCTCTTAAAGTATGAAACTTCATCCCAAGGTATATTTTTATGTCGTATTTACAACCCCACAAGTTAGACCAAAATTTGATTCTTCAAGATAACATTATACCAAATATCCCACGATGACTTGATTATGGACTGGTTTAGTATATCAAACTTATAAAGACATCCATGTGTCATTGTTTTGACCATCGACCATCAAATTTGTTCCTAATATACTATGGTTCATGTAATTTTTGTCACTTTTTAGGGAATTCAAATCCAAAGCTCGAAGAGAAAGTTATGGTGATTTTCCTAGGTCACATGTTTGAGACTCGCTTTTGGAGCATGTATAAACCCTAAATTCCTTGGACCATATCTCCAAAAATATAGCGAACAAAGATATGAAATTTTTACATGAAGATCACCAAGATTTCAAATCAACATTGTAAAATTTTTAGTTTATGAGACCTCGCAGAAAATAATTTATAGCAAAAATACCAAGATGACTTGTTTAAAATAGAAAAACCCTAGGATCCAAATCTTTGATACCAAATGGTATGTAACTAGATCACAAAAATAGAAAAAAAGTTAGATTAATGAATTGAAGATAATATTTTTTGAGGGGTAAACCTCCTTTTACATCACATAAATGAACAATTCTTGGATGATTCAAATGACAAGACCTCCTTGTTATATATAGGAGTCTAAGGGGTCACAACATAATTAACACCTACATAACAATGATAATGTAAGGGCACAACCATAACAATAGTGGGCTTTTATGGGGCACAACAATAACGATATGGGAGCTACATTAGTATTATAGGGACCTAACACCTAGGAATAGGGTGATATCTAAATTCGTTAGTGGGAATTCAAGAGTACTAATATACTAATGGTTGTAAGATTGTAGATGAATATCTCCTAAGTTCAATATATGTTCTAAAAGGAAAAATCTCTAGGTTGAGCTTGATTATGTGGAAATAACTAACCAAAAGGCTAGATTAAGGGCCCATTATCTTGCTAAGTAGCTACAACTCCTTGTAGGGGGGAGATTTTGTTCAAGATTAATGGTAGTGGTGGTTAAGGGAAATTCTATTGGAAAGGCTACACCCTAAGGGTCGAGGAAACCCTAATTGTACATCAATTCCTTCATCCATTTATAATCTATAGATTTGAGGAAATTATGAGTGTAGTGACCATACTCCACACATAACACACAAGGGAAGTTAGTGTTAAGATTGTTGTTTTATGCTTTTCACTACCCACTACTATCATTGTTACTAGTGTTTTCGTTTTAGTTATTTGCATTAGGATTGTCCCTAATGTTAAGCTTTGATTTTGTGGGTTTCCCCCATTCTCAGTTTCCCTTCTATTTTTTGTTATCCTTATTCTTCCCATTATTTTGAATGTTATTAGGGTTAACTAGGTTCATATATTTAAATGCTTGAATTTTCTAAGATGGAAATTAAGGTTGGAAAAATTTGACACCAACATATGTGGCATATCATATGTTATGTTTTATAGTATAACTAGTATAATTTGGCTGCAATCAAATACCAAATTTTCATACGAGAAAACCATGACCTTGGTCTCCACATAAATATGTGCACCTCATCCTTGACACATAGAATATATTTAGTGCCACATAATTTTGGCCCTATCAATATATTTTATTTAACACTAACATGACAAATGAATGGCATCCTAATACATCACCTGAATCCCAATATTTGGGTATCTAGATATCCATATGATATGAAAATATACCATACTGCATAACCTCAAATATCTGGATACAAATAAATTGTGAAAATATATATCTAGTAATGGGAGGATCTTAGGCATAGAAATATCACTGATGAATAATTCTTCCATATCTAGATATAATTGATAATGCATGATATCATATATATGCCACATTCAAGAGTTATAATAAGTTTCCTCCATATTCCAAATACATGTCACTTAAGTTTAAGTTATCTAGTATTTGACATCTAGAATGTTCAAATAACTTATGATTAACTACTTCCCATATTCAGATATAAAACACTTGTTATAATTATATCCGCTATCCAACATATGAAATATTCAATTGGTAATATTTAACATTGGATCTAGTTATAACATCCACCTACCACGTCTTCAATCCATATGACTTGACACATCAACATAACTGACCAAATACATGCCATGTGGAATGGCATGGGATACAACATGTTAATGATGATACATCATATTCCATATCAATAATCACATACTTCATGTCTTGTAAATTTCAAATCTTTGATTTCCATGTGTTAATAAGAAATGATAAAAATCAATGAAAATTTCCTTAAGGCAAATAATATCTAGCGTCGGGGCATATAGTGAACGTTAAATGATGATGCAGTAAGCTTTCTTTGAATATGAGTACATGGTGTTGACATTTGGTATCTGAACTACTCATATTGTAATTACTAAAGTTTGATCCAAATCTAGATAACCCTTATCTAAATGTATATGACATCCAGAGAAACAAATATGATTCATTTATCAATCATGTCCAAATATAATTGATAAAACATTTCCTTAATAAAAATTTTACATTTCATAAAAAATAAACTAGGGATTAAACTAAACTAAATATGTGTGTGTGAGTGTGTGTGTGTGAAAAACTACTAAAATTGTAAGATAAATCAAATTGTCCATATGAATAACCTTACCAAAATCAAAATCAAATGGTCATAATTATTAAAATATATTGAACAAACAAAATTTAGAAGGATCCCCATTTTTTATGACTAATTCATACAAATAATTGGGAGGTTGTTGTATAGGCTACAACACTACCCCAACAAAACAAGGCATCGACTGACATTGTCGAAGGCCTCAACACTATCATAGACATGTTCCCAACCAATCCTATATGTTGAGCCAAATATCTACACATCACCATAATAAGCACATTAGTCACACACCATTAGATAATACAAAAATCAACTCAAGTTAAATAGAAATTAAATGACTCACTAAGTGCACTCCACTAGTCACCAAGAGGGAGGACTACATCAAGATGTTCTCATAAACACATCTTGGAATATGGAAAATGGAACATCACTAGTGTCATCCTTCACCAATGCTCCAAAACTCTAGAGCAGAAATATTCAAATTGTTAACTAAAACAACCAACTCCCCTCATTGATGCATCTTCGGTTCTCATAAGCCCCCAAAACAAAAATCTAGGAAAGGCCATAATGAGAGCACTCACTCATAGAAAAAATAATGCAAGGTAGAAAAAAATGCAAAGTCCCATTCATCTCAGACAAAGCACTGGTAATTTATTATGTTGTGGCCTCTCATATAAAAATTCCTAGGAAAGAACTAACCACAAAGCACCTACTCAATAATCTACAACTAACTACTTTTGATCAAATGAGCTCTCAATGAGTCATTAATATATGATACCCTAGTAGTCCCTACTTAGGTCAGCAAGTTGTGAAGGGATGAGATATATATATAGAGCCTCCCTCCAAACCCTCTAAACTTTTATAATACTTTCTAACTAGCTAATCCACTAATCTACTGATTTTTAATGAGATGAGCATCATCCCTCTCCCGCTAAATCAAGAGCCCTTTCAAGAAATAAATATTAGTGAAGGTGCTCAAGGATACTATATACCCTTCTAGTATAAATATTTCCTCTTATGGTATCCACAACCACACAATATCAATCAATAATCCCTCATTGGAGTGAAATGTATGAAACTCAAAGAATTTGAGCAACACAAAATTTGCTAGCCTACAACACACTCTAAGATTTTTATCCACCTCAAAGTGCAATTCCTCATATCTCGCTTTAAGTGATAGGAATATCTATGCGTCTGTATAATGATAAATGTAAATACAACATACAAGCTTCGATAAATACATAACAAAAGAGAAAAGAAAAATATGTATTGATAATATGCATACTGATGATTATGATAAATATTTACGCACCATTAATCTAAATAATTTTAATTTAAATCACCCTAGTGCACTAAATTTCAGGAAGCACACAATCTTCACATCAGTGCCTCATTTATTCCAAGATGCACCATGAATGTGAAACAACCATTTCAATGCTTTGAGAATTTTATAATGTGTCAATTATGGGGTGTCACCTCAAGAAACAACACTTATGCAACCAACTTACAAAGCAAAAGAAAAGATAGATCAATGACTAAAAATTATCCTCTTCGAGGGGGAAACCTCATTTACATTACATAAATGAAAAATTCTTGGATGATACAAATGATAAGAACTCCTTGGTATATATCAGAGTCTAAGGCGTCACAATATTATCATAGCCTACATCACAATAATAATGCAAGGGCACAACAATAACAATAGTGGGCTTCTATGGGGTACAACACTAACAACATGGGGGATAAATGGGCACAAAAATAAAAATAGGGGGCTACACTAACAATAAAAATAAGGGGGATACACTAGTATTATAGGACCTAATTGTTGGGTGCAGATTTTGTGCATACTTTAGATACCTCTTTCCCCCACTTTTGAATATTTTATCTTTGAACCCGCAAGCTTTACATCCTAATTATCGTTTTTCCTGGTTATAAGAAGCAACTCTTGTTGTGACATATTATTTTTCCATTTTTGTTAAATATGAATGAAGTGATATATTTTTTATGGCTAACCAGGGTAAGTGTGGAAGAAGTTCTCTGGCTCTTTTTCTTTTAGGTGTTTCCCATGAATTCAAGGCCAAAGGATGGATAGTTGTGTCATTAATTCACAAATATGCTCTAAGGATTTGTTGTTACATACCATTGTTGTTACACCTCAAGTTGTTGTTACATTGGAAGATGTTGTTACACCACAACTTTCAAAGTTTGTGGGTACTATTCCACGGGACAATTGTCGTAAAGCATGAATTATCTGTGGGGGGTCAAGGAATCTATTATGATTTTGGGAAATGATGTAACTTGAATAGGCCTTGTATTTAGAAACCAGTTGTAACAATTTCTATTCTCTTTTAATATTGATCAGCATGAGAATCGTAAGACTCTCATGACTGGTATGTTCCCTACTTTTGGGCATGTAAACTTTATAACAGGATTTAGTTCCATGGAAGGGAACAAGGAAGGAAACACGAGATAGTATCATCATTTTGATTCTGTAATTCACAACTCTGTTAATACAAGAACATCGTTGGTGATGCTTTTACAATTTTTCCGTTGAATCCCTAACTAGTTCTTAATTCATCCCTATGACCTGCTAGGGAGGAAGGGCCCTCCTCTTTAGCAAGGATTGCAATAGTAGTTGTCGTTGTAGATTAATTATTTCTTTCTCATAAGTGTGAATTTATTGCTGTCGCTATATAATTCATAGAGAAAATTACTTTTGTTTTTTAGATTTATGATATGCTATTACACATGATTGATTAAGCTATAATAATTGACTAGATGGTTCAGTCATTGATATTGTGTGTGGCACACCCTTTTCTTGGTAAAACATGAAGTGAGATTTCATTCCTTTAGAATTATTTTGATTTATGCATGAGTGTTTAATTTCTGCAATTGGTTCAACGTCATTTCTTTATGTTCTTTATTTATATCCTTGTTTGTTATGTATCGACACAGATAGTGTAGACACCTTTGAAATAAACAGACCTACCCTAGTTGACAATTAAATGGTTGTAGTTTAGTCAATTAAACAATGATTAAACCTGCACAAAATTTTTGCGCCGTTGTCAGGGAAGGTAGTTGACGGTACAATCAGCCAAGTGTGTTTCATTAATATAGTGTTTCTAGTGCACAAGTGTTGGCCGGTAAGACGAGAGGTAAGAACCTGCACATCACTCTAAAATATATGGGCGGGCTCACCACTATGATCATTGGGACACTAAGGGTGTGTGAAATTTTTGGACTTTCTTTAGATGTGTTTTCAGCTTTACATGCATTGGGTGATAAGACGAGAGGTAAGAACTTATGCATCGCTCTAATATATCTGAGTGGGCTCACCACTGTAGAAGTTGAGAAACTTAGGGTGTGAAATAAATGCACATAGGGTCATTATGTAGGGTGTAGGAGTAGTAGACATACCAAAACATAACCACTCTAATAAATCACATGAAAAACGAGTCATAAAAGGAACACGAAGAGTGCAGATTTGGGGAGAAAAACATTTATTCGGGAATTAATCTCAAAAGAAGAGAAAGAACAGCCAAACTCACAGAGGGATAAAAGGAAAACATGGCCACAAGAATTTGTTACCCCCATAGTAAGGCCAGAAGCATCTGGTTCCTCTATCTCTAAACCTCATCATCCTCAAACTAGTGTACCCACTCCCAAAACTATAGACTCAATTCAATAACAGCAGGGGAAACTAGTGGTCAGGACCTTAGGTTTGAGGGCCGAGGGGAAACTAGTGGGGAATACAAAGGCCTTAATCATAAGAGCATTCATTTACTTATCAATATCCAAATTCGGGCAACCCGTGAAACAAATAGCCCTGGAGTAGCTTGAGCTATCATCTCACAAATATTCACCCACGGCACAGTCACCTAAACAGTCTGAAGAGAGAGAATCATCATAGCAAGATTCAGGAGGATCAACAATGGGGGATAATAATAACAATAAAAAAAACAAAACAAATGCCACCATTACCACCTTTGAGTTCCCAATAGGTGATATAAGGGGCGAAGCTCCCATGAAAAACATTCATTTGTCAGCTCTTCCATATTTTCAAGGAATGACTATAGAAGATCCTAACACCTTCTTGTTTGAATTTGATGTCTTGTGCAAGAGATATGATTATACTTCGAATGCGCAAAAGCTAAAAATTTTCCCTGCTCCTCTAAAAGGTGCAACACTGAGATGGTTTATGGGACTAGGGTTTGCTACGATTTGAGGTGACATGAAAGATACATTCCTATCTAAGTATCAGGACTATTGTTGGACCAAGGACTTGAGGGATGAAATATTCCAGATGACATAAAAGGAGGAAGAAATATTGGAGGATTATGTGGAACAATTCCATTATAACTTGCAGAGATCTAAACATAGTGATCTAGATCTAGAAATCTTGAAGACCATATTCATAAGGGGAATGAGAGATGACTGCCTTGATACCTTGAATCTACTAGGAAAGGGATGCATATCTCAGGAATCATTTGATGAGATAATAAATCTCTACCTAAGATGATCGAGAGGGTCATCAAGAGGAAGAAGCATGGTATGGGATGCCTTTGTCAGAATATAGAAATCTGCAAACAGAGGTGTGACCCAATCTGAGACCAGAAATCTGTTCGAAAACCTTAAAATTGATCTCCTCAGTACCTTATCTACTCAAATAACCATGACACAAGTGAAGAAAGCACAAGATGAAGTTGATACAACTTCAGTTGTGTTCTGCCTGAAATGCAGGGAGAAGCATTCCCTGAAGGAATGCAGAGTAAACAACATCAGCGTGTGCAACATTTGTGATCTAGAGGATTCTACAGGCTATTGCCTGGGGCTTCCCAAACTGAAAGTGGTGCTCGAAGAATCAAGCGAGGAAGTTCAATCTTCATATTTCATTAGATCCAGGAAACCATGGCAACCATGACCCCTAGGTATGTCTAAAGACTTGTCTTCTTTTAATCCATGGAATAATATATATAATTCTCAACAATTCTCATGGCAGTATTCTACTCCTTCTCCAGCACAGTTTTCTTCACCTTGGAACTAGTGGTCTCCCTCTCCACCTTTCCAATACCCTCCATCTCAGCCATGTCCTCAGACTCAGAATTGGAGAGGAAAATCCCTAGGTCTAGCCCCTCCTGCAATGCCAATGCAACAACAATTACAACTACCACCTCTTCAAACACCTGTTGCTACATCGCCTATACGACCCCAATTACATGTGCAACCTAACCCTGACCCAAAAAATAAGCATCCTAGAACATTGAGGCCTTGAATACCTTTCATACTTATTATATCACTCCTATTGGATGTAACGAATTCATCTTCAGTCAAGGAAAGCGATTAACCCAAAACACTCTCCTATTATCACTGAGGAAGAGTGTGAATCACCCAGAGAAGATTCCACAAGTCTTGAAGTTGTTGTCACACATGTAGCAGCTAACGCAAGAAAGCTTGTTGTGCCTGTAACAGCCAATTCGAGTAAATTTGATACACTTGTAACAGCTGACTCAATTATAATAACTAAGGATCCTTCATATCTCCAAAGATTAGCCAAAGCTAGGATGACTTCACAATTAGAATTTAATTTCCTTAGGGAGTTGAAAATTTTACACATACAAATTCCTCTACTGCAGGCTATTAAAGATGTACCTATCTATGCAAAAATAGTAAGAGACCTGTGTGTTAAAAAACCTGGGAGGAAGCCTAAGGACCCCACTACTATTCATGTGATGGGAAAGTTGTCTGAATTGATGACTAATCAGCCTCTCTTAACCAAATATAATGATCCAGGAAATCCCACGATCACTGTTTACATCAATGATAAGCCCATTACCAATACATTGATTGATTTAGGGGTAGCCATTAATGTAATGACTAAGGATCTCTTCACCACCTTGGGGTTACACAGACTAAGACACACACCTACGGTGTTGGAATTAGTAGACAGGTCCTGTGTCAAACCTGAGGGGGTGTTAGAAGACATAGTGATCACAGTGGATTCTTGGAGATATCCAGCTAAATTACTTATTTTACAAACTAAATCAAACATGGGGGGGCATCCTTTGATTCTAGGGAGGCCTTGGCTAGCCATTGCAGACGCATTCATAGGATGCAGGTCTGGGTCTATGATAATTTCATATGGCCAGGCCACAAAGAACCTTAGTCTCTACCCCCCAGCAAAACCAAGTATGGATTCAAGAAACCCCTTGTGGGATGAATTCGAACCCGAGTTAGATTACTCCCAGCCACTTCTCACCCTCGAGAAATCCCAGTACTTCAAGGATGAGATAGAAGATGATATCATAAATGGTTTTATTATTAATTCACTTTCTGTTACTTCTATTGAGGACTCGGGGGAGGAATATGTTGTAGAAGACTTGAGCTTTGAACAAATGAAGACCACTCCAAACATCAACAACAGTCTAGTTGAAATAGAACCAGGTAAATATCTAAATGTCAATCCAAACCTAACTATTGAGCAAAACAAATTGTTGTTATAGCTATTATAGAAGTACAAAAAGGTGTTTGCATGGGATTATACAGATATGAAAGGGATCCATCCCAACCTGTGAACTCACCACATATATTTAAAGGATGGATGCAATCCAGTTAGACAATTGCAACAATGCATGAACCTTGCACTAAAGGAGGTAGTGAAAGAAGAACTGTAGAAACTCCTGAATGCCAACTTCATTTATCCAATTTCTGATAGTCAATGGGTATCCCCACTTGTCATTGTCCCTAAAAAGAATGGCAAGTGGAGAGTTTGTGTAGATTATAGAGAACTCAACAAAGCCACCCAAAAGGACCATTTCCCTCTACCATTTATAGATCAAGTCCTTGATACCTTGTCTGGGAATATTTTTTTTCATTTTTAATGGGTTTAGTGGTTACAATCAGATACAGATTGTCCCGGAATACTAGGATAAAACGACCTTTACCTGCCCTTGGGGAACCTTCGCATACAAGGTTCTTCCTTTTGGACTCTGTAATGTGCCAACAACTTTCCAAAGGGAAATATTGGGAATTTTCTTGGATTTGTTGAATGATTGTCTAGAAATCTTCATGGATGACTTTACACCTTACGGTGATGCCTTTGAAACAACATTAGTTAATTTAGAAAAAATATTAGAACAATGTGTGCAGACTAATGTTGCTTTGAGTATTGTAAAGTGTCACATGATGATGAATGAAGGGAATGTGCTCAGACATCTTATTTCTACTGACAGGATTAAAGTAGACCCTGCTAAGGTAGAGGTAATCTTGAAAATCCCAATTCCTAAGAAACAGAAAGAGGTACGTATTCTTTTGGGTCACGTGGGGTATTATAGGAGGTTTATAGATATTTTTTCAAAGATTGCATCTCCTTTATTATCCTTACTTATGAAATATGTGGAATTTTTATGGATAGGGAAGTGCAAGCATGCCTTTATGGAATTAAAGAACTGTGTATCAACAACTCCTGTTTTGCAAGGACCAAATTGGAGTTTGTCATTTCACATAGCTACAGATGCATCTGATACTACTGTGGGAGTTGTTTTGGGCCAGCTGGAGGACAGAAAGCCGTATGCTATCTATTACATAAGCAAGAACTTGACTCCAGCTGAACTCAATTACACGGTGATAGAAAAAGAGTTCCTTGCAGTAGTGCATGCCATCAACAAATTTCGACACTACATCACAGGATATCAAGTGTTTGTACACACTAACCACTCTGCCATTTGCTTTTTAATGAATAAACCAATCACTAATGGTAGGATTACATGGTGGTTATTGCTGTTACAGGAATTTGATATAAAAATCCTAGATAAACCTAGGAAAGATAATGTAGTGGTTGATTTTCTTTCTAGGCTAACTGTTGGTGATTAATGCATGCCTATTGAAGATTATTTTCCTAATGAATACCTTTTTTCTATTTCAACTCACTCACCGTGGTATGCAAACATAGCTAATTATCTTGTTGCAGGAAGATTTCTACAATACCTATCCTCCAGAGAAAAGAGAAGAATTTTCTAGCAAAGTGTTAGATATTCGTGGATTGAGGGAAATCTCTATCACACTGGGCCAGATCATCAGATCAAGCATTGTGTGAGGGAGGATGAAATCTTTGATATCCTTAGAGCTTGTCACGAGGAACCTTCTGGAGGACACTTTGCAGATAAAAGGACAGGATACAAGGTGCTCTCAATAGGATACTATTGGCCTACAATATTTCAAGATGCTAAGAAGTTCGTGAAGGGATGTGACAGCTGCCAGAGAATGGGTCAACCGCTCCAATCAAATGAGATGCCATTACGACCTCAAATAGTTTTAGATCCATTTGAGAAATGGGCCTTGGATTTTGTAGGACCAATTAACCCTTCATCCCAGCAAAAGTCTTACATCCTGGTCTACATAGACTATGTCACAAAATGGGTATAGGTGAAGGTATTAACCAGAGCCACAAAGCAGTTTGTTTCAGACTTTTTGTTTGAAGACATTTTTATTCGCTTTGGAATACCCAGATAAATAGTGACAGATGGAGGTCCCCAATTCACATCTCATTTTATTCAGAAGCTAGTTGAAAAATACAAAATATGTCATAGGATTACTTCACCTTATCATCCATAAGCGAATGGCCAAGTGGAGAGCACCAACAAGGTTATTGAGGGAATTCTTACCAAGATTGTGGCCAGCCATCGGAGGAATTGGGTTGATAAACTTCCAGAGGCATTGTGGGCATACAAGACTACATGGAGGAATACTACAGGATTCTCACCATACAAATTAGTGTATGGTAAAAATCCTTTATTTCCCATAGAGTTCGAAATCAAGACATTAAGAACAATGTTATAGGTGAACTTGGATCTGGAAATAGCATAGAAGCAATGGTTGAATCATCTCAATGAGCTAGATGAGAAAAGGCTAGTTGTTATTCAACAAACATACATCATTCAACAACAAAGGGCTAAGTGGCATGATAGATTCATTAAAAAGAAGAAGTTTCAAAAAGGAGATTGGGCTCTATTATATGATTCAAGATTCAAGGATTTCAAGGGAAGATTTGCACCAGGTGGCTAGGTCCTTATGAATTTGACACAATCTTTAACAATGGGACTGTGAATTTAGTTACCATTGACAGTGCTAGGACACCATTACTCGCTAATGGGCACCGTCTTCGGCTATATCACAAACCCGCTTCAAAGGATTCATTCGTCAACATTATCGCAGATTCTAACCTTTAGATTACAGGGGTAGGGAAAAATTCTCTTGCGCTGCCAAATTTTTAATTTTTCAATAAGTGTAACAATCGAAAACCAACTTTTGTTGGCAACTGTTACACCCAGTAAAAAGAAATAATAAAATAATAAAAAGAAAAAAGAAAAAATGTAAATAAGAATCTAACTGTGAAAACCTCTTATAGGGGCACAGGCAGATAAATTGTGACAGTTGAAAACCACCATGTGGCAGTTGTTACACATTCTTTTCTTTCTGTAACAACATCATTTATCTCATGCACATATTACAATATGATGTTACACATTTTAGTCTTTTCTTGTTTTTTTCAAATTGTAAGTATTTGTAAAGAGTAGTGTAAATAAGATATTGTTGTAGAAATAGTGTTAGCAATTGTATTTGTTGTTACATGTGTAATCGCCGACAACCTGCAACAGTGACCCAAGCAAAATCACCTGCTACAATAAAATAGTATTCATCAGTATCGTGCTACATAAGCAATTGACACAACCAGCACGTCACTGCTGGAAATAATTATATCGTTGGTACCTTTTCGTCAGTGCCTCTTCACCACATCACCTTAGGTATGTCACACAAAAGTTATATCATATTTTCCTTTGTTTAACAATTAAAACTAAAATTAAAAGTGACAACCCTGTAATCATGATTAAACCATGCAATTATTGTTATCTCTTTATATTTCCAATCATGCCAAGGACTAAATCACATTTAAGCCAAACCTCCACGATCGAGGATCAATAATGAGATCATAATGTATGCAGTACGACCCCCCTGATCTGACATTCCTTCTTTTATTGCTTACCTCACTACCTTGATATCAACCTCAACGAAGCATTGCACCCTCATTTCAAAATTCTCAAAGGAAGAACAGAGGAAACACAAAGTGCAGTAACTGAAATAGAAATGGGAGGAGTAGTAGTCTGGAACGAGCCCAATTCGACTGAAGCATTGGAAAATTTCCCTGAGGCATGCCATATTTTTAAGGAAGCAGGATGGTTTGAGTTCTTTGAGTGACTTAAGGGATCAAAGGAGTCAATTGCCATGGAATTCACTAAAAACCTGAATAGAAACCAAACAGAGGTTAGGGAGCTGAAGCTAGAAGTTACGGAAGAAGTAATTACCCAAGTAACATCATTGCGGACTTGGGGGGGGAATGTGGTTTAACGAAAGATTAATGACCCCTCCCTTAAAGTGGAATTCTTGCGAGGAGAAGCATAATTGGAGAAAAAAGGTAGGGGAATTGACATTTTATCACTCCCTCAGCCATGGGGAGACGTTGCCCTATACATCATCAAGTACATTACTTGTGAAGGAAGGGAAATGATTATGTTCAATTACCATTTTCCGTTGTTAAACCACCTTTGACACAGGAAACTAGTCAATCTCCCATATTTCCTACTAGAAAATATAAGGCACATGTCTGTTGTCGTGAAGATTGTTGCACACCCAGAGAGTTTTGTTACCAACCATGATCTCATCAAGTTAATTGTGTTGGATGCATTGGAATGCCAAGGTAGGAGCTAGGAGGAGTTTATGAGTAGAAATATGAGGACTTCCCACCGAAGGTAAGCTGAAATCCCCGATGACGCTCCAAGGGAAGTTAGGGAGACTGAAGAACAAGGGAAATCCTTGAGAGGTAGGATTGAGAAAAGATCATTGGAGAAGCCGATAGGCAGCAGGATACTGAAGAAGAGGGTGAAATTCAACTCACAGCCAGAACCTTCACCTCCATCAAGAAAGAATTCGAGAAAGCACAAGGACACAGGGCAACAGAAAGAAGGGGAACATGCCCATCCAAAATAGGTTCCTCTATCAGGTAAGGACAATGCCCAACTTTTGTTGCATAAAATTGAAAATTTGGAAAAGGAAAATGAAAGATTAAGGCAGCAATTAAAGGAGAGTAAAGTGGAAGCACGAGTCCCAGGCTTGGACACCTTGGTAGAGTCTTTAGACAAAATGAGGGCAGAAACCACATCAGGTTCTGTATGTGGATCATGTGTTAGGGATCTAGTAGTAGCCAGATACAAAGTTTGTGATGCAAACACCATTTCGACAAAAACTGAAACCGAACCCTAGGAAGTTGTTACATAAGAACCCGTTAATGACGTTGTTGTTACACAAGAAACAACGGTTGAATCAGAGCATCCCACGATAAGTGACTTGGAAGCTGATACATAAGAACCTTCCAACGAAATTGTTGTTACACAAGAACCAACAGTAGAAGCAAAGGCTACCCAAGAAGAAAAATAAAGAACTAAACCACAAGAACTTGTTGACGAAGTAGCTGGTACACAGAAACCAACAGCCGAAGTAGAGAAGATCAATCCTTGAAATGTTGTTACACTGCCAAGTGATATTGCATGTGAAGGAACATAGGGTCCTGAAGTAGGATGGTATTCAGAAAAAAAATTTATTGACATCAGAATTACAGAAGAAGCAAACACTCTTCTTACAAAAGGGAGTGATCTCACTGGAAGCACATCGGAAAGTTGTAGATTCGCTCAAGGAAAAGTGGGCTTAGAAAAGAATGGGAAATATAGGAAAATGAGGAAGCCAAGAAAGAGAAGGATGAGCAATTGCAATTGTTACAGCAGCAAATTCGAGATTTAACAAATGATAAAAACAAGCTATATGAAATTTCCCTAAATTTGTTAGGGTGTAGAAGGCCCTCTCCATCCTACCCAGTCTTTCTATGGGAAATATTTTATTTGTTTCAGTTGAAGGAAGTCTATGAAAATAGATCGTATTTGAATAATTCTACATAAACTTTTTTGGAATTTTTCCGTGCTTGCGATTTTAATGACCAAAGCTTATTATGTGAGTTGTTTCTTCATTATATAATATGTGAGAATGCTAGTTTGCATATGATTGCAAGCATTTTATCGTATATGGAGGACCTAAAATTGCGTTCTTTTATTTCTTTCATGAGAAATTAGATAGAATGGTACCTGGCCATGAAGTTAGCGGACACCAACGAAGAAAAGGCAGCATTATGGATAAGGTCAGAACCAAGTATGGCTATAGAGTTGAGGCGTGATTTTAAGAGATTTCTGAATACTCTGGACATCAGAGAGAAATCAACTATCTACAAAAGGAGAATCATGGGGTCTCGCCTCAACCTTTTTTTGTAGATGAAGAGCCGAGCACTAACTAGGTGCCTTAAATTCACTGAGACCAATAGCACATGTCTACAGGAACGTGACCCTTTTGAGTTTCAAAACTTTGTGGTTGTTGTTGAACGGGTCCCAGAGTAAGCCCAGATTGTGAGATCATTAAGAGCCTTCTGGATAGGGCTCAAGTTTAAATGTCCTTTGATTTGGATTCCATTGGAAGAGTACTAGCCCCATTATCAGTTGTGTGACTATGAGGAGGAATCCTTGTCGCATCAGTTGATGGCCACTCAGAGCTATGAGTACGTTGATGAGGATATTGCCAACGCTTACAACTTGACAGATCTACAACAGAAGTATAGCAGCAGTATCTGAGAATTTTGCATGAGGACATGCAATTGCTTCAGTTGGGGGGATATGTTGGGTGCAACTTTTGTGCATACTTTAGATACCTCTTTCCCCCATTTTCTACCATTTTATCTTTGAACCCACAAGCTTTACATCCTAATTATCATTTTTCGTAGTTATAAGAAGAAACTCTTGTTGTGACATATTATTTTACCTTTTTTGTTAAATATGAACGAAGTGATATCTTTTTTATGGCTAACTATGGTAAGTGTGGAAGAAGTTCTTCGGCTCTTTTTATTTTAGGTGTTGTCCATGAATTCAAGGCCAAAGAATGGACAACTCTGATGTTAATTCACAAATATGCTGTGAGGATTTGTTGTTACAAACCATTGTTGTTACACCTCAAGTTGTTGTTACACCTCAAGTTGATGTTACACCGCAAGATGTTGTTACACTGCAACTTTCAAAGATTGTGGGTACTATTCTTTGTGGGCGGTCAAGGAATATAGGCGGTTATGATTTTGGGAAATGATGTAACTTGAATAGGCCTTGTATTTATAAACCAGTGGTAATAATTTCTATTCTCTTTTAATATTGATCAACATGAGAATCATAAGATTCTCATGACTAATCTGTTCCCTATTTTTGGTCATGTAAACTTTATAAAAGGATCCAGTTCCATGGAAGGGAACAAGGAAGGCAACACGAGATAGTATCGTCATTTTGATTATGTAATTCGTAACTCTTTTACTACAAGAACATCTTGTTGGGTGTGGAGCCTAATTATCTTCTTTATTCAAAGGTATCGCCGCATTGTACCCCAGTTCATAATAGGGCAGCAACACCACACGTTTTTCTCGCTACCAAGGGCATCCAAGGGCCCCCCCCCCCCCCCCCCCCGAAGCTAAAAATAGATGTAAATTTTCCTTGTAAAATGTTGCAATTTCATAGTCAATCTAGGTCATTCATTAGGTAGAAATATGACGGTAGAAGTTATGTTTAATTTAGTGTTTTTTTCCCTAGAAGGCAACCCCTCACTATATATGAGGGAATTGTATTGCGGCTATGTAGATGTGTATTCTGAGCGAGAAAGAGAGAGGAGATTGTGTGAGAGAGAAGAGGGAATTACAAAGGATCTGTTGTAGGTTGTATCTCTTTATTTTGTTGGATAATATAAAAGGAAGAATTGACTATTTCTCCGTGGACGTAGCCCAAATTGGGTGAACAATGTATATATGTGTCTCTCTTGTTTCATTCCTTTTCTGTGTTTATATTTTTGCGATATTTTATGTGTTCCATTGCTTTGTAATATATACATCGTTGGTGATGCTTTTACAGATTTTTCGTTGAATCCCTAACTAGTTCTTAATTCATCCCTATGCCCTGCTAGGGAAGAAGGGCCCTCCTCTTTAGAAGGGATTGCAGTAGTAGTAGTAGTAGTAGTAGTATATTATTTCTTTCTCATAAGTGTGAATTTATTGTTGTCACTATATAATTCATAGAGAAGATTACTTCTATTTTTCATATTTCTGATATGTTGTTACACATGATTGATTAAGTTGTAATAATTGACCAGTTGGTTTAGTCATTGATTGTGTGTGGCACACCCTTTTCTTGGTAAAACATGAAGTGTTATTTCATTCCTATAGAATTTTTTTGATTTATGCATGAGTGTTTAATTTCTGCAATTGGTTCAACAACATTTCTTTCCATTCTTTATTTCTAAACCTTGGTTGTTATGTATCGGCACAGATAGTGTAGAAAAATTTGAAATAAACATGCCTACCTTGGTTGACAATTAAATGGTTGTGGTTCAGTCAATTAAACAATGATTAAACCGACACAACACTAACATGACCCTCTCCTTCAAAAAATGTGTTGTCCTCAATGCTTGAGTAGTTTCGAATGCTTCTGTATAAAATTCTCACCCTCCCATGTGGAATCTTCAGTGAGTAAGTTCTTCCACTTAATGAGATACCCTGAAATTAATTGCTTCGTAGTTGTTGGGTTCTTATTCCTATGACTGATTCAGGCTCAAATATGATTTTTCCTTCTTCGTCAAGTTCTGGAAATATTGTTTGGATTGGGAGCTTGTCACCAATAACCTGTTTTAAGCATGAAACATGGAAAATTGGGTGTACTTAGGAAGATGCAGGAAGCTCCAATTTGTATGCCATAGTACCAATATTTTGAAACACCTTTTAAAGACCATAGTACTTGAGGGATATTTTTTTGTCTGGTTGTAGCAGTGAAAATACCTAGTCACCTACATCAAAACTTATTTCACTATGATGTTGATATGCTTGTTGTTTCATTCGATTTTGCACCAGAGTGAGGTTATCTTTCAATAGTTGGAGAACTTGTTGTTGATGCTCGATGTGATCTTCCACTACTTGAACCTCAAAATTTCTCTTAAAGATGATGTGATGGATGGTGGATGATATCAATAAAGTGCCATAAATGGGTCATTTTTGTTGTAGTATGGAAGGAAGTGGTATACCACCATTTAGCTAGAGGTAATCACTTGACCCATTGTGTTTGTTTATCAAATACAAAGTAACGAAGATATCCTTCCAAACATTTGTTCACTATCTTAGTTTTCTCGTCAAATTGAGGATGATAAGATGAGCAACAAGCTAATTGAGTACCAAGACAAGAAAATAATTTCGTCCAAAAATTTCTAGTGAAAATGGGATCTCTATCACTTACAATAATATTTGGCTTTCTATGTAGCTTTTGAATTGTTTCCATAAATGCAATAGCAACTATATTGGCTTTAAAAGGATGAGATAATGCACAAAATTGCGCATACTTGGTAAGTCTATCAACAACCACCATGATGACACACTTTCCTTCAAACTTGGGTAAACCTGTGATAAAATCTATTGAGACCTCCTCCCAACGCTGAATTGGAATGGCTAAAGTTTGTAATAGACCTGAGGCCTTAACTGTCTCAACTTTATTTTGTTGGCAAACCAAACATTCTACCACAAGCTTCTGAATATCAGACTTAAGGCCATCCCAAAAAAATTCCTTCTTGACTTTATGGTAATTTTTTAAAAATACTGAGTGCCCTCCTAAGGCGGAGGTGTGCAATTCCAAATGAATATTTTTCTTGAGTTGAGATTTCTTACAAAGATATAAGATATCTTTGTATCATAATGAATCATTTTTCTAGCTAAATGTATCAGATGTACTGGGATCTTGCTGCAACTTTTAAATGAGTGTCCACACCTCTTCTTCATTCTTC
Organism: Pinus tabuliformis; assembly: GCA_031772625.1. Lineage (NCBI taxonomy): Eukaryota > Viridiplantae > Streptophyta > Pinopsida > Pinales > Pinaceae > Pinus > Pinus tabuliformis. Next base: position 367,706,973 of record CM062816.1, read on the forward strand.
CATTCATCCCTTGCCTCGATTATTCAATAAGGTTAGATAATAGAAATGGCACAAAGCAATGTTTCCAAATCCTTATCCTTTCTTGAGAGTGCATCTGCAACATCATTTTTCTTCCCTTTTTTATAAATGATTTCAAAGTCATAACCGAACATCTTTGTGACCCAATTTTGCTACTCTTCTGAAGATAATATTTGTTCAAAAAAGTATTTAAGACTATCATGATCTTTTTTTACCTTGAAATGTCTTCCCATTAGGTAAGGTCGTCATTGCTTTAGTGCATGTAGTATTGCCAACATTTCCTTCTCATAAATAGGTTTGTGTAAATACTTTCCCTTGATTGGACAACTTTTAAAAGCAACGAGTCTTCCTTCTTGCATTAAAACAACACCAATTCGATTTCCTGAGGCATCACAATCCATAATAAAGGGCTTTGTGAAGTTTGGCATAACTAAGACCGGTGTTTGGCACATTGCCTCTTTAAGATGTTCAAAGGCCTTAGTTTCTTCTGCAGTCCAAGAAAATGCATATTTCTTCAGTAATTTTGTTATAGGTTTTGTTATTCTCCCATAAGTCTTAACAAACTTGCGATAATACCTCGTCAACCTAAGAAATCCTCGAAGATGCTTTATGGTTATGGGGATTTTCCATTCCTTAATGGATTTAATTTTGACAGGGTTTACCTTAACACCCTCATGAGATACAATATGACCCAAATATTCCACCTTTTGTACTCCAAAGAAACATTTGGAGGTTTTTGCATATAATTATTTCTCCTCAAATAGTTTGAGCACCCTATCAACATGTTGAACATGATCCTTCCAAGACTTGTTGTATATTAGTATATCATCAAAAAATACTAACACAAATTTTGTAAGGAAGGTTTTGAAAATGGAATTCATCAAACCGTGAAATGTGGAAGGTGCATTAGTAAGGCCAAATGGCATGACCAAAAATTCATAATGACCCTTATGAGTTCTGAATGTTTTTTTCAGAATTTCTTCAGTCTTCATTCTAATTTGATGATATCCTAAACGAAGATCCAACTTGGTGAAGTAAATTTCTCCATGTAATTCATCCAACAATTCATCAATGATAGGAATGGGAAATTTATCTTTAATAGTGAGCTTGTTGAGCTCCCTATAATCCGGACACATACTTCTTGATCCATCCTTCTTGTGCACCAATACTACTGGAGCAGAGAAAGAACTTTGACTAGGTTGAATTATACTGACCTCTAACATTTATGCAACCATACGTTCAATTTCACTCTTTTGGGCATATGGATATCTGTAAGGTCTGATGTTTAGAGGAAAACTTCCTGTAATCAAATGAATAGTATGATCATGATCACGAATAGGTGGGAGGCCTTTCAGAGTCTCAAATACCTTGGAATGATTGTCCAAGACATTTTGGAGATCTGGAGAAATAGATAATTTCGATGTTTAACCTCAAGTGAGCACAATTTTGCAATTAAACCCTGTTATTATTTCTTAAGAAACTTTTTCATGCCATTAGAGTTGATTATCTTTCCTATTTTCCCTACGAAACCCCTTAATTCAACTTCCTTTCCTTCCCAAAAACATTTCAAGTAAAGTTCTTGAAAATCAAAATCTATCGTCCCCAAAGATTGTAACCATCAGACCCCTAGTACAATATCGGCACCACCCATTAGAATGGAAAGCATTGGAATATTCAATACATATTCCCCCATGGTTAGCTTGATATTATGGCACTTTACAAAGAAGCTTATAGTTCCTCCATTTGCAACCATCACTTGACACTCTGGTGTTCGATATAGGAAGCCATTCAATTCCTTGGTTATCTTACAATGAATAAAATGATAGGCAGAACCTGAATCAATCAACACTATTACCTTTTTCTTCTTGATATATCCTTCTATTTTGAGAGTTTAAGGAGTGGTAATTCCTTCCAATGCATTACAAAATATGGTTGGATTCATTTCTTCTTTCTTTGGGGTTGGTTCCTGATGTATATCCTCCTTGTTTAATGTTTCTTGTTTATTTTCTTCCTCCTCTTCATAATCTATGTAGAATAATTTATTCTCAGCACACTTATGACCTTTAGTGTACTTGTTATCACAACTATCACACATCTCTTTTGCTCTTTTTTCCTCCAATTATTTTGGTGTCAATATTGTAGGTTATGAAAGGCTAGGAGAAGCAATGCTTCCATCCTTATAGTTGTGAGTGGTAGACTTCCTTGTTGCCATAATTTTGGTTTCAACTTTTCCTGCAACCCTGAATGCCTTATCCAATGAATCAAGTTCCCAAAGATGAACCTCATGTTGGATGTTATCCTTTAAAGTCCCTATGAAGACAACAATCCTATGCTCCTCTGGAATATCAGTTACCCTAATATTCAATTTTTGGAAGTCCTCAATGTGCTTCACCATTGAACCCCTTTTTTTGAGATTTATCAATTGGCTAAAGAAGGCGTTTCTCTTTGTATCCTCATAATGTGTTATCATTTCCTCTATAAACTCATAATTAATAGTCTTTTTATCCTCATCATGATTTTAATGGATTACCTTGTCACCACTAGGAAGCCTTTCTTTCAGCGACTTTGTCAAGCCTTCCAATTTTACATTCATCGCATCCATGTCTACTTTAAAAACTCCCACATCTTCTTTTAAACCATCCTTCAAACCTTACATGTCCCTTTTTAGTTTTACTTCTAAACCATCCATCTTAACATTCATCATCGTTGCCAATTCATTTTTGGTTACTCTTTACGAGAGTGAAATTTGTTGCACTTGGTCTCATAATTTTGATATATCATGTTGCATTTCTCCCTCTTCTTCATGTGTCATAGTAGATCTTTCTAGTTACTTACTAGGTGTGTCTATTTTTTTTGTTTTGAGGCATTTTGGAATTAAACAATTTTGTTTCGAGGCATTTTAGAATCAAACAATAATATATATGCTTCACTATGCCCTTTGAATCACTTCGAACATATTTTTCAAACAAAATTCATGCAAATTTTTGAAAAATACACACATTCTTCTTGTTTTTTTGGAGCTTGGTATTGAAATTGTTGTATCTCTATAATTTCAGATCTCCAAGGTCTCAAATTCCATCTTTTGGTAGCCCTTTGAGTATTCTTTCTAACTCGACAAGTCAGACCAAAATTAGATTCTTCAAGATAATGTTATTCCCAATCTCCCACGATGACTTGATTATGGACTCGTCCAATAGAGCGAACTTGTAAGAAATTCTACATGTCACTATTTCAACCTTCAAGCCTAAAAATGACACACAAAATATTGCAGTCCATGCAATTTTAGTCACTTTTTATGAAATTCAAATCCGATGCTCATAGAGGAAGTTATGATAATTTTCCCAAGGTCGCATTTTTTAGACTGAATTCTAGAGCATGCAAAAACCCTAACTTCTTCGAACCATATTTCATAAAATATAGCAAACCAAGATCTAAACTTTCTACAGGAAGTTCATCAATATTTAGGCTCCACGTGGTCACAATTTCAGCTTCTTAAACTTCATAAAAAATTGTATAGCAAAAATTCCAAGATGGCCTATCTGCAATAGCGAAACCCTAGAATCCAAAGTTCTGATACCAAATGTTACGCAACCAGCTCACAAAGAAGAAGAAAAGATAGATCAATGGTTTAAAATTTATCCTCTTCGATGGGGAAACCTCCTTTATATTACATGAATGAATAATTCTTGTATGATACAAATGATAAGACCTCCTTAGTATATATAAGAGTATAAGGGGTCACAATATAATCAAAGCCTACATAACAATAATAATGCAAGGGCACAACAATTACAATAGGGGGCTACACTAACAATAACAATAAGGGGTATACACTAGTATTATAGGGACCTAACACTCCATCAATAATCCCTTATTGGAGTGAAATGTATGAAACTCAAAGAATTTGAGCAACACAAAATTTGCTAGCCTACAACACACTCTAGGATTTTTATCCACCTCGATGTGTAATTCCTCATATCCTGCTTTAAGTGACTGGAAGAACTACTTGTCCGTATAATGATAAATGTAAAGGCAACATACAAGGTTCGATCAATACAAAAGAAACAGACAAAGAAAAAAATATGCATCGATATGCATATTGATATGCAACATTCATCTAATGAATTTTAATTTAAATCACCCTAGTGCACTGAATTTCAGGAAACACGCAATATTCGCATTGGTGTCTCATTTATTCCAAGATGCACCATGAATGTGAAACAACCATTTTGATGCATTGAGATTTTTGTAATGTGTCAATTATGGGGTGTCACCTCGAGAAACAACACTTATGTACTATTTAAGCACATTGATACATTAAGAAGAGTCTTTTTGGTAGAAATCACATAGGAGAAAAAAATTGTCGACACGTTTCGAACCAACTAGTGCGGTTCATCATCAGGACTAGATGAAGATGCAGATCATGGCATATGCTTAAATAAAGGGCGATGTAGAGACCAAAAGATCGTATAACAGCTAGTTTATGAAAATTAATATTTTAATAATGATTATTAAGATCAAATAATATTCTTGAAACGGCTAATATAACAGCTAGTTTAAGAATAACAATATTATAATTTATAATAATAATAATAATAACAATAATATTAATTAAGAAAGATCGAAAAATGAAAACATTAATAAGAAACAAACAATCCAAGTCAACCAAATACAGGGAACATAGTCAAAAAATAAAAAATAAATAAATAAATAGGAGTCAAGACCTGATTAATGAGTCAAGATCCTATAACAAAAATAATAATTAAAGGAGACTAAAATTAAAACAAAGCAATCAAAAGGGAGGGTAAAATTATTATTATTATTATTATTTTTAACAACTAGTTTATGAAAAATAATATTTTAATAATGATTATTAAGATCAAATAATATTCCTATAACGGCTAGTTTAAGAATAATAATATTATAATTTATAATAATTATTTAAAAATAATATATATATAGAAAGAAAGATCGAATAACATAAAAATTAATAAGAAACAAACAATCCAGGTCAACCAAAGATAGGGAACATAGTCTATATATATAGATATATGAATCAAGGTCTGATTAATGAGTCAAGATCCTATAACAAAAATAATAATTAAATGAGACTAAAATTAAAACAAAGCAATCAAAAGGGAGGGCAATTTTTGTTTTATTTAAGGTGAGAAAACTGATCAAAAGAATATTAAAATTAAATACAAATGCCTATATAGAAACAAAAAATTCATAAATACACGTCGTTATCTATCTTTTAAAACTCAATGTAGAATATTTTCTCTTGACATCATTACGATGCATCATTTTTTATATTGCACCATTAATGAAGCATTCGTCTAGAATCACCAATATCCGTGCATTCTATTAATTCACATTAACCACCATAAAAGGGTTGGTGTGGATTGAGCTTGTGAATTGCAGAATGTGAAAATCTAAAAAAAATGGAAATTGGTGAAATTGAAGGCCAATTGTAAATATTAATTTAGTAAAATTAAAAATAAGTTGGTAAAAACAATATAATTGGACTCTTCCCACTGAAGGTTTGGTTTGCATCATATAGGGAAAAAAATATGCAATGTTTCTCAAAAATAAAAAATGAATTGAATTGGTCTATCAAGCTATCAAGCTAAGAAAGAAACACTATTGAGCATTGAAAATAGGATTTTCATACAAGGAGAGTTAGCACAAGTGCGTATGTGAGTGGTTGGAAGCAAAGAAAGGAAGGTGATAATGAAACTCAACTATATATATATATCATTTCATGGGTGCACCCAACAAAGGGACACACTAGGGTGTTTGGGTCATTGAAGCACATTATTTTGATATGTTATTTTTTTAACCATGACTTTATATTTTGTAAGACCTGAGCTATAATACATTATAGATATGCAACAATGCTAAGTGTATTTTCATGCACACTAGTAAGTGTTTTAGCTTTTGAATTAAATGTTCTTGTTGAAAACGTGTGCACGAGTGCATTTAATTTCATGTATAGCAACAATATGCATTTTATTTTTTTCATAAAAAAAATAAATAAATAAAAAATAAAAAAAATTAATTAAATGATAATATTGTTATCTATTCTCCTTAGTATATCTACACTAATGTGTTATGCATTAGAAAACATTGGGCTATTGTGATGAGTGACACACATTGATAAATAAACGTCTTCAAAACCTTCCAGCTACCCACCTCCACTACAAACAATGACATTTTTTTTGGGGAGGTTCTATAAAAATCTATGCTATAAGTTATTTTCCTTATAGTGGTTACATAATATATAGAACTTAAATAAGGTTGTCCCATGTCCCTTATATATTTTGGCATACACATTAACAAGTTAGAGGGTTGTTTGGAAGAAGTAGGATATGTCAACATGTCCCTAGCTAGAATAGACATCATCCTTCGTCCTTGCGCTAAAGATATTAATTTTTTTGGAAAAAAGCATCTATGATATTGAAAACTATTGATTTTTCTCTAGTATGGGTATGATTATTAACAATTATAAAAAAAATGTTATGACCACTTACATTAATTTCATATATGATAATAACATGTTGGATGAAGTGACTTCATATAAATCTCTTAGAATCGATATTTGTCACAAGCTTACAACAACTATAGCATTGAGAAAATAATAAATCGAGGGTGGAAATTAATTTATGGAGTCACTTGAATTTAGTTGTAAATAAATGGAAATTTGGATTTGAAACTCCTATTAGAAACTCACAACACACCAATGAAGTTTGGGACTTACAACATCTCTAGAAAATTAAGAAAGGGATAGAAAAATTCAAAAGGGTTTTATAACACATAATATTAACTTAAAATTAAAGGCAATACACTCATCCTATCCTCATCATAGAAGTGAGTCTTCACCCCATTGAGAGCATGGTTATGACTAGATACTTAATTTTCAAGAACAATATAAATAACATGAATGAGAACTTAACTTCTTTGGGTTGTTTCAAAGTCTAGTCTAAACCACATATGACTCTTGCCATAAATATGGAAAATCTTGACTAAATAATTGGGGTAGCAAGAAATAAATCACTTTGCATAATAAAAATATTATTCATATAAATTTAAGGAGAAATTGTTATGTGATAAAAGAATTAGAGGAGAAGAGAAAAGTAAGATACCACAAGAAGGTGATAATCCACATTATTAAAAATTTAAAAAACTCTCATGATCTCCATGGTAAAATAAGGCATTGGAAAACTCCTTAAACATCATGGGTCAAAAGAAATTGTCATATTGGTGGCACTAATATGGTTGAAGATGAAAGTCAATGTTATGCCTACATGCACATTAAAACTCAATTTCAAAATATATGATATTGTAAAAACACATTGATTCATCAACTTGCTACAACTCATCAAAGAACCACAAATAACAACACTATATAGTCATCTAAATTTAGAAAAAAATAATTCCATAAGAAAAAAATAATATTACAAATAATACTACATCCAAATTTAAAAAGAAATTGTGGTGTAATTAGTATTAAAAAATATAAGAAAATTAAGATAGCACAAAAAAAAATGATCAACACTAATCTTAAAAAAGCATATACATCTCTTTATTTAATTAGCACAAAATAAGACTTCAACCTTGATAAAACAAAAACAAACTTTTCATGATCTACATAGGAAAATAAAACATTAAACAATTTCTTAAACATCATGAGTCAAAACACTTTATTGTCATAAAAATGGTTAAAAATAAAAACCTCTTTCTAAATATTATGTGTACATCCATATTAAAACTTAATTTCAAAATGTGGTATGGTACAAAACGCATTGGTTCATCACCTGCTACAACTCATCCCGAAACCACAAAGAAGAGCATTCACGTTGTCGTCTGAATTTAGAGGCAGTAATTCCTTTTTGCTTAGGTTAAGCAGAGTTAAGCTAATCATGTCATGTTTTCCATTAACACAAACCAATATTATTACTTTACAAAAATGTTGTCCTTCATAATATTTATCTTATCAAAACTATACTAATTTAGGAATAGTTTGCCTATAGCTTTTTAAATACAAAAATAACTTTTAAAATAAATTTATTTATTTATTTATTTTTTAAATATATTTAAATATTAATTTAATAATCACGATTATATTATTAATTATAAAATGTATATATTATATTTATTAAGTCGATAAGTTCATTCTACGGTTTAATGTGAAAGTGATGTGTAAGTGTATCTGTCTCTTAAAATAAAAATAAAATATTAACTCATTCTACAACCTAGTGTGAAGGCGATGTGCAAGTATGTTCACCCTCTTAAAATAAAAATAAAATATTCTCTAAATAGAAAAGCAATGTGGACTATAATAAAAAAAAAAAAAAGAGAAAAAAAAAAATATGTTATGCATATTTAATTAGTTGTCAATATGACCTAATATAATTTCATATAAAGTAATTAGAAGTAAAATAAAATATGTGAGTAAAAATTTTGAACTCTATATTTTTCAAAAACATTTTAACACTTGATATCAACTTCATATATATCTATATATAGAAAAAATGTTAGAATAAAATATTTTAATGTTATATATAGTAAAATATCATTGGGAGTTATGAGTAAAATATTTGAATATGAATTAATATTGACATATATTTAAAAATATATTAATAATAATAAAAGCCAGTTTAATGTGTTAATAAAATGGCTCAATACATATGTTATGTAATCTCTATAACATTCAAAAATACAATTTAATCAACAAAAAAATATGTTTGTTCTTAAAGAAATTTAATCTCTCTTGGCTCATGTTAGATCCGTATGTAAGATAGATTTATGATAATTTTACTCAATATAATAGTTGAGAATATAAACCTTAAGAAAGATAATTACTAAAGTGTGGCATGCATACAATACTAATAGATAGTGTTATGACTTACATGGACAAATACATATATCAAACATGTGTAGTAGCTATAATTTTTAGTATCTTTTAATAAATTACAATAACGATATTAAAAATGATCATAATAAATTAAAATTTTAATATAATTTAATTATAATGTTATGAGATAATTATAATATAATTTACTAATATATTTAAGTGTTTTTTTATTAATAATAATGATTAATTGGGATTATTTTGAGTGGTTGAGAAGAATGAATGGAATTTTTCATATCCAAATACAATTTAATTCCTACCAAACTAAACAAATAATGATAATAATTATATTTTTCATAAATATTCATATTTTTGAGAAAAATGAATCAACTTTAGGTTGTTTAACTTTTACAAATAAATTATTGTGCATTTTTAAAAACATTTTACTATTTAAATACTAAATTATTTATTTTTAAAATAAAATCCTAGATTATTTATTTTCAAAATGATTTTATAATATTTATTAAATACTAATAATAATAACATAATTTTAATGAATGAAAATTATAATTTAATTTAATTTAATTTAATGTAACTTAACTGTAAAATAAAAATATAATTATAATATAATTTATTAGTAAATATATAATATATTATCAAAATAAACAAATATGAACCATGTAATTTTTACAAATATATTATCTTGGTATTATTTTAATAATTAAAATTATTCATAATTTTAGATGAATTATCTATATTATAAGTAAATAGATTATTAAAATAAGTAAATATGAACCATGTAATCTTTATCAATATATTATCTTTGTATTATTTTAATAACTAAAATGAGTAACAATAATTATCTATAATAATATAGATATGATAAATGTTTTAAAAATCATTCAAATTAATCACCAAAATAATATAAATGAGATAAAAATGAAATTATAAAGACTCTTTATCGGTGGACATTATTTATAAATATTGTATAGTAAGTGTGTTTTTACAAAGTAGATGTAGAGTGAATATTTTATAAAACAAAACACAAAAAAAGAATTATACAATTTAATTTTGGATTTATTCATTGTTAAAAGAATCATATTTTTAAAGATTTTGAAAAAAAATGATAATTCAAAAAAAATTATTCATTTTCATATGTGAGAAATTCATAGTAAATCTATTTTATTTTTTGAATTTATTATAAGATCAAATTCCTTGACCTCATATGTTTGTTTTGTTTGTTCTGTTTTTTTTTCCAATCATATAAGGAAATTTGATCTCTCACCACATATATAGTTGATATAGAATTAAGATAAATATAAATAAATAAATAGACAAGTCAATGTTGTATATCAACTTTACAGTAAGAATGAATAAAATTACACATCTCAAATATCTCAAATAAACAAATTGTTTACGTTCACTTACTTCATCTCCCCTCCAACTTATCTAAAATTTATATATATATATAAGTTTTCTATAATAATTAAGCAACCATTTTCTAGAACTCTGCAAATACCATAGTTTCGATAAAATTTCGTTCATAGATCTTAGTAATCTCCAACAATTTAGAAAGAACAAATATCATTTAAGACACCCCATTTCGAATGATGCATAAAACTCTAACTTCAAATATATATAATATATTTGAAAAGCCTAATCTACTTCTGCCTTGTAAATGAGAATATCCTAATAAATTTAAAATATTATGATACTGAATATAGAACTGCTCTAATAACTAATAATGAAACCAAGTTTAGAACTTCAATGTTTATATTTCCGAGAAGGGTTTGAAAAAATTTCATTCGAAAGCATTCTGTCTCCCACTGTGCATCACGAAGTTCGGAATATAAATCCTTACTTATTAAGCATTCGCATTCTAGTCCTCAACAACCTGTAATATCTGTGATGTCCAGTTTTCTACTCCAGTAATTATTGAGGTGATACTTTATCAGAAAGTTTTGGCAGAACTATCTTCAAACTTCAAGATGGAATTTTTTCTTTCCCCTCAAAACATATATGCAAATAGCTCTTTCAATTTGTAACTGAGCAGTCAGACTGTGAAAAATGACAAAAACCATGCAAACTTTTCCACATAACATTGAAGTATGAGGTATTCTTATTTCGAGGTTTCTGAAAAAGGTTCTGCGCATTGTGAACACGTTTGCAGTCAAAAATAGGGGATGGCAAATTGACCCGTTGGCTTCGTTGGCTTTTCTGAAATACTCATGTGAAGTAGTAAATCACAAAATTAAGGACAATTTCCAACTAATCTCCATTTCCTTATAGATTACATTCAAAGAAATTTAAATGCAGCATAATAGTATATATGCCAGAATTATAACTTTGAAAAAATATAATCCTTGCAACATCCACAAGATAGTAGGAGACTGGGAAACGATTTATTCATGAGCAGAGAAGATTGCAGGAAGCTGAATAAACAAACTTCGATCGACTTGAAACACTAATAGTATGTATGGCTGTTCTTCAAAGTGTGAGTCACACCGACTTCATCTTACTGCAGTCTGACCCGCATCAATGAGCAAGGCAGAATGAGTAAGGAGGAGGCTTTGAGTATGCGAACAACCCAAATGTGAATAGACCTGCCATGAGTTTTACATACCAGCCCCATCTCATAGGCATGAATAAATTGAAGTTACAAGGCATTATGATTATGATGGCAGTTACAATTAGAATAATAAGGATAGATACTAAAGAAGAATTAATTATTTCTATTGACTGGTTCAATAAGATGGAACAACTCCATATCCTTGATCAGGAAGCAAAGAAGATGAGTATATCTGTTCCACTTCTACCTCTGTTCTCTTGGCAAATCGGCCTTTTATCCTGGGCCGAGTCTCTGCATAGGCTTTTCTAGAAGCATATCGTATTGTCTTCTCAAACCTTCTGTTCTTTCTTTTTTCTCTGTATCTGAGAACTCTTGCTTCTCTTCCCATGAGCTCACCTTGGCCTCCAGGATGAACAACCCGAGGAGGAATCTCGAATACTCCTCTTGGGTCATGGTAAGGTGTTGAAATATCAGTAATGTTGTTGTCAGGTACAATCCCAACATCTATGGGGGAGGAAGAGACCTGAAGACAAAATGCAGCATGAAGTATAATGTGGGTATGTCAAGAAACGCATCAAAAAAATCATATCATAAGCTCTCTCTTGAGTCTTTCTCTTTCTCACAAAAAAAATCATGTCACAAGCTCTTTCTCACTCTAATTATTGCTTCTTGAACACTAATCAGTCTCAAACATGGTCAGCCTTTTAGACCATGATGGAGTATATTGGTTTTGTGGTATAGGACTTCTGCTTTAAAAAGGCCCAAAATGTTCAAAGAGAATGCAATAAAACTCCATGATAGGTTACAACTGACTATAGAGCTCTGGAAATAGAACTACAAGGAAAGGACAAAGAGACCCATGAGAGTATACCACATTGAGGTGAGTACAAATGACTTTGCAAAACATATGAGATACCACAAGAAGTGAAATATCCAGAGAATTAACCTGATATTGCAAAATGTATAGATCAAAAGTAGGTCCAAACGATTATGATTCTTTGCTGGCAAAGCTCAGGGTTCATCTGTAACTCCTTTCTTATTAGATACCCATTTTGTCACTCTTGTTAATTACATACCTGTGCTTTACTGTGGCTTGGGGTATTTTGAGTATTGCAAAATGAATAAACTTCTCAACGAATTTTCAGAGCAAAATATTCCAGAATTTTACAGAAAACATTAGATGATAAGACGTTGGAACAAACGAAATTATAAGGAAAATGCAAAAGGAGTTATGTGGGTGTATCTGCAAGGCCACGAAAATTATAATGAAGATGCTGAACTAGCCAAGAAGGTGCTCTATAAAACACCTGAAACTTGCAGAAAGTGCACATGGAAGTTGAGCCAGGTGCTAAGGATCTGTTCTGATGGGTAAGGCTTCCTTTGAGTTGAAGTTCATTGCTTGTATCAAACAAGAAAGGTGTAATTTCACGGATGATCAAAACAACATTTTACTGATGCTTTACTTTTGGCTTAAATACATTTGGAGCACCATCATAAGAGCTAGATGGGGTTAGAAAACCTTTGAAAAGGAATTTCAATCTTGAAACTTGCTATCCGAGTAGACCAGAGAGACCTGAAATTCATGTACAATGGAATTGAAGCTAGGTGAGCATAAATTCTGTCCACGGTCTCAGGTAACATGTCACAAGATCAAAAAGAGAGGATTGTACAGTGTACACCAGTTCCCCAGGCTTCTATCTATTATTATTTACTACAGTAGAATTTAAGATTGGATGGCCAAATCAAGAGGTAGCTCTGAAAAATATGTAAAACCCCAAACAATGGATAATATACACAAGCCCAAATTTTCAATTGGAGAGAATCCAAGATGAGTGTCTTTCAAACCTCACAGTCCTTTGTTGGAACTTGTATTTGGCATGCCCCTGACTGGAAATTCCCCTCACAGATTCTGAGATTTGGTCTATTTTTAGGGAACCACGTAGATAAGAGCACCTCAATTTCTAGGGAAAAAATAAACCAAAGCATTATAGGCAGTCTGTAAATATAGCCAGGTCTTCATGGAAATCAGGTAAGATCTTTTTAGGACGGGCCCTTCAAAAAGTCGACCAGGGTGGGGAAGAAAGGGGCTGGATCTGGTTGCCATAAGTTTTTCGAGGGTTAGAAGGAAGTGCAAGTACGTATTCAGTTAAATATAATAGCTCACTTGAGAAACAAAGAGGATGAAGTTTCTTACACAGTGGTTGAGAGATGTAGTTCTGTAAACGTGATTGCACTTGGATGCTGCATCCACATCCATTGACCCAGCTGTATCAATAGAAACTTTTGTAGAAGAATGCTCAATAACTTCAGGAGTGTGAACAGGAACCATACTATCTGCCCCCATATTGGCAGTGGGGTTTACTGGCGTTGTAATAGTAGTTGTTCCCAAGTACTCCAGATCGGCATAATTATCCACATCTTGTAAAAAATCCATACTCTGCATATAGGCCTTGAACTTGAGTTTATCCTTCACCATCTTATCTTCTCCTTCTGAGTTACCTCCACTGATAATTGTCAAATTATTTCTGTTGGCCTCAGGAATCAACCATGATGTTGTTGCAGCCTCTTCTGCGCAACATATTTCAGCATCATTATTATCTTCCTGATTGTTCAACAAATTGTTCTGATCATTCTCATCATCATCATAATCATCATAGTCATCATCAACATAATCATGTTTCAGAGGATCATCCCCACCACCATCTTCATTCAGCAAAATATTGCAGTCCAAGTTATCATTATTGGCATGTGTAACTGTATTATTATTGGGCATATTGGGGCACTCATAAAATGGAATCACAGGGGTTCTTTCATGCCTACTTGCAAGAGGATTGGCAGAATGAATATCAGTATCACAGGCTACACATAAAGCGGCTGCATCTGCCTTGCATGTAACCACAGCTGGGGCCTGCTCACATACTTCACAAACCCAAACTCTTTCATGACACAACGAAGCCTTGCTATCACCATGAATTTTAGCATCACAGACTAAGCAAAGCTGTGCAGTATGAGCTCTGCAATATATTACAGAGCTTGATACCTGACAAACATCACAGAGCTTTGGCATACTCATTCTCCACCCTCCAATCCCTCTGAGAAACTCTTTGTGATCAACATGAGACCCTCTATCCCACCCTTCAACATTGTGCCAATCCTTGTCTTCTTCCTTCACCATTCTCCTCTGCAGCAACCCCTAAATCTCTCAAAGAAGTTCCTAGATGGTGGGTCTGTTATTATGCCATTTATTATGACGGTACTGATATCTCAGCTAATTCTAGAGGCGCTCAACTGGGTTCATGTGGGCTTTTTAGTGGTGGCCTATTTTATGTTGAGACTGTAGGGTTTCCTTTAAATTTAGAGGGTATCTTAAGGGTGACCAATCAAGATAGGGAATTTGATCCCAATTATCGCTTTTTGGTCGTGGAAAGGTCTAGTCCAAGCGAAAATCGATAAAAACTAATAAAAAAATATATAAGGAACAACGGATGTACCTTTGACTGGACACCGTCAGATCCCTGGTTAATCAGTGGTGGAAAAACGCTTCAGCGTTGTGCGTCACTGATGATGTCGCCCTGTCAAAAGATATCTAATGAACCAATGGGATTTCAGCTGTTGGTCACATGATGGAGAATTAGAATTTGGATCTTCTCTTTGCTTGTGATTCTGCAAGGAAAGCAGACCCCGGTCACTGTAGACTGCCCTAATACAATGAGTAAGTTAAAAAGTGTACAATATCAGTCTATCCTTTCTGCGAGTGTTTTTTTGGGGGCAGAGGTAAGGTTTTACTGTGATGGTCTATTTGAGTGATTTTTGTACTTTTAATCCGTGAAATTCAATCTTTTTTCCATGTTTTTCCCTGAAGTAAAGTTTTATTTTGAATTTATACTCGTTTTTGAATCAATAATTTTTTAATTAAAAATTATTTTAAAGTTGGTTTTTTATTTATTTTTAAATTGGTAATAATTTAATTTATTAAAATTTAATAAAGTAGTTTAATTATTTTGAGTTTTTTGAGATTATTAAAATATTTTAGTTAGAATAGTTTGGTGAACAATTCATTTTTCTACTTATTAGAGTTTAAGTTTCTGGATACATGTTTTATCAAATAGTTATACGGAGTATAATAATAGTCACTAATTTTTGAATTTATTGGTTTACTGATTTAATAAAAACTTAAATAGTTATATTATAGTAAATTAAATTGACAATGTAACTTTTAATTTACAATTTTTCATGACACTTTAACTTCAATTTTTTAAATTATGTTTTTGATGACTTATTAAAATTTAATAATGTAGTTTAATTGTATTGTGTTTGTTTTGGATCATCAAATTATTTTAGCTAGATTGATTTGGTGAACAATTGATTCTTCCAACTGTGTGAGTTTGAGTTTAAGTTTTTGGAGCCATGTTGTCACTGGCCCATTTGTGACATTTATCAAATAGGTGTACCTGGTATAAGGGTAGCAACCTATCTTTGAAGTCACATATTCACCAATTCTCCAATAATTGTAGCTCTAATCTACCATTCCAATAAATCTATATTCAATTTTAGGCAAAATTGACCAAAATATGCTCCAAGAAAAATAAAAACGAAAACAGTTACACTACAGTAAATTAAATTGAGACTGCTACTTTTAATTTTACAATTTTTGGTGAGATTTGTAACTTCAATTTTTTATATCATGGTTTTAATTTTTTTTTAAATTTAACAGTGTAATTTAATTGTTTTGAGTTGTTTTTTAGATCAGCAAAATATCTTAGCTAGATTGATTTGGTGAACAATTCATTTTTCCAATTGTTTGAGTTCAAGTTTCTGGAGACATGTT
This sequence comes from Pinus tabuliformis, assembly GCA_031772625.1. Lineage (NCBI taxonomy): Eukaryota > Viridiplantae > Streptophyta > Pinopsida > Pinales > Pinaceae > Pinus > Pinus tabuliformis. The sequence continues at coordinate 367,723,239 of CM062816.1, forward strand.
TTAACTGGCTCATTTGTGACACTTGTCAAATAGTGATACCCGGTATAATAGTAGCAGCCCATCTTTGAAATCACCTATTCACTGATTCTCCAATGATTATAGCTCTAACCTTCAATTCCAATAGAACTTTTTACAATTTTGGTGAGATTGTAATTTCTGTTTTTTAAAGTGTGTTTTTGATTATTTATTAAAATTTAATAGTGTATTTTAATTGTTTTGAGTTTTATTTTTATGGATTGTCAAAATATCTTAGGTATATTAGTTTGTTGAACAAATCATTTTTCCAACTATGTGGGTTCAAATTCCTAGAAACACCCTGTAACTGGCACATTGATGGGATTTATCAAATAGTTGTACCTGTATTGCTGTAACTGGCACATTGGTGGCATTTATCAAATAATTGTATCTGGTATCCCTGTAACTGGCACATTGGTGGCATTTATCAAATAATTGTACCTGATATTTTAGTAAGTAGCAGTTGATCTTTAAAATCACTCATTCTCTAATGATTTTTTTTGCAGAACGAAAAAGCATAATAGTATTATATTGAGACTATATAAAGGTTCCAGATAGTACAAATATCAAGCTTTTAGAAGCTGGCTGATCTTAATCTTGAAAACAAAAACAGAGGGAAAAGTCCCTTCATAAAGGGAGAAAAAAGATCTGAATAGAAACCACATCTAATATATTTTTATCCAATTTTAAATAAGATTAACTAAAATATACTTAAAAAAAATGAAAAACTTAAACAATTACATTAATTGAAACTGTAACTTTTAATTTTACAAATTTTAATGAAATTTGTAACTTTAATCTTTTAAATTATATATTTTTTGTTTATTGCATAACTACATTCAAAGCTTTCTGGAAAATTCCCTTGAAACAATATGGATTGTAACTTTAATATACAATTCCAATAAAATTTCTATTCAATTTTGAGCAAAATTTACCCAAAAATATTAAAACAACCCTAAATTGAATATCAGAGTTCCATCAATTAAATCAGATTATGACTGACAGCAAGATATTGGGTTTTTCCCCTATTGACTTACTATATCCTCTAATCTCTGTACAGAGTAGCATGAACAGGGGCGGTAAAATCCTGAATGGTACAGTCCAGACCGATTGACTGATAAGAAGGCGCGGAGAATTCCGCGTCGGAGGGCTTTAATAACTCTGGTGCTACACAGATCTTTCGGATCAATTTGATTCTCCAAGCAAATATCCTAAAAAGATCCATCGTTACCGTATCCAATCCCCATCCTGCACCATAATATATTATGATGGCAATGTAATACTGTTCTTAGAAAAAATCATTCGATCGGCCAATCAAAGAGTCTAATCACTAATCAGTATATATACAGTTTAAAACACGTTCTCCCAAAGAGTTAACACGGTCCCAAAAACGCTTCAAAATCCATAACGTTAAACATGTGCATGAAACTCAAATCCACATGCAGAAATGCAAAACGCAATCTTGTAACAGTTGGACCTAAAAATAAATTTATTGGTTCTGGTTAGTTTGAGATATATTTTAGAGTTTTTTCTAAAGTTCTGGATGAATTAGGAGATACCAAAAAACTCTACTGCGTAAAATTTTCAAGAAAAGATGGTGAAGTCATGTAATTAATCACTTAAAACTAATGTAAAACTCTACTGCGTAAAATTTTCAAGAAAAATTTGTGAAGTCGTATAATTAATCACTTTAAACTAATGCGTTTTATATAGATATTAATTTTTTCAGTGTTATTTTTTAGTAAGGAAATATGTTAATTTCTCAAGACCATTTCGCAGTACTTCCCAAGATTATTTAGCAGGACTGAAAGCCTACTTTTTATGTTCTTTTTTCTCAGAAGTAAGGAAACAGGTTAACCGCGCAAGATCAGAGGTATCTGGCAGTAGTGAAAGGTCTGGCATCTGGTAGCAGTGAAACCCTGGTCTGGCATCTCGCAGTGGTGAAACTCTGCCCCTTACAAACCACTTTACAGACCACACTCAGATAATTCCATGTGGCCTGATTTTCCTTAAATAAAGATGATGAATTAGGGATAAGAAGTAATGTTTATCTTCACTATAGGGATAATTAGTAATCACTGTCTTCACTGCTGATTTGACAAATAAATTAGGATAGATTTTCCCACTATTAAAATATGATTATTAAATAAACATGATTAACTAGATGTACAGTGTTTTTGTCCCCTCTCTATTTTTTTGGTGTCTTTAATAATTTTCTGAAAGACCCCACAAAATAGAGGGACAAAAACACTGTACATCTAGTTAATCATGTTTATTTAATAATCCTATTTTAATAGTGAAAAAATCTTAATTTATTTGTCAAATCAGCAATGAGGACACTCATTACTAGTTATGCTTGAGGACAGTCATTACTAGTTATCTTTATAAAGCCTAGTCTATGGAGGCGGAGGAATTGACGGAGGGCCAAAACTTGCGGGCAAAAAAAAATTCAAGACGCTAGAAATAGATTCATCCAAGATCTTGAAGTTTGACAGCACTAATCTAGGTTTACAAAAATCCAGACTAAATTTTATCAAAATATTGCTAAATTTTCCATGATTTTCAAGACAAAAAAAGCAGCAGCCTAATTAGACTATGTAGGCTATGGCCTAGCCTTCCGGATACGTTTGCCCTGTTCAGGTCAACGCCGATTCGCAGCAGGTTTCACGTGCATTTATTCAACTGGCTGGTTCTGCTCCATGGGGTCATGATGTGATTTTCACAGTGAACGAATTGATCTTTTCTCTCTCAAGTGGGCATTGCTTTTTCAGATCTCCAATGATGAATGCAGCAAGTGGCTGGACGGTTGCGTTATTCTTAATTAAGTTTTATCGTTAAACTGCTGCCCAAAATGAAGTAAATAACACGGAACAATTCGTCAGCCGTCGATCCCGAAGCGTTACACATCATAAGTCGTATAATCTTGCATTTTCAATGTATTTGTAATTTCCAAAAGTCGTATAATCTTGCATTTTCAATGTATTTCTAATTTCCAAAAATTAAATTAATGTAGATGAGAATTATCATAATTTTAAGAGTTTTGGCATAATCTTAGTATGAGATTCCAGATTTAAATTTTTAATTAACCATCCTATTAACTAATATTTATTAAAAAAATTGCATAAATTATAATCTAATTACAATTTTTTAAATTAACTTAAATTTTATAAATATATTTAAATGTTTAAATTTTTTTTTTAAAGTAATTAAGCATGGAGTATGTTTTAAAATTGTTTTTGCTTGGTTAAGAGCTTATCTTTTTAGGATATAAGAAAATAATTTAACGGTTCAAGACCCAAAGGCATCTAGCAAGAGTTAAAGACAACCAACGGTAACAGGTGGCTTGGTTTTCCTTGAATAATAGTGATGAGTCAACCTGCATTAATGGATAGCACCTAATGATAGTTGTCCCAACTAGTTCCACAATTAAATTATGATAAAGTTTCCCGTTGTTTTTAAGAGTTATATGTGCGAGTGTGTGTGTGTGTGCTCATCGGTTCTAGAATATAGAGTACATGGTGCTATGTTAAGGCACTCTGTGGTGAAAAGGTCATTGGTCCAAAACTTTGTGGGAAAAATTCCAATTATGCTAAGGGTTGGTGCGGTCCTAGGGTGATTTTGACGACTTAGATGCCCTTGGGTCAGGGTTAATCAAGCCATAGGTTAGGTGTGGCAGTCGTCTCAGAACTCATTTTACCTGGGTTAGGGCGTGTTTCCTACCCTTTTTTGTTTATATATTGACAAGCTCGAAGAGTGGCTAAATTTGCAAGGGGATGATGGTATCCATTCAGGCAAGTTTGTTATAAAGCTTCTTTCATATGCAAATGACCTTATTATGACTGCTAAATTTGCTCTTGGTTTGCAAGAACACTCACTCTCACTTGAGTATTTTTATGAAAGGATGGGGATACAAGTCAATATTAGCAAAACGAAAGTAGTGGTTTTCTCTAACAAAAGAAAACATAACCAGCATAAGTTCTACTTTGAAGGCACTCTGGAAGAAGTTGTGGATTACAAATACCTAAGAATTGACTTCAACAAAGATGTAGAAAGAAAATAACTTTGGGAGGTTGGAAAACATTTTATGCTTTTCAAAATAGGTGTAGAGAGGCCAAATTACGGGACTGGAAAACCACAAACTCTTTTTGGGCTTTTAGTGATTCCGACAATTCTCTACGATTGTGAACTCTAGGCCAGCAGTACATCTGACATGCAGTGGAAACAAATTGAGAAAATTCAAAAGCGCTTGATTACAAACAAATTCAAAATTAGAAGTGCAGTTCCTTATGCTATCTTTCTAAATGAAACAAGGGTTGTGCATATTGAAGCAATTGCTATGGTGTGAGTCATAAGATATTTAAAAAAAGTAAGCGGAAGAGGGTAGATGGCCTAAGGTTGTCTTTAATGACATATTGTGCAAAAGAAAGAAGACTTGGATGCGACAAAATAATGAATGGTTTAGTAAATGGGGTGTTTTCTTGAACATGTGTCCCACAGACATTAAAGAGATAAAAGCTTTTGTTATGGATAAGTTCCACAAACGTACTTGGAATAAGGAGCTAGGGAGAAAGAAAAAGTACTATATTGAAGAGTTTAACCCCGCTCATAATCATCAACAAAAAGCCTACATAGGGGCCAATATTTCATGGAGAGCCAAAATTCTTATTGCTTAGTTAAGGACTAATTCTCATCAACTCTGCAGGGCGTTGAAAAAGGCCAAAAGAAGTGTGGGAAGAAAGAGTATGTATTTTTTACTCTTCCAAAAAAGTGGAAAGAGAAAAGCATTTCATTTTAAAATGTGAGGCCTTCAAACACAACAAAGAAAGTTATGCAGATATTCTAGCAGCTAGCTTTTGGGATAATTTATTCAGTGAGGGGTTTATCAAGAAGCTCATAGCGTTTATTGTGAGGCTGTTGGGCGCGGGATCCCCCAAGGGCAGTTTTGGGGTTTAAAGCCCAGATTTTGATCTAATTTTGTAACTCCAATGTAAAGACTTCGCATTTTGTGGGCATGGAGTGCGTAGTTTGTTAAAGAGTCATAGGGTTGCCCGCCCTTATTTTAATAATGTAATGTCAAATGTAGAGATATACCCATGGTCTACGGACCATGGGATTGTATAAATAGAGCGAGGCTCTAAGTAGTTAAGGCATCTCATGGAAAAATTAATGATGTATGCGAGATAGATCTAAAGTGTAAAGTCTAGTTTTGGGTCGTAGCGTAGGTAGAGGCTCTGTAGTTGAGTTCATAGAGGCCTAGTAGTCCGCAACTGAGTGCGCGGACCCCTGCAACTAGGTGCGCAGGGCGAGTCGAATCTGTAACAATTGGAAGTAATAATAAAGATAAGTTTCTATCATTTTTGTGTATTTATTTTCTGTTTTATGCATCAGACATATTGGGTATGAATTGCACTTCTAATGTTTATATGATGCGCGAATATATATAACTGTTATTGTTAAGTGAATCAATTTAGAATATCAGTTTACGCGAAGATAATCAAGACCTATTAATAAGATAAGTAAGATACCTAGCGTAGTTTGGTAAATAGCGCATTTCACTGCCATAGCAGCACAAAAGCATCTCAGCCCTTGATTAGGGTTGTGCGAAAGACAATTGTGACATTTCACGAGGGTACTGGATGTTGGAACAATGTGTGAAGCGAACTGCGCCAAGGCAAGTCTAGTTGGACTAAACCAACATCACAGACATCTCAAGGGTGTGGAAACTTGGTTCCAACATCCCCCATACTGCTTTGAGTGAGACTTCAGTCCACGCTCCATGGGCGAATGCCAAAAGGGCCAGTAGTGTAGGGATTTGTTTGGTTAAATAACTCTAAACCTGGGTCGGTCCCCCATAAGCCAACAGAGGCTTCACAGGAAAAAGGTTGAATACAATAATCAGATGGAAAAGCAATTTGTCCCATAGGTTATCTTTAGCCTCGTGGATGTTAAATAATTTCTTCTTCTTCCTAAGAAAAATAAATAAATAATTGATAAACTATTTTATTCAAAGTTTGATGGTCAACTAAAACTATATTTTATTCCTTAAGTTTCAAATAGGTTGGATGTTTTTGCGGATTTTGCGTTATTTTGAGAGTCTTTTTGGAAGATTTTCAACTCCAAAAACCTTTAAAAATTTGAATGGTAACTTCACTATAAATGAACAGAGATTTCGAAATCAATAAAATATTCTTGTTATTATTGAAAAAATTAAAATAAGGTATTGTTTAGATATAATGAATACAAATACATATAATAATATTAATTGACTTAAATTTATTTTAATTTGAGATTTATAAAATTATAATTATTTAATTAAATAATAATTTAATATTATTTAAATTATAATATTTAAATTTTAAATTCCATATAAATTTATAAATTTTATTGCTTTAAATATGGGATGTTTGTTATTTTTTTAATAGATTTCTCAATAAAATAAATTAGTTATTAAATATTTAATTAATTTCTCTAAATTTATTATTGATGATGATTAACATTTATTAAGATCAATATGGTTTATAGGACATTAAGAAAGAAATAAATTAATTGAGATTCTTTAATATTTTATTTCTATTATAAAAAAGAAGAGTGGTTTATGGGACATTAAGAAAGAAATAGATTAATTGAGATTCTTTAATATTTTATTTCTATTATAAAAAAGGAGGGATGTAAGAGTTCATAGATGCAGACTTGCAAATCAAGAAAGTTGGTAGTGTGACAAAAGTTCTAGAAATGGGAAAGGATGTGAGTATTCAAGAGTCGGACAATGAAGAGAGTGTTTTTTATATTCAACCTAAAGACTCTTTCGTCCCAAGGTGTTTTGGCAATCGACCAACACCAAGTTTCATTCAAAAACTCATGACCATTAGTCTGTATCTTTGCAATGTTCAGCATTGGTCAAGACAAAGATAATTCTATTTAGCAAGATTGGGGTTGATCACCACTTTATGATACCTTAGTTAACCCCTTTTTATCTCACAACTTATCCTCATAATAATATTTTAAATTTTATCTTTATTTTATCTTCCTTTATTACACTATTATGTTTTTTAAATTTCAAATATTTCTTTTTTATTAATAATAAAAAAACACTGGGAAAAGAAATTATATAAATATCTATGAAAAAAAAAACTTACTTCTATGGTTTATCATTTTTATTTCTTATTTATTTTTATTTATGGTTGCAAAACATTTCTTTTAAATAAAACTCTAATTAATTGGTAACCTGTTATAAACAAAGATGTCTTCTTTTTTTAGTTAATGAAGTACTTGGTTTTCTTGTATTTATTTTTTATTTTTTAAATTTTATATATATGGTATAAAAAAAATTAATTTTTAGTTTATTAAAACAATATATTTTTAAAAATAATAAAAATAATTTATATCATATTTAAATAAATATTAAAAATAATTTATATCATTTATATATATATATAAACATTTTTTAAAGATAAAAGATGTATTTTCTAGAAAAAGGTTTGAGCGATGGAAACGAAGGTTGATGGGCTCGATGGTGGGTTGGGGTTTACATTGAAGTTTTTTCACAGTACTTTTGAGTGAACCAAGCAAGGAGTGCTCACAGTTGCTCTGTCACCATTTTTTCCCTTTTGCCTTGGGGTTATTTCGAAGCTGGTTTTATATTGTTTCTCTCCTCGACCGTGGTGATTCTTGTCGCTAACCGCCGCGGCTTCACTGAGGGTTTTCTCTCGTCTTTCATGACTTATTGCTTGGTGGTTACCACAGTTTTTTCACGGGTTTTGGCAGAATTGTCAGTGGCTGAAGCAGTTCCTCCTAAGGGTTTCATTCCAATGTTACGGTTTCCATTTGCAGGGTCTCATCTGACGGTTTTTTCAGTTTAAGGTTGCCCTCTAACCCTGGTCAATGGTCACAAGGTTTCCGCTACGGTTTTCTCGAAACGGCCCCGCAAATTTATCCTCGGCAGCTGTCAGGTGAATGGAAGAACAACTTCTTAATTACTCTTCAGATTCGCTGGCTCCAAAAGACATATAGGTCAACTATTCACGCCCATCAACTGTTGAGTCTACACTGGAAGGTAATTGTTTACCGGCCCCTCAGGTAAAGGAACTCACCTCACTTTTCGATATAGAGGTCTCTCTTCAAGACTTGGGCAACTCTCATCCGATGGTGGCTACGCCAGGTGGTCTTTTTAGCTCGGGTGAAGGTGTTGAATCACCTTTCCTTTCCATTCCTTCTCCTTCTGAGCTCCAAGAGTGGTCTCAGGATCACCCAAATCTCTCAATCCCTCACAGAGGTGCAGGCATCATGGTTGGGGAGACTAGTGGTTCTCCACTTGCTTCACAAGGTTTGGACACATAGGCTAGATCCCAGGACTTAGTGCCTTCATCTTCAGCTCACTTCCCTCTGTTTTGGTTCCACCCTCGGGGTTTTTCAGTGGAATTTCAAGGACTGACAATAACACGGAGGAGAACAGGTCTTCTAACTCTGACGACAACGTTCCTGAGGAAGGTGCCCCGACAGCTCTTCCACCATCCCACCACAAAAAGAAGAAGTCGAAGCTCTCCAAGTTACATGAAAGAAACAGGCCGCTGGTGTTTGGCATCGGTATTACTATGGCTCAGGCGGCCCTTATAGAAAGCATTGTGCTTGTGGGTAGGGTTCGAGGCAGAAATTATACCCCAGCACGGTTGAGGAAATGGACTGTCGAGGTTTGGGGAAATCTATTGGCTCAACTTCCTCGAATCATCACCCTGTGACGGGGATGGTTCACCCTGATTTTTGCCCAGCCTGTCCAGGTCGATTGGGTGTTAACCAGACACTGGCACATTGAAATGGCTCTAGTGCTGCTAAAGTGTTGGTCTCCTCTATTTGATCCAGACAAAGAAAATCTGGGTGCGAGACCGATTTGGGTTCGTTTTTCGGGGCTACCACTTCAATTTTCGGCGAACAAGGTCTTCAGAGTCATCGGTGATGATTTAGGGGTATACCTTGATCATGATCAGGCTTATCAGGATACGGGTTGCTTGGCTTTGGCCCTCATTTTGGTTCACCTTAACACCAAAGAAGGGCTAGTGGAGAGCTACCTGTTTCAAATGGGGCACGTTACGTGCAGGCATATTTTGGACTATGAGGGCATCCCTTTCCAATGTCGAAGATGCCATGAGGTGGGTCATTTATACAAGGATTTCCCTCTCTTGTCCGGGCCTCATCAAGAGTTACCCAAAGATTTGGTCTCAACTAGTACTCAAACGGTGGACTCATATTTTCCCATTCCGGAGGCGCATCCTGTGGTTATGGAGTCACAGATGTCGGGTGCGAAGATACCTACCTCTTAGCCATCTTCTTCGACTGCACTTATAATCCCTCGAGATCATGAGTCAGCCTTTGCGGGCACTCCCCCCCCCCCCCCCCCCCCCCCCTCCTCTCATTACTATTGATTGTATGGTTTTTTATTTTGTTTCTACTTCATTATGTTCTGGGTTTCTCCCTGAGTATTGCAACTTGTGCTCCATGGTATGTTCGATTCTCTCGGCCCCTCCCTCCTTCCTAGATTCTTCTCCTACAACCTCCTCCATGTTGTTCGTTCCTAGTCGGGGGGGGGGGGGTGCCCGACCTCTAGTGGTTCTCACCGGTATTTTCTCCGCTCTCTTCCTGCCTCTCAGTCAACGGCCTTTGGTCTAGAAGCGAATCTCCTTCCCCTCATCCCCCTAAAACCTCTCCATGGCAGACAGTCCAAAATCTCCAAAGCCATTAAGAGGGCAAGTGTGGAAGTGGCCTTGGGAGTGCAACATCCCATCAACTGGGTCCTTAGAGAAAAGGGTAACCCACTTCCTGATATCCCATGAAGTGCCTATCCTTCAGTCAGATCGTTTCGATGTCATCTTCTTGCAAGAAACCTTGGGAGAAGGGAGTTTGGTCAATTCTTTGCTTATGAGCTTCCTCCCTGATTGGGAGTTCCACTTTCTAGATGTTTGTGGTCTTTCTGGAGGCTGTGCTCTGGGTATAACAAAAGAACCATTTCTCTTCACAACGCTTGGGGAGGGGAGGACATTCTGGGTGCTGACATTACCTCGTCGGAGTTAAACAGGTTGTTTAGGCTCATTAACATTTATGGGCCATGTCACAATAGGGAACATTTTTGGCACAACCTCTTGGATGTTGAATTTATGCAAGTTGATAACCCGATTATTGGTGGAGATCTAAAATTTTCATTAGGATTGGTCGAATCTTGGGGATGTAGAGCCCAAATTGATCACCTCTTAGCGATTTTTGAAAATTTGTTGGATTCACATGATCTCCTACCCATTGTTTCAGCCAAGATCCTCCCGACCTGGAGAAAAGGAAGAACCGGTGTTGGGGCGCTTGCCAAGAGGCTCGATCGTTTTTTTATAAAGGCCCCGCTCCTCGCCAGCTTGAACCTCTTCCGCCAGTGGGTGGGTTCGGGGGGTATTGTGGATCATTCCCCTATCTGTTTGGAGATCAGGGATAACAATTCTAAACCTCCAGCTCCATTCAAATTCAATTTGAATTAGCTTCATGAAGCAGACTTCCATAAATTAGTCACTAATTCATGGATTCACTGTCAGCCTGTCGATCATCTCTCCCCGATGGAGGTTTTTTCCAACAATTTATCCCACATTAAAGCTAAAACTATCATCTGGGCTAGGGAGAAGTGGAGAAGAGGTGATGCCAATCTCCTTAAGATTGAAGAAGCCCTCAAAAATCTGGAAGCGTTTGAGATTGATTGTTTTGCTTCGGAGGTTTCAAAGGCCCATTTAACTCATCTGGAGTTGGAAAGTTCTAGATTACTGTGACAGAAAGAAGACCTCTGGAGACTCAAGAGCAGAGCTCTTTGGTTACAAGCAGGTGATGAAAACTCCAAGTTTTTTCACAACTATGCCCGTGGGAGAAAAGCAATCAACACTATATGGGAGTTGCATGATCAGGATGGTAGAAAGGCTAATAATTTTGAGTAGTTGGCCGATATGGGAGTCCGTCATTTCAACAAAATTTTCAAGGCCCCCATTGGTGTTTCCCTTCCTCAAATCATTCGAACAGCAGAAGCTCTACCCAGATTTGTGGCCCTTGATGATTCGGAGTCATTAAACATCCCAGTCACTAGAGGGGAACTGGAGGCAGTGCTGAAATGTTTCAAAAGGGACAAAAGTCTTGGTCTAGATGGGTGGCGGTGGAATTTTACAACTCCTTTTTGGATCTCATTGGCAACGATCTATTATTGGTCATCGAGGACTGTAGAAGCTCATGCCGAATGTTTGGGAGTTTTAAAGCGACCTTCTTGGCCCTCATCCCCAAATCAAACAATCCCTCATCCTTTGATTATTTTCGGCCTATTTCACTTTGCAACAGTAGCTACAAAATCATTGCTAAGATCATCTCTCTCCGCATTAAACCATTTCTGTCTCGAATGATTTCCCTGGAGAAATTTGCCTTCCTCAGTTAGTGCCAGGTTCATGAAGCTATAGGAACAGCTCAGGAAGCCCTCCATTCAATCAAAAAGCAGAATTTAAAGTCCATCATTCTCAAAATTGACCTCTCCAAAGCATTCAACAAGGCTAGTTGGACCTTTCTTTATCTCACTCTTATTCATATAGGTTTCCCCCATGCCTTTGTCACCTGGATTATGTGTTGTTTCACTTTTGTATCATTCAGTGTTCTCATAAATGGTGCAGTCTTCGGGTCCTTTCATGCGGAGCACAAACTAAGGCAAGGATGCCCTCTCTCCCCCTTACTCTTCCTTCTCATTATGGAAGGTTTTAGCAGACTGATTAAAAATGCTCGTGTGGCTAGAGATCTGGGGGGTGTCCAAATTTCGAACATGACCACTCTCTCCCACCTTCTGTTTGTTGATGATATACTTGTTTTTCTAAATGGCTCTATTCGTGACTCACAAGTTTTCAAGAATATCCTTTCTCTCTTTTGTAAAGCAACAGGTATGGAACCAAATTATGCGAAGTCCTCGATTATATTTGTAACATGCCTTCCTAATGAGGCAAGATTCGCATCACAATTGTATACCTATGTTTGTTACGAGCTGGATGCAGGTTTAAAATATCTAGGTTTTCGTCTGAAGCCGAATGGTTACTGTATTGCCGATTGGGCTTGGCTCCTAGAAAAAATCGAAAATAGAATCAATATTTGGCAGCAGCACTGGCTCTCTAGAGCGGGTCGGCTCACCCTTATAAAAGTTGTTCTGGAGGCTATCCCAATTTATTGGATGTCACTGGCTTGGATCCCTAAGGGAATCTTAAAAAGAATCCAACAAATCTGTTGTTGCTTTCTCTGGAGGGGCCAAAATGCAGGGAAGATTTATGCTTGGGTAAGTTGGGACCAGATTGTCAAGCCCAAAAAGTTGGGGGGATGGGGTATAAAAAATCTGCAATTATTTTCAAGGTCACTTGCGGCAAAAATGGGATGACATATTATTAATTCTCAAAGCCTTTGGTAGCAAGTTATGTCTTTCAAATATATCTATCCCCTTCCAATGTTGGATTGGATTCACAGGCCTATCATGCCCCTGGTTGGTGCTTTTACAGTCTGGAAGGCTATTACACAATCTCTTCCCACCATAAAAAATGGGTTGGCTTGGAAAATTGGTTGAGGCACTCTGGTGAGATTAGACACTGATGCTTGGGGTGGATGCAGTATTTCTCACATTCTTCCTCATGATCTATGTCAGTTTCTTTCAAGGTCGAGATTCACACATCTCTCAATTACACAGGATTACCCATCAAGCTTGTGATTTCAATAAATTCTTGCCGGATTTTAGAGAAATTTGACCGAAAAAACCCACCGTAAAAACTTTCAAAAAATCACACTAAAAACAACTCCCTTAAGAGGTACTAACTGTTACAGACCCTTCTCTTAATCGGGTCAGGATAATAAGATTCAGCCCATATTTATTAAACATTATATTATTATATTAATAAAAAATTATCGTAATTATGTTTTAAATTTTTCATAATTCACAATTTCATTTATAAAGTTGAAAATACTTTTTATTAATAAAAATAAAAAATAATTAACATTCACTTTGAAATGGTTTCTCTTAAAATAATTTAAAAGTCAGTTTTTTATATTTAAAAATATAAATATAAAATTACGTAATATAAGTTTATATTTATAGAATATTTTAATATTATTATATTAAAATACCAAAACTTAGATATTTTATTTTTGGATTTTTCTTTAAAATTTGATATTTTTAAATTCATAAATAAATTTCATATTTAAAAATATTTTCAGGACATTCAAATTAAATCATACAAATTTACAATGTCTAATCTAATTTAAATAAAATTAATGAAAAAAATGTATTTTAAAAATCAAAACATATAAACCACACTAAAATTTAAGCGCACTTAATTTAAAACAATTATACTTTTAATTTTAAATCCCTTTACATATCACTGGCAGCGAATAACATATATTTCTTAGATTTCTCCCATATAAACCAAGATTCAAAATTATATCAAATTTAAAAATATTCACAGTTTCAAAATTTATATTAAAATATAAAAATATGTACCGGATATTTCCGTACGAAAAATTATATAAAGCTCTGTTGTACTAAAGTGCAGCATATACTTCCACATGAAAATTAATATAAAAAGCTGTGTGGTGTGCTGAAGGGCATATTTATATTATTATTCGGTAATATTGAATACGATCACTGACTTAAATAATTATATTTTAAATTTTAAATTCCTTTCTCCATCACGTGTAGCCAATTACATATAACTTTCTTAAATTTGTTTACATAAACAAAGATTCAACATTATATTATATTACAAAACATACACAGATTCAAAATTTATATTAAAATATAAAAATATTCACCACAAATTTCCAAATGAAAAATATTATATAAAGCTGTGTAATGTAGTAATATGCAACATATACTTCCACATGAAAAATATTATAAGAAGCTGTGTGGTATACTGACTGGTGTATTTATATTATTTGGTCCATTGAATACGAACAGTAAATTAATTTTTATTTGAATAATATTGGATATTCAAAATTCTCATATATATATAATAAATTAAAATTAGTTTATATATTAATTTAATTTAATTTATAAGACCATTTAACTAGCAAGTGTCTTATTAGGAAGTATTATGTAAATTGTAAAATTAAATATTCAAATCTTCTCATTTGTTTATCCCACAAAAAAATTAATCTTATTTAATGTAGTAAGTAAATTTTGCTATCACAAGTTTAACATCATAAACTCATCAATCAATATAGCCAAAAAATCAAATAATTTCAAATTGTCATTTTAAATTTCAGAATATTGTCATAGTGTTTTTTTTAAGCAAGTGAGTGACTTTATATTAGTAAAAATAGATTACATATGTTATAGTCATGAGATCACTAATAGACTTGGGGCCATAGTTATGTGAGGAGTAGCAAAGTTTGGACCATCTACCCACCAAGGGGAAACCAGATGATCCCTTAATGAAAGCATATGTTTAATAGTGCATAGTCATGCAAAGTGTAGGAGAAGATTGCAGAAATAACATTTAATAGAGTTACAAAAATGCCTATGATTGTCTACTTGAGTGTTGTGTTGTGCGTAGAACTGTGAAGAGATATGGCAAGAAAAACATTGATTGTTTGGTCAAGCCACATGCTTGCCTTTGGAGCTTGAGGAAACTTCATGTTCCTTGTTGACTATTGTCGGAGCCGCTTCATCTTCCAACTTCTCCTCCACAATGAGACATTCATACAAGCTTGATTCCTGTTGATTCGGTTCCCTCTCTGTGTTCTGAACCGCTTGACGTTGGAGTTGCATATAATGTACCATGAGAGAAGGGGAATGAGATGGAGAGAGGGAATGGGTTTCAGAGCCATCCTGAGAGCTAGAGGAAGAAGGTGAATGGGGGACATGTGGAAAGGAGATGCCAATACATCTAGATAGATGGTATGAAGATTAACGAATGTTGTTAACTTGGACGTTGGCTTCCACCATCCTTTGCTTCGCCCCTTCTTTGGCTTGCTCCTCTGTCAACAGGTGACAAGCCAACAAATTCCTAACGGTCCAATGTCTGTCACCTATGTGTCTCCTTTCCTCAGCTTCTAGTGAAAAGACTATGTGACAAATATGAGTTGGAATGTCAGGGTCAAAAAGCTCTACATTCTCATCAATCCATGAATTTCGAGGGGGGCGCCCTCAATCACGACCACCACGTCGGGCTCTTTCGTGCTCTCAAATAATTTCAGTAGGCAGAGGGATACATAGAGTGAAGCCAAGGTTATTGAAGACAATGTTGGGAAGGACAGGAGAGTGGTAGAGCCAAGCAGAGTGTTGGGCATGGAATGGGATAGGGGAGGATCATGAAGCCAATGAATTTGCCAAGGCTGAGGGAGAGGCATGCGAAATGAATGGAGGATGAGAGCAAAGTAATGAGAGATCACAAGGTGGATGCAGAGCAAGTGAGCTAGATGATTCGAGGGTGTTGTCATAGTTGTTGAATTGTGGGCATTGAAGGCGCATGGACACCACTTATTGCTTGTCGTCATATCTGAGTTTAATGCCTTTGGTGACAGGATGTCACCGCTGGTGTACCACCCGGATCCAAGAAGAATATTGTCATAATTATCTTAGATAAAATCATAAATTAAAAATTAAGTGAAAAATTAAAGGGATTAAGACCCTGGAAAAACAAATTATGTCATATTCAAATTGGGTAAAATTTATAATTTAATAATGTTATATATTAGTTTGTTTTTAAAGATATTCATTGTTTCTATTTTTATATTAAAAATATTTTATTTTAAAATGTTAAAAATATATAGAGTGAAAAATAATGTTTTAATTTTTTATTGAGTGTATTTTTTAATGATTTTATTTAAAATTGTTGTAGAATTAATAAATTAGAATCATTAAAATGGTATAAATTTAAATCTACTTTAATCTATTTATATATTTAAAAATACATTATAAATAATTAAAAATAAATTTTACTAAAAGTTAGATACTCTATATCTAATCTTAAAATTAGAATATTTAAATTTCAATATGAAAAATTATAATTTTAAGTTAAGTTAATTTCAATAATAACAAATTTGAAAAAAATAAAAAAATTAAACAATAATAAGATTACCAAAACACCAAAACTCAAGAGACTAGAATTGATAATAAAATTTACTTTCATATTGCTTGTATCTGCCTACGCTATAATCATATAAATGACGGATAAAAAAAATTAAAATAAAAACAGAAAATAATGCGATGAGGATCACGATGAGAGGGCTCACAGACTTCAACCCTATACCCATACAACGATCCAATCACAGGGCACCTTCATAGAGACGGCTAACTTTCACACACGTTATACCCCTTTTAACCCGCCATCATGTGACCCGGGGCTGACGGCGTTGCCTGGGCGGGCGGGCATCCGCGTGAAAGGCTAGTGCGGGGCCCGGTGGAGTAAGAAGACAATAAATGAAAGACGAGAAAGCACGTGGAGGGACCAGGGACCGACTACCATAATGGTGATAACTGGTAAAAGCGCCGATTCGTTCCGTATAGAGTCACTTTTATATATTCATCACCATCCGTGCCATGGCTGGGATGGTCATGGCGAGTGAGTGGGAGAGGGACCGAGTATTCGTATAAATGTTTGCATGTCCTGTCGCTATCCTTCATGGGGCTTCCGTGCAATTGGCGTGAATGTTATCGTTATTATTTGCCCACCTCCAAAAGTCACCTACTTCTAATTCTATGCCTGTTATTATCATGTCCCACCAAATTTCCATTCGAGAGACTTTTTGGTTCCAACAATATTTCAATTTGAATCAATTTTTTCAACCTCCCCACAAATGCTAAATAATGACATGCTCACTTAGGTGAACACAACCAGTTCCTAACACCTAGTTGGACATGGAGCTTAATTGATCTTTTTAGAGGTTAATGACATGCTCACTCAGGTGAACACAATCAGTTCCTAACACCTAATTGGACATGGAGCTTAATTGATATTTTTAGAGGTTAAGATTTAGGTGAACATAATGTGGTCTTAACATCAGGTCGAATATTTTGGATATGGGCACTTAATTGATCTTTTTAAAGGTTAAGACTTAGGTGAACACGAGCCTTAATACCAAGTTGACCAATTTGGACATGGGCATCTAATTGATCTTTTCAAAGGTTAAGACTTGGGGTTTTAACACCTAATTGGACATTTTGGACATCGAGACCTAATTGATGTTTCAAGAGGTTAAATGTCTTAGGTAAGAGGTCGAACATTTTGGACATGAGCACCTAATTGATATTTTCAAAGGTTAAGACTTAGGTGAACACAATGGGGGTCTTAATACCAAGTTGACTAATTTGGACATGGGCATCTAATTGATCTTTCCAGAGTTTAAGACTTGGGGTTTTAATACCTAGTTGGACATTTTGGACATCGACATCTAATTGATCTTTCAAGAGGTTAAATGTCTTAGGTAAGAGTTGTAAATTGTTTTGTATTCAATTTCAATCTAAATATGAGATGTTGATATTGTACATCGTAGGGTTATTGAAGTTATAGAATTATTTTCCTTTTCATTTTTTCCATAAAATAACCAATTCATCAATTTAAAATTATATTTTTGATAGATATTATTGAAGAATTATGGTGACAACAAATTGGAAAATGTCACAAACATGGAATGACTTAGGTGAACACAATGTGGTCCTAACACCTAGTTGGACATGAGCACCTAATTGATCTTTTCAATGGTTAGGATTTAGGTGAACAAAATGGGGTCTTAACACCTAGTCAAACATTTTGGACATGGGCACCTAATTGATCTTTTCAATGGTTAAGACTTAGGTGAACACAATGGGGGTCTTAATACCTAGTTGAACAATTTGAACATGGGCGTCTAATTGATCTTTTCAGAGGTTAAGACTTAGGTGAACACAATGAGGTCTTAACACTTAGTTGGACGTTTTGGACATGGCACCTAATTAATCTTTCAAGAGGTTTAAATGTCTTGAGTAAGAGTTGTAAAATATTTTGTATTCAATTTCAATTTAAACGTGAGATGTTGATATTGAATGTAGCAGGGTTATTTGAAATCGTTGAATTCTTTTTTGCATAAAATCACCTATTCATCAATTTAAAATTGTAATTTTGTTAAAGATTATTGAAGAATTATGGTGATGACAAATGGGAAAAATGTCAAAAACATGGAATGATTAGTATTTGTATATTTCTATCTCTATCAAATATTTTTAACTAAAAAACTTCAACTCATTCAACTTAGTGCATTTGCAATGCCCACCTTATGGCCTTTTGTTCAGTTAGATATGGTGTTTAGTAAGGGTCCTTCAAAGCAAGCATGGCTTAATGGATGGTTGCACAACTTGAGCAGGCCTTATAGTTAAGGGCATGTGTTTCCTCTTAAGAGGCTACAAGTTCAAATTCACAAGGGGGTAGAATATGTACACCTCCATTGCAAATTGTTACATGGAGTTGGGTTTCATGTTTGGCTTGATTGTGACCTTAAAATTAGATGATGATTATTATTGGCTTGGTTGTGACCTTAAAATTAGATGATTATTATTATTATAATTAATGAGACTTATTAGAAGCATATTATTATATTATTAATAAGCCTTACTAGATGTTGAGTTTGCTTGTCAATTTGATCATCAAGGCTAATTTAACTTAACCACTCAAATGTTGAAAAGGAAGGCTTAAATATGATGCACATGGATGTCATAAGAATTAGGTATGTGCTTGACATTATTTGTGCATGTTGAATAAACAACCTCAACCCACATGAGATATGATTTTCTTTTATGATTTTATGAATAATAATTGTGATATGAAAGTTGTCTATAGAAATATGATTAGCACCAAAGATGTTAAATTAATCATTGATTTTGGAGTGTAATTCCTTGAATTGATGTGACAACATCCTCCACTATAGTATTAACATTGTCGTTGAATTGTTGGCATGCTTTGTGGTCCATCTTTGAGATGTAGTTGTTATCTTTATGATACTTACACTACTATCTTGTAAATTTACATATCATTATGCTAGGATTTTATTCCACATTAATACTCTCATTATAATTGTGGGTGTAAGTGTGTTTGTTTAGAATAACATTACATGTATATTTAATAGGGGAAATTTTATGGATGAAAATTTACCTAAAAGTTTAGAAACCTTGGAAAATCTTATTAGTCCCTAATATGCAAAATATAAAATGTTTGATAGTATTTTTGTAAATTTATTCAAATTTCTAATGATTTTATATAGTCTCTATAATTTTTTGGTGATTTTTAAGGAAAATTAATTTTATACTATAAAATTTGGGCAAATAATTTATAAAAAAATGGAAATTAGCAAGTCATTCTTTTGGAAAAAAAACATGGAAAATTAAGCCACCAACGAATATTAGCTCCTAAAATTTTCCCTATATGTAAATAGTGTTGGTTTATAAGAAATTGCCTACATCAAAAACTTTATTAATAAGAAAGCTAAATTTGGAGTGCAAGTTCTTTAGTTATTTCTCTTACTAATACTAACATTGCTAATGCTTTCCAGGCCATGCCTTTGTTTAACATATTTGTATCGTGGTTGTTATTTATGTGATGTCTATAATATTATCTTCTACATTGGGATATCTCTTTGTTGGGGTTTCATTCCACCTAAATATTTTCCTTCTCGTTATTTCCTCCTTTCTAGGGTGAATCTACTTATAAGAATTATATAGTATAAACTAGATCTCAACAATAATTATAAATATAATTGGATTCATCAAGAATATTGTTTCCTCCTAAACTTCATCATTTTTACTTATTATAAGTTATTATAGGAGCCAATTCTTTCATGGCCTTCTTAGATAGCTTCCATTTTTTTTCTAAACATTAAGGATGGAAACTAACCTCATGATTAATAGACATCTACACACATACAAGCTACGTAGTGAGTTTGAAAAAGGCAAATACTTAATTTTCTTACGTTAGACCTATTATGATATTCATGGAAGATATTCTTTCCTATGGAGAGATCCTCACACTTATAAATATTAAATTCATTATGAAGACCACTTCTATGTTACCCTTTTCATTAAGGATCTATTTAGTTTCAAAGAAAGTCTTAGATGGCTCTATCATGTTCCATCTAAGACTTCTGGTATTTCTACCCTATTCATTGAATGGATATGAAGAGATTGAGATGTCATATCAAGTTTCAGAGGAGTAGCCAATTTTGAATACCTTTTACATTTCAATGTTAATGTTTTACTCATGGTAGGAATTCATTTTAATGTGCTAGTGCACAATTTTTTCAACCTCGAGAGACCACTCTTTCCATCTTCCCTCCTCAAACTTTTGCTACCATTGTATTTTTATATGTCTTCTTTCTAGAGTCATACTGAAAAAAGTTTCATATCAACATAGGATCCAACACAAACCTAATGAGATATGCTAGAGATGACTTCCCACACACTTAACAAGAAAGACAAAATTTATAAAAACATCATCCAAAACGGTGTAAAATAATATAAAAGATATCTCCATTTTTAGATTTATATAGTTAATAATATTATTAGTCCCTACCTAAAAGGCTACAGGGATTATAGTAATTGATTCAACCCTTTTCTATTAAGTTTGCACAAAAACCAATGATACTTTTTTGAAAGTTATTTTCACGTGGTGATATTTATTTTTTAATCATTAATTTTGGACTAAACTATGGTGGAAATGTACATCTTGCTAAAATATGAAGGGAAAATTAATATCACAAATAATAATCAAATAGTCATTAGATATTTGAAATAAATTCTTTTCATTTTTTTATTATATATTGTAGATAATCATTTTTTATAATTAGTATAATACAATTAGTATTAATTTTCCTATTTAGTTTAGTAAAATTATTGAAAATATATATGTGTGAGAGAGAAATATTTAATTAATTATTTAATTCAGTAAAATTATACATATTTTAACTTTGAAAATTCATATGATTTATATAAAAAAATTATAAGTCAATAGATTCTATTAATTCATGGAAAGTTTAAATCGTGATGAGTTTTTAAACAAAATAAATCTAGCCTTATTCCTACCAAACTTATTGGCCAGATGATATTGACAGAAAGATACATATAGCAACATAACAAAGCGAGGTGACCAAACAAGGATTTCCCACTTAGACCAAAGTTGACCAAGGATCAAAATACAATCGATTAACATAACTAGCCAGCAGGGTTACCCGAACTTGGGTCTTCCATCCAGATGCCATGTGGTTGATGGAAGGCTTCATGGATATGAGCCTCCATATGTGCCATCCTTCCTTCAACGTTGTCTAACCTCGCCTAGAGCCACTTCTGTCCTCGACGAAGATAAACCAACCTATCCATCTAGTGCCATTGATTATACTAGAGATCATTCATGAAAGCAATGATCTCGTTGCAGTTTTCGTGTCTGTCACGAGCCAATTGTTAGACCATGGTTGTTAGCCAACGAATTTGAGCCTCAAGAACATCAAAGGCTGTCAACGTGTCTTGGTGAATTTCCTTACTACTGCTCGAGCTCCTCTCCATTATCCACAAGCTAGCTGTCTCCACTACCTTTTGGACCCTTTCAATCACCTATCAATTTCTAAATAACTCCAAACCCGCATCCCCTTACTGCATGGCCAACTCCTGTATAGAAATTCCACCTCACCACCCTTTTGCGTGCTCAGCGTTTGGAATAGGAACTGTCGACCACCTCCTCTATTGAGAAAAACCCTTGAGCTTTCAGTACCACTCCACCCTAATCCCTAAAGACAAGAGTGTAACGAGAGGGGGGAGCACAAGACACCAAGGGATTCTCTGGCCCCCTACATTCTTTTGGATTCCAACCCAATAGGCCATAGACCCTATTCCATAAGCCGCATAGAACAAACTCTAGTTTAAGATGAAAATTAGATTGAAACTAGGTACCTGTAATTCCAAGTGAGCTAACCAGATGCACAATTTGCAGTTGTTGAGCATCTTCATTGCAAATGCCCAGCTCACCCCATTTTTCACTCAAACCACTGGACCAACCTCCACCGAACCCTTCAAATAGGACTTAAAGGCTAACGACTAGGAAAAAAAAACACCTAGAAACTCTAAGCTGCACACACTATAAGAAAATTTCACTTGAAACGAATGAAATTTGTGTGCCCAGGTCCAAATTACTAGCCCTTTCTCTAGCCCAGGAGCCCAAAAGGCACCAGTAATCTCATCGACGAAACAACATACCTCGTCTAACAACCAAAAGCCTAGAGCAGCATGGACCAAAAGTCACCCAACTCAACAATAAAATTGCTTTTCCTGGAACTCGTAACCCTCATCTCACAGGACCCATAAACTACCTTTGCTCACACACTTTTGGAGTTAAATCAATTGTGATCCTCTAGAAGCTTCACTAACAAAGTGCCAAGTGAGGCTTCCTCTATATACTCAACTAGCATTATTTCCACGTGGCAATGGAGATGTCGGTTGTCTCCCAAGCCGCCAAACCATTTTCTGTCACCCCATCGGGAAGATTTATATAAATTTTAATGATATAAAATTAAAAAATTAAAGAAATATTATTCATACAAAATCATAATAATCAAATAGTCAATTAGACATTTGAAATAAATTATCTCTTCATATTATTATTTATATTTTATATATTGTAGATAATCACCTTTTTTTTTTTATTGTAGATAATCACTTTTTATAATTAGTATAATACAATTAGTATTAATTTTCCTATTTAGATTAGTAAAATTATTGAAAATATATATGTGTGAGAGAGAGAAATATTTAAGTATTTATTTAATTTAGTAAAATGTATACATACTTGAACTTTGAAAATTCATATGATTTATATAATAAAAAAATTGTAAGTCAATAGATTATATTAATTCATGGAAAGTTTACATCGTGATGAGCTTTTAAACAAAATAAATCTAGTCTCATTCCTACCAAACTTATTTGCCAGATGATATTGCCAGAAAGATACAAATAGCAACATAACAAAACGAGGGGACCAAACAAGGATTTCCCACTAAGACCAAAGCTAACCAAGGATCAAAATACAATTGATTAACATAATTAGCCAGTAGGGTTACTTGAAGCTGGGCCTTCCATCTGGTTTCCATGTCGTTGATGGAAGGCTTCATGGATATGAGCCTCCATATGTGCCGTCCTTCCTTCAACGTTGTCTAACGTCTCCTAGAGCCACTTCTGTCCTCGACGAAGATAAACGAACGTGTCCATCTGGTGCCATTGATTATACTAGAGATCATTCATGAAAGTGATGATCTCGTTCTGGTTGCCGTGTCTGTCACGAGCCAATTGCTTGACCATGGTTGTTAGCTAATGAATTTGAGCCTCAAGAACATCAAAGGGTGGAGGCAGATCAATGTAACCTGTTGAATTTCCCTATTACTCCTCGAGCTCCTCTCCATTATCCACAAGCCAGTTGTCTCCACTACCTTTTGGACCCTTTCCATCACCTATCAAGTTCTAAATAACTCCAAACCCGCATCCCCTTACTGCATGGCCAACTCTTGTACAGAAATTCCACCTCACCACCCTTCTGCAAGCTCAGTGTCTGGAATAGGAACTGTCGACCACCTCCTTTATTAAGAAAACCCTTGAGCTTTCAGTACCACTCCACCCTAAACCCTAAAGACAAGAGTGCAACGAGAGTGGGGAGCACAAGACACCAAGGGATTCTCCGGGCCCCTACATTCTTTTGGATTCCAACCCAATAGGCCATAGACCCTATTCCATAAGCCCCATAGAACAAACTCTTGTTTAAGATGAAGATTAAACTGAAACTAGGTACTTGTAATTCCAGGCAAGCTAACTGAATGCACAATTTGCAGTTCTTCAACATATTCACCGTAAATGCCAAGCTCAACCCATTTTCCACATAGACCACCAGACCAACCTCCACCGAACCCTTCAAACAAGACTTCAAGGCTAACGACTAGGAAAAAAACGCCCAGAAACTCTCAACGACACACACTATAAGAAAATGTCACTTAGAACGAGTGAATTTTGTGTGCTCAGGTCCCAAATGACAAGCCCTTTCTCTAGCCCAGGAGCCCAAAAGGCACTAGTAATCTCATTGACGAAACAACATACCTCGTCCAACAACCAAAAGCCTAGAGCAACTTGGACCAAAAGTCGCCCAACTCAACAATAACATTGCTTTTCCTGGCACTCGTAACCCTCATCGCACAGGACCCATAAACTACCTTTGCTCACAAACCTATGGAGTTCTCTAGAAGCTTCACCGGCACTCATAACCCTCATCGCACAGGACCCATAAACGACCTCTGCTCACAAACCTATGGAGTTAAATTGATTGCGATCCTCTAGAAGCTTCACTGGCAAAGTGCCAAGTGAGGCATCCTCTATACACTCAACTGGCATTATTGCCACATGGCAATGGAGATGGTGGTCGTCTCCCAAGCCACCAAACCATTTTTTGTCACCCCATCGGGAAGATTTATATAAATTTTAATGATATAAAATTAAATAATTAAAGAAATATTATTCATACAAAATCATAATAATCATATAAAAATATCTATTCATTTTAGTGAATATAAGTTTTGATTATAGGTACAATTTGAATTCTCCAATTTATGATTTTTCTTTTTTATATCGTTCTATTTAAAATTTTATTTCCTTACAAATTAGACATGTCCAATTAATGCATAAACTTTTTTATACTTTAATCATAATTTATTTAAATTTTTATTAATTCAATTTTCTAATTATTTAATTAAATTCATATTAACACTGTGCTTTGATGATGAACCTCAATAAGGATTCGAAACACGTCGACCCAGAATTATCGATGTAATTTACCTAGAAAAACTCTACTTAAATCATAAATCACATAAACCTCCAATCTGAAACGATTTTTTAATATCTCTTTAAATTTTTTTTTTTTTTTTTCTTTAGATGTTTACTTGCCTCTTTATCTTACATTGCCCTACATTCAAAACACTTTATGTACCCCACTTCATGCACACGTTTCGTCTGTAGATGTTCTTTCATCGACCACAAACCCTATCCATACCCTCGAGTGTTATCATTTAGTCACTTGATAACAAATTATATGATATCAAATTAAAATAATGGACGAACACATGAAGTTAAGTTACTCATATCACAAAAAGTCATTTGACCTCTAGCGAGATTGGTGATTAATTTCAAAACATAGGACAAATTTGCACCTCCAAATAATTTGAAATTGGCACACATTTAGGTGTGCTCTGCTTCAATAAAGTTTTTGCGGTCCCCTTCCTCTTAGGAAAACGAATCCATGTCAACGCTTCACATGGCACAAGCCTTCACTTATATGACAAAATAATAATTATATTTATATTCTAATATTATCCAATTACCTATGGAACTATATATTGTATCGACCATATAAATGATAAGTGTGTGGTAGAGATGATTTTTCAAATCTCATGTTATTCCAACTATGACTATGCAGAATCACATATCGCTATTATCATCCAAATGGAAGGAAGAAAAGTTTGTGAATTAGAGAAATGAAAAAAATTAGATTTCAATTACAATAGGAATGTTAAATTAACCTTTGTATTTAGTATTATTTATTATTTATTTATATGAATTTATGAAATTAAATGAATGTTTATTTTATAAGTTAAATCATTTTAGATTTATTTTAATTTCGAATTTATAAATAGATCAAATTTTTTAACATATAAATATTTTTTTTGAGTGTAAAATTTGAAGAAAGATTTGTATCTCTAGAAATTTGATCTCTCTTGACACTTGATACTTCGGAGTTAAGATGGATATAGGATGGTTATATATATATATCTATATATATCTATATATATATATATATATATATATATATATATATATATATATATATATATTTCATGGCTCCCCATGGTTGTGGTTTGTTGGCTAGCGAAAGCACTGCTAAGGCGTTTGTGCCACTGTGTAGGCCACAGATTCAAACCTCGACTTACTCGTGCACCGTGCTTGGGGGTGGTGCGGTTGCCCCTGGAGGTTATAGTGGCAGCTGCCGAGGATCGACCCTAGGTCACATGAGTACGCATTACCGATTACCGTCTCTCTCTCTCTCTCTCTCTCTCTCTCTCTCTCTCTCTATATATATATATATATATATATATATATATATTTCACAAACCCCATAGATCGACGACTGCTACATTGTCCACAAAATATTTGTACGAAGTAGATTCATCTAAAGATATTACTTCTTTTTGGCTCAACCACAGAGCTTGACCCCAAGAGTGGCGAGAGAATTGAACCCGTGACCTCTCAATAGAAAGGGTACTTCAAAGAAAGGGACTCGACCAATTGAGCCAACCCTCAAGACTATCTATATAATTTTAATTTTATTTTTTAATTTTATGTAATTTGATCTAGTCAAAATGTTTACATTAACATAATATACGAGGACATTCCAACATCGCACAAATTAAATTTATTTATTTATTTTTTACATTTGATATTTTTCCATTGATTATTTAAAATAAATTTGTTATTGCCTTTTAAACTTTTTGTTATTTATAAAGTAAATTAGAAATGTATTAAGTTTGGGGAATTCATTTCAATTTTTACATGAAATTTAATGTATTTGATCATACAGATTAGATTAGAGGTTAGCTTTTTTGGGATAGTTTAATTCCTCCAGAGTTAAAGTCAACTTCTGGCCACTTGCTGAAGACAAAACCCCACATAAACCAACTAGTATATGACTTATAAATATTTTTTATTTACATTTTACAAGTATTTTTTATTTACAATTATTTATATAAGAATTATAAATTACTCTATTCAATTTATAATTTTTATTTATTTATTTATATCTTGCAAATATTTTTGATTTACACTTAATAATGGTAAATTGCTTTTTTTTGGTTAAAAATATATTCAAATATAATAATATTGAAAATCACTTTTATTTATTTTTTCCAAAATATATATTATTGAATTTAATTTTTTTTAATCTTTTAACCCTGAATAATTTATGATGATTCATAATAGTTTAGGGAAATTTTACAACATTTTATAGATAATTTGTGATTTTAAAATTTCTTATTTAAATTGATAATAATAAAGAAAATGGTTAATATCCATTAAAATCAAATTGGAGTGGTCACCTTTTAAGAAGGGTAATGAATTATTTAGTTTTTTTTTTTTTTTTTTAAATGTTTAAAAAAACACTCTATTGGAAGTGTTTTTGAGTTTTAAATCACTATTATTTTAATGTATTAAAAAGTTAAGAAAATTAATATTATAATAACTATTTTGAAATTGTGATTAATATAGGTATATATAAGACATTTTAAGAGAATTTATTTTTCATTTTTAACTTTATTAATATCATAAATATGACAAATTCTTTCCATCCATCATATTTTAAAAACGATCTAACACCCTATTTCATTATTGATTTCATAAAAGTATATTTTTAATTTAATAATGTTAATTTTCTTTTTTAATCAAATATATATATATATATATATATATTTAAAAATTTTATCAGTTAGGATTAATCACTTATTTATAATATTTGTTTATCCTCTAATTCTTCAAAACATGGTGGGAAAACCTATTATAGCTCAATTGTCAAACCAACAAGACAACCATCTCTAGCTGCTATCCACGAATGCAAGATGACTCATCACCATTATTCAAGGAAAACCACACAACCTGAAATAACCCGTTGGTGGTTCGTAAGGGTGTAGACTTTCACTCCTGCAAGATGCCTCTGGGTCTTGGGTTGTTAACCTGTTTCCTTCTACCCGAGGAAGACGAGCTCTTGGCCAAGCAAAAACAATTTTAAGATATACTATTTATCTTTTAGTTCTTATTACAACACAATTTCTCATATATATATATATATATATATACTCTTTCACTTAAATGATTTTAATATTTTTAAAATTTGAAATATATTTATTTACATAACCCATTATGATACTCTCCCTCCCCTTCGAACCCTTTAACTCAAGCTAACTGGTTTAGAATTCCATAATCATGTTCTTCCGACACATAATTCCATGCTTTAAGTGGTCCTTTATAAGCAGTGGCTGTCAATTTGAAACTTACATAAATCGAACCTTACTTTTCAAAGGGGTATTTGATCATTGTGGGGGTGACCACCAATCTTTGTTATCAATTTGAAACTCAATACCGATTTAGTCTATACTTATTATTCAAACAAAAGTGATGTATACTTGGACCTTTTGTCGTGACTCAAGAAATCTAAGGTGGAAATATTGTAATTTAAATTTTGTATGGTTGTCACAAACACACATAGTCTATAGTTTATCCTTATTATTATTCAAACAAGCAATCCCTCTCAACAAATCTAAGATGGAAATATTGTACATAATATAAATCTGCAATGTTGTTGCCTACATAATTGCTTTCACATAAACATGCGCTTATAACAACAAACCCACATGTATTAGTCCAAATATCATTATAGCCACCTAATAGTAATGGGCTCAATTATTTAGGTTCCTAAATGTTGAATGAAATCTTCTTCACATTAAAACTTATCTGAGTTCAAACTACAAGGCCATGCTACCAACGTGTTATTCAAAGTGTGTCCTAAGCATTTACATATTATTAGGTATTTTTTTTATAGATAAAAGTTTGATTTTGTAAGCAAGTATATAGAATGACATGATATATGAAACTAATGATAACATTTTTTTGTGATTGTGCCAATTTGAAAGATAGATTTTTGATGATAATATTTTTCCATTTTAATAATAAATATTTTTAATATTATATTTTTTATTAAATTAAAAAAAATTGTAATTATTATTTATATAATTTATATAATAAATAATATATATTTTTAATTCTGTATATTAATAGTCAAGTCTTATTAGTACAACTGATTGAGGATGGGCTCATCACCAAGATGACCTAGGATGAAACCTCATGGGGTGGTTGTGCCCTATGCTAGGGGGAGGAGACATGTTAAAAAATCCAGTCAGCTAAGAGCTTGTTGATAGTGCTAGACCCGCCAACATTTAAGGGATCACCCCAGTATGAAGTCCCAACTAGACCTCATACCATTTGGTGTGGGAGTCCCATCCGATATGATGACCCGGTTGCCATTATCTTAAACATTTGCCTCAACTCTTGCTT
Source organism: Pinus tabuliformis (assembly GCA_031772625.1). NCBI lineage: Eukaryota > Viridiplantae > Streptophyta > Pinopsida > Pinales > Pinaceae > Pinus > Pinus tabuliformis. The sequence continues at coordinate 367,752,424 of CM062816.1, forward strand.
ATCAGTACAAGAGAGTTGTCTGCTTTGTCTTCGAGTAGTGAGGTTCGTGTGCCTAGTGATTGTTAGTGTTACTTGTGTCAATGGTTCTTTCACTGTAGAGGGAGAGGGTGGGAGTGAGTCCCAATTCGGTTGGGAGGAAGCCCCAACTCTGTTAGGAACACACAACACAACAGGACATGCACATCTTTCGGAAGAACAATTGACACAGATGTGACAATCACAACACATAGGGAAGATAACACGTACAACACTCAGTGGATGAGTCCGCGTGAGTGCAATGACTGTTATAGCAAGTTTTATGTGAAAGGTCTGTCTGATGTCTGGGGAGGTAACCAACATAGGTATGACAACGTTAACAGCTCATACAACACATTTTCATTAATATATATGTATTACAACAATTGAATGAGTTCAAGTGTTAAAGACAGGTTAAAGCAACAAGTATTACAAGTGTTCAAGACTAGTCTTACAACAATTACAACACATGTGTGAAAACATGTTGGCCTGTTAGTAGGCCTCTGAAATAAGCGAAAGTTCTAAGACACATCATTACACCATACATCACTAACCCCGTGGGCGGGGCGTTGGAGCCACTGCTTACTCCTCAAAGAAAATATTACAGACTCTCAAGGCTATGTGGGAGGAACTAAGGTGAAAAGTCCTTTGATTGTACAAATGAGGGGGTATTTATAGCCAAGGGTGAAACTGACCCTTGTCGTTGTTCGACTACCCTCATGACTGTTTGATTTCCATGACTTTTTGACTTTACATGACTCTTGATACAACAAGTGGGTCTCTTTGACTTCCACGTTACATTACATTGATTGACAGTATGGCCCACAGTAGAGATGTGGATGACATGACTCATTACAAGACTCAACATGACAGTGCTAGTACATTCATGTTGCTGCTAGTGTACATGTCAAGCTACAATGTTGCTGGGTGATGGATGTCCTTATGGTGTGTCACAACTTCACCTTTGCATGTAAAAGTGTGTGAAGTCTTCAATGGTCGTTGGTTCGCTTGATGTTCCATTCACACGTTGCTTCTTGCTTGTATGTTGGTAAGCTTAATAGGGTCGTCCATTCACAAAAAGTGCATGTTCATCCGTCCGTTCGTCCGTGAACACATCTTTGCTTGATCGTCCGTTCGCAAGCACATCTCTTTGCATGCATCGTTTGTTCGTTTGTTGGTGAACATGTCCTTCTGCATGTACTCCCTTTGTTCATCCCATCTATCGTCGCGCCATGTTTGTTTGTGTACCTATATCTGCAGTCACTCATGACGAGATGACATCAAATCCATAAACCTCCTAGTCTACCATGATGCATGATCGTTTCGAATGCAGGTGACCGAGAGAGGAGACAAGGTTGCAAGATGGGATGGAGGCTTTGGGCATTGCTAATGAAAACTGCGCAGCACTCACTGGGTGATGGAGATGGGCAATCCGGATCGATAGTGACTGTCCGTAGGGTTTGGCTCAGTTGGAGGACAAAACTAAACAGTTTTTGAGAGGAACAGTCTGGGCTGCGGGAAGGCTGGGCAGACAAGATCTGCGCAATTTCTAGAAGGAGTGGGCAGTGGGAGCCTAGCAGGTAAAACTATGCAATTCCTAGAGGGAACTAGCAGCTGGGACATTGGCAACAAAAACTACGTAATTCCTGAGAGGAACTAGCGGTCAGTTTCCAGGATCTTGGCAACAAAAACTGTGTAATTCCTAGAGGGAATTGGCAGTCGGCTGCTGGATCTTGGCATAAAAAATTACGCAATTCCTGGAGGGAACTAGCAGTCGGCTATCGGGAGCTACTAGCGAGAAAAAATGCTCTGATTCTGGGAGGTTGGCCTGCTGATCACCTATGCACAGTTTTTGAGCTGAGCAGATTGTTGGGTAGCAGAGGGCTTGCTCATGAAAATAGTGCAGTTTTCCATGTGAGCAGTTGGTTGATTGATTGGAGGGTTGGCTGGAAAAATGCACAATTTTCTGAGGGAGGCAGGGACGAGCATTGTGTTTCTGTTCAGCTTGTCTGTGCAATTTTCTCAGTGAGCGAAGTGGGTAAGGTCTGCAGCCTCTGCGAAATTTTTGAGGGGAGTCAGTCCCAGGGTGACTGACAGGTCAAACTCTCCAATTAACCAACATGAAGGTTGATTGATCTGCTTGCAGCAGCGCAACTTGAAATGGCTTGCTTGGTGCTTTGGCATTGTTCTAGGTGACAGTCGATCGAGTAGATGGCAGGGTGAAGGTCTGGCTATCAGAGGGGAATCCGGTTGTCAGAACTTCAACAATATGACTAAGTGTATGGACAAGTGGAAAGGTGCATACATGATCTTGCAAACACACACTTACATGACTTGACAATGAGACGACTCAAACCATCCAGACACATATGCTCAACATGGCTGACCGACGGTGTAAGCAAAAAGCACGATGCTTGTGATTGATCATTGGACGACCGCAACAACACTTGCACAACTGTGAATATGACTCATGTGTGAGTGCGATAGATGTTTCCATAACGAAAACAACATGCACACATGAAGCGAAGACCTTGAGCATGAACAGAACATGGTCGCAAGCATGACATTGATCTTAACATGCAAAATCTGTCGGTGGAATGATTAAGCAAGGTGGGTGCAAAGAATCACACAAGCTCACAGAGTGAACACGAGTGCGTGCAGTCATCAAGTAAAACTCTCAAAGGAGGCTCCAAAATTGGATGCAGGCCAAAATTTTGGAGGGTGTTGCAGCCATTACAACAGGGCTGGTGTGGCCCAAGCTGGGTGCGATACCTGGGTGACTTTGACATCTTAGATGCCCCTGAATTACAGCTCCTCAAGCGATAAATCAAGCATGAAGGATCACAATCAACTTGACAAAAAAAAAATCTACATATTATTGAAATATAAGGCTGGGTGTGATTAACACAAAACAGAGAAATTGTTTAAGATGTGAGACAAAATATGGTTACTGTTAAACAATGACAGGCTAAAGGGTCATGGTAAGAAAATCAAGGCTTTGTGATATGGCCCCTTTGATATACTAAAAAAGGTTGGAGTAACGCCTATAGACTCAGTCCACCCCCATATGTGCACATTTACTCAATTGTGAATGTAGAAAACCTGAAAATATATGAGCCTTACAGGCTAAATGAGGAAGAGGAATATGTCCTACCTGCCGTAGAGGATTGAGCACCAAATGCTTAGGAAGAGTTGATAGAGGACATCATTTTTCAGAAGTAGTCTAGAACTACAAGAAAGGGGTAGGATGAGCTTTGGTAGATTGGGCTTAAGGACAACTTCTAGGCAAAGCTAACTGGCATGTTTGAGAGAAGTTGAAGGAAAATGTTCTTCACTTCATTCAGTAGAAGAATTTTGTGACCAAAAGGCTCCCAAAATGGGAAGGTGTGATTTGGATTGGATCATTATATTGTTTGTTATCCATCTCGATGCTTTTAGAGTGGAAAAATGGGAGGAATCAACTCATAGGACCATTTTTATTGATGAGACCCAGTTTGTATTAAAGAAATTTTGAGGTCTAAAATGGGGCTCCTAAAGAATATTATAAAATAACAACAAAGATAATAAAATAAGATTAGATTACATCACCAAATTTTAAAGGGGGAAAAAACTATTTTTTCAACTCGTATTGTCAACTTATCTCCCTACGATTTTTCTCAAATTTTGAGCAGGAGCACTCATTGGATGCAAAAATTAATTCCCCATCCAAAGGGTACCCATGTTGGATACTTTTGATGGTTTGTGCTACATGAAAGATGAGAAATGCATGAAAAATGTGATAACAATCACATTTTTCATGTATGTCTCATTTTTCATTTAGGATGGTCCATCAAAAGTATGCAACATGGCTATTCCTTGGATGAAGAATTAAATTATGAATCCCATGAGTGTTCTCGCTCAAAATTTGATTAAAATCGTAGGGAGATAATTTGAAAATACGAGTTGAAAAAGTAGTTTTTTAAGAAGATTTTTACCTTTTTACTCTAAAAATGGTGAATCATCTCCCATAGTTGACATCATCATCTTGAATCCTATTGGTTTTTATCAAATTTATTTTGTTTTACATTTTTGTTTTGAGACCCATTTTAGACCTCAAAATTTCTTTAATGGAAAATTTAGGTCTAAAACCTTCTAGGAACATTTTGAGGAATCAAATGTAATTTTTTTGGGGGTAAAAATTTGTTGATTTAGCATGGCACATGTTTTCCTATTCTATGCATGAATACCTTTCTAATGGTTCAAGAACCACCTCAATCTGAGTCTGTATGCAAAAGTTATGCCACTTAGAAGTTGGCATTCCTATTTTGGCCACCATAATTCGAGAGGATGCCATGTTAGCCCCAATTTCATAAGGAAAAGGGGCTAGCCATGTGATAATGATGAAAAATACTCTAGAGGAGTCCATGTTGTAACTATGGTTAAGAGTTGAGGGAGTCAAACCTAACCACTAGTAGGTTATCAAGTTGTGTTATAACCGAGCCACTAGGAGGAAAAGGGGTTCTATTCTTTTCAAGTGTATCTTGTTCATAGACAAGAAAAGTAGCCGAGAGGGGTAGGGAGAGAGCACATAGAGAGAATTTTTGCATTGTAGTAGCCCACAAGCCATAAGATTTACTTCTTTGTACTTGCAACCATTTTCTATTCAGAGAAAGAAAGAAGAGTGGCCTCACCCTCCAGTTGGGTTTTCTATCGAAAGAGTTTCCCGAGATATATCTTGTGCCAATCATGGTTTGTGATTTTTTATTTTGTTGTTCTATATTTTCTACATAATTTTAATTTACATGCATATGAAATAAACAACAATTTACAGATCCATAATTCAAAAGAGAAATCAACCCTCATAGTGTAGATTTCAATTTTTTAAGTATAATTTATTATATATGTTATGATGAATTGTCTAGTGGAATATACACGATAGTTTATGGATCAATATATATTCTACACATATTAATATTGAGTTCAAACAATCAATAAGTAGGGCCCAATAGGTAGATCTCAAGAATTTGAACCTATATATAACAAATTTTTTTATTATCAAGATGTTATCATTAAAGGGGAGCATTGATGTAATTCCATCTTCCTCCATAAGTTTTTCATCTACCTAGTCATCAATATGGGGGAGTATTGGAATGTGTTCCTTTAGAAGGTAATAATGTCTAGGTTATTTTGGAAGAAATTCTAATTTTATGTAAAAGATGTATATCCCACATTCATCATGGAGTAAAATACCCATGTAATAATCTATTACATAAAACTCGGCGATATTGCATTAACCCACATGTATTATTAAGATTTAATTCCTTAATATCTCTTGGTATATAATAGAGTTTAGGGAGTCTCATAAGACACACAACAAAACATGAATCATAAAGAAAAATATGAGCCTTATCATTGTTTAGTGGTAAAGAATTTGTGGTGGTGCTTTTTGTAAGATTGTATTTTTTTGAAGATAATAACGATGCTATTACCTTTTGGTGGATGTTTCCCTAATTGGCATTTACTACATAAATCTAGTGTCTCTTATCATTTTGTCTCCTTTTTATTATTAAGCGTTGTTATTATGCATTGGAGGTTAGACTAGTAAAATTATGTGGTGTTTTATGATGTTATATGTTTATGCATATTTTTAATATTCTAACAATAATGAACCTTATTAATTCTTGAGTGAGTCTTCATCTTATGGCATTGATTATGGCTTGGGAGTGGCAAGATATAATAAAATTTCAACATAGTTGACCTTATGGTTGGATGGAAAGTGGCTCTCCCCTATTTAGTTTCTAGCAAAGGTTGAAGTGTCTCAAATAAGTGTATTTATTTCTCTTCAATGAAATAGCATTATTTGTTCAAAGTTTCATGAATTTTCTTGTGTTATATTGTTGATCATGTATGTAATGATGAGTTAGAGCAATGTTTAATTATGTTTGATTATTAGTTATAATTTTTCATAAGAAGATAGGGCACTTCAGGATCGATTGGCGAGCTCTGCGCAGCTTTCTGGTTCTAGGGTTTCCGTGAACCCTTTCCTGTGGATCCTTTCATGCTTGCGCGTCTGATCCTCTTCTCCTAAGGTTGCAGATTCTACGGGCTCTTCTACTGACGGTTCTGTATGTCTTCCCCCTTCGGAGGGGCGGGTAATACCCCCCCTCCACCAAATTCTGGCCCTGCGGCGACGCCAGACTTGCCAGGAAGCTCTGTGCCAGGGTTGCAGACAGATTCTGACTAGACCCCCACTACAGACAATATAAGTGACGCAAATACAAGCTCTGATGTCCCTAGGAACGAGAGCACCGAACAGACAGCTTCTGAGGCTCAGCCAAAAGTTTCCTCTGCCACATGCATCCCTAAAGCGGTAGATCGGGTCAAAATCGACCTCCCTAGTCACCGTATCAATGGTCACATTCAGTATATGAAAGATCACGCCCTCATTGGAAAGTTCATCAGACTCTGGCCAACTGAGAAGGCTTTGCAAGGATGGATAATGACCAAATGGAAGCCCAAGGGACAAGTGACTCTGCAGCTTGGCCCCAAAGGATTTTTCACTGCTATCTTCCACTGCCTAGAGGACAAGACCCGCATCTTTGAAGGAGGCCCTTACTTCTTCAACTCAGCGGGTCTGTATCTGCGTGACTGGATTGAAAGATTTCATCCAGACAGGGAAGACTTCCATTGGGCTCCAGTTTGGATTCGCATGTATTCCCTGCCTCTGGAATACTGGGACGAAGAGACATTGCGGGACATTGGCAATGGTCTGGGAGAGTTCATAAAGGTTGCTGAGGAAACAAAACTCAGACGCTACACTTCCTACGCCAGAATCTGTGTCCACATGCACCTTGCTAAGCCTCTTACGGACTCGGTAAGCTTATTTCATGATGACTTTGAATGGATTCAGACTATTGACTATGAGCACGTTCCATTCCGCTGCAGAAAATGTCATGAGCATGGCCACCTGTTCAGAGATTGTCCTCTGACCCAGAAGCCTAATACCTCCCCCCTGAAGCTGGAAAAGATGCGGAAGGCTTCACCAAGGTTTCCTCTAGGAAGAAGCATTCCAAGAAATCCCCCATCATCTCTACTGCCCCCAAACATCCTGACACTAGCAACAACTTTGAAGTTCTTGCCTCTCAAGACCCTCTGGGGGTTCACCAAGCCCAACCCTCTACCTCTAACCCTCATCCCGACTCTTCCGCCTCTACTCTCAAACCCCAAAATGCTGACGCAACTTCAACTGTCTCTCCTACCTCCACTTCTGCTGAGGTCCAAACCAAGCCCTCTGTTCCCACCACTACGCTCATGGAAGTGGACTGCTCCCAAGCTATGGTCCTCCCTCTTGGTCTGGACGTCGCAGATCAGAATGCCCCCACCCTCATGGATGAAGAACCTGAAAGCGTTGATATGGGGGAGCTGGACATTCTTGCTCTGGAAGAAGCATGCCATCAGAAAGAATATAGCAACATTCACCCTCGACAGATAGACAATTTGGAAGTGGTCCTTTCCCGTGCACAACAGAGAAACTCACTGGGCATTCAAGTAGGAAGCCTATGGGATGGAAGGAAAATTATGAAAGAAACAAAAAAAGAGGAAGGAAGACAGACTTACAGAGAACTATTATTATAGGTGAAATACTTGTGGAATCAGGCAGATTTCCCAAGTTGACAAAGTTCTACAAGGCTCTTCCTCATAGTTCCTCATGAAGCTTATCTCCTGGAATGTGAGAGGGCTTAATAGCCCCTCAAAACACAGAATGCTTAAAAATATGATACAACAATACAAACCTTCGATTGTTTATCTTCAGGAGACGAAATGTAATAGCAAAGCACTTGAACACATTGTGGCCAAAGTTTGGGCAAACTGCCGCTCAGTGACGGTGGACGCTTCAGGCGCCTCAGGAGGGCTGGCAATCATTTGGGATCCTCAAGTTCTTTCTCTCTATGACTTCCATGCATCGCACTATTTCATTCAAACGACCTTCCATCTGGTAGGTACCAACATACACGGTCACCTAACCAATGTATATTTCCCGCAAGAAATCCAAAAGAAATTAGATTTTCTCCTTACTTTAACAGATCTGAACTCCTTGAGGCGTTTCCCTCTCTGGATCTGTGGGGGGGATTTTAACATGACTACCTCCTTGGAGGAAAAATCTGGTGGAAGGCACAGGCTAGATGGGGACTGCTTAGGTTTCAAAGACTTCATTCTAAGCAACCAGCTCGTGGATCTACAGACATCCAATGGTACGTACACCTGGACCAACAAACGCAGAGGGCCGCAGCACATTGCCTCCCGCCTTGATCGATTTCTCATGTCAGACAACGCTATTCATCTTGGGGGTGACTTCCATTCTTCCATATTGCCTCTTGCTGGATCGGATCATTGGCCCATCCTCCTTCAATGGGCCCGTCCGGGTTCGCGCTGCAACCGGCCTTTTCGATTCGAATCGTTCTGGTTCACCCACAATGGTTTTAAAGAACTTGTCATCAAAGCTTGGCATTCCTATGTACCACCTGAGGGCTCAAAAATGTTTCAATTCCAACAAAATCTTAGGAATCTCAAGCACACGCTCAAACATTGGAATAAATCTCAGTTTGGTAACATCTTCGACAACCAGAAAGAGCTAGAGCTTCAAATGAGCCTTCTACAACAGAAAATCATCACTGAAGGTAGAACAAAGGACTATGACAGTAAGGAAACCGATCTCCTCACAAAAATTGACAAGAGTAGGCAACAGGAGGAGACTTTCTGGCGACAGAAATCTAGGGTCAGATGGCTTCAAGAAGGGGAGAAAAACACAAAGTTTTTCCACAGGTCCACTATTCAAAGAAGGATGCATAATAACATTGCTTTTCTCAATAACAATCATGGAGTTCATTTAGAGGCGCATGAGGACATTGAAAAAGAGCTCAGAGGGTACTTCCAAAATATTCTGCAGGAACCTGAAGGCAATCGAGATCACGCTATTCAATCTATCACACAACATATTCCTAAAATCATTACTGAGGATCAAAATGTGATGCTGCTCTAGCCAGTCACTCTTCATGAAGTAGAGCAAGCCATAGCTCAACTCAAAGATGGTAAAGCGCCAGGCCCGGATGGCTTCACGGCCAACTTCTTCCACTCATTTTGGGAGCATATCAAGATGGAGGTTTGGGCTTTAGTGGAGGAATCCTGCTCCATGCACTGGATTCTTCCTTCACTGAACTCAACCTTCCTTGCTCTCGTCCCCAAGGAGGAGAATTCAAGCACTCCGGACAAATACAGGCCCATTGCGCTCTGCAATGTCATATACAAGCTGATTTCTAAAGTCATTGCGAACAGGCTTAAGCCCCTCCTACCTCTCCTTATCTCGCAAGAGCAAACCGGATATGTGGAAGGGCGACAAATCCTGGATGGCATAATCCTCTCACATGAAGTGATTCATTCACTCAAGCTCCTTAAGAAACCAGGTATGCTTCTCAAACTAGACTTATCTAAAGCATTCGACAAATTAAGTTGGAATTATATCAAACAAATGCTCCTGGCTTTTGGTTTCAATGCCCCTTGGACTCGGTGGGTCATGAGCCTTCTGTCATCCCCCAGCTTCTCAATCCTTGTTAATGGCTCTCCCTCACTTCCGTTTCGGTCTTCTAGAGGCATCCGTTAGGGGGATCCCTTGTCCCCCTTCCTTTTCGTTCTCATGGCAGAAGGCCTTAGTCGCCTCATTCATCATGCTGCCTCCTCCGACTCTATTAAAGGGATCTCTCTGCATGACAACTCCCCTATCACTCATCAACAATTCGTTGATGACAACTTGCTTTTTGGCCATCTGTCTATTCAAGAAGCCCGAGCCTTCAAATCCCTGCTTAACACCTTCTCGGATGCTTCTGGAACTACCATTAATTCAGACAAATCCCAAATTTTCTTTTTCAATACCCCCTCCATCTCTCAACGCAATATCGCCAGAATCTTGGGCTTCTCGATTGATGTTCTTCCTTCCAAGTATCTTGGGGCTCCCCTAGTAGACTCGGTCATCAAGCATGCCTCTTGGAGAGCCCTCCTTGATAAGCTGGAAGCCAGACTCTCCTCTTGGATGTACCGCTCTCTTAATATGGCCAACAGAATCATCTTAATCAAATCGGTACTCCAAGCTATGCCTCTTTATCTCTTTTCCATCATGGCTGCTCCAAAATGGGTTCTGAAGCAAATTCGCAACTTACAGAGGAATTTTCTCTGGGGATCTTCAGGCCTCAACAGAAAATGGGCCCTTGTCAAATGGACGGAGGTTTGCACACCAAAAAATGCTGGGGGGCTGGGTTTGAGAGATCCGCTTCATAGCAACCATACCATGGGAGCCCGTATCTGGTGGAATTGGATCTCTAAACCAAACATCCCTTGGGCTCATCTTTGGCAGGTCAAATATGCTCTAGGTAGACCCTAGGAGGATCTCATCCGCATCATCACGGATGCCCCTGGTTTGATGATTTGGAATGCAACAAAACAACATAGTGCTTTCATCCAAGCTCACAGTTTTTGGGAGATCCAGTCAGGAGACAAAGCTAGATTCTGGGAAGACTCTTGGCAACAAATGCCAAAACTATCCTCACTTTTCCATAAACCATTGTGGCAAAGCTTTCTTCAGAACACCATCCCCAATCAAGTCAATCAGTTCTGGCAACCCCTCTCCTCTCATGGTCATCAGTTGTGGAAACCAGCTCTCACCTGGCAAGAGGACTGGTAGGGGGAGACTTATGGCGACATTGAATAGGAGCTCAGCTTAAGAAGGATCAAAGTCTCGGCCCTCACAGATAGGCTGAGGTGGGGATACACTCCACGGGGTAACTTTTCTACCCAAGAAGCTTACAGGTTACTCTATTGCCCCCAGCAGAATCAGCAGGATCGCATATGGGTTCAAGTCTGGCTTCCCAGAACCTGGCCTAAAATCTCCTCTTTCCTCTGGCTCCTCAGCAAAGGAAAAATACTCACGTGGGACAATCTTCTGAAACGAGGTTTTATCGGCCCTTCAAGGTGCCCCAACTATAATTCTCAGGCAGAAACCATACAACACCTCCTTGATTCTTGCACTTTAGTTACTCATCTTTGGGACCAATTCACCTTCTGCTTTAGAAGAACTGGTAGACAGGTTGGTGATATCAACAATACCATCAGATGGTGGCCTTCGCAGCCATTCCAAAGTCAATTGCTCAATGCCATCTGGAACTTGTTCCCTGGCTTCATATATTGGTCCGCTTGGAAAGAACGCAATTACAGGACATTCAAGGACACATCCACACCGGTTGAAATCCTTTGGTCCAATCTCAAGTGCAACCTACAAGAAACTTTAGCTCTTGTTCACTGGCAAGATTCGGATATGCCTTCTTCACCGGCTGAATGTCTCATTTTGAAAAGATGGAACCTCGATCTCAAACACCCTGGGGGGAACGTTCAGAATTCCTCGAAGCATTTTGAGTCGCCTATCTCCTGGTCTCCTCCCATGACTCAGGCTTTCAAAATGAACTTTGATGGTGCGGAAAAAGGAAATCTGGGCTTAGCAGGCTATGGAGGCATCTTCAGGAATCATGAGGGCACTATCTCCTACATCTTCTTCGGCTCTCTTGGTCACGACTCTAACAATGCAGCTGAACTCGAAGGCCTATGGCATGGGTTATGCATAGCTGATAAAGAGAACTTCTTCCCTCTGGAAGTTGAAGGGGACTCTCAGATCCTAATTGAGGCTGCAATTCGTCTCCACTCTGGCTCTACAGCAACTAAAGTGGCCTCGAGTTGGCGGCTGCTGAGCAGACTGGAACAAATTGAAAAATGGCTCAAGGTGCCCAGAGCCATCACCTTTAAGCATATTAGACGCACGGCTAACAAAGTTGTTGATCGATTGGCTAATCAAGGTGCCACTCAGATTATTCCTTTCTATGAGGGCCCTCTCCACAACTTTGATGATGCACAACTCATCCAAGATTGCACTTCCTTGGTGCACCAGGATCTTCAAGCCCTAGATGCGGGTGATCAAAGGGAATGATATGTGGCAGAGGATTTGGGCATGCGTGTGGGATTCTACCACTGCCACCCTTCCTCTTGTCCTCGTCCTCATTAACTGCATTAACGACGAGCCTACCAACCACCCCACTACAATTATGCAACACATTTGCCCATGCTCGCATCTGTTCTTCAGCAATATGGCTTCTTCTGGAAGCTTCACGCCTGCTTTGTTGCCTTTGCGCTCTTGCTGCTCCTTGGCTGTCTCAGAGCACAACTCCAGAACCAACACTGGGCGTAGATGTTCAATTTTCTGTTGCATTGACCTCATTCCGGGCTTTCATGTTACGCAGAGCTCCCATTGCTCTCGGGGATTCTGGTTTCACTCTGACTCTTTCCCTGATTAGTGCACCCTTTCTCTACCTTCTGAGCTTTGCACTGGTCCACCCGTTCATTCCCTACCCTCTGCTTCTTGCTTTGTCTCGCTCAGTCATTCTCAATTGTATCCAATGCCTCATCTGCGCCAGAGGATGCAGTGTCGTCGTGGCTCGAGCCGTGGCTGTCCTCCCTACCACTGTCCCTCCACCTCTCTGAGCTCCTCATCTCCTCCCTCGGACTCCCCGTTGGGTCGTTACCTTGAGACAAGAAGTGGTCATGGCTTTCGAGCTGGTTGCGGGATTTCTTAGCCTGTAAGAGGCATATCCAGTCTCATCCTCAGTCAGCAGCATACTGCCCCGTTCCATTTCCCCTGTTTGCTCAACATGCCGACTATAATAGCCACCATTACCATTGATTTTAAAGAAGATCCCCCTGAAATGAGTACCGAGCTTCAGAGAACTAATCTGGCGCAAAAGGAGGTTGAAAGGCCTAGCTCTCCCTCTAGAGGTGGTCAGAAAAGGAAAGTGGTCGAGTGCAGCACCTCGCAGGATCTCAGAGTTGAAGCTGGTTCGGGCGACACCAAGCGAGGCTATTCCAGTGCTATAAATAATAAGCAGGACGAGGATGACACCAAGTGAGGCTGTTCCAGTGCTAAAGATGATATGCAAGACGAGGACGACCCTTACGCCTATGCATGTCGCGTGGTCGAATCTCCCCCCTCCTATCAAGGTACTTAAATGGATAATATCCATTTTTGCATGTTTTTGGATGGATGACGGTCTAGGTTAGTCACTGTTACTCACTCGCTGCCACAACTTGGTTACCTTCAGATTTACAGCTTGTCAAGTCATCGGTTTCCCCTTTGCGGGTGGCTGTGTTTTTTGATTGGGAACAATTTTGTATGTATAACTTCTCTGAGTTACTGTGGGTTGATAAATTGTTGGAGCTTCATGGCCGGTTTCCCCTATGAAGGCGGCACTCTCTTGTTGAATTGCTTGATACATGTTGATCATGTCTGCTATTTTAGAATGCCCATACCATGGGACAGAACTTCTGAGGCCTAGGCCTCCATGTAATCTTTTTGTATACTAATAGATTAAACTTATTCATAAAAAAAAAAAAAAATAAATAAATTCTCATAAGAATGAATTCTATATAGAGGTAGTTATTAAAGTATGTTACCTCTAGTGTTATTGATGTGTAGGGCCTTTACTAGGCCAATTGTGGGATTAAATAGCTAAGTTATATCTTTGTTTGAGGATGAGATGTCTTGGAGCTATTCCTTGATTGGAGACCTTAGGAGTGGTAAATTACCTAGTTCTGGAAACTCCAATTAGGGTAATTTTGAGGTTAAAAATGGGCCTCAAAATAAAAAATGTACTATTTAACTTTAAAAGAATCAATAAGATTCAAGATGGTGATGTCATTCCTAGTGGAAGATATTTTGGAGGGAAAAGAAGAAAACTATTTTTTTTTTAATTGTATTTTTGACTTATCTCCTTGTAGGTTCACTCAAATTTCAATAGTAGACACCATTTGGATGCAGAATTAAATTCCACATCCAATGAGTACCCACTCAACATACTTTTGAGTAGATCCACATAGAAAAAAATACATGAAAAAAATTGTTCAACATGTTTTTTTCATGTCTTTTCGATTTTTGGTTTGTTTGTTTGTTTGTTTTTTTTTTATATGGATCTACTCAAAATTATGCAGAGTGGGTACTCGTTGGATTTGGAATTTAATTCAACATCCAAAGGGTGTATACGCTTGAAATCTGAGTGAACCTACAAGGAGATAAGTTGAAAATACAATAAAAAAGTACTTTTCTTTCTTTTTCTTTAAAAATTCATGTCTTATTTTATTTTTTAACTATTATTTTATTGTTTTCCTTAGGAGGTCCATTTAAGACCTCAAAATTTCCCTAATGATTAGCTTAAGTGCATGCACGTATGTGTGTGTGTATCAAAATGATCATTGATAATAGTTTATGGTGATGGTTATTTCCTCAAGAGATAAGCCAAAATACTAGCCTTTCTAAGTGTAAGTGTTTTGGTTTTAGGCAGGAGATTTGCAACCTCCAAGGAGTGAGAAGAATCTTACTTAGTGTTTCAGATTGGGGGATTTGGCCATTGGGCCTCCTTTGATTTCATTTGAGAAGATGACTAGTTAGTGGCAATGACTTGGATGGTTTTAAAGGTTGATGAGGATTTTTTATTTTCATAAGCCTTATGGGGTAATATCTACCCCATTAGAGTTGGACTCAAATATTGGGGAGCTAATACTTCATTTCAGAAATTTTGGTAAGATGTAATTTTGGAAATTCAAGGAATGGACTTTTAGCCCCAACCCATAGTCACATGGGACAATATGGCTATAATCATGGACCTATCCAAAAAGTAGATAAAGGGTAGAAGTCCAATGGAGTTGGGAAGTCTTGAATATCCAAATATCTGGATATCTAGTTATCCATAGTTTTTCTTGAGCATGGGGACTTAACAAAGGACGAATGTCTTACATATCTAAATATTTGAATATTTGGGCATTCAAAACTTTAAATAATTGGTTATTTTACATTTTTTTTTTGGACTTTTGGAGGCCCAAATGGGTAGAACTTGCTGTAGTAGAACCTAATGTCAAAGGAACCTTAATGACATAGATATGAAGAGGATATGAATTCAATATTTTTACAAATTTAGTTTTCGGATGAAAAATGAAAGCCTATACCTTGATGCTAGAAAAACATGAGCACATGGGTACATGGAATCCAAAAGAGAAATCCTAGAACTTACAGGTAAGTCAATGTTGACATGGTGTGTTGACATGGCATGATCACATGGGAGGTTGATGTGTCATGTTGATGTGCCATGTGTTGGCACTTAGAAATGTCCTCTTGGATGTGAAAGAGAAGTTCCTAAGGTAACCATTTCAAAACCAATATTTAGATTGAAGGCTAGCCCCTTCAATCGAGAGAAGGCTCTCTCTGAAAGTTTAATCACTAAATGTTTAGCAACTACCTGTGTCTCCAAAAAATGGCTAGATCTTCAGTAAGGTGGTATCAAAATGGAGTTTCTTTGGGTAGGGTTGAAGACATATCAACTATTGGGAAATGGAGCCAATCTGAGTGTTTATAAAGATTATTAGCAACTGATAAAATGCACCAGGAAATAGAGTTAAGGTAAATGATGCCTATCTGTGAATATTACTGATGTAGTGTGAAAGTGGAAAAAAGGATTAACAGTCCATCACATTTGAAAGCATCTAACAATGGATGAATTTCAAATGTAACTTTAGAGGAAAATTGGGAGTATTTAACTTTATGAAATGGAGCATCTAACAAAGGATGAGTTCCACAACATTTACTTTAATTTTAAATACTTGGAAAATTTACACACAAATTAACAACTGAGAAGGGAATCACATACACATGAGAAAAGAGACAAAATTCAAAACATCATCTTCATGAATCTTTGGTATGAAAGCAATCTGTAATTCTACACTTTATATAATTATTACTAAAAAACATATTACAAAACAGAGCAATAGTTTCTTCTCCAAAACTTGAAAATCCAACCCTTCTTCCTTCAATTTCATTCATTATATAGGAAAAATATATAAATATGAGATCCACAATGTTTGGGAAAGTATTAATTACAATAACCATAAATATCCAAAATAAATGGATCTGAAAAACCTCTTCACCCATCTTTAGTCTGATCCCAAGTCGAATTTGATGAGGTGGCCTTCAACTGTTGACTTGACATTTTATAGGAAATAGAATTTTGAAAAATCTGGTAAATTTTAAAAAAATAGTCTTCAAAGATTCATTCGGATCTCCCAAACCATGATGGTTGTGTAAAAAATAAAAGTTTGTTTGTTTGTTTTTTTTTTTTCCAATCAGCTCATTCCGCACCAAAACATATTTCAGAATTGGAAAATTCATCTTCATATTCTCGGAAACCTTGTCGAAAGTGGATGACTAAAAAAATAATAATTAATTATTTAAATATTGAAAAATGAAAATATTCCTTCATATCCTTCAGACCATGATGTCTGAATAAAATGTGAAGGATATTTTGTGAATCATCTTGTTCCCAACAAAAACCTATTTTTGTTTTTTAAAATTCATCACGATATACTTGGAATCTCTATTTGAACACGATGACTAAAATAGGAAAAAACATAGTATTTCCATTTCTTCTTAAACCACTTCTCTCCTTTAATTGGTAAACTTGTTCCTTTTGCAACTTTTTTCACTTTAAATTGCATGTACCTAACCCTATTTGTGCTTCCATCAAAGGAGTTGAAGAAATCTTCCACACATTGTAAAAACTGCTAAAAACTCCTATGTTTGTTGCAAACTGGTTCCCTGGGTATGCTGGAAATGGTTCTTTTACACAGTTTCAGTTTTTAGGTTTTACCTCTATAGCCCTCTTTTAACGTTTGTAAACCCTTCCAAATGTCTCATAAAATTGTAGCATGAGTTAGCCTTCTTCGAAAAGTAATTGGGTGTTTTATATGATCCAAAGGGCAGTAAGAAAAACTTTATTTTTAAAATTCCTGTAGGCGCTACAAAAATATTTCGTAAAGGCACCTATTTTCGATATACTTCATTCGATTGGCTACAAGAATTAGGTAAAACATTAGGTATGCAATAATAAACCTCTTTGACATGTTCCTAACCCTTATTCCAACCTTTCACACAAAATTTTAATATATTCCAACACATAATATTTCACTCTTTCTAAATGAAGTTGTCAACTTATTCTCAAAACATTTGGACCCTTTGTGAAGATAAAAGCCTAGTGCTAACAACTGGCTCCAATGGGGATACTATCTCCCTAGGAGGTAGTAAATAACATGCTAACCATGTGCTTGATCCATTGGGATTCTCCCAACTCAAACATTAATAACTTGACTTGCAATTGAAATCAAACCGCTGCGATCTAACCGATTCCAATCCTTATTGAAAACACTGTATGAAAAACTAAAAACCAAACTGCCGAAAATATGATTTGACTCCAAACTTATTGAACAACATCCTACTCTAATCTACCGAAGAATTGTTGAAATCAGGTAAATACAAAAATTCTAGTGAAGCCAATCAAGTAGCTCAAATAATGTGGCCACTTGACAGTGCTTCAACAAAATGAAAACTGAAAAATGTAAAAGTTGTGGAAACACATAGTGGATTTGTTTTTCAAACTGAAAACATGGTTGGCCATTCAAGCTACAAAGGTCCTCCATATAAACAACTACAAGATCGTTAAATTCATAGATGACATCTCTTGTCTGCTGATCTTCAATGTATTATGCAATTTGATCATCATAGTTAAACTTTTCATGTATGATTTTTATTTCAAATCCATAATCCAAAACATAAAATTACCAACTTTCAATAACAGAGGGAAACAATATGTCTTTTCATTTTTGTTGAAAAGGAATTTGAAAAGTATGACTTTGATATGAAAGAATTCTTTGGGCCTCTAAAACTTCAAGCTCTATCTCAATCTCCTTAGCAAATTTTTTCTAGAAACTGAATCTTAGCTTCTAAGTTACATTTACATGACTCTAAATAAGAGGATAAGAATGAAGAAAAATTCTCATATACTTCATCATCAATATACCCATTGTTCCATTCTCGAAAATCTTGAGTGGAAACAATATTTTCCACTAACTCTGTCTTTTCCATCCATGTTTCCAAAAAGATAACCCAAAAACCTGTTATAGACTTTATGGATTTAGTAGGCAAACACTCAACCCACTTCCTGCACTTTCCTTGGAATGAATCATAGAATAATATTATAAATACATCTTCATTCTTGACTTTAAGAATATCAGTAAAGTCATGGAAATTTGAGATATGTTTCAAAGACAAACTTAAATCATCTCCATTAAACTTTGGACCACTCCTCAAAATGTATTCATCTATAGGAAGAGGATTTGGAAAACCAAGAAGGTCTGTAAAATCTAAACATGCATACCTTGGAACAATAGTAGTGACATCTAATTTCTTCATTGAATCCAACGGAGTCAGCAGTATATTCCTCAAGCTTTAAATTCTTCAGACAATGGAGTTTCCATTGAAGCTTCAAACTTTGGATTCTTGAAAATGGAGTCGCCATAGAAAATGTACAACCAATGGATGTCTAAATTCCTATGTCGTTCATCCCCAGTATGGTCACCAAAATATTAGCACTTAGAAATGTCCTATTGGTTGTGGAAGAGAAGTTCCCAAGGTAACCATTTCAAGACCAATCTTTAGACTAAAGGCTAGCCCCTTCAATCCAGAGAGGGCTCTCTCTGATAGTTTAATCACTAAATGTTTAACAACTAGCTATGTCTCTAAATAATGGCTAGATCTTCAGTAAGGTGGTATCAAAATAGAGTTTGATTGGGTAGGGTTGAAGAAATATCAACTATTGGGCAATGGAGCCAAATATGAGTGTTTATAAATATTATCATTGACTGATAAAATGATCCAAGAAATAGAGGAAAGGTAAATGATGTCTATCTAATAATATTATTGTTGCAGTATGCAAGTGAAAAAAAGGATTAACAGTCCATCACATTTGAAAGCATATAACAATGGATGAATTTAAAATGCAACTTTAGAGGAAAATTGTGAGTATTTAACTTTATGAAATGGAGCATCTAACAAAGGATGAATTCTACAACATTTATTTTAAGTTTAAATACTTAGAATATTTACATATAAATGAACAACTAGGAAGGCAATCACATACACATGAGTAAAGAGACAAACTTCAAAACATCATCATCATGAATCTCTCATATGAAAGCAATTTGTACTTCTGCACTTGATATAATTAATACTCAAAAAATATTACAAAACAGAGAAATAGTTTCTTCTCCAAAACTTGAAAATCCAACCCTTCTTTCTACTTTTTCATTCATTATATAGGAAAAATACATAAATTTGAGATCTACAAGGCTTGGGAAAGCATTAATTACAATAACCATCAAGATCCAAAAGAAATGGATCGAGAAAACCTCTTCACCCATATTGAGTCTGATCCCAAGTCGAATTTGATGAGGTGGTCTTCAGCTGCTAAGTTGGCATTTTATAGGAAACAAAATTCCGAAAAATTTGGTATTTTATGAAAAATAGGTTTCAAAGATGCATTCGTGTCTTCCAAACCGTGATAGATGTGTAAAGACTAGAAGATTTTTTTTTTCAATAAGCTCATTCCCCACAAAAATCTCTTTCATATTTGGAAAATTAATCTTCATATTCTAGAAAACTCGCCCAAAGTGGATGACTAAAACATGAAATAATTAATTATTTAAATCTTGAAAAATAGGTTGCAAATATTCCTTCATATCCTTCAAACCACGTTTTATGGGTAAAATATGAAGGATGTTTTTGTAAATTATCTCGTTCCCAACATAAAAATCTTTTGGTTTTTTTAGATTCCTCACCATATGCTTGGCATCTCTATTTGAACATGATGACTAAAACAGGAAAAAAAAGAGTATCACCATTTCTTCCTAAGTTACTTCTCTCCTTTAGTTAGTAAAATTGTTCCCTTTGCAACTTTTGTCACTTGAAATTGCATGTCCCTAACCTTAGTTGTGCTTACATCAAGGGAGTTGATGAAATCTCCCACACGCTGTAAAAACTGCTCAAAACACTTCAGTATGCTGCAAACTAGTTTTTTGGGTATTGTTGGTGGAATTATTTGTATTCTAATTCCAACATTTAATTATAAAATCCGGGATCGTAAGACTTAGATATGCAAGCACAAGAAATGCAGGATTATAGACTATTATAACCTATGCTAACAACTAACTCTAGAAAGAATCAATCACTAAGGATTATAACTTGTCACTAGACTATGGGACTCTAATGTTTATCAGATTCTAAACCACAATATTTCATTATCAACAAACAATGTTCATGTGGATTTATATATGTAGCTTATTAGTTCTTGAGACTTCAATGGTGATAATCACCTAGTGATGAAAACCCATTAAACATGTTGCATAAAAGTAAATTGCAAAAGAGTAAATTACATAAAAGTAAATGCTGACAACTATAAGAAAAAGAGTGCGAGGCAAATAAAGAAAACAAGGCAATAAATTACAAGAAATGCATTAACAAAATATCAAAAATAAATGCTAAACATGTTTAGAGATATATTGTAGGTTCTTATTCGATGTAGGAATATTTTACCAAGTAGTTGCAAAGCTTCATTCAATTAAAGAATCTTAAACTGCAAATTACATATTTTTTAATACCTTGTTCTAGCATAGAACTTAGTATCGAATTAAGTACATAAAATATGGCAATTGAAATTATGAATAAGTATCAAATTAGGTACGAAAAATTTGTAAATTGAATTTTTGAATACCAAAATGAGTTAAGAAACCAATTTAAATTTGTTTGACTCTTAAGCCTAAGAAAACTTAATTTGAATCTAATCATGTTGAGATTACTATACAAACAGATTTGACATGTAAGTCTAATATAAATTGAGACTTATGAATCTAAATATTAAACAAACTGCATGGAAAGTGTTGAGTCTTGAAAATGTCATTCATTTCCATTACACTTTCACTATTATGTCCATTATATCACCTCCATTTCACCTCCATTTCACTACTATGTGACCACATTCATCCCACTTTCATTATCATTGGGCCACATTTATGTTTTTCCAATCTTTATTAATTCTAAGCCTTTTAAGTGAATTTGTGGTTAAAAATTAGAAAATAATGTGCATATGCTTATACCTAAAAAATGGGTTGAGATTGTTGACATGTGTAGGTTGAAAGGAGGCTTCTAGAAGACCCTTATGTGGCACTCTAAGGCCAAATTCGAATTCGAGGGAAAAGAATCATGGGATCATGAGGATATGTGTCATATCTCCTAATTGTATTGTAACTCTAAGAAGACATGTGTCTTATCAATTCCTATTTTGATTAGGACTCTAGACGTAGAGGGAGAGATTCATGGACTCTCATTAATGAGATGGCTTCTCATCTTTTTGTATAAATAGGAGATCTCTCTCCTTCATTTGTTAGCTTAGAGTTTGGAGTTCTTAAGTCTTTTAGCTTGTGAGTTCTTTAGCTTGGAGTTTGTAGTTCTTCCTTGATGGCTTTTGAAAGCTTTGGAGAACTTTGTTGTACTTTGTAATTTTGAAGAATTTGAATAAAGCTTTGATGTTCTCAACATGGAAGGAGATGTGAAGTAGATGTCATGGAGCATATTAGAATGTAAGGTAGAGTAGATTTCATTTTGTAAATTTTTCTTTGATTTCATTATGTCATTTGATTGCTTTCAAGTTTGATAGATTAGATTTTTCATTCATGCAATTTTAATTCATGCAAGTGTGTTCAACCGGTTGATTGTAGATTAGTAATGCACATAGCTTTTTAATGACTAATGACATGATGGAATCATCTTGTCCTTCTGCTGATTTATTTTCTGAGTTCTAATTCCAGCATTGTTATTTCTTTCAGTTTTGTTTTGCTCATTTACTTTCATGCAATTTAGATATCATATTACTCCATTTGTTTATGATTACCTTCCTATAGCCAAGTGACTCAAATAGTGAGGAATCAGAATATTATTTGATGTAGTATGATTTAGTTTACTTTCCTGCAAGTTAGTGATTAGATTACTTATGTCATTTTCAGGGATTGAAGTATGAATGAGTAGTTTAATCTTAGTTTCATTTTATGCAATTTCATTTCAAGCAATTTAGATATCATATTACTCCATTTGTTTATGATTACCTTCCTATAGCCAAGCGACTCAAATAGTGAGGAATCAGAATATGATTTGATGTAATATGATTTAGTTTACTTTTATGCAAGTTAGTGATTAGATTACTCATGTCATTTTCGTCTACCTCCTATAGCCAGAGCGAGTCGAATGGTGAGGGATTGAAGTATGAATGCGTAGTTTGATCTTAGTTTCATTTTATGCAATTTAGATATCAGATTACTCAATTTGTTTATGATTGCCTCCTATAGCCAGAGCGAGTCGAAAGGTGAGGGGTCAGAATATGGGTTTTTGTAAGATGATTTAGTTTACTTTGCTTACAATTTTTGAATTACTTTAAGTTCAGTTTTCTTTTTATACAGCAGCAAGGATACTGGGTTTCATAGTCACTAGCTCATTGATTGGTTGTTGCATTCCATTTTGATTGAAGTAGCTGCATATTTACACTTTTGTTTAAGTACTAATTCCATCAATAACATGTTTTAAGATCTTTTGAAGTGCTAAGTTTTGGAAGTTACCATTAGGGACATAGGCCTTGTCTTGAAATCTCTATCCATACTTGTCCTTTAAAAGTATTCTTAAGACCTTAGAATAGGATTTCCATTTGCATTAGACACTTTAGGAAACCAACAAAAACAAAACCCCAAAACAAAATAAAATCTATAAAACAACGAAGTAAGAAAAATGTTAACTAAGCACATATGGTGCACCACACTTCATCAGTTTACGATACCCAGATTGATAATTTATGTAGAGCAATTTAAGACGTTAAATTGACTAGACAGAAAGAAACTAAATTAGACTAACATTCTACTCTACGAATAAAGTCCAGGATATTACTTGAGTCGAGGGGCCCTTCCCACCCTGGAAACGTTGGAAACCAACTTAGATAAGAATAACATGTAGAGCTTCAAGAATTAAATCTTCATTATAAGAATATCAACTTCATCTTAGAAACAAAAGGTCAAATCTATTACAAAAGATCAACTCAAAATGATGATAAAATTCCTCTTTGCATCCTCTCCTCCTCCTATCTGCCCTTTTAGGCTTTATTTATACCCAAAATCCATTGAGGAAATATAAGATCCAATCCCCTAAACCTAAAAAATGAATTTACAACTTTATACAAAATCTGATTTTTTTTGTAATTTTTTACAAATTGGTGTTAAAGAACCAACCATATCTTCTCGACCATGATGTATTTTGAGGATATGTTTTGTTTGGAGCCTAATATGTCATATTATAAACAAAAAAGTCTCTTGCAATTTCCTTATTCACTTCCATGGCCTTAGAAATCATGCCCAAGGATGACTGTTAAGATATTTTTGTCAATCTGGGTTTTTGTTGGCTTATTGGGGCCTGACCCAGGTTCAGAAGTGTTTTAGCCAAATGAATCCTGAGACTACCGGCCCTTTCGGCAACAGTCTGCGGAGCGCGGATTGAGGTCTCACCCGAGGTAGTATGGGAAGGTGCTGGAACTAGGTTTCCGCACCCATGGGATGTCTTGATGAGGTCTAGGGAGTTCGCGAATTGATATTTCGCACTTGTACTGTTTTGCGCAGTTATACGACCTTGCGTAGCCCTTGTACCAAGCGCAAAAAGGTGCGTCTAGATCCCTTACCCTTAGTATGTTTTTATTATAGATCTGACTTAATTCAGTAGTCTTTATCAATCGTTCAATGTTCGTAACAAGTGCGCGCAAACCTAAACCTTAAAGAGATGCATAAAACCATAACATAAGAATAAACACGCAAATCTACGAGCAGATGCACAATATTTCATAAACACGTATATTTTATTAATCTTATGTTCCAGTACAATCCAATTCCACCCTGTGCACACAGCTGCAGGGGTCCGCGCACATAGCTGTGGACTCTACCAGGCCTCTGCGCACACAACTGCAGAGCCTACTCTTACTACTACCACCCATGACTCTGACTTACAAACTCAGAGCAAATATCGCATTCAACAAACCATATTACTTTAGACCAGAACCAAAGCTACCTTCTACACTTAGAGTCTCGCTCTATTTATACACTCCCATGGTCCACGGACCATGGGTAGGCCGACACCTTCTAGATTAAATTACAATATTTTAGGGCGGACTACCCTTTGACTTGACTTATTATAATTCAGGCTCTGTGCACTTCGCGGAGCCTTTACAATACCATTACCCAAAATTATGGGCTTTAAGCCCCAAAACCGTTATGCGGGGGATCCACTACCGAACAGGCCCCCAACACAATCAGTATGACTCGTCCTGAGTCAATCGTCGGTGTGGCGAAGTGCACTGCCAATGCTTCGCGGTCCACCATCCCTGTGAGTGACGCACTACAATCTGTTGCTCCATCCTTGCCTCCTACAATGCTTCTTCAAGCTCCTACTCCATTTCCCCTTCTAATTCGCTTAATTGATGATGCTCATTTTGCTCTACTAGGTTAACAAAAATTGACCCCTCATAGGATTTTAGCTCTAGCTGAGATATCAAATGCGTGAAATTTTTGTGCAAGAGCAGTAAGCTTGCGATCTTTTGTCCTGTATACTCAATGTCTACTACAGCTTGTGTTGCATTTTTGCAAGAGAGTTGTTGCTGTCCGCGAGGTCCCAATCTTCAAGTTTTGTCATGGGCACGTGGCCCAGGGACGCACTTTTCAATGGAATTCTATCTTTTATCCCAAGATTCACCGTCTTGCCTTTATCTTTCATAGATCGCTTACCAGAGCACGGGTTTTGCGCGACATCCAGACCGGTCCTGTTATCCGTTGAGGAATTTTCGGTACATCTCCCACCGCTGATGTTGGGCTCGGCGCGGCGGCCTTGGCTGTCGATATTATGCTGTCCTGAAGGTCCGACGTCTCTTTTGGCAATGTCGCAACCACTAGGATTACTCTGAAAGTGTTGAAGTTCGATGAGTCCATACCTATTGGATAGCACAATAACTTAAGTCTCAAGATGCCACGGTTTGTTCGGTGGATGACCAGCCATGATTTATAGGCCTATTGAAGTTCAAATTCAACCATTCCCCCCTTTTTTGGCTCATTAATGCGATACTGGCGGCAGATCGTTTCAAATACAGTACTGAATCCATGTCTTAATTGCCCACCATCCACTCCTTCTTGTCTTAAGTTGACCATCTTGTCATGAATAGTGACCTCAACCGTCACTTTCCAGCCTGTCCGTGCAGCAGCGCATCCCCTTATGTGCGACCGCGATCCCTGTGATAGATTCGCACTACGTGGAACCCTCTTTCCGTGCATCTCTCTTGCAGACTTGTTTATAGTCTCATGCCTTCTTTCAACTGCTTGGAGTGCTGAGATCGTGCTTCGGTCGGTTAGTTAGATAGCCGACCCACTCGTGTAGGGCTTCAGGTGACTGCCATTTACTCTTCCTAGGAAGGTCTCTCCATTAAGCTTGACGAGCTAGACCGTGCCTCCATCTGTGACCTCTTTCACTACATATGGTCCCAACCAATGCATTCGGAGTTTTCCAGGGAATTTTTCGAACTTGCTGTCATACAATAATACTAAATCATTTACTTTGAATGTGTGCAACTTGATATGGCGATCGTGCCAAGATTTCTCGTGCTGTTTTTGTACCTGCTGATGGAATCCCACCAGAAATCATTCTTCCTCAAGTTCTTCCAGTTGCGCGAGCCTCTCTTCCAAGGCTTCGTGGTCTGCCATGCTTGTCATCGCTGCTATCCGCAAACTGGGTACAATGTATTCCATTGGCATGACGGCTTCCATGCCGTAGACTAACCTGAAAGGTGTCTAACCCGTCAATTTCTTGCATGTGGTTCTGTATGCCCATAAGACGGCAGGTATGCGCAAGTCCCAATCGTTTCACTGCGCGTTACATACTTTGGTCAATGCAGTCTCTAGAATCTTGTTGAATGCTTCTACTGTCCCATTAGCTTGCGGGTGGTACGGTGTACTTTACTGATGATACACCTGGAACTCCTCAGTGAGTGCGCTGATAGTTTAATTTAGGAAGTGCGTTCCACGGTCACTCATTAGGATTTTCGGGCATCCAAACCGTGTCAACATGTTGTCAAACAAAAATTTTGCAGTTGTAGTGACCGTGCAGTCCTTAACCGGCTGTGCTTTCGCCCATTGAGTTAGGTACTATGTCGTGGTGATGATATAACACGGACCCGTCTTCCCTTGAGGTTTGATGGGCCCCATAAAATCTATCACCCATTTTTTGAATGGTTGCAGTGTCATTTGTGGATTGAGTGGCATCTCATCCCTTCGCGATGGTTTCCTAGTTCGTTGACTTACGTCGTAGGCCCAATAGTATGCTTTCAAATATTGATGTAGAGTTGGCCACCATAGTTCGGCGCAAAGAATCTTCTGTGCTATCGCTCGTTCCGCATAGTGTCCTCCTGCAGCCCCCCAATGTGCTTCTATGAGGATCTGCCCTTGTTCAAATTCAGGTACATATCTTCGTAATATCTCATCGTTTCCCATTTTGTAGAGGTGCCCCGTGATAATAGAAAAATATGCCACGCGTACCACCAATTATTTCTTCTGCTGGACTGAATATCCCTACGGCACGATCCCTGTGGTTAAGAAATGGATTATATCTTCAAAGTGGCCATCCATGACATGCGCTGCATAGATCTGCGCATCAGGTAGTCCTTCCTCCAAATTTGTTGGATCCTCACCATTCTCAATTTGTGATAGGTGATCTAGTTCTGCATTTAAGCGTCCCGGCTTTACGATGAACTCGAAGTCATACTCTTGAAACAGTAACAACCATTTGCATATGCGCCCCCTCAACACAGGCTTGTTCACCAGGTATTTCAACGCGGAATGATCGGTATACATATTGAAGTGCCCACCAAGTAGATAGTGGAAGTATTTTTGGAGTGTGTATACCATCGCCAATCCCTCGCGCTCAGTAGTAGAGTAGTTCTTTTCGGCTTTGGACAAACACCAACTTGCGAATGCGATCGGGTGATCGATGCCTTTCGCACCTTCCTGCTTGAGTACAATGCCCAGCGCGATAAACGACGCATCAACATGCCATTTTTTCCTTGAGAACCTCCAAAATTTTCTTACAATCCTCATTCCAACAATATGTAGCATCCTTTTTCAACAACTGTTCCATTGGTGCTGTGATTTGTGCATAGCCCTTAATAAACTTTTGATAGTAGCCAGTGTGCCCCAACGTGGTGTGTAGTTGTTTGACACTTCGCGGTGCTTCTAGATTGAGAATGACAACAATCTTCGTAGGGTCCACAATTAGGCCTTGTTTGTAGACCACATGGCCGAGAAAATTTCCAAAGGGGATGAGGAAGGTGCACTTCTTAAGATTCAGTGCAATCTAGTATCATCGACAAGTATCCAACATCAACCGTAAGCTCACTATATGGTTTTTAACTAACCCAAATACAATCCAATCATCTAAATAGACCTCAAAAAACTTGTGGATGAATTCCTTGAATGTGGCCACCATTACGCACGAAAACATCGTTGGCGCATTCTTCAGTCCAAAGGGCATAACGGTGTACTGAAAACAACCCCATTCGGTTGTGAAGGTTGTCTTGCTCCTATCTTCTGGTGCAATCTTGATCTGATGGTACCCTGAGAACTCGTCCGTGAATGAGTATGCTTCATGTCCACCAACATTCCCAAATACTTCATCTGTAAATGGTGTCATGAATGGATCGTGAACATACGCGTCATTAAGCTTCCTGAGGTCCATACAGATTCAAATTTTTCCCTTTTGTTTTTATTCTTGCACTATCATAGGACTCACTCAGTCGGATTCTTCCACTGGTTCAATAATTCCTACTACTAGCATTTTGTCCAATTTTTCGCGGAACTTTTCCTTATACTTTGGATTAAAATGGTAAGGCCGTTGCTTAACAAGCTTTGTGTCCGGCCTCAGAGTAATCTTCATCATTCATTAGTCGCCAAGGATCCCTTTTAACTCTGTGATTTTGGTTGGGAACAAGTCTTGATATTCACGAAGTAACTTGACGATTTTATCCACCATGGCATCATCCCAATAATCCCCAAGTGTGGCGTACTTAGGCTCTGCATCTTTACCAACGTTTACCTGCTTTGTTTTTAGCGACGCAGCAATGTTGGGGTCCTTGACTGATGGTCCTCGAACTTTGAAACTCCCTTCAGTTTCCAGAATATTATTATTTCGGGGGTTTTCATCATCATCCTCCACTTGTACGTTGTAACATTCTAGGGCATGGCTTAATTGAGGTGACCATACTGGTTGATCTATTTCCCATGGTTCCTGTGGTATTTTGAAAATAGCGACTTTCACGGCTTGCAGTGCATCGTCAACAGTATCCTCCCAAGGGTCTTCAAATGAGAATGTTAACAAAAATCCTTCGCGCAAGACATCCCATTCACCTGTACCATGTCGAAGTTCTGTCTTGGTATACCAGTTCCTTGGTATGACATCCAGGGTATAATAGAATAAGTGTACCCATTCAGAATGAGGTTCTTCTCCATATGCCTTGGTCCATTTGGTGACGTGCGTTCATGGGTCATCGCATCCATTGTATTTCTCAGTTATTCGTAGTTCAGGTTTCCAAAACCGTAGCCGCATCATCCTCCTGCAACCGTGCCAGTTTTCAAAGTTTCCTTGATGTGTTCCCCACCAAGGTGTAGGTGTCGCACGTAGCACCCACTTCAATGCATCGAACCATTGGTGCTCTGGTACTGTGCTCTCAAACTTGTTCAAGAATTCATCCACCGCTGTCAACCCATCATATGTCGGTAGATCTCGAGCCTGGGTGGTTACGCAACACAGTGATTTAGTCATCATAATACAATTAAGCATTGTCACTTCGCCCAAACGATTTTGCGAGCGTTCATCTTCTTCGTCTGATTCCGAAGGGCAGGAACCTATGCACTCCCACGAGACCCTTCCATCTACAGTTGGATTTAGCCAATCCTAGTCTGGTGTAGTTATCTTGTAGATACAATCCAGCTCATTGTTGCTTCCATCGTTGCGCACAGGTTCAGTGTAGCACTCTCCTTCAGCTGGATCTAGCGGAACTACTATGTGTAGGGACTTTTTCTTGAATATTAGCTTCCATTTTTTTAGGTTGATGACTCCATTCATATCTGTGGCCCAATCTATTCCTAGCAATGCGGGGTAAGGGTTACTGTCATCCACAATCTCTATTACCTCAAAGTCTGTCTGCGTGCTCGCACCTTCGATATCCACTGTTACCCCTTGCAATCTTCCCATGGGAAAGATCTTTTGTTGGTTCACCATCCTTAATTGAATAGGAGACCTTTGTAACACGGGCTTTCCCATGCGTTCCCATGTCTGCTTTGGTAACACATCCACGTCTGAACCCAAGTCTAATATTACTTGATCCATTTCATACTCGCCAATCTATGCCGCCAATCTCATTTCCCTCCTAGTGCACAGTGCATGCCTTCCCAGTTTCTAGAATATGTGCGGTTCACTCGACCTTGCACACCTAGCGATTAGCTCTTGTAGTCCTTTAACTGCCTTATTGTCGTGCAACAGTTTCGTGCATGTCTCTAAAAAGGTAGTTAGCATAGAAGGATCCATTCCTGTCTCTGGCTGATCCTTACTACTTGAAGTAGAGGCCTCCGTGAAGCTCTTCTTAGCTGCCATAAACATCAACTTTGCACGTTCCAAGTCAAACTTAGGTTCTTTTGTAGGAGCCTTGCGAACCCATGTATCTTCCTTGGGCTACTTCCCCTTATCTTCCCTTGTGGTCATGCCACTTTTGAGCATCATGTTCACATTGGGGTCCTCTTTGCGCGGTTTGGACCTCATCATTTGGATATTTTGAGTCAGAGTAGGATGTAGTACCCCTTTCTCGTGCATTTGTGCGATCAGCATCGGACAATCTACCATTTCATGATCAAACTGCTCACAATACGGACAAGATATTCTTGTTGGGTTGGTACAATCACGAGCGTAGTGCCCTGGTCCTCTGCAATTGTAATAGATTAGCTATCCACGGCCCCTTCCGGGCCCCATTCCTCCTCATCCTCGACCTCACCCTTGAAATCGCCCACGCGTTATTTCTGCTTTTGGATCGAGGCCTCACGTTTCTGTCTGCATTTGATAAGCTGGGGTCCTATCCATCATTAGCTCATAGCTCCAACATGTCCACTCATCGTGGCCCACTGATCTACAGAAATTACAAAATAGTTGTTGCAGAGTTTGTGTATACTTCTGCAATAGGCGACAATTGTCCATTGTGTGCTTTCCTCCCACTTGATAGATCGTGCACCAGAGCATGGATGCCACACTTGGCCCTATCTGTGCCTCTGGTCTCAACGGCATTGGTCCCCCTCTTGCCAAGTAGTTCGCGAATATCGGACAATGATCCTTATTGTGGCCCTGGCCCTTACTTTTTATGCACCATACTCTTCGCGTGCTTTTGGCCGGGGCGCCCTATCCTGCTTCAAACTCTGCATCTCCAAGCATAGGTTTTGTAGTTGCGTGTGGATCTATTGGACTCCCAACCCAGGATCCTATATCGGGATTTCATTCAGCCTCATCGTCATTTCCAATGCTTATGCCTAGGTTGAAAGCTTCTGTTGTGACAGCACCGTCCTCAGGTGTGGCATTAAAGACACCACAAACCACGCGCGGCGTTGCACATCCGTCAGTGTCATATTAGCCTCGTGGATCGTACTTTTCAGTCTCTTATCCAGATCCAAGGGGGTTTCACTTGGAAGCATCGCGATCTCTTTAAACCTAATTATTGACTGTGTCTCTGACTTCGGTCGGCTAAACTCTCTGTTCAACACATTCTGAATCTTCGTTATTCCTGCATTTGGGTGATCATTCGAGTGCTTGATATACCATGTCAGCGCGCGATCCTGCAGCGTGCTTACCAATGTGGCCTTCTTAATGTTGTCATCCGTAACCCCGTGTGCTTCCCACACTGCTCTTACTACGAACCAAAACTGATCTGGATCTTCATTCCCTACTCCTCTAAATACAGGTAGCTTGATCGCGCTTGACATGTTGAACCGCGGGTTTGATGGAGGTGGGGTGGGTGAAGATGGAGGTGAAGTAGGTGAAGTGGGTGATGGTGTAAGTGGAGGTGATAGCTGCGGAATGCACTGCCTTATCAAACTAACAACAGTCCTCGAAGAAACCCAAGTGCGCTCTTCCTCGCTCTCTCACGAAGGTGAAATTAAAGGACTGTTCCCTAACCCTTCGGTCCCTTTGTAGATCTTTCCATTCTAAGTTGCTCCACTCATTAATGTATTCACATAACCTGCTTTTCACATAACAACATCTTAATCCAGGTATTCAGGAAATTGATGTACCTACCTCACGGTCCCTTGAGAAAACGTCATTCTACTTCGCTATAACTCATAGTTGTGTCTATCGCAAACTCAGTGATAAACCCTCCTATTATCCGGTCGAGCCAATGGTCCACGGCCCGCACGATCTTATCTTCTGATGCCTCTAGCCTGTGTACTAACTATGGAGTCCACACTATCGGTTGATCGAGCTTGCACCTTCTCTGACTGTCAAATAACCTCGCGATCCAATCATATAACTCTAAAGAGAAGGTCCCAAAGAAGATCTTGTGGATTTCCATATATATGTAGTGATCCAACCACCTCTTTTCCGATATCTCTGGATTTCTGTTTTCCTGTATCACGAACTCGTGAAGCTTCTGATCCAACCAATCTTCAATTTCCTTCTTCGTAGGGTTCCAGTGTTTTGACGTTAGACATCCCTTAGGCAGATCCCAGTCCCGACAACAGAACCATTTGTTGGCTTATTGGGGCCTAACCCAGGTTTAGAAGTGTTTTAGCTAAAAAAATCCCAAAACTACCAGTCCTTTTGGTAACAGTCCGTGGACTGAGGTCTCACCTGAGGTAGTATGGGAGGGTGCTGGAACCAGGTTTCCACACCCTTGGGATGTCTTGATGAGGTATGGGGAGTTCGCGAACCGATCTTTCGCACTTGTACTGTTTTGCGCAGCTATATGACCTTCGCGTAGCCCTTGTACTGAGCACAAAGAGGCGCGTCTAGATCCCTTACCCTTAGTATGTTTTTACTATAGATCTCACTTAATTCAGTAGTCTTTATCAATCGTTCAATATTTGTAACAAGTGCGTGCAAACCTAAACCTTAAAGAGATGCATAAAACCATAACAGAAGAATAAACACGCAAATCTATGAGCAGATGCACAATATTTCAGAAACACTTATCTTTTATTAATTTTTTTTCCAGTATAATCCAATTCCACCCTACGCACTTAGCTGTAGGGGTCCGCGCACATAGCTGCGGACTCTACCAGGCCTCTGCGCACACAGCTGCAGAGCCTACTCTTACTACTACCACCCATGACTCTGACTTACAAACTCAGAGCGAATATCGCATTCAACAAACCATATTACTTCAGACCAGAACCATAGCTACCTTCTACACTTAGAGTCTCGCTCTATTTATACACTCCCATGGTCCACAGACCATGGGTAGGCCGACACCTTCTAGATTAAATTATAATATTTTAGGGCGGACTACCCTTTGACTTGACTTATTATAATTCACGCTCCGTGCACTTCACGAAACCTTTACAATACCATTACCCAAAATTGTGGGCTTTAAGCCCCAAAACCGTTATGCGGGGGATCCACTACCCAACAGGCCCCCAACACAATCATCGTGACTCGTCCCGAGTCAATTGTCGGTGTGGCGAGGTGCGCTGCCAATTCTTTGCGGTCCACCATCCCTGTGAGTGACGCACTACAATCTGTTGCTCCATCCTTGCCTCCTACAACACTTCTTCAAGCTCCTACTCCATTGCCCCTACTAATTCGCTTAACTGATGATGCTCATTCTGCTCTACTAGGTTAACAAAAAGCGACCCCTCATAGGATTTTAGCTCTAGTTGAGATGTCAAATGCGTGAACTTTTTGTGCAAGAGCAATAAGCTTGCGATCTTTTGTCTAGCATACTCAATGTCTGCTATAGCTTTTGTTGCATTTTTGCAAGAGAGTTGTTGCTATCCGTGAGGTACCAATCTTCAAGTTTCGTCATGGGCACATGGCCTAGGGATGCACTTTTCAACGGAATTCTGTCTTTTATCCCAAGATTCACTATCTTGCCCTTATCTTTCATAGATCGCTTACCAGAGCGCGGGTTTCGCGGTGACATCCAGACTGGTCCTATTATCTGTCGAGGAATTTTCGGTAAATCTCCCACCACTGACGTTGGGCTCGGCGCAGCGGGCTTGGCTGTCGACATTACGCTGTCCCGAAGGTCTGACATCTCTTTTGGAAACGTCGCAACCACTGGGTTTACTCTGAAAGCGTTGATGTTCAATGGGTCCATACCTATTGGATAACACAATAACTTAAGTCTCAAGATGCCATGGTTTGTTCAGGTGGATGACCAGCCATGACTTATAGGCCTATTGAAGTTCAAATTCTATCATTCCCCCCTTTTCTGGCTCATTAATGTGATACTAGCAACAGATTGTTTCAAATCCAGTACTGACTCCATGTCCTAATTGCCTGCCGTCCGCTCCTCGTTGTCTTAAATTGACCATCTTGTCATGAATAGTGACCTCAATGGTCACTTTCCAGCCTGTCCGTGCAGTAGTGCATCCCCTTATGCGCGACCGCGATTCCTGCGATAGACTTGCACTACATGGAACCCTCTTTCCGCGCATCTCTCCTGCAGACTCGTTTATAGTCTCGTGCCTTCTTTCAACTTCTTGGAGTGTTGAGACCGTGCTTTGGTCGGTTAGTCAGACAGCCGACCCACTCATGTAGGGCTTTAGGCGACTGCCATTTACTCTTCCTGGGAAGGGCTCTCCATTAAGCTTGATGAGCTAGACCGTGCCTCCGTCTGTGACCTCTTTCACCACATATGGTCCCAACCAATGCATTCGGAGTTTTCAAGGGAATTTTTTGAACTTGCTGTCATACAGTAATACTAAATCGTTTACTTTGAATGCGTGCAACTTGATATGGCGATCGTGCTAAGCTTTCTCGCATTGTTTTTGTACCTGCTGATGGAATCTCACTAGAAATAATTCTTCCTTAAGTTCTTCCAGTTGCGTGAGCCTCTCTTCCAAGACTTCGTGGTCTGCCATGCCTATCATCGCTGCTATCCACAAACTGGGTATAATGTATTCCATTGGCACGACGGCTTCCATGCCGTAGACTAACTTGAAAGGTGTCTAACCTGTCAATTTCTTGCATGTGGTTCTGTATGCCCATAAGATGGCAGGTATGCGCAAGTCCCAATCGTTTCACTGCGCGTTACATACTTTGGTCAATGTAGTCTCCAGAATCTTGTTGAATGCTTCTACTGTCCCATTAGCTTGTGGGTGGTACGGTGTACTTTGCTGATGATATACCCAGAACTCCTTAGTGAGTGCGCTGATAGTTTCATTTGGCAAGTGCATTCCATGGTCACTCATTAGTATTTTCTGGCATCCAAACTGTGTCAACACGTTGTCGAAGAAAAATTTCATAGTTGTAGCGACCGTGCAGTCCTTAACCGGCCGTGCTTCCACCCATCGAGTTAGATACTCTGTCGTGGTGATGATATAACAAGCACCCGTCTTCCCTAGAGGTTTGATGGGCCCCACAAAATCTATCACCCATTTTTTGAATGGCTGCAGTGTCATTTGTGGATTGAGTGGCATCTCATCCCTTCGTGATGGTTTCCTAGTTCGTTGACTTACATTGTAGGCCCAATAGTATGCTTTCGAATATTGATGTAGAGTTGGCCACCATAGTCCGGCGTGAAGAATCTTCTGTGCTATCGCCCATCCCACATAGTGTCCTCCTGCAACCCCCCAATGTGCTTCTGTGAAGATCTACCCTCGTTCAAATTCAGGTACATATCTTCGTAATATCTCATCATTTTCCATTTTGTAGAGGTACCCCACGATAACAGAAAAATCTGCCACGCGTACCACCAATTATTTCTTCTGCTGGACTGAATATCCCTGCGGCATGATCCTGTGGTTAAGAAATGGATTATATCTTCAGAGTGGCCATCCATGATGCACATTGCATAGAGATGCGCATCAGGTAGTCCTTCCTCCAAATTTTTTGGCTCCTCACCATTCTCAATTCGTGATAGGTGATCTAGTTCCGCATTTAAGCGTCCCGGCTTTACGATGACCTCAAAGTCATACTCTTGAAACAATAACAACCATCTACATATGCTCCCCCCCAACACAGGCTTGTTCACCAGGTATTTCAACGTGGAATGATCGGTATACATCTTGAAGTGCCCACCAAGTAGATAGTGGCGGTATTTCTGGAGTGCGTATACCATTGCCAATCCCTCGCACTCAGTAGTAGAGTAGTTATTTTCGGCTTTGGACAACCACCAACTTGCGAATGCGATCAGGTGATTGATGCCTTTCGCACCTTCCTGCGTGAGTACAATGCCCAACGCGATAAACGACGCATCAACATGTACATGAAATTCAATGTCCCATTTTGGGAAAACTAAAATGGGAGCGGATGCCATTTTTTCCTTGAGAACCTCCAGAATTTTCTTACAATCCTCATTCCAACAATATGTAGCATCCTTTTTCAACAATTGTTCCATTGGCGCTGTGATTTGTGCATAGTCCTTAATAAACTTTCGATAGTAGCCAATGTGCCCCAACGTGGTGCGTAGTTGTTTGACACTTTGCGGTGCTTCCAGATTGAGAATGACAACAATCTTTGTAGGGTCCACAATTAGGCCTTGTTTTTAGACCACATGGCCGAGAAAATTTCGAAAGGGGATGAGGAAGGTGCACTTCTTAAGATTCAACGCAATCTAGTATCGTCAACAAGTATCCAGCATCAACTGTAAGCTCGCTATATGGTTTTTAACTAACTTAAATACAGTCCAATCATCGAAATAGACTTCCAAAAACTTGTGGATGAATTCCTTGAACGCGACCACCATTACGCACAAAAATATCGTTGGTGCATTCTTCAGTCCAAAGGGCATAATAGTGTACTAAAAACAACCCCATTCGGTTGTGAAGGTTGTCTTGCTCCTATCTTCTGGCGCAATCTTGATCTGATGGTACCCTGAGAACCCCTCTGTGAATGAGTATGCTTCATGTCCACAAACATTCTCCAATACTTCATCTGTTAATGGTGTCAGGAATGGATCGTGAACATAGGCGTCATTAAGCTTCCTGAGATCCACGCAGATTCGAATTTTTCCCTTTTGTTTTTTCTCCTGCACTATCATAGGACTCACCAAGTCGAATTCTTCCACTGGTTTAATAATTCCTACTACCAGCGTTTTGTCCAATTCTTCGCAGACCTTTTCCTTATACTTCGAATTCAAATGATAAGGCTGCTGCTTAATTGGCTTGGCGTCCGGCTTCAGAGTAATCTTCATCATTCCTAAGTAGCCAAGGATCCCTCTTAACTCTTTGATTTTGGTTGGAAACAAGTCTTGATATTCGCGAAGTAACTCGATGACTTTATCCACTATGGCATCATCCCAATAATCCCCAAGCGTCACGTACTTCAGCTCCGCATCTGTACCAATGTTTACCTGCTTTGTTTTCAGTGGCGCAGCGAAGTCGGGGTCCTTGACTGATGGTCCTCGAACTTTGCAACTCCGTTCAGTTTCTAGAATATTAATATTTTGGGGATTTTCATCATCATCCTCCACTTGTACGTTGTAAAATTCTAGGGCATGGCTTAACTGAGGTGACCGTACTGGTTGATCTATTTCCCGTGGTTCCTGTGGTATTTTGAAAATAGTGACTTTCATGGCTTGTAGTGCATCTTCAACAGTATCCTCCCATGGGTCTTCAAATGAGAATGTTAACAAAAATCCTTCGCATAAGACATCCCATTCGCTTGTACCATGTCGAAGTTCTGTCTTGGTATACCAGTTCCTTGGTATGACATCCAGGGTATAATAGAATAAGTGTACCCATTCAGAATGAGGTTCTTCTCCATAGGCCTTGGTCCATTTGGTGAGGTGCGTGCATGGGTCATCACATCCATCGTATTTCTCAATTCTTTGTAGTTTAGGTTTCCCAAACCGTAGCCGCATCATCCTCCTGCAACTGCGCTAGTTTTCAAAGTTTCCTTGATGTGTTCCCCACCAACGCGTAGGTGTCGCACGCAGTGCCCACTTCAATGCATCGAACCATTGGTGCTCTGGTACTGTGCTCTCAAAATTGTTCAAGAATTCATCCACCGCTGTCAACCCATCATATGTCGGTAGATCTCGAGCCTGGGTGGTTACACAATGCAGTGATTTAGTCATTATATTACAATTAAGCATTGTCACTTCGCTCAACCGATTGTGCCAGCGTTCATCTTCTTCGTCTAAATCCGAAGGGCAGGAACCTGTGCGCTCCCACGAGACCCTTCCATCTGCAGTTGGATTTATCCAATCCTAGTCTGGCGCAGTTATCTTGTAGATACAATCCAGCTCATTGTTGCTTCCATCGTTGTGCACGGGTTCAGTGTAGAACTCTCCTTCAGCTGGATCTAGTGGAACTACTACATGTAGGGACTTTTTCTCGAATATCATCTTCCATTTTTTTAGGTTGATGACTCCATTCATATCTGTGGCCTAGTTTATTCCTAGCAACGCAGGGTAAGGGTTACTGTCATCCACAATCTCTATTACCTCAAAGTCTATCTGCGTGCTCGCACCTTCGATATCCACTGTTACCCCTTGCAATCTCCCCATGGGAAAGATCTTTTGTTGGTTCGCCATCCGTAATTGAATAGGAGACCATTGTAACACGGGCTTTCCCATGCGTTCCCATGTCTGCTTTGGTAACACATTCGCGTCCGAACCCAAGTCTAAGATTACCTGATCCATTTCATACTCGCCAATCTACGCTGCCAATCTCATTTCCCTCCCAGTGCATAGTGCATGCCTTCCCAGTTTCTGGACTATGAGCGGTTCACCCGACCCTGTGCACCTAGCGATTAGCTCTTGTAGTCCTTTAACTGCCTTATTGTCGCACAACAATTTCATGCATGTATCTAAAAAGGTAGTTAGCATAGAAGGATCCATTCCTGTCTCTTGCTGATCCTTACTACCTGAAGTAGAGGCCTCTGTGAAGCTCTTCTTAGCTGCCATAAACGTCAACTTTGCATGTTCCAAGTCAAACTCAGGTTCCTTTGTAGGAGTCTTGTGAACCCATGTATCTTCCTCGGGCTACTTCCCCTTATCTTCCCTTGTGGTTGTGCCACTTCTGAGCATCATGTTCACATTGGGGTCCTCTTTGCATGGTTTGGACCTCATCATTTGGATATTTTGAGTCGGAGTAGGATGTAGTGCCCCTTTCTCGTGCATTTGTGCGATCAGCATCGAAAAATCTACCATTTCATGATCAAACTGCTCATAGTACAGACTAGATATTCTCGTTGGGTTGGTACAATCACGAGCGTAGTGCCCTAGTCCTCTGCAATTGTAATAGATTAGCTATCCACGGCCCCTTCCGGGCCCCATTCCTCCTCATCCTCGACCTCACCCTTGAAATCCCCCATGCGTTATTTCTGCTTTTGGATCAAGGCCTCGTGTTTCTATCTACATTCGATAAGCTGGGGTCCTATCCATCATTAGCTCATAGCTCCAACATGTTCTCTCATCGTGGTCCACCGATCTACAGAAATTACAAAATAGCTATTGCAGAGTTTGTGTATACTTCTGCAATAGGTGACAGTTGTCCGTTGTGTTCTTTCCTCCCACCTGACAGATCGTGCATGAGAGCATGGATGCCGCACTTGGCCCTGTCTGTGCCTCTGGTCTCAACAACATTGTTCCCCCTCTTGCCAAGTAGTTTGAGAATATCTAATAATGATGCTTATTGTGGCCATGGCCCTTACATTTTATGCACCATACTTCTTCGCGCGCTTTTGGCTGGGGTGCCCTATCCTGCTTCAAACTTTGCATCTCCAAGCATTGGTTTTGTAGTTGTGCGTGGATCCATTGGACTCCCAACCCAGGATCCTATATCGGGGTTTCATGCAGCCTCATCGCCATTTCCAATGCTTATGCCTAGGTTGAAAGCTTCTGCTGTGACAACGCCATCCTCAGGATTGGCATTAAAGATGCCACAAACCACGTGCGGTGTTGCGCATCCGTCAGTGTCATATTAGCCTCGTGGATCGTACTTTTTAGTCTCTGATCCAGTTCTAAGGGGGTTTCACCTGGAAGCATCGCGATCTATTTAAACCTAATGATTGACTGTGTCTCTGACTTCGGCCGGCTAAACTCTCTGTTCAGCGCATTTTGAATCTCCGTGATTCCTGCATTTGGGTGATCATTCGAGTGCTTGATATACCATGTCAGCGCGCGATCCTGTAGTGTGCTTACCAATGTGGCCTTCTTAATGTTGTCATCCGTAACCCCGTGTGCTTCCCACATTGCTCTTACTACGAACCAAAATTGATCTTGATCTTCATTCCCTACTCCTCTGAATATAGGTAGCTTGATCGCACTTGCCATTCTGAACCACGGGTTTGATGGAGGTGGGGTGGATGACGATGGAGGTGAAGTAGGTGAGGTGGGTGATGGTGTAAGTGGAGGTGATAGTTGCGGAATGCACTGCCTTATCAAACTGACCACACTCCTCAGAGAAACCCAAGCACGCTCTTCCTAGCTCTCTCATGAAGGTGAAATTAAAGGACTGTTTCCTAACCCTTCGAACCCTTTGTAGATCTTTCCACTCTGCGTTGCTCCACTCATTAATGTATTCGCATAACCTTCTTTTCACATAACAACATCTTAATCCAGGTATTCAGGGATTTGATGTACCTTCCTCACGGTCCCTTGATAAAATGTCGTTCTACTTTGCTATTACTCACAGTTGTGTCTATCGCAAACTCAGTGATAAACCCTCCTATTACTCGGTCGAGCCAATGGTCCACGACCCGTGCGATCTTATCTTTTGATGCCTCTAGCCTATGTACTAACTACGGAGTCCACACTATCAGTTGATTGAGCTTGCACCTTCCTTGGCTGTCGACTAACCTTGCGATCCAATCATACAACTCTAAAGAGAAGGTCCCAAAGAAGATCTCATGGA
Source organism: Pinus tabuliformis (assembly GCA_031772625.1). Taxonomy (NCBI): domain Eukaryota; kingdom Viridiplantae; phylum Streptophyta; class Pinopsida; order Pinales; family Pinaceae; genus Pinus; species Pinus tabuliformis. The sequence continues at coordinate 367,792,561 of CM062816.1, forward strand.
TTTCCATATATATGGCGTGATCCAACCACCTCTTTTCTGATATCTGTGGAGTTCTGTTTTCCTATATCACGAACTTGTGAAGCTTCTAATTCAACCAATATTCAATTTCCTTCTTCGTAGGGTTCCAGTGTTCTGACATCAGACATCCCTTAGGCAGATCCCAGTCCCGGCAACAGAACCATTTATTGGCTTATTGGGGCCTGACCCAGGTTCAGAAGTGTTTTAGCCAAACAAATCCCAAAACTACCAGTCCTTTCGGCAACAGTCCGCGGAGCGCGGACTGAGGTCTCACCTGAGGTAGTATGGGAGGGTGCTGGAACCAGGTTTCCGCACCCTTGGGATGTCTTGATGAGGTCTAGGGAGTTCGTGAACCGATCTTTCACACTTGTACTATTTCGCGCAGCTATACGACCTTCACGTAGCCCTTGTACCGAGCGTGAAGAGGCGCATCTAGATCCCTTACCCTTAGTATGTTTTTATTATAGATCGGACTTAATTCAATAGTCTTTATCAATCATTCAATATTCGTAACAAGTGTGCGCAAACATAAACCTTAAAGAGATGCATAAAACCATAACAGAAGAATAAACACGCATATCTACAAGCAGATGCACAATATTTTAGAAACACTTATCTTTTATTAATCTTCTATTCTAGTACAATCCAATTCCACCCTGCGCACTCAGCTGCAGGGGTTCGTGCACACAGCTGCGGACTCTACCAGGCCTCTGCGCACATAGCTGCAGAGCCTACTCTTACTACTACCACCCCCGACTCGGACTTACAAAATTAGAGCAAATATCACATTCAACAAACCATATTACTTCAGACCAGAACCAAATCTACCATCTACACTTAGAGTCTCGCTCTATTTATACACTCCCATGGTCTGCGGACCATGGGTAGGCCCCTTCTAGATTAAATCATAATATTTTAGGGCAGACTACCCTTTGACTTGACTTATTACAATTCATGCTCTGCACACTTCACGGAGCCTTTACAATACCATTACCTAAAATTGTGGGCTTTAAGCCCCAAAAACGTTATGCGGGGGATCCGCTACCCAATAGTTTTGTAGAATTGTTGTACAAAGTTGCTTTGAAGAACCTGATGTAAATTTTCGATTGTATTTAATTTTGAGAAATGGGTTGAGATACAAGTAAATTGATTTATTTTGAAAAAACGCATTTTCTAGATTCTTGAGATTTGCCACCATATGCACAAAAATCGAGGCAAAACATGGTAGTTTCAAAACTGTTACCTATTTTTGGCTGTAGCTTAAATCATGTGCTAGGATCCCACACATGTGAGATGGGTATATTCCAAGGCATGTACCAACATATTAAGCCCATGTAGCACCTAATTTACCATGCTTTTAGAAATAAAAACATATTTTATAATTTTGACTTTTTTTTTCTTCCATTCATGTAAGTGCAAAATTAAGTACCGAACTGTTGAACTGATATAGAGATATAAATTTTCATAGTGGAACATAATCCTTGGCCACATAACCACATTAGTAAACCATCATTGATAAAACCATATTAAAAGCTCATTTAATCATTAAAAATACAAGAAATCATTAATAATTAACCACAAGGTAAAATGAATGCATTTAGTGAAAATTAGTAATATAATAGTTACAGAATATGTTATAAAGGTATGAATATGGCTTGTAAATAAAAGGTTTGGCCAATATGATAACATATCTAGGTCCCAATATGTATGTTGAAAATGTTTCTTTGAAATGCAATTTCAATATTTAGGTTTTACCTCTAAAACCCTCTTTTAACGTTTGAAAATCCTTCCAAATGTCTCATCAACTTATAACATGAGTTAGCCTTCTTCAAAAAGTGTTTGAGTGTTTGATATGATCCAAAAGGTAGTTAGAAAAACTTTATTTTTAAAATTCTTGAAGGCGCTATGAAAATATTTCGTAATGCCACCTGTTTTTGATATACTTAATTCGATTAGCTGCAAAACTTAGGTAAAACATTAGGTGTGACATAATAAACCCATTTGACATGTTCCTAACCATTATGCCATCCTTTCACAAAAAATCTTAATATAGTCCAACACATAAGATTTCACTCTTTCTAAATGAAGTTGTCAACTGATTCTTAAAACATTTGGACCCTTTGTGAAGATACAAACCTAGTGCTAACACCATGAATGATAGGTTTGGGTGATGTGACATGCGACGGAATATTGACATGACACTATAGTTTGAAAGAGATGATGTGATGGTTGGCTTGCATCCATTGTGGCAAGTGACATAGAGACTAGGTGTTTAGGATCTATAACTTTGGAAAAATGGACTTTCTATGTTTTTCTAAATCTAGATGTTTCAGATATCTAAGAGTTGGAAATTTACTATGTTAACTATGATGAGGTGGCATGCTAATGATGTGGTAGTTGAGGCATGAATATATTGAGGTGGGGATTAGCTGTTAGTCAGTGTGGTGTAGGTGACATGGAACCTTGAAATCTAAAAATATGGAATTTTATTGAATTGGGGCTTTTGGTATTTTCTAGATCTAAATGTTGACCATTAACAAAGCACTTTTGAGATCTAGATGAATAGGGAAAAGTTAGAAAGTTGGATAATAAGAGATTCAAAACTTTTATAAAAAGGGATTAATTAAAATTCATAAATCCAAATGTGGTTTGAAAAGATTGACATGTACACTCGTGGATATGGCATTTTGTTGTGGTGACATATATATCATGAAAATTATATGTACAATTTATACTACATTTTACCTATCAATATGGGATTGTAAACTTTGATATGCAAGCACAAGAAATGCAAGATTAGATCCTACCTAAGATATTAAAGAAGTAAAAGAACAATAATGATTCTAAACACTTCAAAATCATTAACCTTCAGAGATTCCTTGTTGTAGGAAAATTACAAAATTTATCATCCAGTATTATAATAATCTCTTAAATTTAGTGAACAATTGCTTTTTATAGTCTTACTATGCATTGCAATCGCACAAATAATAAGTTACATAAAATAAAGGAGTTTAAAGGAAGAAAACCACACAACTGAAATAAGCAAGTAAATAGCAAAAAAAATAGAAATCAATCAACCCCTCACACAAGGAGCCCTTCTGGCTCAGTGAACACTGCTAATACACTATAAAATTAAACTTGAATCAACACTCACACATTCAGACTGTTATATAGAATCTATGACTGCGAATATAAGTATCTTCCTTAGGACTGGTGGACTGACCTAGAACAACATAAAGACAAAGGGAATGCTTTTTCCTTAAAGTATATAGATAATGAGATGAAGTGTACTTGGAATATATCGTATGCTTCGCTCCTTCCTTGGCTTGTATGCTCTGATCCTAGCTTTGATCACTATAAATAAAACCTACACAATTAGACAATACGAGCCAACGATCTACGTGATTTATGTAGCATCATATAATCACTTTATTAAATAGATCAACATGGTATTGAAATATATGAAACCATAACATCATGTATAGGAAAATAAAGAACGCTTAGCATTAATAGAAATGGAGTGAGTTAGAACCAAAAATAGGTGTTGATCTTGTAGAAGAGCTCCTCCAAGTTGACTTGTCCTTTCCTTGCCACAAAGTGCACTTCTAATCACCCTAATGCATGGAATGATATCTCTCACATCATTAGCATAAGGGTAGAATCACTCTCCAAAATCTAACACCTTGCTTATGGATGGCTAAAAATATATAGGTGAAGGAGGTAGCTCATGAATTCTTATCCTTTTACCCATCTCAGCTTGTTATCCACTCTTGATGGGAGGATGAGTTCAAGGGATAAGGGATGAAAAATCTAAGTTGAGATAATATAGGATTCAAGACTTTTATCTAAGGTAAATAGTTACACAAATCTTGGAAGATTTTGGAAGAGGATTCATGATTATTTTTTTTTCCGAATTTCTAGAATCAACACACCCCCAACACTGAGAAACCTGTTGGTGATCGGTACAGGTGCAGAGTAGGGAAACCTGGTAGTCAACGCTGGCTAATGAGGGGCCAGGGTGTGTTGATCCTAAAAATGACTGAAATGAAATATTTTCAGGCAAAAACTCAAGGATATGAGACAATCATGCTGAGGGATTTATGTAGGTAGGATGACAAAGTGTTCAAAGGATGTGAATGATCCTGTTTGAAAGTATATTGAAAAGATGTGACAAAATGACCTATAACACAAGCTCAAGTCATATGGAAAAGAGAATGTCGCTATTGATATTGATTAAAGGAACAAAACACAAATATTCTACATTTTATTCATAGGCTTATGCTTAACACTTAACGTTTATTTATCCTATGCATTTTCCTCCTTTCAAATGACTGATATCCTCTTATTTTTATACATATAAATCATCCTTCATAAAAGGAAAAAGGTTACAACAAGATAGAACCAATCCCTTAATAAATGGATCTATAACTAACCTATCTTAGATTTAGGACAATGGAGATTATGTGGAGATAATATGTAGATCATGTGGAGATCATAGTAAGGTCAAATGAAATCAAACCTCCTAATGTCCACATGCCCAAAGTCGCACACAATAAATGTTGGTCAAACTTGGAGGTGCAAATTTCAGGGAATAATTTTAATAAATCCCTTTTGAAACCTCATCCAAACATCACCTATTTTGTGCTTCTTGAGGATCCTACTCATGAGTCACCTAAACAACCATATTCTACATAAAACCCATGTTTCTTATTTTCTTGATTAATATTCACCAATTTATAAATGGCATCGCAAAACTACTTCTCTGAGTTTTTGTGACATGTTTTTTTTTCTTCTTAATTTATTTATTTATTCTATAGCTATAGGAAAAATATGAAAAACATGAAACTTTTATAAGAAAGTTAGGAAAATAAAGTAATCATTCTAAGTAACCATCAAATCATGGAAATAATCCATATTAATGCATGTATTTCATATGAAGTTTGTGTGAGATGAGAATGGAAAAATATATGGTAATAAAGGTAAAAATGAATGAGGAATAAATACAAATTTCTAGAATATTAGGTACAATGGCCTTCAAAATCATGTCAAAACAGGGGCCAAACATTTCCCCCACATTAGAGATTTTTCATGTCCTCATGCCAACCATAGAGGTAGCTAACATTCCCCAAAATTAAAGTAAAGTAATTGATGTACCCCCCTCTATTTAACTTTATGTACTGTGATCAATGTCCTATTATACAAAGAAAATAAGTTAGCTTTCTTATATCATTTCTTGACAAACCTAAACAATTGTTTGTTCTGAGATTGTAGGTTTTAACTCCGTACAAAAATTACTTCCATACGAATTCTAAAAATAGAAAATAAACAATGGCGAGAGCATAAAACATAAAATAGATATACACATAGATTTTCCCTTGGTTCCCAAAACTGGGACCACCAAATTAATTTTTCATTATATTCCTTTCAATTTTACAACACATATAAATACATGTCGAAGCATTCATAAACCCTAATCCATTAACCCTGGATTAGAACATAACCATAGTTCCCTTGATCGAATCTATAAGATACCATGGGCAAAAAACCATCACGCCCAAAACCATGTGCAAAACCCATGCACAAAACCATGTGCAAAACCATGTGCAAAACCCATGCGCAAAACCATAGGTAGGTCCACCCACCTGTGATGCCCCCACTGCACCTGATTCAATGAAGGGGAGGCTAACACCCCTCTCTATCCCCCCGCTTCATGCGTGGGTCTAGTTGTGGAAAGAATATAACACACGCCCAACATATATGATAGTTTTGTATTGTATTTTTATAGCTAAAAAACGTTTTCCCCTTAAGAAATCATGTCTATCCAAGATAGTGAAAATCTTCAAAGTCTATTTTTATCATTTCAAATCAAAGGACTCCAGTGACTTATAGGAATAATCATCTTCTAGAATATAACTTTCCAGTAGGATGTTTGAAACATGGGGAAGGAAGGAAATGTCCTCATGCAACGAGGTCATAGTGTAATGGATGATGATGGAAAATGGGGTATGAAAGGTAAGGAAGTGGAATTGTGAAGGAATGGAAAACTTCAAAAGCTTTATGTGCATGAAATCTGTTATCACTCAGGTTGTTCCTTGCCTCCTGGAGGGAATACGGCTGAGGTAACCACTAACCAATCTTTTAGTTGCAGGTCCTAGCCTACTTGCAACCAGAGAGGGCTCTCTCTTTGTAATTTAGCTTTGTTTTGTAATATTTTAGGCTAGTTATGATACACAGGGTTTTGTTTGAAGTTTGTTGGATGGTGATTCCACGCAGAGCTGAGGAGAAAGTCTAAGGCAGTTTGTTCCATTGGGCCATGGAGTCAAGGGTGGTGTATAGCTGAAAATGTTTCTTGGGGTAAGTGGTAATGCTACAGAGCAAGGTAGGTAGTTTTGGAACAATTTTCAGATCTGGAAATGATGGAATGAAGTCAGGGAATGAAAGGCAGTGAAGAATCTTTCATTATGCCGGTAGAGGGCAAGTGTATGAGTATTATCTAGTAGCAATTAAGAATTCCCAAACAGTATTCAAAATGGAGGAATTAGTGCAAACATGAGTAGTTAAGAATTCATATTTATGACTAATCCTGAAGAAAACATAATTAGTAGCAGAGATTGAGCACAGGTGCATTTAAACAAGTCCTGGGCTATTCTTCTTCTCTGTTACTGAGATTTCAGAATACATATGAAATTTGCAAACATAGAAAACATAAAACAGATTTTAGAATAACTTATTGTTCCATAGAGTGACACAGGAATTCTGTAGCAGGTCCCAGAACATCAAATACGCATCCAGAGAGCGCAGAGACCATTAACTTCAACAACCATTTTTATTAGATAGTCTCAGAAATTACAACGTAGATTAGAAAGAAAATCACCAACCCCAAATACATATTTGGTGGAGGAATTTATACAAAAGGGTGATACAAAATATCATGAAGATAAGTCTTTGAACTCATAACTTTATTTACCAACTCTTAAGAAGTAGTAAGTGAGGGAATAAATGCTGTAATAAATACGAATGTTCAAGCTGTCCAATTAGTCAGAGATATTTTGACTTTTCTGGGCTGTGTGAGTCGGTTGCCTGCTGCGCATTGATTCTGTGTTTGCTGTCCTGATGCTGGTACGCTGTTTGTTGCTTGCTTGGTCTTCATCAGCAGTGCTCGGTTTCTTTTCATTCAATGAGTTGTAGTGACCATTCCATTTCTGCCTTGCTTTTTCTTCCCTTTGACAGGTGGACCGTGTCTCTATTTTCGCTGACCTGTAGCTGACCAAAAAGAATCAATAAATAAAATTTACCTGAGCAATGTCTCCATCATTCCTTTCCACCAATATCAATGTTTCATAAGCTTTAGTGTATCTGTAAAGTTTGGCTGGACTTCAAAGAGATGGTTTATCTCGTGCTCAATGTAAAACAAGTTTTCTAATTTTTCATAGAGACTCTGTCCAGATGGAGGCCCTGTTTCTTCTGATGTGCTTGAGGATGCTGTGATTTGATTGGAGGCATAGTTGTTTACCTTGTTGGCATAATGCTCATGTGATAGCAGTCTTCCAGCGCTAGTTACTAAACTTGGTAGCCCTCTGCTCTGTAATGCTGCAAACTCTATTCTGAACTCATTCACCTCTGCCTGCATTTATTGGCATTTTCTTTCTAGAGTTTGCACAAAATTCCTTAGGGTGAGCACCCTTTTTACTAGCAAGATGGTATCAGTCCTGTTCCTGATACCTATTGCTGCCAGTTGCTCTCTGGTATGAGTGTTTAGGAATTGTATCATCCTGTTGGCTTGCTCAGGCATATTCCCTAATGATGCTCTAGCCTTTTGATTTTCAAATTGAGCTAAGCCTATCAAGTCCATTTGCTCATGTATGGTCTCAATTGATTGCCACTGGTCTGTAATGGATTGGCCAATCTTGGCCCACAAAATTTTCTTGACCTCAGCTAAGGTCCTATCAAGAGCAAGCTCTTTCTCCAGTTCTTTTATTCTTTTTTCCAGGGTTTTCACTTCCCTTGTCTTCTCAGCTACATCCTGCTTTGACTTGTCATATCTTTCCTCAATTTTGGCCAGATTTTCTTTGGCCTCTTTCAATTATGCCATTTGCACTTCTAGGGCCTTTATTTCTTTCATCATCCCCTCCATACTCAAGCTAGTCTCTTGCTCTGCTGTTGCTGTAGTTGCTGCTGAAACTGGTGTTGAACTTGAGGTACCTACTTCTGATGTTGGACCAGTGGGAGGGACTGTTATGGTGGCCGTAGGGGGAGCAGCTGTAAGAATGTGAGTTGTTTGAATTGGCTGAGAGGCCAACTCTCCCTGTCTCCCCTGCAATGATGCCTCCAAGGCACCCTCTGTTTCTATCAATCTTTTGTGCAAGCTCATAAGCAAAGTTACCACATCCTGCTCTTCTTTTTGTTGTGCTATCTCTGTGGCTTGAGGATGTAGTGTAGCTGGCAGCTTGAGTTGTCTTTTGAGGGCTGCTATGTCTTCCTATTTCTTTTTGATCAAGGCCTGAATGCCTTTCGGATCCTGGGGATCATGTCCCAACTCTATAATAATTTCCTCCAAGGACGTGATTCTATTGTCCTTGGCCTGTGATGAATCTTTCTCCAATTCTAGTTGGGCAGAGGTATTGTGCAGAGAGTTTTGAAATCTATGGGCCAACAATGTTTTGTCTGCCAATGTAGAATATACCATTTCCCCGATCTGTTTGTGCAATTCAATCTGGTCCATCGGATGTATATCTTTGGAGAGCACTTCCAGATTGGTTCTAATATAGTCAGCAGCTGATTGTGGTTGCTGCATTATAGGTCTGAAATGACTAAGAGTCATTTTACCTTCCTGGATGTCATAGGCTACCATTAGCCTTTGTTGATTAGTGGGTGCCATCCTTAGCAACTGGTTGTAAAGCTGGTATCTCATTGGCTCATTTCTGGCCTTAATATCAGTGAATGCATTTTTAATATCAGAGCCTTGTCTACTCTGTTGCCTGGTGGATGTAACCTCCACCCCTTGTTGTCTTTCTTACTCAGGCTGGAAGGAGCTGGCTGATGTCTCCATGCTTGAGGGAACTTGCTGTTCAGTTGGCCCTTCTGGTATTTCTTCCTCTGAAAAAGAATTTAATCTCTGTCATTTTTCTCCTTGCTGCTCTGTGGATGTCCCTAAAGGGGTCTCTTCCCGTCTATCTCTTTTCTTAGCCCTTTCCTCATTAAGAGGAGTATGTAACACTGGGATTTTAGTTGCCTTTGCTTGAGTAGAAGGGTCTAGCCCTTGACTTTGTTCATCTATAGAGGCCGGTCGGTCTGCCATTGTCTCTTGCTGTTCCAAATTGTGCACTTGCTGTTTTGAATCCTGCACCTCTTTACCTTTAGATGTTCCTGCTAGTGGAGCACTTACTTGAGCAGGTTGCTGGGAAGCTGTGGCAGATGAGGTGCCTTCTCCGAGGTGCCGAGGAGCTGTGAAAAACACCTGTTCAAAAGATTCCAAGTCAACTGATTTTTCAAGATTCTTGATTGCTCTTTCTGTTATTTCTTCTTCAGTAAGTTCTTCCACAAGTGTGCCCTCTACCCATTCTTGTTGGTTGGCATATTGTTCAATTTCAGGGATTCTGTGATGGGGATACCCTGTGAGCTTGTTTTTGACCCTTCTAAAGCTTATGAAGTGTTCAGGGTCATATGGTGACCAATAGAAACTTAGTTTGAGCTTAAGTTTCTCTCTCAGAATCTCATCAGCATCCTTCCATGCTTCTTCCCTTTTATTAAAGATAAAGGGGCCCAATTGATGTCTAATTTTAAGCTGTGCCTTTTTCCTAACACCATAGAAGTGTTTTAAGTCTGCACTATTGAACTGCCGGTAGTACTCCAAGGCAAAGAGTCTCATGGGGACATATTTTGGTAGCCTGCATGGGGCTAATTCACAGCCATAGATCCTTATTACAGTATGGTTTTGGTAGTAATACCAGTCACCAATGTTGTATCCTTTTGAGAGGTGCAGAATCCTCTGCATTTCAGCAGTGAGCCTAGGAGGAGGATCTGCTGATAAAAGGCAAGTGGCTGGGTAGACAAAGAGGTCAATGAATTCACAGTATGTGTAGGGGGAGAGATTAACATGATGGAACACTGATGACCAGAATATCACAGACCTTCGCTCCCCCCTAGCATCCAATTTCTTAAGGAAAACCGGGAAACTTTCAGACTGATAGTATAGCAGCAAATGATAGATATATGAGGTGTATTTGAATACCCTTTCCCTCTCTAAGTTCATGAACTGCTCATGAATCTTGTTGGCTATGAAGGTGGCATAGTCATACTTGATAGCAGGGGGCTGTCCTGGAGTGAAGATAGACATCAAGGCAAAGACAGTTTCATCTACAATTTCACTGGTTTTGAATCCCAGGATGTAGGAGATCATATCTATGAGTAGTTTTCCCTCCTCAGTAAACCAAGCATGGTGATAAGGAATTGTGAATCTGGAGTAACACTCTGGTGGCATAAACAGCTTGAAAACCCGGTCAATTTCTGCAGAGGATAACTTTGAGGCTTGATCCAGCAGATTTTTCATGGAAAGGGGGACCAAAGGTTGAGTTGGCTTGTATTGTAGCATCTCATTTATTGACTGAGGAGTAATGTAAAAGAGGACATTTCCAGCAAGGTCCATCACTGCCCTTTGAGAAGGCTCATAGTTAGCACAACACTGATGGATGAGGTCAGGGAAGACATTTACTGAGGGCAGGTAGTACATTGGCATGTTGGATTCCCATATTCCCAATAGGTCATCTTTGTTTCTGAATTTATTCCTTATCTCACAGAAAGCCTGAAGGTGAGGCTTGACTCCCTCCATATCAGCAATTTGATAGTCTCTGTCTGCCAGAGGTATCCATTCTAACTCTCTATGGGGTGCATTTAGTGGTGCAATATTGAGGGCAACTGGGGCCTCCATGATTTTACAGGGATTATAATTGAATTTGGTGTATACTTTGAACAGGAAAACAGAGTCTTGGCAGTGGTTTTTTAGCAAGGAACTTACAGTTTTGAGTTTTGTGCAAAGATGGTTCTGCTGAGTAAAACTCAATGGGAACAGAGAGTACACAGGGTTCTGTTAATAAGAAAGCTTGAAAACAGTGGAGAGAGTGGGAATTTTACGAGTTTCTTAGTGGTTCTGCAGGCGAACAGGGGCCAGATTTCGAGCTTTAACGACAATTTCGCAGAGGGTCACAGAGTTGCCAGGTTTCGGTTGCAAATGAGGTTATACAGTGGGGCCGAGAGGAGAAGCTCGCGGGTGCAAATGTATTCAAATTGAATTTTAGGTGTATTGGCGATTTTTGCAGAGAAACTATGAAAAACAGGGTTACGGGCGACAGTCAAATAAATACCTGTTTACTTGCGACCTTGCGGTGAAATGGGTTGCAGGTAGAGCCGAGGAGGTGAGGGTGGTAGGTTGTACACGCCTGGGCAGCAGACTTGGACGTGAATAGCAGAGTGAATGTAAAAAATCATGCAAGAACTTTCACCATTGGTCGCGCAAAAAACAAATAAAAACATCGCTTTCGCGAGTTTTAACGCAAATTTGTGTTTTTGCGGCCTTTTGGCGCTTTTTGGTGCTGATGGTCAGCATCACATCTTATGGCACTATAGCGGAGTACGGTGGGTGACGTGGTGCCTGACGTGGACGAGTGACGGGGCGGCCAGGGCGGATTGTACAGTAGCGGGGGGTGGTGACGCAAGAGCTGACGTGGGCGGCGGGGAGGACAGGCGGTAAGCGGTTTGCCATCGGACCGCCTTTGGTACGGGGGCGGTATGTGTCAGCGCGGGCCCGATGCAATCAGAACGGGCCATGCGTCCCCGCGTACAGTGGAAAAACTGCCATCTATCGGGAGCTAACCCTCGTACAGCGGGGTAGCTTCGAAATCGGCGAGGGTCGTCGGATCTGGGAGGGCGGATCAGAGGGTTGACGGGATGCAAAGCTGTGGGTATGATACGGCACGAGGACCCGCCCGTGTATTTAAACATTATAAAATATGTCGGGAGATAAACTTTAGGTTAAATGGGTTTTTTTGGTGCTGGGGTAATGGTTATTTGTTTAATTAAAATATCAAACAAACCTCGAAATGTATGAGCGCGAAAGGTTAATAAAGTATGGTTTATGTGTGAGGGGGGGGGGTATGGTTATTAATTTAACCAGATATTAAATTAATCCCAAGGTATATACGCGGAAGGGCTAATATAAGTCCCAAATGAACTTTACATTTCCCAAACTTGTATTATATGGCTATAGTGCCAAGGGGTGGGGATACTTAGTATTTTTTGGGTTTTTATATAGTTTTTTGTAGAATAGGAGTGGGGAAATTTTTGAGGGAGCTAAATAATAGAGTTAGGTGTTAATATGTGTTTATGGAATGAAATTGTATGGGCGAATGTTAAGCATGTGGAGTGAGAGCTAAAACATAAGAAGATGTATGGAGTAATGATTTTTACACAAGAAATGTGGCTTCTTTCTACTAAGTAAACCGAGAGTTTAACTTAGAATTTCTCATAGAATGAAGTGAAATAGGACTATTGGGCAGATCCCAAGGTCCTTGAGGGGATGTTAGTCAAATATTTATGGGGGAATGGAGGGGAATTAGACATGCTTCCATTGTTATGCAACCAAGCAACTGCCAAGGTACCAATGTCATTGATGAGATGAGTCTTTTTCACAAGACAAAAATGAGCACCCACCTGCTTCTGCAACCTCAAACTGCCTACCCAGCCTAATAAACCTAACATATTTTCTTCCTTTTGATTGGGTGCACTTGAACTAGAAAACCCTGATTGTCCTCTTTTTCTTTTGACTGTCCTCCTATCTAAATCTACCCTTATCTCATCCAAGGGCCCAGATTAAGCAGTTGGGCTCCTTAATTTCTCTCCCTATCTACTCATCTGCCAAGCTTGAACTGTTTGGACATATATTCATTCTCTAGTCAAGAACAAGCAATTTAAACATGGCATGGTCCAGATTGAACTATTGGGCCATCCATCAAGTGTGATGAACAATAATATATGCACATTGTGAACTTGCAAACAAGCTAACAGTGGCATTTTGACTGGCCACTTTCCTGGTCTTTCCTTGGGGTTCATTTCCATCATTTTTTCTGACCAATTTACTCTTTTTGCCCTTTGATTATTCTTTTAGGGCATACCCTCTTTACATTTTTAATTTTCCTTATCTGTATACAAAATATGGAACCTTTGCAACATGAAAAGATGAACATATTTGGAACTTCCCAGGTCAATCATGAAAAATGAAACCTATTTGTATAGGAACCTAACAAAATCCATGTTACACGACTCTTCAGAAAGTGAGTTTGCTTACCTAACTTAACCTCTTTGGTTGAAGCTCTGAGAGACAAGCATACAAATCTGGCTACATGATATGGAAGAAAATATGTTGGAAACCAACTGAAGAGAAATCATACTATAAAGATTGGAAATTTTGGTAGTGGTTAGTCTTGTTGTCCATGGAAATATGAAAATGCTAAAACCAATTTTGCAATTGATGACCTATTGATGGATGGTTGAAATAAGTTTGTTGATGAGAAACATTCTAATAACCAAATTACTGTTGCAGACTTGTTTAGCCACTGTCTTTCAAACTACAAATAGGCTTCTCATGAAATTTGGTGAGGTTGTTACCATTACCCTTATGCATCTTCTAATAAACAATCACATCCAATGTATGCATGAATCTCAAGGAAATGAGAAATGGTTGTAGTTGATGACAACCAATTTCTTGAATAATATATATTGGAATTTCTTGAAATTTATTCTATTTGTTTACCATACCTTGATGCATTTATCCTCCAAATTTTGAGACTAGCAAAAACATGATTTGCAAGATATGTTCAATCAATTTCTGCCATATTTCATCTTCCAAGTTGCACAAAAATATACCCCACGAACTCATTTTCAGGCCAAATTGAGTGATTCAAAAGGGATATCGTGCATTTTTCCTTATTTACCATAATAAACCTTTAGAGTTCCATTTTGATGATGAAAAGAGACTATTGTAAAAGAATATTGAATTCTAGTTTAATTTGCGCACAATGGTAAAAAGTAGAGATCTTCTTAAAAGATTGCTCAAATATTCTTAAATATGCATTTCTTGGAAATATTTCACGTGTATTACTCAAATTTCTATATTTTTCCAAAAATACATCTTGGAATTTTCAATTTTTGTTCCTTCAATTTGTAAATGATGCCCAAAATTCTCACCTACAAACAAGTTGCTACAAGTACCAAACAAGTTGTTAAATGTTTTTCTGTAGCCGATGTCCCTGAATTCTAGCTATGGAAATTGAACTCACAAACCATCACTAGAAAACAAAGCATAATTCTCTTTAAATCCTTAAAATTGAAATAAAATAGATGTTAATTAAACACTTAGAGCATATGAAGTGTAACCTGATGTTTTTATGAGAAATCATAGTAAGGATGGTGATAAATGAGTTAAAGGAGAAGGCAAAATGGTCAAAACAATGAATATGAATGATGGAAAATGTGACAAAAGAGTCACCCAACATGACAATTGGCGTGCTCTCATGCTAACAAAACAAGGAATTGATATGTAATCATTTTTTTCTAGTCTTGATATTTGCATGCTTACATTTGACTATGGATGATGGAAAAGTGACAAAAGAGTAACCCAACATGAGGATTGGCATGCTATCATGCAAACAAAACAAGGAATTGATGTGTAATCATTTTTTTGATAGACTTGATATTTGCATGCCTATATTTGATGGCATATGAGACACATTGTATAATATGTTGTTATCACTTTTATAGTCGAGTTTATTTTCACATGTGTTTATATAGATAATGATGACATAATTCTATGTCTTCAACCCTTGCAAATTGTTTTTGTTGAGATATGAGTTTCTAAGTTTAATATTCTATGATGTTCATAGTTTTGAATTAATTCTTCCAGATCCATCACAACTTATTATTTGAATGGATGTTTTGAGCCAGTAAGTGTAGCTCATCATCAGGGCATATATGAGAAGTCTAATAAATAAGTAAGAGATACCAAAAAAGGTCAAAAGTCAAATCAATAATCACTATAAATACGAACAACTAATAAATGGTGAGATAACTAAATATTAGCCTTTTTTTTAATATTTTTTTTTTTCATTTTTAAAGTTACATATTGGAATTACTATTCCAAAAAAGGGGGAGGGAGAAAGCCCCCATTAAAAGATTTTTGGAGCCAGCCAAATTGAGAGAGAGGGTGAAAAGAATGCACCTACCCAATCAGATCCTATCCTGGTTTCATAAATTCCTAATTTCCCTACTATTGGTTGCTTATAAATTCTAACATACTGTTGTAGAAATACCTGACATTTACATTTCATGATGCAATAAACTACTTAGTTATAATGATTGAAGTACTACAATTGATGCAAGGCAAAAAAACACAAAAAAATCCATGAAAGACTGAACACTAATTCATCCTATTGTTGGTTTACAGTGGGATCTTCTTTTGGTTTGTTCATGCTACTTCTATCTCTTGTGACTGAGTTTTCCCTAGTCTTCTTGGTGATGATACCTTTTAGAAATGTTATGGGTTTTTCCAATTATGCACACTTATTGTTCAGAGCTTTGATTTGTACATTTCGATTGGCAAGTCGGCCCATTAAGAAAGCATTCTATGACTTCGACTGACATCATATTTATTTTACAGTTTCCCTCACCTGATCAATCATAAACTTGTTAGCTCGACAATAGACGCATGCATTGTTTTTGGATGCACGTTCGAGGGGATCTATTTTCCCTGTGCTGCGATTAGAAACCTTTGCTGAATTCCAACTAGAGATAGGATGAGAATGATACTTGGACAGAGATAAGCGCACCTAGAAGGCCTTGACAGAGGAAGGATCAACACATAAGATCCTGATAGAGAGAGAGGTGACTGTATTGGTCTTTGGCTCAAAAAATGGAAGCTTGAATTATGCTGGAGGGAAGAGAAATAGTGAGGCACAAGGAGGCTCGATACGAAGGAAGCCACCCAACCTCGTTTTGAAGAAAATGCAGAAGGGAAAAGGGGAGCGCTCTGCAAAAGCGCAACAGGGACACAATGCAAAAGGAGGGGCGGAGAGGTCGGGGAGGGAGTGGAGATAATTGTGGGGGGAGGAGAGAATAAATAGAAATAAAAGAGGGAGGGGTACAACATGCAGGAGGAGGATAGGAGCCGGTCATGAGAAAAATGAGAGGGATGATCTTTCAGATATATAGATATTGGGAAGAGAGTTGCAACGAGGAAGATTTGTAAAAAATTATGCACCTAGCATGAAATGATAGGTGCAAGATTTAATGTATGCCAGTACAAATTATGAGGTGACTGTATTTATATTTAGAGGATGGACCAATGATTATGGAATTGGAATAAAAAAAGTTTCATTTTCAATCCACACTTCTCCTAGGGATCATGCCACCGCTTTATTTGCTTGACCATCTTCTTTTTTATTGTTTTCCCTTAAGATATGCAAGAAGGTGGTTTGTCCCAAATATTTTATTTGTTAACTGATCCTGGTTATGATTTGGCCTAGTGCTGCGTTTTTCAGTTTGGTCTTCTTGACCATTGCTTGGATGAGGATGGATGAATCACCCAAAATGACTAGGTTCACAAGATTTTTTTTTTTAATATTTTGGCTCCCAGAAAGAACCCGTTTGCCTCTGCCTTGTTGTTTGAGACCATGCCCAATCCCCACTCAAAAATGATAGTGTTTTGCCTGTCTTGGTCGAAAATAATGCCTCCTTCACCTGATTTTCTCTGGTTAGACTTTGATGCTTCGTCGAAGAAAATACATGGTCTGTTAAGTGCATTCAACCATAGTATGAATTCTTCCTCCTTTAAGCGATTTTTCCATCTTTTATTGACTCCTTTTCTTTTAGGTATAGTTGGACATTTTGGCTCACTGTCTGTATAGATGATCCATGCTATTTCTTCATGTTGTAGCTAATTGAAATCTATTGTTCTTGTTCCTTGGGCTGATAGAAATTTTATTTCTAGCTGCCATGTTTTTCGGAGCACCTTGCCAACTTCTGGCTTACAGTTCTGAAAGATTTGATAGTTCCTTGCAAGCCAAATTTTCCAGTAGAGGAAGGAGGGTAAGCTTGTCTAGAATATTTTGATGGTTCTATTATTTTTAAGAGAGTAAGGATACTTGTTTTTCCACACTACATGGAATTTAGTGATGGGACGTGATAAATTCATAACTATGCCCAAAGGGCACACAAGAAGATTCCAACATTCTTTTGCAAAATTTCACTCAAGAAAGAGGTGCTGCATGTTATCTTTTGCATTGAGACACGTAGGGAATCGAGAAGATTTGATGAAACATTTTTTCTTGAGATTTTCAGTTGTAAGTATTTTCCCTTTTAAAAGTGTCCATATAAAAAAAATTATTTTTGGGAGGCTTTTTGCTTTCCGTATTGATTTCCATGGAGACTAGTCAAGGTGCCCTTGTTGTTCTTACAGTTTTAGATATCCATATTTCACTGAGTTTTCCCCTCCGGATGGGTCCCAAATGAAAGAGTCTTGGATTCCTTGTTTGATTGGGGCTACTCCTTTGAGGAGCAAGATTAGAGAATCCCACTGATGTTTAAGATCTTGAGGTAAATCTGGTGTCTTTCAATCTTCCATGAGTTGTCCTCTTGATCCCATTGTGATATTTACTCCAATGTACATAACCCTTTTAAATTCATCCACCTCCTTATCCTTTGAACTTCTTGATGGCTAGGTAATGGGGGCTTTCCCATTATACTGTTTTTCTATATATTTATAACTCGACCATCACCTGGAAGCTTTGATGTATTATCCTTGATGATAGGTAGAACCTTTTTTATGAGTTTCCACATTTGGGTGCAGGGTCTAATTGGTGTTTTCCCTAAGATAAGGGAGAAATGAGATTCACTTAGATATTTGGATTCTAGCACCTGCTTCCACCAACAATTATCCCCAATGATGAGTCTCCATACTATTTTTTCTCCTAGGGCCAAGTTCATCAGCCTCAAAAGTCTGATTGAGAGCCCTCCTTTCTCATAGGGAGTTGTAACTTGTTCCCATTTTATGAGACTGAAATTTTTCGTCTCTGTTTTTCCTCCCTGCCAAAGGAAGCTTCTTATGATTAATTCGAGTCTCTTGTGCACAATTTCCAGAGCTAAAATTGTAGCAAATTGGTAGAGGGGAAGAGATGCAGGGATTAATTTAATTAGCATGACTCTCCTTGCTAGATTAAGCCAAATCATTCCCCAAGTTTGTATTTTTTTTTCATTTTCTCTATATATCTAGTCCATAGTTTTTTTTTCATATTTTCTTTCAATACTGGCAAGCCCAAATAGAGGAAATGGTTCCAATGTGTTTAGAGGGGAATATCAAGGATTTGTGATATTCTTTTAAGGGTATGGGAGGGTTCATTCCATCCATATATTCTGCTCTTATTGTTATTGAGAAAACAACCTGAAACTTCCATAAAACTATCAAGAACTTTTTGGAATCTTCGAGCCACTATAGAAGATGCTCCTTCCATTAGAAGAGTGTCATCTGTGAATAGGGAGTGGTTTATACTCTTGGTTCTAGAGCTTATTGGGAGACCTGTTAGAGTGGGATTTATTATGAAATACTCAAGGTTTCTACTCAATGAATCAAACATTAATATATAAAAGAAGGGAGACAATGGACATCCTTGTCTCAATCCACGAGAGCTTTGAAAATATTCACATGGCCTTCCACTGATGAGAGGGGCTATCCAACGATCGAGAATACGAGCATTTATAATTTATATAAAGTTGGTAGAGAAGCCAAATTTTTTTAGGACATCTGATAAGAAAGACATATTGACTTTGTCGAAGGCATTTTCCATGTCAAGTTTTAGAATGAATCCCTACACTTTTTTGCTAAACTGGAGTGTTGTGCCTCTTGAACAATCATGATTTTGTCCATGATCTGCCTGCTTGGAACAAAACCACCTTGGTTTTCTGAGATTAAGTTAGGTAGAAGAGGTTTGATGCGATTAGCGAGGATCTTGGAAATGATTTTATATGATGAATTGCATAGAGAGATAGGCCGAAAGCGGTTGAATGTTAAGGGTCTTGTTTCTTTTGGGATGAGGTCTAGGAAGGTCAAATTTGTGTATTCTCCCATCTTCTTTTTCTGGAAGACATTTATGATCATTATTATTAGATATTTTTTAATAATGGGCCAACAGGAGCGAAAGAAAGCTATAGAAAATCCGTTCGGTCCTGGGGCTTTATCAGGATGAAGGCCCCACACTACTGCTTGGACCTCATTTTCTTCAAATTCTTTCAAGAGATATGAGTTTGTTTCTTCATTTATCCTCTTAGGAATTTTCTTTGTGAAGCTCTCCTAATTCGGGTTTGTCAACCCACGTGTTAATAAATTTTTGAAATGGTTATACGCTTCCTTTTTTAGTTCCTCTTGTCCTTTAATCTCAGAGTCTCCTTCACATTTTATTATGTCAATATGATTTGCTATTCTTTTAATCTTTGTTTTTTTATGGAAGAATGTAATGTTTTTGTCCCCCGCCTGGATCCATAAGTTTCTGGATTTGAGCCTCCAGTCTTCCTCCTCATTTTTATTGTTCCTATATATTTCCTAGTGTAACTCTTTCTATTTCAATTAGTTCCCTTTTATGTCTTCCTTGCCTTTAATCTTTTCCTGAACTTTTTCCACTTCTCTCTGCAATGCAACCTTTCTTTTCTGTGGTTCCTTGTAATTTTTTTTTGCCCAATTTTTTAGACTATTCTTGAAACTTTTTAATTTTGTTTCCCAAACATAGCTAGGTGAACCCGTGATATTTTGATTCCAAGCTGCTGCTATAATTTGATTGACCTCTTCTTTATTGTTCCATAATGGGTTGTATCGAAATGGGAGAGGACCCAAGTTTTAAATTGCTCCTAGATTGATAACCACTGGTTTATGATCAAAGGCCGCTGAGGGAATAATTTTTGAAGAAACAAAGTTAAATTATGCTATGATGCTATCTTGTATTAAGATTTGGTCTAACCAATCTTTTATATTTCCTTTCTCAATCCTCTTATTGTTCCAAGTGTATTTACCATTCTTTGGGGGAATGCCCATTAGGTTATTACACTCTATTATGTTTTCAAGGGAGTCTCGAGATGGATCAACATGAAAAATACCCCCTAATTTCTCATCAACATTTAGAACCAAGTTTAAATCTCCTCCTACTTTAAGGCTTTTGTTTTGAACCAACAATACGTTCTCTTTGAGATATCTCCAACATATTTCTTTATCGTTGTAGTGAGTTGGGGCATATACATTGTAAAGGCAGATTTGTAAATAAAAAATTTTGCTTCTTAATTTGGTTTTGATTCAGTGTAGATCTATTTGTTGGTTCAATAGCTCCCATTTATCCTTCCTCCACATTGTCAAAATTCCTCCTAATGCCCCAATTTCCTGAAGAACAAAGCCAACATAATTCCTTAGTTTTTGGATAATTTTTTTCATTTCTTGTTCATTGGGTTTAGTCTCCTAGATCATGAATTTATCAAGTTTTTCCATGGTTAAGAGGTCTTTTGCTGCATTGAATTTCGTAGGGTGTCTCAGACTCTACAATTCCAAGAGACAAAATTCATTACTTTCTTTGGTTTGATGCAGAGGGACCTTTCCATTGGAAAGGTTTTTGACTGTTCTCCTTGTTTCCTAAGTTTTTTCAAGGAACGAATCCATTAGTTGTTGTGCTCCCATTTCCATTTCCTTTGTTGTTGCTTCATCCCTTATTTCCTTGTTGGACTTTCTTCCTTGTTTTTTGTGATGGTCTGAAGAGAGGAGGGTTTCTATAGACTGATTTCTTGTAATGATTCTATCAAAGGAAAGAGGAGGGGGCCTAAGATGGAGGGTGGGGGTATAAGGGATAGGAGGAATGGAGGGGGGTCCGAGAGGGGAGTGGGGGGGGGGGGGGGGGTGATGAAGAAGGATCAACAACGAGGGGGGCATGAGGAGCAAGAGGGGGATCAGGGGGAGAGTCAAGAGGTCCAAAGGGATTGGAGTCAAGGAGGGCATTAGATGGATGATTTTGGGTAATAGATGATTGAGATAGAGGAGCACTCTAGGGAAGAGGAGCAAACGAGGAGGGAGATGAGGGGGCAATTGTTTTATTCACAATTTTCCATTTTTTTTACTGGTTCCCATTTTGTTTCTTGAGCTTCTACTACTTCTGGTTCTTCTTTTTTAGGAAATATATTAGCAAAATGAACATACTCGTGAAATACCTTGCATTTGAATGGGATCTTCTCATAGTCCAGTTGCTGAATATGATTCCAACTATCCACCTTGATCTTTACTACTTCAGGGAGTACTTTTCCTAGGTCAACTTCAACACATAGCCTTGCACATGCATGCATATTCTCCTTTGACTCGCTCCTCTCTATGTATTTTCCCATTGCATTTCCTATTACTTTTACCGAATCATCTCCCTAGCAATGAAGAGGGAGGTGAGGAAGGCAAAACCAAACTGGAACAACAGTTGGGACATCCAACTCAGGATCAAAGTCTGGCATCCACCTATTTAAATATAGACCCATTGTATCCATGAAATAAGGCCCATTCCTGAATAGTGGGTCTCTATCCTCTTTGGTTTCAAAATGGAAGGTAAAAAAACCTCTTCCACAAAATCGAATGGAGATTTTTGTATGGGTTGAGTAAGACCAGTTCTTCTTAACCCATTTTTGCATAGTTTTTGGAGAGGACCAGAGGTCAGTAAACCGACCCACCAAACATATCTCTGATAATGAGAGATATGGTCGATGGGGTAAGGAAGGAGGTAGAAAAATTTCAGGAATATATTCTAGTTTTTTTTACGAATTTTGAGACAACAGGGTGAGTTTGAGGAGGACCCAAAGTAGAGATAAGACTGGAAAAGGCTGAGGCAGTCTTGTATGGAGGGTTCTAAGCCGAGAGATGAGGGATATTAGGTAGAGGAACCCCTACCGAAGTTGACTTCAGAGGGGCCATGGCGAAGACAAGAGGCCAAGGCTGTGGGAAGCTATGTAGGGGGCAATTGAGGCAGCAAAGCGTGCGATTCAACCCACTATTAGACTTATGGAGCACACTCATTGTTGATAGGTATAGTGCATTCTTGATTAGAATTCAGAGCGCACTTCTTGGGAGCAAGCCTACTGCACTCCTTGATGACAATGAGAGCGCTTTTTTAATATTAATTTAATAATATTAATAATATTTAAAATTAAATCAAACTAATAAATATTCTTACAAATATTAATTTAGTAACTCTAAAAAACCGAGGAAATAACTTACATTATTCATAATCTTAATAAAGAATGTAATATTACTCGGTAATAATGAAAAAAAGTCAAAGAAATTGTATTACTAATTAGATTTTTTAAATTATTCAATAATATCACACTAAAAAAAACATAGTAAGAAGGATGTAATATTACTGAATTAATAATTTTATAATATCACACTAAGAAAAAAACATAGTAAGAAGGATGTAATATTACTGAATTAATAATTTTATAATTTAATAGGAATAAACATATGTATCAAATAGATTAAGTCAAAATCATATATATATATATATATTTTGTAAACAAGACAATTCATAAGGTGAAGTTCTTTGAGATTGAGTAGTTTTTTTGGTGATACTCTGATTTTTTTATAAACGGAGCATAGATTTGTTTTAAAGGTTGAATATTATTAATGGATGGATTGAAAATGGAAGGGATGGTTGAGAGTATGAAGTATAATTAAAAATCATGGTTTGCAAAAGATGGAAGAAAAACTAATGGAGTGTCAACAATGGTTATCAATCACATTCCCTTAAATTTATAATAAATCAAAACGTATTACAGTGAATTTACCTCAAGTTTACCTCCATGAGAGCTTGAACTTGATTCTTGACCTCGGAATACTTGCAATGTTGAGTTTGAAACCTAATTGATTATGAAATAATCTTGAATCCTTTGAAGTGGTGTAGAATTTGAATTTAATGGATTAGAAAAAGAGTCTGTTGAATTTTTCTTGACTTTTTGGATTAAATAAACCACTAAAAGGTTGAATCTTCACAAATGAATGTTACCTAACTACTAGTGGAATAAAATTGAATTAGAGTTAGCCTGGTTCAATCTAGCACTATTGTCACCATGACTTTAGAAGTTGCATTAATTAGGATGGAGTAGATGGAAGAATTGTAAATTAGATTTTTGGTGTTGTATTTCTAATTTTGAAGATTTTGAATTTTTTTTTCGGCATGTTGTTACAAGGACTAAAATCCATTGTTAATTCCATTAAACCATGTAGTCCTTATCAAAACTCAAATCCATGGTGCAATTCTTGGAATGTGAATGAATGTGCTGAATTCAAGCATGGAAAGAAATCATTGGATTACCCACCATTGACGTATGCCATTAACTAATGTGAGATCACTCACCTTTGATGAAAATTAGTGTCAAGATACCCTAGTACATCTTGCTAGGTACAAATAAAGGAGCTAAAGTTGAGGCACCTGCAAGATCTAATAATAAGGGTACATTGATGTATCCCCACTATTATTAGTGAAAGAACCTACCATTGATGCATGTAAGTATCAAGGTACGAAAATAAATCTCTAATCTTGATCCCAGATGAAGTGTTGAGGTCGATGAGCCAATGCTGGGTAAAATGAGGGCTTTAAGGAATTCCCCACATCATCTAGAATGAGCATTTAAGAGAGGAAAATATTAATGAAATGATTAAAAACCATTATTTAGTGAACTAACTCAAAAAATAATGATTAATTGAGTTAATTAAGAAAAATGGTTAAAATAATTAATAAATCAAAATGATTTATTAATTACTTTAAGTGGATATGGTCAAAGCGAGTTAGAAATAATTATTAAATAATATTTTAATAATTATTTTATAGGAGGAATGTGTAGAGATTAAGGAATAATAAATAAATAATGGTTTATTTAATTATTCTTGGGCAATGTGGTTTGAAATAATTAATAAATAATGATGAAATAATATTTCAAAGAAACAATAAAATTATTCCTATGGGTTTTTGTGTTACTTTCATAAATAATTTAGGAAAACGGGTGAAAGTGGGTTTTAATGTGCAAAAACCCACACTAAATGGTGTATTTCGATCATCCTATTTGAAAATGCCTAGGTGATCACTTTTTAGGTGATAACAAATTGCACCCCGACATA
Source organism: Pinus tabuliformis (assembly GCA_031772625.1). Lineage (NCBI taxonomy): Eukaryota > Viridiplantae > Streptophyta > Pinopsida > Pinales > Pinaceae > Pinus > Pinus tabuliformis. The sequence goes on from CM062816.1 coordinate 367,816,799, forward strand.
TGAGTGTTAGGAGTACATCGTATGATCAGAATACATTGTCGGTTCACTTTCATGAAACATTGAAGGGGTAGTGATATATATATATATATATATATATATATATATATCTATATCGAGAGAGAGAGAGAGAGAGAGAGAGAGAGAGAGAGAGAGGACTGAAACCGGAGGAGGCAAGGTCTACTTGTCAGGTAAAAGAATCATTTATAGTGTGTACATGACCTCAATGAGGTAGGGCAGGCATACCGATGCCCACTAAAATAACTCAGTAGAAAGAATAATGGTGCGCCCAATAATGTGGGTTTGAGTAAAATAATACATGTTACAAAGTGTGTTGGCATCAATGGGCTAGAAAATAATACAATGATACACATAGTCCATATACATATGTGCTTGGAATACATAGGCTAGGTCTAATGCAATGGATACTTCTAAACTAACTACATAGGAATGAATGCCCCCAAGCTGATGTGAGGCAGAGATCATAACCAAAGAAGCCCTACTAGACAAAAAATGGCTTTGAATATCTAAAGGATCTAACTGAAGGAAGGGCTCATGTCGTGGGCTCTGCAATCGATAGAAACTAATCCATTCAAATCTGTGAAACTGCATATGATGCTGGATCACAAACTATGGACTGTTAGGCATGTGCGGGGTTGCTAGAAGGGCCACCCCTCATGAGGTCTAGAACATCTCATACACTCTTGGTAAATATTGGGACAATCTACTAGAGCATTGGACCATCAAGTGTATGATTCTTGATCATGTGATAAGGGTTGGAATCGAGCATGCGAGAAACAACCAAGTCAAAGGGAAATGATGTTTACCTTTACTTGATCCAAGACACCCAAGAATGAAGAAGCTGGATCCAAGGTACACCTCCCTCTAAACTATTCTCCTGGAATAAATGTGTTGAAGTTGATAGGAGAGGGTCCGCTAGAGCTGAGGTAATAAGGATCCCTCAACAAAAGCATAAGGAACATATCAATGTGATTGATGGATACTAACACCAGGGAGGATGACAGGGAATGAGGGGTGGACTTATGACTTCCCTTGTTAGAGAATGATATGTAAGGTTGACCTAGCAGCAATTGATATGATTTTGGAGTGGATGGTTAATGACTTAGATGGAAGGTTTTCAAAGGTAATTGGAGGCCAAATTTTGGAAACATGGGATGAGTGCAGCACATGGGGAGGATGATAGATTGTAACAAGAATCAATGGAGTTTTGAACAGACTCCATGGGATAAAAGGGTGACTCATTTGTGATTTTATGAACAAGGGTGACTCAATGATGATGCCACAGGGGAGGGGCCCAAAGGGGACCATGAAAACATGAGTAAATAGCGGTTACTCATGACGAAAATTGACACATAGGCCGATAGGTGCAAAGACAAAGTGGTAGACATCACATGGAATCTTGGAATCCAAAAGTATGGACTTTTATTTAATTGGTACTTTTGATATTTTCTAGATCCAAATGCTGACCATTAACTAAGCACTTTCCCATATCTAGATGAATATGGAAAAGTAAAAAAATTAGATAAATGGAGATCCAAAACTTTATAAAAATAAATTAATTAAAATTACTAAATCCAAATGTGAGTTGGGCAGATTGACATTTCTAGCCGTGCATATGACATTTTTTTGTGGCATTAGAGAGATTTTGAGGTCTAAAATGGGACTCCTAAGGAATCTTATAAAATAATAGTGGAAACAATAAAATAAGATTAGATGACATCATCAAATTTTAGAGGGTAAAAAAGAAAAAACTACTTTTTCAACTTGTATTCTCAACTTATCTTCCTACAATTTTACTTAAAATTTGAGTAGGAGAACTCATTGGATGAAAAATTTAATTACTCATCCAAGGAGTACCCATGTTACATACTTCGATGGACCCTGCTATACAAAAAATGAGAAATACATGAAATAACGTGATTACAACCACATTTTCCATGTATTTCTTATTTTTCGTGTAGCGGCGATCCACGTGGATCTTCATATATAATGGCATGGAAGAAATCATAAATCCAAGTGGGCAGAATGAAGTCAATTTAGGACCAGAATGTAGATCTCATCTTTCTAATTCCAGCGACGCAAACAATACTTCAATCCGAGTCCGGATGATGAAGTTATTGCAAAAAGAAGGGCTCTTCAATCCTTAAGAAAATGAGGAATTTTCTTTGAAAAAAGAGTCTCAAGCCTTAAGGCCAAATCACAATCAGAGGTTGCATGAGGGTGGACTTAAGCTTTGGGCCATGGAACCCTCGATTGTCGATCTCTAATCAGATCAGATCGGCGGATTGGAGCAATTGCAATCAGCGGTCATATATATATATATATATATATATATATATATATATATATATATATATATATAGTCGATATCGGCGAGCGGATAGTGCGATCGACGATTACCTAGACTGGCGGAACCCTTATCGGTCACCCGGGGCGACATATATGGGGGATGCCGACGCAATTGGCCGACGTCGATATTGGCGATCGGCGATCGGTGATCGGTCATTCCCGAGGACTAGGACAGAGACACCTCGATATGTCAATTCGTGACCTTAGCCCGGACCTAATACAGATTATATGCCCAATTTAATGATATTTGAAATCTGAATGAACAGTTTTGGTGGATTTCTTAGTGTTTTCGGGATTTTTGAAGTGTTACCGTTTTAAACGATAAGAAGGCCATTTACAGGAACAGTTGCGCCCGCCAATCCTTCCACTCTACCAACCTCCATATTTAACCGGGAAAGCCCCAATTTAAATGGGATCTTGTCCAAAAATCCATTATAAAAGAGGATCAATGGAAGAGAACGGGAGGAGGCATTTTTATGGTGGAAGCACGCTGTTTCGCAGAGGCCGAGAGCATTTATTGATATGTTATTGAACAGTTTACACAACTCCAGCCCCTTCTATTGCTGCAGGAAGCTTTGGTGCTGCATACCACTCCTCAGGCATTCATTTCATTGCCATCTTGCAGATTAGAGGTATAAGCCTCTTTGTGGATTCTGTTTATTCATGCCATTTAATAAGAAAGGCCTCCCCATTGTTGAGCTGGGCCCGAAGATGTAGTCCAAATTGGACTAACTCCATTATCAAGCCTTGGTGTTCTCTTTTGTGCCTTTTATGTGTTTACTTCTTCTTTTCTTATGTGCACATTTACGTGTTAAGCTGCAATTTTATATGCAATTATTTTCCATACATCTATAAGCAAAAACATCCTGGAACAAGTGGTATCAGAGCATGGATTTTTAGATGTGAATTGCATGTTTGTATGCTAACAAGAGGTAGGCTTCAAAGAGGCGAAGGGAATCTAGAACCTTTCAATCCAGAAGCAGGGCGTGCACCTCGAAGAAGAAACATGGCTGAAGAGGAAGCTCGTATTGTAGAGGAGCGCAATTTCAGAAAGACTTTCTATTCAATGGCGGAGAATATCAGTCAGCTGGTTATAAGACTGGAAAAAGCTGAAGACAGGAATCCAGAAGGACAAGGTTCAGCACATGGGAATGATGGAGAAGAACCCCCTCCTTCTCCTTTAGGTGGTGAAGGTTCTTTTTCCCCTCACCACCACAATCAGAGAAATCCAAAGGATGCATCTAAGAAACAATTTTTTAAATTAGATGTTAAATTTGATCTTCCTGTGTTTAATGGTGAAATTAATGCAGAAAAGCTTAACAATTGGTTCAGGAAGATTGAAGTTTATTGCAGGATTCAACAAATCATAGAGGATAAGGCAAAAATCTAGCTGGCCTCTCTACGGCTGGGCAGCACAACTCTCGTTTGGTGGGAGAGTAAATTACATAGCAGTAAAAATGTGGGTAAGCTCTTTTCCTCATGGTCTACTTTTACTTCTGCATTAAAGGAACAATTTTATCCCTTAGGATACAAACAGAAAGCTTTGATGAATTGGAAATATTTAAGGCAAGGCAAAGGGCAGGATGTTCAGAATTTTACAGAAGAATTTAGGAAGCAAGCACTGAATTTGGGTATTGCACTAGATACACCTGAAGTTGTAGCTAAGTATATTGGATCACTGCATAGTTATATTCGGCATTCATTATTGTTGTTTGAACCAACCACTATTGACACAGCCAGTGTGAAAGCAATTCATATTGAGAAAAGGGGAAAGAATGAAAGAGAGGACCGGTCCAGAAAGCCACCGTTCAAACCTCCCAATGGCAAATCCAAAGTGAAATGGAAAGGGAAGGAGAAGAAAACAACAAAAGCCAAAGAGGGAGAGTAGCCTTATTGCAATCATTGCAAAAAAAAAGGCCACGATGATGATCACTGTTGGAAGCAGCACCTAGAAAAATGCCCAAAGAAGTATGGGGGAAAAGGGAAGTAGAAAATAGTGGTAGAAGCACAACAAGACCTTGGATTAGATTCGGGAGATGAAGCGCTGGTCACAGAAGCGGGACCAAAAGGTACCCTAACACCTCCTATTGATTCTAAATCACATGGAAGCACCAGTTCTATAGATAAGTCCCTTTCAAATTATAGAAAAAGAATTGAATTATTTCATATCAAAGTTGTAGTAAATCACACCAAAGTAGAAACTCTGTTTGATACGGGGTCCCAAGCAAATTTAATTGCAGAATCTTTGGTAAAGAAGCTTGGCTTAGAAACAAAATCGCACCCAAAGCCTTACCCACTGGGATGGATACATGATAAAGCTAAATTGAATAAAACCCAACAGTGCAAGGTAAAATTTGTGATTGCATCTAAGCTGGTAGATGAAGTAGAGATGGGTGTTATACCACTGGACATCTGTGGCATGGTATTGGGGAGCCCCTACCTATATGATAGAAAAGATTTCTTTTTCTGCCATGAGAATAAATACCACATCACTAAGAATGGGATAGAGTACATAGTGCGGGCTCATCAAAACAAAATTAACGCCAGCCTCGTAAGCACTAGGCAAATGAAATGGCTGGTGAACTCCAGCAAAACATGCATGCTTATGGTCGTCAGGGAAAAGGAGGCCGAATTCACAAACGCGTTCCAAGGCTACGATGGGAAGCATAAACACGAACTGATGAATTTAATCATTGATTATAATGCATTGTTTCAAGAGCTATAGGGACTATCTCCAAGAGGGAGATCCAACACGAGATCCACCTTTTGCATGATACCCCTCTGCCAAATATCTGCATGTATAGAATGTCAGCACTCGAAATGGAGGAGATCAAGCGTCAAGGGAAGGAATTGCTGGACCAAGGCGTGATAAGGCCGAGCTCCTCTCCATGCGGTTCGCTGATTGTTCTAGTGCCCAAGAAGGATAGTAGTTGGAGGATGTGCGTGGACTACCGTGCGCTCAACAAAATATCAGTAAAAAATGGCTATCCCCTCCCACACATAGATGATTTATTGGATCAATTAAAAAGTGCTGTATATTTCACAAAATTGGATATGAGCAGTGGTTATCACCAGGTCTGAATTACGGAGCAGTATGTGTGGAAAACCGCTTTCAAAACCAAGCAGGGACTTTTCGAATGGATGGTAATGCCATTCGGGCTTTGCAACGCTCCAGCCACCTTTATGCGGGTTATGAATAATATATTTCAACCCTTGATTGATGAGTTTGTTCTTGTATATTTAGATGATATACTAGTTTTCAGCAAGAGTTGGTTTGAACATGTGAGTCATGTAAAGAAAGTGCTTGATGTGCTAAAGAAAGAAAAACTCTTTGTAAATTTGTCAAAATGTGAGTTCGGGGAAACCTCTTTAGGTTACGTAGGTCATATTGTTGGTCATGGTCAGTTAAAAATTGATCCTGCTAAAGTTGAAGCAATTGTAAATTGGCCTAAGCCTACTAGTGTAACTGAGGTCCGCAGCTTTCTAGGTGCAGTCCAGTATTGGAGGAGATTTATTGCTAATTTCTCTGTTATTGCAGCACCTTTGCACACATTGACAAGTGTGAAACATGTCTTCCAATGGGGAGGAAGACAGTAGAAGTCCTTCGAAACATTGAAGGAAAAAATCCTAGCCTTACCCGATCTCCAACAACCATTTGAGATCGAAATTGATGCCAGCGGTTATGCCATGGGAGCTGTACTGATGTAGCAAAAGAAGCCAATTTGTTACCATTTTGAGAAATTTTCTCAAGCTGTGATAAACTATCCCACCTATGACAAGGAGCTTTATGCCTTGGTGCAGAGTGTGAAAAAGTGGAAACACTACCTGATCGGCAAGGAGACCATCATCCATATAGATCATCAGCCCTTGCAGTACCTTTAGTCACAAACCAAGTTGCAGCAAACTCGTCATTTCAAGTGGATGGGCTTTCTTCAACAGTTTCATCTAGTAATAAATTATAAGAAGGGCATTAGCAATAAAGTGGCCGATATGCTATCTCGCCCTCCTATTTCTGCTTCTGTTATTTTGCATAATGCTTCATTCTCTTTTGAAAGTTATGCTGAACAATATGCTAACAATGATTACTTTAAGGAGATTTATGCAAAACTAACCCATGGTTCACAGGTGGACAACTATCACTTGCAGGGGAAATTGTTGTATCACCTTTGTAAATTGTGTATTCCCACAGGAGAAAGAGTGCATGTAATTAGAGAGGCCCAAACCTCTCTTGTGTCTGGACACTTTGGTGTCGAGAAGACTTTATGTCATGTACAAAGATTTTGTTTTTGGCCTCATATGAAAAACATTGTGACTCACTATGTAAAGGGTTGTGTGCTGTGTTTTGTTTCAAAGCCCTCTAATAGAAAACTTGGGCTCTACACACCACTCCCTATTCCGAGTCATCCATGGGAAAGTGTGTCAATGGACTTTGTAGGAGGTTTACCTTTGTCTAGGAAGGGTCACGACTATTTGCATGTCATTGTTGACCGGGTTAGCAAAATGTGTGTTCTTATGCCTTGTAAAATGCAGATTACTGTAGAGAAGATTCCTTCTCTTTTCTTTCATTATGTTTGGGTCCACTTTGGATTAGCCATATCAATTGTTTTGGATTGAGACTCTCGCTTCCTTGGGGAGTTTAAGACCAGATTATGGCAGATGATGGACACCAAACTGAAAAGAAGCATGACATTTCACACGCAAACCGACGGGCAGACAGAGGTTGTTAACTGTACTGTGGTACACTTATTATGAGGCTATTGTGGGAAACATCCCAAGTTGTGGGATGAACATCTTTCCTATATACAACATTCCTACAACCGAGCAGTGCATTCATTGACACAACGTTCAACATTCGAGACATGCTTTGGTTACCTGCTAAAGGACCCTTTAGACATGGTCTTTGGAAGGCAGGATGGCTCCAGTGGATGTAATGATAAAGAAAAAGCTTAGCAGTTCATTCAGCGAATCCAAATGATTCACCAAGTAATGCAAGAGCATTTGGAAAAGAGTCAAGCCCATTATAAGGCTCGAAATGATAAACACTAAGTTGACCATCAATTCCAGGTGGGTGACAAGGTGTGGTTCCACATCAGCAAAGACAGGATGAAGGGAGAAGGAAATAAGTTGCGGCCAATCTAGTATGGATCATTCACCATATTGGAGAAGATTGGGAACAATGCCTTTTGTCTTGACTTGCCGATATATATGAAAATGTACTCAGTAGTGAATTGGAGAACCTAAAGCTGTATGAACCACCTTTGATCATGGACATTGATGAGGTGGGCACAGTTCCTACCATTGATGATTTTGCACCTAAATATCTCGATGAGTTGCCCGAAGACATCATCCTTGACAGAAGAACCGGGACTTCATGACGAGGAGATGTAGAATACCTTCGTGTTGGATTCAAGGGAATGCATCCCAGCAAGGCCATATGGCTGGAGAAAGAGAAAGTGAGGGCACAGTTCCCTCACTTTCCAATTGACTAATGAAAAGCTTTTGGTGGTCCAAAAGCTCCTCAATGGGGAAGATTGATCCAGGTGGATCTTTAGATATAATGGCATGGAATAACTCAGAAATCCAAGTGGGCAGAATGAAGTCAACTTAGGCCCAAAATGTAGATCTCATCTTTCTGATTCCAATGGTGCAAATGGTACTTCAATCCGAGTCCGGATGATGAATTTATTGCAAAAATAAGGGCTCTTCAATCCTTAAGAAAATGAGGAATTTTCTTTGAAAAAGAGTCTCAAGCCTTAAGGCCAAATCACAATCGGAGGTTGCATGAGGGTGGACTTAAGCTTTGGGCCTTGGAACCCTCGATCGCCGATCTCCGATGAGATCAGATCGGCGGATTAGAGGCAATCGCAATCGGCAGTCATATATATATATATATATATATATATATATATATATATATATATATATATATATATATATATATATATATATATATATATATATATATATACATACATATATCTATATCTATATATATAGATAAGTGGATATCAGCGAGCGGACAGTGTGATTAGCGATTAGCCAGATCGGCAGAACCCTTATCGGTCACCTGGGGCGACATATGTGGGGGATTTTGACGATCAGCCGATGCTGATATCGGCGATCGGTGATCGATCATTCTCGAGGACCAAGACAGAGACACCCTGATATTCCTATTCGCGACCTTAGCATGGACCCGATATAGATTATATGCCCGATTTAATGATATTTGAAACCCGGGTGAACGGTTTTGGTGGATTTCTTAGTGTTTCGGGATTTTTGAGTGTTATCATTTTAAATGATAAGAAGGCCATTTACAGGAACAATTGCACCCACCGATCCTTGTTCCACTCTACCAACCTCCATAGTTAATCGGGCAAGCCCTGATTTAAATGGGATCTTGTCTAAAAATCCATTATAAAAGAGGATCAATGGAAGAGCACGGGAGGAGGCATTTTTATGGTGGCAGCACGCTATTTCGTAGAGGCCGAGAGAATTTATTGATCTGTTATTGAGCAATTTACACGACTCTAGCCCCTTCTATTGCTGCGGGAAGCTTTGTTGCTGCATACCACTCCATCTCAGGCATTGATTTCATAGCTATCTTGTAGATTGGAGGTATAAGCCTCTTTGTGGACAGATTGATGAATGTAATTCTGTTTATTCGTGCCTATTATGAAACAAGCTCAAGAAAAGATAGAAAAGATATATCAACGCCTTAGAATTCAGCCTCTTCGAGGGGGCAACCTCCTTTACATTACATTAATGAACAATTCTTGGATGATTCAAATGACAAAACCTCCTTTCTATATATAGGAGTCTATGGAGTAACAATATAATCCAGCCGACCTAACAATAATAATATAAAGCCACAAAAATAACAATAGAGGGATTCTATGGGCACATTAATAAAAATATGGGGGCAATGGGGGCACAACAATATAAATAAGGGTTATAACTACAATAGTAATGGGGTAATCACTAGTATTATAGGGACCCAACATGCCCCTCTCCTTCAAAAAAGTGTTGTCCTCAACGCTTGAGTAGTTCTGGATACTTCTGCATAAAATTCTCATCCTCCCATGTGGAATCTTCAGTGGATAAGTTCTTCCACTTGATAATGTACTTTGAAATTGATCGATTTCGTAGCTGTCGAGTTCTTGTTTCTATAACTGCTTCTGGTTCCAATATAATTTTTCCTTCCTCGTCAAGTTCTGGCAATATTGTTTGAACTGGGAGCTTGTCGCCTATAACCTTCTTTAAGCATGAAACATGGAAAACTGGGTGCAATCGAGAAGCTGCAGGAAGCTCCAATTTGTATGCCATAGTACCAATCTTTTGCAACACCTTGTACGGACCATAATACTTGGGTGATAATTTATTATCCTTCTTAGCTTTCTTGAGGGACATTTGCTTATATGGTTGTAGCCGTAGGAATACCCAATCACCTACATCAAAACTTCTTTCACTGCGATGTTGATCTGCCTGTTGTTTCATTCTATTCTGTGCCAACACGAGGTTATCCTTTAAGAGTTGGAGGACTTGTTGTTGATGTTCGATGTGATGTTCCACTGCCTGAACCTTAGAATTTTCTCTTAAATATGATGTGATGGATGGTGGTTGATACCCATAAAGTGCCATAAATGGGGTCATTTTTGTTGCTGTATGAAAGGAAGTGTTATACCACCATTCAGCCAGAGGCAACCATTTGACCCATTGTGTTTGTTTATTAGATACAAAGCAATGAAGATATCCTTCCAAACATTTGTTTACTATCTCAGTTTTCCCATCAGATTGAGGATGATAAGATGAGCTATGAGCTAACTGAGTACCAAGACAAGAAAATAATTCTGTCCAAAAATTTCCAGTGAAAATGGGATCTCTGTCACTTACAATAATCTTTGGGTTTCCATGTAGCTTTTGAATTGTTTCCATAAATGCAGTAGAAACTGTACTGGCTTTAAATGGATGTGATAATGCACAAAAGTGTGCATACTTGGTAAGTCTGTCAACTACCACTATGATGGCACTCTTTCCCTCAGACTTGGGTAAACCTGTGATAAAATCCATTGATACCTCCTCCCAACGTTGGCTTGGAATGGATAAAGGTTGTAATAGACCCGGTGTCTTAATTGTTTCAACTTTATTTTGTTGGCAAACCAAACATTCTGCCACAAACTTTTGAATATCTGATTTAAGGCCATCCCAAAAAATTCCTTCTTAACCCTGTGGTAAGTTTTTAAAAATCCTGAGTGCCCTCCTAAGGGAGAAGTGTGCAATTCCATAAGAATCTTTTGTTTTAGCTGGGAATTCTTACAGAGGTATAAGTGATCTTTGTACCATAACGAATCATTTTTCCAGCTAAATGTATCAGACGTACTGGAATCTTGTTGTAGCTTTCGAATAAGTACCCACACTTCTTCATCATTCTTCCATTCCTCCCTTGCTTCATTTATCCAATCTGGTTGGATGATAGAAATAGCGCACAACAATGCTTCCACATCCTCATCCTTCCTTGAGAGTGCATCTGCCACCACATTTTGCTTCCCTTTTTTGTAGATGATTTCAAAGTCATAACCCAACATCTTTGTGACCCACTTTTGTTGCTCTTCAGAGGACAATCTTTGTTCTAAAAAGTATTTAAGGCTATCATGATCCGTTTTTACCTTGAAGTGTCTTCCCATTAGGTAGGGTCGCCATTTCTTAAGTGCATGGAGTATTGCCAACATTTCCTTCTCATAAATAGCTTTGCTTAGAAACTTTCCCTTGATTGGACGACTTTCAAAAGCAATGGGTCTTTCATCTTGCATTAGAATAGCACCAATTCCATTTCCTGAAGCATCACATTCCACAATAAAGGTTTTTGTGAAGTCCGGTGTAGCTAAGACCGGTGCTTGGCACATTGCCTCTTTAAGATGTTCAAAGGCCTTTGTTGCTTCCGGAGTCCATGAAAATGCATCTTTCTTCAATAATGTCGTTAGAGGTGCTACTATTCTCACATAATTCTTAACAAACTTGCGATAATACCTCGTCAACCCAAGAAATCCACGCAAATGCTTTATGGATGTGGGGATTTTCCATTCCTTAATGGCTTTAATTTTGGTAGGGTCTACCTTAACTCCTTCATGAGATACAATATGACCCAAATATTCCACCTCCTGGACTCCAAAGAAACATTTGGATCTTTTGGCATATAATTGTTTCTCCTCCAATAGTTGTAGCACCCTGTCAACATGTTCAACATGATCCTTCCAAGACTTGCTGTAGATAAGTATATCATCAAAAAATACTAACACAAATTTTCTAAGGAATGGTTTGAAAATTGAATTCATCAAACCTTGAAATGTTGAAGGTGCATTGGTAAGGCCAAAAGGCATGACCAAAAATTCATAATGACCCTCATGAGTTCTAAATGCTGTTTTCGGAATGTCTTCAATCTTCATTCTGATTTGATGATATCCTGAACGAAGATCCAACTTGGTGAAGTAAATTGATCCATGCAATTCATCCAGTAATTCATCAATGACAGGAATGGGGAACTTATCTTTAATAGTGAGCTTGTTGAGCTCCCTATAATCTGGACACATGCGCCATGATCCATCCTTCTTGTGTACCAATACTACTGGAGCAGAGAAAGAACTTTGACTCGGTTGAATTATACCAGCCTCTAGCATTTCTGCAACCATACGTTCAATTTCACTTTTTTGGACATAGGGATATCTGTACGGCCTGATGTTTGGAGGAACACTTCCTGGAATCAGATGAATAGCATGATCATGATCACGCATAGGTGGGAGACCTTTGGGAGTCTCAAATACCTTGGAATGATTGTCTAGGACTTTTTGGAGATCTGGAGAAATAGATGATTCTAATGTGGAAACATCTAGCGAACATAATTGTGCAATTACACCCCTTTGCTCCTTTTTTAGAAGCTTTGTCATACCATTAGAGTTGATTATCTTTCCTGGTTTCCCTGCAATACCCCTTAATTCAACTTCCTTTCCTTCCACAGAAAATTTGATGAAAAGTTCTTGAAAATTAAAAGCTATTGTACCCAAGGATTGTATCCATTGGACTCCTAGTACAACATCAGCACCTCCCATTGGAATGGAAAGCATTGGGCTAGTCAATACATATTCTCCCATGGATAGCTTGATATTATGGCACTTTCTAGAGCAATTTATTGTTCCTCCATTTGCAATCATCACTTGACACTTTGGTGCTGGATATAGGAAGCAATTCAATTCTTTTGCTACCCTACAATGAATAAAATTGTGGGTGCTTCCTGAATCAATCAACACTATCACCTTTTTCTTCTTGATTTGTCCTTCTATCTTGTTGGTTTGAGGAGTGGTAATTCCTGCCAATGCATTACAAGATATGGTCGGATTTATTTGTTCTTCATCTAGGCTTTGTTCCTGGAGCATATCATGTTCTTTTGACGTTTCTTGCTCCTTTTCTTCTTCCTCTTCACAATCTATGTAGAATAATTTCTTCTCAGCACACTTATGACCTTTAGTGTATTTGCTATCACAACTATAAAAAAGCCCTTTTGCTCTTTTTTCTTCCAATTTTTGTGGTGTCAACCTTATAGGTTGTGGAAGACTAGGGGCAACTGCACTTCCGTCTTTATAGTTGTGAGTGGTAGGCTTCCTGGTTGCCATAATTTTGCTTTCCATTTTTCTTGCTAACCTGAATGCCTTCTCTAATGAATCAGGTTCCCAAAGACGAACATCATATTGGATATTATCCTTTAAAGACCCTATGAACACATCAATCCTATGCTCCTCTGGAATATCTTTTACCCTTATGTTCAATTTTTGGAACTCCTCAATGTGCTCCATTATTGAACCCTTTTGTTTGAGACTTATCAATTGGCTAAAAAAAGTGTTGCTTTTTGTATCCTCATAATGTGCTATCAATTCTTCCGTAAAAATTTCCCAAGTGATAAATTGTTTACGAGAGCAAAGCCATTGATACCATACAAATTGATTTGGTTCCAAATATAAAGTTGCCATACGTACCTTTTGTGTGTTTTGCACATTATTGAGATCGAAGAACTGCTCCATCTGTAATATCCATGTGGTGGGATCCTTGCCATCAAACTTCCTCATATCGATTTTTGGAATATGGTGGGTCTTCGATCCAACATTAGAGTCTATGTAATCATGATTAACATTTCGTTTGTTCACATCATGAGTTTCCTTTACAACCTTTTCACCATTAGTAAGTATTTCTTGTAGAAAATTTGTCAAATCTGTCTTCAAATCTGCCATGTCTGTCTTCAAATCTGTCCTCAAATCTGTCTTCAGATCATCCATCTTAGCTTCCATTCCCTTTATCTTAGATTCCACGCCATTTATCTTAGCATCTGTTAGCTTTTGTGAGCGTGACATTTGTTCTTGTAATTTTGATATATCATGTAGCATTTCTTCCTCTTCTTCATGAGTCATGCTAGAGCTTTCAGGTTCCTTACTAGGTGTTTGCATTTTCGTTCCTCGGGGAATCAGTTACCAATAATAATGCTTTACTATGCCCTTTGAATTCCTTCAAACCAAGCTTATGCAAAAATAAAAAATAAAAACTACACACCTTTTTTTACTTTGTAGAAGCCTGATATTGAATCTGATGTATCTCTGTAATTTCGAATCATCCAGTTCTGAAATTGTGACCTGTAGTAGCCTTCTATGTCCTCTTTCCAATGCCACTAGTCTGATCCAAATTGGATTCTCCAAAAAAGAGTTATGCACAATCTCCCGCAGTGACCTGATTATAGACTAGTTCAGTAGAGCGAACTTGTATGAAGCTCCACGTGTCACTGTTTCAACCTTTGAATCTGAAAAATATATAAAAGAAAACTACAGTCCGTCTTCTTTCTGTACCTTCTTACGAAATTTCAATCCGATGCTCAGAAAGAAAGTTATGACGATTTTCCCTAGGTAACCTGTTTTGAGTGTAATTCAGGAGTCTGCAAAAAGACCCACTTCCTCAGATCATATCTCCAAAAATATCATGCGAAAAGCTCTGAAATTCGGACCCAAGGTTCAGCGCGATTTCTTCTCAAATGGGTTTTTTTTGCAACTTCTGAAACATCACAAAAAAGAAGTTATAGCGAAAATTCCACGATGACCTGTTTGGAGCAGCGAAACCCTAGAATCCAAAGCTCTGATACCAAATGTTATGAAACCAGCTCAAGAAAAGATAGAAAAGATAGATCAACGCCTTAGAATTCAGCCTCTTCGAGGGGGAAACCTCCTTTACATTACATTAATGAACAATTCTTGGATGATTCAAATGACAAAACCTCCTTTCTATATATAGGAATCTATGGAGTAACAATATAATCTAGCCGACCTAACAATAATAATATAAAGCCACAAAATAACAATAGAGGGATTCTATGGGCACATTAATAAAAATATGGGGGCAATGGGGCACAACAATATAAATAAGGGGTATAACTACAATAGTAATGGGGTAATCACTAGTATTATAGGGACCCAACAGTGCCATTTAATAAGAAAGGCCTCCCCATTGTTGAGCTGGGCCCAGACACGTAGTCCAAATTGGACGAACTCCGTTATCAAGCCTTGGTGTTCTCTTTTGTGCCTTTTATGTGTTTACTTCTTCTTTTCTTATGTGCACATTTACGTGTTAAGCTGCAATTTTATATGCAATTATTTTCCATACATCTATAAGCAAAAACATCCTGGATCAAGTAGGGTCCATTGAAAGTATGCAACATGAGTACTTGTTGGAATAGAAATAAAGTTTTGCATCCAACGAGTGCTCCCACTCGAAATTTGAGTAAAACTGTATGGAGATAAGTTGAAAATACGAGTTGAAAAAGTAGTTTTTTTATTTTTATTTTTTTACTCCAAAAATTGTGAAACATCCGCCATGGTTGATATCATCATCTTGAATCCTATGGATTCTTATAAAGTTGATTTTGGTTGTATATTTTTGTTTTGAGGCCCATTTTAGACCTCAAAATTTATCCATTGTGACACATATATCATTCAAATTATATGTACAGTTTCTATTACATTTTATTTATCAATATGGGATTGTAAACTTTGAGATGCAAGCACAAGAAATGTAAGATCGAAGCCTACATAAGAAATTAAATAAGTGTAAGCACAATAATGATTCTAAACACTTAAAAATCATTAACCTTCAGAGATTCCTTTCTTGAGGACAATTAAAGAGTTTATCATTCACTATTGTAATATTCTTTTATTTAGTCAACAATTACTTTGTATACTCTTACTATGCGTTTCAATATCACAAATAAGAAGTTACATAAAAAAAAGGAACTGAAAAGAAGCAAACCACACAACTGGAATAAGAAAGTAAATAAAAAAAAAATAGAAAGCAAGAAACTAATCACTCAGGTAGCCCTCCTGGCTTAGTGAAAACTGCTAATAAGATGTAGAATTAAACTTGCATCAACACTCACACATTCAGGCTCAAGTAATATGGAAAAGAGAGTTTTTGTTGATAGTAATCAAAGGAACAAAATGGAAATCTTCTACATTTGATTCATAATCATATACTTAACACTCAAACTTTATTTATCCTCTTCATTTTCCTCCTTTTAAATGATTGATATCTGCTTAGACAGAGAACAGAGAGGGGATGGAAGAGACAGAATAGCGAGTGAAGCAAGAAGTAGAGAACAGAGAAGTCGAGTTGACCTGCAGAGATAAGGCAACATTGAGCAGACAGAATCAAGAAGGCTTGACAGGTTCAAGAAATCCCTGTGAGGATATCTATCAGGAACTAAGTACCAAAATGGACTCATCCCATTAAGACCAGTTGAGGTCAAGACTTGGTAAGGGGGAGTCTGTGTACTCTAGTGGCTTGGGGAATCCAAGTACCACCCTACTAAGCATCATCTATTACAGGAGACTCAAATTGAGCTCCTTATTGTAAAAAATCTGCTTAAAGACACAATAGAAAAGGCCACCACTGAAAGTTGGACTAGGAGACGTAGCCCAGGAGGATTGGGTGAACTCCTTATTAAATTGTTGGGTTCTTGGATTTGCTTGTTGTGTTTCTCTTACTGTTTTCCAATGCCTGAGTATTTCGTAATCTTATCGATCTGTTGCTTAAAATAACATAGGAACACCAGCTCATGAGTCTGTAATACCTACATTAATTAACTGAGATCATACACCAGTGATTTTAAGATCAAGTGGCATCAGAGCTATAGGTTGTTAAGGTTAGACAAGCTTGTGCTGGATTTAGTTGTTGAATGCTAACTAGATCAAAGCTCAAATTAGGAGAAGGAGAGTTGGTCGAAACTAATCCTGAGATTGGAAGAGTCTATCCTTAGAAGACAATGTCAAAGGAAGGCTCTGTGGGGCCAGACCCTCAATTTATAGACAGTTTCCTGGCCATAAGGTCCATGGTAGAGGAAATGTGTAAGGACTTTAGGAAACATAAAGATGAAGATTCATCAGGCTCCAAACAAGATAAAGGAGAAGAAGAGTCTCTCCTCATGACCACTTGAAAGGCAAGGGGAAATAAGAAAGCTTTCTCAAACCTCCTAATAGCCCTGAACATAAAAATAAGACATCTTTGATTAAACTAGATGTTAAATTTGATTTACCAATATATGATGGAGAGTTGAATGTAGAAAAGTTGGACAATTGGATTAGACACATTGATGTTTATTGCAGAGTGCAGAGTACCGATTCAGATAAGAGCAAGATTCAGCTAGCCAGCCAATGCCTTGGAGGCACTACCTTGGTTTGGTGGGAAGGCAGGACCCAAGCTGACATGAAGAGACATGGTAAGACTCTTTTTGTTTGTAGTGAATTTGTTTCTACAATAAAAAAGAATTTCTATCCACTGGCCTACATGCAACAAGCCATGATGAGCTGGCAAACTCTTCGTTAGTTGAAAGGGCAAAGTGTACAAGGTTACACCCAAGAATTTAGGAAGAGAGATTTAATTCTAGGAATCTCATTAGACTCACCCGAGACTCTGTTGAATTACATCGGTGGTCTACACAACTACGTAAGGCAAACTATCCTCATGTTTAATCCCACTAGTATAGATGAGGTAAATGTTCAAGCTATGCATCTAGAAGCTAGAGGAAAGAATGGAAACCCAGAAGTTGGGGGATCATCCCAACCCATTGCAAGCAAGAATAAGGAGAAAAGAAAATAGAAATGGAAAGCAAGGAAGGCCAATACTGCACAGAAAAGTAAGTCTTCATGCACTAACTATAAGAAGGATGGGCATGATGATGAGCATTGTTGGATTCTGCATCCAGAGCTGAGACCTAAGAAGTTCAAGGGCAAGAAGAAGAAGACTGCTGCAGCTATTCAGAAAGATTTGGGGTCAGACTCAGGAGACGAAAAAACCATTGCAGTCACAGGTATAGAAGGTAAGAATTATGAAGCATCTACTAGTAATTCTGCACAATCTACTATTGATGAAGAAAATGAGAGAAAAAGGCATGAGCTTTTCCATATTCAAGTTATTTCAAAACATCAAAAGATTGATACTTTGCTTGATAGTGGCTCACAAGTAAATTTAATTTTTGAAGCAATTGTAAAGAAGTTGGGATTACTAACTACACCTCACAAGAAACCATACCCATTAGGATGGTTAAGTGATAAAGCACAACTACAAGTGACTAGACAATGCAAACTCAAGTTTTCTTTTGGGTCAGCATTTGTAGATGAGGTTGAGTTAGACATAATTCCTTTAGATACATGTGCAATTGTTTTAGGAAGTCCTTACTTTTATGACAGAAAAAATATTTTCTATAGAGCTGAGAACAAGTATCTACTCATTAAATATGGAATCGAATACTTTGTAAGAGCTCATAAGCTCAAGAATAATTACACTCTCATAAACTCAGGGCAGATGAAACAAATGATAAATTCATGCAAACAATTTTTACTGATGGTTGTAAAGGAAAATAAACCTAATAAAACCAATCTATTTGAGGGATGTGATGCTAAACAGCAAGCTGATTTAGAAAAAGTTGTTTCAGAGTATGATATCTTGTTCCAAGAACCTAAAGGTCTGCCACCCAAAAAGGAAATAGTGCATGAAATTAATTTGCAGTAAGATGCTCCATTGCCTAACATTGGAATGTATAGGTTGTCCACTTTAGAGAATGCAGAAATCAAGAAGCAGGTGCAGGAGTTGTTCGAGAAGGGGTTCATTAGACCTAGAACATCACCATGTGGATCTCCAATCGTTTTGGTGAGAAAGAAAGATGGCTCGTGGAGAATGTGCATTGATTACTGAGCACTGAATAAGATAACAATCAAAAATTGTTATCCCCTTCCTCACATAGATGATCTATTAGATCAATTGAAAGAAGTTGTTTATTTTTCCAAGTTAGACTTGCATAGTGGATATCATCAGGTCAGAGTTGCAGAACAAGATGCATGGAAGACTTCTTTCAAACAATGCAGGGATTGTATGAGTGGCCGGTTATGCCTTTTGGCTTAACTAATGCTCCTGCTACTTTCATGAGAATAATGAATGATGTACTCAGACCTTTTTTTGATGATATTGTTATTGTATATCTGGATGACATTATGATGTTTAGCAAAACATGGGAAGAACATTTAAAGCATGTTAAGCAGACACTAGATGTTTTGAAAAGAGAAAAACTTTATGTTAAACTCTCAAAATGTGGATTTGGCCAAACATCTTTGAATTATTTGGGACATATAGTAGGGGGTGGTGAATTGAAGATAGATCCCTCTAAGGTGGCAGTCATTGTAAACTGGCCTAAACCCAAATCTGCTACAGAAGTTAGGATCTTCTTAGGAGCAACACAATATTGGAGAAAGTTCATTTCCAACTTTTCCTTAATTGCAGCTCCCTTACATGTTTTAACAGGATTGAACAAGGTGTTTCAATGGGGAGGCAAACAACAGAGAGACTTTGACACCTTGAAAGAAAAGATTAGTACAACACCAGTACTAGCACTGCCAGATCTTCAAAGACCCTTTGAGATCCAAACAGATGCCAGTGACTATGCCATGGGAGCAGTGTTGATACAACATGGTAAACCCATATGTTATCATTCTGAGACATTTAATTCTGCAGTAATTAACTATCCTACATATGATAAAGAATTATATGCATTAGTCTAGAGTGTGAAATAGTGGAAACATTACTTAATGGGCAAAGAGACAGTAATACATACTGATCATTAACCACTTCAATATCTACACTCCCAAACTAAGTTGCAGCAATCAAGACACTATAGATGGATGGGTTTTCTACAACAGTTTCATTTAGTCATTAGATCTAAAAAGGGCATACAAAATAAAGTTGCAGATATGTTATCTACACCCATTATAAATGCATCTACTATACTTAAGCATAATTTTGTGCTACATGAGAGCTACATTGAACAATATGCTCAAGATATAGACTTTAAAGATGTATATGCAACTTTAAGTCAAGGGAAACGAGTAGAAGAATTGGATTATCATATTAAGGACCAAATCCTATATCATTGTGGGAAGTTATGCATTCAACAAACTGAAAGAGTAAAGATAATTCGAGAAGCACACACTTCTCTAATATCAGGTCACTTTGGGGTAAGTAAAATAGTTGCACAACTGCAAAGGTTTTGTTATTGGCTAAAAATGAACGAGACAATTTCTAGATATGTAAGAGGGTGTACTATGTGTGCTAAAAGAAAGCCCAACAATAGAAAACTAGGCTTGTACACTCCATTACCAGTTCCTTCTCATCCTTGGGACAATGTTTCCATGGAATTTGTTGGAGGACTACCCAAATCTAGGAAAGGTCATGATTTTCTGTATGTTGTTGTGGATAGGTTCAACAAAATGTGTATTTTGATACCTTGTAATAAACATATTAAAGCTAAACAAGCTACAAAACTATTCTTTCAACATGTATGGGTTCATTTTGGATTACCCACTTCCATTATATCTGATCGAGACACCCGATTTGTGGGAAAGTTTTGGTCAAGTCTATGGGAAATGATGGACACCATAATGAAGAAAAGCACAACTTTCCATCCACAAACTGATGGCTAGAAAGACGTAGTCAACAGGACAGTGATCCAGTTACTTAGGGGATATTGCAGCAAGCATCCTAAGCTTTGGGATGACATTTGTGTTATGTGAAACATGCTTACAACCGAGCCAAACATTCTTCCACACATAGATCTCCTTTCGAGACATGTTTTGGTTTCACACCAGGGTCTCCCTTGGATTTTGTCTTTGGTAAGGACACAATAGTTGAGGGACACAATGATGTGGACGGGGCAACTAGGTTCATCGAACAAATCCAAGAGATCCACCAGGCAATACAGGAACAACTGGAAAAGAGCCAGGCCAAATATAAGGCAAGGCAGGACAAGCATCAAATGGAGCATAGTTTTCAAGTTGGTGATCAAGTCTGGCTATATCAGCAAGGACAGGATGCAAGGTGAAGGTAAAAAGCTAAATCCTATCAGGTATGGACCTTTCAAGATACTTGAGAAAATTGGTGAGAATGCTTTTCGCCTTGATCTACCAGCCTACATGCACATCTATTCAGTCGTAAATGCAGATAGCTTGAGATTGTTTGAACCTTCACTAATTGAGGATCTTGAAGAGCAGAGTCAATTTCCTTCTATTAATGACCTACTACCTGAATATCTTAATGAATTGCAGGAAGACACAGTTTTGGACACGAAGGTGAGAATGATGCATAGGGGAGATGTTGAGTACCTCAGAATTGGGCTCAGGGGTTCAAAGCCAAGCAGTGCAAAATGGATAGAGATTGGACAGGTGAGAAAGTTGTATCCTCACTTAGTCGATGCTTGAAAACCAACTTTTGGTGGTCCAAAAGCTTTTTCAGTGGGAAGGCCGTGATCCAAAGTGGATCCTTGAAAATTATCGGAGTTTCTATGACAGTTTCAAACTATATCAGACTCCAAAATCTTGTGAATAACAAGCTACTAGGAAGGACCTCTGGATAGTGGCAGTTGTAGCCAGCACGGAACAATGAGGACCCTCGGTTAAAGTGCATTGACCGTTGGCCCATGTAGACCGCGCAGTGGTGCAAACTAGCAAATAGGGAGTCTAGATCAGAAAACAGAGGTCGTTTCTGATGCATGATAATCACGCATCATAGGATAAAAACCTCAGAGAAGGAAAAGCTTTGACACTTGGTCATGTGAAAAATAGGGAAAACCATGGGAAAAGCACTAAAACCAATAGGCGGGTCCCGCGCTCCAAAACTGGCGGAATATCGGAGGCATTTCAGGCAGTAAGCGGGTTTGGCAGAGGACCGAGTGATGCCATACATTGAATGACGTGTGTCCGGCAGATGAGAGAGAAAACCACTCTCATCGCAGGGTAATGGTCGAGCAACTCACCCGTGCGATAAAAGCGATGACCGTAGGATCTAGAGGCCCCAGATCAACGACGGAGATTGCACCCGATGGAGGACCAGATTTGACAGAAGAATAGGTTGAGGCATATGAAATTTGGGGTTTGACATGACTGATGAGCTGGTGGATGAATCATTTCATGGAATAACCAAAATAATGACTGTTCGAGGAAAAGCTGGCACCCAGTTCGTAAGGAGACAAGTGGCCACCTCTCTCTGAAATGTTACACAGTGGCGATGACATAGAAGCAGGGAATTCCAGCGGACAGAGGCAGGCGATTCGAAGAGCTGGAAGAGGAAGCGAACAGTCAAGGGATGGATTGGATTTAAGCCATGAACAGACAGAGAACAGAGAGGAGACAGAAGAGACAGAATAGAGAGTGAAGCAAGAAGCAGAGAACAGAGAAGTCGAGTTGACCTGTAGAGCTAAGGCAACATCGAGCAGACAGAATCAAGAAGGCTTGAGAGGTTCAAGAAATCCCTGTGAGGATATCTATCGGGAACTGAGTACCAAATTGGACTCATCCCATTAAGACCAGTTGAGGTTGAGACTTGGTAAGGGGGAGTCTGTTCACTCTAGTGGCTTGGGGAATCCAAGTACCACCCTACTAAGGATCATCTGTTACAGGAGACTCAAATTGAGCTCCTTATTGTAAAAAATCTGCTTAAATACACAATAGAAAAGGCCACCACTGAAAGTTGGACCAGGAGACGTAACCTAGGAGGATTGGGTGAACTCCTTATTAAATTGTTGTGTTCTTGCATTTGCTTGCTGTGTTTCTCTTACTGTTTTCCAATGCTTGTGTATTTCACAATCTTATTGATCCGTTGCTTAAAATAACAAAGACACACCAACACATGAGTCTGTAATACCTACATTAATTGACTGAGATCATACATCAATGATTTTCAGGTCACCGGAAGACCTTCTAGACACCCTCCATCTGCTGGCCGGGGGAGACATCTACCAACTATCTTATGAGGACATAAAGACTGTTTTTAGAAACCATTCTAGAGTAGCCATAAAGAAAGGTATGGGGAATCAACCCATAGCCAGTACCTCTTCTTCCAACTCATCCATTAAAGGAGAAATTGGAAACATGCTGGAAGACTTTAAGAGTGAGATGCTACAGACTCTTACAATGCAAATGCATACCTTACATATCAAAAGAAAACAAGAGGAAGCAGAGAGGGCTTTGGCCATTTTTTGTCCTAGATGCACCAGGAGGCATCCTAGGAATGAATGTCCATGGAACTCTATAGAGGTTTGTTCAGTCTGTGAAGAAGATCACTCTACAGATAAGTGCCCTTCCTTGCTTGGACTTAAAGCGGTATACCAAGGGGCTGAAGGGGCCACTAAACCACTCTATTTCATGAACCAAAGGAGACCGCATGGACCTAGACCATACCAACAGGGGATGCAAGGGACATATTAGGCATACTACCACCCCAACCAAGTCACTTCCATACCTTCTTGGGGCCCTCCTGCTCATCCTTCCTGGTCCACGCCTCCTCCTTAGTCCTTCCCATCTCAATATCATGCCCAACCAGCCACTCATTCATTTCAATCCTATGCTCAGCCACAACCTTAGTGGAATGCATCTCATCAGGGGTGGAGGCCCCAATACAACTCTCCTCCCTCTCTTTTGCCTCAACCACCTGCTCAACCACAACCATTACCTTCTACTCCACCAAGGCAACCCTAAATTCCCGCCCAACTGAACCTAAACCCGAACAATAGACAGGATCAGCAAGTGTATAGTGGGGAACCATCATGCCCAACTTATGTTGTGGAGATTCAGGAGATTAACCTGTGATCTGGGAAGGTTCTCCCAGATAGCCAGCCTCCACCCAAGGAGGTTGAGGAAGATAAAGAATGAAGTGAACCTAAATAAATTCCACCCTTTCTTGAGAGAGTATTTGGGACAACACAGCCTACCCCGGAAGAAACTGAACTTCTGGGAGAATTGAAATAGTTATGTGTGAAGATACCACTTCTCCAAGCCATAAAAGATGTGCCTATCTACAATAGGTTGATCAAAGAGAAGTGCTTTAGGCATCCAGGAAGGCGCAAGAGACATGCCCCAACCATTAATGTCATAGGACAACTGTCTGACCTGATGTTGGGGCAGGTAATCTGTCCAAAATATCTGGACCCTGGAAGCCTAGTAGTTGATGTCAACATCAATGGCACCATGATCCCACATACCTTGACTGATTTGGGAGTTGCCATTAATGTGATGAGAAAGGAAAAAATGCTAAAACTTAACCTCCAGGGCTCCTTGAGGAAGACCACGACAATACTACAGCTAGCAGATCGCTCCACCATGACCCCTAAAGGGATTGTGGAATATGTGATGGTCTCCATTGATTCTTGGGAGTACCCTACTACTTTCTTAGTTCTCTAGTCGAAGACATAGCTCATTGGGTATCCTCTCATCCTGGGAAGAACCTGGTTGGCTCCCGTCGATGCCTACATCAGATGTCAAGTTAGGAACATGACCATAAAGAATGGGAATATGTCCAAGCAGTTAATCCTATACCCTCCCGCCCAACCCTTTCTAGAACATGATCCACCTCTTTGGTTGGAGGAGGATGAGGATGAAGTCTATTTTGCACCGCTTTGTGCATTAGAAATCGTCATGGGGGAGAAACCGCAAGATGAGGATCATATGATTGAAAATTTGATTTAGAATCCACCTCCCAATGTATTACCCTTAGAGGACATGGTAAGAGAAACCCAAAACAACCCCTCAATTGATATCTGTGTGGTCGAATCCACCTCTCTCCATGTAAAGAATATAGGGTTCGGCCCAGAAAGAACCTTGAAAATCAATCCATCCCTATCCACTTCCCAGGAGAAGGAACTCTGTAGCTTGCTGAGAAAACACATAGATGCCTTCGCCTGGAGTTATAAGGAGATGAAGGGAGTGCGCCCTTCAGTCTGTACTCATCATATATACATCAAGGAAGGTTGCAAGCCAGTTAGGCAGCCTCAAAGGAGGATGAATCCAACACTTAAAGATATTGTTAAGGAAGAACTACAGAAGTTGCTTGATGCAGGATTCATCTATCCCATCTCCGACAGTGAAAGGGTCTCTCCTTTGGTGCTAGTGCCAAAGAAAAATGGTAAGTGGAGAATCTGTGTCGACTACCAGGAATTGAACAAAGCCACTAAAAAGGACCATTTTCGTTTACCTTTCATAGATTAAGTGTTAGATGGTATGGCAGGGAAAACGTTTTTCTCTTTCCTAGATGGGTTTAGTGGGTACAATCAGATTCAAATCAGCCTGGAAGACCAAGATAAGACCACTTTCACTTGTCCTTGGGGTACCTTTGCATACCGGGTCCTTCCTTTTGGTTTGTGTAACGCTCCCGCCACTTTCCAAAGAGCAGTATTGAGTATATTTATTGAATTAGTTCATGATGCAGTATATATATACATGGATGCCTTTAATCCTTGAGGCTCTGACTTTCAGGAAGCTTTATCTAACCTAGGAAAAGTTCTAGACAAGTGTATTGAGATGAACCTGTCCCTCAGCCCGGAAAAATGTGAATTTTTGATGACTGAAGGCACTGTGCTAGGTCATGCAATATCTCAACAAGGACTACAGGTGGACCCCAACAAAATTGCCATCATCCAAAGGGTCCCACCTCCTCAAAAGGTGAGAGATGTCAGAAGTTTCCTAGGTTTAGCTGGGTATTACCGAAGATTCATTAAAGATTTTAGTAAGCTAGCCTCTCCTTTGTTTGGCATTTTAGGTAAATATTTCGAGTTTATATGGTTGGAAAACTGTCAAGAAGCCCTAGATACCTTGAAAAGCAAGCTCGTGACTACTCCAATTCTGAGAGGCCCAAATTGGGCCCTACCTTTCCACATTCACACAGATGCCTCGAACAAAGAAATAGGAGCAACCTTGGACGAATTGATGAAAAGTTACCTTATGCCATATACTTTATAAGCAAAAACTTGTCAAAATCAGAGATAAACTATATGTTGACCGAGAAGAAACTCCTAGCTATCGTACATTCCTTAAACAAATTTAGACATTATATCACAGGATATCAAACCTTTGTGCAGACTGATCATGCTGCAATTAGATATTTGATGAACAAACTAGATGTGAATGCTCGCATTATTAGATGGTTTCTTTTACTGCAGCAGTTTCATTTGACCATTTTTGATAAGCCTGTTAAAGAAAATGTTTTTGCTGACTTTTTGTCTAGAGTAAATTTGCCTACAGGTGAAGAAGGAATGGTGGATGACCAAATTCCAGATGAACACCTGTTTTCTATCTCAGTACTCTCTCCATGGTTTGCTGAAATAGCAAACTACTTGGTTTCAACATAGTTCCACCACATCTGTCCTCAAAAGAGAAGAGCAAGATAGTGAGGAAAAGCACCCATTTCACTTGGATTGGGGGAAATCTCTTCAAACTTGGCCCAGATTAGATGTTGAGAAGATGTGTCAGGGAGGAGGAAGTCTTTGACATCCTCCTAACCTATCATGATGGGCCTTGTGGAGGTCATTTTGCAGCAAAAAGAACTGCCTTCAAGATACTGCAAGCACGCTACTACTGGCCCACTCTTCATCAAGATGTGATGAGATATACCAGCCAGTGTGATTGGTGCCAAAGAATGGGGAAACCTACTCCAAAGGATTAAATGCCCATGCAACCTCAAGTGACCTTTGAGCCATTTGAGAAGTAGGGAATGGACTTTGTGGGTCTTATCGGCCCTCCTTCAAAGCATAAACAATACATCATTGTGTGCACCGATTACCTGACAAAGTGGGCAGAGACAAAAGCAATCAAAGCAGCGACAGAGGAAAAAGTAGCTGACTTTTTTAGAGAGAACATATTCTACAAGTTCGGGTATCCAAGAGAATTGGTCATAGATCAAGGCAGCAAGTTCACTTCCAATTTGATTGAAGACCTACTCACACATCATAAAATCAAGCACAGGACTTCCACCCGTTACTATCCACAAGCCAATGGGCAGGTGGAAGCCACTAACAGAGCTTTGGAAGGGATCCTGACTAACGTAGTGAGCAGGAACAAAAAATACTGGGTGGATAGATTAGTTGAGGCCACCTGGGCCTACAACACAACATGTAAGACCACTATAGGGTTCACACCCTATGAACTGGTATATGGGAAGAATGCTTTGCTGTCAATAGAATTTGAATTCAATACACTAAGGATAGCAGCTCAGCTGGACCTAGACCTCAGCCATGCACAGAAGGAAAGATTACTCCAGCTCAATGGATTGGATGAACAAATATTGCAGGCCCTTCTCCACACAGAGGTAGTTTAGCTTTAAAGGAAGATATGGCATGACAAAAATATGAAGGAGAAGCAATTTCAAGAGGGAGATTGGGCACTACTCTATTATTCAAGATATAAAGATTTCAAAGGCAAGATGAGGACAAGATGGCTAGGACCCTACACTATGGAAAAATGAAATGACAATGGTTTAGTTCTAATCAGAACCATTGGTGATGAAGCCATCCCCATGCCTGTCAATGGACATCGGTTGAAAGTTTACAAGAAGCCCCTCTCCAAGCAAGATTTCATTGAAGATTTGAATAAGACAGTGATGGTAGTGGAGCATGTCTTAGCCTCCACTTCACCCACTCACTGAAGGAAAAGAAAAAAGGAAAAATAAGGACTCAATTGAAAACATCCATGAGGTGCTTGAGTCCCATCATCGGGTTGAAAACCTCTCCTGAGGCAGCCCAGCGATGTCAATAGAAAAAAGGAAAATAAAAAGAGAATAAGATCCCTGGATGAAACCTCCCTTGGAGGTGCCCAAGGTAGGAAATTAGGGTGAAAACCTCCTTGAGGCGCACTAGTTGTTTTCAAAAAAAAAGAGAAGAAGAAGAAAAAGAAAAAGAAAAAGAAAGAAAAGAAAAAAGAAAATTGAATTTTAATGTGCATTGCAGGTTTGCAGGAAGACTACAGAGAGCAAGAGAAAATGCCACAGAGCATTGACATTCACACCAGCACCTATCTTATCTCCTCCACACTCTTCTCCATCATTTCTGACATTTCTTTCACCCCACTGTGCTTCCTTTTCATAAATTGTGTGTTCGATAGGGGGATCTGTGTTTTCTGCAGGAGGTTCCTTTGGGAATTACAGAGAGCCAGAAATGAATATAAGAAGAAGTTTGAGGGGTGGGGAAGCTTCAAGAAGAACATATAAACCCTCCTACAGTCTTAAATCCTACTTTCCATCCATTCCACACCTATATCACACCCCAATAATAATTTTTTCTTCGTGTCCCAGAAAAAAATAGAAAAAACAATTTTTAGTAAAAAGAAAAAAAAATAAAAACAAGAGAGGAAGAAAAGCCTTAAATCTCACCTGTAGATTACTTATTACCTCTCCATCTCCATCTGCATCTCTGGCATCATCCTCACAGCTCCCAGTACAGAAAAGAAGTTGAAGATTCAAGGGGAGAAGCAGCTACAGGAGCTCCTGTAGGAATTCCTGTAGCAGCTGATCCCGTTAAAATCCAACCACAACAGCAAAAGAAGCGCAACCATGAGGATTGAAGGAGACATATGAAGCTTAGATCCAGCCAGAGGATACCTACACAAGACAAAAAACCACACATCAGCAAGCAGACAACATGCATCAAAGGAAATACAGGCATGCAACAATAGAAAGAGCCAAAATACCTCATAGCACATGCATTCGAATCACAGGTAAGTGACTAACCCACTCCTTTGTTTGCATTTGTGTAATTGAAAGATGTGCATGAGCAACAAGATGGTTGATGTTGAATGAGGAAAATTTGGCCAGTTAACTCGGCCACCTTCATCTAGTTGACTGCACTCATCCAAAGATGTCACCCACATGTGCACACAGTCAACTCAAGAGAGATGTCAAGGACAGGTAGTGGAGGGTGTGTAAAATCCGATGCAATGATGAGAGGTGATTGTAGGGAGAAACCATGATAACAATGTAGGTGGGCACCAATGGTCCAAATATGGCCAACGTACACTTTTTCCAGCTCACCCCCATCACTGGAAATATCCAAAAGGAGTAATAAGTATTCCTCCACAAGAACTCTCACCACCTTTTCCTTCATTCTCTCCTCGTAAACTAAGCTGTAGCAGATTCCTTGTTCCCCCTCAACCTTGAAACCATCATTCTCCATCGATCTCTACCTTCCTCCTGCTCTCAGCATTCTCTATAGGAGCACTTACAGGTTCTACAAGAGCAGCTACAGGTAGTTCTACAAGAGGGGCAGTGAGCTGTTTTGAAGAATAAAACACGGGTTTTTAGCACGATTTCTGGCCTGAGGAGGTAGGTTCCATGCATACCCACCTTGATTATCAGTATATGCAAGGAATTATATCAATTTAAGGAGGAATTAAGTCCATAGAAGAAGGAGAAATACATAAAAAGTTCTGCCTGTTTTCTTCAAAAATATTGTCTCCATCTCCACATTTGGTGTTCCAAAGAAGCATAAACAAAATGACAGGAGGTTTCATGAGGAAGAATCCCACTAATTCCACCAGGATCCATGAACATCCCCAAGTAGTGGCCATATTCATAAGGGCAAATTGGATAAACTTTTTTGAGAAATTCTGAGGGTTTGATGAGGAAATTGCCCAAGAATTTGCCCGCTCTTTAGTCCCTCACTCAAGAACATATGCCACTGTCACTTTTAGAGGTCTTTCCATGGAGATAACACCTAAATTTATCAGTAATGTTACTACCCTTCCTCTTGGATTACCTTGGAGAAAAGAAGAAAAACCAATTGGATAGGCTGCCAAGAAAAACTTCTTCCAGAACAATGAAACCCCTATAGCTACAACTAATGGCCATGGCCTCATGGATGAACCATGAAGAGTTGAGGGAAATAGAAGTAAAAAGGTTGATGATAAGAGAGTAGAATGAGCCATTAATGATCAGAGCTGAGCCATTATATCCCATGGCACTCATCAGCACACACCAGCTACTTGCCAATAATCCTCAGATTGCCCCTAGATATATAAGTGATCAAGCACAAGTCATTGAACATTTTGAGGACATGGAAAGGCTACTTGGGGATGACTGTGTGCATGCATGTATGAGGAGATGGAACACCTTACCACACAGTCTGAAGATCAGGGAATATCATTCCCCCATGAGGATGAAGGAGGCACTAAGGAGAGTGCCAATGTACAAGCACTCCATGCAGAGGCTGCAGGTCAACTGGATTGGCCTCAAACTGAGTCCCCCACTGCTGTTAGGCATGCTAGAAGGAAGAACAGAAGAAGAAGAGCAGAAGCAGTGGGAAGAGATAGACAGAAAGGCAGGCTTCTATGACAAAAAAGAGGAAACAACATTAGAAGCTTGGGATGCTAGAGAGGCCACTAGGGCCATAAAAGATGAGGAGATGGACTAAGTTGCTCAGAGGATGAGCAACACCTTCAGTAGGGGGGTGATGATGAGCCCCATAAATGGGTAATTATATGGGCTCATTTTACCTCCTAACATAGTCAAATCAACCATTCTCTTAGCTTATTGTATGTTTTTTTATTATATTTATGCTTATGGAGTGAGTTGAGTTAGTTATGATGCCATGTGGTCTAATGTGTGTTTAATGCAACTTATTGATGGATTTTGAAGACAAAGTAAAAGATTCAGTGGAAAAATGGCAACAATAACTTGAATTGGACAAAGGATAGGACTTATAGGAGGGAATCCACCTCATTTATTACTCCCCACTTTGAATTTCCCTTCATTTAGCTCGGAGTACAAACAACCAAATCAATGCACTAGGAGGAAATTGAGCAAGTGGAGGATAACTGATGATTATCTAGAGTTTTGGGAGCCAAGCCTCCCTGATTTTAAGGAAGCTATTGGTAGCTTTAGTTGTATAAGTAGAGAGGCTTAGGGCCTCACTAGGGTCGGATTTTTGTTGGATTTTTGCTGCAATTTTTCTTATGTAAACTCTGCTCAACTTCGAGCTTATTTTTGTGACAGTTTCATGTAATCTTGTTATTGTTTTGATAATAAAGATGGAATAATTTTTGAGCTAGCACTGAGTTACCTCAGAGGGCTGAAGCTCTTGGGTTAGGGCCCAATCCAAGCAGCCAAGCTCCTCTTTATTTGTATTTATATGTTTTGTTTCAGTTTGTAGATTAGTTGTTGTTTGATGTATCTCTTTCATGGTTAAGAATAGGTTGCTTTTGATGATTTAGTAGTTTGGTTCCATTTGTGCTTTCTATAGTAGGTTAAGTAGTGATAAAAAGAAGATTCAAAAGGTTGGAAATAGTGCCCTGGCCTCTCTTCCTTTGGGACCATGAATTGAGGCAAAGACCCTCTTGCTGCCCCAAAAACACAAATTTTCCTCATTCATAGGACTTCTAGTGTTTGCAGTTTGTTAGAAGGTTAATGCTTTGCTTTAGATCTTTTCCACCAGGCTCACTTCTTTATTTGCAATAATTCTTCTTCCATGCTTTCTTTCTTGTAGCATTTCTCAGCATTTGCTTTCATAGATCATAGTTTAGACTAGCTTGATGCAAAATTCTGTTTTTTTCTAGATGCACTCATTTCATTGCTTTTTTGATCTTATTGGTTGACTGTCTGTTCTTTTGCAACAGATCTTCTAACAACAGGACAACCTATCACCATCACATCCTCTCTCTGATCCATGCCCTACGGGTCGCCCAAAGCTCACCTCAAATCTGCCTTAGTTTTCTGCATTTTTCCATAGAACTTATTCCTCTCTCCTTGAGCAAACCCAATCCTATTTCTCTCTCCTAGTGATTCTTGATAGACCCTAGGCACCTTAACACCTCATTCCAACCTTCATCCACCTTTTCCACCCACTCTCATACCCTCAAAACCATGAAATATGCTCTCGACCTCCTCCTGTAGACCTCTTGTAGATCCCCTGTATCCTCCTGTAGATTTTCTTGTAAGCTTTCTTTTGAAGGCCAAGTGTGGGAAAAGCCTCCAAAAGGCCACTAGAGACCTTCTAGTACCCATCCACACCATCCTACATCCGCTCATGTCCCAAAGTCACCCTTCAAACCCACTTATTTGCTTCCACCTTCACACACAATAAAATACATGCATGTAAAATTCAAATAAAAATACATAGAAATCCAAAAAGATGTTTTTTTTTTTCATTTACTTCTAGAAATAGCTTGAGTAGATGTTGTTTACTTCCTTGAGTAGGTAATGGCATTCATTTCATGGTTTTCGTAGTGCTTTCTGCAAAATTAGGATTAGTTGGTTAATTAGGGTTTACTAGGTTTGCTTTGCATTTTAGTCTTTCTCCTTTCTGCAATTAGAGTAGCCTCTGTAGAGTAATCTCTTCTTTCATCACATATAGAGCTTATTATGTAATCCATATAAGTTGGCTTGAGCTCCTATTGATCTTGCGCTGGCTGAACAAGTGATAACATGCATTAAGAATGAGTACTTGTGCATATGACACCGTCGCTTCCAAGTTTGTTACGAACTACCGGGTTGATTAGAGTAAAGTAGGTACCCCAGGAGTTGCAGCATTATTGTTGCAATACTGGTGCTCACCACATAGCTTCCAATTGAATTTCTCTTTCTTGTAGCTGTCCCCTTAGCCATGCATTATCTACTTCTAACTGAGCTTTCATCATTGCCTCTATGTCTCTTATGTTGCTCAGTTCTTTTCCCATCTCCTTTAATTTCTCCTCCATGTGGCCCACATCCTCCACTCATTTGGAATTGGCAATTTTCATCCACCTGTGTGTTCTTGCCCTTTCTTTCTCAAGCTCAAAGAATAAGGGGATCAAAAATTTCTGTGGGATGATCCTACCCCCTTGAATGAACCTATAGTAAGAGTCGATGTTGGGTTGAGGACTAGGTTCTCTCAGTTCTGGGTCTTCCTTCTTTGTTTCTCGCTGAGTGATACCTTCTTGGTCGATTTTGAATTTCCTGTAGGTTTAGCAGAGTTTCCTGTAGGATGGCCTCTACTTCCTATAGGTCCTTCTCTATCTCCTGTAGGAGACCTTTTCCCTTTGATGAGGCAGACTTGGTGACAGGCCTCCTAACGTAAGTGATGGGAGATTTGGGAGAGGCTTGTCCTGATGATCCTTCTCCCCCATTTTTCTCAAGAGGAGCTACCTTTTCTTGTTGCTTTAGTGAGCCTTCAATGACAATAGGAATTTTGGTGGGTGTTTCAGGTCTTCCTTACCTCATTCTTGTGCTTTTCCTTTTCCTAAAGTACAATGGGGTTTGTCTCTGTCTCTTCCCTTTTTTCTTGATAGGTGTACTTAGGGCAGTAAGAGAAATTGTTGCCTCTTGCTTAGTGGGTTATGGAGACACCCTTGGTGATTCTTCCCCTTCTTTGCCTTGAACTATAGACCTATGTTCTTCTTTATGTTTTGTCTCCTTTTTCCCATTCTTCTTCTCATCCTTGTCTTTTTCTTCCTCTTCTTCTTCCAGTTCCTCACTCTGTTCATATGTTTCTTCTTTTGCTTCTTCTTCTATCTCTTCTTCATTTTCCTCCTCCTTTTCTTCTTCTTTTTCCTCCTATGTTTCTTCTTCATCCGTCTCACTAGTAGTGGGGCTTTTGTCATATTCAAGAGATTTTATTTCTCCCTCTGCCTGCATGTCTCTAAAAGTTGTCCATGTAATAGGGAGTCTTAGGTTTTGGAGAGCATCTTCTAAGATAATTTTGATTAACCCATGATGGGCTAGCTGTTGATGTTTCCCTTCTTACACTTTGATGCTCATATCTATCACTGATTGAAGAAGAAAGTAGGGTATACTTAGTATGTTTTGAGGAGGCGTGTCTACTCTAAATATCAGTTCTTGGAGAACCTTGAAATTGTATCCATACGCCACACTGTATCTCCCTTCACATGATATATATTTAATGCGGTGATAACTAATTTCATTCCAAGGGTATGGAAGGATTTCTCTTCTAACCCCATTTTTTTCCTCCATTGCCTCCTCCCCTTCAAAAAATAATTTCATCTTTGCAAGGGTGTTGTTACCCTTATCTTCCTTTCTCCAAGGCAAACCTAAAGGAAGTGTGGTGATTTTGCCTATGATTTTAGGGGTGATTTCTACTAAGAGGCCTTTCACCACAATAGTGGCATGGGTCCTAGTTAGTGGTACGAGTGAGAGAGAAAAGTCTCTAGCCACCTCATCATTGTATCCCATCACTTTTTCAAAGAAATGCATCCAATTGTGCCTTGTGAAGATTTCTACTACAGGAGGGTGCTGATGAATCCTCATTGTGTTTGTGGGTTCCCTTTTGTTAAATCCTCCTGTCATTTTTCCTTTGGTAATTGTGGAGGCTTGTATGGTTAAAATTCCAAATTCTAGTGGGTGAGAGATTTTAAATGACAACTGTGTAATATAATTCCCCTAGACTGCAAATTCCTTAACCAAATGGAGGGTTTTTCTATGTTTTTTTAACTGGAAAATGTGGGAAGGTGTAGCTCCTACCTCCTGGTTACTGTTTGATGAAGCCAACCTTTGATCCTTCCTCTCTATATGCCCATTGATAATCCTGTAGATGGCTTCCCTGTATCCTATAGGTTCTCCTGTAGGATCATGTAGGTTTTCCTGTGGATCCTGTAGGTTCTCCTGTAGGAACCTGTAGGTTTTCTAGAGGATCCTGTAGGTTCTCCTATAGGATCCTATGAGTTTTCTTGTAGGATCCTGTAGGTGATCCTGCACTGAAAATTTCTCACTAGTTTTCCTGTAGATGTTTCTTCAAGGGTTGAGAGAAACCTTGCTTCGATGAATCCTTGAGATTTTGAATGCATCCTTTGTATGGAGACGAGTGTTTTATTTTATCATATGGGTGATTGT
This sequence comes from Pinus tabuliformis, assembly GCA_031772625.1. Taxonomy (NCBI): domain Eukaryota; kingdom Viridiplantae; phylum Streptophyta; class Pinopsida; order Pinales; family Pinaceae; genus Pinus; species Pinus tabuliformis. The sequence goes on from CM062816.1 coordinate 367,851,365, forward strand.
GTGGGATGGTGTGTTGGCTACCTAAGTATGAGCACACACTTTTGGACTATTGGTCCCACTACCACTCCATCATTCCTCCTTACCTCGTAATCATCTCCCACTTCGATCATCCGTAACTTACCCATTGTTGGCCACATATTCTTTTTCTTCTAATTTGACTACTGCCATGTGTGGAGTGATCTAACTATATTCTCCTTGTCGACTATTAGAAGGTGGCCAAGTTAATTGGCCACATTTTCTTATAAAACCAAGTTTTACACAATCCTACATTTTTCTATCATATTATGCTAACGAGAGAGCTTAAGCAAGATGACATACCTTGATGCTACTTGTTGGAGAATGATGTCCTTGTGTTTTGTAATTGCTACATATTTTTTATTATTGGCCTCCTTTGATGCTTGTTTCCTTTGATGTGTAGGTACTGGAGAGTGATGTTGATGTTCTTGCTGCTACTGCTAAGCTTTGGAGGAGCTTCCTTGACACTGGGATCTCTATGCTGAAGATGGTTGGAACCTGTAAAATTTGTTTTGTGGGATAGGCTGCTACAAGATTTCCTATAGGAAACCTAAAGGATGTCCTATATCTTCCTCTCCCCTAAACTTCCATTCTTTTCTCCACTTCTAGAGCATAAGGATTGTTTTCCTAGAAAGAGAAGGAATCTAGTGATTGGTAGGTGAGAGGTATGGTCTTCAGGTATTGTCCCCTTGAACTCTATTCTTACCCTCTTCTATTTGTTTTTTTTTCTCTTAAAACTGTAATCTTTGGAACTGACTTATTGGATGATTGAAGTGGTATCATGGTGATGGGATGCATGGTGATGAGGTGGTGGAGTGACATTTTATTTTTTGACACAGGCTGGTAATCCCCTTTCTTTAGGCCACCTTTCTTGGGATTCCCATGCCACTGTAATTCCTACAGGATGCTCCTATAGAAAACACAGGGCATGTGTAAATGAACTGGAGGAGTTCATAAATGGAGGGATTCATGGGATAATCAAGAATATGGGATGGAGGAATGAAAATAAGGAGTGTATAGGTCCTTTTGCTCCTTTCTTATTGCTCTGATCCTCCTACTAACTTGCAAACAACATTTTCAATGTTTTTCCTTTTCTCTATATATATATATATATATATATATATATATATATATATATATATATATATATATATATATATATATATATTTAAAACAACTAGTTTGCCTCCAAGAGGTTTTCACCCAAAGATCTTTTTTTTTTTTTCGACACCATTGGGCTGCCTTAAGAGGTTTTCAACCCAATGGTGGAACTCAGGTGCCTCATGGAGGTTTTCACTTGAGTCACTTTTTTTTCTTTTCTTTTTTTTTTCTTTTTTCTTTTTTTCTTTTTTCCTTTTCTCAGGGACTTGATGGGGTAGAAGATGAGACTTGCTCCTCCACCATCACTGTCATGCTGATGCCATTGATGAATTATTTCTTTGGAAAGTGCTTCTTGTAGACCTTCAATCTATACCCATTGACAAGTAAAGGAATAACCTTTGCATCAATGGTTCTTATTTGTACTGAAGCATTATCATGAAAATTTTCTATGACATAAGGTCCTAACCATCTAGTCCTTAACTTGCCTTTAAAATCCTTGTATATGGAATCATACAACAAAGCCCAATCAAATTCTTGAAATTGTTTTTCCTTTATGTTCTTGTCATGCCAGATCTTCCTTTAACTTGAGTCACCACTATGTGGAGGCGGGCCTGCATTCTAAATTCATCTAACCCATTCAGCTGGAGAAATATCTCTTTTGTGCCCTGGTGAGATCTAGATCTAGTTGTGCTGCCATTCTTAAGGTGTTATATTCAAATTCAATGGTCAATAGGGCCTTCTTCCCATATACTAACTCATAAGGAGTGAATTTAGTGGTGGTCTTCCAAGTGGTATTGTAGGCCCAAGTGGCCTCAACTAACCTATTTTCCCAGTCCTTTCTGGTGATGCTAATCACCTTGGTGAGAATGCTTTCCCGTGCTCTGTTGGTTACCTCCACTTTCCCATTAGCTTGTGGGTGGTAAGGAGTGGATGTTCTATGCTTGATATTCTGCTGGCTTAATAACTTTTCAATCATGTGAGATGTAAACTGACTTCCTTGATCAGTGACCAGTTCTCTAGGGTACCCAAAACATTAAAATACATTTTCCCTTAAGAACTCAACCTCTTTCTCTTCTGTTGCTGCTTCGATGGCCTTGGCTTCAGCCCACTTGGTCAAATAGTTAGTACACACAATGATGTACTACTTTTTCCTGGATGGGGGGTCGATGGGTCCAATGAAATCCATGCCGCACTTGTCAAATGGCTCAAAAGTCACTTGAGGTTGCAGAGGCATTTCAACCCTTGGGGTAGGTTTCCCCATCCTTTGGCATCGATCACACTAACTAGTATACCCCCTCACATCTTGGTGAAGAGTGGGCCAGTAATAACCAGCTTGTAGCACCTTGAAAGTTTTCCTTTTGGTTGCAAATTGACCTCCACAAGGTCCATCATGATAGGTCAGAAGGATGTCAGATACTTCCTCCTCCCTTACACATCTTCTCAAAATTTGATCCAGGCCTAGTTTGAAAAGATTTCCCCCAATCCAAGTCAATGGGGCGCTCTTCCTCACAATCTTGTTTTTTTCTTTGGAAGACAAATTTGGTGGCAACTATGTAGACACAAAGTAATTTTCTATGTTAGCAAACCATTGAGAGAGAACTGAAATGGTGAATAAGTGTTCATCCGATAACTGATCATCAACAATTCCTTCCTCCCCTTCAGGCAAGGTCAATCTAGATAAAAAATCTGCAACAACATTCTCCTTTCCAGACGTATCAATAATAGTTAGATCAAACTGTTGTAATAAAAGTAACCATCTAATAATCTGGGCATTTACATCAAGTTTATTCATCAATTATTTAATTGCATCGTGGTCAGTATGCACAAATGTTTGGTAACCTATAACGTAATGCCTAAATTTGTTCAATGACTGCACAATAGCTAGGAGCTCCTTTTCATTCATTGTGTAGTTCAATTTGGCTTTTGACAGATTCTTAATGATGAAGTAAATGGCATAAGGTAACTTGTCATCTATCTGGCCTAGAGATGCTCCTATGGATTTATGAGAGGCATTAGCATGTATATGGAAAGGAAGGGTCCAATTTGGGCCTCGAAGAATAGGTGCAGTGGTCAACTTGTCCTTTAGGGTGTCTAAGGCCTCTTGACATCTTTCTGACCATACAAATTCAGAGTCTTTGGCCAATAACCCAAACAAAGGAGAAGCTAACTTGTTGAAGTCTTTTATAAATCACCTATAGTATCCAGCTAAACCTAAAAAAATTCTGACATCCCTCAGTTTCTATGGAGGTAGGACCCTCTGGATGATGGCTATCTTATTTGGGTCCACCTATAGTCCTTTCTGGGATATTGAATGACCTATAATAGTCCCTACAGTCATCAAGAACTCACATTTTTTGGGACTAAGGGATAGGTTCATTTCAATTCATTTGTTCAGCACCTTACCCAAGTTGGACAAATCCTTCTGGAAATCACACCCATAGGGTGTAAAATCATCTATATAAATTTCTACTACATCATGGACTAGCTCGACAAAGATACCCAGGACTGCCCTCTAGAAAGTGGCAGGGGCATTGCATAGGCCAAAAGGAAGGACCCTATAAGTGAAAGTACCACAAGGGTAGGTGAAGGTGGTTTATCCTAGTCTTTTGGGCTAATCTAGATTTGATTGTACCCGCTAAACCCATCTAGGAAAGAGAAAAAATTCTTCCCTGCCAGGCAATCTAGCACTTGGTCAATGAAAGGTAGAGGGAAATGGTCCTTCTTTGTTGCTTTGTTTAACTCCCTGTAATCGACACAAATCCTCCACTTCCCATTTTTCTTTGGAACCAACACCAACGGAGAAACCCACTCACTGTCTGAGATAGGGTAAATGAGTCTTGCATCCAGCAGCTTTTGCAGTTCTTCTTTGACTTTATCCTTGAGAGATGGATTCATTCTCCTTTGGGGTTGTCGAACTAGTTTGCAACCTTCTTTAATATAAATGTGGTGAGTACACACCAAGGGGTGCACTCCCTTCATTTCCTTGTCACTCCAAGGAAAGGCATCCAGACGTTCCCTTAACATGTTGCACAACTTTTCTTCATGGTGTATAGAAAAAGAGGGGTTGATTTTCAAAGTTCTTTTAGGGTTGAATTATATTGTTTTGACATGGGTAGGGTTTGAATCAACTAAGCATAGATAAATCTGATGGTTTCTCTTGGTTTCCTTTACTACTTCTTCTAGGGACAAGGTGATGGGAGTTGGACTTCAGAGTATGTGTTCAATCAAATCATCTTCATCCAACTGTCCTCTTCCCATGGCAGTTTCTAGGGTATAGATTTGGGCTGAGTATATTTCATCTTCTTCCTCCTCTTCTAGCCATAGAGGTAAGTCATGTTCTAGAGATGGTTGAGCAGGAGGGTACAAGACGAACTACTTAGACAAATGCCCATTTTTGATAGCCATTTTTCTAGCCTTGTAGGTGATGTAAGCATCGATAGTGGCTAACCAGGGCCTCCCAAGTATGAGAGGATAACCAGTAAGCTTGGCCTTAGGCTGGAGAACTAGGAAGTCTACAAGTTACTCCTAGGAGTCAATGGAGACCATCACATCCTTAACAATCCCCTCAGGGTTACTATGGAACAGTCTGCAAGTTGCAAGACTGTTGTGGTTTTTCTTAATGAACCCTAGATATTGAGTTTGAGCATGGTGTCCTTAGTCATTACATTAATGGCAGCCCCGAGATTAATCAAAGTGTGTGGGAAAATGGTACCATTGGTATGAACATCTACTGCAAGGCTTCTAGGGTCCAAATACTTTAGGCAAATTACCTGCCCCAACATTAAGTCAGACAGTTGTCCTATGACATTAATGGTAGGGGTGTCTCTTTTTTGCATCCTTGTATGTTTTTTTCTGAATTTGTCTACTCCTATATTGATATATGATAAATTTACAGAGAGGCTATAGCCTCGAGAAGTCTAGCCCAGAGATGTGGCATGCTCACATTGCAAAGCCAAACACTGTCCAAAAAACCTGCTGATGACCGACCAGAAGGGCTTCTGGGAATATGACCAAGACTAGTACATAGAAACAAAAAGACACCATTATCGTAACTGAAACTGAAAACTGACCCGAGGAAATTCAACAACCAAAACAAGATGACTGGGCTCAGGCAAGAAAAAAGAGAGGCACTGCCCAAATCAAAATTGAAGTCAGACCTGAAAAGCAATTGTGACTGAATTCGAGACCAAAAAAATATTGCCCGAAAAATGCCGCCCATGCAGGGGAAACTGGCTATTGGAATTTGGAGCAAAGGACTGAACATGAGAACTATTTATCATATCATGGTGATAAAACAGGAGGAAATTGAGCACCTTCGAGCCACGGAGAGACCAAAACCATTGAACACAGACCTAATTAGGCTTCATGAGAGGTGGAGGGAATCTCTTCAATGATGCGACACCCATAATTGTAGAGGTCTTCATCCTCGGGGGATGGCCCTCTTTGCTTGAAGAACCACCACCAGTAGGGACGCTCGGACCAGCCTGATTATCCTTGACCTGGGTTGCAATGCATTTACTTGGACCCGGAGCCTTACTTTGCTTGTTATCAAACTAAGTAGTGCCATGCCTATCTTCCGCCCTCATCTCTAGAGTCACCCCAGAGGTCACGGTAGTCTGACTAGAAGTAACCTCACGAAGCTCAATGGTGACTAAGGCTAAAAAGGAGACATTATTGAGAGTACAGGGGAACTGAAGATGAGCTGAATTAGGAGGAGAATTGAGAGAGCGCACTGCCAAATTAAACTGCCCACGACCTTGTCCACGACTACACTTGGTAGCAGGATATCGGTCAGAGCAGAGGTCCGAGGAGAATGAAGAGGGTTCCATCGTGGAGGAGGAGGCTTGGTGGATTACTTCCCCCAGGAACTTCCCCTCATGCAACTCATTCTCTGGCGCAATCTGGGCATAGTGGGAAGAGCAGGAGGTTCAAAATTGACAGCAATACTGAGGAGGCGGAAGGGGACTAAAAGTAGTTGAGCTTCAGCACCCAGAGGGGTAGTGGGAGGGGCAGAGGATGAGTTGCTGTTAAAACTACAGAAATGGCTATGAGGAACCTGAAGGGCTAGCAATAATTCCACCCAGCGATCTAGAGCCCAATGTTTCGCAGGGCTGGTTCGGGAGTGCGTCTCTGCGAAAGTAAGGGAGTGACGCGAGTGCAAATGAAACCAGGAAGGGGCGACATGATAGAAGAATGAACAGGCTGGTAGGGAAGGATAGGCTACGTTAATGCAACATTGAAGTTAAGAGCATATGAATTAAAGACTATAGATGCACGAGGCCAGGTGGCGGTGGTAATGAGCCATGCACCAACCCATTTAGCTGCCCACGTACCGATCAAACCATTAAACACCCAGATCCGAGAGAGATAGATCTTGTTACACCAGGAGAGTATAGTCTCGTTTGAGTTGTATATCATTGGAAATGTTCAAGGGGCTAGAGAAGAAAGGGAGCTGCTGATCGGCTCCTTGATTTGCCAGTCTATCTGCTACCTTATTGGCTGTTCGCCGAATGTGCTTGAAGGTGATGCTGCGTGGAGCCCTGAGCCATTCTTCAATTTGTTCCAGTCTGCTTAGGAGCCGCCAGCTCGAAGCAATCTTTGCTGCTGAAGAGCCTGAATGAATCTGAATGGCAGCCTCTATTAAAACTTGAGAATCCCCTTCCACCTCTAGAGGGAAAAAATTGTTTATTTCTGCTATACAAATGCCCTTCCATAAGCCTTCAAGTTCGGCAGCGTTGTTGGTGTCTCTTCCAAGCGAACCATGATATATGTGCAGAACAGAGCCTACAACATCTCTGAAGATACCACCATATCCAGCCGGCCCAGGATTTCCCTTAGCAGCTCCGTCAAAGTTCAGTTTGTAAGGGTGGATGGCAGGAGGAGACCAGAATTGGGGAGACTCAGAGCAGATGGAGGAGCTAGGCTTGATATGAGCTAAGAAAGTGAGATCCAGGTTCCAATTGGCCAGAATGAGGCATTCCTGGGGTGAAACTGGAAAATCTGAGTCTTTCCAATGTCTTAGAGCTAGAGTTTCTTGAAGATTTTTCTTGAGAAGTAGCCAAAGAGTGTCTAGGGGCTTACTGTGATTTTTGAAGATTCTATTATTTCTTTCCTTCTAGATGATCCAGTAGACAAAGCCCGGTAAGAGGTTCCAGAGGGAATTGAGTAGAGGACTTTGGAAAGGATGCCGGGGCTAGTTCCTGATGGTATTTAAAATATATCCCACACATCTACCCATTCTTCTATTACACTGTGTTGTTCTCTCCCAAAGTTGATCTGCTAATGGGCAGGTGTCCAAGAGATGCAAGATGGTCTCTATGTGAAGATTGCAGTTGGGACATCTGGAAGGCCCAATGAATCCTCACTTTTGTAGATTATCCCAAGTGAGGATCCGTTTTTTGCTTAGTAGCCAAAGGAAGGTGGAGACCTTAGGCCAGATACTTGGTTGCCAGACCTGATCCCATAGTTGATCCTTTATGTTTTGCGCAGGTTGATAGAGGAGAAGGTATGCTTCCTTGGTAGTGAACATTCCTTTGGGAGTATATCCCCATCACACCTTGTCCTTCTGATCAGAGAGTTTAATTTTCCTGACTTTGAGCTCTTGATCGATCTCTTCATAAGTTTCCTCGTACCAGTTAGCTTGCCAGGTGTTAGCTGTTCTCCAAAGTTGAAAACCTTGAGGGGATTGCTACTGCCAAAATTGATGGACATGGATTTGATCATTTTGTTGCATAGTTGCTTGCCACTTAGGTTTGTGAAAGAGAGAGGTGAGTTTGGGAAGTTGTTGCCAAGAGTCCTCCTAAAATCTTCTAGTGGTACCCGAGTGGATTTCCCAGAAGCTGTGCTCTTGAATAAAGGCACTGTGTTGGTTGGCTGCATTCCAAATCGACAAGCTAAGGGTGGTCGTGCTGATGCAGATGAGATCCTCCATTGAATTGCCTGGAGCATATTTGGCCTACCAGAGACGTGCCCAGGGAGTATGCGGTTTTGAAATCCAATTCCACCAGATGCGAGCGTCCATGGTGTTGTTGCTGTGGAGGGGATCCCTCAGACCAAGCCCACCAGCTGACTTCAGAAGACAAACCTCCGTCCACTTGAATGGAGCCCATTTTTTGTTGTGGCCTGAGGAACCCCAAAGAAATTTTCTTTGAAGATTGCGGATATTTTTAAGAACCCATTTAGGGGCAGCCAGGATTGAAAATAAATATAGAGGCATGGCTTGGAGAACGGATTTGATTAGGATAAGCCTGCTTGCAATGTTGAGCGAGCGGTAGGTCCAGGAGGAGAGCCTGGTTTCTAAATTGTCAAGGAGGGTTCTCTAGGAAGCATGTTTAATGGCTGAATCAAACAGGGGAGCTCCAAGATATTTCGAAGGAAGCATGGCTATCGGAAAGCCCAAAATCCTAGCTATATTTCTTTGAGTGAGAATGGGAGTATGGAAGAAGAAGAGCTGGGATTTGGAGGCATTGATAGTGGTGCCAGAAGCTTCTGAGAAGAGATTGAGCAGGGACTTGAAGGCAGAGGCCTGTTGAACTAATAGATGCTCGAAAAGCATATTATCATCGACAAACTGTTGGTGAGAGATGGGGGGTTGACCATGCAGAGAAATTCCCTTTAAAGAGTGTGAATTGATAGCAGAATGAATAAGGTGACTAAGTCCTTTGGCCATGAGAATAAAAAGGAACGGGGAGAGAGGATCGCCTTGACAGATACCCCAGGAAGGACGAAAGGGTGGGGAAGGAGAACCATTAAGAAGAATGGAGAAAGAGGGGGAGGAAATGAGATTCATAATCCATCGAGTCCAGGTAGCATTGAAGCCAAAGGCAAGTAATATATGATTGATATAGGTCCAGCTGAGCTTATTGAAGGCTTTAGAAAGATCTAACTTGAGAATCATACCTAGCTTTTTTAGAATCTTGAGGGAGTGGATCACTTCATGTGAGAGAATGATACCGTCTAGAATCTAGCTTCCTTCTACATAGCTTGTCTGCTCTGGTGAATGAGGAGAGGGAGAAGAGGTTTGAGCTTGTTCGCCAAGACTTTGGATATGAGTTTGTAGATTACATTGCAGAGTGAAATAGGCCTATATTTATTAGGAGTATTGCATTCTTCCACTTTAGGAATGAGCACTATAAAGGTCGTGTTTAGGGAAGGAAGGATCTAGTGCATCGATCGTGATTCTTCCATGAGCTCCCAGACCTCTATTTTGATATGCTCCCAGAAGGCATGAAAGAAGTTGGCTGTGAAGCCATCAGGGCCAGGCGCTTTGCCATCCTTGAGTTGGGCCATTGCGTCCTCCACTTCTTGCATAGAGATAGGCTGGAGAAGCATAGTGTTGTGGTCCACTGTGATGATTTTAGGAATGTGCTGCATAATAGATCAAATAGCTTGAATTCTGCAGCCTAGGTGCTCCCAAAGAATGTCCTGAAAGTACTCTTTGAATTCCTGTTCCACTTCTTCATGCACCTCCAGATGCTCCCCTTGCTGATTATTAATGAAGGCGATGTTATTATGCATTCTCCTTTGAATGGTAGACCTGTGAAAGAATTTGGTATTTTTCTCCCCATCCTTTAGCCATCTGATCCTAGATTTTTGTCGCCACAGGGTCTCTTCTTGTTGCCTTCGTGCTTCAATCTGGGTTAAGAGGACCTGCTCCTATTGCGCATAGACTTCCGTTCTTCCCTCAGAGATAATACGCTGTTGTAGTGTATTCATTTGCTGCTCCAGCACTTTCCAATGATAAAAAATGTTACCTAACCGAGTGCGATTCCATGATTTGAGAACTTGTTTAAGGTATTTTAACTTTTGTTGAAATTGGAACATCTTGGCTCCTGCAGGGGGAGTGAAGGATTTCCAGGCTTCGATGACTACTTCTTTGAAGTTAGGATGAGAAAACCAAAAGGATTCAAAGCGGAAAGGTCTATTGCACTTAGAGCCCGGACGCGACCACTGTAGCATTATGGGCCAATGATCAGAGCCCACTTGAGGCATGATGGAAGCATGAAAGTCCCCACCCAGGTGAATGTAATTATCTGACATAAGGAATCGATCCAGCCTAGAAGCTATATGCTGTGGTTCCCTTCTTTTATTGGTCCATGTATACATACCATTAGAAGTCTGAAGGTCCATTAACTGAAATCTGTTGATGAAGTATTTGAAGCCGATACTGTCACCTTCCCGCCTCGATCTTCCTTCTAATTTTTCCTCCAAAGCTGTGATGATGTTGAAGTCACTACCACAAATCCAAAGGGGAAAGCTCCTATCAGAGTTGAGAGCTATGAGTGTATCCAACAAATCCAAATTTTTTTGTAAATCTTGTGGGAAATACACATTAGAGAGATGACCATGGATATTGGTCTCGATTAGGTGGAAGGTTGTCTGAATAAAGAAGTGTGAGGCATGAAAATCTTGAAGGGAGAGAACTTAAGGGTTCCACACAATTGCTAGTCCTCTTGAGGCTCCTGAAGCATTCATTGAGACTGAGCAGCTTCCCAACCAGGCTTTATTTAGAATCTTTTCCAGTGCAGTGCTATTGCATTTTGTTTCTTGTAGAAAGACTAATGAAGGCTTTTCTTGCTGGATCATATTTTTTAACATTTTGTGTTTTGCAGGGCTATTAAGCCCTCTCATGTTCCATGAGATGTGCTTCATGAGGAATAGTGGGGAAGAGATTTGAAAAACTTGGTCAGCTTGGGAAATCTACTTGATTCCACTAGCATTTCTCCAATAATAATGGTCCTCTGCAGATCCGTTTTGCGCCCACGTTTCTTCGTGTCTTTCAGTATTTTTTTTCCATCCCAAGGACTGCCTACCTGAATACCAAGACATTTTTTATGCTGTGCTCTGACCAAAACTACTTCAAGTCTTTCTATTTCCTGGAGGGTATAGCACTGAATTCTTTCTGTCAACATGCTACTTCCAGTCTGAGAAAGTCTAGGCCTCCTAGATCTACACTTTCTGGTTCCTCATCCATGTGTATTAGTATGTTCTGTTCTTCCTCGTTTGAATTTTGATGGATTATGAGAGCTAAAGCTGCATCTAACTCCATGTTGGAAGACTGAAGGGCTGTATCTGGATCTTTTTTATCAGAGGGGGTAGAAGTGGGGATGCTGGTGAGATCGGAGGCTAAGAGCGGAGCTGAAGATTTTGGAGGAGGGGGGGGGGGGGTGAAGAAGGAGATGGATCTGAAGTAGGGTTTAAAGGGAGATCCTCCATGTTATTTTGAGAAGTCAGCATTTCGAAAATGTTCTGAGTCTTAGGTATCTTGAGATTATCTGGGGCGACTGGAGATTTCTTGGCGTACTTTCTTCTACTGGAAACCTTTGTGAATCCCTGAGCGTCTTTGCGTGTCTCAATGACAGGGGCTTTAGACTAAAGCTTTAGTGGGAAACCCCTGAAAATATGGCCATGTTCGTGGCATTTCCTGCAATGAAAAGGAACATGCTCGTAGTCTATTGTTGGACCCATTCAAAATCGTCATGAAATAGACTTACCGAGTCCACGAGAGCTTTGGCCAGATGCATGTGTACACAAATCCTGGCATAGGAGGTGTATCTTCGAATTTTGGTTTCCTCGACGACTTTGATAAAAACCCCCAGGCTATTGCTTATGTCCTTTAAGGTATCCTCGTTCCAGTATTCCAAGGGAAGTGAGTACAAACAGATCCATACTAGAGCCCAGTTGAAATATTCTTTGTCTGGATTGAACCTCTCAATCCAGTCATGAAGGTACAGGCCTACAGAGTTGAAGAAGTACAGGCTTCCCTTAAAGATACGAGTTTTGTCCTCCACATAGTTGAAAGTAGCAATGAAGAAACCCTTGGGATCAAGTTGCAGGGTAACTTGTCATTTAGGCTTCCATTTGGAGGCGATCCATCCTTGCAAGGCCTTTTCAGTTGGCCAGAATTCGAGGAACTTGCCTATGAGTGAATCATCCCGCATGTATTGGATTTGGCTGTTGATTCGGTGACTGTGGAGATCTATTTTGATTCTTTCTATAGACTTGGGGATGCATGTAGCAGAGGACGCCTTTGGTTGTGACATCAAGGCATTCTTGTCAATGCCTTTGTCTTTGATGGCTGCGGAACCTGCAGCAGAGGCACCAGCGTTGTCGATGGCAGGATCTATGTCATGAGCGACTAGTGGGGCGGAGCAAGGACTGGACTGAGTGTTTGTGCTTTTAGAAATGTCAGAAGAGGGACTGATGGGGGGAGGGGGGGCCGCGCCCACCCCTCTAAAGGGTGGATTCATGGAGAAGAGTCAGTGGAGAAGCTGAATCAGGAGAGCAGTGAGCATAATGGAGTAGGGCAGCAAGGTGTACGCAGGAACCCTAGCAGGAACAACATCGCCTTCAGAGCCCCCTCTTGCAGTCTTGTATGTTTGAAACACTTATCTTTAATCTATTTTTTATAAATAGGTACATCGTTGATGGCTTGGAGAAGTGGAATTTTGTCACATAGATTTTTCAATTCATCCCAGAACTTCATTCTCTTCTGGGGTAGGCTAGATTGGATGAGTTAATATTTCAAGAAAGGGTGGTGGATTCACTTTAGGCATGCTTTCCTCTCTTTCCTCCTCACTCTCTCTAGGTGAAGGTGGAGGCTAGTTGTCTGGGGGTACTCTCCCAGATCTTAGGTTGATTTCCTCAATATCCATAGCATAAGCAGGATAGGATGTGTCTCCACTGTACACTTGTTGTGCTTGTTTGTTGTTTGGGTAAGGATTTGGCTGGGCAGGCATCTAAGGTTGTCTAGGTAGAGGAGGGTGTAAACGTTGTCATTGTAGTATAGTGGTGATTATTCCTGCCTATCACACGGGTGACCTAGGTTTGATCCCTGACAATGGTGCCCAAAAGTGATGAGCACCAGTATTGCAACAAGAATGCTGCAACTCCTGGGGCTACCAACTTTACTTTATCAACTCAAGGTTCGTACAAACTTGGAGGTGACAGTGCTGTATACACAAGCAGATGCAATGAGTCCACTCTTTGTCACTACTGAGCTGGTGATAGACCACTATGGTTGTTCAAACAAGCCTTCTATTGATTCAGAAGAAGCTTGATTACCAATGAGGAAAGGGGAAATTTGCACTAACTGAAATCTTATCTATTGTAGTAAGGAAAGACTGAAATCAAATTCTTAAATACACCACTCATCTAAATAATTGCTAAGAGGATTTGCTTCAAAGAATGCTAAGTTAACATATGAGTAATCCTACTATCATAGGCATGCAATCTGGAATAACCAAACTTTCTAATGTTGTGCATATAAATGAACATAATAACTATTTTTTCCTTTTTGTCTTTTTTTGTGTGAAAAATGTGAATGCTAAATCCTCTTGGTGATGTGGCAAGTTGGTTAGAGATGGTGGTGAAAGGTCAGATGGCTTGGGAGGAAAGTAGGGGCCTTCTCCCGTCTTCCTGGATGCCTTTTCCACAATTCAACCTCAAAATAGGCCACTACAAGTCGTCCTACAAGATGCCCTAATGCTTCCTACATGATGTCTTAATGCTCCTACAGGATCCTTTGTATTCCTACAAGATTCGACTGAGAGAAATAAGAGTGATTTGGAAGGTAGTGTAGGCCTTAGGGAAGGTGAATGGTGGGGAAAATAAGGAAAGGGGGTCGCTAGGTCTCCTTCAGAGCTCAAAAAGGAGTTTGTAAGATGGATGGATTTACTCAACAACCCTAGAAAGTTGTTCTTATGGAATGATGAATTGGGTGAGGGACTTAGTGGCTTTTGATGATCATGGATGGATGAGTTTAGGTTGGGGTTGTTGGTCATGATATTTCCCTGCACTGATGAAAATCCTGCACTGCATCAATCACTGGAATTTATCCATGAATCATGTCAAACAAGAAAGATTTTCAATCAACTAAGAAAACAGAATTCCATTATCTAGTTGCCTATTTCATGCATGGAAAAACTTGTAGAATAATGTGGAACACTATGAGATCTAATGCGAGGCTGAAGATATCAGAAATGACATTTGAATCCTATTCTTGAAAACTGAAAAGATGATGGCCTATGTAGCAGAAAACCATAAATTCCATAATAAATCAGAATTCTGTGTTTTTGGGGCTGCATAGGAGTTCTTTCCTCAAACCATGGTACCTGAAGGGAGAAGTGAGGCCAAAGCTACCTAATATAAGATTTTGGTATTCCTTTATCTTTCTAAGTTATTACTAAAGCAATACAAAAATGGAAGCAAACTAATCAAATCCACAACTACTTGCAATGAAATAGTGCTAAAACCAATTCAACCATTAATATATGAAATCAACTAAGCATACAAGAAGAGGAGCCTTTGATGCTAGGGCTGGGCCCTAACCCAAGAGCTTCAGTCCTTTGAGTTAACTCAGTGATGGGTCAAGGAAATGCTCATTCTCATTATCACATCATAAAAATTACATAACAACGTCTTCCACAAGTCTTGAACTCGAAAATGATTAGTGGTTTTACATAAAACAAATTGAATCCTAATGAAGCTCTAGGCCTCCTTATTTATAAAAATGAAGTCTCCAATGACTTCCTTAAATCTAGGGAGGCTTGGCTTCCAAACTCAAGATGAACTGGCTCTTTAACTGTCACTGGCTCGACTGTCTTTTGATCTTCATGACTCGGTTACTTGCAACTCCGAGCTAGTGTGAAGGAATATTCGAATGAGTGAGGATTAAATGAGGAGTATTTATCTCCTACAATCTATCCTCCTTGTCTCATTCATTTTTCTTCCGTTAATTAGTGAAAATTGCCATGATCTGTTCTCAAAAACCTGCAATCAATGCACATCAGTCCACTAGACATAATATCTTACTTTTACTCATCTCATTAAGCAAAATATCATCAAAATATGTAAGGAATTATGAGAAGAGTTGATTTAAACAATCTTGGAGGTGTATTAAGGTCCATATAGTTACCCAATGATGAGGCTCATCACATGGATACTAAAGTGTTTGTCCAACCAAGGCTCTAGGAACTAGTAACTTAACTCATAGTCATAAGGAACATGAGCACCAACCAGGAAAAAAAAAAATGAAGATAAACCCACAACACCATGGCTATCCATGAAATGGAAAGGCTAGGAAAAGCCACTTTCAATCTAGGAAATCCTCCATGCCAATGACATATCATAACCAGCAAATGACATGCATGTGCGATGCATGCCAAACTTAGCAAGGAAACCATACATGCAACTCAATACCTGCAAAGCAATCTAGTTGTTGATCCTGTTGTCCCCTTGCACTTTCCTACTTTTCCTTTGCTTTCTTTCTCCAAATCCAAAGTATGCCACACACCTCCAAGAGTGCTCCAATAAAACTCTAAGTATCCAAGGATATGAGAGAGAGAGAGATAATAGAATGGGAGCTCTAAAATTAAACTCACAAAAGCCATGAAATGATCCTCAGAAGCCTTTTTATCATTGAGGCCTCTATTTTCATCAATTTTCTGTTATTTTTCCTTCATTTTCCTCCTCACATGGAAACTATGACCTTTCACCTCCCTTTTGTCCTAATTTCCATTATTTTCATAAGTAAATGCCAAATAATGCCTCTTTGCTTTCCAAAGCCTTTGTCGTTGCCTTTTCCAATTTACTTAACCATAATAAACCAAATGAACACCCATTAGGATTTTTTTCCCACCATTCATCTTGGAATATGTGTCCCATGACCTTGGTCCTTTTTTTTTACATGGAAATTTAACTAGGGGTTGTTACAACAACAATCCCATATATGTCATTTAAAACCTATCATGCAAGGAATAATTCACTCCATAAATGGAAGAATTTAACCTATGTGAAATAATTCATCTACACGGAGAACTATATTTCCATCTACACTCTTGTTGATCCTTCTAAATCCACATACATTTAAGAAGCTTCATATAGGGTGGAAGAGTGATCGATTCTTATATGTTGTTCTCCATTAAGGAATTTTATTATTCCCTCATCACGACCTGCCATAAGGGGTGTTATCACCCCAAGAAACTCTCCTAGGTTGTATATCGGAGATGCTTGGGAACATTACAAACTCAACAAAAAGTTGGATAAATGGTGGATGAATGAAAGAAATGCTGCATATTCAAGCCAGATAACCACTTCTACTGTGCCTGACCCCAGACATGGGTGAACAACCCCAGACTACAAGGCTTTTAACCACCAATTACTCACATTTTTAAAGAAAACGTGATGATGGAGAACACTTATCACACCAGCAGATGCACAGGACCTTGTGATGGCCAGCTACAACCAGTTTAAAGGTCTGTAAATCTATTTTCTAATACACAAATAGGATGACAGCTCTCTGGAATTAAAAAAATAGAAACCTGCATACAAATTCAATGAAACTAACTAGATTCTAACACAGAGGTGGGATGACAGCCCCTCTAATGCTAAACATCAGCAGCACATGAACAAATGCATAACAGGCACAACCTAGAACAAAGAAGAAGAAGTGGACAGTGAGAAATTAACAACAAAAGAAGCTTGCATTGGTTGAAAATGAAGACCAGATGCTGCAGGTATCACAACAGTTATAATCTCCAGAAGTTAAACCTTACAACAAAATAACACTCATCAACCTCATTACATCTTTTCTCTAGGTATATATGGAGGTTGACTACAAAATTGCTCTGCAAACCCATGCGTGGAGGGGTCATAACTGACCACCAACCGTATTTACAACCAAAAATGGGTCTCTGATACAGTTTGATTGTTTTTAATGAACAAAATGGCTCTTTCTGTACTTTGTTGTCCTTCCTGAACATGTGAAGTATTATTTGCATGACTTTCAATAATTGTTGCAGTCATTGAACTGCTCGAGGATCATTCTTCTCGTCCTTGGCGGTGCTGTCTCCTTAACTTTGGTTGCTGAGAATTCAATGCACAGTGTACTAGATGATCTCTTCCTTCTTCGCGCGCACAGTACAGGCCGAAAACACTGAAAATACATTGAAAATGGATGATGACCTGCAAATGAATACTCACTGTTGGATGACAAAATGGACGGCCCAGATCTGATGGCAGGAGGCAATGGAAGACACAAAGGCACAAGGATCAATAGTAGCCATCGGATCGCGTAAACTAACGGTGCAAATTGGATTATGGAAGCCATCGGGAAGAAATTAGAAAAGGATGATCGTGGACCGTCGGATCATGATCGGGGAGATCTGACGGCTGACGGGCGGCGAATTTGATCAGAAGTTAACGCGCGGGGAGCCATACTAGAAGGGTAGTAAGTGGTTTCCCTGCATCGCATTACAGGAAAGGGGGTTTCCGTATGCAACGATGCGATGCAATCAGGGTAAGACACGTGGCTGGTGGGAAACTGCTTCCCCACAGGCTATCGGTAGTGCATGTTCAGCGGGGAAAGCGTCAATTGCTGGATCTGTGGGAGCTAATCGAATGGCCCATATTTAATACACATGTATGTTGGATGATGTGACAGGTGCGGGCGGGCCCGGGTTTTATAAAAGCTTAGGGTTATGATTTTTTATTATATGTGCGGGTTACAATGAAAATAGGCCAAACGGGGTTTAATAATGTTAAAACACAAAAAATCTCAGGGGTCGGTAAAAAAGGATTGAAAAAGGGTTATCGGGGTTTATAAAGTTAATATGGGGTTTATAAAGGTTTTAAACAAAAAGAAGCCCAGGAGCCCGAAAAAAGGGTTTAGGCGGGGTTTACAAAAGACTATAGAGAGACATGAAAATAATGAGTTAGGGGAGAAATACGAGAATGGAAGAGGAGGTGGAAACGGGGGTGTGGGAGTTATAAGGAGAAAAGGGAAAATGAAGGAGAAAGCATGAAAAACTGCTACCAGCCTTATACAACCAAACCAACACTGCTCAACACCTATTTTGATCCATCAAGTATCAAAGAACATAGCAGAGATAACACTGGCTCCTTCTAGGGATGAGATCCTCCCTGTAAGGTCTCAAGAACCTGTAGAGCATTGCATTTCCAGCTGAAAGCAAATTAATTAAAATTCCTAGTGTTCCATTGGGCATGGAGTCTACTTTGCCTTCACAAAACTAATAAAAACAAAATATTTACAGCCTTTAAGGCCAAAAAACTTTAGACAAAATAAACTTTCAAAAACCACCCATTAACTGGGCCATCAAAAACTGTCTCTCCTCCCATACTTTTCAGTATGAAGGTGTTGTTCCCTTGAACCTGTGAAATGACTAAAGGTCCTATCCAGAAATTATCAAATTTCCCATGATTGCCTTTCTTCTCGTTTAGTGCATTCCATTTCAAAACCAAGTCACCAATCTGAAAACTATTTGTTTTTGCCTCCTTGTCAAAGGAATCCTTGATCCTTTTTCTGATGTGCTGCAGCTTTTTCAACAAGTTGTTCTCTAATCTGATGTATTTCTGCTAAATCAATGATTCTTTTTGCCATGCATTCTTCCTCATCCTGCTCTTCTTGAATGAATTTTTCCACAGGAGAATTAATTGAATTGGAAATACAACCTCAGTGCCATATACCAGCTTGAAAGGAGAATTGACTGTGGATTTTTTAATGGTCACCCTGTCAACCCATAGTGCATACTTGAGCTTTGAATCCCAATTCTTTTTATTGTCCTCTAACAACTTTTTTATTATCCTGATCAGACTTTTATTAGAGGATTCTGCTAGACCATTTCCTTGTGGATAATATGAGGTGGAATGAACAAGTTTGATACCCATTGAATCACACATTTCCACTAGTTCTTTTGCCCTGAAAGCTGCTGCATTATCTGTAATTAACTTGTGTGGACAACCAAATCTGCTGAAGATATTTTCTGTCAAAAACTTCATGACCACATTATGATCAACCTTCCTTGTAGGGACTGCTTCAATCCACTTAGTGAAATAATCAGTGGCTACTAATATCCACCTGTGCTGGCCACTGGAATGTGGATTGATTTCTCCAATGAAATCCAAACCCCACTGCTGAAAAGGTCCTTTTGCCTGAATTGGTTTTAGGGAGAGGGATTTCAACTGCTGTTTGCCTTCAAATCTTTGGCACTGGTCACAAGATTTAACAATAATGGTGCCCTCCACACATGTTGTTATGAAACTGCTGCATAACTTCTTTTGACTATTCTTTGTCCAGACACCTTAAAAATATTCCAGATGGATCCCTCTAGTAGAGCAGATTTTCCATAATGCAATACTTTGCTACTCTAAGTTTTACAGTTCTGGCTTGAATTTGAGTAAGTTCTGAAGGGATTTCTAGCTTCAACAAGAAATTAATTATTTCAGAATACCAACCACACGAAGCTAGATTCTCGGCCACTAACTGTTTTCTCTCTGTTTCAGCTGCTTTTTCCTCTTCTTCTGCCTGACCATTTTTTGCAATTTTATTCAGCTAATAGCTGGCCAAGACCCTGACCTCTAACAAGCTTAGTGGGCTTCAGATCTATATTAAATTCTATCATTTTTGCAATCCATTTTTCCCTTCTTCCATCTGAGCATCAGGTTGTGTTAAGACATCTTTTATTGTAGTAGAGGGTACATATGCAATTATTTTTGAATGCAAGATATAGACTCTGAAAGATTTCAAGGATTTGATAAGAGCATATGCCTGTTTTTCTATAATATCATACCTTAGTTCAACATCCCTCAAGTTCTTGCTGAAAAATACTACTGGATGTTCTGAACCTTCTTCATCTTGCTGTAATAAAACTGTTGCAATGGTGTCTTCAGAGGCAAAATAAAATATGTGGAACTCCTTGTTGTAATCAGGACTAATCAAAGTAGGAGCCTCCATAATAACTTTTTTGATGGAATCAAATGATTTTCTTGTTGCATCAGTCCACTTTATCTTTGATCCTTTCTTCAACATGGAGGTCACATGCTTAACCAATTCTGCAAAATTTGGAATAAACCTCCTGACAAAATTAATTTTGCCCAAAAAAGACTGAATATCCTTCTTTGATCTAGGGACAGACAAAGTCTGTATTGCTTTGACTCTTTCTGGGTCAATCTGAACACCTGTAGCAGACACAATATGTCCTAACAGCTTGCCTTCATTTAAAGCAAATTGAGATTTTTTGGGATTGACTGATATTCCAAACCTCCTGCACTTCTGAAACACATTTTTCAAATGCTGCAAATGATTTTGATGGCTACTGGAGTAAACTGTCATATCATCAAGGTAGATAAGCACAAATTCGTCCTTCTCTCCCACATATGCTATATCCATAACTCTTTGAAAGGTTGCTCCAGCATTCATCAATCTGAAAGGCATTTTGGCATACATGAAAGTGCCCCAAAGGAGTGGTGAATGCAGTCTTTTCTTGATCATCTGGGTGTACAAAAATCTGATTAAAGCCTGAAAATCCACCAAAAATAACATCACTTTAGCTCCTGATACCTTTTGCAGCAAATGCTCCATCTTTGGCAGAGGATAGTTGTCTTTCTTGGAGCATTTGTTTAAATTTCTGCAATCAACACACAGTCTGATTTCTCCACTCTTCTTTCTCACCACCACCAAATTGACTACCCATTTTGAATACCTGAGAGGGACAATGATCTTGGTAGCCAGCAACTTTCTAATTTCTTTTTCAATTAGAGGAAGAAGCATGGGATTTATAGATCTCAGCTTCTGTTTGAAAAGAGCAGTGTCTTTCTCTAGCGGGATTTTATGCTGAATTATGTTCTTATCATATGTTTTCAGGTCACTATACTCCCAGGCAAACACATCAGCAAATTGCCTCATTAAATTGCAGTATTTAGCACTTTGATTAGCTGACAAATGAGTGGACAAATTTACATATTTAGGCTGACTTGGACTTCCTATATCATGCTTACAAACTGCAGATTGGTCTTCTTTTTGGGCAGCTTTGTAAGGCACATCATTTTGTTCAAACAGTCTTTCTAGAGGAATTAGACCCTTTGGAATATGGTTACTAGGAAGCTGGACAATGTTGCTTTTACCAATTTTATTTCTAAGCTGGGACTGGGGGTACTCTAACAAGACATCATTTTCTTGGTCAATTTGCATTTCAGAGAACTCCTCAATGACTTGAAGGAACCTATTTAACTCATCATCATCATCAAAAACTTTCCAATGGTGGACATTATCAGGCAAGGAAGGTCTGTACTTCATTTGGACTTCATAAACTAGTCTGGGAGGCATGGGAAGAATAAATAGACTGAAAGACACAGCAAGGGAATCAACAAGCTGATTTTGGGCTCTAAGAATATATGAAATATAGAAATAATCAAAGAGTCTCTAATTCTCCATACCTCATCTCTGTATGCTTTCAACCTTGGGTGCTTTGTTTGAAATGTTTTATTAACTTGCTGAATGATCAAATCAGCATCTCCAAATACCTTCAGATTCCTGATTCCTCTGTCTTTTGCTGCATTAAGGCCCAACAACAGAGCTTCATATTCTGCTATATTGTTTGTCACTTGAAAAACTAGCTTAAAAGATAGCTGAATGCTTTCTTTCTCTGGAGACACTAGCACCACCCCTACTCCTGCAGTCTCCTTGGAACATGCTCCATCAAAGAACAACTCTCAAATCTGACTTCCTTGCTCTTTCTAGTCCTGAACTGTTGGTTTCCTGATCTACATTACGACCTTCTAAGATTCTTCTATTTGGAGAATACATGCTCCAAAATCAGTATCCACTGCATAAATGGGATGATTTGTAGGATTCTTCTCATCACTGATGATGTATGCCACTTGTGCTTCTCTATACAATCTCCTTCTTTCCCCTCCAAAAACTGGGACAGTGGCATAAGATAGATCATTTTGTAGTGTCCCACCTAGTCTCTTAATCCACCCTCTGGACAACAACATTACAAACCGAGGAGGGACATCTGCTACCACAATATCCATCGTCATCCTCTTCATGGGCAGCTGAGTTAAGGTAATTGCCAGATCCTTAATCAATCCAAGACATTTCACCTTCCTTGAATCAAAAGAAAATAAATGATGATAGGGTCTAGTGATATCAAGGCCTAACTCTTCCATGACAGCTTTAGGCATTAGATTGTGGCTGGCCCGTATGTCTAGCAGGCAGTTGTGGAGGATTTTGTCATGAATGGTCAATGAGACATAAAAAGATGGAGAATTATTATCAGCAGGTTCAATCATAGGGCTGAGCACAATGGCAGGCTTGTCATCTTGCAAATTGACAGAGTCAGTGGAGGTTTGTTTGGTTTCTAGCTCAAGGGCTTCAAGGATGGGCTTTCTAAACACTTCACTCTTTACCAATTCAACCAGAGGCACATATATTTTCAATTTTTGGACCTCTGACTCAAAGCTGAAAGAGGAGGGAAGCTTATCAGAACCTCTTACCTCTTGAACTAGTGCTTTGAGGATGACTGGATCAGCTGCTGGTTTTCTCTGCTTGATATTCTATGGCTCTGTTTGGACAGCAGCTCTTTGGACATGATTTTCTTTGACATTCTTTGCATTCGACCTCAGGTTATATCTCTGCTGCTGTTCAATTTGTAGAACAGCTCCTCTATCCCACTCTTGACTGTTTTGTTCTTGCAGTAATGATTCTTCATAAGCAGCCAAAGTGAAAAAAGTAGCGCTGCCTTTATCTTCCATGCAGTGAATTTCATCCTCATCTTCTTCAAATTGTTCTTCCTCCAAGACTACATTTTGGAAGGGAGCTTTTACTTTTTGTTCTTCCTTTGTTTCTTCACCCCTCTACATTATTTGTAATTGTTCATTTTCTCTTCTGAAAGGATTTGGATTTCTTGGAGCAAATGTGTTTTGCTGCCTTGTTTTCCCTGAGTTCTGCTTAACCTTTAGCTTAGAAATTTCAGCAGCCAATGACTCTATCATCTTGGTCATTTTATCTAATTTAGGCTCTGAAGATGAAGCAAAAGAAGTAGAAGCCTGACCTCTATGCCTCCTTCTGTCAGCTTGACTTTTAAGCTTTTCTGTAGCCATAATATTGGATTCCACCTCCAGTGCTGCATCCTGCATGTCTGCCAGCGTAGCACATCTCCTTTCTCTCAATAACAAGCAGAAATCTGAGTCAAAAGCATTGGCATAAGTGAGTTTGGCAGAGGTGGGGGTAGGTTTTACCTCAGCTGGTATCTTGCTATACATTCGATTGAATCTTTTATGAAAACCGGGCAAAGATTCACCATTTTCCCTCTTCAGGTTACCAAACTCTGTATGGTTCTCCCCATTGCTTCAAAAATGCATCATCTAATACTTCAATATCTATTATAGATCTCTAGGGCAATTCTCTAAACCATTTCCTAGCCTCTCCATCAAGGCTCTGGACAAAAATTCTCATCCACACATCATTTTCACTTATATCCAAATTATCAGCATAACTGTAAAAAGCTTCAAGGTGTTCTTCTGCCATCACTCCCTCTGTTCCAGTGAATTTAGGCATATATTTTTGATATTCTCCCACGGGCATAGGATTTAAAGGAATAGGAAAGACTAAAGGTCCATATCTGGTAGCTACAATTCTTTCTATCCTCGTAGGTGCCTGCTGTCCTGCCATGATCGAAATATTTGGAAGAATACTAGCAGATTGAATGGTAGGGAGTAATGTGATGGATGGCAGAGAAAAAGGGATGTTTTGGACTGAATGGGAACCTTTCTTTGGACTGAGATTCAAAGGGGAACTAAATGAATGAGGGGCTGAATTAATCTCTGAAATAATTTCCTGATTAACAATGCTGAGCTCTAAATCTTCAAACTGCACATTTTCAGCTATGACTTTATTTTTCAGAGATGAATTAGATTTCTTAGGCTTACTTGATCCTGATGCCCCTTTTTGTGAAGCTCTCTTTGATTTAGTAGTCCTCTCAGGTTCAGGCACTAGTTTAGCTAGTAGTTTCTGAGGATTTCTTCGAGTGTGTCTCACAAACTCAGCCAGAACTTCAATGTGGAGTCGCCAAAGGATGGCTTTCCTTCAATGGAGTCGCTAGATAGATGATTACAACCAAAAATTGTGTTCAAACCTTGTCTATCATCAAAGCTTGAAGCTGTGTCGTTCTCCCAGGGAAGCTGAGCTTCAATTCTCCTCTCCCCGACAACGGTGCCAATTGATGTTATCACCCCAAGAAACTCTCCTAGGTTGTATATCGGAGATGCTCGGGAACATTACAAACTCAACAAAAACTTGGATAAATGGTGGATGAATGAAAGAAATGCTGCATATTCAAGCCATATAACCACTTCTACTGTGCTTGACCCCAGACATGGGTGAACACCCCCAGACTACAAGGCTTTTAACCACCAATTACTCACAGTTTTAAAGAAAATGTGATGATGGAGAACATTGATCACACCAGCAGATCCACAGGACCCTGTGATGGCCAACTACAACCAGTTTAATGGTCTGTAAATATGTTTTCTAATACACAGATAGGATGACAGCTCTCTGGCATTAAAACAATAGAAACCTACATACAAATTCAATGAAACTAACTAGATTCTAACATAGAGGTGGGATGACAGCCCCTCTAATGCTCAACATCAGCAACACATGAACAAATGCATAACAGGCACAGCCTGGAACAAAGAAGAAGAAGTGGACGGTGAGAAATTTACAGCAAAAGAAGCTTGCATTAGCTGAAAATGAAGACCAAACACTGCAGGTATCACAACAGTTACAATCTCCAGAAGTTGAACCTTACAGCAAAATAACACTCATCAACCTCATCACATCTTTTCTCTGGGTATATATATGGGTTGACTACAAAATTTCTCTGCAAACCCATGCGTGGAGGGGTCATAACTGACCACCAACCGCATTTACAACTAGAAATGGCTCTCTGATATAGTTTGATTGTTTTTAATGAACAAAATGGCTCTTTCTGTACTTTGTTGTCCTTCCTGAATAGGTGAAGTATTATCTGCATGACTTTCAATAACTACTACAATCATTGAACTGCTCGAGGATTGTTCTTCTTGTCCTTGGCCATGCTATCTCCTTAACTGTGGTTGATGAGAATTCAATGCACAATGTACCAGATGATCGCTTCCTTCTTTGCGTGCACAGAACAGGCCGAAAACACTGAAAATACATTGAAAATGGACGATGACTTGCAAATGAATACTGACCGTTGCATGATAAAATGGACGGCCCAGATCTGATGGTGGGAGGCAATGGAAGACACAGAGGTGTAGGGATCAATAACAATCGTCGGATCGCGTAAACGAATGGTGCAGATTGGATTATGGAAGCCATCGGGAAGAAATTCGAAAAGGATGATTGTGGACCATCGGATCATGATCGGGGAGATCCGACGGGTGACGGGCGGCGGAGTTGATAGGCAGTTAACGTGCGGGGAGCCATACCAGAAGATACCATTAACACAAGACTATTAATACAAATGCGGAAAGTAGAAGAAGATAGCCAAAGGCTTTGATTTATATTATCAGAAATAGGATTCAGATATTACAGAAGGATTATTTATTTACAGAGATCGACTGTCGTCGCTTTTACCGGACTTCATACCGTTTGCAGGGAACAAGTATTACCGGAGGCTACCTGACAATGGACAGACTCTGCCTCAGAAATCTATGACAGACTTTCAGAATTTTCCTATAGGTTCAGCCACTTTAGGTTCTCACCAGTGCCGAGCATACTGATGCGCAGGCTTCCAAACTAATACTATAAGACCAGAGTGAACCTTTTGTGATGCAAGCAGATCAGACACTATGATCCGCAGATGCAGAGCAGAAAAATTCACTCGACTCAAGACTCACAAGACTCTAAACTCTCCAGACCCGAATGCCTTTCAGTCTGAAGTTCCCCTTTATTTATAGATCTTCGAGGGAACAAAAATCCGCGAGTGGGCTTTGTACAGACTAACAAAATCAAAAGCAAGATGCTTTGAAAGGACCAAATCCGGGCATGAGTGGACTACTCATGTTATCTCATCCCTATTCCGATGCGGAAAGCCAGAGGCATATGGGGACCGGATTTACTTTACATTTTACACAGAGGAGATTCGTACAAGAGAATCCTCGAAAGACTGAAAAGATGAGATTTTGCATATCTTAATATTTACACAGTAGATATTCTTGATCGGGGAATCTACGTAAGACCCGTCCAAATCCATTGTCGGTTGGAAAGACTTTATAACATGGTGTAGTAATCCACTTGAGGCCAGCTGTAGTACTGGAGATTCCATCGTTCAATCAAGTAATTTGAGTAGTACTGGACCCATATCGCTTTCTCTGTTTCCCAAATATTCGTGTCATGAAGGTTTGGTAATTCCAAGTAGCTAAAATGAAGAAATGGATTGTGTTCCGGATTTATCTGTTGATGAAAATCTTCATAGTTGGAATTATTGCTGGTACGATGTATTCTTTCTTTGTAATGATTCGTTACGAACCAGCGCACATGTCCACATCTTCGTACTCCTTGCAGGAAATCAAGATCACTCAGGTTTACAAGATCATTGATTGTTTTTCTTGGGACATCTGTCAGGCATGGTGACTGCGGAGTGAAGTTAGGAATCTTTAATAAGGTGAAAGAATATGGTTTTAAGGTTAATGGGGATAATCCATAAATCTTCCACCAGTCCATGAACCATTCTGGAAGTGGGTCGTCTTCTTCCATATCCTCAACTGGCATATTTTCATACCAAAAAGAGAACTGCACAGAATAGAACAGATTAGTTACAAAATTCTGTAATCCCATACCTGTGTAGAATGCCTGTGCTTGTCGTTCTTTATCAAAGTTGTCACAATCAAGAAAATTGCAGAATCTTCTAAGAGTAATATGGCAACTAGTGATGCGAGAACTGTCTTCTTCATCTCTTTCTATCCTGTAGGCAATACTTCCAATGTGTCTTAGATAGTCAAGAGCCTCCAAGGCCTCTTCATTCATTTCATCTTGAAGTGGATATGTCCATTTGTATGGTATACCAATTCTTTGTCTGACTTCTTTGATTGGGATCTAGTTATGCTCATGATCTGACAAACTCTTCTGTAAATTGAAAGAAACCCATCCAGTTGATGTTTCAATTTCTATTTCTTCTGAATTTCTTCGGATAAAATTTAGGGATAAGGCATGAATTGAATGTTCTTCAAGAAATTCTCTGCTGAGCATGTCAGCAAAGCTATTTTTATCGCCTTTGACGAACTCAATATCAAAAGAGTATTGGTTGAGTTGCATTACCCAGCGCACCATGGCTGCGTCTTCAAAATCACACTTCTGAATAGAAAACTTCAAGGCTTGACGGTCTGTTCTTACTATAAAGTGTGTGTAAATGACAAAGTCTTTAAACTTGGAAATAACAAGGCATATATCTCACAGTTCCTTCTTAAGGCTAGACCAGTTCAATTGGGTTTTAGCCCAAAGACCAGAGGAGTATTGACAAACCTCTAGTGTCCTTTTATCTGTGGGGTTTTCTTGACATAAAACTGCACCCCAGCCGGCATGGCTTGCATCTGCCATTATGATCTTTTTCCATTCTTCTCTAATAGGTGATAGGGGCTGTATATTTCTCACTCTTTCTTTAATTATTCAGACTGCTTCAATGCAGTCTTTATTCCAGGGAATAGGATCTTTCTGCAAACGCTTATTTAGCAATTTCCTTTCCTGAGCACAATGTTTCAGGAACTTTGAGATATAATTTAAACTGCCTAGGAATATCTGTAACTGATTTTTATCAGTTATCTCATCAGGAAAATGATCAACAAAATTGAGACTCCTTTGTATCACACTATAGGAACCATACTGAATATTGTATCTAGGAAAGTCTATTAAGGTTTTGAAAAGTTTCATCTTGGATGCAGAGAGGACTATTCCCATGTCTTTTACTCTTTTATAGAATATCTTTAGATGCTTGATATGTTCAGGAATGTTATCAAAATGAATCAAAAGATCATCTATATACTTCTTTAGAAATTCATCCATACCTTCGAACTTTTCATCCATAATCCTTTGGAATGCGGATGGAGCATTGATCAAGCCAAATGGCATAATATTCCATTCAAAATGTCCTTCAGGAACAGAGAAGGTTGTCTTCCATTTATCTTCTTCTTGGATCCCAACCTGCCAGAATCCAGACTTCATGTCGAATTTAGAAAAGATTTTTGATTTGGAAATCTGTGCCAGAATGCTTGATGGTTTGGGTAATGGATAAGCATCATAATCTAAAATGGAATTTAGGGGCTTATAATTAACAACTGGTCTTGGTTTACCCCGGGCCTGTTCAGCATGATTATTTACATAAAATGCAAAGCAAGCTATAGGGCTCTTACTTTTTCTCATTAATCCCTTTTCTAAGAGATCTTTAATTTCTGCTTTGCATGTCTTTAGTTGCTCTTTATTCATAGCAACAGCCTTAGATCTTCTGATTTTGCCATTAAAATATTTCTTGAGTGGCAACTCTACTTCTTGCTTTTTTATATGCCAGAATGCATTCAGATCATTAGAGCAATATTCTCTGAATTTGGCGGTGATATCTGCAATCTATTTAACATATTTTCTATTATTGAGAAGTTCTTCTGCTTTTAGAACTTCTTTCTTCAGCTCCATTTTGGCTAAGAGGTGTTCCATTCTTTCAATCCTAGATATTCTATTTGGAGAATTAGGATTGATGAAAGGAAAGAAAATTTCTTTTTCATCCAAGCTAACAAAATAACCATACCTTCTTGATGCTCGATCTAGCTTGGCGCCATGCTTCTCGAAATTTTTGAAGAAGGGAGTCCCAAGGTACATGGCACAATCTATCCCTGGGACTATTGGGTAGACAAGACGAACTCCAGTGGTTTTTGTCAAAAAGATATTTACATCTGCTTCATGCTTTGTAGGAATAGTTCCACTGGCGGTTATTGCCCTTGGACAATCTGTAGGCCTCCTTAGCTGTGCTGGAACAACTGTATCGCTGACAATGTTTAGGCGAGATCCAGTGTTCGTCAGAACTTTCCAAAACTCTGTGTGATTGCCAACTTGTACCTTTAGTTTGACACAGTACATTACATCTTGGTTTACATAGTGGCAACTCAAACTCGATCTTTCTACTTCAGACTCATCATCTGAATCCTTCTTTTCAGGACCTGGTTTAGCAATATAAGTCTAGTTTTCTTCTTTCTTGGAGGCTTCTGGTTTTGAATATGAAGTAGAAGCTGCATTTGCATGAAGTATTTTGACAGAAAGATCTCTGTGATTTTCTATGCATAGTATTTTATTTTCTTTTACTATTTTTTCTCAATTCTTTAATAGCCATATGCATAGCAGGCAATGCCTGTGGTAAATCCTCACCAAATTCTTCATTCTTGAACTGTCTGGTTAGTGCTTCTACAGAAAATAATGATGGAGGGGGAACATAACCTCGATTTGAAGATGAATTTGAGGTTTTCTTTGAAAGGTGATCTGTTAACATAGATTTGTACATTTCTTTTAGTTGCTGATCACTTGCTGCCATCATCTGAGTGAAAAGATTTCTGCTAATCTCATCATCTTCACTTTTCATCATACTTATCATATTGCACTTGCAAACATCAGGGTCACTACAGTCACAATCATTGCAATTTGTGTAATAGGGGTCTCTGCAGTATTCATCTTCTTCTGAGGAAGAGTCATCTGCAAAGTTCAATTCATTCTCTGATTCTGAATCAGAGGAGATTAGCTCATCACAACTGCTTGGAAGGTCAAAGTAATTTACTTTACCTTTCTTGTTCTTATAAGCAATTTTCTTTTTAGTGAAGTCTTTCTTCTTCTCAGGACATTTATTAGCAGTGTGTCCTTTCTTCTGGCAGTTGTAACAGATTACTTCTTTGGAAAACATTTCTGTTTTTTTGTATGGCTTCTGCTTTCTGTGCTGAACGTCTTTTTTGTGGTGAAGCGGGGAATTCTTTTTGGAAAATTTATTTTTCTTTCTTCTCACCCCTTCAGAATTGCCAGCTTTGCCCAAATGCCACTGTTTACATAGATACTGATAACCATGCGGCTTCTTAGGATTGGTGGCTGCTCGAGCAATCTTCATTTGAGAGCACAGTTCAACAATTACTGCTTTGACTGCTTGACGAATGATGCCAAATTTGTAGTCGCCAATTTTTCCTGGAAGTTTTGCTACAATTGCTGAAGATACCCAATTAGGCAGGGAGGCAACAAAAATCTCTTTCCATTTTGGTTCAAGAATTAAATCAGGAGAAAAAGTGTGGAGACGATGCAGATATTCATTAAAATATTCATCAAAGTGCTGCATGTTGTACAGTTTCATTGCAAGCAGAGTAATGACAGTTATATCATTGGTGATCTGAGGAAATCCAATGAAATTAACTGTAATGCCATAAATCAAATAACCTATCATATTATTTACAGGGAGAGTAGTGACGGGGTCCATGTATGTAGTGCCATCTGCATTTAGAATGACTGATTGTTCCCACTGTGAAAGAAGAGTAGGCAACTTCAATGTCTCAACTTTAAGCCAAGAGTCTAATGTTCCTTCAAAGCCAGCTATTATTCTTCTTGTAGAATTTATTGGATCAATTTCATCTGCAAGATAAGTGCGATAACATACAAGCATAGAATGAATAACAGACATGACTTCGGCTTCGGTACAGTTGTCAATGTTCCATGAATAAGTGGAGCTTGTTGACCAATCCTTATGGTA
The DNA here is from genome assembly GCA_031772625.1 of Pinus tabuliformis. NCBI lineage: Eukaryota > Viridiplantae > Streptophyta > Pinopsida > Pinales > Pinaceae > Pinus > Pinus tabuliformis. Next base: position 367,882,033 of record CM062816.1, read on the forward strand.
TTCTGATTTCATTAAATCACGACAGTCAAGACCAGGGTTCCAAGTAGAAGTCGAGAAAGATCTAGAAGTAGTAGCATGGACTTGCTGATCAATTTCAGAAGTTTCTATTTCTTCAGAAGGATTTAATTCTGAAATCCCAAATTTTTCTTTATCTTGCTGAGAGAAATTATTTATGCAGCTTTCTAGCTCTTCAACTTTAGGTGTATCATCTATCTTATTAACACTGGTGATTGCAGCATCTGATTTTTCTTCTTCTCCATCATGATTGGATGAAGCAAAGAACTCTGAAAAAATTCCTTTGAATTCTTTAGATTCTTCTTCTTCTTTCTTTGAACCAAGAGTGACTTTAGGAACCGAATTTGGAAGTGGTGTAAAGAAACTTGGATTAGCAAATAAAGAATATGGATGAGAAGAAGTGGGAGGAGGAAAGTTTATAATACTTGGAGTTTTGAATAAACTTTCTACAGAAGGAGAAATAGAATAGGCAACAGTAGTGATTGGATTGGAAAATAAAGTTGCAGATTTATAGCTTTCAGTATTTGGCTTTTTCTTCAAAGTAGCTAAATCTGATGAAACAGTTTTCACTTGTCCCTTTATCAAATCTAGATTATTATTGACTCTAACAATCTCTCGTCCATGGGTAATTGCTACATCATGGATCTGTTTCTCCGTCTTTAAAGAAAATTTATCAAGACTCTGTGCTATAGTCTGATCATTTTCAGCCAATGTCTTTACATGTTCATTTAACTACATAGTATTGTAATCTTGCTTTTGCAAAATTCTATCCAGAAGAGCTTTCATTTCACTATTTGCTTTTTCTAAATTGTCAAATTTAGCTTTAGCAAATCTTTCTAAGTTGGATAAAGCAAGATTAGTCCAATTGGTAGCGGCTATCATTTCTTTGGCTGATGAATTTGGATCATCTATATGGGAAGGCAAAAGTTTATCCAATTTCCCATCTTGTCCCCTTATAACCATATTTTTCCAAGGAGGAAAATCATTATCTGTCTCAAAAATATTTCCATCAAGGAGCTCCCATTTATGCTTTGCAGGGATTCCCGATCTTATCATGTTTATTCTAAGATTAGAACAAACTTCTCTTATTAATTCTTCTCCCTTTTTTCTGATATAAACCAAATTTCTAGGGGTGTTTGGTTTACTTATCATTTTCTGAACTTTTGGATCAAACTCTGGAATCCTTAGAGGAGAAGGAATTATTACAACATTTTCATCCATTTTTTCATCAACAAAATTTTCTGGATCACTCAATCTTTTCTGTTTTGCTTGATTTCTAAAAGATTTCATCAAGGCATCTTCAACTTGATTAATTGAAGGATAATACCATTCATAGAATGATATCCATTGATTATTAATAGTCATCCAGGCTTTCCATGCCTCACTATTTTGCTCATTAAATTTCCTGCGATCCTTTTTCTCTTGTAGCAACATTTCTTGCATATAGAGATGCTCTTTTTCATGAGTAAAGATATCCCAATGGAACATTTTCTTTTTCCAAGGATCAGGTGGGTCGTAAGGGCCAATTCCTTTAAAGATTTTCAGAAAAGAGAGGATTTCTTCACCGGACGGAATCACTACAGACTTTGGAATATTGTCTATAGGATGTCTTCTATATTCTGGAATTTGAGAAGAATGTACAAAGCCTAATCCTAAAGTAGAGGTTGGGCTGACTGACTGAACAAGCATTTCTTCACAAGGGTTGAAGAATGCAACTTTAGTATAACTCTTATCTGAACAAGCAGAGGCTTCAGCTGGTATAAACTTGATCATATTGATATGAAAGTCTTGAGATGACTTTCCATGAGGGTTAGGAGGATCATTTGAAAACTGACAATATGTCTTGGAACAGTGAGGATGATCGTAAACTAAAGACAAGGCATTCTGAGAAGAAGAGGATGGATTGCTGAATATATTTTTTAAAGCTTCAAAAACAGCAGGGTCAATGACGATCTGCTGAGGATTTTGTACAGAAGGAATGATATTTGAAGGATTTGTATTTATAGTAGGAATAGAAGTGACAACAGTGTCAGAAGGATTTGATATGGGGAATCTTGTGACAACTTTGTCATCCATCTCGGTTATTACGGATTGAGCAGCATGTACTGTCCTTTTTGCAGGTTTTTTCCAGTTAGTAACCCAATCATCTGGAGGACATAGATGTTTTCTTGAAACGGAGACTAGGGCAAATGGGTTACAGGATGAATCACACTGAATAAGAGTAACTTTTCCATCATCCTTGTCTGGAGTATGCAAGACTGCAGGAAAAGTTGTATTTTAAAACCGAACACAAGTAATATAAAATACGACTAGATTTTTGAATTTGGACTTAAAATTATCATAGCCTTGTGTCTATATACCAAGAGTCAAACACTGTATAATATTTACATCATCAAGTGCAATAGAAAAATTGGAAAAACATCATATTGTACAGGGCCATCAGACAAACTTGTTTCTATCCCACCTATCAAGGTAGGTTATCAGTATGCCCATCTAGGGATGGTGAGAGTCGGTCGGTTTCCCCGCACCGCTTTACGGGAAAGGTGGTTTCCGTATGCAACGATGTGATGCAATCAGGGTAAGACATGTGGCCGACGGGAAACCGCTTCCCTGCGGGCTATCAGTCATGCATGTTCACGGAGTGGGGAAAGTATCGATCGCTGGATCTACGGGAGCTAATCGGATGGCCCAGATTTAATACACATGTATGTTAGATGATGTGACAGGTGTGAGCGGGCCCAGGCTTTATTAAAGCTTAGGGTTATGATTGTTTATTATATGTGCGGAGTTACAATGAAAATAGGTCAAACGGGGTTTAATAATGTTAAAACACAAAAAATCTCGAGAGTTGGTAAAAAAGGACTTAAGCAGGGTTATCGGGGTTTACAACGTTAATATGGGGTTTATAAAGGTTTTAAACAAAAGGAAGCCCGGGAGCATGAAAAAAGGGTTTAGGCAGGGGTTTACAAAAGACTATAGAGAGACATGAAAATAATGGGTTAGGGGAGAAATAGGATAATGGAAGAGGAGGTGGAAACGGGGGTGTGGGAGTTATAAGGAGAAAAGGGAAAATGAAGGAGAAAGAATGAAAAACCATTGCCAACCTTATACAACCAAACCAGCACTGCTCAACACCTATTTTGATCCATCAAGTATCAAAGAACATAGCAAGGCTAACAAGGGGTTCCATTCAGCCTCAACATAGTTATAAGGATTTTATTTTATCACCATATAATAGTGCTTAGGTAATACAATTTCTATGGCCACAAAACCTTGCAGAAGGTTCACAAACTATGAACTATTTCTATGTGGATAAGTAATATTACACATTGTTTCACCAGTTCCCTGAAGTGTCTATGGTACCCATCATTTCCTATGATATGGATATCCCTTCATTACCAATGGATATCCTACAAATATACACTCCTTACTATCAGGTCCCATAACATTCCTCCTATCAAAATGGATCCTATCTCATTCTTGAGAACCAATTTTTTTGAAATGGGTACCATTTGTTTTCTTCCCTATCCAGACTTCATAAAGAGTGCTTCTCTTGAGAAATTCTACTCTTACTACAGGGTACAAAGTTTATGGCTTCAACCCATATCTTAGGAGGAATTACTCTATCCTATAACATATTGTTTCCATACTCTTTCAATGACTTGTTCTTTATCTTTGCTACTCCATTTTGTTATGGAGTGTATGGTACTATATGTTGAAAATGCAGCAAGAAAATATCAGTTTGACTTTTCCTTGGTCAAACTAGAGAAAATTCAAATTTCTATTTCAGCGGAAATATTGGAGGTAGTTAACTGAGGTGACATGGCACTTTTCGCTCAGTTAACTCAGTTAATTAGAGTTGGGGAAGCTTGAGTTCAGTTCATTATGATTGATTTCTAATTTGTAGTAATGCATTCCAGTTAAATTAAGTTGTGGTCAATTAAACTAGTTCTAATTGTTAGAAGAAAAAATGGAGGTCAAGTTGTGGAAGTGGAACTTCAACCACACTCAATGATCAACCAATTAACTGATTAATTAGCCTAAAATAATTGTTGCATGCAGATAATTTGAGACACCTAGTTGAGATGGAGATTCTAAGACAATGTACTATCAGTTGTAGACTATTGCAATGTGTACAGTGAGTGCATGTAGTGAGAGGAAGGACCTAGAGGAATTGCGCAATCCAATTATGGGAATTTCCTAAATAATAGGGGCTAATTTCTTCAAGGAACTTTCCAAGGAAATAGGATCTTGGAGGGCTCAAAAATTGGCTAAGTGTTCCGTAAGGTAGGGGGTAGACTATACACTTGCAGGGTGTGCTCAGGCTTGAGAAAGAATTTTTATTTCATCTCTATTCTTTGATTAATGCAATACAGATAGGAAGGGGTTTTGAGCAATTTCTTTCCCTAATATAAATCTTTGTGCATGTGTGTTGTCTCCTTTTGCATGTCTATGATTTGTGTTCTAGATGGTGAATTAACTTCTGTAGATCAGTAGATTAGCTTTGAGTCTTATGATTTAGTAAATTTAATGAGAATTTTTGAATATAAACATTAATTTCTACATGGTATCAAAGCAGGATTCACAATAGAGTAGAGATTTCAAAGTTTTTATTGCAAGAGGATTGGATTTGCAGGATCAATTCTTTAGAGCTAGAAGGATGGCTTTCTTTGAACTAATATTCAAGTATGCCCTTTAGGGAAGCTCGAACTATGTTTCTTGGAAGGACTGCATGGAGTAAGTGCTAAAATATAATGGATTGAAGGAATTCATTGATAATGATATCCCAAAAACCAACAGCAGTTGATGCTTAAGATCTAGTAGAATGAAAGAAGTGTGTAGCCAAGGTGAGGATAATCATATTGGAGGGATTAAGAGACCATATTGTCTCAAATATCCATGGGAAAGGGACTTTGTATGCAATGTGGCAAGCATTGACATATTTGTTCCAGAATAGTAGTGACCACAGGAAGCTGATGCTAAAAAATAAGCTTCAAAATATAAAGATGCAGAAGAACGCGACTGTTCTGCAATACTTGAGCAGGTTCACACAATGTCGTGATGAACTTGGTTAAGTTGGTTTTACTGTAGCAGAAGATGATTTGGTAAGCCTAGCCCTTCTAGACCTTCCCAAGAGTTGACACAGCTACCAAGATTTAGTGAATGGGGGGGAGAGAATACCGAATTGGGAACGCTTATGGTTTGATTTAGTACAAGAGGAAATAAGGTGGAATACAAGAGACGAGACTTCATCCAAGGGAAAGGATGAATAAAATTGTGCCTTGGATGGAAAGGCAAAGAAGGGGAAGTGAATAAATCCTAATCTAAAGCAGAATCTAGTCAAGGGGGGAAGAAGAAATACTTGTTGAGAATCAAGTGCTTTCACTATCTTGGATTTGAGAACTATGCCATGAAGTGGCCACACAAGAAGACACACAAGAATACCTTAGGAGGACTAGTAGGTGAAGCTTTGTATGCACAGTTCAAGCTTGACTTTACTCTCATTACTTGCATGGCCAACACAATGATGGGGATTGCGTGGTACTTGGACAACAGTGCCTCATTCCATATGATGGTGAATAGAGAATTTTTTAGTGATTTGGAGGAGAAAGATCTCCAGATGCACATCGAGATGGGAGATTATGGAAGGTACAACATGATTAAGATTGGTACAGTCACCTTTCAAAGGGAGTTAGGCTCCCCTCTCAGAATCAATGATGTGATGTTTGTTCAGGTTCTAAAGGAAAATCTCATCTCTATTACAGTTTTGGAATATTGTGGTTATGATGTGATATTCAACAAAGGAAAGGAATTCCTCAGACACATAGCCATGGGATAGGTGAAGAAGATCGGGGTTCGTGTGAACAACTTGTACCAGCTATATGTGGAGGATTGTGCTACATTGAGCACAAAGGCAGAGAAGATTCAGAGTCGCGATGTCAGTGAAAATTGACATAGAAGACTTGGCCATTTTCATCATGGCACTTTCAAGATCATGCAATAGATAACTACAAGCCTCCCCAAAGGATAACAAGAGTAGTAGGATACATGCAAAGGTTGTACCTTGGGAAATTACACAAAAGCCACTTTCCATGATTGGGACAACAAAGCACAAGCAGTCCTTGAAAGGATCCACTCTGATGTTTGTCGATCTTTCTTGACAACCTACACTGCTAGAAACAAATATTTTGTCATTTTTATCAATGAATTCTCACAAAGTGCTAGATCTTCTTCACGTGTAAGAAGGATGAGACATTCTCCAAGTTCATAGAATTCAATGCACTGGTTGAGAAAGAAACGAGAAAGAAGGTGAAGGCTCTAAGGAGTTGTTAGAGTTGGTCTGTTCAGCCCTCCGTCAGAGATCAAAACCTCTTTGGTTGCATTTCATTTTAGGTGTCTCATTTAGCTCGATCATCTACATTCCGTTAGGAGCATCAATCTTCTGACAGAATGGTCTTGTCTTCATACTTCCCTCATGTCATGTACCTGCTGGTTTGTGTCTGCTCATCAAAGTTCATCAAATCAATTTTACAGTCATTATGGATGGTCTTTTGGTTAGCCAAGATTCATTTCAGTCATTAGGTCTAGGGTTTCGCAAATTTTGTCTTCAAAGTGTCCACAAATGCCAACAGGCACATGAGGATCTCCCTAATAAGGTTTCATTCCAAAATTTTCATTATCAATAATGCTGAAGATAATAAATCGTCAAATGTATTTTTTGTAATAAATATGTAATTTTAAAGGTTTTTCAAAGTTCTACAGTTCTTGAGTGTAGCCCTGGTCATCCTTTGCCGAAATCCAATGCCAACCATCCCTACAAAAGATTGCCAAAAGTTTCATCATTCAAGTCAAAAAGTCAAAATGGGAACCAAAACAGAGTTTGTATTAAAAAGTGGAAAGTGACAAATTCCAAACATAAGAAAGTGGGTTTTTGCAAGTTAAAAATCAAATCCATGATTATACAAGATATTTTCACCATTCAAATGTCATTTGCACATAAGAGGTTGTCAAAGACCCAAAGGAAAATTGTGGATGAGCGAATTCTGTGTTTGAGGCTGGGACTGTGTGATGGAATGCTGCGCGGCGCATTGGGAGGAAGTCACGGCGCATAAAGCCACAGTTCACAGTGTCGTTTTGAACGTGCGCGGTGCACATAGACAGCGTGGCGCACTGGGTATACCATGCGGCGCATACAGCCAGAGGCCTGCAAACGGTCAAAATTCACTCAAATAGCTCAACAACACACAGATTTGCCTCGTTTCAAGCAGGTAGAGTCTCCAATACTATTATGCATTCAAATGTGATGATTGTGTGATGGTGTTTATTACATGATGAATGTGTAAAGGAGAACAAAACCTATCTCTTCAAAAGTGTCAAACAAAATTCTACCTAGGGTTTTGATGATTTTCTGCCACCATGTTTATTCCCTTGTCCCTTTGCTTCCATTTGACTCTCTTATCCCCTAGTTCCCCTACCCCCTAAATTCACTAATCCCCTATTCCCTCATTTATTCCTATCCCTATCCCTAAAACCCTACGATATCCCATCCCCATCCCTATCACTGTCCCATGTCATTTACAAAAAATTCCCAAACCCCACAATCCTAACACACAGTCAAGTGACTGTTATTGTATTTTAATTTCACTTGGAAGTCCACTTTATCCACTGTCCTTTTTCTTTTCCCACACTCCCTTCCTACTTCGCATACATTTGGCAATTGGAGGCAAATACACCAAATTTTTGTTTTCACCTCATACAGATCAGCATACACAGTGGCATAAACCTGCAACACCATGACAGACACTGAGTAATCGTATGAACAAGACAGTGATTTTACCACAGAGCTTCATGCACCGAGGAGGCCTCGTAAGGGTGGCAAACATGTTAGAGAAAATCCCACCTCTTTGACTGAACTGCAAGCCTGCCCACTTTCCATGGCATGTTTCCAACAACAATCATGCTTTCAGTATTGCGAAATGATTGCTTAGATTTAGCATCATCAGGAGTTGGCTCGGTTATTTGTTTTTCATTTACATGATGGTCAGGTGACTCTTGCTGGTGTAAATTTCACCTTGACATCAGAGACCATTTCTCAAGCAATAGGAATACCGAATGTAGGTGAGGAGTGGAATAAAAGAATGCAGGTAGAAAGAGTACATTATGAGCCATATATCAGTCCTAGCTATGTGAGACAGCTCAGCAGGGTGTTCCCATTTTGGTTTTTGAAAGAATCCTATGTGCCATTGATGAGACTCATTATGAGATGCTTCAGTTGTGAGGGCCGCTTCTCACGCCTCTATGCATACCATATCAGATTGTTGATGCATTTCATGAGAGTGAAGATGATGAACATTCCATATTTAATGTGCCAAAACATCGACAGGATGACTACTCTTGTGCAGAAGAAGACTCCTAAACAACAGTACAACAACATTTATCACTATGCGCTCATCAAGATCATTGTTGTGCATCAGCTTGGCTTGTAGGGTATCACATGGGAAGACTTCATTTCCCGCGAGTTCTTCACAGATTCAACAGCTCATCAGGAAGTTGTCCATCATGCTAGTGAACCTTCACATCAGCATGGAGGTTAGGAGGCAGAGACTACTAGTGTGCCGACATATGTCACCTATCAGAGAGGCATGAGAGGATTGTTTGCAGGGTCTCGTTGCCATCATCAGCAGCACAGGTACAGGTACAGGATAGAGGCAAGAGGCCTATGCAGGATGAGGGCCCTTCAAGAGGCCAAGACACTGATTTCATCCTCATTGATGATGATGTGAGCTCTCTTACCTCAAAGCTGAGGGAGATTATTCATGAGCAGAAGGCCGAGATAGATGCATTGACCAACAAGTTGCACAGAGCTCAATGGGTCATAAACTATTTCGAGTAGTGAAACAAACAACTGGAGGATTAGCATATAGTCATGGAGTTACAAAACATTCGGCAAAACCGCCAAGCTGCCCAAAGGAGGAGGATAGAGTTCATTTCATTAGAGCAGGAGATCGAGGCTGATCGAGAGACTTGGCTTGAAAGAGTCAACATTCATCTTGAGAAGCTTTTGGTGAAGGCAAACAAGGATAAGGACATGCTCAGGCACATGAAAAATCATTATTGGGCACGAACTCATGTTTGTAATGCAAGGATCAAAATCCTGAAGGCAAGACTAAGGAGAGCACTAAAACGACGCAAAAGGCATGATAGGCTCCAAATATTGGCTGAAGCTTCTTTGGCTGAGCATGATACTTGATGATGGACCTACAGTCCAAATTTCAACAAATTTGGAAAAAAATTGTCAATTTTGAATTTTTTGGCTTCAAAACAGATTTTCCTGCCCAACGCGTAGCGCCACTTGGCGCGCGCTTATAATTGGGAGATCCTCTGGAGGAAAACTTTACATTTTTGGATTTTTCATCAATCGTTATGCATGCTCATGGATTACCTAAGGATTTCATCAAGTTCTGGGTTGCCTAAAGGGTCAAAAACACCCTAAAATGACCTCTCTGCCACCTTTTGCACCCACATGAAGCAGTCTTGGGAGATTGAAGTTTTGGAGGGGAAAATGACATCCAAATCCAGAAATTCCACTTGGGTTGGAAGTTAGACAGGTAGGGCTTTCCAAAAAGCTATCATGAGCTCGATTTTGACTTCGGGAAGTGCTTCAAAATCAGCTCCAAAGTTGTGCTATGCATACAGGTTTTGGGCACGACGCATAGAGAATTTTGGCCTATTTTTCACCTAGCAGCTCAGAATTTCGCCCAGTTTTGACTAGTTTCACTTTTTCATGTAACTCTTGATCTACCTTGATGTAATTTCATGAGAATGTTGTAATTTTGGCACATATTTACTTGTTTTAGTAGATTCATTCACTAAAAAGTGAAAAACAACTGAATGAATCAGTTTCCTAACATATAGAGGCAAGTTTTTTCATTGCCTATTTTTTAGTTCCTTGTTTAGATATGTTTGAAACAGCTCCTAGAATTATGAGATCGACCCCTAGAGGCATTGGAATGAGTTAAGATTTCCTATATCATGTAATTTCTCAGTCATTTTCAGGGTTGGACACTTGGGATTGCTTGGCACTCCATTGTACATCTAGTTTCTGCATTTTGGGCAAAGGAAAGACCAGGGTTTTGTAGCACTAGTTGGGATCCTTGTGGCTCTATGTTTTGATGGTGTTTTTCTTCATGTAATTGTAAGTTCATTGATGTTTTATGTATGCCATTTTCCTTCTCTTTTCTTCTGAATTAAACAAATTGAGTGACAAAGGTAGAATCCATGAGTTTGTTGTGATCTACCTTAAACTTTGTTTAGTGTTACGTGTTTTCATCTGTTTGGAGAGGATTCTTACAGCCACTTGCCATCTTCAGCTCCTCAACGGTATTTTCCATCCATTCATTTAATCTAAAGCATCAAAACTACTGCCTACCTCACCCCAACCCGAACTCTGTAAAAATTTGGCCTCATCCTCGGATCCAAATTTGCCTTTCCCTTTTTTCCAACAAAACCCTGAAAAAATCAAATCAAATCCTTGCACTTCATACCTAGCCTAAAAACAGAAGATATTTCAATCATCTCAAGCCCCATCGATTATCTTTTGCTGAGATTGACCTGGAGAGAGCCCTCTCCTGTCCTCGTAGGGCTAGCTACGAGGCTGAGCGTGGTTTGATGTTGGCCCTGGATCCTACCTTTTTAGCCTGAGGTAAATCTAGGCTCTAACATAGTGGCGACCATACTGGGGAATCTAAACATTTGTTTGTTGGTATTCTTCGTTTTATAAACTACAGATGGAGCCTGATGATTAGCCAGGTAGCCTTCGAAATGCTTTTGCTTTGCATTAGCGCAAGTAGATAAACGCTACTTCAGTCAATCTCCGGTCTAGTCTTATAAACAGAGTATCTAACTTGCAAATCACCCCAGTACATCTGAGAATTCTAAGCTTTTGGATGATAAGTTTAGGATTTTATAGGCTGAACGAGTTGTTAATGTCCATTGGATTTCTTGAAATAGTAACACACTGGCTTCCAGAAGACATACCGGAGCAAATCCGGATCCTGATCCCCCTCTGTCTACAAAAATCCCAATCTTATTCTAAGAATCGTCCGCCAAGGAAGCTCTATCATTCCCGTGTTCAAAGCTCAATCGTGTCCTGTTGGTTTTGAGTATCTTGAGGATCAAGATTTGATGAGCAGTTTGAGTTGTCTTTGTTTGAAACCAAATCTGAAAGCGTTGTCGCTTCAACTGTCTTAAATCCTAAGTTTGTTCAAAATCATGAAAATGAAAGGGCTAATAAATCCATTGATGATTAGATTTTGAACCAGCTCCAAACTTCAATTGTGGCTTCTAATATTGCTGATTTCTTAGAGATTGCTTCTACAACCCTTGGGTCATCCGCAATTGTATCTAGTTCAAGAATTCCCACTGAATCGCCTTTCATTCCTACCCTTCCCCTGCAGCCTACTATCTCTGATCAAAAATCTGCAGTCGTATCCCCTCCGTCCACTCCTACTCCTAAAATAGCCAAGATTGCTTCACCTCCGCATACACCTCCTCATACCCCTCATACATCATCTCCACCTACTCTCCCAACATCACCAAGACCGATTGTAAATCCACCAAGAGTAATGGCTGCTCATTTTGCAACGCTTGTACTGCCTCAAAATTTGGATGATATGCCCACCGACTACCAAAGCAAAATTCCTTTGTTTGATGGCACTCCTCATGGTATCACAGCTTAGAAACACGTGGACATAATGATGGATTTCTTTGATATTCATGAGATTGATGTAGAAAATGTAACCATGAGACTGTTTGTACAAACATTTGGAGGTGAAGTAAGGAAATGGTTCAGGGCCTTGCTGGCTGCAAGCATCACTACATTGGCTGATCTACAGAGACAATGCTTAAACCGCTGGGAAGTGAAGAAAAATCCTTTGCAGATCCTTTCCGAGTACGAGCACATCAAACGAAATGCGGGTGAGTCTGTTCAAGATTATTGCATTAGATTCAATTAAGTTTATAATGCAATCCCTGATCACCTAAAGCCACCCATGGGGCTAGCCTTGATAAAGTTTTCGGATTGTTTTGACACTGATATGGCTTACCAATTACAAGAAAGAGATCCAGCTACTTTAGAAGACATGCAGAAAATTTCGGTTAGCGTGGAAGCTAATATGCTAGCCAAAAGAGCTAGAGCAAGAGCTAAAATAAAATCACAATAAAAGAAGAATCTTCCTCATCAGATCAAGTGATTTGAAAGGTGGAACAGATGCTGGATAGACTGAAACTTGACAAGCCTGAACCACAGATCAGAAATCCTAACTTTTGTGGCCAGCAGCAGCCCCAATATAGGATCAAACAAAGAGAGTAGCGAGCCCAAGATCAAACAACACAGCAGCAAGTGCGGACACCTCTCCAACAGAATGTTGTACTTGGTCCTGAATCAGAAGAGGAGGAGAATGTGATTGGAGAAGAAAATCATTTCTTTACGCCTGATGACATGCCAATTTACATCATTGAAGATGAGGAGTATTCCGAGAATCCAGTTGAACGAGAGGATACAAATTTTATTTTGGCAAATGAGACAGTGCTTGAGGAAGAATCCGATGATTACGAAAGAGGATACATGAATGGTTTGTCAGCTCAACAGTGACAATATTCACTTCGAAACAGAGATGTGCTTGTAAATCCAATTCAAAAAAGGAAGGAGGAAGCAGCCTCAAAGAATGATCCTCCTAATGTGCAGAAAAAGGGAAAAGAGACAACTGATCCTAACAGCAGCAAATCGACATCAGCAAGTGAAAGACCAAATCAGCCCAATGTGTCAAAGGAGAAATCAGAAAAGAGAGATGTTCCAGCAAAAGAGGTAGATAAAGTTTCAGTGTTTAACTTAGAAAATGAAATTGCTAAGTTGAAAATATCTATTCCTTTGCTTGAGCTGATGAAGAACAACAATTATAAAAGTCAAGTGTCTAAAATTTTGAGCTTAGATCCATCATCAGACATGGTAAATGTGGAGGATGACAGTCTTGAGTTGATCTTTGGGCCAGCATTGGAAGGTCAGTCCCAAGATAGTGATGTTGCTCCTTTCTATATCAGTCTCAGGGTGCATGACTTTGTTTTACATAATGCTATGTTTGATTCCGGAGCTTCCCATAATCTTATGCTGAAAGCCATCATGGAGAAATTGGGATTGGACATTACTAGAAAATACCATGACCTTTACTCTTTTTATTCCGGTAGAGTAAGGCGCATCGGGCTTATCAAAGATTTGGTGGTTAGTTTGGATCAGATTCCGGCTAAAAATGTTTTGATGGATGTGGTGGTGGCGGATATACCTTATAGATTTGGCTTGCTTCTTTCCAGATCTTGGGGAGCAAAGATTAAAGGGACAATGCAACTTGACTTCTCCTATGCTACGATTCCCGTGTTCGGTCAGATGAGGAAATTATATCGGGAGCAGAAAATGAAGTACATGATCACTAGCAAGGAGAAACCGGTAAATCATCTGATCAACTATGTACATACTGATCTAGAGTCATTTGTTTCGTAATCAGATAGTTTTAATTATGTAAATATCCAATTAGTGGAAGTAGAAGATATTCCTGAGATTATTGAAAATTTTAGAGAAATCTTGAGACAAGAGCGGCAAAGACTTGATGGCACCGCTGAAAAATCAACAGTCCGATAGCAACAACATAATGATGGAAAACAAGGTAAAGAAAAAGAGTTTTAGCATTTAGAAGAGGATGAAACAGGCCTATGGAGTATGGACTTTGACGGTGCTGTAGGAAGAGAAGGTGCTAGCATTGGTATATGGATACGCAGCCCGGTTTTTTTCCCAAACAAAGTGCCAAGCAATGTAAGGGTCTGCTCTTATAAATTAGCTTTTGACTGTTCAAACAATGAGGCTGAATATGAAGCGTTGATTGCTGGTTTGAAAGTGCTTAGGAAATTAAATTCTAAGAGGATTTCAGTGTATGGTGGCTCTGAGTTAGTCATCAAGTAGGTGAAAGGTGAATATCAAGCTAAGCATCCTCGAATTCGGGCCTACCGCAATGCGGTGTTGGATATCTTGAAGGTATTTTCTGATTATACTATCACTTGTGTGCCTCGTGCTCAAAATGTCATTGTAGATTCAATTGCAACAGCAGCAAGCAACTTGAAGATTCCTATGATCAAATAATAAGTTTGAGATTCATGTGAAGCATCACCCGGCGGTGCCCGACAATCAAAGGTATTGGTAAGTGTTCCAAGACGATGATGAGATCGATGAATTTCTGCAAAACAAAGGTAAATTTAAGGACATTTCTATTGATATGGAGAATGATGATGGTGATGAGAATATGGAAGTCAATCAGATGGAAGTGTTGCAACTCAAAGATAACATCATCCCAAAAGGTTTAATACCTTTGGAGGAGCTTTTTGATCAGGACGATGTGGCTAAAAAACCGACCTTGCCGCCAACCGAAAAGGGAGTCGAAGATGTGAACATTGGATCAGCTGAGCATCCCAAGATGGTAAAATTATCAAAGGCACTTCCCCCATAGGTAAAGGAAAAATATATCAATTTGTTATCCTCTTTTATTGATGTATTCGCATGGGATTATTCAGATTTGAAAGCATATGACACAAGCATAATTCAGCATGTGATCCCGATCAAGCCGAATCAAAATCCTTTTCACCAAAAGCTAAGAAGAATCAATCCAAAGCTACTGCCCTCAATCGAAAAGGAGGTGAACATGTTGTATAAAGCTGGTATCATAGTTCCTATATGATTTTCAGATTGGATATCAAACTTGGTTCCCGTCCGCAAGAAGACAGGTGAGATTCAGTTATGCATTGATTTTAGAAATCTGAATAAAGTCTCCTTGAAAGAAAATTATCCATTGCCCAAGATCGATCACATACTTCAGTGAGTAGTTGGAGCATCACATATGTCACTACTTGATGGTTATTCGGGTTATAACCAAATTTTGGTCCATGAGGATGATCATGACAAGACAACGTTCACCACTCTGTGGGGCACTTTTGATTATGCAAAGATGCCGTTTGGATTGAAAAATGCTGTTGCAACCTTTCAGCGGGTGATGAATATAGCGTTCGCCAATGAAAAAGATGTTTTTCTTGTTGTTTATCTTGATGACTTAATAGTTTTCTCCAATACAGATGAAGAGCACCTCTATCATTTGAAAGTTGTTTTTTAGCAGTGTAGGAAGTATGGCATTTTGCTAAATCCAAAGAAAAGTTTGTTTTCCATGGATGAAGGCAAACTTCTCGGGCATATAATCTCAAAGGAGGGCATACGAATTGCTCCAGCATGGGTGGAGGCCATTCAAAAGATTGATCTTCCACGAAGTCAGAAAGAAATCCAATCCTTCAATGGTAAGATAAATTTCCTACGCCGATTTGTTCCCAATCTTGCAGAACACTTAAGAGAGATCACAAATATGCTGAAAAAGGATAGTGCAGTAAGGTGGACAAAGGAAGCGGTTAAGTCTTTTAATTTGGTGAAATTAGCTCTTTCTTCAACTCCGGTTTTGATCAGCCCAGACAATACTCAGGATTTTATTTTGTTTTCCTTTGCCTCGGATCATACTATGGCAGCGATCTTGATGCAGAAAAGAGACCAGCACGAAAAACCGATTGCAATTTTCAGCAGAACCATAAGGGATGCGGCATTAAAATATAATATTATTGAAAAACAGGGCCTTGCATTGGTTAAAGCATTAAAAGATTTTCGGGTTTATATTTTGCACTCTCACATCCTTGCTTATGTTCCTAATGCCGCTGTCAAAGATGTCCTAGTGCAAATAGATCCGGAGGGAAGGAGAGGCAAATGGATTGCTGCCTTGCTGGAATATGATGGAGAAATCAAACCGACAAATCTCATTAAAGGAAAGGGGCTGGAAAAACTTATGGCTGAGTCAAATCTGCATGTTTTGGACATTAATTTAATTGCTGCTATGTCCCAGGAAGATGAAGAAAATCTGCCCACTCAGGTATCAGAAATTTTCCTCCTTTCTCCTTGGTATTCAGACATTGTTTTTGTGCTTCAAAATTTGTCATCACCTCCCAGAATGGCCAAGAACAAAAGTAGAACATTGAAGTTGAAGGCTGCTAAGTTTTGTATTTTGAATTCTGCACTTTATTGGAAAGATCTCGGTGGTGTTTTGTTGAATTGTTTGGTGGAAGAAGAAGCGAAGCAGGTCATGGAGGATTTCCATAAAGGAGATTGCGGGGGTCACCTTTTTTGGAAAACAACGGCCAACAAGATTTTGAGAGCTGGATATTATTGGCCGACACTTTTTGCTGATGTGTATAAGACTGTCAAGAGCTGTCATAAATGTCAGATTTTTGAAGGAAGACAGAAATTGCAGCCTTTGCCACTTAAACCTATTGAGGTAAGCGCCCCTTTTCAGCAGTGGGGTTTGGATTTCATTGGTGAGATCCATCCTCCTTCCTCAGCTCAGCATAGGTGGATCCTCACGGCGACTGATTATTTCACGAAATGGATCGAAGCAATTCCCACCAGGCAGGCTACAGATGTGGTAATAATTTCATTCCTTGAGAATAACATTTTGTCTCGTTTTGGTTGCCCGAATAAGCTAATCAATGATAACGCAACAACTTTCAAATAAAAAAGGATGGTTGAGTTTTGTAAGAAGTATCACATCACTTTGGGACATTCAACTGCTTATCATCCACAAGGAAATCGTTTGGTGGAGTCTTCCAACAAATCTTTGGTTAACATCATTAAAAAGTTGCTGGAAATAAATAAGAAAAGTTGGCATAAGAAGTTAGTTAATGCACTTTGGGCGGACCGAGTGAGTCAGAAGAAATCCATTGGTATGTCCCCCTTTGAGTTAGTATATGGAGTTGACACAGTGTTCCCTACCTCTCTCGCAGTTCCGGTAGTCAAACTTCTTCAGGAAGCTGACAGTGAAGAAGATCATATGCAATGGAGATAAAATCAAATGATTCATTTGCAGTAGACGAGAGAAGAGGTTTTCCAAAACACATTCAAGCTATAGGAGAAAATTAAGAAAATCTATGACAGAAAAGTAAAGGCGAACAAGTTCCAATTGGAGGACGTGGTGTTGAAATGGGATGCAAGGAATGAGGAAAAGGGTAAGCACGATAAGTTCGAGAATCTCTGGAAAGGTACCTTCAAAATTGCTGCATATCGAGGTCAAAATACTTTTCTTTTGAAGGAGATGAACAAGGAAGACTATCCAGGAGGGCTGGTCAATGGTCGGCTGCTCAAGCGGTATAATTTTTTAGATGTTTTCTGCTGATTACATTGTCATTGTATATACCATGTTATTTCAGTTTCATTGCAAGAGTGTGCTGTGATCTTTTCTTCAGTTTGGGGCCCGAAGTGAAGGCTATAATTTTGAAGAATGATTCTAACTTTGGTTTAAGTGTGTCGAGTCATGTTTTTAAGTCATTTTGGTTTCAAAAGTCAGTTTGAGTCAAATTTCAGTCAATAAATGAGTCAAAAGCCTTCTGTCAGTTTGTTAAGTTGTCGACTACATAGCCCAATGGACAAAGGCACTATCTATCTCTCCCAGAGATCTGTATTTCTTGGCACCTCCAAGGAGCTAGCATCCCCATTGGAGCCACTGTTAGAGTTGGTTTGTTCAACCCTCCGTCAGAGATCAAAACCTCTTTTGTTGCATTTCATTTTAGGTGTCTCATTCAGCTCGATCATCTGCATTCCGTTAGGAGCATTGATCTTCTAACAGAAGGGTATTGTCTTCATACTTCTCTCATGTCATGTACCTGCTGGTTTGTGTCTGATCATCAAAGTTCATCAAATCAATTTTACAGTCATCATGGATGGTCTTTGGGTCAGCCAAGAGTCATTTCAGTCATTAGGTCTAGGGTTTCACAAATTTTGTCTTCAAAGTGTCCAAAAATGCTAGCAGGCACATGAGGATCTCCCTAATAAGGTTTCATTCCAAAATTTTCATTATCAATAATGCTTGAGAATGATTCTTCTTCAAAACTCTATTTTGAAGAAGAAATCATCAAATGTATTTTTTGTAATAAATATGTAATTTTCAAGGTTTTTCAAAGTTCTACAGTTCTTCAGTGCAGCCCTGGTCATCCTTTGCCAAAATCCAATGCCAACCATCCCTGTGAAAAATTGCCAAAAGTTTCATCATTCAAGTCAAAAAGTCAAAATGGGAACCAAAATAGAGTTTGTATTAAAAAGTGGAAAGTGACAAATTCCAAACATAAGAAAGTGGGTTTTTGCAAAATAAAAATAAAATCCATGATTATACAAGATATTTTCACCATTCAAATGTCATTTGCACACAAGAGGTTGTCAAAGACTCAAAGGAAAATCGTGGAGGATAGAATTCTGTGTTTGAGGCTGGGACTGTGTGTTGTAATGTTGCGCCGCATTGGGAGGAGGTCGCGGCGCATAGAGCCGCAGTTCACAGTGTCGTTTTGAACGTGCGTGGCGCACATAGACAACGCAGTGCACTGGGTATACCGCGCGATGCATATAACCAGAGGCCCACAAACGGTCAAAATTCACTCAAATAGCTCAACAACACACAGATTTGCCTCGTTTCAAGCAGGTAGTGTTACACAAAAATATCGTCACCATGATTATTTGCAGTCAGTATGGGTCTATCATCACTTGTACTGTCCTTCTAAGCAAGTCTCAGACCTCAGCTCTTCAAGTCAATCTTTGGAAATGAGAGAAAGACATTAAAAATCAATAAAACTCTGGTTCTGCACTTTCTCTCACTGTCACCTGCGGTCCTGCGCCTTCTGTTTACAAAAACTGCAGACCTACCCGCTCTGTCCCTAACGGTGTGGGTGCGGACCCCTGTGAAAGTCAAAAGGTGCAAGTTTTATCTTAAAGAACTCACTTTGGCTAAATCTAGAGGTTTCTAGAAGGAATTTTGACGTGGATTGTTCGCTTTGAGGTGGTTCATGCATCCCAAAAGAGAAGGAGCTAATCCCTTGATGAGAGGAGCTATCCCTTTGAAGGAGGGCTTTATCCCTTTGAAGGAGGACTTAGTAACCTCCCTCCATTGCAATATAAATACAGGCATTGGGCTGGTTGCTGGAGAGGTTAGAAGTTGAACATTTTTGAGGGTAAATTCTGGTGAAATCAAGACTTCCTAGTTGAGCTTAAGAGGAGAGATCACATACCTTTTTGGCTTCATTGGGGAGTGAGTGAAACTTGTCAAAGTAGAGGAGACTTCTTGCTGGACCCTGGGAGGAGCTTGTACAGCGTCAAGGCAAAGGTTGTAAAGTTCTTCTTCCTTTGAATTAATACAATCAAACTCATTTTTCTCAACAAGTATCTCATGTTATTTGTTTCATGGACTCCTTGGCTTTCATGTTAAATATGTTTTATGCAATTGGCTTTTTAGGTGCTATTTAATTTGTTTGCCTTGTTTGTGTTTGCCTTGTTTGTGTTTGTGTTTGTTTGCCTTGTTTGCGTTAGACCTAAGGTAGGCCCTAAAAACACTTGTTTGCCATTGTTTATAAAAGCATATTTAGAGAAAGATAGTGTCTGATCGGTTTGCTTGTCATTAGGTCTTCTTTATATTCTAGGAAGGTCTATCTTATCCGCAAGATCGACTTATTCCATGTGACAAAATGGCGACCATACTGGGGACTTGATTGTTTTCCTTGTTTTTACTTTGACCTGAGAAACTGTGTTTTTGTTTCTGTTTTTGGCTTGTTGTGTGTAAAATTGGGTAGAGTTTGTAGATCCAGGGTTATTTTTTGTTTTTCATAGCTTTGGGAGAGGACCGCACCCTAGCCGTTTGACACAGTGCGTACCTACCTGCAACTTGGCTTTTAGCACAAAGCGGGACCGCACCTGTGTCAACTGTGGGCCTGCGGACCCTGTCAAAATTTTGAAAAACCTAAGATTTCCTCTGTTAGTCAGCTTAGTTTTTGTTTAGAAATTGTTATCCACTGCCCAGACCTACATATAACTTGTCAGAGGCTTTCCTTAGATTGATTTCGTTAGTGTTAGGGTTTTAGGTGAAATTCCTAGGAGTTTTGCTTGTTGGGTTTGTTTTTCATTTTGGTTGTGTAGTGGCTCTGAGCTTAGAACCTGTAGGGACTTCAGATTACCTTAGTGTCTACCGGCCTTCTTATGAGTCTGACCATTCATGAAATCTCCCCTTGTTGAGGAATCCACTTTGAGTTTTCTCTTTACAAAACTTCGAAAAGCTTGTATTTAAAAGTTTGGATTTTCATTTTTGAAAAGAAAACAAAATTGGTTGTTCTTGACTGATTTGTGATTCTGCATAAATTAGTCCTTAGCTTACATCTAGCTAAGTAAAACATCCTTAAAAAAGACATCTAGTAGGCTTTGACTTCAAATAGGTTTTTATAATTTATAGATCTCAGAGTTAGTCATTTTCATTAGTTTTGAGTGTTTTATAAAAAATATAAAAATCTCTTTTGAAAAAAGTTTGTTTTTTGTAGTGATTGGGTGCTTTGAAATGAAAAAGGGTAATTTTTGTGAAATAACTAGTTGTCTCGTTTTGAGTGCATTGGAAAAAGAAAAAGCTCTTCTTTTAATTTGTTTGATTGAGAAAGATTTGTGTTTACAAAGTATTTGCATTCTCAAACTCTTTCTTAGTTTAGAAGTTCATCGAAGAGAAAAAGATTGTTTAAATCATCTTACGTGCATTTTTAGTGATTTTGAGTCGAGTCTTCATACCACGAGTTTCATCTCCGCACCTTTTGACTTAAACTAAAACAATAAAAAATAATGCTTAAAGTAAAATTCATCTAGTAACATTTTTATTTCTAGGGCTCTGATACACCAACTTAGCTTAGGTTAGTGTCTTGGAGTAGGAGAGTAATTAACTCTCCAAGACAGTAAAAACAAACAAGTAGCTATATCTTGTGGTAGGGAAGAAATCCAATTGTTGCATTTATGCTCTGGGAAAGCTCCTCTTAAAAGAGAAGCACGAGATCGTGTCCGAACCAGTGTGGGAATCAATCCTTCCTCATTGGGAACAACACCAGATATTCACGTATTAAAAATGGTAAACCTCGGATTATGTCAAGGAGCCTTCAAGGGGATTGAGCTTGTTACTCTGCCCTTGCGTGCGTATCAGATCGTAGACTGTTCCCCCAGGTATATTTGTCTCAGTTAGTAACCTTAGTGGCCATATTCTTTAGGATTCTTCCTAAGGTGACAGTGGTGGGAAGATCCCACTGTACCTGGAGCAGACGTCGGCTAGACTCACTTGGATTTTCTGGGGGGTTCTCTTCACTCGAGACGGTTAAGTGGAGGAACTTGTGCCAGTATATTCATTAAGCAGGTTGCCGGGGTAACTGTTCCAACCGCCATTTCTGTATTGAACTCTGCGACGTTGGATTTCATCACCAACTAGTGTTTTCAGTACGGAAAGTTACTATTTGTGTGTGTTTGATCTCCTAGATTCTTTAGGCGTGTGATTCAAATTTGTTTGGTTCTTTAGAGACTTTAGGTGCTTTCCATTGAGATTTTACTTTGTTTGTGTGTGAAGTAGTTAAAAGTTTTTAACTGTGGCTGAATTACCAAGGTAGTCCCGTAGACTTCGGGGCCAGTCTCCTGAGTTTGTAAACGTGGCCGAGTTACTGAGGAAGTCCCGTAGAGTTCGGGGCCAACCTCCTGAGGAAGTACCGAGCCAGCTTGAAGGCTTGAAAGTCCTCGTAACTCCTAGAGACAGTAGAGTTGGGTCACCTGAAGAAGGAGAATCTTCTTTGATAGTACATCCTGATTTTCAACCGTTAGTGGCAGATTATAATCCACAGTCAGTGTCTGTTTCCAAAGTTACTGGTAGTTTTTCATCTACTAGTGATATAGGTGAGGAACCTGAAATATCCGAGCTTGAAAGTGAATTTGCTGCTACTCCGACATCGGGGTTTGTTTCTCCAGCTTCTAGTGGTCCTGGTTCACCTAGGGTAGAAAGAGTAATCACCCAAGATCTTCCTTCTGGACTTATTGCTATTGAAGAATTTGCTCCAGAAGAAGAAGTAGGCATCCCTGTCCCTGAAGATCAACATGTTATTGAGCTTAGGGAGCGTGAATCAATTTTTTACAGTCCACCTAGGAGCAGTTCTTGGTATCTTTCTTTGACTAATTTCTTCGAAAACACAGGGTTAAGTTTTTCACCACCTTGCGCTCCTTATCACCAAACACCTAGAGGTTTTTATACTCCCGTAAATATGTCAGGACAGTCATCCATGTTTACTCAATCGCCTGAATCCTTTTTGTACGACGGTCCTTCTGTTCCCTCTGGGTATCAGTCACTTTCTGGTACTTTTTCGAGAGCATCTCCTCAACCAATTGAGCAAGGGTTATTAACTGGAAACAATGGTACTAAGCCATTGAGCGTAGAAGACATTATCATGATGTCAGGTTCTATTCCCAACCCTCAACCTCAAGGTGGCTAGTTACCGCCTGGGGGGCAGCCTCAATTAACGCCTAGGGGGCAACCTCAAGGTACACAATTTGCATATGCGGGGCAACCTCAAGGACAGTACATACCTATGGGACAGTACGTTCCTCAAGGTCAACCCCAAACTCAATATGTACCCCAAGGTCAACCCCAATATCAATTTATACCTCAAGGTCAACCCCAGTATCAGTACATGCCTCAAGGGTATCAACCCCAAGGTCAGTACTCGAGCCAAGGTTTCCAACCATCCTCTAGTCAAAGGTATGTTCAAGGAGCGGGAAATGTACCTTTCAATTATCAACCCTACCCTCAACCCGGTTATGGTCCTTAGTATTCTCAACCTGTTATGGGTCAGTACCCCGGAATGAATATAGTGTGGGATCCATCGCAAACTCAACAGGTGTTGCAGCCAAGTGTACAGTTGTCATCTCAAACTGGACAACCCTTAGTTTCTGGTACACCCCAACAACCAGTCCAGTTGAACATTCAAACTTCTGTACCTTCGGTAGTTTCTCAGCCTGGGCCTAGTACACCTCGTACTCTGCCTCAAATGACTGCTACAACTACCGCAACATCTGTTCAATCTACGCCACCTACTTCTGGAGTATCGACAGCTCCAGTTTCTACTGTTCATGTATCTACTCCTCAGACATCTTTACCACCGTCTGGATCTACGATTCAAACTTCGGTTCAGATGCCTGTAGGACAACCTGGTTTAAGTATGGTTGTCACAAGTCAACAACAATTTACTTATCAACCGTACCAGGGACAGTACCAATTCGGTCATGCTGTGCAGCAGCCAGTCTATCAGTATTAACCGTATCCTGGGTACACTTATCGACAACCTCAACAACCCCAGTACGGTCCGGTTAATCCTGGTTTTCTGGGAGGATACAATATCCCAAACGCAATTCCTATTCCTAGTTATCTTGGATATCCTCCTCCAGGGGCTGGTCTCATGACCCAGAGTTTTAGGGATCCTAATTGGAAGTTACCATTTATCGCAACTTTGGACTTACCTGACTTGTCGCAACTAACGAACGATCCCATTAATTATCTTCCGTTTTGGCCACCAATGCCGAATAAGTTGCCCAGTGACATTCCTAAGTTCGAAGGTAAATCAGGAGAGGACCCGTCGAACCATGTGATGACTTACCACCTCCGGTGTGCGTCTAACTCCATTTCAGATGATTCAATCCATCTTAGACTTTTCTAGTGCACTCTAATTGGTCTCACGACCAAGTGGTACATTGAGTTACCGCGAGGCACTTTTTATAATTTTAGTCAATTAGCTACCTCATTTTTAACTCATTTTCAGTTATCGGTCTGATATGACAATGGCAAGAAATTGCTAACTTCGTTAAAACAATTGACATCCACTTACATTTCAGATCATATTCATGAGTGGAGACGTCGACGACGTTTAGTGAAGGTATTTATTCCGGATCAGATCTTGGCTGAGTGGTTTGTAAAATCTTTGTTGCCAAAGATCACTGAAGATGTAGCTAAAGCCGGAGTTGTTACTGAGGAGCAAGTGATTTCTCAAGCACAGTACCTTGACTTGGTCTATACTCAGTCAGGTACATTACACGAGAAAATCCCCGATCTTCCCAAGCAAAATCAAATCGCTGCAGCTCCTTCGGGATCTCATGCCACCGATGGTATGATTGGCACGGTTAACACTAAAAGTAAGAAGAAGTCTTCCAAGAATTCTTCCCCTATCATAACCTTGCCTGATTCCCCAACAGGAGATTCTTCTGCAGAGATTTCCGCCGATATTCACGTTGTAGAGTCATCTACAGCCAAATCAAAATCCGGTGGGAAAAAGAAAGGAAAGAAGAAGAATAAAATGGACAAAAGTTCAAAGGAGAAACCTGAAAAGGCGGAATCCAATGATGAAAAGCGCAAACCTCGTTATCCTTGTCTCATTTTTGATGATGAACATTTTACAAGAGACTGCCCTCATCGTGCAGAGGTTGTGAAGATTGTCAAGGGTTCCCAAACTCCTACTATTTTGAAGGATCCTTTTCTGGCTCAAGACAGTAATATGATAGGTTCGTCCTCGAGTGCCAATGAAGAACCCATACTGATGATGTCCCATGTTAGGATTGCGACTCGATCGCAAGATTATGGTAGTAAAAGTCCTATTGATGGTAAAGAAGGGTATACTTCGAAAGTCTGCTTTCAATCCACATGCGAGAGTGGCTCAGAATTATAACATTGTTGAGGATTTAGTTGTTTCACCCTCAGCAATGTCGGCTTTGGAAGTGCTGCAATCATGTCTAGCACAACGTAAATTACTTCTATCAGCTATAGGAGCTATTGACGTTCAGGACTCGAACCTAATAATTTTCGATCTAGAAAGTAGTACACCACGTTTGCCTCATCAAATGGCTTTCCAGATTCCAGTGATAGTAAAAAAAAGGCCTATTCATCGGACTGTAATTGATGAGGGAACCTCAACGTGTATTATGTCGATACAGTGTTGGAGATCGCTTGGTTCTCCTTCGCTAAACCAATCCCCGACGATTCTAAAGGCCTTTGATGGCCATGGGTTTCATCCTTTTGGCATTCTATAGGATTTGCCTATAGGGGTTGAAGGAAAAACCATTAGTCTAGATGTGGAGGTGGTTGATGCCCCTCTAGGTTACAACCTTCTCTTGGGTCGAAGTTGGTCTTACGCTATGACAGCGGTCGTTTCATCAGTCTTTCGAGTAATAAAGTTTCCACATAATGGAAAGATCGTAACAATAGACCAGCTAGCTTACTTTTCATTCGACCCAGCCTCTTATGAGAGTATTCAACATGTTGGTAAAACGACTATCCCATATAAGGATGTTGGAGTAGGACTAGTTAAAGATGTCGGTTTACTAGGAACTTTTCCTTTTCCTCCAATCAACGCATCGTCTTCATTTGCAACTATTCATATGATTACATCAGAAACCATTGTTTATGATGATCCTTGGATCATTCCTTCTGAATCTAAGATAGACTCATTTGGTGATGGCATGCCTTTGAGTCCATATGAAATTGCCTATGAAGCCGTGCAGTCATTTGCCGACCCATCTTCAACCGGAAATGACTTCATGAATGTGGTCCGTGAGGAATCACTTTTCACATCAAACTCGGATTTAATCACGTTTTCTGAACTTGTTCACTCTGACGAGCAAATTCACGAAATCCTATGTGTAGATTATTCACCATGGGAAGATCTCCATCACAGATCTTCGTTTTTACCCGAGGATGATTGTTTTGAAAATGATTTCTCATCAATTTTTACAACTGAATATGTCAAGGAACCTCAGAATCCAATGAAACATCCCGATTCAGAGTTAAATTTGGGAAACATCTCTCGAACCATTCCTATTGACTTTTCGGTTAAGTCCAGAATTGTTGAGAACATTCATATAGGTGCCTCGTGTACAGATGATGAAATTCAGCGATATAAGGCCCTATTTCAAGAATTCCACGATGTGTTTGCCTGGTCCTATGAGGAAATGCCAGGAATTGATCCTGCGATTGTTGTTCATGAGATCAAGACTTACCTGGACGCTAAACCTGTCCGGCAATGTTTGCGTTAGATTCACCCACGAAAAGCTGCTGCAATTAAAGCAGAAGTTGAAAAATTATTAAAAGCAGGTTTCATTTATCCGATCCCGTTAACGGATTGGGTATCGAATATTGTTCCGGTTAACAAAAAACAGGGAACAATAAGAATATGCATCGACTATAGGGACATTAATCGAGCTTGTCCAAAGGAAAATTACCCAACTCCCTATATCGATCAAATCATTGATGATTGTGCCGGAGTGAAATATTCTCCTTTATAGATGGATTCTTCGAATACAATCAAATCAATATTCTACCTGCCGATCAACCAAAAATGGCTTTCATTTGTCCATGGGGGACTTTTGCTTATTGCAAGTTACCTTTTGGGCTCAAGAATGCCAGAGCAACTTTTCAAAGGGCGATGTCTTATGCGTTTCATGACATCAAGCACATTGTGCAACCGTATCTCGATGACTTGCCCGCTCATTAATTACATCGAGCTGATCACCTCGTCCATTTACGAGCAATCTTTATGAGGTGTAGGCATTATCAGATTCAGTTGAACCCACACAAATGTGTCTTCTGTATAGAAACGGGTCAATTGCTGGGGTTTGTAGTTTCGAAAGCCGACATTCGCGTCGATCCCTCGAAGGTCGAAGCTATCATCAAATTGCCTCCTCCTTCGAGTCTTCGCCAACTCCAAAGTTTGCAGGGGAAAGCAAACTTTTTACGACGATTCATTCCTAACTACGCCGAGGTTACAAAGGGTTTTACCCGGTTGTTGAAGCAAAATACTCCATTCTATTGGGATGAGATAGCTCACAAATCTTTTGATGCACTCAAACACGCGTTGACCCATGCACTGTTGTTGCATCCTCCCAACTACAACCAGGATTACTTCTTGTATCTCGCCGCCTCTCATTCCACCATTGGAATGGTCTTAGTTCAAGAAGATGAATTTGGAACTAAACATGTGATATATTACCTTAGTCGAACTTTAAATCCAACTGAGCTAAAATACTCACATGTGGAGAAATTGGCATTGGCAGCTGTTCAAGCTGTCCAACGTTTTCGTCACTACATTTTACTACGTAAAACTACGGTAATTTCGGATTGCAACCCTATGATCTAAATTTTGACCAAGCAATTGCTAGGGGGCAAGTACTCTAAATGGATCGTTATCCTGCAGGAGTTTGACTTGGAATTCGAAAAATCCAAGTCTAAGAAATCTTTAGTTTTTTCGGAGTTAATATGTGATTTCCCGCGTGCTGACACGGAAACTGTGGCGGAGGAGCCCATTGCAGATGAATCCTTGTTTCTAATCAACACTTTAGATCTGTGGTATGGGGATATCATCGTTTATCTCCAGACCCAATCATTTCGGCCAGAAATTTCAAGGTTAGAACGTCGAAAAATTCGATTCCAGTCCCAACAATTTAGGATTATTGGAGATACTCTTTATCGCCGTGGGGCGGACTCTATTTTTTGATGTTGCTTAACTCACGAGGAAGCTGAAAGGGTTCTAAATGACTGTCACTCTGGAGCGTGTGGCGGTCATATGTCTGGGTTTGCCACAGCCCAAAAGATATTACGCGCTGGCTACTTCTGGTCGTCTTTATTTAAAGATTGTATTACGACGGTCCGAAAATGCCACAACTGCCAAATTTTTGATTGAAAGATGCGCGCTCCACCTGCTCCTCTCCACCCTAAAATTGTCATTGGTCCTTTTTCCAAATGGGGTATCGATTTTATTACATGTAATCCTCACTCGGCTTGGGGGCATGCGTATATCATCCTTGCGGTAGATTATTTTACCAAGTGGGCCGAGGTGATGCCTACATTTGAAGCAGACGGCAAGACAACTGCAATTTTCATGTTCAATCATATAATTGCTAGGTTTGGTGTCCCACAAGCGATAATCATTGATCATGGGCGCCATTTTCGAAACGTTATGATGACCGAACTTACAGGCCAGCTTGGTTTACGTCACGATAGTTCAAACCCTTATTATCCACAAGAAAATGGTCTGGTTGAATCCATCAACAAAGTTTTAGTTATCATGATCCGACGAATCATTGGGATTCTTTGGTCGAATTGGCACAACATGCTATTTTCAGTGCTTTGGGCATACCGAACTTCAGTAAAAACATCAACAGGGTTCACTCCTTTCCAACTAGTCTATGGTTTGGAAGCTGTGTTACCCATTGAATGGGAAATCCCGTCACTGCAAATGGCCATCGAGTTACTTCCAGCCACTTCCGAAGAGGAAAAGCGTTTGTTATACTTGGCTCAATTAGATGAGAATCGACGTGATGCTGCATTGGCGATCGAGACTCACACAAAACGCATGAAAGCTCAGTATGATCGAAATGTGACCCCTCGAAATTTTTCGGAAGGAGATCTAGTCTTAGTTTATGATCAAGCTAATGATAAATTAGGCGCTGGAAAATTCGTTCCTATGTGGCATGGTCCCTATGTTGTCAAGCGAAAACTAGCGAAAGGGGCTTATGAATTGGTAGACTTTGACGCGGACTCTTTGGGTAAACCCAGAAATGGTCTTTACTTGAAGAGGTATTATGCTTAAAGAATGGGTATGGAGATTTTTAGTTAGGATAGTTTTTCTTTCTAGCTGGTGTGTTTTAGTTTAAACAGTGTGCTTAGCTTAGAGAGTGTTTTTTTCGTCATTATTCCTGCTTATCTTGGTTTTACTCTTGATATTGCAGATGTCGATGCCTCTCCAAACATACATTGGTTTCGCTGATGGTGCTTGTCGTAATACACAGAACATCTCTTCTGTAGCTTGGGTTATCTATTCTCCCTCTGACGAGTTAGTATCTATGCATGGGGTAAGCCTCGGTCAAACAACGAACAACATTTCCGAGTATAGTGCAGTGATTGAGTTATTATCTGAATCTATTTCATTTACAATTCGGAGTTTGATAGTGAGGTTAGATTCTGAACTCGTTGTATTACAGCTTAATAGAGTGTATGCCATTAAAAATCCAATGTTATTAATATTATTTTTGAGAGTGCATCTCTTGGAACCTGAATTTGATTATATTGAATATCAGCATATTCCAAGATCTTTAAATACATTAGCAGATGCAATTTCTTCTCGAATGTTAAATAGACATTTGCAATAATCATACATGTAAATTTAAAACCATTCCATAACATGATTTACAAGATAAGCCAGTAATAATGATATATATAGGAGTGTGTCAAAAAATACATCGTCCTCGATCATAGGTTGAAAAACACCTTATGATCGGCAAAAATGATAAGTACAAAAAACAAAAATGTCACATGTGCCCATAATAGGCGATCATCCTATCACTGGTGATGATCTCTATAAAAAACCATTGCATGGGCCACCTTGCAAAGGAACCTCCTAAAAGGTCCCGGGACCCCAATCACATAGCGCTGAGGTCGACGAGGAATGTCATCTATAGTGGTCTCTGGAATATCTCCTGTCAAGCGCTCGAGATGATCCTCCAACTCGGCCAAAACCTCTGCTGATTCGTCCTGTGGGGCTGGCGCGGGTGCACCTGGTTGCTTCCTCTCGTAAGGACGGAGAGTGGCTGGTCGCTGCGGACCCACATCTGCATTTCAAATTTTTACTATCATTTTTGAGACGATGGAAAAATAATAAAAAATTAAAATAGGAAAAATGTTGAAAATGATTTTACCTGAGTCATCCCACTGCTCTCCTGGTGGAAGAACCATGTCTGGTCACCACGAAAATCTATCCCAGCATAAGGGAAGTCCTGAATAGAAAAGACCTGGTTTTCCAGCCATTGGAAATACGCAGGTTTGAATCGAGCAGCCTCTGTCCTCTCATCTGGGTGACGGGCCATAACTGCGACCCATCGCATCTGTTTGGGCTCTCGAGGAAGCCCAGCTCCAACAGTAAGGTGCTGCGGGATCAACATAGGAACCCTCTCCAGGCCAAAACTCACAACCAAAGCCCCATAACCAAAGGTCTTTAGTCGTCCGTTTTTGGCCCTGGTCAGTTGGCCTTTCACATTGGCCAACACGGCATCGCACCAGATGAAGATGGTGCCTCGGAAGCAATCAACTGCCATACACATCTGGGATCCGGTGGCAATATGTAATGCGGCAGCTCCGCAAAGTCTGGTGACAGTAAACGTAATCACCATGAGTTCAAGACGGGATATGGTCTTTATGTCTATCCCTTTGTCTCTAGCCTGGCTGTTGCAGTGCTCTAGCCGGAGGCTATCGATAGACTGGCCACCTGCCCTAGCCCCAAACAGAGTCAAGTCTTCGCTTCTCTTAGGCAAACCAGTCTAGAAATATATGTCCGCGAACTCGATTTCGAGCTGGTGGCCGCCAATGAAGAAGCACTAGTCCTGTATGCTCCATCTGTCAACCATCCACTGTAAGAAATCCACCTGAGCCCTCATGCCAGAAATGGCCCAGAATTTGTACAAGCCGCACGTCCTCAAAGCATCAAGTGAAGGCTAATGATTCCATGCGGCAGCATCCACGTCCTCATGCTCTTGTTCACGCCAATCTAGCATGATGTACTCTCTGCATCAAGCATAAGGATAAATTAAATTGCTAGAAATTATTTTGATTGGTCCATTTTTGAGAATTTTTGGGCTAAAAACCCTTGCGACGGGGACCGCACCCTCCGGGTTAGACACAGTGCGTGGGACCGCACTTTGTCTACATGGAAGGTGCGGACCCCGAGATTTTTCCCAATGGAGGAAAAGTCAGGGTCCACAAGCCAGCAGTGGTAAACCTGCGAGCCCCCACGCGCGGGTTTTATGCCTAAAATCCCTCCCAAAAATGAAATAAATGACTAAAACAAAAAATCAAACGGTTAAAAATGAAGAGTAGGATGATGTGGATTACCTGGAGAAGACGACGTTCGATTCTGACGGTTGGATTTTCTGCAATCTTCACGGGAAGTTTTCTGAGCAAAAGCACTATTTTCTCACCCAAACTCAAACGGTAAAAATGAATTGACAAAGGCCATTTTTATAAGTTTTTTGAGTAAATAAATTGCAAATTTGTTTATGTTTCACTTTGGGAAAGGTATTTTTGCAACATTTTTATCCATTTCAAACAGGAATGTTTGCATTTTTGTGCAGAATAACGGATTATTCAGGCAAAATCTATCATTTTCAACGAAAAACATTTAGAGTCACCTTTAAGCTATTTTCTGACTCCTAAAACATGAAAATATCGCCGAGTGTTTCTTTTAACCTCGTTAAAACGGAATTAAAAGACGGTCCACTTACAGCTCTTTTCCGACCAAAACAACATGAAAAGCTTGCCGGATTTTTGTCGTTTCAAATTCGATATTGGTTATAAAACGACGTGTCATTGATCGCTTTTTTACTTTTTCGGATCAAGGGCACTAGTGACGAAAAGTACTCCTTGGTCGTAAAAGATCAAGCGGTTCTCTCAAGTATTATTTTATACTTTTTCGGGCTTGGGAGACACAAATTTACGAAAAAGGTCAACCCTGAAGTTTTCTTAAGTTTTTTCAAACTCGCTAAAATTGAAAAACGCCGAGTTTCTCCTATACTGGACTCATTAAAATTTCACAGTAAAGGACCTGTTCAATTACAAACAGGAACGAACCACTCCTTCTTAGGGTTCGAATTTAAACTAAGTTGGACTCATCCGAAGGATGAGCTTATAATCAAGCAAATGTTATCCTCCTCAAGCTTGTCAAAAATAAAGAGGTACTTGCCAGAAATGGTGGGGGAAAAGAGAGGAAAATAATTCTTTTTGTCATACTTTGTAACCACTCTTGAACACGACACTTTTATTCACCTGGATTGGGAAATCCTTTGCCTAACAGTTGATCAAACCACATTGAAAGTCTTCAGCCGGTTTCCAGGTATTAACTTTGTGTCAATTGTCACCAAACCATCTGTCATGTCGTTATGTGTTCAAGAGGTCACTGCCAATAAGCCATTCATCTGCAAAATATCTGTCATCCATCTTGACCATCCCTGAGTCAGTCCTTGCAACAAAATTTCTTCAACTTGATCTATGATTTCGTGTTGTGGGCTTGCCTACGACGGATCGCTTTCTATCGACATCAGCTCATTATCTAGAAAGATGATCTAGAAATCATCAGTGGCTTGAGATCTGCATGCCTCAATGGCAGGTTTCTCGCCTTCGACGACAGGTTGCATCATTGACCTTTGATCAAAGGATTCCGTGACATGTTCGACATCAACACATTTATTCGCATCTCATGGATTGTACTGGGTACTTTGAGAGCCATTGACATCACTGGTGGTTTCTCTCACACTTGTTAACAGTTTACATCATTGACTGGTAATCAAGTGGTTTCTACCATGTTCGACATCAACACATTCATTCACATGGATAGAATCGTACTGTTTCAGGAAGTAGAAATGAAGACCCTGGATCTAGTTTCCACAATCCAGGCTGCGAGGAATTTTGTGTTCATTATATAATGGACTATTCATAAACAGATGGCTGCGTCCATACTGTGTCCACATGAGTCTATACTTGTGATGTTTTACAAGATCATTCTTGTATCAGAGCAGTAGTTAGTTTTCTAGTCAGTTTTGATCTGAGTATGGGAATGCCTACCTCAGCTATGATATGATCTCATATATATATCTTGCATTGAATGCTTTTACAGGTTCGAACCAGGCTCTCCACAAGATGATCCTCGAAATGATAAAGTACTTCACTCTTCCTAAACGATAAATGAAATCCTCATCTACTACAGACTTCGCACTTTAGGGGGCAATCTGTTACACAAAAATATCGTCACCATGATTATTTGCAGTCAGTATGGGTCTATCATCACTTGTACTGTCCTCCTAAGCAAGTCTCAGACCTTAGTTCTTCAAGTCAAGCTTTGGAAATGAGAGAAAGACATTAAAAATCAATAAAACTCTGGTTCCGCACTTTCTCTCACTATCACCTGTGGTCCCGCGCCTTCTGTTTACAAAAACTGCGGACCTGCCCACTCTGTCCCTAACGGTGTGGGTTGGGACCCCTGTGTAAGTCAAAAGGCGCAAGTTTTATCTTAAAAAACTCACTTTGGGTTAATTCTAGAGGTTTCTAGAAGGAATTTTGACGTGGATTGTTCACTCTGAGGTGGTTCATGCATCCTAAAAGAGAAGGAGCTAATCTCTTGATGAGAGGAGCTATCCCTTTGAAGGAGGGCTTTATCCCTTTGAAGGAGGACTTAGTAACCTCCCTCCATTGCACTATAAATACAGGCATTGGGCTGGTTGCTGGAGAGGTTAGAAGCTGAACATGTTTTAGGGTAAATGCTGGTGAAATCAAGACTTCCTAGTTGAGCTTAAGAGGAGAGATCACATACCTTTTTGGCTTCATTGGGGAGTGAGTGAAACTTGTCAAAGTAGAGGAGACTTCTTGCTGGACCCTAGGAGGAGCTTGTACAACGTCAAGGCAAAGGTTGTAAAGTTCTTCTTCTTTTGAATTAATACAATCAAACTCATTTTTCTCAACAAGTATCTCATGTTATTTGTTTCATGGACTCCTTGACTTTCATGTTAAATATGTTTTATGCAATTGGCTTTTCAGGTGCTATTTAATTTGTTTGCCTTGTTTGTGTTTGCAGATTCGCGATGAAGGAGCTCATTTGGATTGAAGGAGCGAGGGCATCCACAAACTTGCGTTGGACCTAAGGTAGGCCCTAAAAACACTTGTTTGCCATTGTTTATAAAAGCATATTTAGAGAAAGATAGTGTCTGATTGTTTTGCTTGTCATTAGGTCTTCTTTAGATTCTAGGAAGGTCTATCTTGTCCGCAAGATCGACCTATTCCGTGTGACAGGTAGAGTCTCCAATACTGATGTTCATTCAAATGTGATGATTGTGTGATGGTTTTTATTACATGATGAATGTGTAAAGGAGAACAAACCCTATCTCTTCAAAACTGTCAAACAAAATTCTGCCTAGGGTTTTGATGATTGTCTGCCACCAAGTTTATTCCCTTGTCCCTTTGTTTCCATTTGACTCTCTTATCCCCTAGTTCCCCTACCCCCTAAATTCACTAATGCCCTATTCCCTCATTTATTCCTATCCCTATCCCTAAAACCCTACGATATCCCATCCCCATCCCTATCACTGTCCCATGTCATTTGCAAAAAATTCCCAAACCCCACAATCCTAACACATAGTCAAGTGACTGTTATTGTATTTTAATTTCACTTGGCAGTCCACTTTATCCACTGTCCCTTTTCTTTTCCCACACTCCCTTCCTACTTAGCACACATTTGGCAATTGGATGCAAATACACCAAATTTTTTTTTTCACCTCATACAGATCAGCATACACAGTGGCATAAACCTGCAACACCATGACAGACACTGAGTCATCATATGAACAAGACATTGATTCTACCACAGAGCTTCATGAACCGAGGAGTTCTCGTAAGGGTGGCAGACATGTTAGAGAAGAGCCCACCTCTTTGACTGAACTGCAAGCCTGCCCACTTGCCATGGCATGTTTCCAACAACAATCATGCTTTCAGTATTGCGAAATGATTGCTCAGATTCAGCATCATCAGGAAATGGCTCGGGTATTTGTTTTGCATTTGCATGATGTTCAGGTAACTCTTGCCAGTGTAAATTTCACCTTGACATCAGAGACCATTTCTCAAGCAATAGGAATACCAAATGTAGGTGAGGAGTGGAATAAAAGAATGTAGGTAGAAGAGTACATTATAAGCCATATATTAGGCCTAGCTATGTGAGACAGCTCAGCAGGGTGTTCCCATTCTGGTTTTTGAAAGAATCCTATGCGCCATTGATGAGACTCATTATCAGATACTTCAGTTGTGAGGGCCGCTTCTCACGCCTCTATGCATACCATATCAGATTGTTGATGCATTTCACGAGAGTGAAGATGATGAACATTCCATATTTCGTGTGCCGAAACATCGAGAGGATGACTACTCTTGTGCAGAAGAAGACTCCTGAACAACAGTACAATAGCATTTATCACTATGCGCTCATCAAGATCATTGTTGTGCATCAGCTTGGCTTGTAGGGTATCACATGGGAAGACTTCATTTCCCGTGAGTTCTTCACAGCTTCAACAGCTCATTAGGAGGTTGTCCATCATGCTGGTGAACCTTCACATCAGCATGGAGGTCGGGAGGCAGAGACTACTAGTGTGCCGACATATGTCACCTATTAGAGAGGCATGAGAGGATTGTTTGCAGCAGCCCGACGAGTATTATCTCCACCTGGGGTGGAAGGGGTCTCGTTGCCATCATCAGCAGCACAGGTATAGGTACAGGACAGAGGCAAGAGGCCTATGCAGGATGAGGGCCCTTCAGGAGGCCAAGACACTGATTTCATCCTCATTGATGATGATGTGAGCTCTCCTACCTCAAAGCTGAGGGAGATTATTCAGGAGCAGAAGGCCGAGATAGATGCATTGACCGACAAGTTGCAGAGAGCTCAATGGGTCATAAACTATTTCGAGCAGTGAAACAAACAACTGGAGGATCAACATATAGTCATGGAGTTACAAAACATTCGGCAAAACTGCCAAGCTACCTAAAGGAGGAGGATAGAGTTCATTTCATTGGAGCAGGAGATTAAGGCTGATCGAGAGACTTGGCTTGAAAGGGTCATCTTGAGAAGCTGTTAGCAAAGGAAAAAAAGGATAAGGACATGCTCAGGCACATGAAAAATAATTATTGGGCACGAACTCATGTTTGCAATGCAAGGATCAAAATCCTGAAGGCAAGACTAAGGAGGGCACTAAAATGACGCAAAAGGGATGATAGGCTCAAACTATTGGCCGAAGCTTCTTTGGCTAAGCATGATACTTGATGATGGACCTTCAGTCCAAATTTCAACAAATTTGGAAAATTTTTTGTCAATTTTGAATTTTTTGGCTTCAAACAGATTTTCCTGCCCACCACGTAGCGCCACTTGGCATGCGCTTATAATTGGGAGATCCTCTGGAGGAAAAATTTACACTTTTGGATTTTCATAAAAAATTATGCATGCTCATGGATTACCTAAGTATTTCATCAAGTTCTGGGTTGCCTAAAGGGTCTAAAACACCCTAAAAATGACCTGGCTGCCACCTTTTGCACCCATAGGAAGCAGTCTTGGGAGATTGAAGTTTTGGAGGGGCAAATGACATCCAAATCCAGAAATTCTACATGGGTTGGAAAGTAGACAGGAAGGGATTTCCAACGAGCTATCATGAGCTCAATTTGGACTTCGGGAAGTGCCTCAAAATAAGCTTCAAATTTGTGCTACACATACAGGTTTTGGGCGTGGCGCATAGAGAATTTTGGCCCATTTTTCACTCAGCAGCTTAGAATTTCGCCCAGTTTTGACTAGTTTCACTTTTTCATGTAACTCTTGCTCTACCTTGATGTAATTTCATGAGCATGTTGTAATTTTGGCACATATTTACTTGTTTTAGTAGATTCATTCACTAAAAAGTGAAAAACAACTTAATGAATCAGTTTCCTAACATATAGAGGCAAGTTGTTTCATTGCCTATTTTTTAGTTCCTTGTTTAGATATGGTTGAAACAACTCCTAGAATGATGAGCTCGACCCCTAGAGGCATGGGAATGAGTTAATCTTGCTTATATCATTGAATTTCTCAGTGATTTTCAAGGTTGGACACTTGGGATTGCTTAACACTCCATTGTACATCTGATTTCTGTGTTTTGGGAAAAGGAAAGACCAGGGTTTTGCAGCCCTAGTTGGGATCCTTGTGGCTCTGTGTTTTGATGGTGTTTTTCTTCATGTAATTGTAAGTTCATTGATGTTTTATGTATGCCATTTTCCTTCTCGTTGCTTCTGAATTAAACAAATTGAGTGACAAAGGTAGAATCCATGAGTTTGTTGTGCTGTACCTTAAACTTTGTTTAGTTTTACATGTTTTCATCTGTTTGGAGAGGATTCTTGCAACCACTTGCGCTCTTCAGCTCCTGAGTGGTCTTTTCCATCCATTCATTTAATCTAAAGCATCAAAACCACTGCCTACCTCGCCCCAAACGGAACTCTACAAAAATTTGGCCTCATCCCCAGACCCAAATTTGCCTTTCCCTTTTTTCCAAAAAAACCCTCAAAAAATCAAATCAAATCCTTGCACTTCATACCTAGCCTAAAAATAGAAGATATTTCAGTCATCTCAAGCCCCATCGATTATCGTTTGCTGAGATTGACCCGGAGAGAGCCCTCTCCTGTCCTCGTAGGGCTAGCTATGAGGCTGAGCGTGGTTTGATGTTGGCCCTAGATCCTACCTTTTCAGCCTAAGGTAAATCTAGGCTCTAACAGGAGTGATAATGGAGGTGAGTAAATGTCAAATGAATTCAAAAAATTCTATGCAAAGAAGGCATTCTACAAGAGTTGAAAACACCCCATAACCCACAGTAGAATGGGGTGGTTGAGAGGAAGAACCACAACATTGTGGGAGCATCAAGGGCATTGCTGCATGATTAGGGCCTCCCTCTGCATTTTTAGGTTGAAGATTGCAACACAAAAGTCTATTTGCATAATAGGATTCCTCATTGGATTCTTGGCATGATTACACGTGAGGAGGATTTCTTAGGGAGGAAGTTGGATGTGTCACGCTTCAGGATTTTTGGTGTCTCTATTTACTACCATGTCTCCAAATAATAAAGGAAAAAGCTAGAGCCGACAAAATAATTGGGGTATTTGTGGGATACACATAAACTCCCCACAACTACCATGTGTACTTTCCATCCCTGAGAATGAAAGTTGTGTGAAGGGATATAAATTTTGATGAAGACAAAGCCATGTGATGCTCTCTTGAGAGGGAGCTTCAAATCCCACAAGAAGAGGAAATTTTAGCTCCAAATAAGTAACCTCAAGAAGTTTTGGAGTAGACACCAGTTGAGGAGCAGAGAGTGGATACGATCACTCAAGAAAAACCATCTAGAGAAGGTAGGAAAGGACTAGGGAAGCTGAGAGATTTGTGCAGTATGTGAGGGAGAATGTGAGTGCTCCTTCAAATCAACATATGAAAATAAGGTCACCAGATGGATACTTTGGCTACATGGTTCTAATGACTTAACTTGTAGAGACTGAGCCATCATCTTTTAAGGAAGCAGTAGAGAAACTTGTATGGATTGATGCAATGGTGGAGGAGTACGAATCCATTGTAAACAAAAGTGTTTGGGAAGTGGTCCCAAGACCAATAGACAAATCAGTTGGTGGTTTGAGATGGATCTTTAAGGAGAAGTTTGTAGCATATGGGAGCATATAAATGTACAAAGCTATATTTTTTTTCAACGGGTACTCTCAAGTTGAGGGGATTGACTATGAGGAGACCTTTGCTCCTATAGCAAGGTACTCATCCATCATATCAATCCTTTCTCTCGCTGCACATATGGGCTAGAATATGCACCAAAGAGATGTGAAAACAACATTCCTCAATGAAGTTATTGAGGAGGAGGTGTAAATTGAGTAACCAGAAGGCTTTGAGAATTTTGATCGAGAGTCTCATGTGTGTAGACTCAAGCGAGCGTCGTACAGTCTTAAGCAAGCACCTTGTTCTTGGTACATAAGGATGGATAAATATCTCACCAGTTTGGGCTTCACCAAAAGTGAAGTGGATGCAAACCTCTATCATATTTCTGTAGAACGTAAATTGATGATTGTTGTCTTATATTTTTATGACTTGATTTTGAGTGGTGATGAGTAGCTGATTGGATCTTGCAAGGAGGACTTTGCAAGAGAGTTTGAAATAAAGGACATGGGTCTCATGCACTACTTCCTATGATTGGAATAATGGAAAGGTGATGGGGAACAATTTGTCTCTTATGGAAAGTATGCCAATGAGATACTTCATAAGTTCTACATGGACAAATGCAAACCCATAGAGACACCTCTAGAAACCAACTGGAGGAAAGAGGATGCCACTTCAGGCGAGAAAGTGGATGCTACTTGATGGGCCTATAAATTAGACATAAATTAAGACCCGTCTAAATATCCTTCAACACATTAAACCTCTCTTTTTGCATTAGATAATGAATTTTTAACTTTAATATGTTCATTAGGAAGGTTTATGGATAATTTCATATTTGTGCCTAATATTATTTATTTTGTGGAATATTGCGAGAATACTGGACAAATTATGGAGATTTGGAGGAGGAGATAATCTAGGAAAGTTCTCCCTACTACATGAGGATCAACATTAAATAATAAATCAACAAGGTATTATGGAATTATCGCACAGATGGTGGAGCTCCTTAATGCAAATGCCTAATATTGGGAACTAGATCAACTAATAAAGGTATTTTGGTAGGGAAAGCTTCCTCTTTTCATGGGGAATCATTACTAATAATTTTGTATAAGTACCAAGTTGAATTTT
Source organism: Pinus tabuliformis (assembly GCA_031772625.1). Taxonomy (NCBI): domain Eukaryota; kingdom Viridiplantae; phylum Streptophyta; class Pinopsida; order Pinales; family Pinaceae; genus Pinus; species Pinus tabuliformis. The sequence continues at coordinate 367,921,405 of CM062816.1, forward strand.
CCTTTAGGTGTTGATTTTTATTAGTCTTCTTGTAGAGAGCGTTATGATGGGATGCTGGTATGCTAGTATGATGGGATGTGGGGATGGATGCTGATGGTCTGATGCTGGTCTGTTGTGATGAGCTGATGCTGGGCTGTATGAAGTTAGTGGATGTAGTGGATGTAGAGGAGATAGGAGAGCTAGGAGTGTTAGCCTGCCTGAAATAAGTGGTCTGCCTCCACATATCTAGATCTTATCTCCTGTCTCCATCTCTAGAAAGTGGCCTGCCTGGGGAAAGAAGTGGCCTGCTAAGGTATGTCGGGGGAAGGTCATTCTTTCTTCTTCGGCCTACCTATAATCAATAGGCTGTAATTCAAAAGGTCCAAATATTGATTTATCCCTAAGAAAGAAGGTAGTAGAGATAGGTGGTTTAGGGGGAAAAATAGAAGGCCAGGGTGCAGAGGGATCGTACCATTCGAGCCTTTCCATGCTTTGTCTAGAGGTCCGGAGGAAGCACCAAAAGCTTTGCAGCTCCACATTCATTTTATGCAGGGATGTAATTGTATTGATGGAAATAATGAACATTGGCTTCTAAATATTTGTATCCTTCATAGGAATTTTATTTTTCTTGGGCTTGGCCATCCCAGGAGCCTCAAAGCCCTTTTGTATCATTTACTTTTCTTCTTTTCACTTCTTATTCACATAAATCTCTTGTTCTTGTCCTTTTTCTATTTCTGCATTTAGTATTAACGATTTCTTGTTGTAGGATTGGGTAATGATTGAATGAATTTATTTTTCAAGATAAAAGCATCATTTCATAATTTTAATAGCTTTGGAAGGTCACAGTAATCATTGAGCTACTTGGATTAGCTTGCTTATTCCCAAATCTAGATTTCTGGAAGTTCCTTGTGGCAAATAACAATAGATTTCTACTATTTTTTAAAGCATGCTAATGAGATTCAATCGAGTTTATTCCACTTGCATTATATCAAAAAGTAATTCTAGTTAATAAAAAAAATCACCCCATTTCATTTTTGCTTGATTAGGGTAGGCATTTGATAGATTTACCAGCTCGCTAGTTCTCGAATTTCTAGATTATAGACTAGTAAGTTTATACTATTTTTTAGAATGGGTTAACAAAGGTATTTTTGAGTGATTCCAATTGGAATGGAGACCTAAGAAATCCTTTTCAATAAAATAAAATCTCCCATCCAATTTCAATTTGATTTTCTTGGTCATTCGGTGAATTATAGTTTCCTGTAGTAAACCTGTTGTTTCCTGTAGTACTCTTCCAGCGTGTATATGTTTTCCCAAGTTTTCTCAGAAAGATTGGTTTTGGTCCCTTAGGGTTGAATCATGACCCCTAGGCTATAAATCAATGGTTGAGGAAAAATAAACACTAATTAGGACATGCCTTTTTCCAATGTAGATTAGGCCTATTTATTTGAATTCATTCTCTTAGGATTTCAATTACAACTTTTTGTTCTTGCTTAGGATTAATTTATTTTCCAAAGTGAAATTTCCATTTATGAAATTAGTTTAGGATTTGATTTCCTTATATTTACTCCAATACATCATGAAATCAAAGGAAGGACACATTGTATGCTACACAGATAGTGTTGATACCTCTTAAGTTTGTACGAACCCTAGGTTGATAATTAAAGTTGGTAGCCTTGGGAGTTGCACCATTCTTGTTGCAATACCGAGGCTCATCACTACTATTTATCGGTAGTTGGTGTGTTCACTCATGTAGCTTAAGAACACACGTCCAGATATGTGCTATGCATTCAACTAGCTCATCCAATCTATGGTTTTACCGACCAAGTTATTTTGGAGGGCAGCTAAGCATGTTCTACAGTACCTTAGAGGAACTACCCAATTTGGACTATGGTACAGACGAACATAGGGAGTGAAGTTGTGTTTCTTCATAAATGTAGATTGGGATGGAATTCCATCAGAATGAAAGATTACATCGAATGGAATTTTCATTGTTGGTTCTACAGTGGTTTCTTAGTACAACAGGAAGCAAAGATCTGTGGCACTCAACTTAGTAGAAGTAGAATACATGGCTACAAGTCAAGCATCATGTGAGGCGATTTGGATGAGAAAGATACTTGCTAGGTTGTTTGGTAAGATTATGGATCCAATTTTAATCTACTGTGACAATCGTACTTGCATCAAGCTTAATGAAAATCTTGTTTTTCATGATCGATCCAAGCATATAGATATATGGTATCACTATTTACTGGATTGTGTGTAGAGGTGGATAATGTTGTTGCAGTACATTCCGAAAAAGGAACAAGATGCTGACATTTTGACAAAGGAATTCTCAAGAGGGAAGTTCAAGTTACACAGGTACAGGATAGGGGTGGTTGATAATCCCTTTCTTACTGAAGGGGAGTATTGAAAATGTAAAAGAAAATCTCAGTTTGAATTTGCCCAGGTCAAACTAGAGAAAATTTGTATTTCTATTTCAACGGAAATCTTAGAGGTAGTTAACTAAGGTGACATGGCACTTGTCACTTAGTTAACTCATTTGATTCGAGTTATGGAATCTTGAGTTCAGTTTAGTATGATTGATTGCTAATTTGTAGCAATATATTTCAGTTAAAATGAGTTATGACTAGTTAAACTAGTTCCAACTGTTAGAAGAACTAGTGTAGGTCAAGTTGTGGAAGTGGAACTTCAACCACACTTAGTGATCGACCAGTTAAATGATAAATTACCCCAAAATAATTGTTGCATGTAGAGAATTCGAGTTACCCAGTTGAGATGGAGATTCCAAGGCAGTGTACTTTCAGTTGTAGACTATTCCAATGTGTACAAGTGGTGCATGCAACAAGAGGAAGGACCTAGAGGAATTGTGCAATCCAATTGAGGGGATTTCTTAAATAATAGGGGATAATTTCATCAAGTAACAATGCAAGGAAATATGTGCTTGGAGGGCTCGAAAATTGGTTGAGTGTTGGCTAGAGTCAATCAGTCAGGCAGGTGGGTAGACTATACACTTGCAGGGTATGCTCAGGCTTGAGCAAGCATATGTATTTCATCTCTATTCTCTAATTAATGCAATATAGATAGGAAGGGTTTTTGAGCAGTTTCTTTCCCCTAGATAAATATATGTGCTTGTGTGATGTTTACTTTTGAATATATATGGTTTGTGCTCTAGATGGTGAATTAACTTCCACAAATCAATAGAGTAGCTTCCAGTCTTGTGATTTAGTAAATTTCATGAGCATATTCGAATCTACACATTAATTTATACAAAGTGGCTTTATACCTTCTTCTAAAAAAATATTTCCAACATCTTTATTCACATACTCTCCACCATTATTTTTACAATTTTTGTAATCTTCTTTCCTATTTGACTCTCAACAAGTTTCTTAAAAACCTTAAGTTTTTCAAAGAATTTAGATTTACACTTTAGATAATACACCCATGTAAATATTGACCAATCATCAATGCATATAAGTACATATCATGCTCTACTCATGGATGGATGAGGGAAATTACCTTTAATGTCACTGTGGACAAACTCTATATGTTTAGTAGCTCTCCATGATTTTCTTGTGTTAAACTTTTCCTCTGCATGCTTGGTAATAATACAACCCAAAGAAAACTCCATTTATGTATTTAATGTTAAATATACCTTCAATCATTTCATAATTACTCAATTGATCCAAATACTTGTAGTTTAGGTGACAAAACCTCTTATGTCACAACTTTCTCTCCTTATATAGATGAGTAAGAACAGAGACAAAACATGATGGATTAAAGTGTGAGAAAGAATAAAACATAGGATGGAAATCAACCTTGCCAATTGTTCTCTTCGAACCATTTGTGATGTCAGAAATCACCACTTCATTCAAAGTTAACTCCACTCATTTCCTTGAAATTGAGTGTGTAATCTAGTATATGGAGAGACGATTCATGGAGATATTTGGTACATGAAGCACATTGTTTAAGCTCCCTTAACCATATCAAATATTCCTTCTCCACATACATCAATAAAAGAATCATCATCCATTAAAATAGGTGGTCCATAACAAGTATCTAAGTGTGATAAAGTATGGTGAGTGGTTCCTGAATCAAGAATACAACTAATAATATATTAAATGGGAGAAATAAAGGTATGACCCTTACATTTTCCTTCTCGTGCCTTGTCCCCCTACTTCTTCTTAGCATTATTGGAAATGTATTCCTTAATATTATTCTAATAAAGGGCTTTCTCCATGAGGTCATTTAGTTTCTTCATGCATGTACTCTCAGAAAGGAGTCCTTTGCTACAATAAGTTCATTGTAGTCTTCTCCTTCTTGGAATTTCTCCCTTGTAATTCAAACTATCGTTAGTGGTAGTTTGTTTTTATTTCTTCTCATTTTTTTTCTTCATGTTTACCCTTCCCTTTTTGCTTCTTTTTCTTAGTTTCCTATGTTGCAAGTGAATGGGCTTTGAATGACTTTAAGGTTGCCATGTGAATTATATTATTTTTTTCTTAAGTCAAAGATTCCATAAATTTATCCAAATAAGGAACATTCCAATTTTTATGCATGGAGAGCTTTGTAGTATAAAAACAAGAAACAATTATGGAATATTTAGGCCCTAGTTTTGAGATAATTGAAAGAATTAACTACTCTTCATGTTTGTCAATGCCACAAATTGTTACCTATAGAAGAAAAGTATTGAACCTAGAAAAAAATTATTATATGGTATCAATTTTTTTTGGACTTGATGATATAGTCCCACTATCTAGTTGATTTTCTCTCAAATCATCTATCTTTCCAAACAATACCCCCAAATTGGTACATACCTCATTGGGTGTGTTACAAGAATAAATGCAAAAGTGGAGTATGGGAAATTGACAAGAAAAGGATCCTAAAGGCTTCGTCCATATTTTTAAAGTACTTTAAAATATATATAGCTTAATTGGGACCTAAATCAGTCCCCATAGTGATCCTACATATTCTCGTATTGCACAATATCAGTGGGATCTTCGACTTCCACTCAAAGTAATTGAATGGAGTTAGAACCACATTGATGGTTGCTCCACTCCCTTTGGGATGTTCAAAATTGTAATACCTATAATAATATGTTAGTATTCAATATAACACTAATTTTTTGATACCATGTTGGATTTAAAGCATAAGAATAATATCTATTGCATAAAAAATATCACACTAGCAATTGCATAACAAGAAATAAGATAGAATGAAATTACACTGAAAAATACTATATTGTTAAAGAGACAAATTTGAATTACTCATAAACACTTATGCATATTAATATTTGACATGAATACACTTAAATAGCCCTCCTTGAGAGATAACCAATGTGTACTAGGTTTGGATTCCATAGTGCATGCACACTAGAAAATAGAAAGGCATTTTCCCTAATTAGCTAGTATCCTAAAATTAAGGTAGGAAACCCTATAATAGAATGGTATTCTAAAAGAGGGTTGAATAAATATAAGTGGAGTGAAAATAAGCTATAACTACAATATAAACCCTTTCATGCAACTCCTAATTCGTAAATGGCATGAAACTTCTAAAAATAATAATGGAAGTCAAAGGATAAAGTTGGTAAGTGAGCGAATAAGGTTGTGGATAACGTAGTCTCCCAAAATAAGAGAGGGAATGTTTGTCAGCAATTTGGGACCCTATGGATAACGTAATACAAAATAATGGAGAGGAAATCACCATGTCACTACATATTTTCTACTACATGTCATCCTAGGTGGCACCCCCCCATTAAAAGTATACTTACTAAAAATACAAATTTCCTAAAATGTCTAGTACATCAACAAAAATGGCCATATGTGGACCTAATAGTGCATGTATGAGCCCCTAAATTAGCATTTACCCGAAATTTTTTAGTCTTGGATATTAATTATTAGTATAATTGTAGTGTTGAGATCAAATTTAAATGCAATTATTCCCAAGCCATGAACAATGTCAAATACTTGACCATTTCCATCAAGCCACTTATACCATATCCATGGTGTAATATTATTTTTTGGTCAATGCCAATGTCTATGGAAGTATTATGTAATATATTTTGTATATTATGGTCTTGAAAGGAGATATAGGAACCCATTCCCATATGATTATGGATTGGATTAAAATAGATATCTCACTTTGGAATAAGCTTTCCAATATAATACATGTATGAAGTATAGGTTTTTAGAGGATGCATGCCAATTTTTTTACAAAATAATAGAATGAAACACTATTAATTTTAGTCAAATTATTGTGTATATATACAAAATGGATACATTGATGGGGTCTTATACCTCTTTGGGCCAAATAACATGATAGTCCTAAAACCTAATGTCTGAGATTATACTTTCTTAAGTGTTCCTAATGCATGTGTGAGAATGAATGCATTGAAAAATGGTGAGAAAGTCAATTAACAAATAATTCAAATTATAATTGATTAAAATAACTTTTTGGGGTAAAACACTTCTTCTCCTGCATGCTATATGTGTTAATCCATTGCAAACTCATAGAGCATTCGATAAATCATATAAACTACATGTTTCATGGATTACAATGACAAATGCATACATATTGAATCAAGATGATGAAAGTTCTTTCAAAATATCTTTTGAAATGAAGTAGGTAAGCATGAAGCTTAACCAATTCACTTTTATGATTGTTTCTAAAGTGTGGTTGAACCCAAATGTCCTAAAATTGGAACAAGTTAGGAAAATTCACATTGTAATTAATAATGTTAGACTAGTATTGAACATACTTGTTGACAGTGTTGGAAGTCCACCAATACAGGGGGTATCCCCGGTATGAAGTCCCAAATAGACCTCACATCATTTGGAGTAGGATCCCCATCAAAATAATAGTCCTGACCTCCATAACTTAATGATTTTCCTTGGATGAAATAAACAACAAAAGAGAGTATGCAAAGAACTTTTGAAACAAGTAAGTAAGTTAACACTATGAAGCATATAATTGCAATGTATATAAGGTACTTTCATGGGAAGGAAAGAAAGAATTAGCCTATAGAAGAAAATAAATAGTACTATCCTAAAACAAATACATAAGAGAAAGGAAATACTTGTTGATTTACCTGCAAAATAGTTCACAACATAACAATGATTGTGAAAGCAAACAACAACGCACATTCAACAATATATATACCAAAGCCAAAGACATAGTTCATTTTCTTTGGCATATGTGAACAAACATATACCACAAACATTAAAATAATAGCCCTAAAACATCCTTGATACATGCATGAAAGTTTGTTGGCTCTGAAAGCTTCATATATTAAGTGAAATTTCTAAGATATATGATTTGAACTATGTAACACTAGCCTGAATAGTGGAATATTAAGTCACCACTTTCTCCTCCAAAGAATGATTTTCTCTCCTATGCCAAGCTAGAGAAGCCAACATCAAAAACTCCATTTTCTTGATCTATGAGGGTGTATATATAAAAAATAAGATGACTCTCCACCTCCCATGTGACTCTTGACCTCCCTCATGACTCTTGAGCTTCCATGTGACTTTTCAAATTCCTATGTGACCCTTTAAGCTTCTTCATGAATTTAGGACTTTCTAGTGACTCTTCATGTTCCATGTGTGACCCTTGGGCTTCCAAACATTTTACATGTTCTTATTTTCTGAAATAAAACATCACATTCCACCAATAATATGGAAAAAATACATGGGACCAAACAACACTCTTGTATTGACACTTTTAATGACCATAGTTTTGTGAATGTGACATGAGACTTGATGGAAATTTATTGATGTGAGGTTCCTTTCTCTATTTCTATGTCTTCAACTCTTGATGATTGATCGATGATTTGCTTCATATTCACCTTGTATGGATGAGTTTTGGATCCTTCTAAGCCAATATGAGTTTCCATTTCTCTATCTCAGCCCAAGATTCCTTTACTTTTGCATGATATCATCTTTGTGAGTCATCTCCATAAGTTTCCTTTATGTAACCTCTTTTTGTTTACCTCTTTGAAAAACATATTTCCATCATAGGGTGATGTCACTTTCAAATAAATTTCCCTCATGACAAGGCAACATTAGTCCCATAATCACTTACTCTATCTATTTTTTCTCATGTAACATGCTAATTGTGATGGGACATTACGCAAGGACTTGAGGGGAAGGGTGTAGTAATTGCACAATTGGGAATTTTAGGGACCAAGAGATGACCATGCTATCCATTGGAACTATGAAATTCACGATAAGGGAAGGCTCAATAGGGTTCCACACAATGGTCAAGTTTAGTTAGCAAGAGTGGCAAGACTAGGCATTGTAGCCACACAATGCGTAGTGATTGGGAAGAAGACTCATGGAATTACGTAGTTGATCATTATAGTGACCTAGAGATGGAATTACTTTCCACTATAACTATTCAATGCACATTTGAGGAAAGTCAGGACAAGGAATTTTGTTGTTGAGCAAGTGAAGGAGACAATGGAGGCAAGGTCATGCACTGTAATTGTGCAATGTGCAGTAATTGAAGAGGAGGCTTAGGGGACTACATATTTGAGAATTGTAGGAACCCTAAGATTACCTTTATGTCCACTACAACTGCTCAATGCAAAATACAGGTGAGGAGGGATCATGTACTACACAGTGGGCAAGGCTAAGCAAAAGGATCAAGAGTCTCTACTCTGAGGTTCCTCAATGCACAGTTGGAGGAGGTTGTATTCAATATGGGTAAAATGCATAGGTCCTGTTAGCGTTGAAATTTGCCTCAGGCTGAGGAAGGCAAAACTCGAGGCCACATCAAACCACGCTCAGCCTCGTAGCTAGCCCTACGAGGACAAGAGAGGGCTCTCTCCAGTCAATCTCGGCAAAAGGTAATCAAAGAGGCTCGAGATGACTGAATTGATGACTAATTTTAGGCTAGGTATGAAGTACAAGGATTATGGAATTTATTTTTTGAAGTTTTGTTGAATTCAAGGGAAAGGTAATTTTGGGTGTGGGGATGAGGCACAGCTTTTGCAGAGGTCTACTTGGGGCAAGATAGGCGATTGTTTTGATGCCTTTAAAGTAAGTGAATGAATAGTCCTGACAGGTGAGGAGCTAAGGAGAGCAAGGAAGTCTCAAGGATTCTCCTTAAACTGAAGAAAACATGGAAAATTAAACAAACTTAAAGGCAGAGCATAGCAAATTTATGGATTCTACCTTAACACTTCATTTGTTTAATTGCAGAAGATTAAATAAGGAAAGTGGTACACATACACAACTTAAAAGTACTGAGAGAAACACACCATCAACACATAAGGCCACATGAATCCAAAATAGTGCTGCAAAACCCTGGTCTATCCTTTGCCAAAATTGCAGATAAAATATGTACAATAGTGTATCAAGCTATTCCCAAGAGTCCAACCCTGAAAATGACTAAGAAAATACATAATATAGGCAAGCTAACACATTCCATTGCCTCTAGGGGTCGAGCTCATCATCCTAGGAGTTGTTTCAACCAATTCTAAACAAAGCACTACAATCTAGGCAGTCAAAACAACTTGCCTCTATAAGCTAGGAAACCAATTCATTCATTAAATTTTTTCTATTTTATGAATGAATCATCTAGAATAGGTAAATAAGTGTCAAGTCAACATAAAGTTTCATTAATTACATCAAGGAGGGTGAAAAATCCCATCACAAGTCAAAACTGGTCAAACTGGCTTCATTTCCTGAGCTGAAGATGAAAATTTTGCAAAAAATCCTGATGCGTAGCGCGCCTGAGCCCTATGCGTAGTGCGCCTTTCCACTTTCTTTTGCGGCACTTCCTGGCATCCAAATTGAGCTCAGGTTGGCTTGTTGGAAATCCCTGGATGTCTACTTTGCAACCCAAGTGGAATTTTCCAATTTGATGTCCATTTTCCCCTCCAATAGTGCATTCTTCCAAGGCTGCTACCTGTGTGTCCAAAAAGGGGCAGTGAGGTCATTTTTTGCATGTTTTTTGACCTTTTGGTGACCCAAACCTTGATGAAATGCCTTGGCTATAGTTGAGCAGGTGTATTTCATCATGACAAATCCAAAAATGCAAACCTTTCGTGATTTGGACCTTCCAATCTTAAGGGTAGCACGTGGCGCGCTACGCGTTGAGCCAAAAAAACCTGTTTTTACACAAAAAATTCAAAATTGACAAAATTTTCCCCAAACTTGTTGAAATTTGGGCTGGGGGTCCCCAATCAAGTACTATGCTCAATGAAAGAGGCTTCAGCCAAAATCCGAAGATGATCAAGCTCCTTTTGTCGTTTTTGCTTCTTGACCAGTTTCCTCAATTTTGCCTTAAGACTCCTAATTCGCGCCTTGCAAACCAGGTTCCGGACCTTATAATGCATAACCATGTGTTTCAATAATGCATGATCTCTATCAGCCCTTTTCAGCCGTTCCTCCAAGTAGATGTTTACCCTCTCGAGATTAGCCTCTCGATCCTCATTTACCTGTTGCTCTAGAGAGGTGAACTCAATTTGCCTATGTTGGGTAGCTTGGCGATTCTCACGGATATTCTGTAGCTCTATGATCATGTTCTGGTCCTCAAGCTGTTTATTCCGCTGCTCTAGATACCTGATATATTAGGTCTTCTCTGATTCTGAAGCTGTCTCATCATGAATAGTAACAAACCCGGATGGCTCACCTGAAGGTCCCTCCTCATGCTTGGGCTTCTTGCCCTTATCCTGTACCTGCGGCGCTGCTGTCGAAAACGAGGCCCCTTCCACACGAGGTGGAGATAACACTCGCTGTGCCAATGAAGTCAACGAGACCCCTTCCACCTTGGGTGGAGATAGTACTCGTCGTGTAGATGCAAATAATGCCCTGTGACCTCGATGATATGTCACATATGGAGGAGCACTTATATGCTCAGTCTCGGGAATGTCTGGCTGGTGTGAAGGTCCTCCCTCATCATGAAATATCTCGGGAGGTGGCTGTAATGGTGCAAAGTAATCACGGGAGATGAAATCTTCCCAAGTAATTCCCTGCTGTGCCAACTGATGCATCACTACAATTTTGATCAATGCATAATGATAGATGCTCTTATGCTGATGTGTGGGCTTTTCCTTTGTACTAAAGGCACCATCCTCTCTATGTTGCGACACATGAAAAATGGAATGTTCATCATGCGTACCCTGGTAAAATGCATCAACAAACGGACATGGTATGCATAGAGACGTGAGAATATGCCCTTGCAACTGAAATATCGAATGATGAGTTTCATCAATGGTGCATACTCATCCCTTAGGAATCTGAAAGGAAAAACTGCAGTCAAGTGTCTTATACACCCGAGCTTAATATATGGCTCATAGTGAAATCTGTCTAACTGATGGCGTTTACTCCATTCCTCCCCTACATTTGGTATCCCAATGGCCTGAGCAATAATCTCGGGTGACAAGGTGAAATTTACTCCGGCAAGGTTTACATGACCATCCTGCAAATGTAGAACAAATAAACAGACTAGTTCCCGATGATGCTGGATTTGTGAGATCCGCTCACAGTATTCAAAACATGATTGATATCGAAATCAGTCCATTGCAAGTGGACAAGCTTGCAATTGAGCCAAAGAAGTAGGCTCCTCCCTGACATGCTGACCACCTTTGCCACCTTTGTGATACCTCCTTGGCACACTTACCTCTGGTGTAGAATCACTATCATAATCCTGCTCATAAGCTGACTCGGTCTCTGACATGTTCTTTAAAAACAAGGTAGCTCGAATATATATATGCTGATATACAACTGTGTGCAAAATTGACTGTAGACTTTTTCTTTTCCTCAAAATGCTGTGACCAAGGGGACACAAATATACAAGGGAATTGTTAGGAAAGGGGAAAAATTAGGGAAATGGGGACAATGGAAATAAAACAAGGAATTTAGGGAAGGGAAGGGACATGAAAATCTTTAAGTTTTAGGGTTTGGGATGAGGTAGGGTAGGAAAAATATGTTTGTAGTAGAAGGGAGGGGTTAGGATTTGAGGGAGAATAATGTAGGGTTTTATGAGGAATTATTGGGGAAAATATTGGTGAATATAGGGGGTGGGAAACACAGGAAATGGGAAAACCTTGGCACCATTTATTTTTGAAAACCCTACAGCAATCTTGGCATTTAAATCCTTTCAGCAAACTAATGGAAAAGGAGGGTTTTTACACTTGGTTTTTCATGGCAAATATAGCATGATTTCTTTACATAAATCTTTCAAAACCAAGAACGAGCCGTGGATAAAAGCCTACCTGTGATTTGATGCGTGAGAAGAGGTGTTTGAGTGTGTTTCAGGCAAAGTTCTGGGCATAAACTCCAATGCGCCGCGCGCCTCACCCAACGCGCCGCGCGCTCCTGATGCGCCTCACCCGTGTAAAATAACACTGAAAATTGTTGCCTGATGCGTAGCGCGCCACTGGTGCATCGTGCGCCCAACCTGATGCGTAGCGCGCCCTGGAAACGGCCCGATTTGCTCACAAACTCACAAAATCGCCTTAGAACAATGCTCTTTGCTCTTGGAATATGGAATGGGTTGCAAATGAGGAGAAATATCTTCATATAGACTCCTTGTTGATTTTTGCTTAACCCAAAACCCATTTTCTTATGTTTGGTTGTTGACACTTTTTGAAAATTAATAGGCTTTGACCTTTTTGGTTTCCCATTTAAAATTGGTTGAAATAATGATTTTCTCTGATAATTTTTTGCAGGGATAGCTCTGATATGCTCTGGCAAAGGAGACCAAGGCTGCACTTGAACGATTGAAGAACTGAAAATTTTGACAATTTTTACAAAAAAGAGATGGCGACTTATCTTCAAAACAGAGTTTTGAAGAGAAGTCCTAATTCAGCTGTACAATGATGAAAATTATTGAAGTGATGATCTATAAAAGACATCCCTCTGGCCTGCTAGTCTTCTAAGACTTTTCAAGACAAAATTGACTCAACCCTAGACCTAAGACCTCAAAATTTAAAACATGATTGTAAATGGCCTTTGAAGACTTATTTTAATAAACAGGCCTAAGCCAGCAGTGCCAAGCACGAGGGAAATGAGTGACACAACCCACTCCATCAGAGTTATGGCATGCCTAACGAAATGCAACTGATCAAAACTGATGGGACACCTAATCATGAAATGCAAAAGAGCTTTGATCTCTAATGGAGGGATAACTAGACCGACTCTAACAGGTCCAAGACATAAGGATTTTATAACTGAGGCTCATGATTTTGTAGTGCACTCATCAATTTGACTAGAATATTGAGTGTGCTCGTGAGTTGTGCAAGATGTGAGGACAGAGAAGGACTCCAAAATTCACTAAGTGTGAGATCAATGGGACATGAGAGTAGAGCATATACCAAGTACTTAACATGATCAAACACACATATTTACCCAAGAACATTACAATAAGACACACAATACATAAAACTAATGAGTGTATAGTGAAATGAAAATAAAATGACACTTATATCCACGTGTGACACTTAAGATGTACCTTTATGACACAAGTGTCACAATGCAACTAAAAGGTGTGTTATGCCACAAAATGTGTCCACCATATTTTCTAATGATAAATATCTTCAACTGGAGCAAGAGAGTGTGTTGGAGCTACCTTTATAAGTTCTGCCATGGTGCTCTTAAGATGTTTAAAAACAAGTGAAAGAAACATATGCAAGAGCGAAAACAAAACTTAGAAACATAAAGAAAACACAAGTGGCACATGCAAGAATATTGAAAGTAGGAAAAGAGACAATTGTAAAATATAGAGCAAGAAAAAATTACACATGTAAGAGAAAAATAAAGTGAAAGCGACACTTGGAGAAACAAAAGAGGCAATTGAGTAACTCACGTAGATGATGGGCCATTTGCAAGCATGGGTGATAGAATGCTCCTTATACTCCAATAGTGCATATAGATCAAAAGTGAAATATAAATGTGAAGATGAGTTCTCAGTTTGACTCTTTATATAGGGAGAGTATATATGCAATTAGAGTTAGATTTTTTAAGTTTGCTTCGTGCATGTCGAGAAACTAGGAGCCAAGAGTGAATTTCCTAACTTAAAGAAGTACACTTTCATTGTCGACGAAGAGTGCACAATCACTATCTATAGAGGAAGCCCTTACACATTCAGTGAGAACTATGCAATCACTATCACATGGGACTATTGAATCAATTTATTACAAAGAGTGTGTAGTGACATTCTTGGGGAACTTCGTAGTCAATGTCTCTAAGAACTGCATAGTCACTAGAATGAGGACTACATAATCACTGTGGCTAAGAGATGTGTAGTCACTATAAATAGGAACCATGTATTCACTAGCACCAAGAGATGCACAATCACTATTGACATAAAGTGCACAACAATGATACATTGTCATTGTGAAGAATGCTTAGCTTGTCTTGGGATGTATGCTTATGAGGGCATGTGAAAGAAAGGAGTTTGACACTTAGAATTATTAAAGGAATGCTTGAAAAACATGATCGAGCACAACCTTAATGTATTGAAAATAAATGACCATAAGGAGGCTCTAAAATTTGAATGGAGGAAAAATTTGGAGGGTGTTTTTCATATCGACAACACTTGGCGACATACTGCATGAACTCCAACTCATATTTTTAGGTCTAACATTAAGCACAAGGTCTACCAGTCTAGAAGTATTGTCTCATCCTATTGATCACCCAAACTTCCTTACTTAGCCCAGTTACAAATGTATTTTCTTTAATTCCTCTTGTCGGCTTAACACATTTCACAAGACTAGTCCAACTTCAGTGGATTCGATTAGGGAGTAAGAGTATGTAAATTCAACGAGTTCAAGATATCAAAGCTTTACTATAATCTCCAGTATTTCTCCTCTTCCAACAAGCCTATTTAGTACCCCAACAGATTCACTTCAAGGAATCACAAGCACTACTTCACTACCAGTGAGCATGTTCAATACCTCGACAAAGTTGTTTTCTTCACATCTTTACGTGGGAATCATTTCTCTTCTTTCACCTTATTTTTTTTATTACTTTATGTTCATTGGAATTTTATTGTTTCTTACTTCACCAGGGGAGAAGAGGGATCCCAACTTATTTGAAGAGCAGGATAGGTTTTTCCTTGTTTCGTAGAGACTCTTATATATACACCTTTGAAATTAGTATGCTCACCTAAGCTTTTCCTCCTTTCCCTTCTCTACTTGACTGCGCAGACACATTAAAACCAATCAATATAAATGGTTGATTCTAGGAATGAATATCCTTTGATAGATACGAGCATCATATATCTGTTAAAGCTTTCTCTTGAATGACACATATTTTTTGTACATGCATCATTGACCTTAAAAAGTATTTTAGGCCCAAACAAAGTAGAGGACCAAAAGTAAGCCAAGCGTTGTCAGTTGTCAAAATTGCCCTTTCTACTTTTTCTACATTACCATATATCCAAATAGGAGGAATTTCATACATGGTATTATTAAAAAGAAACATGAACAAAGGCACAAAAGAAAACATGACCTAAAATAAAAGACAAAAGTATGAAAACAACATGAAATCTAGTAAAGAGGACATGGAAAACAAAACTCAAATGAGAAAGGGAATGCCGGAATGTTGTAATGCAATGCAAATGTAGCTAAAATGAAATTGAGAATAGAACTAAACCTAAATCCTAATCTATATAAACTAGAATGTTAGGATCATGTGAAATCAAATTTCTAATGTATCCATGGACAATGTGAGTTTTTTCCGAACTGCAAGCAGAAATATATGAGAAATTAGCACCATGATGAAACAATGCCATAGATAAAAAGATTTACCTAAATAGCTTGCAAAAAATTTTGAAGGGCTTGAGTATTGGCAGAAAAGTGTGCCATACATGCTTCTTTTAACCAACCTGCAATTTTACATTCATTATTTTTTCATTATTAGCAAACATCAGGTAACATTGAAACTTATTACTAACGACAAAGCTTACTAAGTAGGATTTTTCCATCTAATCTTCAATTCGATCATGGAATTTGAAGCAACCCATTTGAGAACCTTGAAACCTTTGAGAAAATAAAATTTCAACCAACTCAATAAAATTATAAAGAGAATCTTATGAGTTCAATTTTATATGATCTTGTTTAGAAACCTTGTCAAGATTGTGAGGACCTAACATAACCATCAGAAAAATTTCAAGTACCTCAACTTCTTGACTAGCATATGAGTAGTGAAATGATGAATCACAAGAATTTATGGTCTTGACGAGATCAATATATATATATTGATCAAATGGATCAGTTAAGGCATACGATTCTCCCTTATTTAGAAATAAAGATGGGCCGATTTGAGAAATTTTACAAATTTTTTAAACAATAGAATAATTCTCCTAACATGCTAAGTACAACAAATAATTACCTTGTATCTTATTACAAACTACCCTAACAACACATAAATCGAAAGCATTAATGTTGGCATAGCAAATCTAGGAAACTAGTCAATAAACAAAGAATAATGAGAAAAATTTGAAAACAGATTAACATGTGTTGAATTAGATTTAATCTTTATATCAGTTTGGGAAATTAATCTATCAAGACAAATATTTTGATTCACCAAATAACTCAAGCATTTACTAATACTCAAGAGAACATATTGTGCCAGAAAAAAAATGGTTAGCTTCATAACATTCACAAGAAAGATTAGGAGTTAATTGTTCATAGAAGCACTTAACATATATGAATCCTTCAACGAATGGTAATATTTATCTTGGTAATTATAATGATATGCTTTAAAGATTTGTGCATCCATGAAAGATATACACTCTAACCCTAGGATAGATGCAATGGATTTGCATGAATAAGAATCATCCAAACAAGAAAATTTCACCTGATCATAAATTATATCTTGAGGATTAAGATAAGTAACCTGAAAATGTTGAAAATCCTTCAATAGTGAGTTCACATCCAGTGACACAATACTGAGAAAATAATTATGCAAGAAAATTGCAATGTAACCTAATTTGGGGATCTCATTAGGATCATGAGACCCTGGCATAACCATCAACGAGAGTTGAAGTGACTCGATTCCGTGACAAGTAACTGAACTTTCAAATGTTGAATAATTATATTTTTAGATTTGATTCAGATCATGCATTATATGTGATGAACTATTATAATTTATTTCAACAAGATCACTATTATCTAGATGGAAATATTCTACATCACTGGTTTGATCATATTTTCCAACCTCAAGAAACAAATTACTCAAGTCATATGGTTCTTTTGTTTGTGTATCTGAGGATGTATAGATTAGAGAAATTTCATGAGAAACCTGAACTAAGGAATTATCCTCATGAAAGACTAGATTTTGTAAGGCATGGAATGAACGATCAATGGTTTCATCGTTTTCTTCCTCATCAAATGCAACCCTACCACCTTATGTCAATTCAAAATTCTAATCATATTGTGAATTCAAAGAGCATGGCATATTTTCACCATGAGTTAATTCATTACGAGTGGTATCACACAAAGGATAATGAGCTAAAGAAGAGGTTCCCGTAAGAAAATCTTCTTTACCCACTGTTGGGTGCAGGAAGCGGTCAAGTAGACTCCTTCAACACTTAATTGTCAACCTAGGGGTTTCGTAAACTTAGAGACGAAGCACAAGAAATGCCAGAAATGATATGAACTTTTCCAAACTCTATTCCCACTTCCTTAATTGCAACCTTGCAAAATCAAAAAGAAAAGATCACCCGGAAATTTACACCAAATATATTCTAGTGCTGGAATATGAAAGAAAGTACTTTTGCAGGAAAATAAATGAAAGGAATTCTCAAAACCTCTTGCAAACAATCTTTGATTAATGAAAATGTAAATCTATGTTTATCTTCAGTATAGTTGTGTGCCAGGTTAATAATTGGACCCTTGAAGATATCTGGATCCTTATAGATCTTCCTCCTTGTACTAAGTTATTATTCTTGTACTTTTGCAATGTGCTTGCACTAGTACCAGAACAAAGCTTAGGTGTTGGGAGTATATTTTACACCTGTACTGAAGATTTATGTCTTTATGCAAGAACTCTAAGCCTCAAGGCTAGAGCACTCTGTTCCTATATCAGGAGATCGATTCCTATACCGGGATAGAGGTTCCTGCACCAAGTTTTCCAATCCTTCTTTCGAGAAAATAAAGAATGTGTTAACTAGGAAAAATATCTTGCAAAGGTGAACAAAACTTAAAAATAAATTCCTCAAATCAAAATATGCTTCAACCAATCTTAATGTCTAAAACAATAATTAATTCCCAAAGTCAAAGCACACTCTTCTTTAATTAAGGAACTTCTGCATGTAATCTAAGAGATCATTTAATTGTGACAGCAGGCTTCAATCCTGTAATAGCTATCCACACGAACTGATCTACATTCATAACATTTTGAACTCAGAAATAATTCCTTTAAGAATTATTATGCATGAATCACATATTTCCTAAATATCATAAAGTGTAGGCATAGATTAGTGTGTGTCACAATAGCGTTCTGTTTCTGCTTATCAGAAGTGTGTTTAATTCAAAATTTCAAAAGAACTTCATAATAGAAATCATGCTTTTTTGAATTGCATTAAGACTTAATAAAAATCACACTCTTCTGGATCACATTAAGACTTATCAAATAAAA
This sequence comes from Pinus tabuliformis, assembly GCA_031772625.1. NCBI lineage: Eukaryota > Viridiplantae > Streptophyta > Pinopsida > Pinales > Pinaceae > Pinus > Pinus tabuliformis. Next base: position 367,939,965 of record CM062816.1, read on the forward strand.
ACAAAAGACCATTACTGTAATGAACCAAAAGAATCAATATGTGAAACTATAAATGCACTAGTGCAGGAATGCGTGCTTGCATGGTCCAGGTAAAAAATGTGATTAAACATTAAAGAAGGAAATCATAAGATTAAACTTTAATCTATCTCGCACACCACAAATCTATCACACTGTAATGAAATCAAATTCAAACTTTGTAGAAAGATAAAAGAAACATCTGTTTACTTCACACTTTGCATTAAAAATAATTAACACACCTTAATCGAAAAAGAGAAGAACACGAGGGAGAACGAGTTGGGTTGGTTGGGCCCTAGCCAACCAGCTCATTTCCCTGTTTAGGAAACATAAAGACTCAACTCTTTAATCAACACATAAACACAAAATTACAGTGCAAGATCGAGAAATCATGGCATAGTTCCTTTCCATTAATGATTAGCAAATATACATCATGAATTCAAATCCAGCCCAGAACGAGGGCGATACTAGAAAAATTACAAAAGGACAGAATCACAGTATCCTTGCTATATCTATTGCTCGCTATCATTTTCTATCTGAGTCCTACATTTTATACATTCATTCAGGCCTGCGGCCGTAACCAAATTACAACAAGCATTCCAATCTGAGCCTTTCAGCTATAGCAAAATAAAAACAATAGCTCATGCTAAGCCTTTCGGCTATAACAAAATGCTACTCTAGGTATTTAGTCAACGACCTAATCTCCACCATATACCTTATTTTCCTCTATGCTCAGAGCCCAACTCAAGTTAATCGTTCCAGAACACTGTGTCCGCATGGAGTGGTGAGTTGTCACAGTAGCTGAAGATTTTCCAGCAGCGCAGGAATCCTACCTGCACTCGATCATGCTAACAAGATGATTAATACATTGTCTATCAAATACTTCTAGGAAGAGAATTATTGGTTGCAAAGATTTAAAGGCATAAAATCTATGAAAATGATTATTTAAGCCAATTCGTAACCCTTAAACATGAAACATAAAGCTAGTGTAGGAAGGGAAAAGATTCTTGGATTAATGCAGGAATAAGGGGCTTTGCAAGGTTAAGACAAAGGTATAAGGTTATGGTTTTGAAGGGAAAAAGGGTCAAAAAATGAAGAAATTTAGCATACCAACATCCTCCCCTCCTTAAACTATTGTGGGTCCTCACACAACCTTTACCTACTGCAAAAAGAACCAAAACAGAAGGGCCTCCCTTTAATTCTGAACTTGTATATTGATCCCTTCTTTCATTATCTTTGCCTCCCTGCTTCGAACCTTTTAAGTTTCTTAGTCACCTTTTTAAGACGTTCATAACACTTCGAAGCTCGATACTTCCATATCTTAACTTGTCACTTTTATTCCTTCACCTCCCCTACCAATTATGCTTTTTCTCATTACTGTATTGCATGCTACTCTTTCATGGCTTGGTTTAACACCTCCAAGCCATAAACATGTTTCTTGAGTTCTTCTATACGACTGTTCAAGGAGAGGGTGGAGTTCTCCATTCTTAATTCCTTGGACGTTGACTTTTCAATAGTCGATTCCAAACATGTGCCATCATTATCAAGGTCAAAGTTATCCTGGCCACCCTTCAATTCCTGCATTGTAATATCATCAAGGGTTTCAACACCCAAAATATCAATGTTACTAAGGGTCTCAGTGCCCTGCATTTTTACCTTATCAGGGGTTTCAGTACCCTACTCCTCAAAGTTTTTAAGGGCTTCAGTAGCTTGCTCATCTATCTCACCAGGGGTTTTAGTACCCTTCTCTTCGAAACCATTAAGGGTTTCAACACCTTTCTCATTCATCGCATGAAAGGTTTCAGTACCTTGCTCATTCATTGCATCAAGGGTTTCAGTACCCTGCTCTTCAAAATCATTGGGGGTTTCAACACCCTGTGCCCTGTCATCCAACTGACCCTCTGTCAAGTTTGTACTTGTACTCATAATCACCTTTCTTTTCTTCATTCTGCCAAGGAGGACTGACAAGGGTGTGTCATCTTGCTTCTCCACATAGTCACCATCAAGCACTATTTGAGTTGTTGCCTCAGCAAGAACTGAAAGATTATCTTTACCTGGCGAAGCAGGTGGTGAGTCATCCAAAAGTATTGGAGAGGTTGACTGAATGTGACCCACCCTTGAGGAGGCATTTCTTCACCTCGCTGACCTCCTGGTCTCATCAGGACACAGGGTCATTGTTTATGATTTCTCGTTTTTTCCTGCACTCCTCTTCTGAGCCGACTTCAGTTTTTCTGAACTCTTCTTTTGAGTCAACTTCTCTACGCTTTGCCCTCGAAACTTCTTCAAGAATTCCTCCCAAGTCACACTTCTAGCTTCCAGTTCTTTCTTAACTAAGATTGTGATCAACCCATGGTGATATAATTTTCATGCAGCCTGATTGGATTTTCCTTTCTGAACCCCTTTTACCATCTTTTCTAAACTTTTGATCAAATAATATGGGAAATTGATGAGCTTACCAGGCTCAAAGTGCAAGAGTAGGCATATGTGGTAGAGGAAAGTTAGTGAATAGCGCCCTCGCAAGTAAGAAAATTCTGTAACACATACAAGAGATCCTTCCACTTCCCTATCATGTCGTTCCGCTGGTGGCCTGTTGGATTGATGGGCCCTGACCCAGGTTCAGCATTAGTCATCTAAGAAAATCCCTACACTACTGGCCATTTTGGCATCATTACGTGGAGCATGGACCGAAGTCTCAACCGAAGCAGTATAGGGGGATGCAGGAACCAAGTTTCCGCACCTGAGATGCTCGTGATATTGAATTACCTTAAACCCTTCCTTCATGCAGATCGATAAGCCTTTAGGGCTTATCAATGTACTCTCTCTTATGTCTCTTAGAACCCTCGCGAAAGTATATGATGGTCCTTCACATAACCCTACCCAGTGGCTCGGGTACTTACGTGCCTTTGCTACTGCGTTACTGTATAATTTCTTGAATTATCTTAAGTGTTCATCGAAGTTACCATTCAGTTAAGATTATCTTCACGTAAACATATATCATTATTTGCGTTCATATAACAGATAGAAACATATACATTCGCGCATCAGATTAGCATTATAACATAAACCAAAAGCTTAACATAACATAATCACATGCGGTCCACAAATAAAAGGACACAGTAATTTTAGAATACTTCTCTTTATTGATGATTCAAATTTTCAATACAGACTCTATCTGCCTTGCACACACAGTTGTAGGGGTCTGCGCACTTAGCTGCGTACTTCTACCCTAGGCCTCTGTGAACTCAGTTTTAGATCCTCTTCCTATGCTAAGACTCTCGCTCTTATCTCTTCACAAACTCATCAAACACTTCTACTTCCTGACCTCTTTCTCAGACTCCTCTAATACCTTCTTTTTATACAATCCCATGGTTCACAGACCAAGGGAGGATATCTAAAACCAACACAACCTATATAGACTAAGGGTGGAAACCATTTTTGACTCTTGATATCTACACGCTCTGTGACCACAAAATGCGGAGACTTTACATTTCTTTATACAACTTCGGGCCTTTTGCCCCAAAACTTGGGTTTTTAACTCCAAAATTGACCCTCAGTGGACCTGTTCCCAACATGAGCCAATATTAGTTCATTACAATTTGTAGTAACAGAAAAATCAATATCTCAGGCTACAGGGTTGCCATAAGTAGGGGAGAAATGGTTCAAGAAGGAGAGGTTAGAAAAGTAATTGCGGCGCTAGTTCGTGGTCAACCCGAAGCAAAAGGTGGACTGGAAGAACGACCTTGTACCTAGTGGGATAGTGGAAGCATTCAATTATATACTAGAGAGCTCACTGACGAAGGTCTACAATTCTCAAAGAAATGACTGGGATGTGCACGTACCCTCGGTTCTATGGGCCTACAAAATGACTTACAGGAAGCTGACTAGACAAACACCTTTCAAACTCGTGTATGTCATAGAAGTTGTGATGCCAATGGAATACATTGTACCTAGTTTGTGCATAGAAGCACTGGTAGGAATGGCAGATCGCAGAGCCCTAGAAGAGAGGCTCGTGCCACTAGCAGAGCTTGAGGAGGACCGCTTTCTAGCTGGATTTCATCAACATGTTCAAAATGAGCGCAAAAATGCATGGCACGATCGACACATCAAACTGCGCACCTTCAAGATAAATGATATGGTCATGTTATACAACAACAAATTTGATAAATTTCTAGGGAAATTTAGGATGAACTAGCTAGGGCTATATGTCATCAAGGAGATTACCGATGGTGGAGTAGTCCAGCTGGTCAAATTGAATGGAGAATCCTTTCCAGGGAAGGTGAATGGCAGCCAAGTGAAGCCATACACTGGTGATTCATCTAGGTGATTATATGAGGGGAGCATAGTCTTAATGCTCCAGGCAGCTGAAAGGAAGTGTGGGACTATAAACTACACTACCTGGGTCGAAGAGCTACACAATTGGGGAACTACACGAAATGTAGAAATGTCACAGAGCCCATAGAAGGATGCCGCAGTTGCGCTACCAAAGGAAAAACCACGCAAGATAGCTAGAAAGTGATCGTTAAAGTCACCATTAATGCTTTGATGATGAAAAAATGGCCAAACAGAGCCGGGGGGGTTGGCATTTAAGTCGGAATTTATGGACCAAATCTTTGAAAACCTGCCACCAATCTCACATTAATGAACTGATTTTGGGGGAACGGTTGGATTTGAATTTGAAAGTACCTATAAATTACAGAGTGTTGCCCGATGAAAAACACTTGGAATTTTGAGAATTGAGGTGTTGAGCTCTTAGGCGCATATGACCTGTGAAAAATTTGATGTTTTGATAGCAAGTTCAGTATTTGAGATGTTGCCAAAGGAGACATAGGAGTTGTTGCATAGCATCATGTCAACACCCACAGAAGCTATGAGCATTGAAGTAGTGACAACCGAGGGAGATATTCTAGAGGTAGCTATGGTAGCACAGGGAGCTACCCTGGAAGTTTCACTTGTGGAAGTACCGACAGAAGTGCCTAAATCTCCCAAGACACCCAGGCCAAGGCCTACGCCATCCCAGGAGGGTCAAAAATCGAATAAGGACAAGCAAAAAATGCAGACTGTCCTAGAGCTGGGCATTCTCGAGGCTGAGCCGATAGATGTGAGGGTTTGGAAGCTTGCTGGTGGAGTGCACAACGCATGAACTAAATTGGGAAAGGTTCAGTTGGAGCTAAACCTCAAAATCGCAGAGTTTCAGTTGAAGGCCTAGCCTTCGACTCTGCTAGAGATAAGAGAGCAACGCGAGATCGCTGTGAAAGATGCAGTAGTAGAAGTAGGGAGTGCAGTGAAGGACTGTAGCATGCTCTTTGAGCAGTTGCTCGAGGTAGACTTCACCTTCCTACAAGAAGATCCTACTAGACAGTCGCTGGAAACAGAAGCACGAGAGTTGCAGCAGTGCTACAATGAAGTTAAAGTGACAACGCATATTTTCGCTATCACGTAGAGGTTAGCTAAGTTGTAGGAGGCCAAGGCGTTGAAAGAGCGGGTGGATGCAGATTAGCACAAGGAAGCAGTGCTGAAGGCTCGCTTACAACCTTCATTAGATGAGGCCTATTTCATCATGGCTACAATTGAAGGCAAGTTGGATAATCTGCATAAGACTCAGCAAAAGATTCAGTCAAATGGCGCAGGGCCAACAATGGAGCAGCTAGTCGAGGAGATGAAACAGGTGGCAACACAGTGTACTGCCGAAGTTGTAGTAGTACAAGTCGAGCTAGGAGGTCTTCGTGACCAGATCTCTAGGCTAGCTGAGTGACTTGAGGGTGAGTCACCATGTTTGTGTTGGGGGCCTGTTGGGAACAGGTCCCCTGTGGGTCAATTTATGGGTTAAAAACCCAAGTTTTGGTGCAGAAGGCCCAAAGTTTGTATAAAGAAATGTAAAGTCTTTGCATTTTGTGGTCGCAGAGTGCGAAGATATCAAGAGTCAAAAAGGGTTTCTGCCTTTAGTCTAGATAGGTTGTGTCAGTTTTAGATAGCTGCCCTTGGTTTGTGGACCATGGGATTGTATAAAAAGGAGGTCTTAGAGGAGTCTAAGAAAGAGGTCAAGAAGTAGAAGTGTTTGATGAGTCTGTGAAGAGCTAAGAGCGAGAGTCTGAGTGTAGGAAGAGGCTCTGCAAATTTGAATCATTAATAAAGAGAAGTATTATGAAATTATTGTGTCTTTTTCTCTGTGGACCGCATGTGATTATGTTATGTTAAGCTCTGGGTTTATGTTACAATGCTAATATGATAAGTGAATGTATATGTTTCTATGTGTTATATGAATGCAAATAATGATATATGTTTACACGAAGATAATCTTAACTGCATGGTAAATTCGACGAACACTTAAGATAATTCAGGAAATTATAAATAACGTAGTAGCAAAGGCATGTAAGTACCTAAGCCACTGGGTAGGGTTACGTGAAGGACCATTGTATACTTTCATGATGGTTCTAAGAGATGGAAGAGAAATTACATCAATAAGCCCTAAAGGCTTATCGATTTGCATGAAGAAAGGGTTTAAGGTATAAAGTCGACATCACGACCATCTCAAGGTGTGGAAAATTGGTTCTTGCATCCCCCCATACTACTTCGAGTGAGACTTCTGTCCGCGCTTCGCGGACTGATACTGAAAGGGCTAGTAGTGTGGGGATTTTATTGGCTGACTAACGCTGAACTTGGGTTAGGGTCCATCAAGCCAACAACTCACCTCCCATCAAAGGTCTGGGCAAATGTTATATCCATAGCTAAGTCAAACCCATCAAACTTCTGCAGGAATAGGAGGAACCCAAATTCCTACAACATTGCAAGACTATTCCTGTACTCAACTATATGTTCCATCTCTATGGATTGTGGCTCAATCCTTACAGGTGCAATGTATGTTCAAATTCACCCACTCTCTGTTTCAAAAAGATACCACAGCAAAAAGAACTCAAATGGTGATCGAGCTACACACACGCTATTATATCAACCATTTCCCAAAGGGTCATGCTTCATCATTAAAATTACACGGACGCGAGTGTGAATTGGTGCAGGTACATGCAGGCTATAATGATTGGGAGAGGCGGCGGTTTAGATAATAATTTCACATAACGGTCATGCAAGGCCGGACATGGGGTGAGGCTATTATTATCAGGTGATGAGTTTTCCAAGGGAAGGTAAGTATCAAATTTCGGAAGAACCGTACCGCGAAATTTGAATAATTGTACTGCTTCGCACTTACTCCATGATTTCACATAAAGTGTACTTTAGTACTCATTGAAAAGATAATATTTTATAACCTAAAATATCCTTGTACTTAAATGATTTCTTCATAATATAGTAAATCATGAAACAAAGTGTTAATAATAATATAAAATGAATTTCATGATCGACAGGTGGTACAGTTGTTCTGCTTGTACAAAGGTTCATGAAACAAAAGATAAGCTTCAATACGCATTTTTTGTACACTAGGTGTTCCTACACCAGAACATGTGTTTTTGAATTAGGCGCGCTCAACAGTGAGTATTCATGCACTGAATTGTGCATGTACTTGAATGTGCCTGAACCAACCATGCTTTCACTGAGCGTGCTATTGAAAATGGCAACAAGAAATGCTAAAAATAATAGTTTGGGTAGTAGTGCTGGCTTGGGCAACAGGGAATGAAAAATGGAAGTGCTTAAAATAGCATTCTATTTTTAGCAATTCAATATGGATTCTTATTTTAGTCAGTCCCTCGACTAGAAATAGGAAGTAAAATTCAAATTTGATATTAACAGTAGTTTGTAAATTAATTAATTAATTCAGTTTGAGTTAATTAGTTAAGGAATTATGAACTTGAAGTCTATGTGAGGACATGCAACAATTTCTCCTTTGATTGATGGATTTAACCATCAGTTAAAGGATGAGGATGAGTTGTAATTAGTTGGCTCAGTTAACTGAGTCAAGTCTAGTAAGATTAATTTAACAAGTTGTTAAATTAATGAGATTCAGTTTGTTAATGCTTGCATGCATGTAACAATTGGTATTTTCAGATAACTGAATATTATAGCTTAAATAACTCATGCATGACAGTTCAGATAGAGACCCAATTGAGATCAGAGAAGGGACAGTGTACTATCAGTTGGATGAATATTTTTCCTATAAAGGAAGCTCATCCATGATGAAGATTTATCTCCTTCAAGTTTGTGTAGTTAGATCAGAGGTTAGTGCATGTGTGAAGAGGCCAATTCACACAGGTGGTAGCACTAGACCCTAAGGAAATTGCACAAGGAAATAGGAGGCTTGGAGGGTAGAGGAGAAGGTTTGTGAGAAGCCTTTGGCTGTCTATGAGCAGCAGAGGGATTGTACGGAGAGCTGGATAGCTTCTGAGCTAAGGCTTTGTGTAATCTGGACTATATTTCCACTTGTATGATAATATAGAGATGGGGTTTTAGGCAGGTGCTTTCCCCAAGTAAATTCTTCTGCGTTATGTGTGATTGATTTCTCCATATCAGTTATATGTGTTCTTATTGATGTTGCTCATGGTTGATTAAGCTTCCGCTAAATTAGTTGTAGAAGTAGATCGAGTTTTTTGCTTTAGTACATTGCATTACTAGGTGATCTACAGTGGGAATTTCTACATGGTATCAAAGAACAAGTGATCAAGGAGAGAATAGTATATTGAGAGGAGATTTCAAAGCTTTGAGTTTTGGGCCGAGAGTTTGCAGAGAATATTTGAACATTTCTGTATAAAATTTTCAAGAAAAAAAATATTAGATTTGGATTTCTTGCGGAAAAATACCCAAAATCAAAAAAGAAATTGGCTGAATCGGAGTTCAGATGAGGGAGATACCGCTGATTTAAAATCAGCTCTTTTTCTAGAAAATTTTGGGATGATGGGAAAGTGAAAATAGATTGGTGTGCTAGCCAAGAACCTGTATGCACTTGAGGTACAAGATGCATCCAAAGCCTTGAGGAGCAAGGCAAAGGTTAAATACTTGGTGGTTGAGAAGGAGAGTAAATTACCTCTCAACATGCAGTGCCAGAAGAAGTCTCAGACGATTGTCGAGGAGCCACAATTGGTGAAGCAGCTTCAGGAGGTTGTGGAGGAGCCACAACTAGAGAAGCCGAGAGGAGGCCGAGTGGAGACATCCACTCATGCAGAGACCTCCAGTGGGGGAAATTTCGAGCCAAGTGGGCAGAGGGATCACATGCATCCATACCTCCAGGAAGGAGGTGGGGCGATGTGGAGTGACAATCCCAAGAAGGCTGGAATAGGGGTAGGATCCTTGAGGTACCCAACCTCTTTGATTCGACTTTGCTATGGGAGCCTCGATGAGGAGTAATAGGATTGGCTGAGTGGGTAGAGACAGATGCGGATGGAGTAGCAGAGAGAGCTACAATGTAGGAGTCCTAAGATTGTGTAGAGCTAGCAGGCTGCAACAATGCGAGAGGCACGGGAGTGTTGCACCAGTGTAGGATGGCACAAAGAGGTGTGCAATGGTGCAAGATGCATGAAGTGTTGCAGTAGCTCAGAGGTAAGAGGGGGAGCACTTGTCAGCAGTAGGTAGAGCTTCAACATCAGAGTATGTTTCTAGCCCAACAAAGAGGTCAATTGGGATTTTTTTTTGTTCCAAGAGTTGGTAGAGCAACCACACTTGGTAGGAGTGTTGCATGTAGAACATTCTAGAGGTATAGGATTAGGTTTGATTTGAATGCCTTTCTTGTTGAGAGGGAGTGTTGAAAATGGCAACAAGAAATGCAAAAAATAGAAGTGCTAAAAATAGCAGTTTGGGTACCAGTGCTGGATTGGGCAACAGGGAATGAAAAATGGAAGTGCTAAAAATATCATTCTATTTTTAGCAGTTCAGTGTGGATTCCTATTTTAGTCAGTCCCTGGACTAGAAATAGGAAGTAAAATTTGAATTTGATATTAACAACAGTTTGTAAATTAATTAATTAATTCAATTTGAGTTAATTAGTTAAGGAATTATGAACTTGAATTCCATGTGAGGACATGCAACAATTTCTCCTTTGATTGAGGGATTTAACCATCAGTTAAAGGATGAGGATAAGTTGTAATTAGTTGGCTCAGTTAACTGATTCAAGTTCAGTGATATTAATTTAACAAGTTGTTAAAATAATGAGATTCAGTTTGTTAATGCTTGCATGCATGTAACAACTGGTATTTTCATATAACTAAATATTATATCTTAAATAACTCATGCATGTCAGTTCAGACAAAGACCCGGTTGAGATCAGAGAAGGGACAGTGTACTGTCAATTGGATGAATATTTTTCCTATAAAGGAAGCTCATCCATGATGAGGATTTATCTCCTTCAAGTTTGTGTAGTTAGATCAGAGGTTAGTGAGTGTGTGAAGAGGCCAATTCACACAGGTGCCAGCACTAGACCCCAAGGAAACTGCACAAGGAAATAGGAGGCTTGGAGGGTAGAGGAGAAGGTTTGTGAGAAGCCTTTGATTGTTTATGAGCAGTAGAGGGATTGTACTGAGAGCTAGATAGATTCTGAGCTAAGGCTTTGTGTAATATAGACTATATTTCCACTTGTATGATAATACAGAGATGGGGTTTTAGGCAAGTGCTTTCCCCAGGTAAATTCTTCTGTGTTATGTGTGATTGATTTCTCCATATCAATTATATGTGTTCTTATTGATGTTGCTCATGGTTGATTAAGCTTTTGCTAAATTGTTTGTAGAAGTAGATCAAGTGTTTTGCTTTAGTACATTGCATTACCAGGTTGATCTACAGGTGGGAAATTGCTACATGGTATCAGTGCTAGCTGAATTGTAGAAAAAGTTCTACATGGTATCAAAGCTAGCCGATGTGTAGGAAAAATTCTACAAAATTCTACAAGTGCTTTCACTTTAGACATGCTTGCACTACCCATGCTTGCATCGAATCTATTTGTACTTTGAACACACCTTCCTGTGCTAGGGATATTTGTAGCGTAATAGGAGCCAAAAGAGAATTCTGATAGAATACAATTCATAGACTGGATTAAAAAAAGATTTGTTGAATATACAAAGGAGATTTTATTCGCCATTCCTTGGTGTTAACATATGCCTTTCGATCTGCTTTGTGGGTTCACATCATATCCTACAATCAATCCCTAAGGGAAAAAAGAAGTGTGAAAAGGGTAAATTTTTAGAATGGGGAGGAAATTACGATAGGGAATTCAAGAGCGAAACCACCAAGAGGGATAAATTGAAAAGGGATTTTGGGGAAAAAATTTCAATGGAAAAGAGGGGAATATGAAATCGGATATGGAAAATTCTTTGAAGAAGGGGACGATAAACTTTTGGGATAAAAAGAATAAAATAAGGGGATTTTTTTTGAAAATGGGAATAGAAGAAAGGTAGAATTTCACCTGATATCTGCCTGCATAGTGTTGATCCATAAAATAAATGCAATGAGAGTTGAGTGTTTCCTGAAATAAAAAAATTTGTGCCAGCTATCCCAAACTTGGATAAGGGCCCAGTTCCTGTACTTGAATCTGCTTCTTCTTGGTGACAATTAACACATCTAAAGGTCAAGAAACATTACCATTTTATTAGAATTGATCTTCCTACCAGCAAGCTGGTTTTTAGGTTGATCCTTCTGCAATCATGTCAGTAGAACTAATTTTCACAATCACAAGAAACATGTGTGTTTTTTTTTTTTTTGGATTTTCTTTAAATTTCATTATAGGAGAGAAGAATTCAGATCACAATAGGCTAGCATAGCCACCTACCAACTGATGTTCAGACTACTGTTGCACTAGGTGCATGAAGTCTTCCTTTGTGATGGGATGAAAATATACTTTAAGCCTATGCCCATTCACAAGAAAAACTAAATCTCGCCCATAAATGGTTTTGACTTCTACAACCCCATTTTTGAATACTTGAATCACCTCATATGGTCCCATCTAATGAGTATGGAACTTCCCCTTAAAATGTTTAAATCTAGAACCATAAAGAAGTACCCAATCACCTAGTTGGAACTACTTTTTCCTAATAAACTTGTCATGCCACTTCTTGCATTGCTGTTGCACCAAAATATTATGTTGAACAACATCCATTCGAAATTCATCCAATTCGATTAGTTGCAATAAACGTTGTTGTTGTGCTTCTGAGAGATCTAGACCCAACTAAACTACAATCCTGAAAGTCTTTATCTGAAATTCAATCAGAAAAAGGACTTGTTTTTCGTACACCAGCTCATATGGTGTATGCCTGTGCTATTCCTCCAAGTGGTTTGATAAGCCCATAAGGCTTCAGGAAATCGACTAGCCCAATCCTTCCTATGCATGTTTACTATTTTGGTGAGGATGGATTCGAACACATTATTTGTGGATTCCACTTGGCCATTTTCTTATGAGCGGTACGGTGTAGATTTCCTGTGCCGAATATTATATTGATTCATGACTTCCTGTACCAAGTTAGAAACAAACTACGGTCCATTGTCAGAAACAATTTCTCTAGGAACACCAAATCTAGTAAAAATTTCATTAAACAAAAAATCAACAACAACTTTTTCAGTGGCAAAAGAAATAGCTTTAGCCTCTACCCATTTAGTAACAAAATTAGTACAAACCAAGATATGATTTTTATTTAAAGATGTGGGATTTATGGGTCCTACAAAATCAATAACCCATTTTTCAAAGGGCTCAATCATGACTTGAGGACATAAAGGCATTTCATTGGCTTGAACAGGCTGACCCATTCATTGACAACTATCACAATGCCTAACATATTGTTTGGCATCCTTAAACAAAGAAGGCCAAAAATAGCTAGTGCGTAAAATTTTATATGCAGTTTGTTTGTTAGCAAAGTGGCCACCACAAGGTTCATCATGGGAAGATTTTAAAATATCAAACATTTCTTCCTCTCTTACACATCTACGAATAACAAAATCTGGTCCACTGTAAAATAGGTCTCCCTATGTCCAAGAATATGAAGCACGTTTCTTAATAATATTCCGCTTTTCACAAGGGGATAAGTGAGGTGGTGTCTTTCTGATGACTAAATGGTTGGCTATGTCAGAAAACCATGGAGATTTTGCTGACATAGCAAAAAGATGTTCGTAAGGGAAATCATCATCTATAGGAATTTCTTCGCCAAGATTGTTTAACCTAGAAAGATAATCAGCTACAACATTAGACTTTCTTGGCCTATCAATAATTGTAACATTGAACTCTTGCAATAAAAGTAACCACCTAGTCACTCTACTGCTAGTTAAAGGTTTATTCATTAAATATCTTATAGAAAAATGATCAGTATGCACATAAACTTCATATCCTGTAATATAATGTCTGAATTTGTTAATAGCAAAAATAACGGCTAAAAATTCTTTCTCAGTCACTGTATAGTAAAATTAGGTAGGTGACAAATTTTTACTGATGTATTAAATATCACAGGATCATTTATTCTCTTCTTGTCCTAAGGCTACGCTAATAGCAGTGTTTGAAGCATCAGAGGAAATATGAAATGGCAGGGACTAGTTTGATCCTCTCAAAACTGGTGCTTGTACTAATTTTCCTTCAATGTTTCAAACAACTGTTGGCAAGTCGTGGACCAAGTGAATTCACTATCCTTAGCTAGTAATAAAAAAATGGGGGTAGCAATCTTGGAAAAAATTTCAATGAATCTCCTGTAATAATCGTCATGTCCCAGGAAACCTCTCACTTCCCTTTGAGTTTTGGGTGCAAGCAGATGAATAATAACTTCAATTTTAGCGGGGTCTACCTGAATACCTTTGTGAGAAATCAAATGAGCAAGAACCACTCCTACTTTGCACATTAATCTATATTTTTTATCACTCAAAGCAAGATGGGCCTTTTGTAAAAGCACTTTTTCTAAATTTTTAAGAGCTTCATCAAATGAGTTACCAAACACAGAAAAGTCATCCATATAAATCTCAACACATTCAAGATCAAAAAAAGTAGCCAGCACAACCCTTTGAAAGGTAGTGGTGCATTACACAACCCAAAAGGAAGCACTTGGTAGGAAAATGTACCCCAAGGGCATGTATAGGTGGTTTTGTCTTGATCTGAAGGTGTGATCTGGATCTGGTTATACCCACTGAAGTCATCTAAAAATAAAAAGTACTTTTTACCAGCAAGGGTATCTAGCACCTGATTGATGAAAGGAAGAGGAAAGTAATCCTTAAGAGTGGATTTGTTTAATTCTCAATAGTCAATGCAAATACGCCATCTCCCATATTTCTTAGGGACTATCACTAATGGAGAGACCCACTAGATGTTAGAAATGGGGTAGATAAAATTAGCATCTAAGAGTTTTTGTAATTCTTCCTTAACAATATCTCTTAGTGCGAGATTCATTCATCTTTGAGTTTGTCGGACAGGTCAGGCTCCGTCTTGGATATAGATATGATCAGTACAAGTCTCAGGAGGAATGCCTTTAATCTCTTCATAACTCCAAGTGAATGCATCCAAATGATCTCGCAACAAGGTAACAAGTTGCTCTTATTGAGATGAATCCAGGTCTGAACTAATGTGTAAGGATTTGCTTGGACTAATTTCAATAAGAGTGGTCTCAGGCTCAAGAGTACAGGAATATGATGCCATAGTATGGGATAAGGAAGGTTGGGAATTAGAGTTTTCTTCGAAATCCAGACTAAAGATCTGATGAAGTGTATGAAGACTAAAGTTTGGGTCTCCTCATCACTACGGTCATAATCTAACCATGAGGTATCCTTAAGTTCCCGCATAGATCTAGCAGGTGGGTATGAGGTGACCTTTTCCCTAGAGTCTCCATGTGAAATGTACATATCACCGAAGCGACATCCAATATAAGCATCAGTCGTGGCAAGCCATGGTCGTCCCAGAATCAAAGGATGTCCTCCCACGAGATTCTTTGGTTGAAGCACAATGAAATCCGTGGCGTATTCCCATGAATCTATAGAGACAACCACGTCATCCAATACTCCATTGGGCTTGATTTTAGATCTTTCTGCAAGTTTGAGCACGGTGGGTGTGGGACAAATATGGCTCAACCCATGTTGTTCCATGGTTTGCATGTTCATCACATTCATGGCCATCCCCAAGTCTATTAATACATTAGAGACAAGGATATCACCTATCTGGACAAAAATAACTAGGTTTCCAGGATCTGTATATTTCTCCATCGATACGCATCCTTTCATCAACTCAGCTGCTCTACCAACAAAATGAATGGTATGAGGTTCTACTCTCTTCCTCCCTGTCTTTTTAAGGCATAATTCCCGAATGATCTTTGTGCAAATGGGATTTTCTCGAATAGCCTAAAGTAAAGGAACCTTTATACAAAGATTCCTTAATTCAAAAGCCAAGGTGGACTCAGGGTCGCTCTTCTCCATGGTAAACCGCTTTGGATAGGGGGGCTGGTTTGAAGAAGATGGTGAATTTGAAGGTACGAGAATGGTTTGAAGGGTGATATTATTTTTCGAATGATTAGGAGTTACCTCCTCATTTTTCTCCTCAATAATCACTGTGGACTATTTTTGTTTTTATGGTTTAACCACCCTTCCTAATCTCAATTGAAGCTCATTTATCCCAACCAGCAAGGTTCGATAGGTAGGAAGAGGGGATACTCCAACTAAATGGATCAATTGTACCACCTTATTATTAGATTTGATACTAGTTGAGGTGGTCTGAATCGTGGTGGCAAAGGCAATGGTGCCAATGATTGAATCTGTTGAGGTAGAGAGGGAAAGGATGGTTTTGACATATGGTGCGGTGCATAGGAAGGAGGATATGATGGAATCTGAGTAGGATAGGAATGATATGAATGGTTTGGCCCTCTCCATCCTTGTTGCCAAGGTTGAGAGGATTATCCATGATGGAAATGGTTCCCATGCTGCCAATGTTGAGAGTGATTATTATTATTATTATTATAGGAATATGGAGATGCATTATAGCGATAAAAATGTGGTTCGGGAGCCATACCTGCACTCACATGTGGCCAGTTCCTTCGCGCTCCCATGACATGTAAGGACTCAGGTTCAAAATGCTCTCCTTCGAGCACAACTTTTAGTCCTGGTATGGAGGGGCAGTCCTTAGTGGCATGGTTCTATACACAAATCACACATTTATTAGCACTTTTCATATCAACAGGACATTCTCTTAAAGGATGATTTTTTCTACACTTTGGACAAAAAATAGACAATGACCCTTGTTCTTTTTCTAATTTTTTTCTGAAATTTAAAGAAGTCTATTTGTTTGCTAACAGTATTCATTATTTCAATTTTCATATCATCCATCTTATTCTCCAAGCCAATGATCATAGCGTCTGTAGCTCCCAGTTTGTTAGTTTTGCTTCGACCTCCTCTAGTGGATCTAGATTGGTTTCTAGAGAACTTCCTGCAGAAGTCACAAATTTGTCCAAAATTTTTCTAAGAAATGTCTCCTTGTCCTAACAAATTCAGATTATGTCTAGAATCCTCAGTAAGTCCTCGTAGGAACAATGTTAGAATAGTACTTAAATCAAATTTTTGTTTGGACCTTTGGAGTATATACAAAAATCTCTCTAAGTAATCCTCCAAAGTCTCATCATCACCTTGTACAATAGTGAAGATCTCGTCCTGCATTTATCTAGTTTTACAATATTCCTGCTATTTATTAAAAAATACTCTCATCATTTGGTCCCAAGAACTTACAATGTTTCCTCCTAGTCCCATGAACCAGCTCAAGGTTGAATCCTTGAGAGATGCAGGAAACAACTTTAATTTCTGGGCATTAGAAGAATAATCATAACTTCGACATAATCTATCAAATTCGAAAAGAAATGAATCCGGGTCTTCTTGCACCTTACCATGAAAGTGTGGAAGAGTTGAAGGTAAAATATTATTCATTTGTACATTCTCTTTCGAGTTCACTATTATAAATCCAAAAGTGGACTGCTCGTCATTTACCTGGTTCTCGCCAGACCCCTTTGCATGGTCTTCATGATCAACCATTTTTATGCCTCCAATCAAACCACTTCTAGAAGGTGAAGGTTGACTAATCCTGAATTGAACTTTCTGATCGCCTTTAGCCTCCTTCTTCCCCTTTTCAGGTTATGTCACACCTAAATCACTGTGTCCAGAACCCAGGTGGACTATTCCGGTGTGATGAGTTTGTGCTAACTTGGGCTTCCTACCTGCAAAAGTAGGTCCAATATGACAAGAGTTATAGATCTTTCAGTATTTTTTCGGCCCTTATTGGGCTTCAGAGCCCTACCTTTCTTAGGCATTCATTGAAAAAAAATCAAATACAAAAACAAAATTCAAATGCTTATAAAAGAAAAAGAATGTGTTAATTGCTACAATGGAAAAGAAAATCAGAACTCATAAAATCCTCAAAACAATAGAAGCATATTGTAGAAAAAATAATAGTATACTTACCCCTATTGCAGAAAATGGAAATTTCTTACCAATGTCAAATCACCTCCCTGGAAACGGTGCCAAAATGTTGGGTGCATGAATTGCAGTCAAGAAAACTCCTTCAACACTTAATTGTCAACCTGGGGGTTTAGTAAACTTAGAGATGAAGCACGGGAAATGCCAGAAATGATATGAACTTTTTCAAACTCTATTCCTACTTCCTTAATTGCAATCTTGTAGAATCAAAAAGAAAATATCACCTGGAAATTTACACCAAATATATTCTAGTGTTGGAATATGAAAGAAAGTACTTTTGTAGGAAAATAAATGAAAGTAGTTCTCAAAACCTCTTGCAGACAATCTTTAATTAATGAAAATGAAAATCTATGTTTATCTTCACTGTAGTTGTGTGCCAGATTAATAATTGGACCCTTGAAGATATCTTGGTCCTTATAGATCTTCCTCCCTATACTAAGTTATTATTGATGTACTTCTGCAATGTGCTTGCGCTAGTATGAGAACAAATCTTAGGTGTTGGGAGTATATTTTACACCTATACTAAAGATCTATGTCTTTATGCAGGAACTCTAAGCCTCAAGTCTAGAGCACTCTGTTCTTGTATCAGGAGATCAATTCCTGTACTGGACAAAGGTTCTTGCACTAATTTTTGCAATCCTTCTTTCGAGAAAATAAAGAATTTGTTAACTAGGAAAAATAGCTTACAAAGGTGAACAGAACTTCAAAATAAATTCCTCAAATCAAAAGATGCTTCAACTAATCTTAATGTCTAAAACAAGAATTCATTCCCAAAGTCAAAGCACACTCTTATGTAATTAAGGAACTTCTGCATGTAATCTAAGAGATCATTTAATTGTGACAGCAAGCTTCAATCCTGTAATAGCTATCCACACAAACTGATCTGCATTCATAACCTTTTGAACTTAGAAATATTTCCTTTAAGAATTATTACGCATGAATAAGATCTTTCCTAAATAGCATAAAGTGCAGGCATAGACCAGTGCATGTCGCAATAACATTCTGTTTCTGATTATCAGAACTGTGTTTAATTCAAAATAGTAAAAGAACTTTAGAATAGAAATCACGGTTTTCAGAATCAAATTAAGACTTAATAAAAATCACAATCTTTAGGATCGCATTAATACTTATAAAATAAAAACAAAATACCATTACTATAATGAATGGAAGAATCAATATGTGAAACAATAAATTCACTAGTGCAGGAATGCGTGCTTGCATGATCCAGGAAGAAAACATGATTAAACTTCAAAGAAGGAAATCATAAGATTAAACTTCAATCAAACTCACACAACATGAATTTGTCACACTATAATGAAATCAGATTCAAACTTTGTAGAAAGATAAAAGAAAAATATGTTTACTTCACACTTTGCATTAAAAATAATTAACACACCTTAATCAAAAAAGAGAAGGACACGAGGGAGAACAAGTTGGGTTGGTTGGGCCCTATCCAACCAGCTTGTTTCCCTGCATAGGAAACGTAAAGACTAAACTCTTTAATCAATGCATCAACACAAAATTACAGTGCAAGATCAAGAAATCATGGCATACTTCCTTTCTATTAATGATCAAAAAATATACATCATGAATTTGAATCCAGCCCAGAACGAGGGTGATGCCAACAAAATTAAAAAAGGACAGAATCACAGTATCCTTACTATATCTATCGCTTGCTACCATTTTCTATCTGATTCCTACATTTTATACATTCATTCAGGCCTGTGGCCATAACCAAATTACAACAAGCGTTCCAATCTGAGCCTTTCAGCTATAACAAAATAACAACAACAGCTCATGCTAAGCTTTTCAGCTACAACAAAACGATATTCTAAGTATTCATCTAGTGACCTAATCTCCACCATATCCTTGATTTTCCTATATGCTCTGAGCCCAATTCGAGTTAATCGTTCCAGAACACGGTGTCCGCATGGAGTGGTGAGTTTTCATAGTAGTTGAAGATTTGCCAACGGTGCAAAAATCCTACCTGCACTTGATCATGCTAACAAGATGATTAATTCGTTGTATATCAAATACTTCTAGGAAGAGAATTATTACTTGCAAAGATTTAAAAGCATAAAATCTATGAAAATGATTAATTAAGCACATTTGTAACCATTAAACATGAAACATAAAGCTGGTGTAGGAAGGGACACAATTCTTGGACTAGTGCAAGAATAAGGGGGTTTGCAAGCTTAAAACAGAGGTATAAGGTTATAGTTTTGAAGGGAAAATGAGTTAAAAAATGAAGCAATTCAGCCTACCAGCAACCAAATCAGATTCTAGATTCAAACCTTACAAATTAAAGGATTGGTCGATGTACCTGGGAATTTGTCACCGTATGTATCATTGGAGTTGTTAAACACGAAAATTAATAGACAAGAGATAAGATAGAACATGAATTCATATTATTCACAATCATATACAATTGTGTACAAGTCTAGTGACCCTTAGTTTCATATTCCAAGTGGTCTCTTGGACTCCAATGACCTTTCACATTCCAAACCATAACCCTTAGTGGATCAGGTGTCCAATATTCCCCCCCATAATCCGAAGGAGTATATACAAGTCCAAGAAGAGACCTATAATACAAATATACAATAATGCACGACAACAATAAGATAAACATTCTCTTTGAGATTATGGCATAAGGTGGGACAACTCGAGGTCTCAACAACTCATGGTTTAAGGATGACCACCAATACAAGAATGCTTAGTATAGTTCCAGGAAATATTCCAAATATGGAAAGAGGTTGAAGTCTTCTTCTAGAGTAATTGCTCCTTGTTGTTCTAAAAAGGGAGAACATTGCGGTCTCAACCTGGAACGCTTAGTGTAGTTCCTGGAACTCTTCCAAATCTAGCAAGAAGTTGAAGTCTTCTACTAGAGGAAGTGTTCCTTAACGCTTTGAAGAGGAGACGTTCAACCTAGAAAAAGGGAGGTCTTTAACTTGTGGTGGTTTAAGGAAATTCACCAACTGAAGGAATGCTTAAGGGCTTCTTTGTCTCTAGCTACAACTCTGAATCTGGGTATGGTTGTCTCTAGCTGTAGGCTCAGGCAACAAGCTTAAGTTGTGGATCAAGCTCACTTGATTTATCTTTGAAGCTTGTATATGACCATCAATTTCCCCCCTGTCACGTACAAGGTGAGAAGATGGAGAAAACTCAACTACAAGAATTTTTAATACTCTAGAAGAAATTATGACATATGACTAAAATATCGTGTTGGTTATTGAAGCCAATTTCCAAGGAGCAATCCATCCAAGGTGAATCTTTGTTCTTGCAAGAGGTTTGTTTTTGAAGTATATTTTTGAAGAATGAGTGTGTTGACCACAATTCTTGCACGAGTGAAGACCAAAACATGATCTTTCGTATGACCAACTTGATTACAATGTTGGAATTTGGAATAATGTTATAAATGAGGAGCTACAACAAGTGAATATGAATCATCATGAAGAAATTCAACACTTTGAAATTCAATGGGTTTGGAATAGTTTGGAGTATGAAAGGACACCTCCTTTTCATATCAAGGACATGTTCTTTGCTTGTTTCTAAAAATCTCATCCCAAGGTATGATGATGGGCTTGGGAAGTGCAAGCTGAATTTATGCATATACATGCAACTTTGCTCTTTCAATGACTTGATTAATTTTTGGTAGCAAATGGGAGTTTATGTAAAAGTTAAAGAGAGGATTGTTTTGAACTGGCTATGGTGTTGTAGATCATCTTGTTGCACCTTGTTGTAGTTGTGACTCAATATGCAAAAACTTAATTTTCTCTTGTTTATTTTGCAAAGAAGTCTAAATGTCAGAGAGAGTGTCTTTGTTGATTTTGATTGTGTCACTAGTAGTAGATTGTATCTGAGTTTTCAAGAACTCTAATACTTCATAAAATTTGGTCATTTTCTCAACAAATGATGAGAAAAACATAGACAATATAAAATCCTTAGTGCTAAACCCCAAATCAATGCACAAATTTTGTTTAGTTAGTCAAGTAAATGGGTACAAAGAAACTTCAATCAGGCACCTTCCAACTAGGAAAAACACTATCACATACCATATGATTTCACTCTTCAAAATTTAACATTCATATACCATGCCATAGAATATGCCTTTCAACGCATAATCAAGGTAACATAACCATATCATATCACACAAAATTTGAAGTTAGTTAACACACAATACACCATTTCAAACTAGTTGACATAATTAATATGGGTGCACTTTCCAAAATAAATATGGAGAGCACCAATGACATGCCATACATGATATTCAACACAAAATGGATTAATGATCTAGGTTTATGTTGAATTGTATATGCTTTGATTAACGGTTCCAGAATATATTCAACACAACCCTTAAAAATAGATATTTATACCATACATACCAAGCAGACGAATTGTAGGAGCCATGGAATATAATACATGGTCTTTCCAGTTGTCATGAGCAATGCTTAGCCTTCACTAGCACATATATACGTGACTGTAACATGAAAATCTCATGGAACTCAATGCAATTCGATGTTCAACAAGTCTCCAATGCACATATCAAGAGAAATGACCAGCAATCAGAGAAAAAACATATAATCTCACTGTTCTGGCCAACGTACCAATAATTTAATGCATTTTTTTAAGACTGTAATCAACTTCATTCAAAAAGGATTGTCAAAGTCTTCAAAATACGACATTTTTATAATTCACAGGGGTCTGCATGTCAAGAATACTTATTCCAGCTTCCTCTACCATCACTTCACAAATTTTCACTAGTTGTACGTGTTTGTGGATAACAACAAACTTCACATCGAAATATTGTCTCCACAGCAGTACTTGAGAATTTATTATTATTATTATTATTAGAAAATTGGTATTGCAGATGTAAGGATAATTAACCCATCTCCAATCCCTGGTAGAGCATGCATTAGTGTGCAGACCTCTTTCCACACATTCTTTCCCTCGCTTCTTGTTGATCAACGCTACTAGAAATAGGCAAGTGTTCTTATGAAATCCATATCTATATTTTTTGTTACCAATAGGAAGAATAGAGAACTCCAAAAAGGTATTTATTTCACACTGAGATATTTGAGTGCGATTCCTTAGCGTAATAGGTCTGCTAAATAGTTTTGGAATTCAAATAATTTCATATAGGTGGTAGCCACACTAGTTTACAATTATTGTTGGCTCAAATTTGAAGACTATGGGCTCATTCACATTAACCTAGTAAATGTAGCTCAACTACTTTAATAAAATATCTTCTACAACTTTCAACTCAGCAAAATGAATCAATTTTGTTGAATAGATCAATCTTATGGAAGGTGATATTGCATCCACATTCACCGGCCACAATTTTAGCAATCAAGGCACATGATGGACAGGTTTGGAGGATAAACAGTGATGCAGATACATTTCTTCTAGGGCAAGAAAATAAAAGAGAATTTACAAAAATCGTTTTCTTAACCAATGGATAGGTATCCACAGAAATGAAACAGTTAAGTGTGCAGATGTTTCATCCTTTTGATGGAATTTCTAGGCAAAACCAAACCAACACTCTTTAAGGAATCTCATAAAAACCCTATGTTTCAAAACATCTGTACTTGTTTGGCTTCGATAGTAAACAAATGTTAGGGTTGATAGATTTGGTAGGGAATGACAGGGAAGAAAACCTAACACATAAACACATGGTGAGGAAGAATACCACACAAATAGTGTTTGAGAAACACATGTAGAAGGCCACACATTATGGCTCCATTACCATGTTAAACACACAAATGAATAGACATGACATAAGATAGAACATGAATGCATATTATTCACAATGATATACAATTTTATACAAGTCTAGTGACCCTTGGTTTCATATTCCAAGTGGTATCTTGGACTCCAATGACCTTTCACATTCCACACCATAACCCTTAGAAGATTAGGTGTCCAAAGAGATTCATTATCATCAGGATGGTAGTTTTCCAAGTCTTTAGTTTGATTAAGAATATAGATTTTGTTTGACTAATTGTCGAGATCACAAGATTCTAGATCAACAAGGAATGAAGGAACATCATCTTGACATAGAGGACTTTGAAATAGGGAACGTATATTAAAGCATGGTCACCCTTCTGCTAGACCTCTACTTGTGGAATGTGACCACCTTGTACCTAATCACCATTGGACCAAATAATTAAGAATCAAGAGTATCTAAATAACTTGCTATTGGATTGGATTGATTAAGCAAATAAAGGTACAAAGTTCCATGAGATGTAGATGATAGAGGATGACAAGTATCCATTGAAGAAACAATACTTGTGATGATATCATATTCAAGGTTTAGATTATGTACATTGTTGTGATCTTGAGGAATCAAGGAATCAGTCTTCACCTTAGGCTCCATGAATTTATTGGAACCTTTGAAGTTTTCAAAAATAAGATCTTGATCATGGAAAACAAATGAAAGTGAAGGAGGTGGATTAACAATTTGATTTTCAGATTTCCCAACCTCAAGATGATCATCAGAGACCACCTTGTTTGGTAATGAAAAAGGAGGAGAACAAGGGACAAAAGGGGGTGTATATTCGTCCTCTAAGGTTGACGTGTCTCGTGACTGAGAAAAATTGGAAGAATCAATTTCAGGATGAGACTTGAAGATGTTTTACATTCAAATTCTTCAATAGACACTCGAACCAAACACTTAAACTTTTCATTGAAGAAATCCCAATTCACATCTTCATGAAACTCATAACATAGGTGAATAAATCTATTAGAAAAATACTCTAATGATTCATCATGCTTCATCCTAAGCTAATTGATCCTCTTATATACATTTTGATAATCATATCTATCAAAGGATTGATGAATCTCATTGAAGATTTGTTCAAATGAATGAATGGAAGAAGACAGTTTGGCATGACACCATTGCAGAAATCTACCTTGAAGTGTGAGGGTAAATAATTTACAAGAAAAATATTCACAATTGACTTCATAAAAATCACAAAAATTAAGAAATTGAAGTGTGCATTGAGATATGGTTGTTCCACCCTCACCATTAAATCATTATTGAGACAAGTTGTAAATTAGCTCCATAGGGATTGTAAGATTCTCTCTATTAGAAAAGAATCCCGGGATTATGATTTAGGAAGAATCAATTCAAGATAAAAGGTTCAAAATAGACTTAAATGGGATTAACTTGTCATCTGGCCCTCCTTCTAGCGGCACTTGTAGACAGTGTTATTGACATTGCTGATGCAACTATTGGTGCATTTGTTGGATGTAGTGAATGATGGTTGGCATTGATGTCAAACTGGGCAACTGTTTTCATATGATTGTGTTTCTAGTAGTTCGAGTGACATATGGACTCCTTCATGGATGGACTTACAGGTGCAGTGGTTGCTATGACAGGTAATTGTGTTGTAGTTTTGGCTTATGGCAGATGTTATGTATGGTTGATGAGTTTATGCATATAGTTGATGACAATTATTCAGGTGGTTGGAGATTTATGGAGCAGGTTAACAGAGGTCTAGGGTGAGATGTTTTCATTTTTCTCTATACTTTTCCACAACCACACAGAGCCAATTTTATGTGTGCATTTGTAGGTATTTAACCGCTAGATGCAGTCTCTTGGATGTAGTTGCATCTAAGTTTTTCATGTCTTAAGGGTGTGGTTATGCAACTAGTCATGAGTACTAATATTTTCACTGGTATTGGTTCGTGTTTGATTGCTATATGTTTGTGTGTGTGGTCCATGTTGGAACTTGGCATTGGAATTGTAGATATTAGTATTACCATGGTATCTTCCTATGGTATTGGCTTGGATATTACCATGGTACAAAGGTCTGTGGTATTGCCATAACCATGGTATTGACTTGGATATTACCATGGTAAAGGTGTCTGTAGTATTGGCATAACCATGGTATTGACTTGGATGTTACCATGGTAAAGGTGCTTGTAGTATTGGCATAACCATGGTATTGACTTGGAGATTACCATAGTATAGGTGTCCATGGTATTGGGATAAACATGGTATTTTCCTGTGGTATTCACATGGATATTTGTGGCGATTATTTTGGCATATACTTGTGAAAAAATATTGTGTTTTATTTTTTATGGTGTGAGAATGGGAGAGTGTGCTATAATGAGTGTTCCAGCATATTGCATATTTGTAGCTGTGTTGAGTAGTGTGTATATCAGTTTATCTTTTTTTAGATTTAAATTAGTGAGCCTATTAGGTTGCTCATGTTGAGCAGATTTGAAAGCCCTGCCTGAAAATGCATGAAACGTGGTTCGCATGGAGGTTTTGAAGGCGTTGAGGCTTCATAATAGACAGTGTGTAGATAAGGTGGGCTCCTTCTAGTAGACAAATCATGATAGGAAGAATATTTTTCCAAAGTCCAGTATTGTTGGGTGAGGCTTGTTGGTCGTGGTGGCTTCCAACGAATGGTTATTTGTTGAGTCATGAGAGAAGAGTCTTTCCAAGTGATGTTGTCGGTAGAATATCTTAGCAGTCGAGTATTCCAGCTACTAGATGTTAGCTCCTCTATCTAAAACATTGTTCAACATAATAGAATATTTGAGCAGTAGTAACAGCGTGTAGTTTTTTTCCCTTGAGAGTGTTTTCAACTAGAAAACCTTTGTGTCCTCTTGTGTGGATGTTTGATGTTGCTCATGGTGTTTTCATATGTTTATTTTATGTTGATTTCTTATGTTAGCTCCTAGCTCACTAATCATTGGGTTCTTTTGGTAAAAAGATATAAAAAGTTAATAAACCCTCACATTATTGATTCACACCCCCCGCCCCCCCAATAGTGAGATCAATTCTAACAATTGGTATCAAAGTGGGGTTCTCTAGGTGAAGCTTGATTGCTTGAGAGAAGATAGCGGGCCATGGTGAAGAATAAGAGGAGGCAACCTAAAAAAAGAAAGAGAAACAAACAAGTGGTGAAGATTTATAATTCAAAAGAACCCCTTTTCTTGCTTGTAAAAAATAATGAAGATGCATTAAAAAAGTGTGTTTGAACACACTGTTTTAATGTATCTTCAATTTGTATCAATGTAGGTCTTCTCAAAAGTATGCATAATGGGTACTCATTGGATGTGTAATTTAATTCTGCATCCAACGAGTGTCTACACTCAAAAATTGAGTAACTAACCTACAGGGAGATAAAGCCAAAATTACAATTAATTTTTTTTTTTTCCTATTTTCCCTCAAAAATATTTACATGTACCTCTTTTAAATTTAAAGGATTTTGATTGGTTTACATATTATGACATGGGATTACATGAAAATTTCATGGGCTCTTTTAGGATAAATTTCCTCTAATGGTAGTGTATGTTGATCCCCAACTATCCAGATGTGCAAGTTGTAAATCAACATATATAATTGATTTATTTTATTTCTCTATCTTGTCATTATACAAATTTGAGTAATCTACATGAAACCTCAATCCCTACAATCCATCTAACCTAACATAATTCACTATTGCCATAATATCATTGTCTGTTTCAAGTAAAACTTTATCACCTTCATCATCCTCATACAAAATTTGAGTCAGATGAGCCCAATCAATGTCATCTCCCAGTCGTTGAATCATTGCAGATATGAGTTATGTCAAACTCTTTGTACCACAACTAAACCTGTGAACCTAGCCTTTTTGATCCTCTAATGTAAATGAATAAATAATTTCCTAGGTTTAGAGATGGATATCCAACTTTTTCCATTTCTGTTGTCTCGTAATCCATCCTTGTAGATGCATCACTGTGGGAATCCTCATAATCTTCTGTTGGATATAACGCCAAAGTTGAATCCCAAAACTTTCACGTCATTGAACCTTCCATATCATTTCCAACTGCTCCAAAGCTAACCACAGTGGCCATCATTGCATGCATAATTTGCAACACATCTATATAGGACACAACAAATCCATCTCTATCCACCACTGGTAGGTGAAAGAATTTTCCATCATGCATTACGTGTAAAGAATGAATAATTGGTGTATCAATAGTTACACATTTTGGGTTTGGTTTCATCAGATTTTCAACCAATGTTGATTATGGGGATAGAATTTGTGCTACAAATCACATCAAAACGTCATTTGAAGTGAGGATTCCGTGTGGTTTATGCTCAATTGTTACAACTCTCGCATTCATCTGAAGTTCCTGCATTCTCTTTGTCTCCATATACATAGATTCAATGGGTGAAAATGTTGCTACCTTTGTATGCTCTGTGATAACAATGGATAGAGAAGGTCTAAACATTCACTCTCGTAATGTCTCAATAAAAGTATTAGAAACAGAAGTGGTGCTTCCCCACTGTCGCTTCACCCCTTCCACAACAGTCATAATGGCATTACCATTTTCTGCAACCTTCTCCATTCTAGCTATGACATCCTATAAGAATTTTTTAATATAAGGAAAAGCTATGACCTCCTCATTTTCAACGATAGGCATGTGTCTAAAATTTCCTTGGACCATTTTCATTAATGCACCTACTGCTAATGTATCTGCCATTACGAATACAGGGTTCTTTTTCATGACCTTGGATACATATGTCTGAACTGGTTTTAAACCTTTTGTTATAACCCTATATACTAGAAAAATTATTATCGCAAATGATTGCAAGAATTAGAATTGGTTTCTAGAACAAATATCTGATCACCATAAATAGCCAGTATATGTATATTATATCAAACCTTCCAAAAACGAATTCTAGAGAATATTTAATGACCATGCAAAACCAACATTATCGATTCCATTCTATTAAGTGCCATATAAACATATTGATATGAAACTTGATTTACTTTAGCAATTAAATTCAGATTTTGGATTGATTTCTGACGAGAAGAAAAATGTCTGACCCAAGGGATTTGTATTCTCACCCACTTGGGCCAAACAATATATACACACCTTTCCTTTTCAAAACACCAACACATACTACTTTTTGTTCCCTCTCAATATACTCACATTTTCCATACATAACTTATATATATATATATATATAGAGAGAGAGAGAGATATATATATATATATCTATATCTATATATATATATATATATATATATATATATATATATATATATATATAGATAGATATATACATATATATACATAGATATATATATACATATATATATACCTATATATATATATATATATATATATATATATATATATATATATATATATATATATATATATATATATATATATATATATATTTATTGGAAACGTGAATTCAAATCTTCTAAAAAGTGACAAGGCAAACAAATATATCGCACTACTACAGGGAATTAGAAAGAAAAAATGCACAAACCTCAATCTATCAATGTGCACTGTCAAACAACAACTACTAAAGTAAATGGAACCCATATTTATGAGGAGTTATAGAATATTCCTTGCGCCCAAATCCAATCACCTTTTTTCCAAAATATGATCATGAATATAGGAATGTGACTGAGGAGCCTCATCAAATTCATAAATTTGACTAAATTTCAAACCCCGTTATCTAATTCACCACCCATTAAACTAGGTTCTTTGTTGTTGTTGCATAATAACATTATCTGGAATAGCAACCAATGTCCGACTAATTGAAAACAACCTATTGTAGTTTGGCATTACAACAATTGCTTCTAATTGTTGTAGAATGTTTACTTCACTTGGAGTATAGTGTTGACCTTTTGAATCACATACAAGAACATCTCCACACATTAGAAACTTGAAAAGGGAACATCATTGTTTTGGCATTTGTATCATTCTTATTCGAATCACCAGAACTCACAAATCATGGAAGAAAAATCGATCTATGGGATTTTGTTTGTTGCTTTCACATTGTTCAAATAGTAATAAATCCAATTTATCCATTTACTCTTCAACGATGCACGCTCTCTTTCTATTCATCGACCACCAAATTGAAATGTTTTCATATTTTTGTCTTTAGATTGCAAATAAAAATATTTTTCTTCAAATTGAAAAATTATTTTTATTCTAATTGTAGATACTAGCATCATGAGTTTCAACTTTTTATTTTTGCAGGAGATTCATGGAGCTATGTGGTTCAATTCAACTGATTCTTTTAAAATTTAATCCCATTCGAAAAACACACAAAAAGGAAAATAATGCTTACACCATCTACTGAAGAAATATTCTTGGAGGAGCTCCTTCTAAAAATATGCTCTTTCTGCTTCAAGCTCCTCTCTGAGGCCAAGTTGGCCTTAGTTTTCCTTTTGCTTCTTCCTCTTCCAGATTCTCTTGGTTGTCACTTGTTGATCACTTTGATGCATGTTGGAGGCATTCACACTAGGATTCTTTTTCTTCCATTTAAATTCCATGATGAACAAGGGAAACTTGCAATATTTTTTGCATTATGGCCAAGACTATCACAAGTAAAACATATTATGTGCCAAAAAAAATGGTGGAAAGGGCTCAAGTCTTTTGTTGGTCTGCCTTTTTCTACTTCTTCCATGAAACTTACAATTAACATGCTTATGCCTGAAATCATTACACATAAAGCAGTAGCTATAAAATACACTTTTATAACTGGTCAAAGGAGAAGTTTCATGATGCGTCCTTTTGTTTGATTTCTTCTTTTGTTGCATGCTTCTGCAGTTTGCAACAATATTCCCAAGCTTTTGATAGCTAAAAAATTTAATTGATGTTGTGGATGATTTGTCTGGTAAAACCTTTGCCTCTTTTGATTGTTGGTTTTGTTGTTGTCCTCTACTACTGTTGGCACCAATTTTTGTTGTTGGTTGTTTAAATTTTATTTCTGAACTCGTTTCTCCTTCTTGCAAGTTAGGATATGGAGAATTTTGGCTAGTCTTCAACTAAATGGCTTTCTCTTTTGAATTACTTCTCAATTCAACCACTTATGCTTCCAATATTTCACATTGATACTATTTTTCTTCATATTTCTTTCTCATTCCTTCTCCAATTTTCCTTGCTTCATCCAATTGAGTTTTAAATTGATGATCTCTTCATTGTACACACTCCTTCTCATCAAGTATTTGTAGTAATTTTTGATGGTTTTTATTTTCTGTTGTGATCTTTCTAATCTTAGTGTCTAGGGTACCTACCTTTCATGGTTCTCCATATTCAAGTTCTAAATTTTCTACAAAACTTTTTCCTCAACTTCTCTTCAAAAGATCAGATTTAATATATTTGTTATCATCTTCTAAATCATCAAACTGAATAAAATCACCATCACTACAAGGAAATTTATTGTCAAATATAATATGATCACTTAATTTTGCATCCAACGAATGTCTACACTTGAAATTTGAGTAAACCTACAATGAGATATGCCAAAAATACAATGAAAAAGTAGTTTTCTTCTTTTCCCTCCAAAATTCACAACTCCTATTTGATTATTTTAACTATTATTTTATTATTTTTCCTTAGGAGGCCACTTTTAGGCTGAAATTTCCTCTAATGATTTGTAGCAAGAGTTGTTTTTGTATCAGGATTTGGTGTTTCAGCATCAAGATATCAATTCCCATTTAAATTAAGGTGCCATGTCGTTTAAGGTTTGTATTTTTGTTGGCTCTTTTGTGA
The DNA here is from genome assembly GCA_031772625.1 of Pinus tabuliformis. Lineage (NCBI taxonomy): Eukaryota > Viridiplantae > Streptophyta > Pinopsida > Pinales > Pinaceae > Pinus > Pinus tabuliformis. The sequence continues at coordinate 367,970,838 of CM062816.1, forward strand.
TCTCAATTTGAAGTAAGATTTTCTCACAAAGTTATGGTTCTCTTTTCAATATATGATGTAGTGGATTTCCACTATGCCGTGATAAGTGAGTTTCACTAGGATTCACATTTTGAAGAGGTGGATGAAAAAAAGGAAAGAAAATTGTGCTCTTCTCTTATCACTGATCTAGTAGCAAGAGGCTTGGACTTTCTGAAAGTTGGATACATTATGAATATGTGCACAAGATTGGTAGAACAACTTGTCTAGTCCAACAACAACAACAACAAAATATGGTGTGCTCTTTCATGTGAAAGGATATATAATAAGCAAGCAAAATGGTCTGTAATAGACATGTATCTATTCATGTAATATGCTTCAATAAAGACATGTAATGATGTAAACCAATCAAATTATAGTTTGAGAGTGTGTCATGATGTAAACATTGGGTCCATAGAGTCATTGATGTCATTTGATGAAGCTCTGTAAAAGTGTCATCTTTGGTTGTATTTCCACGCAAGATGTCTATAAAGCCATGTAATTTATGGTCAAGAGTCAGTCTTTTGGTCGATGAGTTGTATATTTCAGCGAGGAAGTCTTCATTGCAGGATGATGATGATGATCAGGGGAGTAGGCATAGTTATTTCTCATATGTTGCTGCTTGGTGGATATGGACGGTCATGATTACTACTATGTAGGTGATGATACAATGCTTTTCTTAAGGCATAATGATTAATGTTGATGATTATTATATGTTCCAGGTAGCTATGGTATGTTGTTGGTGATGTTGATGGGGAGAGTTTTGTTTCTCATGGTATAGTGTTGCTGGTGCTCATGTTGTTGTTAAGTTGAGTGGTGTTGTTGTTGTTGGTGCTTATGATGTATTGTTGTTATTGAGGTAGTTGGAGTTGTTAATTGGGTTTTGTGTTGTTGGACTACATCCTTTGTTACTACTGCTTCAAATGAGAGTTGATGATCTAGGTGGATATTGGTGGCCACCCTCCTATTCCACTTGGACCCCCACCATTGTTTATTTTAGTTTTTTAGTTTCCTTAATTATACCACAATTTACTATTTTTGACAGTTTTTTCGGGTCCTGGATTTCCGGAGCCATTTTGAGGCCCTAAATGATTTTTTTTGGCGAAACAGGAAAATTTCATTTGAAATTTTTATTCCTCGGATAGATATTTCTAACGAGGTATTGTGCACATCAAACATAGATCGTATGCTAAAGTTACGACCCCACGAAGTTGATGTACCAAATTACCCAAACTGGGCCCATAGTTTTGGCACTTCATCTCCTAGGGATAGGTTTTTGGATGTTTAGAGTTTTCCATTATTTATCAATAATAAATAGGCCTTTAAACCTCATTATAACATATTTTAGAAGAATGTAGTTGCCACGTCTCTTCTCAGAGATAAGTTACCATCGCCTGAGCTAGTTTATTTCCATTTTATATGTAAGCATATTTCAGTTCTTTGATATTAGTGAAATGAAGTTTTATTCTTGTTGCATATTTGTGTTTATGTTTATATCTATATTATGTTAATGCATTCCTGCATAAGTCTAGATCAGCTGAGTTTGTTGTTGTTGATTCAGGAGAGAGTGATTTATTGTTGCTATTACTTTTTGTCATGCATCCATAGAGGAGTGAGTGAGTTGTATTGTGGTCAGATACAACTCATGTCTAGGGGGGAGCTATTACTTTTTCAATGTATGATCAATACAGTGATGCCACCATTGATGTTTTTTCTTTTCTTTTAGCCATTTTCCATTGATTTTATAGGTGGAGTGCTTGAGGAGGAAAGTATCAGTTGGATGGTTCAACTGGATTTCCATCAATGCCAAAGGGGGGGATTATTGGCATTGATGATGAAACTATTGGTGTAGTTGTTGGATTTAGTGATTGATGGTTGGAATTGATGTCAACCTCGGCATGTGTTTTCATATGATGGTGTTCCTAATAGCTTTAGTGGCAAATGGACTCCTTGATGGATGGACTTACATGTGTAGTGGTTGCTATGACAGATGATTATGTTATATTTTTGGCTTATGGAAGATATTATGTATGGTTGATGAGTTTATGAATATAGTTGATGATAGTTGTGGAGGTGGTTGGAGAGTTGTGGAGCAGCTTGGTAGAGGTCTAGGGTGAGATGGTTTTGTTTTTTCTCTATACTCTATCAAAACTACACAGAGCTAGTTTTATGTGTGTGATTATAGGTAGTTAACCACATGGATGCAGTCTTGTGGTTGTAGTTGCAGCTGATATTTTCATGTGTTGAGGGTGTGGTTATGGGACTAGTCATGATTACCAGTATTTTCCCTTGGTATTAGTTTGAGGTTGATTTCTATATGTTTGCATGTGTGGTCCAGGTTAGCAAGTGGTATTGGCATTACAGGTATTAGTATTACCATGGTATCTGCATATGGTGTTGGCTTGGATATTACCATGGTACAAAGGTTCGTGGTATTGGCATAACCATGGTATTTAAGTGTGGTATTGACTTGGATATTACTATGGTATAGGTGTCTGTGGTATTAGGGTAACCATGGTATTGGGATTAACATGGTACAAATGTACGTGGTATTGGCATAACCATGGTATTTACCTATGGTATTTGATGAGCCTCATAAATGGGTAATTATATGGGCTCAATTTACCTCCTAACCTAGTCAAATCAACCATTCTCTTCGATTATTGTATGATTTTCTGATTATATTTATGCTTATGGAGTGAGTTGAGTTAGTTATGATGCCATGTGGTCTAACATGTGTTTAATGCAGATTATTGATGAATTTCAAGGTCAAAGTCAAAGATCCACTGGAAAAATGGCAGCAATAACTCGAAGTTGACAAAGGAGAGGACTTATAGGAGGAATCCCCCTCATTTTTTACTCCTCACCTTGAATTCCCCTTCATTCAGCTCAGAGTACAAGCAGTCGAATCATGCACTAGAAGGCAGCCGAGCAAGTGGAGGATGACTGATGATTATCTCGAGTTTTGGGAGTCAAGCCTCCCTGATTTTAAGGAAGCTGTTGGTAGATTAATTTGTATAAGTAGAGAGGCCTAGGGCCTCACAAGGGCAAGATTTTTGTTGGATTTTTTCTTATGTAAACTCTGCTCAACTTTGAGCTTATTATTTTGTGACAGTTTCATAAAATCTTGCTATTGTTTTGGAAATAAAGATGGAATCCTTTTTGTGTTAGCACTGAGTTACCTCAAAGGGCTGAAGCTCTTGGGTTAGGGCCCAATCCAAGCAGCCAAGCTCCTATTTACTTGTATTTGTATGTTTTATTTTAGTTTGTAGATTAGGTTGTTGGTAAATGTATTTCTTTTATGTTTAAGAATAGGTTGCTTTTGATGATTCAGTAGTTTGATTCCATTTGTGCTTTCTATAGCTGGTTAAGCAGTGATAAAGAGAAGATTAAAAAGGCTAGAAATAGTGCCTTGGCCTCTCTTCCTCCCTTTGGGACCATGATTTGAGGCAAAGACCCTCTTGCTGCCCCAAAAACACAGATTTTCCTAATTCATAGGACTTCTAGTGTTTGCGGCTTTTAGTAGGTTAATAGTCCAACTTTTCTTTCCTTCAGATCTTCTTCATGATGCTCATTTCTTTATTTGCAATAGTATTCTTTCATGCTTTCCTTTCTTGCATCATTTCTTAGCATTTCCTTTCATAGATCATAGTTTATACTAGTTTGATGCAAAACTCTATTTTTCTAGATGCACTCATTTCGTTGCTTGTTTGATCTTATTGGTTGACTGTTAGTTCCTTTACAGCAAATCACTTCTAGAAGTAGGCCAGCTTAGCAGCCATCACATCCTCCATCTGATCCATGCCCTACAAGTCTCCCAAATCTCACCTCAATTCTGCCTTAGTTCCCTGAATTTTCCATAAAACTTCTTTCTCTCTCCTTGAGCAAACCCAATCATCTTCCTCTCTTCTGGTGATCCTTGGTAGACCCTAGGCACCCTAACACCTCATTCCAACCTTCATCCACCTTTTCCACCCACTCTCACACCCTCAAAATAGTGGAAACTGCTCTCGGCCTCCTCCCGTAGGCCTCTTGTAGCGGCCCTATTTTCCTCCTGTAGATTTCATGTGTCCTCTTGTAGATTTTCCTGTAGGCTTTCTTTGAAGGCTGAATGTGGGAAAAGCCTCTAGAAGGCCACCTAAGACTTCCTAGGACCCATCCACACCATCCTACATCCTCTCAAGTCCCAAAGCCACCCTCAAATTCCACCTATTTGCTGCCACATTCACACACAATAAATTATATGCATGTCAAATTCACATAAAAATACATAAAAATCCAAAAATATGTTTTTTGCCCATTTACTTCCAGAAATAGATTAGTTAGATGTTTTTTACTTCCTTGAGTAGGTAATGACATTCCTTTCATGGTTTTCATAGTGCTTTCTGCAAAATTAGGGTTAGTTGGTTAATTAGGGATTACTAGGTTTGCTTTACCTTTCCAGTATTTCTCCTTTCTGCAGTTAGAGTAGCATCTGTAGAGTAATATTTCCCTCCTTGCATTACATACAGAGCTTCTTCTGGAATCCATAGAAGTTGGCTTGAGATCCTAGTGATATTGTGCCAAATAACCAAGTGACAACCTGCAGTAAGAAATAGTAATTGTGGATACAACACCGACGCTTCCAAGTTTGTTACGAACTACCGGGTTGATAAGAGTAAAGTAGGTAGCCTAGGAGTTGCAGCATTATTGTTGCCATACTGGTGCTCACCACTTTTTGGCACCGTTGCTGGGGAAGCATCAGAGTATTCTATGATTACTACTTTCTTCTATTTTCTATTGCAACATTCTACGAATAGTTTGTTTAAGCAAAAGTAGACCAATCCTTTCATTTCCTTCAGTTCTGCATTTCCTTGTTTTCCTTTTCAATTCTGCAAATTTCATTTCAGCAAGAGTAGACAAGTCATTTCTTTTCCTTCAAGTTTTGGATTTCCTTACTTTCCTTTTCAATTCTGCAAATTTCATTTCAACAAGTCCATTTCAGTTAGTTGCAATTTGTTTTGGTCAATCAATCTTAGTTTCTGCAGGTACTTTCAGTGTGGGGAAAAAGAAACAAAAACCAACCAAAAAGATTTCCTTTCATGCTGCGTAGGAATGGAGATAACTCAGGAAAAATTTTGCCCAACACCCCCACAACTTCACATAGCCAACCTTCTCTCTTCTTTGGTGGTTGCGATCAAGAAGAACCTTTAGGTGAACAACAAGACATATTTGAAGAACCTATAGGGGAAGAAGAAGAAAACATTCCTCTGGAGCCAATGGCTAAAAACAGAAATGTTGGGGACAATACCTCTTCTTCCAATTCATCCATTAAAGGTGAAATTGGAAACATGTTGGATGACTTCAAGAGTGAGATGCTACAGATTCTTGCCATGCGAATGGATACCTTACATATGAAAAGAAAACAAGAGGAAGTAGGGAGGGCTTTGGCCATTTTTTTCCCTAAATTCACCAGGAGGCATCCCAGGAATGAATGCCCATTGAACTCTATAGAGGTTTGTTCAATCTGTGAAGAAAATCATTTTACAGATAAGTGCCCTTCCTTGCCTGGACTTAAATTTGTATACCGAGGGGTCGGAGGAGTCACTGAACAGATCTATTACATAATCCAAAGGAGGCCGCATGGACCTAGACCATACCAGCAGGGGATCCAAGGGACATCTCAGGCATACTACAACCCCAACCAAGTCACCTCCATACCTTCTTGGGGCCCCCCTGCTCATCCTTCCTGGTCCACGCCTCCTCCTTGGCCCTTCACATCTCAATATCATGCCAAACCAACCACCCATTCATTTCAATCCTATGCTCAGCCGCAACCTCAGTGGAATGAATCTCATTAGGGGTGGAGGCCCCAATACAACTCTATTCCCGCTCTTTTGCCTCCACTACCTACCCAACCACAACCCCATCGACATCCAACTCAAATATACACTCCCACTCAACTACGTGTACCACCATTTCCAAACCCACACATTGAAGTAGCTCAACCCATTTACAATGCTGAGGTACAACACTTCCAAACAACTCCTCTTGAGCTCAATGGTATTCACCATAGCTCAGAAAGAGTATTGCAAAAAAGTGATTATATTGATATCATTGAAGGACCACATCCAGAAGAAGAAGATTCAAAAGAGAAGATCAAAGAACCATGGGCGGCACTTGATGAAGAGAAGACATCAAAATCAGAGATCGAAAGAGCTCCCTCATGGTTACCATCAAATCTTCCATGTATTCAAGAGAAAAATCAACAAAAAGAGGAAGATGTGAAGGTCATGGTAGAAGAAGACATGAAGAATGATCTAGATCAACAAAAGGACCAAGGTGTTAGGGTCCCACCCTAACCCCCTTATTTATGTCATGGGGATCACGTCATAGTCAAGAGTCAATAAAGCCCATATTAATATTTGAAAGTGGTTAACCCGCAATTAATGACGGGACCACAGTTAGTTGCAAATGGGCTGTAGTATTAGATAGATGGTAGTAATAAAACCCACGGTATTGGCCCGTGGTATTGCATGTATGAGTCATATATAAAGGATAGAGACTCCCTGCGAGGAGCATTGTGTCTTATTTTGTAATCGAGCTCTGCTCTATTGGAGGTTGCCCCCTCGAAGAGGCATGTGAACATTGCTCTTGAATAATAAAATCATTGCTATTCTGTGTTCTGGGTATCTTTTCTTCGCATCTTCTGTGTTCTGGGTATCTTTTCTTCGCATATTCTGTATTTGGGTATTATTTTGCAGGTTAAGAGCATAACAAGTGGTATCAGAGCACTTTCCAGGGCTCGGTGGGATCTCTAATTTTTAGCCAATTTTTTTTTGGCTAGAGACGTGTTCCGGTGTCTTTAAACCACGGGATCTGTCGTTAAGCGCATAAACCTGCGGATTTGGGGAGGCATGCACGTAGGAAATACAAGAGGTGGTCACATCTGTTGGACTCCCTTGTAACCCCTGTGGGTACCCCTTCGAGTAGTAGCGCATTAGACAGAACCGCGCACGGACTGTCTTCCACGTACCCTCTGGGTATATAGGAAGCCCCCTAGGCTCCCTTGAAACCTTGCCATAGATAAACCTTCGGTCGTCTTGTGGCTACAGTACATCGAGAACAGCACTCGGAGAGATTACTCGCCCGTACGATAGGGTAGTCGGGTTGTACGGCTAAGGGTATGGTCGATCCTCCTTAGTTAGAGCCCTGAAACATTGGGCCGAGTACTACTGTCAGACCCTTATGTATATTGCGATCTGTAGCACCTGACACTCCTCTAGACCATAGTTCCCTTTTCTATCGAGGATCACACATCAAATCCGCGTGTGAAAAGACGTGCTGCAGCAGCAGACATCGGTCCCGCAGCTCCATCAGATCCGCAGCAGCAGTTGTTCCACCATTCAGATCTCTCAGATCCACCAGATCGGAGTTGTTGTGAAGGGTTCCTGTACCGGGGTATACTTTTCGCAGGACGTTTGGCAGCATTGACATTTTGAGGATTTGGCGACTGCAGTATTGATCAAGAAGGAGTAAAACTCCGTTAGGAGTTTTCCAAAAAAAAAAAAAAAGTCTGAGATCTTCCGAGGCGCTTATTGGTGATCTAGCCCATCAGCATCAGGACGACGAGCTGAGCAAGGTGGTACCATTCAATTTATTAGAAAAAAATAAAATAAAATTTGGCGGTCCCAATTGTTCATCAAGTTGGTGTATGGTAGAAACTAGAGCTCAAGCGATGGCCAATGAAAGGCTAGACAAAATTGAAGCAGATCTGAACAACCTCAACCGTCTGATTGGCGGACTAAGTATCCAGGTAGAGAAAGTACTCGAGAAGGGCAAGGAGCCAACCCAAGTGGAGGAGTCTAATGGCCATGAATACCATGAGGGTGAGTCTAGCCATTCTCCTCATGTCTGGCACACCCATCCACCACCCAGTCAGCGACCTCCCAAGTTGGATATGCATAAATTTGACGGTTCTCACACGTCCGCATGGCTAGCACAAATGGAGCAGTATTTCAAATTGAATCGTATCCTAGATGAGGGGACTAAGCTTATGGTGGGAACCATGTATTTGGACAATGAACGATGGCAATTGGGGGAATGGCATCAACATTGCAATGGACATTTTTAGAATTGGGCCCAATTTACCAAAGCTCTTCGAGATCGCTTTGAATAGGAAGACTCTTTTTTGGGGCGTCTCACTAAGCTCCAACAGACGGGTACAGTGGATGAATATATTACCGCTTTTGAAGCCTTAGCCTTCCGCACTAAGGGTCTCACAGATGAGTTCTACATGGAATGTTTTATCAGCGGTCTTAAAGAAGCCATCAAAGCTCAAGTTCTACTCCACCACCCTCCCATGTGGACGGAGGCTTGCCAGGTAGCTCGTAAGGTGGAATGTGCAATAGCAGCCAAATACAGCCGCCCCAATTTCCCCGCTAAAGGTCGTTCCCCACAAGCTCACAACACGACTTAGACACTTAAGATCCAAAAGGTGTCACCTGCGGAAATGGCCGAAAGAAGGAAGCAAGGACTATGTTACTACTGTGATGAAAAATATTCCCCGGGTCATAAATGCAAGGAGCCCAAGTTTTTTCAAATAGATGCCACTGACTACAGCTCCACCGAGGAAGATCCACCACTTGAGGAACCGGAGGCGATCGAAGAAGACAACCAAAAGGAGATTGTATCTGACGAACCAGTTATTTCGCTAAATGCGTTGGCAGGAATTTCTTCCCCTCAAACTCTCAAAATCAGGGGTTTTCTTAAACATCGTCCAGTAGTAGTCTTGATTGATAGTGGAAGTACCCATAATTTCATCCATCAAAAAATCACCGAAGCAGCGCATTGTTTTGTACGGGCAGTTTCTAACTTCCAAGTCTAAATTGCAGATGGGGGCACAATGAAATGTGAAGGCCGCTGTGAAAATGTCAAACTTCAAATGGGGGATTATCAGTTGAAAACCCACATGTTTGCCATACACATGGGGGGTTGCGACATTGTCCTAGGCGCTGAATGGCTCCGCACTCTTAGGCAAATCACAATGGATTTCCAGGAGTTATATATGAGTTTTAAGCAGAACAACTCCACACATACCCTCCGTGGACTCCAGGCGGGAGCCCCCTCTATCATCAGCTCGCATAGGATGGAAAAATTGTTAAAAAAGGGCCATCATGGAGTGGTAGCTCAAAAATAATGCCATACAGGTAGTCGAAACCATGTCTCTGCCAATTCATCCTGAGATGCAGCAAATTTTAAATAACCATCGGACGGTCTTTGACAAGCCTCATGAGCTTCCACCCTCGCGAGGGGAACATGATCATAGCATCACCTTGGTTCCAGGGGCCCAACCCCCAAATGTGCGGCCATACAGATATCCATTCACCCAAAAGAATGAAATAGAAAAAATCATCAAGGAATTGTTGGAAGCAGGTGTCATTCGTCCCAGCATTAGTCCTTATTCATCCCCAGTGGTCATGGTCCTCAAGAAAGATGGGTAGTGGCGGATGTGTCCCGACTTCAGGGCCCTCAACAAGTTGACAGTCAAAGATAAATTTCCCATCCCGGTGGTTGACGATTTGGTGGACGAACTCAATGGGGCTCAATTCTTCACTAAGTTGGATCTTCGCTCCGGCTACCACCAAATTCGCATGAAGGAAGTCGACATTCCCAAGACGGCTTTCAGAACTCATGAAGGCCATTATGAGTTCCTGGTCGTGCCATTTGGTCTCTGTAATGCCCCTTCTACTTTTCAGAGTCTTATGAATCACATCCTCAAACCATATCTCAGAAAATTTGTCCTTGTCTTCTTCGATGACATTCTCATCTATAGTGGCACTTGGGTGGCACATCTTCAGCATGTAGATCTACTCTTGCAACTGCTCCGCAAACATAAATTATTTGTCAAGATGTCTAAGTGTTCGTTTGGCATGGAAGAAGTTGAGTATTTGGGCCACATTGTGGGGGGTGAAGGTGTCAAGGTGGACCCCAAAAAGATCCAGGCAATGCAAGAATGGCCTCAACCTAAGACCTTGAAGAGCTTGAGAGGATTTTTGGGTCTCACAGGCTATTATCGTAAATTTGTCCGCAACTATGGCCGCATAGCGAAGCCCCTCACTCAACTCCTAAAGAAAAATTCCTTCTTTTGGAACGAGGAAGCACAACAGGCATTTACCGCTCTCAAAAACGCCATGTGTTCCACTCCAGTCTTAGCACTACCTGACTTCACCAAATCCTTTGTCATTGAATTGATGCTTCAGGTACAGTTATTGGGGCGGTCTTAATGCAGGAAGGGCGACCATTGGCCTTCACAAGCCAACAACTCAGTGGGAGAAATCTGGGCGAATCTACCTACGAGAAGGAAATGATGGCCATCTTACATGTAGTCGAGACCTGGCGACCTTACTTATTGGGGCGACGTTTCCAAATCCGCACAGATCATCACAGTCTTAAATATTTTTTGGAGCAACGCCTATCCTCCCCACAACAAATAAATGGTTAGCCAAAATGCTGGGATATGATTATGAGATCATTTACAAGAAAGGGAAAGAAAACAGTGTAGCAGATGCATTATCGCGCCAATTTGAGGAGTAAATTACTCTGCTCGCAATTTCCCTTCCCATTCTAGACTGGATTGAAGAGGCTCGCAGGGAATGGTTTTCACACCCAGGGCTCTCCCAACTCATTTCTCAATTGTAGGTAGATCCTAATTCCAGCAAGGGCTACTCGTGGCAGAATGATATTCTTCGCTACAAGGACAGAGTCGTAATATCACCAACATCCACCCTCAAAAGTCACATTTTGGCCGAATTGCACTCATCTCCCATTGCAGGACATTCAGGCTTTCAGAAAACGTATGCTCGCACCAGAAGATCATTCTTTTGGACAGGCATGAAAAAGGACATCCTTACTTTCGTAGCAGAATGTGATGTCTGTCAACGCCACAAAGGGGAAACTGTCAACACACCAGGCACATTACAACCATTGCCCATTCCAGCATCAATTTGGACGAAGGTTTCTATGGATTTCATAACAGGTCTTCCAAAGTCAGGGAACAAGTCAGTCATCATGGTGGTTGTGGACCGACTGTCGAAGTATGCTCATTTTTGCGCCCTACCCCACCCGTTTACACCAACTTTGGTTGCTCAATCTTTCATGGATCAGATCTTCAAATTACATGGCATGCCCACTTCTATAGTGTCCGACCGCGACCCGGTCTTCACCAGCAATTTTTGGCAGGAACTCTTTAGAATACAAGGCACTCAACTGTTGATGGTCAAACTGAAGCCGTCAACAAATGTCTAGAAACTTACCTTAGGTGTTTCACTTCAGAAAAGCAACACCTTTGGGCACAGTGGTTACCTCTGGTGGAATGGTGGTATAACACCAACTATCATGCCACCACCAACATGACTCCCTATGAAGCAGTCTATGGTCAACTTCCGCCTTCCCCTACTTCTTATCTCAAGGGGTGCTCCAAAGTACAAGCAGTGGATCAACTCCTACAACACCGCACAACCATGCTCGCCCATCTTTGCGAGAATCTTCATCAAGCTCAGAACCGCATGAAGCAACAGGCCAACCAACATTGCTCAGAGCGCCAATTTCAAGAAGGGGATCAGGTCTTTTTGAGGCTACAACCATATAAGCAAACCTCACTCAAAGACAAGGGTTGTCAAAAGCTCTCTCCAAAATTCTATGGACCATACCAAGTACTTCAGCGCATTGGAGAAGTGGCTTACAAGTTGGCTTTGCCACCTACGGCAAAAATCCATCCAGTTTTCCATGTATCATGCCTCAAGAAAGTGATTGGGAATAATTGCCGAGTTCAAACCAGTCTACCTGAATTGGAAGAAGAAGGGTTAATCTGGCTTCAACCCGAACATGTTCTAGACACACGAGACAAGCACCTGCGCGGCCGCATGATTAAGGAAGTCCTCGTCAAATGGAAAGACACCTCTCCGGAAGATGCAACTTGGGAACCAGCCACTATTCTTCAGCAGTTTCCGCAGCTTCAGCCTTGAGGACAAGGCTAGTCTTAAGGGGGAGGGCATGTTAGGGTCCCACCCTAACCCCCTTATTTATGTCATGGGGATCACGTCATAGTCAAGAGTCAATAAAGCCCATATTAATATTTGTAAGTGGTTAACCCGCAATTAATGACGGGACCACAGTTAGTTGCAAATGGGCCGTAGTATTAGATAGATGGTAGTAATAAAACCCACGGTATTGGCCCGTGGTATTGCATGTATGAGTCATATATAAAGGATAGAGACTCCCTACGAGGAGCATCGTGTCTTATTTTGTAATCGAGCTCTGCTCTATTGGAGGTTGCCCCCTCGAAGAGGCATGTGAACATTGCTCTTGAATAATAAAATCATTGCTATTCTGTGTTCTGGGTATCTTTTCTTCGCATCTTCTGTGTTCTGGGTATCTTTTCTTCGCATATTCTGTATCTGGGTATTATTTTGCAGGTTAAGAGCATAACACAAGGACATCACAACTATATTGAAACATGGTTCCAGACAGTCACTAAGTTGCAACATCGCTCTCTTCCTCAACTATGCTTGATCCTTTCAAAGTCGAATCCTTTGGTCCCTGAAATCCAGGTACATGTCAAAGCATACATTTCAAGCCTTCACATCATTTTGTCTATCATCTTGATGTGCACATAGCTCCATTGGAAGTATTCTTATACTTGACAGTGATTTTTTTTTCAAGTAGGGTAGGGTAGAAAAAAATAAAAATCTAAGGTGAAAGCCTCCTTGGAGGTGCCTCAGATTGGCTCATTGATTGAAAACCTCCATGAGGCGGTCAATGGGTTGGAAATAAGAAGAAAGAGAAAAAGATCCTAGGTGAAAACCTCCTTTGAGGTGCCTAGGCAGACCTACTAGTTGAAAACCTCATTGAGGCGGCTAGTGGGCCTAGAAAAAAGAGAAAAAATAAAAATCCTTGCTCCATGCATGCATGTACTCTCCAACATCTGCAAGAAACAAGAACAAGTTGGTACCAAAAGGAAAATTGGTCAAGCCTAGTTGAAAGAAGTCAACTTTTGACTTTCTCCTACTTTGCTCAAATGCTCCAACAAGGCCAAGGCCATGCCAATCCATTACCGTCATCTATTCTCACCATCCACCCATCATTCTCGAGCTTCTATCAGTCATTTTCCTTGTTGTCCTAAAAAAAACTACAGGATGCTATGTTTTACAAAAATACATAGAGAATAAATTTGTTTTTTCCCTAAATTGAAAACCATGCATCCATTTAAAAAATTGTTTCTGTTGGCATTGTGGCACTAATTTAGAGCTATGGCACAGGTGTTGTCCTTGATGGCAACTCACTTTGGTGACAGATCTCAGTACAAGCTCTTAGAATGAAGGAAAAAGATATATATGCAGGTTGACTTAGAAGAAGGCGCGTATACACGTGAGTTAGACGTTACAAAGGTGCATATGTGTATACACGCACTTTCACGCAAGGAAAAGCACGTATATGTTGGAGAACTTACTTTTGGTCCATGGTATTTATTCCTTGGTATTTGAACCTATGGTATCTCGTCAGAAGTGTTGATCCCAAGTATTAGGTCCATGGTATTGTTTTATTATGGTTTTGGACCGTGGTATTGTGAAAGGCCTAAGACTATAAAAGAGGAAGGAGATCATTTGGCAAAGGATCATCTGAATTAATTGAATATCTAATATGTGCTAGATCTGAAATATTGGTGATTGGAGTTATGGTGCAGATCTGGATCTGAATGAAGGAGGAACCTTAGCGCAAAGAGAAGGATAAGTTCTATTGATGGGTCATAATCTTAAGGCTTGAATAATAGTATCTTTGTATGATTTTGATCTGTTATATGTGGCGCATGCTTGATCTATTAATCTGATAATCTGGGTTAATTAGTGTCTGAATATTTGAAAGAGTGAATTATCCTTTTTAGATCTGTACGCAGGTTCAGTGAAGTGAAGGCGCATATACACACTTTTCAGTGAATAAAAACAATGTATACGCAAGTTGGTCCAAACACAGAAGCGTATGCACGCAGGTTTCAGGTTATTGAAGTAGCGTACATCTCTTGAGTTGGGTTCTAGTTGCTTCTATTTATTGTTGCAGTGTTCTGGGTTCAGAATTTGGTGTGTGGTTACTGTTATTGTGTTTTGGGTACAGCTGTCAGAGAAGTGTCTACTTGATTCAGTTCTAATTGGAAAAAAGGAGATTGTTTGATGCAGAAATTCTTGAAGATTGATTGATGTTCATGGATCCAGTCTGAAGATTTATGAAACGTGGTCCCTGGAAGAAAGAGAAGGTTGTAGCCTTCTGTAGGTCAGCACGTACGTACTAGTATCTTGGCTAATGCAAGAGCTAAGGGGGTTGTAGCTCCCTTCCAGAAGAAGCTGGAGAACGAGAGAGGGTTGTAGCTCTCAGTAGGTTGCAGCCTACGTACTGGTAAAGGACTACACTAGTACAGAATCATTTTAAAAAGAAGTTTCTAATTAAAAGGAAGATAGAGATGAATTGCAGCAGGTGGTTTTCACCCACATTGGGTTTCCACCTTATATCTTGTGTTCTTGTGTGTGATTATCTTATGCTCTGTTTTACTATTTCTGGTTACTGATACACAGATTAATAATCAACATCTGTAAGATAAAGTAAATTATAAGTTTGCATGGTATACACGGGTTTCCTTCTACGTAGTTGCATATATATGCTGTTTTCATTAACTGAAGTAGCGTATATGATCTAGATTTGAAAAAGGGAATATTTGACTTGATAATACTGATTCACCCCCCCCCCAGAGTATTATTTCCAACAGTTTCATGGGGAGATGCATATGGATGATGGTAACATGCTCAAGCAATTTTAGCAAATTCCAGTGCATGGTTACAAAGAAATTGGCTTCCATCACCTTCAACCATTTTTGTATTTTCTCAATATCCGTGCATCCATTTAAAAAACTGTTTCATGGGGAGATGCATATGGATGATGGTAACATGCCCAAGAAATTTCAGCAAATTCCAGTGCATGGTTTCCAAGAAATCAGTGTCCATCGCCTTCAGCAAATTGTAGTTTTTCTCAAGAGCCATGCATCCATTGACCAAAATTTTCCTATGGGGAGGTGCATAATGATGATGGAAACGTGCTCAGAAAGTTTTAGGTAAATCCATTCTACCATTTGGGAGATATAGACAAAACAAGAGCTCTTGTAGGAATTCCTGTAGCACTTGATCCCATTTGAAGTCTAGCATCAATAGAAAGGGACAGCACATGCAGCTCAGCTCCAGCAAAAGAAGAACATGCAATAACACACAACAACACATCAGCAAGCAGAGACAACATGCATGAAGGAAAATGAAGGCATGCAGCAAAGAAAGCCACAACACCTCACAATTGATGGCAGCAAATACACTTGGATTACAGGTAAGTAGCTAATTCACTCCTCTATTTGCATTTGTGTAATTAGAAGTCATGCAAGAGCAACCACATGGTTGAGGTTGAACAAGGGAAAGTTGGCTAGTTAACTTGGCCACCTTCATCTAGTTGACTCCACTTCACCAAGATGCCACCCACATGTGCGCATAGTCAACTCAAGCACAGGATGCCAAGGATAGATAGTGGGAGGAAGAGTTAACTTCGATGCAATTATGAGGGATGATTATGAGGAAGGATCATGATGACCAAGAAGGTGGGGACCAACGGTCCTAATCTAGGCAACGTACACCTTGCCAACTCAGCACTCATAACCGAAAACAGCCATAAAAAGCAATGAGCACTCCTCCTCGCACATGCTCACCACCTTTTCTTCATTTTCTCCTCGTAACTTAGCCACAACAATTTTCTTATGCCCCCATAGCCTCGTAACCACCATTATCCATTGATTTCCTCCCTATCTTTGCTCTCAGCGTTTTCTACAGGAGCACCTACAGGAAATCTATAGGAGGGACAGTAGGCTTCTACAGGAGGGGCAGTGAGTCGTTTTGAAGGGAGAAAACACGATTTAACATGATTTTCAGTCTGAACAGGTAGGTTTCATGCATGCCCCTATTTAATATCAATATATGAAAGAAGTGGTCTCAATTTGAGGAGGAAATAAGTCTTTAGGAGAGGAGAAAATACATAAAAAAAATTCTACTTATTTAAAAAAAAAACACACAGTCTCCTCTGTTTCTCTGTTTTTCTCAAAATTCTTTGTCTCCACCTCCATATCTGGTTTTTCAAAATAAGTATAGGCAGTATGATAGGGGAGTTTATGAGAAAAGAGCCCACTAACTCCACTAGACTCCTTGCACATCCTGAAGTGGTGGAAATATTTACAAGGGCAAACTGGATGAATTTCTTTGAGAATTTATGGGGTTTGATGATGAAATCGCCCATGAATTTTCTCTCTCTCTGGTCCCTCACACAAGGCCTCTCCATTGAAATAACCCTTGAATTCATCAGTAGGGTCACTACCCTTCCTCTTGGGTTGCCTTGGGGTAAAGATGAAAAAACAATTGGCCAGGCTGCCAAGAAGAAATTTTTCCAAGATAATGAAACCCCTGCTGAAGACAAAAATGGAATTAGGAGGGATAGTGTACCATACCCCTAGGATGCGGTTAGCTATCGAGTGATCAAATACATTTCTTGTGATCGGAGGCACAACATTGTTTATGGATATCATTTCAAAATCCTCCAAGAATTGAGATATGGCATGGATACCGCAGCACATCAAAAGCTCAGTATCCCTTACTTTCTCCTTCAAAGTTCACACTTCGAAGATATGTTTAGGCTACTTGGGGATGACTGTGTGCATGCATGCATTAGGAGATAGAACATCTTACCACACAGTCTACATATTAGGGAATATCATTCCCCCATGAGGCTGAATGAGGCATTAAGAAGGGTGACAATATACAAGCACTCCATGCAGAGGCTGAAGGTCAACTGGATTGGCCTCAAACTGAGTCCCCCACTACTGTTAGGCATGCTGGAAGGCAGACGAGAAGAAGAAGAGGAGGAGCAGTGGGAAGATATAGAAAGGAAGGTAGGATTCTATGACAAAGAAGAGCAGACCACATCAGAATATTGGGATGCTAGGGAGGCCACCAGGGCCATAAAGGATGAGGAGATGGACTAAGTTGCTCAGAGGATGAGTAACACCTTCAGTAGGGGGTGATGATGAGCCTCATAAATGGGTAATTATATAGGCTCATTTTACCTCCTTACCTAGTCAAATCAACCATTCTCTTAGCTTATTGTATGATTTTATGATTATATTTATGCTTATGGAGTGAGTTGAGTTAGTTATGATGCCATGTGGTTTAACATGTGTTTAATGCAAATTATTGATGAATTTCGAGGTCAGAGTCAAAGATCCAATGGAAAAATGGTGGCAATAAATTGAAGTGGAAAAAGGAGAGGACTTATAGGAGGGAATCTCCCTCATTTATTACTCCTCACTTCGAATTCCCCTTCATTCAGCTCGGAGTACAAGCAGTTGAATCATGCACTAGAAGGCAGCTGAGCAAGTGGAGGATGACTGATGATTATCTCGAGTTTTTGGAGCCAAGCCTCCCTGATTTTAAGGAAGCTGTTGGTAGCTTCATTTGTATAATTAGAGAGGCCTAGGGCCTCACTAGGGTCAGATTTTTGTTGGATTTTTGCTTATGTAAACTCTGCTTAACTTCGAGCTTATTATTTTGTGACAGTTTCATGTAATCTTGCTATTATTTTGGAAATAAAGATGGAATACTTTTTGAGTTAGCATTGAGTTACCTCAAAGGGCTAAAGCTCTTGGGTTAGGGCCAAATCCAAGCAGCCAAACTCCTCTTTACTTGTATTTTTATGTTTTATTTTAGTTTATAGATTAGGTTGCTGGTAAATGTATTTATTTTATGTTTAAGAATAGGTTACTTTTGATGATTCAGTAGTTTGCTTCCATTTATGCTTTTTATAGCAGGTTAAGAAGTGATAAAGAGAAGATTAAAAAGGCTAGCAATAGTGCCTTGGCCTCTCTTCCTCCCTTTGGGACCATGATTTGAGGCAAAGACCCTCTTGCTGCCCCAAAAACACAAATTTTCCTCATTCATAGGATTTCTAGTGTTTGCAACTTTTAGTGGGTTAATAGTCCAAATTTTCTTTGCTTCAAATCTTCTTCATCATGTTAATTTCTTTATTTGAAATAGTATTCTTTCATGCTTTCCTTTCTTGCATCATTTCTCAACATTTCCTTTCATAGATCATAATTTATACTAGTTTGATGCAAAGATTTGTTTTTGTAGATGCACTCATTTCATTACTTGTTTGATCTTATTGGTTGGATGTCAATTCCTTTGCAACAAATCACTTCTAGTAGTAGGCCAGCTTATCAGCCATCACATCCTCCATCTGATCCATGCCCTACAAGTCGCCCAAATCTCACCTCAATTCTGCCTTAGTTCCCTGCATTTTCCATAAAACTTCTTCCTCTCTCTTGGTGATTCTTGGTAGACCCTAGGCACCCTAACACCTCATTCCAACCTTAATCCACCTTTCCCACCCACTCTTACACCCTCAAAATAGTGAAAAATTCTCTCGGCCTCCTCTTGTAGGTCTCCTGTAGTGGCCCTATTTTCCTCCTGTAGATTTCCTATGTCCTCCTGTAGATTCTCCTATAGGCTTTGTTTTGAACGAAGAGTGTGGGAAAATCCTCCATAAGGCCACCTAAGACCTCCTAGGACCCATCCACACCATCCTACATCCTCTCAAGTCCCAAAGCCACCCTCCAACGCCACCTATTTGCTGCCACATTCACACATAATAAATTATATGCATGTCAAATTCACATAAAAATACACAAAAATCCAAAAAGATGTTTTTTTCTTATTTACTTCCAGAAATAGCTTAGTTAGATGTTTTTTACTTCCTTGAGTAGGTAATGGCATTCCTTTCATGGTTTTCATAGTGCTTTCTGCAAAAGTATGATTAGTTGGTTAATTAGGGTTTACTAGGTTTGCTTTACCTTTTAGTCTTTCTCCTTTCTGCAGTTAGAGTAGCATCTGTAGAGTAATCTTTCTCTCCTTTCATCACATATAGATCTTCTTTTGAAATCCATAGAAGTTGGCATGAGATCCTACTGATCTTGCGCCGGCTGACCAAGTGACAATCTACAGTGAGAACTAGTAATTGTGCATACAGCACCGACGCTTCCAGGTTTCTTATGAACTACTGGGTTGATAAGAGTAAAGTAGGTAGCCCAGGAGTTGCAACATTATTGCTACAATACTGGTGCTCACCAGTATTGACTTTGACATTACCATGGTATAGGTGTTTGTGGTATTGGGATAACCATGGTATTTGCATGGAGATTTTTGGAGATTATTTTGGCATATACTTGTGAAATAATATTGTGTTTTATTTTTGATGGTGTGCGAATGGGAGAGTGTGATACAATGTTTTGTCTAGCATATTCCATATATGTAGTTGTGTTGAGTAGTATGTGTATATCATTTTATCTTTTTCAGATTCAGATTAGTGAGCCTGTTGGGTTGCTCGTGTTGAGTAGATTTGAGAACCCTATCTGAAATGCATGAAACATGGTTCACATGGAGGTGTTGAAGGCATTGAGGCTTCATAATAGATAGTGTGTAGATAAGGCGGGGGCCTTCTAGGAGACATATCAATACAAGAAGCATATTTCTCTAGAGTCTAGTCTTATTGGGTCAGGCTCATTGGTTGTGGTGGCTTCCAGTGAATGGTTGTTCGTAGAGTCATGAGAGAAGAGTATTTCCAATGGATGTTTCTATTAGACTATCTTAGTAGTCGATTCTTCCATCTATTAGGTGGTATCTCCTCTATGTAAAAATTTCTTCAACATAATAGAAGATTTGAACAATAGTAGCACTAGATGGTTTTTTACCCTAGAGAGAATTCTCCACTAGAAAACCTTTGTGTCCTCTTGTGTGCATGTTTGATGTTGTTCATGGTGTTTACATATGTTAATTTTATGTTGATTTCTTATGTTAGTTGATGGCTCACTAATCATTGGGAATTTTTGGTAAAAATATTTAAAAAGTTAATAAACCCTCGCACTATTGATTCATCCTCCCCCCCCCCAGAAGTAGTGAGCTCAATTCCAATAGGTGTTGTAAGTCTGCCATCACAAGGGGTCTCTCTGGTATAAATTCCCAAATAGACCTCATATTTTTTGGAGTAGGAGCCCCATCTAGATAATATGCCCAACCTCCATAACTTAATGATTTGTGTTGGCTACAATAAACAAGATAAGAGTGTATACAAACAAAATTTGAAACAAGAAAGTAAGTTGATACTGTGAAGCATACAATTACATGTATATAAGGTACTTTCATGGGTGAGAAAGAAAGATTGAGCCTCTAGAAGAAAAGTAATAGTACTATCCTAAAAGAGACACACAAGAGAAAGGAGAGACTTGTTGGTTAAGCTACAAAATAGTTGACAAGATAAACAAAATCATGGAAGAAAATAACAACACATTAAACAAGATATATACCAAAGCCAACGAAATAGTTCATTTTCTTTAGCATATGTGAACATAACATATACCACAAAAATTAAAACAATGGTCTTAAAACATCCACGATACATGCATAAAAGTGTGTTGGTTCTGAGAGCTTCATATATTAAGTGAAAATTCCAAGGTACTTGATTACAACAATGTAACACTAGCCCCATTAGTGGAAGATTAAGTCACCACTTGCTCCTCCAAAGAATGATCTTCTCTCCTCTGCCAAGCTAGAGAAACAATGTGAAAAATTCCATTTGCTTGAGATATGAGGGTGTATATGTAATAAATGAGGTGACTCTCCACCTCCCATGTGACTCTTGACCTCCCTCATGACTCTTGAGATTCCATGTGACTTTTAAAATTCCTATGTGGCCTTTTAGCTTCTTCATGACTTTAGGACTTTCTAGTGACTCTTCATGTTCCATGTGTACCCCTTGGGCTTCAACACATTTTACATTTTCTTATTTTTTTAAAATAAAATATTACATTCCACCAATAATGTCCCAAAAATACATGGGACCAAAGAACACTCTTGTATTGACTCTTTTAATGACCATAGTATGGTGGTTGTGATATGAGACTTAATGATAATCTATTGATGTGAGATCCCTTTCTTCGCTACTATGTCTTCAACTCTTGATGATTTATCTATGATGTGCTTCATCTTGACCCTCCAAAGATTATGGTTGAGTATTGGAATCGTCTAAGCCAATATGATTTTCCATCTCTTTGTCTAGGTCTAGGATTCCTTTACTCCTACGTGATAGCATCTTTGTGACTCATCTCTGTAATTTTCCTTCCTGTAACTCTTCTTTCTAACCTCCTTAAGCATCATCTTTTCATGATTGGATGATATCACCTGAAAATAAATTTCACTCATGACAAGACAACGTTAGCCCCATAATCACTTATTCTCTCTGTGTTTTCTCGTGTAACATGTTGACTATGATGGGACATTGCACAAGGACTTGAGGGAAAGGTTGTATGAATTGTGCAGTTGTGAACTGCAAGGACTAAGGAATAACCATGCTTCCCACTAGAACTTTTCAATGTGCTATAAGGGAAGGCTCATCACGATTCTACACAATGGGCAAGTTCAGTTAGTAGGAGTGAGAAGGCTAAGCACTATAACTGTGCAATCTGAAGTGATTGATAATAAGACTCCTAGAATTGTGTAGTTTATCATTGCAATGACCTAGAGATGGACCTATTATCCACTAGAGCTATGCAACATGTAGTTGAGGAAACTTAAGACAAGGAATTACGCAGTAGAGTAGGTGAAGGAGATAAGGGAAGAAAGGTTGTGCACTTTAAATGCGTAGTGCATAGTAATTTAAGAGGAGGATCAATAGACTGCATAGTTGAGAATTGCAAGAGTCTTGAGATGACCCCTCTATCGACTTCAACTATGCAATTTGTAATATAGGGAATAAGGGATCATGGATTGCATAGTGGGCAAGTTTAAGCAACAAGATTGAGGATTTGTACCGTGAGGTTGTTCAATGTGCAGTGGGAGGAGTTTTTCTTCAAGATGGGTAAATTGTACTGGTCTAAGAGGTAAGGACTTCATCACTGAGGCTCACGAGTGTGCAATGCACTCATCACTTAGACTAGAAGATTGAGTGTGCTCATTAGTTGTGCAAGATGTGAGGATAGATGACTCCAAAATTGACTAAGTGTGAGATCAATGGGACATGTCAGTAAGAGCATATAATGGGTTCCAAACATGATCACACACACATATTCACCCAAGCACATGACAAGAAGACACACAATATCCAAAACCAATGAGAATACCATGAAACAATAGGAAAACAACACTTAACTCCAAGTGTGACACTTGAGATATACCTTTACGAAACAATTGTCACAATGCAACCAAAATGTGTATTATGCCATAAAATTTGTCCATCACATGTTCTAATGATAAATAGCATCAACTAGAACAAGATAGTGTATTGGATATGCCTCTAGTAGGTGTGCCATGGTGCTCTTAAGATGTGTGAAAACAAGCACAAGAAACACATGCAAGAGTGAAATCAACACTTGCAAACAAAAAGAAAACACAAGTGACACATGCAAGAAGGAAAGTAGGAAAAGTGACACTTGTAAAAGATAGAGCAAGAAAAAAATGGCACATGTAAGAGAAAAAGAAAGCGAAAGCGACACTTGCAAAAACAAAAGCAACAATTAAGTAACTCACCCAGATGATGGGGCATTTGCAACTATGGGTGATAGAATGCTTCTTATATTCCAATAGTGCACAAAGCTCAAAACATAAATATAAATGTGAAGATGAGCTCTCGGCTGGACTCTTAATATAGGGAGACTATACGTGCAATTAGAGTTAAAGTTTATATGTGTGCTTCATGCATGTCGGGAAAAATAGGATACTCGAGTGAGCTGAATGACTTGAAGACTTTGCGCTTTCACTATCAATAAAGAGTGCTTAGTAATTGTTTGTAGAGGATTCCCTCACACTGTTAGTGAGAAATGTGTAATCGTTGTCACAGAGGACGTCACAATCAAGGAAAATTTTAGGGGCTAATATTCGTAGCTGGGCTAAATTTCCATGGTTTTTCTAAAAACAAGATTCGCCAATTCCAATTTTTTCTAAAAGCAATTCACCCAAATTTTATAATATAAATTATTTTATCTCAAAATTAGCCAAAATTTTATAGAGACATACAAAATTATTGAAAATTTGAATTTTTTTATTAAATATTGCCAAATATATTATAGTTTGCATATTAGGGACTTGTAATAATCGTTGAGGTTTCTAAACTTTAAGATAAATTTTCCCCAGGAACAATCAACTAATTATAAAGAGTGCACAATGATTTCCTTGGGGAACTGCGCAATCAATGCCTCTAAGAACTGCGTAGAATTTTGCATGAGGACTGTGGAATCACTGTGGCTAATAGTTGTGCAGTCACTATCACTAGGAACTGCACAGTCACTGACACCAAGAGCTACGCAATCACTGTTGAAAAAATATTTCAACAATGATACATTGTCTTTGTGAAGAATGCTTAGTCTATCTTGGGATGTGTGCTTGTGAGGGCATGTGAAAACAAGGAGTTTGAAACTTAGAACTATTAAAGGAGGACTTGAAAACTTGAACAACATGACTGAGCACGACCTTAATGGCTTCAAAAGAAAGATGGTATGACCATAAGGAGGCTCCAAAATTTGAATGTAGGAAAAATTTAGAGGGTGTTTGTTGTAGCGACAACAATACCCTTTGGAAATACACTTGTTACAATGTATTCCCAATGTGGAAAATCCCAAAAGATGTGGAACTTTTAATTCATGAGAAAAGTTCTACAATGAAGTGCAAAAAAAATATCTAGTTGATTTTCATTAAGCGGGCATAAGATTTTGTATCTTTACATCAAGAAACTAATTCAAAAAAATAGGAGATAAATGCTCAACTAGATCTTAAGAACTAGCAACTAAGCACAATAATAGAGATAGTTCGAGATATGATCTCAACTAATCTGTGAGAGTATGAAACCAAAAGGCTTCATCATACCAAACCAAAAGAATGATATCCTAAAATAAAAATAATCATATATATATATATATATATATATATATACTAACTAACGAAAATATTAACCTATAATGTTTTTCAAAGAAAGGAAAACAATTTCCAAAATGGAATTTGGATAATAGATATTACTTGGAAATAATTTCAAGGGTAGTGAATCTCTGGTGAGACAAATACTTTCAATATAAATTACAAAATCTAGATTATACCCAAACCAGAGCTAATCATGTGATATTTTGTGATGTGCTGTGAATATGACTCCCTCATTGTTAATTATGGTAAAGGATGTGCTGTAAATATAAATGGATTAAAAATGGTCTTTGTTTTTATTTGAAGCCCAAATCATATCATTAGGGAAAATGTGATGGAATTAGACAATGTATTATAAACCACCATGAATTTATGAATGGAGAAAAATACTTATTTATGAATGGAGAAAAATACTTTTAAGAACGAGAATTTATGATATCATATGACATGAAAGATATGAAAACTATGAGGGGAACAAAGATAGTTTAGCCAAAGTATTTAAGGTATCTTATGACATGAATGTATGTAAACCATGAGGCTAAGACTAGTTACTTATAGAAACATAATGTCAAAATGAAGTGGAAAATGCCATGAATTTCTCAATGGAAAAAAATATTTTAAACAACGTAAAGCCATGGGTGGTTGTTAACAACATGAATATTGATGGGTGTGTAAAGGAACAAAAGGGTATGTTGTTATATTCTACACTCAATGGTTGTTAACAACATGAATATTGATGGGTGTGTAAAGGAACAAAAGGGTATGTTGTTATATTTTACACTCAATGGTTGTTAACAACATGAATATTGATGGGTGTGTAAAGGAACAAAAGGGTATGTTGTTATATTCTACACTCAATTAATGAATGGATTTCCATAAAGTATAACCTAATTTTCTATCCATTCATCTAGTTGCGTGGATATGTGTGGTTTATTTCAACATAGGTCTTCTAGAATTCCCATTTTTTTAAAAATAAAAAATATGAATGGTCTATATTTATTAAGTTGATAATATTATTCACCATATACACAATATAATGGATGAAATCAAGGGTTTCCAAACTCTGTTTATTTTTTCTACCTCCACTCATATTCTAGAATTACAATTTCTCAATGCTAGAAATCACACGTATTTTTATGGCTATCAACATTTGTTATCCATTTAATTTATATGGTTGTGCTAGTTATACCAATTATGAATGTAAGAGAGTTTATGGTACCATGTCATGGAATACATGAAAACCATTAGTAAAATACTAAAAATGACATAAAACATAATGTTGAAATTAAATAGGTTCAAAAAATGGAAGGTGACATATTATGAATTTATGAATTTATAATGAAATGGGATAAGCTATGAATTTATCAATGGTGAAAAAGTTCAACTCTTTTTAGATATTTTTAAGTTACATGTTGTTGGACACCTAATCCGCTAAGGGTTGGTGTGGAATGTGAACAGTCACCTGAGTCTAAGAGACCACTTGGTATGTGAAGACCAAGGGTCACAAGGAAATGTATAAATGTATATCTTTGTGAATAGAAATGCAACTAATAATTTATCCTATCTTCTATCTATTGTACACATTACATGTGTGTTTAACATGGTATCAGAGCGGGAAATCCCTTGCCCTGCTCCAATCTGAACTACTTTTTTTTTGTGGCCTTTCTCTGTGTGTGTTGCCGAACATGGGTGTTGTCTACACTAGAGCTACTAATTGTCAGAACATAAAATATCTTAGTGCAATGGTCATTTCATATGTTGCTCCTTTTTGTGTTAATTATAGTCTGTGAATCACGTTGAGAAATTATCCATGAAATTCGTAGAGCTTTCCCTCACTAGAACGCAATCGCCTCCCGTCATTAGAACGCACTTACTGAACCCTTTGAGTATGTGTTGAATGCAATTTTGAAGCCTTATGGTATGTATTGGCTAGTCGCTTTATTTAAATATGCAGGTTGTGCTTCAATATATTGAAAATCCATTTATTCACTCCATATGGTTCGTTGATGTTGTGTGATGGTTTTATGCTATGGATGGTATTTATGTGTTTGAAAATACATTGGTCATTTTGGTATGTTTCCTTTGAGTGCGTTGAGTTCCCTTAAAATCGGTTTTCATTGAAGACTCTTGCCCATGACCGGATATCATATGGTCTCAAACCTTGTTGGATATATATTGCAGATATACGTTGTGATTTAATGATTGTGTAATGGTATTTCCCGTGTACATTATCAAAAAGGCGTGTTGGTTAAAATGATGCTTTTTGCTTTGAATACGAGTTGTAATGTGGTGGTACGCTGTGTTTTTGAAGGTGAAGAATGTGTGTTGAACAATTAGTGATAGAATATTAAAGGTATGTACCACCTCGAAAGAATGTAGCTCGACCATATATGCGAGCTAGTTTTGGAATAGCTATGGTTAAAATGATATTCGAGTCATTTCTATGCAAATTTATATGGTATAATGTTGAATGGTTTACGGTGTTGTGCATTGAAAATTTGTTGAGTGAATGGTTGTTACATATATGGTTGGTGAATAGTGCTATTTTGGTGAACCGTATATATTTTGATATATGACATGAAATATGAGCCTGGTTAATATATAATGATTCACATATATTGGGATCTTTGTTAATATTTTATTTAATAAATATTAACAAGAATTACCGTAGAGTGAGATGTGCGAAGTTAACAATTTACATAGACATAAGAGAACTGGAAAGAAAATGAGACATCGACCAAGTTATTTTAGATCTGGGATCTGAAGCTAATGTCTTGACAAAGAAAACATGAGAATTAATGGGTAAATCGAAGTTGCAATGTTCACCTATTCAGCTAAGAATGGCGAATCAACAAAATATTATTCCTCTAGGAAGATTATCAAGCATTACAATGGACATTGAAGGGGTGCGCGCTACTACAAATTATGGATGACAGTAACCCCTTTCCTGCATTACTTGGATTGTATTGGGAATTTTCCAACATGGCTATAATCAACTTAGAGAAGAGGAAAATGATATTTTAAAGCAACAATATGAGAGTGATTGGTCCCTTGGATCCATCAAAAGGAGCAAGGTATACTGAACCAGTTAAAGAGGAGTACAACGCAACTGAGATAGATAACATCTATCAAATGACAGAAAAAGAACAAGACGATGTTAACCCTACTGAAGGTAAGTTGAGCTGGGAGCATGAAAGTTTGTGTGCTTCAACTTCAGGAGAAGAATTGGAAAATTGGCAAAACATGTTACATGAAGTATCTACAAGGAAATTTGCAAGAGTTACTAAAGAAGTTCATTATATGACAGCTGAGGTATGTGACTTATCTTTTTATGATGGTTTGGGTGATATAAATACTTTTCTTGAAGAATGTGAGGAACGAGTACTAGAGTGTCAAAGATTGTTAGCTCTGGATATATCCCTGAGAGCTACTCCTATTAGATGGTGGGATACACATAAGAAGAATATAGGAACTTGGAAAGAATGTCAAAGGTTGACATGGATAAGGTTTGACCAGGTAGAAACAGAGATAGAAGATAAATATGATGGTCAATATGATCTTAGAGAGCACATCCAGCTTTGCATGACAACATGGAAGGAGATTCCACGAGAAGAATGGGTGCATGGGTTCATCTATACATTGGAGACAATTCCTCAAAATGGTACCTAGCAATAGAACTTTGACATGGTACTGCGAACTGGACAGAGATGGTTGATAGGTTTATATTGACATTTAGCTTTGAAGATGATTTTCGTATATAGATTCATCCCTTTAGATAGGTAAAAAGAAGATTTTTGAGAATGAAATTCCACTCACTTAGCAGCTTGATTGGATTGTGCAACTACACAATGTACTGGAATCCTACAACATCATTGCAGAAGAAGATGAAGAGCCTCGCAATATTGACATAGCAGAATCTAAAGGCTACCGCAAAATGAATGGACTTGAGTCATAAATTTCTAATATAACAAATCCATTAAAGATAAAGAAGGTGAATATAGGATCAGAAGAGGAGTCGAAGTTTGAAATGATAGGAGATTATTGGGATGAAGAAACAGTCATCAAAGTGACAGATCTTATGCATGAATAATAGGAGTTATTTCCCACTAATTTTTTAGATATGAAGGGCATAGTAGGAGATTTAGGAATTATTAAGATTCCTATAAATCCTGATGTGAATCCATTTAAGCAAAGGCCTTATAGACTGAATCCAAAGTACAAAGAAAAAGTGAAGAAAGAACTTGACAAAATGATAGTAGCTGGAATCATTGAACCTGTGGAAGAATCAGAGTGGGTAAGTCCTATGGTGGTACAAGAAAAGAAAACATAAGGAGAAATCATGATTTGTGTTGATTTAAGGAAGTTAAATGATGCATGTCTACATGACCCATTCCCTACTCCTTTCACTGATGAAGTATTGGAAAATGTAGGAGGTCAGGAAGCCTATTCATTTACAGATGGATTTTCAGGATACCATCATATTAGAATTTCACCAGAGGATCGACATAAAACCACCTTCACTGTAGAATGGGGTTCATATCAGTATACAGTGATGCCTTTTGGACTGAAGGATGCCCCTGCCATATTTTCAAGGGTGGTGGTTGCAACTTTCAAAGAATATATTCACAAGTTTTTAGAAGTATACTTTGATGATTAGAGAGTATTTGGTAATTGAAGAAACATGTTGCAAACTTAATACTGATGCTCAAAACATGCAGGAAGCATCAGATTTCTATGAATATCAAGAAGTGGCATATTTCGTATAACTTTTGGTATATTGTTGGGACATATTTTTTGCAAGGAAGGATTCATGGTGGATCCTACGAATATTGCTATTATTGTGATTTTACCTCCACCAAAGACAGTGAGACATCTTTGCACCACATTGGGACATATAAGATATTATAGAAAATTTATCAAAGGATATGCACAGATGACTGCCCCTATGGATAAACAATTGAAGAAAGATGTGATTTTTAAATGGAATGAAGAATGCCAGAAAAGTTTTGATATATTAAAGGAAAAGATGGTAACTGCACCTATCTTGGTTTTCCTGGACTGGAATAAGGAGTTTCATGTTCATGTGGATGCATCATGCATAGCTTTAGGATTGGTATTAGCACAACCTGGTGCAGGAGAATGATCAGCCTATAGGTTTTGCAATTAGGAAATTGTCTAAAGCATAGAAGAACTATATAACTACAGAAAGGGAATGGTTGGCTATGTTATATGAATTACAGAAGTTTAGACATTATTTGTTGGGATCACATTTCAAGATGTTTACAGATCACTCTGAACTAAAGTATTTGGTCAATAAGCTTCTCATAGTAGGAAAAATTGTAGATGGCTATTATTATTTCATGAGTATGACTTTGAAGTTGTTGTAAAGCTAGGAAGACTAAATGTTGGACCTGGTCATTTGTTAAGGTTGGAAACAGGAGAAGAGCCAATGAATATAAAGGAAAATCTTCCTTATGCACAACTATTTGCGATCATAATAGTGGATGGGTGACTTCGTTGATATTATTCAGTTCTTAACCATAGCGATGGCTCCTTCAGAATACACTACGCAGCAGAAGAAAGAATCGGTGGTTAAGGCAACAAATTTTTCACTAATAGCAGGACATTTAAATAGGATCAGATGAAATACTGCGTAGGTATGTTCCTAAGCACGAAAGACATACAAATTTAACATAAGCTCATAGTGGTGCAGTTGGTGGACATTATGCAGTGAAATCTACTACGCAGAAAATTTTAAGAGCGGGATTATGGTGGCCTACACTATACGAAGATGCAAAGTAGTACTATCGAGATAATGATGTCTACCAAAGAATAGGAAAACCTTCAAGAAGAAATGGAATGCCACTAGTTCCACAAGTAACATTGTAGGATTTTGATAAATGGGTTATTGATTTGGTTGGACCTATCAATCCACCAAGAAAAAGGACAAGTTTGAGGTATATAATCACTGCCACTGATTATTTGACAAGGTTTGTCAAATCACAACTAGTGAAGGATTGTAGTGCAAAAATTGCTGCGAATTTCATCTTTGAATACATACTGTAAATATTTGGGTGTCCAAAGATATTGATAAGTGACCAAGGGTCACATTTCTTGAATAAGACCATTGAAGCATTAACTGAGGAATTTCAAGTTTACCACCAAAAGAGAACTCCTTATCATCGTCAGGCAAATGGAACTATGGAAGCATTCAATAAAATTTTGGAGAATGCACTGACCAAGGTATGTAATGTAAACACAGATGACTGGGATCTTAAGATTCCAATAGTATTATGGGCTTATAGGAATACATGCAAACATTTGACAGGTCATACACCCTTTAGGTTGGTTTATGGGTAAGAAGTTGTGATTCCCATTGAATACATTATCCCTAGCCTACGAATTGTAGCTTTTACAAATATGGTACACCCCAACATAATGGAAGAAAGGATGTTGCAGTTACTTATTCTGGAAGAAGACAGGTTATAGCATAATTTCATCAATAAGTACAAAATGCGAGAGAGAAGGCTTGACTTGACAGGCACATTAGGTAAAAGAAGTTTTAGGTAGGAGAGTTTGTTCTCCTCTATGAGAGTAAGTTTGTGAAATTTCCAAGGAAATTCAAAACACACTGGTTAGGCCCATATGTTATTAAGTATATTATTAATGGAGGAACAATGCAGTTAGTGAAGTTAAATGGAGAATTAATTTAGGGAAAAGTAAATAGCAGTAGGTTGAATTTGTACAAGGACAACCATGCCCATAGAGCTTTGCCCTAAAGAAAAAAGAAGGAAAGTATTAATGTCATATGTAGTTGAAAGTGGGCAATGGACTATAAACTACATTATAGAGAGAGCTGTGATGATGAAAGTTCAGAGGTGTGCTACAATAGGGAACGTGTTGAAGTTCGCTATAAAGTAGAAATATGACTGTTAAAAGGGAAAATACACACATAAAGTTGCATTTAATATGACACATTGCCAAAATTTAAGGATAGATGTGCATTTAATGATGAAATATGAACAAAATCGGGAAAAAATCAAATCTAATGATGAGGTTCGAAGGCCAAAATTTGTTTAAATAGCCGACTCCCACTCAGATTAAAAACTTTTCTGAATCAAGAGCTCGAGTGATTAATAGTGCGAAGAAGTTGCTATTGGGAATAATACTGGGGGGGGTGAATCAGTATTAGCAACTTAACAATATTTCATTTCCATAAACAAATTTATATACGCTACTTCTGTTAATGCAACTTGCTTATATACACAACTGTGTTTAGAGAAACTAGAGTATACCTTGCAAACTTATTATTTAGTCAGTTGATCTTTAATCTGTGTATCAGAACCATATAAGAAGTAATAGGTATAGTAAAAACAGAGCAGACAATCACACACAAGAACACAAGATATAAGGTGGAAACCCAATGTGGGTGAAAACCACCTGCGACAATTCGTCTCTATCTTCTTTTAATAAGAAACTTCTTTTTACAATATTTTTGTACTGGTGCAGTCTTATACCAATACGCAGGCTTCTACTTGCGGAAGGCTACAACCTTCTCTCGTTCTCCAACTTCTCCTGGAAGGGAGATACAACCCCCTTAGCTCTTGTACTAGCTGATGTACTAGTACGTAGGTGCTGACCTACAAAAGGCTAAAACCTTCTCTTTTCTTCCAGGGACCACGTTTCATAAATTTTCAGACTGGATCCATCAATAGCATCAATCAAACATCAAAAATTATCTGCATCAATCAATCTCCCTTGCACTAACCAAAACTAAATCAACCAATCAGTTCTCAAAATGCTATAACCAAAATATAGTAACAGTACCAGAACCCAAACTAGAACCCA
Source organism: Pinus tabuliformis (assembly GCA_031772625.1). Classification (NCBI taxonomy): domain Eukaryota; kingdom Viridiplantae; phylum Streptophyta; class Pinopsida; order Pinales; family Pinaceae; genus Pinus; species Pinus tabuliformis. The sequence goes on from CM062816.1 coordinate 368,002,766, forward strand.
AAACAATGTAATCAATAAACAGAAGTAGCTAAAACATATTTTATGAGATGTACACTACTTCGATGTGTCAAACCTATGTGCATACGCTACTATATGAAGGCAAACCTGCGTATACATTGTTCTAAATTGTCGATCCAGCATGTATACGCGCCTTTACTATACTGAACCTGCGTACAAATCTGTAAAGGATGCTTTACCCTTTTTAACTATTCAGACATCAGTTATACCTAGATCATCAGATTTACAGATCAAGACATGCGCCAATTATAGGAGATCAAAACCACACAAAGATACTTCTCTTCAAGCCTTGAGAATAGAACTTATCCTTCTTCAAGCGCTTAGGTTCCTCCTTGATTCAGATCTAGCTATGCACCATAACCCAATGACCAGTATTCTAGATCTTGCTCTTCATAAGATATTCAATGCTTGAGTATCTTTGCCTAATGTTCTCCTCCTCCTTTTATAGTCTTAGGCCTTACACAATACCATGGTCCAAAACCACTTAGAAGTAATACCTTGGACCAAATACCTGGGGTCAATACTTCGGTGAAGATACCTTGGATCAATACCACGGGTCAAAATACCAAGGACCAAAAACAATTTTTCCAACATGTACACGCTTTTCCTTGCATGAAAGTGCGTGTATACGCATACACGCCTTTTGGTCAACGAACCCGCGTGTATACGTGGCTTTGTCAAGGTAAACTTGCATATACCTCTTTTTCCTTCATTTGTGAGCCTGAACTGTGATCTGTCATTTGAGTGAGTTGCCATCAAGGACAACACCTATTTCATAGTGCATCATAATGCCAAACCTGTGCCATAATGCCAACAATCTCCCCCTTTGGACTTGATGGCAACTCCAAGTCACTCTCCCCCTTTGTCATCAAGGGCAAAGGGTTATGCTTCCTCTAAGTACATGCTAAAACCTCTGATATGTTGAAGTGTGCTATTCATGCTCCCCCTGACTGTAAGCAAGGTCTGCAACAAGATGTTCTACAAGAAGAACAAGACTTTATACATCATAAATGACCTTCCTATCACCAACAACTCATACATACATCCATCTCCCAACTAAGTGGGGATATACCAAGATTGACTCATCCACCCAACCAAGTGGGGATACATCAAAAAGTTATACAAGATATGAATATTACAACATCCATCCCAGGCATAGTGGGGAAACATAATAGGTCGTTACATGACCTTGATAATAAAAGATATACATGACATAGAGACAAAATATCTAAAACGAGATAGTTATCAGTAACTATCATCAGCAGCATCTGTCAATCACCATCAGCAACCATGATCTCCCTCTGCACCTGTTCCACCTGAAACAAAAATAGTTGTGAAATTGTACCAAGATCTTCTAATATAATGCCAACAATGCATTATTAGAAGTATATGCTCCCCCTGAACCTGTGCCAGATGATCACTGTCAGACCCATATCAGACTCTTTTCATCCTAAGTCTGTCCCACTGATATTTTTCAAACCAACATATACGCGATTGTATTCACTGAAACTAGCGTATGTACATGTATACTCTTCATGAAACCCACATACACCCACTTTTCTCTGAAATAGATAAGAATCAATGGCAAGAAGATACATCAACTACTCTGTTGAGCCTCAAACCTGCACTTCTTTACACATCCTCTCAACCTCCATTTCCTATTCATTTCCTTCTTTTGCCACTCATTCCCTTCATCAAATTGCTCAAATCATTGTATTTTAGGACTTTTTACATGGTTTGTTAATTATGCTAATGACTGTGTTGTTGGTTTAGAATTTTGGTTCAAGTGCTGCGTTTCCGCAGCTCACACAGGGTTTCCGCAGCTGATCCCGGTTTCCGCAGCCAACCCCAGATTCCGCAGCTGTTTTACTAAACGGTATGTTCCAGGTGTCCTCCGGGAAGAAGAGCCACATGGGCAAGTTCGTGGAACCAAGGACATGGTGTGTGTCCTTCCAGCTCAGCCAAACCAGTCATAAAAACCCATGGTCAACGAGGAGGCAACTATGGTCAACAGAGGTCATTGGTAGTGGCACGGCTCTGCGTGTTCTGTTTTAGAGCACGTGAAGAACAACTGGCCTCTTCCTCAACCACGAAGACAGTGGGAAACACGAATCCAACAGAAGATTTAATGCCCACCACGACCGTTGCCTAAATCCGAGGACGCTGCCAGATTACGTGTTTTTACACAGCTGATAGAATAGCCTAATTTGCGTTAAGTTAGTTTGCTTTCTCTGTTATAAATAAAGCATCTTTGAACGCTGGATAGTTAGCCACTGATATGTAATTTTGAACTCCCCACTGTACTTCTATTTTGATACATAATATATGAGAAGATTGTTTTCCATTTGAGCGTGTAACTGATCATTGAGCCGGCTGGAGTAGGCAGAGGGCCCCTGTTTACTTAAGGCCTGTACAGTGCTTTCAATTTCCTGCATTTCTTTTTATCATTTTATGTATAATGGTTGTACAGAATGCCTTTGATTGCTGCATTTTGATCATGTACAATAGCTGTATATAAACGTTGAATTCTGCTTATTTATATTTCTGCACTTTTCCATGACTGATCAGTGTGTTATGCAGGTTTCTTAGGCGTGCCCGGGACAGTTTCTTTCTTCTCTTTTTACAACTAGTGGCATTTGTGATCGTCTTATCTAGACTGCTGATCTTTATTTTTGATTCTCATTAGTATCATTGCTTTAGTTTACACTTTACTTTCTGCTCATAGCTTATCAAGTTGTTCATCTTTTGATGGCTCTTTTTGTCATAATCAACTAACTTTAGTGGAGCCAGAATATCACTTAGTGCAGCTTGGTTTATTTTGTTTTAAGACTCACATTGCTAACTTGCTCATAACTCTTTCTTATATGATCAATCCAGCTGAAGGCAGAAAGGTTAAGGGAAAATTAAGTAGTGTGATTTGTCACCTAGATTTTACATTGCTTAAGATTTAATTGAAGAGTTAAAGTAGTTGTTCTTGTTTTTTTAATTGAGTTAATGTAGATGTCATTTTCAATTTTATTTTCATCAGCAGTAGAGGTACTGGGCCGATGCCATTGGTCTTTTATTTGATGCCTTCATTTTCCTTTAAGAGTTGATTTCATTTCAGTTGTTGTTCAAAGCTTTCTTGTAGATTACTTTTAAGTTTTAAGAAATCATTTAGAACTCATCACAATCACACACACTTCACTCACTTTATTTCATTTCCATCACATCATTGTAGGAGAAATATATTTGAAAACAAACTTAAAAAGTTAAAAACGACAAAAACGTAAGAAACAGTTGCCTAAGTACATACAGTACACATCACTTCATCAGCTTACGAGCCCCGGGTTGACATTTAAAAGTTGCAATTTAGACATCACTAAATTGACCAAACATTTTGGCGCCGTTGCCGGGGAAGTGAAATTAGGTAGCCAATTTCTAAAAAAAAAAAATTAAGAAAATTTCAAGGAAGGGAAATTGATAACCTCTCAAAGTATGCTCTCCTCTTGCACCTAGAGTGATCTGGAGGATCAAAAAAGAGAAAGTTATTGGTTTAATAGTTTCTTGAGTATGCTCTCTTCTTGCACCTAGAGTGACCTGGAAGATCAGAAAGAGAATTATTAGCCTGACTTGAAGAAAAATAAAAAAAATGACATGCATAGAGCAAGAGATTCTAGGGGAAGGTTTTTAGCTAGAGCTAAGAGTTCGATTTTTACAAGTCCATCTACTTCAAGGAATAGACAAGAGACACCTCCCTCATCTCCAACTGACACTCCTAGCCCTAGGATTCCTGGAATTCAAGAGGCAAGAGTTGACTCTCCCACACCTTCTATTGAATTTGAATCAGAAAGAGATCCTTTCCTTCCTTCTACAGAAGGACAAATTGTAATTGAAGAAGTAGAATCATCTGAAGAAGAGGAAGAAATTCCTTCTCATTCACCCTTTGTAGAAGAACCAGAAGACTCTGAAATCTCTAGGGAAACTACTATGACAGAGGAAGGAGCTGGTAGAGGTAGAGGTAGAGGAGGAGGAGGAGGAAACAATGGAGGAGGTAGAGGTAACATTGGGGGAAATAGGGATGGAGATAACTCATTCGGGTTTCCTATAGTCGATGAGGACTCCCGAGCCACCATGAAAAACATCTCACCATCTGTCCTCCCAAACTTCCATGGGTTAAGGAATGAGGACCCTGAAACATTTCTATTTGAGTTTGAAGTCGTATGTCGAACTTATGATTATCTGGATGACTCTCAAAAAGTCAAACTGTTTCCTTCAACATTGAAAGGACAAGCTTTGAAGTGGTTCATGGGATTACTCACTCAATCCATTAGGTCTTGGAATGATATGAAACAAACATTTTTGGATAGGTACCTGAACTATTGTATGCCCACCAATCATAAGGATGAAGTATTCAAAATGGTACAAAAGGAAGATGAAAATTTGGAGGATTTGCTTGAAAGATTTCAATACAATTTGAAAAGAGCAAAAATGAACAACTTAGATGAGGAGACCTTGAAAGCCCTTTTGTTAAAAGCCATTAGAGATGAATGGATAGACATTTTGAACATGATGGGGAAGGGAGATATATCTCAACTTTCACTCAATGATATAGCAGAACTATGTGTCCATCTCTCAAGGGGGAAATCTAAAACTCAAAAAGGGCCTAGAGATCCTTCTCTCCTCAGAGCAGACAAATCTGCAACTGGATCAGTAAGTAGGGCTGAGATTGGCAGTATGCTTGATGAATTTAAAACTGACATCTTAGGGAGTCTTAGTGAAAAACTAGACACTCTTAAGATTCACAATAAGCAGAAAGCAGAAGCTGAGGCTTTGGCCATCTTTTGCCCAAAGTGTAGAAAGAAACATGCTCTAAGGGAATGTCCCTTGGAAGCAAAAGTTGTAGAGACATGTGTAATTTGCTCAGAGAATCATGAGACCAAGGATTGTCCTTCAATCCTTGGGCTCAAAGCTGTCTTTTAAGAAGATCCAAATACACTCGAATCTCTCTGTTTTGTTGCAAGGAGACCTTGGCAAGGGCAACAAAATCAAGGGTTTAACAACTCTATGAATTTTCAACCCCCACCAAATCGGAATCCTTGGCAACAACCTTGGTCCCAACCTCAAAATCCTTTTCAATCACGGGTACAAGGTATGCAAAATCCTTATGGGAGATTTTCTCAATTCTACCAATATCCTCCATCTTTTCAAAACCAACAAGCTCCACAACTTCCAAATCAAAATCCACAACTATCATTGCCATTTCCACAACAACAACCTTCTCAACAGAATCAAAATTCTCAACTCTTGCTTCCATTCCAACAGAAGTCAAATCAACTTCCTTCTCAGCCATTGCCAAACCCCAATAATAAGAATCCTCAAAATGCTTACATGTTGGAAGGTCAACCATTTCCTACCTATATGATTGTTCCTCTCAATGAAGTACAACTCAGATCAGGTAGAGTCTTAGATAAACCTTCTATAAATGATCAAAAGCAAAGCATTTTCGAGGAAGAGTCTCTTGAAGCCAATAAGGGTTCTGAAGCATCTCTTCAAAACCCAAACACTCAGAAAGGAAAAGAAAAATAATTAACCCCCACAACTCCCATAGTTGAGCAACCTACATCTTTATCCACACCTCCTTTTCCCGAAAGATTACAAATTGACAAAGGAGTGGAAAAACAAATTTGGTTGCCTGACTATAATTTTCTAGATGAATTGAAGAATGTCTGTATCAAGATTCCCTTGTTACAAGCCATTAAGGAAATTCCTATTCTAGCAAAAACAATAAAGGAGTTGAGCCTTAAAAGAACAGGAAGGAAACCAAGAGATACCAGAAGGATCCACCTGGTAGGGAAAATTGCAGATATCATGATGGGAAAAATTACTATGCAGAAATATGTAGATCCCGGTAGTCCAATTGTGAAAACACATATCAATGGGGTAGAAATACCAAATACTTTGATTGATTTAGGGGCTGCTATCAACATTATGAGTAGACAGACTATGGAATAGCTAAAACTTCCTAATCTTCTTTTTACACCTACTTTATTGCAATTGGAAGATCGATCCATTATTAAACCAGATGGTGTATTAGAAGACATTCCAGTCTCCTTAGACTCTTGGGAATATCTAGTGGATTTCATGATTTTAACTCCCAAGAGTAATCTAGGAGGACATCCTCTTATTTTAGGAAGACCTTGGCTAGCCACAGCTGATGCTTTCATAAGTTGTAGGTCTGGGGATATGTATATTTCTGATGGTAATTCGACAAAGAAGTTCAATCTGTATCCTCCAGCAAAAGAAATTACAGAAATAGGAGATAATGAGTGGGTTGATGATGAAGATACTATACAACCTGTCTTTACCATTTCTGAGGTTAGTGAAGATAGTCAAATTCTGAACACATTAGAAAATTTTGAACCATCTTCAGAATATGACTCCACACAATTTCAGTTGGATTCTGACATTGAGTGTCTATCATCTAGACAAATGTCTCTTTTCTCTATGGAAGAGTTTGGTAGTTCTGCCATTGAGATTTTTCCAGGAAAAACATTGAATATCAACAAAAACTTGGAAAAATCACAACAAGGGGAGCTAACCAAAATCTTGCAAAAACATTCTACTGCATTGCATGGGAGTATACTGATATGAAAGGCATTGACCCTAAGACTTGCATTCATCACATCTACATTGAGGAAAACAGTAAACCAATCAGACAACCTCAAAGAAGGATGAATCCAAACCTTAGGGAGATAGTGAAAGAAGAGCTCCAAAATTTACTTAATGTAAACTTCATTTACCCCATTTCAGATAGCCGGTGGGTTTCCCCTTTGGTTATAGTACCTAAAAAGAATGGTAAATGGAGGGTTTGCATTGATTACAGGGAATTGAACAAAGCAACCTTGAAGGATCACTTTCCTTTACCCTTTATTGATCAAGTATTAGATACTTTCGCAGGCAAAAAGTACTTCTCATTTTTGGATGGTTTTAGTGGTTACAATCAAATTCAGGTAGCACCTGAAGATCAGGACAAAACCACATTTACCTGTCCATGGGGAACTTTTGCTTACCGAGTACTTCCTTTTGGATTATGTAATGCACCTGCAACATTTCAAAGGGCAGTATTAGGAATCTTTTCTGATCTAATTCATGATTGTGTAGAGGTCTATATGGATGATTTTATAGTTTATGGTAATTCATTTGAAGAGGCATTAGAAAATTTGGAAAAAGTCCTTATAAGATGTAAGGAAACAAATCTTTCATTAAGTCATGAAAAATGTTTTATGATGTTTACTGAAGGGATTGTTTTAGGACATCATATTTCAGGAGATGGAATTAAGGTTGATAGATCAAAAGTTGAAGTCATCTCCAAGTTACCTATTCCAAATTGTCAAAAAGATGTTAGAAGTTTTCTTGGGTTTACCGGATATTATAGAAGATTTATTGAAAACTTCACCAAGATAACATCTCCGCTCTTCAAATTACTTACAAAAGACTGTGAATTCAAGTGGGATCCTGACTGTCAATCTGCATTTGAAACTCTAAAAACAAGAATATCTGAAGCACCCATTCTGAGAGGGCCAAATTGGAAACTTCCTTTCCATATTTCTATAGATGCTTCAGATACAGCTCTAGGAGATGTGTTGGGTCAAAATGATTTATTTCCTTATGCCATATACTAAACCAGTAAAAATTTGACTCCTACTAAGTTAAATTATACTGTAACTGAAAAAGAGTTCTTAGCCGTTGTTCATGCAATCAACAAGTTTAGACACTATATAACTGGCTATGAAACTTTTGTCCATACTGATCATTCTGCAATTAGATATCTTATGAACAAACCTGTTACTAATGGCAGAGTTACAAGATGGCTTTTACTTTTACAAGAATTCAATATTACTGTGTTAGATAGACCAGGGAAACAAAACATAGTAGCTGATTTCTTGTCTAGAATCCAAAATACTAACGAAGATTCTCCTGTAGAGGATAAGTTTCCAGATGAATACTTATTTGCAGTAACTACTAAAACTCCTTGGTATGCAGATATTGCTAACTATTTGGTTACAGGGAAGCTACCTCCACACTTATTTCCTAATGAAAAAAGGAAAATCATTCAAGAGAGCTCAAAGTATTCTTGGATTTCTAATGAATTGATCAAAACAGGGCTAGATTGTGTGATCAAAAGATGTGTTCGGGAAGATGAAATGCCTGACATCCTGAAGGCATGTCATGATGAACCGTGTGGTGGACACTTTGCTGACAAGAGGACAGCCTATAAAATCCTTTCTTTAGGATATTATTGGCCTTCTCTCTTCAAAGATGCAAAGCAATATGTTAGAAGGTGTGACAGCTGCCAAAGAGTTGGGAGACCAACTCCTTCAAATGAAATGCCACTACAGCCACAGGTAGTCATCAAACCCTTTGAGAAATGGGCTTTAGATTTCGTTGGACCTATTAATCCACCATCTAAACAAAAGAAGTATATATTGGTTTGCACTGATTATGTTACTAAATGGGTAGAAGCCAAGGCATTGCCTTCTGCCACTAAAAATTCAGTTGTTCAATTTATTTTTGAGGATATTTTTACTCGTTTTGGTGTCCCAAGAGAAATTGTGACAGATCAGGGAAGTCAATTTACATCTAAATTGATGGAGAAGCTGATGGAGGAATACAAAATCAAGCATAGAAAATCTACTCCATACCATCTGCAAGCAAATGGTCAAGTGGAATCTACAAACAAAGTTCTTGAGAGCATCATCACCAAGACTGTTCATCTCCACAGAAGAGATTGAGCAGAAAGGCTTCCTGAAGCCTTATGGGCCTATAGAACTACATGGAGGAACACAACAGGACATTCTCCCTATGAACTTGTTTATGGGAAAGAAGTCTTGCTCCCCATTGAGTTTCAAATCAAGACCTTCAAGATGGCAGTTCAGTTGGGGATGAGTCTATCAGAAGCCCAAAAGCACAGAATGGAGCAGCTGAATGAGCTAGATGAAATAAGACAAGATGCAATTTTAAGGACCGATCTAGTTCAGCACCAAAGAACTAAGTGGCATGACCGATATATCAAAGAGAAGAAGTTTCAAAAGGGAGATTGGGCGTTACTGTTTGATTCAAAGTTTAAAGACTTCAAAGGGAAATTTCAAACTCATTGGCTTGGGCCATATGAGATTGATGAAGTCTTTAGTAATGGAGCAGTTCGAATCAAGACTATTGATGAGTTTCAAACTCCTCTCATTGTGAATGGCCACCGATTGAAAATTTATCATAAGCCACTTTCAAAAGAGGACTTTGTCAAAGTATTTCAAGGAATTTCTGCAATGAGGCTAGTGGAGAAGAATTCTTCTCCTCCATCAGCCTAATATTTGTTTCTTTCTGAATTGAAAATAATAATAATAATAATAATAATATGTGTATAAGCCTGAAAACCAATCTCAGATTGGCGGTCTTATACAGAAAATATGGAGTGAAAATCAGGGACACCTGACACTCTATATTTTCCAAAAAAAAAAAAAAAAAGTCTTTCTCTCTCTCCATCCTCACTTCACCTTCATCATTTTTCATCTCCATTTCACTTCATTCCATTTCATTTTTTTCCACTTCACTCCATTCACTCCATCTCATTCCATTAATAAAAGTCTCTTTCAGGACTATTTCCATTAAGTTAGTCTTTTTCTAACTAACTTTGTGCAGTTAAAAGGGAGATGTTTTAGTTTCCACAGCTGGAAACCGTTTCCGCAGCTCGCACCAGTTTCCGCAACCAGAAACGATTTCCGCAGCCAGCACCACTCTGTCTCTAGAGTTAGCAGCACTCTGTTTCAAAAATATTAACATCATCATCATCACCAAAGGCAAAAAGGATATGAGGCACCTGCAGGATAAAAAAGCAATCATGGATCAACAACCTTAATCAACAAATGGCAAACCCATGAAGGTATGATCAAAATCTTTTCCAAACAACCATTTAAATGTCATTTTATGCATAATTATTAAATCGTGGACAGAGCCACTAAATGCAATGATTCGGCAAGATCATCCCACTTCTCCTCCACGATAAAACTTCATCCACCTCATACCCTCCTAACGGTCTCATAATCACTCTTAGATCAAACTCAAATTGAGCCTGTGCTTTCATTTATTATCCGTACAAGGAAGAAGAGACCTATCGTACTACGTCTCTTCTCCACCACGATCTCCGCAGCCAATGCTGAAACGTGTGCGTAAGCCACCCGACTCCAAGGGATTCGGCCGTTATTCCATCCTCTTATCACCCCATTTCCGCACGCATTTGAACTCATTCTCGTGTTTGTCTTCTACTCCCTCGCACTCACACCATTTCCACTCTCATTTTCGTTGCAAACTCCACAGCTCTGTTTCAAACCCCGCAGCTCTGTTTCAAACTCCACAGTTCTGTTTTCAAACCCGTATTGCCTTGCATTACGTTGCGGCTATTCCACTTACAGCCGTAATCCATCTGTTTTTCCTGTGAGAATCATCCTTGACCATTCTCACGCAGTCAAAGCTTCAGCCGAAGTTGAAAAGCCGAAGATGGGGAAGCTGCTTAGAGCAGAACCTGAGGGTCCGAAGTATTTAGAAGGGTATCCACAGACGAAGGAAGCATTAAAGAAAGCACAATGGCTGAAGTTTATTCAAAAATTCAGAGGATATGATAAGGAGGTAACGAAAGCGTTTGCTCGATCCTTCAATGGACACACTGTGGAAGTAGGGGACCTGAAATTCACAATTACAGAGAACTCCATAGCAACAGAAACTAGTCTACCTCAGGTGGGAGACCGATGGTTTAAGAACAGAGGAGTGGAAGATCAGGGATGGAAAGATATGCTTAAGAACCCAGGTATGGACACTTCAATATTCACCAAAGGGATTCCTGTACATGTGATTAAGGAAGAATGGACTGCATTGTTATTACTTGTTCAAAAGTTTGTTACATGTGAGGGCCGCTTTGGCACTATGTATATGTACCATGCAAGAATTATGATGAACTTCATGGAAGGCCATGCCATCAATTTACCCTACTTTCTGTTAAGAAGCCTAAAGAAAATGAGTTCCACTGTCCAAAAGAATATAGGCCATATTGAACCTCACTTGTATCATCACGGGTTCATTAGAATTCTCATAGAGGACCAATTGAAAAATAATAATGATACATGGGAAAATTTCTTAATCAGGAATCATTTTCAAGAAGTAACTGAAGCTTCCTCTAGCAGTTCTCCTAGAGCCCCAAAAAGAAGTAGGAGAAGGAAAAGAGATGTTGCAGCCCAAGATCCTCTTACTGTAGAAACTCAGGAAACTATTCAAGAAGAAGAGGAAGAGAGAGATAAAACTAAGAAACAGAAAAAGGATAAAGGGAAAACAATTGTTCAAGAATCATATCCATCACCTGAACCTTCAGTAGAAGAAGACTCTCAAACCTTGGCTGATAGACTCTCACAACTTCAAGCTGCTGCCCTCTCAAAGAAGAAACAGAAAGAAAAACAGAGTGCCCAGCAAAAGAGCACTAGTACACAAGTGAGAAGAAGCAGTAGACTTAAAGAAAGAATGAGTGTGACTAAAGAAAAACAATCACATTTCATTGATTTGGTAGAAGGAACACCTGAAAAGGGTCCAACTCAGCTTGACCTTGAGTCCACTCCTCCACGGGAAGAGAGCCCCTTTCAGCCAGAACCTCAAACAGAGTTTGATTTTGAACATAACCCAAGAAGAACACCTGAAATTGACCCTCACCAGCAGGAGGTATACAATTATTTGGAGACCTTGGAGCAATCAGTTGCAGGTCCAAGCACTATATTGCCTCTTAATGAACAGGTCCAATCTTTAAAACAAGAGGTGTTTGAGCTAGAAGTCCTGAACCGACATATTAAACAAGAAAACGAAGCATTGAAAGAACAAAGCAAGGTGGACAAAATTGTCCATGACAATACCATGCTTCACTTAGGACTCTGGCAGAAGAAGAACAGAAAATTGAAGAGAAAATGTAAGAAATTGAGTAGGGCCTTGATCAATTTGAAATTCAGGTGTTTAATCAAGAAACCAAGAACAATTTTGGCAGCAAGAAGAAAGAAAAGAAGGCTAGATGTTTTGGCAGAAGCATCTGAGCACATGGATTGAAAAGCAATAACAAAGTTTTGGTTGCATGAGGACATGCAACACCTTCACAGTGGGGGTATGTTGAGCCTCAAACCTGCACTTCTTTACACATCCTCTCAGCCTCCATTTCCTATTCATTTCCTTCTTTTGCCACTCATTCCCTTCATCAAATTGCTCAAATCATTGTATTTTAGGAATTTTTACATGGTTTGTTAATTATGCTAATGACTGTGTTGTTGGTTTAGAATTTTGGTTCAAGTGCTGCGTTTCCGCAGCTCACACAGGGTTTCCGCAGCTGATCCTGGTTTCCGCAGCCAACCCCGGATTCCGCAGCTGTTTTACTAAACGGTATGTTCCAGGTGTCCTCTGGGAAGAAGAGCCACATGGGCAAGTTCGTGGAACCAAGGACATGGTGTGTGTCCTTCCAGCTCAGCCAAACCAGTCATAAAAACCCATGGTCAACGAGGAGGCAACTACGGTCAACAGAGGTCATTGGCGGTGGCACGGCTCTGCGTGTTCTGTTTTAGAGCACGTGAAGAACAACTGGCCTCTTCCTCAGCCACGAAGACGATGGGAAACATGAATCCAACAGAAGATTTAATGCCCACCACGACCGTTGCCTAAATCCGAGGACGCTGCCAGATTACGTGTTTTTACACAGCTGATAGAATAGCCTAATTTGCGTTAAGTTAGCTTGCTTTCTCTGTTATAAATAAAGCATCTTTGAACGCTGGATAGTTAGCCGCTGATATGTAATTTTGAACTCCCCACTGTACTTCTATTTTGATACATAATATATGAGAAGACTGTTTTCCATTTGAGCGTGTAACTGATCATTGAGCCGGCTGGAGTAGGCAGAGGGCCCCTGTTTACTTAAGGCCTGTACAGTGCTTTCAATTTCCTGCATTTCTTTTTATCATTTTATGGATAATGGTTGTACAGAATGCCTTTGATTGCTGCGTTTTGATCATGTACAATAGCTGTATATAAATGTTGAATTCTGCTTCTTTATATTTCTGCACTTTTCCATGACTGATCAGTGTGTTATGCAGGTTTCTTAGGCGTGCCCGGGACAGTTTCTTTCTTCTCTTTTTACAACTAGTGGAATTTGTGATCGTCTTATCTAGACTGCTGATCTTTATTTTTGATTCTCATTAGTATCATTGCTTTAGTTTACACTTTACTTTCTGCTCATAGCTTATCAAGTTGTTCATCTTTTGATGGCTCTTTTTGTCATAATCAACTAACTTTAGTGGAGCCAGAATATCACTTAGTGCAGCTTGGTTTATTTTGTTTTAAGACTCACATTGCTAACTTGCTCATAACTCTTTCTTATATGATCAATCCAGCTGAAGGCAGAAAGGTTAAGGGAAAATTAAGTAGTGTGATTTGTCACCTAGATTTTACATTGCTTAAGATTTAATTGAAGAGTTAAAGTAGTTGTTCTTATTTTTTTAATTGAGTTAATGTAGATGTCCTTTTCAATTTTATTTTCATCAGCAGTAGAGGTACTGGGCCGATGCCATTGGTCTTTTATTTGATGCCTTCATTTTCCTTTAAGAGTTGATTTCATTCCAGTTGTTGTTCAAAGCTTTCTTGTAGATTACTTTTAAGTTTTAAGAAATCATTTAGAACTCATCACAATCACACACACTTCACTCACTTTATTCCATTTCCATCACATCATTGTAGGAGAAATATATTTGAAAACAAACTTAAAAAGTTAAAAACGACAAAAACGTAAGAAACAGTTGCCTAAGTACATACAGTACACATCACTTCATCAGCCTACGAGCCCAAAGAAGTTGTGTGCAACAAGATGTAGCAGCCACATATTCTGCTTCAGCTGTATATAATGCAATTGAACTTTGTTTCTTGCTGAACCAAGACACTAATCTGGAACCATGAAGAATACACCACCAGTAGTGCTTTTTCTGTCATCCATGCTTCCTGCCCAATTTGCATCTGTATATTCATGAAGTGTAAGATCTGTATCTTTGGGATACCATAAACCAAAGTTTTGTGTCCCTTGAAGATATTTAAAAATCCTTTTGACTGTCTGAAGGTGTGCTTCCTTTGGATTTGCTTGGAATCTTCCAACTATTCCCACTGCATGCATGATGTCTGGTCGGGTACCTGTTAGATAGAACAGACTACCAATCATAGATCTGTAGGTTGGTTGATGCACTGCTGTTGATTCATCATTTGCACCGAGGCTGCATCCTGTTACCATAGGAGTACATACTGGTTTAGAATCTTCCATCCCATATTTCTTCAAGATTTGCTTGAGGTACTTGGTTTGTGATAGAAAAATACCATCTTTATTTTGTTGAACTCGTAAACCAAGAAAATATGTGAGCTTGCCAAGAAGGGACATTTCAAATTCTTTTTGCATTACCAAAGCAAAGTTTTGACTCATGGTTTCTTCATTACTCCCAAAAATGATATCATCAACATACACAACAAATATTAGCAATTTATCATTGTCAATTTTTATATATAGATTGCTATCAGCTGATCCTTTTGAAAAACCTTGTTGATGAAGGTATTTGTCAAGATGATAATACCAGGCCCTTGGAGCTTGTTTTAGACCATAGAGAGCCTTTCTGAGTCTGCATACAAGTTTTAATCCATCTGGTTGCTCAATATATACTCCTTCTTATATATCTCCATTAAGAAAGGCATATTTCACATCCATTTGATATACTTTGAACTTCTGAAAGCTAGAAAGAGCAAGGAACATTCTTATGGCTTCAAGTCTAGCAACAGGTGCAAAAGTTTCTTCAAAGTCTATACCTTCTTGTTGAGCATATCCTTTACAAAAAAGTCTAGCCTTGTTTCTAACAACTTCCCCATTTTCATTCAACTTGTTTTTGAATATCCATTTGGTTCTAGTGATATTATTATCATGAGGTCTAGGAGCTAATTCCCAAGTATTATTCTTTCCAATTTGCTCAAGCTCTTCATTCATGGCTTTGACCCAACATTCATCTTTGCATGCTTCATGTACAATTTGTGGTTTGATGGAGGAAAGTAATGCTAGATAGCTTGAAGCTTCTGAATAGTTCTTCTTGTCTGTACACTTGCCTCTTTTTGTCCCAAAATTTGAGTCTTTAGATGATTTTTCTAAACATATCTGGATGGAGTCTTTTCTTCTATCGTTATCTGCTCGTCTGGTGCTTCATTGGTTTCTTCTTCTTCAACATTAGTCTAATTTGATGTGGAAGGATAATCCTCATCTTCTTCCCACTCTTCAGTTTTTACCTACTTTGGATTTTCCCCTGCTTCATCAATCACAACATCAATACTTTCAACAATTTTCCCTAGTATTTTATTATAACACTTGTACCCTTTACTTCGGGAAGAGTAACCAAGGAGAATGCCTTCATCTACTCTAGGTTCAAACTTGCCAAGTTTTTCGTCAGTCCTTTTGATGTAACATTTGCTTCCAAAAACTTTGAAGTATTTTACAGTAGGAGTCTTACCATACCAAAGTTCATGAGGGTTTGAGTGCTATTTACCCAAACATTTGTTTTGTTGAGAATAGTGATGGCATCAAATGCAGCTTCACCCCAGAAAGTTGCAGGAGTTCTAGACTCATCTAGAATAGCAAGAGCCATTTGTTGAACAGTTCTGTTCATCCTTTCTATCACTCCATTTTGCTAAGGAGTCCTTGTGGTATAGAATTCCCTTCTTATTCCATGTTCTTCAAAGAAGTCGAAAAATTCATCTGAGGTAAATTCCCCTCCTCGATCAGACCTGAGGCATTTGATTTTTTGATCTGATTTATTTTCAACCAAAGCCTTGAATGCTTTGAACTTTTCAAATGCTTCGCCTTTATGCTTTAGAAGTCCTATCCAAAACATTCTGGAAAAGTCGTCAATGAAAAATATAAAGTATTCTTCTCCGCGAGGTGACTTTTACCTCAATGGACCACATAAATCAGTATGGACAAGTTCAATTGGCTTACTAGCTGATCCTTCCTTCTCAGGGAAATGTGTTCTGGTTTGCTTACCAAATTGACATGATTTGCATATCGTATTTTCTGGAATTCTGATGTCAGGAAGATCGTGAACAGCCTCGTATTTGCATGCTTTCATTATCTGAGGGAAGCTTAGATGCTTCAATCTTCTATGCCATAGCCAGTTTTCATCATTTTTTCTTAGATAGCATTGTTGATGTCCTCCCTTGATTATGTATAAATTATTTGGAGTTCTTATGCTTTTAATCATTGTTTCTCCTGTATCAAGCTCACGAACAACACATCCATTTGATCGAAATACTACCTCATTTCCTTGATCACACGTTTGACTAACACTCAATAGATTATGCTTTAAACCATCAACATACATAACATTCCCAGCCTTGACCTTTTCTTTTAAAAGAACAAAGCCTTTACCTTTTATGACTGCAGGGGTGTCATTTCCAAATGAGACCTTCCTTTCCTTTTCTAAGGCACTATATGATTGAAGTTTTTCTTTATCACCTGTCATGTTTTTCGAGCATCCACTGTCAATGTACCATTGATTTTCTTTTCCTTCTGCATATAAGGCTATACCACATATTTCGGTTTGTGGTTCTTTCTTTTTCCATGTTTTGGGACCCAATGAAGCTTTCTCCTTGTGAGATGTTTTCCGAAATTTACTCCTGCATTCAAAGTCTTCATAACCGAAGTTGTTACAGATAGAGCATTCTATTTCATTTTCAAGAGCAGTAAAGTTATTGTAGGTCCTTTTCATGATCCTAGTCACATTCCTTTGATTTCATGCTTCTCTAGTCATCATGGTCTTGTAAGCAACACATTGAGCAGCTTTGTGTCCAAAGTTAAGACAGGAAAAACATTGGCCATTAAAGAAATTCCTGTGATTATTGAATATACTAACCTGATGATTGTAGTTTCCATTGACATTCGTTCTTGAAGAATATCGAGAATGATTTACCTGTGGTTTTTTATAGCTTCTGTTCATCCTTGAAGAAGATTGAACTCGATTTACCTGGTGATCTGCTTTAAGCCTCTGCTGATGATTGTCAACCTATTCACTTCTCCTTGCTACATCAAGATAGCTTTTGGAGGTTGATGGCTTCTATGCTTGAGATGGTTCTTCAGTATATCCAAGACCTGTCTTTATTAGAGGAGAACACTGCAATTTGATAATTTCATCTAAAGTTTCTGATCCTTTAGCAAACCTAAGATTGAGAGATTTTGTTTTCTCAATTTCTTTTCTTAGACCCACAATTTCACATTCTAACTTTTCATTGTGTTTTTCCGTTTCAGCAAGTTGGAATGTCAGAGTATCTATAATCATACTCTTTTCTTCTAAACAGATTTTAAGTTTAGAAATTTCTTCATAGAGACCATCTTCATCTAAAGCATCCAAGAAATCATCATCTTCAAAAACCATCAGAAGTCTATAATCATTACTATTTTCATTTTCATCACTATTTGATAAACCATTTCTATATTCATGCGTATAGTAGCTCTTCTTATTTGCACTTTGTTTTCTATTCCATTTTGTTGATTCCTTACCTTTATCAAGCTTATCTTTGTGAGGACATTTGGCAGCATAATGACCTACTCTTCCACAAGAAAAACATTTGAAAGGTAGTTTACCTCTGAATCATCCAGAATCCCATTGAGGGCTCTTGACAAAGTTTGATTATTCCTCTCCTTCTGGCGTATGTCCTGACTCATTGATTTCTCCTTTACCTGAAGCTTTGAATGTGGCTTCTCTCATATCTGATGGACCCCCTTTTCCCATTTCGAAAGCAGTTAGGATTCCGTGCAGATGTGACATAGTAATACTCTGAAGGTCCTGCTTTTCTTCTATGGAAAAAACTTTTGATTCAAACTTAGAAGACAAGGATCTTAGAACTTTTTCAACTAAAGTAACTTCTTTTATCTCTTCACCCAAGTTTTTCATGCGATTAACAATCTAATCTATACGTAAGAAATAATTAGCTACACTTTCATCATTGTGCATTCTGAGAGTTTCATATTGAATTATGAGAGATTGTAGTTTTGCACGTTTTACCTTATCGTCTCCTTCATAGCTTAGAATGATCTTGTCCCATATTTCTTTGGTGGTTTTTAGCTGCATAACCTTGACGAATTCTAATTGTGACAGACTCCCCAATAGAGTATTTACAGCGTTTGCATTTGTTTCATACTACTTTTTACCTGCCGTATCTGTAGGAGTTGCTAATGGAAATGTGTATCCTCCTTCCATGATATCCCAAACTTCTATTCCAAGAGATTGAAGATAGGATGTTGTTCTTACCTTCCAATAGATGAAGTTGCTCCCATCAAAGATTGGTGGCCTGATGGATGCCTCTCTTTCATAGTTGCTCATGATGATAGATCTTCCTTCAAGCGATCAAGCTTCTTTTGAAGGACCTGCTCTGATACCAATTGTTGGAAATAATACTGAGAGGGGGGGTGAATCAGTATTAGCAACTTAACAATATTTCATTTCCATAAACAGATTTATATACGCTACTTCTGTTAATGCAACTTGCATATATACGCAACTGTGTTTAGAGCAACTAGCGTATACCTTGTAAACTTATTATTTAGTCAGTTGATCTTTAATCTATGTATCAGAGCCATATAAGTAGTAATAGGTATAGTAAAAACAGAGCAGAAAATCACACACAAGAACACAAGATATAAGGTGGAAACCCAATGTGGGTGAAAACCACCTACTGCAATTCGTCTCTATCTTCTTTTAATAAGAAACTTCTTTTTACAATATTTCTGTACGGGTGCAGTCTTATACCAGTACGCAGGCTTCTACCTGCAGAAGGCTACAACCTTCTCTCGTTCTCCAGCTTCTCCTAGAAGGGAGCTACAACCCCCTTAGCTCTTGTACTAGTTGATGTACTAGTATGTAGGTGCTGACCTACATAAGGCTAAAAACTTCTCTTTTCTTCCAGGGACCACGTTTCATAAATTTTCATACTGGATCCATCAATAGCATCAATCAAACATCAAAATTTATCTGCATCAATCAATCTCCCTTGCACTAACCAAAACTGAATTAACCAATCACTTCTCTGAATTGTATAACTAGAATACAGTAACAGTACCAGAACCCAGAACACTGTAATCAATAAACAAAAGTAGCTAAAACATATTTTATGAGATGTACGCTACTTCGATGTGTCAAACCTGTGTGCATATGCTGCTATATGAAGGCAAACCTGCATATACATTGTTCTGAATTGCTGATCCAGCGTGTATACACGCCTTTGCTATATTGAACTTGCGTACATATCTGTAAAGGATTCTTTACCCTTTTTAACTATTCAGACATTAGTTATACCTAGATCATCAGATTTATAGATCAAGACATGCGCCAATTATAAGAGATCAATACCACACAAAGATACTTCTCTTCAAGCCTTAAGAATAGAACTTATCCTTCTTCAAGCACTTAGGTTCCTCCTTAATTCAGATCCAGCTATGCACGATAACCCAATGACCAGTATTCTAGATCTTGCTCTTCATAAGATATTCAATGCTTGAGCACCTTTGCCTAATGATCTCCTCCTCCTCTTATAGTCTTAGGCCTTACACAATACCATGGTCCAAAACCACTTAGAAGCAATACCTTGGACCAAATACCTAGGGTCAATATTTCGGTCAAGATACCTTGGATCAATACCATAGGTCAAAATACCAGGGACCAAATACCATGGACCAAAAACAAGTTTTCCAACATGTATGTGCTTTTCCTTGCATTAAAGTGCGTGTATACACATACGCGCCTTTTGGTTGATGAACCCACATGTATACGCGGCTTTGTCAAGGTAAACCAGCGTACACCTCTTTTTCCTTCGTTCTATGAGCCTGAATTGTGATCTGTCATCCGAGTGAGTTGCCATCAAGGACAACACTTGTGTCATAGTGCATCATAGTACCAAACCTATGCCATAATGCCAACAGTTGTAGAATACTTCGTTATGTATGTCGTCTAAGCGATCTTAGGAGGAGATTGTGCAGAATTTTCATAAGAAGGGATTGTCGGGAGTCATGGAAACCACTAATATGTCCGTGCCAGCTGTTGAATGACCCACAGTAGAATCACTCACAGTAGCAGAACCATCGTCATAGAAACAACTGAAATCACTAAGAAATAAGACAACCAAGGAAGAAAGAACCAAGATCAAGACAAGAACCCTGCCAACCCTGTGAAACCTCAGAAGAAACCTAAGCAAGTCAATATTAGTGAAGAAGAAGTGGAGGAAATATAGGCGGAGGAAGGTGGCACAATTTTCTTCTCACCTCTTCCCTCACACATCCAACCAAGGAAGCCAAGTTCCAAACCAGTAAAGGATTTAAAAGACGCGAAGTATGGGACATTTACACCACTATCTTCGAAAGCTGTGTTGTTTTCAAGAGAGATTTAGGGAAAATTTCACAGCTCAAATTTACAGGTTATGATTTTAATGACTGGAATAAGTACCATAGGTTCGCAGTAGACCAGTCCTTGAAGCAGGTTCACTACCTAGAGAGCAAAGTGATGAGATTGGAACCACAACAGTGGGTGAATGGCTTGGCACAGTCAAGACTGCTCAATATGTTGAATGCGTCACACTTCGGCAGAAGTTCAGAAAAAACAGCGTGTGTGCGACAATTATTGGTATTAATATATGATGGACACTTGTGGATTAGGAATAATATCCCCATAGACCAAATGTTAATCTGGAGGATCACAAGATTACCACACCAAGGGCGAAAACCTGCGGAGGAGTTCGTGGGAAAGGATCAAGATCACACTTTGGTGTACATTATGAAGAATAAGTACGGGTTGATCAAAGGAAAAAGGGGCTACGACATAAAATTGAGTGGCGACCAAGCAGTCCACTTCACAGCACACATTTTGGCTAGAAATATTATGAGGAAGTGTCAAGCAAATGCAGTTCCTGCGTCGGTGGTGTATTTAGCCATGTAGTGTGCAAATGGAGTCCATCTATAACTGGGATGAATTGGGGGAGTTTTGAGCTCTAAAATGGGCCTCATAAGGAAATTATGAAATAATAGTGGAAATAATAAAATAAGATTAGCTTACATCATCAAATTTTAGAGGGAAAAAAGAAAAAATTATTTTTTCAACTCATATTTTACACTTATCTCCCTATGGATTTACTCCAATTTCAAGTGGAAACACTCATTGGATGCATAATTTGGTTCCTTGTCCAAGGAGTACCCATGTTACATACTCTCGATGGACCCTGCTCCACGAAAAATGAGAAATACATGAAAAATGTGATTGCAATCATGCTTTTTCATGTATTTCTCATTTCTCTTGTATCAAGGTCCATCAAAAGTGTGCATTTAGGGTACTCCTTGGATGAGGAATAAATTTTTTCATCCAACGAGTACTCTCGCTCGAAATTTGAGTAAAATATTAGGGAGATAAGTTGAGAATATGAGTTGAAAAGTAGTTTTATTATTTTATTATTTTTTAATCTTTTTAGTTTTTTACTCCAAAAATGGTGAATCATCCCCCATGGTTGACATCATCATCTTGAATCCTATTGGTTCTTATAAATTTTATTTTGGTTGTACATTTTTCTTAAGAGGGCCATTTTAGATCTCAAAATTCCCCTAATGCGATACTTATGCAAGGAATTCCTCGACGACTGTTGGCTTGAGAGGGACTGACCCAAGTTCAGTGTTAATTATCCAAACAAATCCCTACACTACTAGCCCTTTCAGCATCAGCCCGTAGAGTGTGGACTGAAGTCTCACCCGAGGTAGTATGGGGGGATGCTAGAACCAAGTTTCCGCACCCTGATATGGTTTCGATGTCGTTTGATCTCTTCTATCCCTGCCTTTGTGTAGGCAATCTCACTCTAGGGCTTGTAAGACAAACCCTTTATTCTGGCTTTCAATACCTTCACGCAGCCCTAACCTGGGGCTCAGGTACTTTCGCATTATTATGGTAGCGCACCATGTAGATTCATCAATTACCCTAAGTGATTTGCTTATTTTACCAAATACTTAAAGTTATCACCGCGTAATCAGATATTCATATTTTTGTTTATTGTTCAATGTAACTATATTCATTCGCACATCATAGAAGCATAATAAGGGAAATTCATACAAAATATCCAAACCCGTCAACAAAACAAATACACAAAAATTGAAAAATAACTCCTTTTATTAATATCTTCCAAGTGTTACAGACTCTGTTCACCCTACACACACAGCTGCAGGGATCTGCGCACTCAGCTACGAACTTCTACGCTAGGCCTCTGTGCACTCAGCTAGAGAGCCTCTACCTACGCTACAACCCAAGACTTAGACTTCTTGCTCTAAAGCTAAGACTCTCTTTCTTGTTCTGCCATTCTATCCATCAATGCCTAAACTACTTAGAGCTTAGCTCTTTTTATACAATCCCATGGTCTGTGGACCATGGGTAGATCTCTTACAGCTGAACTTACTTTACAAAACTAAGGCCGGACTACCTTTTGTGACACATAACACCTTCGCTCTTCGTGACCACAAAATGCAGAGTCTTTACAATAATATTACAAAAATTTGACTTAAACATGGGCTTTTAGCCCCAAAACTATCCTTAAGGGATCTCGCTCCCAACAGGCCCCTAACACAAACATCGTGACTCGCCCTCGAGTCACTCGGTAAGCGCGGAGATCTTTGAGTGAAGCCCATCTAGCTCAACCTTAATGACCACAACTCCGGCTGTTCACTAAGCTGCTGCTTGCTTTGCATCTTCAACTGTCTTCTCAATTACTGCCACTGCACTGTTAGCCCAAAGCTATTGTTGTGTCGCTTGCAGATTCGCAAGCTTTCCTTCAATGTTTCCTATGACTACATAAGCTTCCTCCAGCTAGGGCTTTAGTCACCCCTTCAGCATTGCTTTTTTGTGTAGCATTGCATCCACCTGTTCCTTCAGTAGCTTGGCTTCCTGCAGCTTGGCTAACCTCTGTGTCAGTGCCACGGTTCGCGTTGTGCCCTTAACTTTGTCATAGAGTTGTTGAAGTTCACGCGCTTTCGTATCTAGCCTTTGGATGGTTGGTTCCTCTTGTAAGCTGGTCAGGACCTCAAATGATTATTCGAACAACTGTGTGCAGTCAACTACTGCACTCTCCACTGTCGCGACTACTTCTGTGATAGCGACCGCTCGCTATTCCTTTACCTCTAGTGGTGTTGAAGGCTGAGCCCTCAACTGGAGCTCTGTAATCTGCAAGTTCAGCTCCAACTGAACCCACGCCATCTCTGTTTGAGTGTCGCGCACCGCTGTGGCCAATTTACAGATGCGGACCTCGACTGGCTCCTCCACCAGAATGGCCAATTCTGGGACCATTCTGTAGGCCTCCTCCATGACCTGTATGATCTTCTTGCTCTGGCTTCGCACCATCTTCCAATCGCACAGCGCCCCAACTCGAGTAGTGTAGTTTATAGTCCTGTGCCTCCTTTCAGTTGCCTGGAGCACTAAGACTATGCTACTTTCATTTAGTCACATGGCTAGACCGCCGGTGTATGGCTTCAAGCGACTGCCATTCACCTTTCCTGGGAAGGGTTCTCCATTTAATTTAACCAGTTGTACCGCTCCTCCATTAGTAATCTCCTTAATAACATAAAGCCATAAACAGTGCATCTTGAATTTTCCTGGAAATTTATCAAACTTACTTTCATATAACAAAACCATATCATTTACCTTAAATGTGCACAACTTGATGCGTCGATCATGCCATGCCTTTCCACGCTGCTTTTGGACTTGCCGGTGAAATCCAGCCAAAGATCTTTCTTCTTCGAGCTCATCCAACTACACGAGCCTCTCTTCTAGGGCTTCGCGATCCATCATACCTATGACCACTTCTATGTGCAGACTAGGCATGATGTATTCCATAGGCATTACAGCTTCCACACCATAGACAAGTCTAAAAGGGGTTTGTCCCGTCAACTTCTTGCATGTCATTCGATAAGCCCACAATACTGCAGGTATGCATAGGTCCCAATCACTTCGCTGAGCATTGCAAACCTTGGTCAGTATGTTTTCAAGCACTTTGTTGAATGCCTCCACTATCCCGTTAGCCCGTGGGTTATAAGGTGTGCTCTTCTAGTGATATACCTGAAATTCCTCTGTTAGTGCGTTGATCGTCTCATTCAGGAAGTGCATACCACGATCACTCATTAAGATCCTTGGACATCCAAATCAAGTTAATACATGCTCAAATAGGAACTTCGTAGCCATCGTGCCTATACAATCCTTCACCGACTGCACTTTCGCCCAATGAGTCAAATACTCCATCGCAGTGATAATGTACTTTTCTCCTGTCTTCCCTTGTGGCTGAATGGGTCCTACAAAATATATTGCCCACTTCTCAAAGGGTTGCAATGTAATTTGTGGATTGAAAGGCATTTCATCTCTCTGCGATGGCCTACCAGTTTTTTGACATACATCACATGCCTTGCAATATGCTTTTGAATCCTAATGAAGGGTTGGCCACCACAACCCTGCGTGTAGAATCTTCTGCGCGATTGCTATCCCTTCATAATTTCCTCCCGCAACACCCCCATGAGCATCCGTGAGGATGCTACTTTGTTCAAACTCAGGTACATTCCATTGAAGTATCTCATCAATCCTCATCTTATATAGATGTTCACGGATGCTACTTTGTTCAAACTCAGGTACATTCCATCACAGTATCTCATCAATCCTCATCTTGTATAGATGCCTAGCAATGACAAAGAAATATGTCACGTGCACCACTAATTCCTTCTTTTGCTGGACAGAGTATCCTTCAGGTGTAGCCCCTGTTGTTAGGAAGTGTATTATATCCTCAAAATTACCATCCATGACATGCACTACAAATAGTTTCGCGTCAGGAAATCCTTCTTCCAAGTTAGTAGGTTCCTCCCTGTTTCGATGCACGACAGATGGTCTAGTTCCACGTTCAATCATCCAGGCTTCACAACAACTTAAAAAGTATAGTCTTGGAACAATAAGATCCATCTGCAGATTCACCTCCCCAATACCAGCTTATTCACCAAGTACTTCAGCACGGAGTGATTTGTATACATGTTAAAATGGCCTCTTGGCAAGTAGTGCCAGTACGTATGGAGTGCATACACCATAGCTAGCCCCTCGTGTTTAGTGGTAGAATAGTTCTTCTCTTCTTTGGATAATTGGTGGCTTGCAAACACAATAGGATGGTCCAAGCCTTCTCCACCAGCCTGTGTTAGTACTGCCCCCAGCGCTATACATGACGCGTTGACATGTACATGAAACTCTTTCTTCTAGTCCGGGAAGACTATAATCAACACGGTAACCATCTTTTCTTTCAATATATCCAATCTTTTATTACAGTCATCATTCCAATAGATCGTTACATCCTTCTTCAACAATTTTTCCATAGGCGATGTGATCAGGCATAGATTTTGATAAACTTTCTGTAATATCTCGTATGTCCCAGAGTAGCATGCAACTGTTTCACACTCCTCGGCACTTCCAAGTTTAGTATCACCATGATCTTCGCAGGGTCTACCATCAGTCCTTGTCTGCAAACCACATGCCCAAATAGGTTCCCAAAAGGAACACAATATAGACACTTCTTGAGATTGAGCGCGATTTGGTATCTTCGACAGGTATCCAGCGTCAGGCTCAAGCTTGCTACATGGTGCTTAACCAGCTCAAATATAGTCTAGTCATCAAAATATACCTCTAGGAACTTATGAATAAATTCCTTGAATGCCACAACAACCACGCATGAAAAGATTGCAGGCGCATTCTTCAATCCAAACGGCATTACAGTGTATTGAAAACAACCCCACTCAGTCACGAAGGTTGTCTTGCTCCTATCCTCCGGCGTGATTTTGATTTGGTGGTACCCAGAGAACCCATCAGTGAAGGAATATGCTTCCTGGCCACCTACATTTTCCAACACTTCATCCGTGAACGAATATGCTTCCTGGCCGCCTACATTGTCCAAAACTTCATCCGTGAAAGGATCATGAACACAAGCGTCATTTAGCTTTCTGAGATCCACGCATATCCTTATCTCATCCTACTGCTTCTTCTCTTGCACCACCATTGGGCTTACCCAATCATATTCTTCCACAGGCTCAATGATGCCTACCACTAGCATTTTTTCTAGCTTTAAGCAGACCTTCTCCTTGTATTTTGGATTGAGAGGGTAAGGCCTTTGCTTAACTGGCTTCGCGTTGGGCTTTAATGTGATCTTCATCATTCCTAGGTCCCCTATTATTCCTTTAAGATCCATAAACTTGGTAGGGAATAAGTCATGGTATTCACGGAGCAATTCAATGACCTTATCCACCGTCATGTTGTCCCAGTAGTCTCCAATCTTCACGAATTTGGGTTCTGCCTTCGTACCAATGTTCACTTGTTTCGTTTTCATTGGCGCGTTATATCAGGGTTCTCAATCTATGGTCCTTGAACCTTGCGATGGCCTTCTGTTTCTGGAATGTTAATCTTTGGTGGATCCTCGTCCTTTGCTTTAGCAGTTACATTATAACATTTGAGTGTGTGACTCAACTGAGTAGCCCATTCAAGCTGAATCGAGTCTAAAGGATCCTGCAATATCCTAAAGATATATGCTTTCACCTCTTGTAGTGCTTCATCAATATTGTCAAACCCATCTTCAAAACTAAATGTCACCATGAATCCTTTGCGCAAGATATCCCATTCGTTTGTCCCATGGCAGAGCTCTATTTCTATATACCAATTCATTGGGATAACATTGAGGGTATGACAGAACAGGTGCAACCACTCAGGTTGGGGCTTTTCTCCATAATCCTACATCCATTTGGCCAGATGTGTGCACAGATCATTCTGCTCATCGTACTTGTCTGTCAGTCACATCTTAGGCTTCCCAAATTGTGTGCTCATCATCCTCCTACATTAGCACCAATCATCAAAGCTTCCCTTGTGTGTACCCCACCATCTTGCGAGTGTAGCGCGCAATGCCCAGTCCAAGGCCTGGAAATGCTGCTTCTCTCGTACCTCCCTTTCAAATGCATCCAAAAATATATCTACCTCATTCATACCATCATAAATAGGCAGACTTATTACCTCTAATGACACACAACGTAGCGACTGGGTCATCATGTTGCAATTCAGCATAGTTACTTCATGTAACTAATTCTGTCACCGTTCTATTTCTTCGTCGGAGTCCGAAGTGCATGAACTCTCACAATCCCACGTAATCCATCCATCCACAGTGGGGTTCACCAATCTTGGTATCGTGTTGTTATCTTATAGATATAGTCCAGGTCATCATCACTCTCATAATCACGGACAGGCTTAGTATAGCGTAATCCTTTCGCAGGATCATGGGGTACTATTATACACAGTGATTTCTTCTCAAAGATCATCTTTCGATTCTTCAAATTGATAACCCAATTCATATCAGTAGCCCAGTCAATTCCCAAGAGTGCAGGGTAGGGATTGTTGTCATCCACTCTCTCTGTTACTTCAAAATCGACCAGCGCGCTCGCTCCCTCAATATCCATGGTCACCCCCTGCAACTGCTCCATGGGGATAATTTTCTACTGATTCGCCATCCTTAGTTGAATTAGAGACCATTGCAACGCAGGTCCCCCCATTCACTCCCAAGTCTGCTTTGGTAGGACATTCACATCTGACCCCAGGTCCAAAATGACCTGATCCATTTCATACTCTCCTATTTGTGCAGTCAGTCTCATCTCCCGTCTCGTCCTTGTTTTATGCTTGCCAATATTTCGTACTATGCACGACTCACCTGGTGTGGTTCCAGTGCATCTATTGATGAGTTCTTGTAACCCTTTCACAGCCTTATTGTCACGCAGTAACTTCATACAGGTTTCCAAGAAAGTTGTGAGCATAGAGGGGTCCATCTCCAACTCAGGCTTATCCTTGCTTCTTGAGGTGGAGGCCTCATCAAAGCTCTTCTTAGCTTCCATGAAGGCTTCATGAGCATGCTCTAAATTGAACTCAGCCTCTTTTTCCAGGGCTTTTTGAACCCATGTACTATCTTCTGGTTGTTTCTCCTTGTCGTCTCCTATCACGATTCCGCTCCTGAGCACCATATTTACGTTTGGATCTTCCTCGCGCAGTTTAGGCCTCATCATGTGCAGGTTCTGAGTTAGTGGAGGTAGTAGCACCCCTTTGTCATGTATCCTAGCTATCAACATAGGACAGTCTTATGCTTCATGATCAAACAACATGCAATACTTGCATGACGGATGCGTTGGATCAATGTAATTGCGGGCATAGTGTCCTGGTCCTCCTCAATTGTAGCAAATCAACTATCCTCTACCTCTACCAGGTCCTCCTCCGCCTTGGCCTCGTCTGCACCAACCATGCATTATGGTCAAGGGAACGCGTTTCGGCCTGAACCCTATAGGTGGGAGTTCTATCCATCATCAATTCATATCTCCGGCAAGCACGCTCATCATCTCCTACTGATCTACAAAAGTTCTAGAATAGTTGTTTTGGTGCTTGTACATACTTTTGTAGCAAGTGACAGTTATTTGTGGCATGTTTTATGGCTATCTAACAGATAGTGTACCATAATGTAGGCCCCACGCTAGGTCCTGGTTGAGCTTCTGGCCTTAAAGGCAGCAGTCCTCCTCCTGCAATGTAATTTGCAAAGACCAGGCAATGGTCTTTGTCATGACCCTAACTCTTTCATTTCAAGCACCATACCTCCTCGCGTACCTTTGGTTGAACCATCATGTCCTGCTTCAGACTTTGCATCTCAATGCATAGATTCTTCAACTGCGCATGGATCTGCTGAACTCCTATATTAGGATCTTGCATCAGAGTCTCATGTAGTCTCATGGCAATCTCCAAGGCCTCTGCCTGAGTTGTTATCTTCTATTGCGACAGTGCACTCCTTAAGTGTGGTAGTAGTGAAGCCACAAACCACTCGCGATGTTGTCCATTTGTCAAATTCATGTTGGCTTCGCGGATTGTACATTTCAGCCTTTGATCTAGTTCCCAAGGTGTCTCGCCTAGTTGCATCGCAATCTCGACGAATCCCACAATCGACAATGCCTCAGATTTAGGCCTACTAAATTCCTTATTTAGTGTTGCCTAGATGTTTGCTACTCTAACTTTCAGGTTATCATTAGAGTACTTAATATACCATGTTAGTGCGTGATATTGCAAACCACTAACCAATGTTGCCCTCTTTATATGATCATTTGTAACACCTTAAGCTTCCCATATAGCCCTCACAACGAACCAAAATTGGTCTGGGTCCTCATTTCCCAAGCCTTTGAATAAAGGCAACTTCATTATATTTGCCATACTGAACCGCGGTGGAGGTGGAGGTGGTACAGGTGAAGTTGGAGGTGATGGTGGTGAAGTCGAAGGTGGTGTGGGTGGAGGTGGTATTCGCGGGAATCCTTGTCTTATTAACTGCATGGCACTTCGTGGAGAAACCTTTGTTATTCCTTCTTCGTCAGTTCGTGGAGGTGAAATCAAGGGGCTATACTCTAGACCCTTTTTCCTTCGTTCTTGTAAGTTTTTCCACTTCGCATAGTCTTCGAACATCAAGGTAGCTGCATAACTTGTTTTTGCATAACATCATTTTAATCCAAGTATTCAAAGATTTTACATACTTACCTCACGGCCCTTTGAAAAAGCATCACTCCGCCTCGCTATAGCTTACTGAGGTGTCGACCATGAATTCAGTCACAAATCCTCCTATGAAACGATCGATCCAACAATCGACAGCATGGTGATCTTATCCTCTAATGTTTCCAACCTTAGCACTAGCTCTGGGGTCCACAAAATAGGACTGTCAAGTTTCCACCTTCCTTGGCTATCTACTGGCTTCGCGATCCACTCGTATAGCTCAATAGGGAAAGAGAAGAAAAAAAGATCTTGTGGATCTCTGTATATAGGTATCATTCCAACCACTATTCCTTTGTTAGCGCAAGTTTCTGTTCTCCTGTCCTACGAATTCGTGGATCTTTCTATACAACCAGTCTCCAATCTCCTTCTCAGTTGGATTCCAGTGATACGAATCACACATCTCTTATACAGATTCCGGTCCTGGCAACGGAACCATTTTTTGGCTTGAGGGGGCCTAACCCAGGTTCAACATTAATTAGCCAAACAAATCCCTACACTACTGACCCTTTCGGCATCAACCCATGGTGTGTGACCAAAGTCTCACCCAAAGCAGTATGGGGGGATGCTGGAACCAAGTTTCTGCACCTTCAGATGGTTGTGATGTCGTTTGATCTCTTCTATCCATGCCTTCGCGCAGGTGATCTCGCTCTAGGGCTTGCAAGACAAACCCTTTATTCCGTCTTTCAATACCTTCGTGAAAGTATACGATTGACCTTCACGCAGCCCTAACTCGGGGCTTAGGTAATTTCACACTGTTATGGCAGCGCGCCATGCAGATTCCTCAATCACCCTAAGTGATTTGCTTATTTTTCCGAATACTTAAAGTTATCACCGCGTAATCTAATATTTTTAATTGTTTTTAATTATTCAATGTAAATGTATTCATTCATGCATCATAGAAGCATAATAAAGGAAATTCATACAAAATATCCAAACCCGTCATCAGAACAAATACATAGAAATTGCAAAATAACTCCTTTTATTAATATCTTCCAAATGTTATAGACTTTGTTCACTCTACGCACACAGCTGCAGGGGTCTGCACACTCAACTATGGACTTCTACCCTAGGCCTCTGTGTGCTCAGCTGCAGAGCCTCTGCCTACGCTAAAACCCAAGACTTATACTTCTTGCTCTAAAACTAAGACTCTCTTTCTTGTTTTTCCATTCAATCCATTAATGCCTAAAGTACTTAGAGCTTAGCTCTTTTTATACAATCCCATGGTCCGTAGACCATTGGTAGATCTCTTATAGCCGACTTTACTTTACAAAACTAAGGGCAGACTACCCTTTGTGACACATAACACCTTCACGCTCCATGACCACAAAATGCGGAGTCTTTACAATAATATTACAAAAATTTTGTTGGCATTTTGGCACAGGTGTGGCGCTATGGTATAGGTGTTGTCCTTGATGACAACTCTCTTTGATGACAGATCTCAGTTCAGACTACAGAATGAAGAGAAATCTCATATACGCAGGTTAATTAAGTCCAAGTTGCGTATACACACTGGTGCTATATATACTAAGTCGCGTATACGCAGGTGAGCTATATACGAAGTCGCGTATACACGCAGTTTCATGAACAGAAAAGGGCGTGCATGTCGAGAAGCTTACTTTTGGTCCGTGGTAGTTAGTCCTCGGTACTTGAGCCTATGTTTTGGACCAAGGTATCTCGACAGACGTGTTGATCCCTAGTTTTGAGGTTGATGGTTTTGGATTTCTATGGTTTTGGCCCTTGGTATTGAGCAAGGCCTAAGGCTATATAAGGAGAAGAAGATCATTAGGCAAAGACAATTTTGAAAAGGCTTGAATATCTGAAAAAGAAAGAGATCTGGTATGCAGGTTCTGGGTTGCTTGATCTAAGCTAAGGAGAGATCACATCGGTTGATGGAAGACTAGATCTAAGGACAGATCAGGATCTAATGGTTGAAATACACTATTATGATATGGCTGATTATGCATATTTTTAGATCTGCATACTGACGCAATGTTATGTTCTGGGTCTAACTGATGTCTGGTACTGCTGCAAGTTGATAGAATTTATTTTTAGATCTGTACGCAGGTTGTCTTCGGTAAAAGCGCGTGTATACACGGGTTTCTCTCATTGAAGTAGCGTATATCTTTTGAAGCTTGATTTTTGGGTTTGCAGTTGGTGACTGGTATTGACAGGGTTTCAGTGGTTCAGTGATTCAAAGATTGATGATGCTAGTATTAGTTGTTTTATGCTTCAATGATTTGTGAATGAATCATGGTCTTCAGATTGTAATGGTGTGCTTCAGGAGTATCTAGTCTGAAAATTGATGAAAAGTGGTACCTGAAGGAAAGAAGATTGTAGGCCAGCACCTACGTACTAGTATCTTAGCTAGTACAAGAGCAAAGGGGGTTGGAGCTCCCTTCCAAGGAAGTTTGGAGAACGAGAGAAGGTTGAAACCTTCTGTAGGTTGTAGCCTGCGTACTGGTATAAGGCTGCACTAGTACAGAAGATTGTAAACTGAAGTTCTTATTAAAGAAAGATAGAGACGACTTGCAGCAGGTGGTTTTCACCCACATTGGGTTTCCACCTTATATCATGGTGTTCATGTGTGTGGATTTTGTGTGATGATCTGTTCTGTTATACTGCATCTGTTTACTCTTAATATGGTGAATAATGTCCTGATGCACTTAACTGAAGATAAACTAACTGAATTATAAGTTTTTTTGGTTATACGTTGTTTTCTAAAGACACAGTAGCGTGTACACGCTGGTTCACTTAACTGAAGTAGCGTATATGTTTCTGAGCATTGAAATTTTTATTGATTTGATAATACTGATTCACCCCCCCTCTCAGTATTATTTCCAACAATTGGTATCAGAGCGGGTCCGTCAGAAAAGCTTGATCGCTTGAAGGTAGATCGTTCATCATGAGCAACTACGAGAAAGAAGCATCAATCAGGCCACTGGTTTTTGATGGGAAAAACTTCAATTATTGGAAGGTAAGAGTTACTGCCTATCTTCAATCTCTTGGTACAGAAGTTTGGGACATCGTAGAGACAGGCTACACTTTTCCTTCAGCTACTCCTACAGATGCAGCCGAGAAAAAGAAATATGAAACAAATGCGAAAGCAGTCAATACTCTATTGGGATGTATATCTCAATCGTAATTCATGAAGGTAATGCACTATAAATATGCAAAAGAAATATGTGACAAAATTGTCACGAGCTATGAAGGAGACGAACAGGTAAAGCGTGCTAAACTTCAAACTCTCAGGATTAAGTATGAGACTCTCAGAATGTATAATGATGAAAGTGTGGCTAACTATTTCCTTAGGGTAGATGAGATTGTCAATTGCATGAAAAACTTGGGTGAAGAAATAAAAGAGGCTATTGTGGTTGAAAAGGTTCTAAGATATTTGTCCCCCAAGTTTGAATCTAAAGTGTCTGCCATAGAAGAAAAGGAAAATCTGCAAATTCTTACTATGTCTCAGCTTCACGGAATTCTAACCGCTTATGAAATGAGAAAGGGAGGTCCATCAGACAGAAGAGAAGCTACCTTCAAGGCTTCAGGCAAAGAAGATTATTATGAAGCAAGTCACGTGCTAGAAGATGAAGAAGAGGAATCAAATTTTGTCCGAAATCTTCAAAGGGGTTCTGGAAGGTTCAGAGGTAAGTTACCTTTTAAATGCTTTGCTTGTGGAAGAGTAGGTGATTATGCTGCCAGATGTCCTCACAAAGATAAGAATGACAAGGGAAAGGAACCTGTTAAATGGAACAAGAAACAAAATGAAAAGAAGAAAAGCTATTACACTCATGAAGATAGTGATGGTCTTTCAAATAGTGACGAAGATGAACAAGGTAATAGATATAAACTTTTAATGGCTTTTGAAGATGATGACTACATGGATGCTATAGATGTAGAAGGCTTTTGTGAAGAAATGAAAGATCTCAAGGTTTTCTTAGAAGAGAAGAGTGCTATTATTGATTCTCTACAATGTCAACTAGTAGAAAAAGAAAAACATCTTGAAAAATTGGAATGTGAGATTGTTTGTCTTAGAAAGGAGATTGAGAAAACAAAAGCGGTTAATCTTAAATTTGTTAAAGGATCTGAAACCTTGGATGAGATTATCAATGTGCAGCGATCTCCTCTGATCAAGACAGTTCTTGGATATAATGGAGAAACATCTCAAGCCTCTACCTCTAAAAGTTATCTTGATGCAGCAAGGAGAAGCGAGCAAAGGCCAAATAAAAGTCATCAGATGAATCAGGGACAGTTTACCTCAAGAACAAATAAAGACCATCAAGAAATTCGGGGACAAACTGCCTTAAGGACAAACAGAAGCTACAATCAGCCACAGGTAAAATCTTCCCAATTTGCTCCAAGAATGAATAGAAGCTACAATCGGTTGGATGATAGATCTGATTATCACAGAAGTTTCTTTAATGGCCAATGCTTTTCTTGCCATAACTTCGGTCACAAAGCAGCTCAATGTGTTGCCTACAAGACAATCATGACTAGAGAAGCTCAAAAGCAAGGGAGAATGACTGGAACCATGAAAAGGACTTATAACAACTTTTCGGTTCTTGAAAATGAAGTTGAATGCTCTATTTGTAATAACTTTGGTCATGAAGACTCTGAATGCAGGAGCAGGTTCCGGAAGACAATTCAGAAGGAGCAAACCTCAAATGTCAGAACATGGAGAATAAAGGAACCACAATCAGAAAGATGTGGGATAGCCTTTTATGCAGAAGGTCAAGAAAGTATATGGTACATTGACAGCGGATGTTCGAAGCATATGACAGGGGACAAAGAAAAGCTTGAGTCATATACCGCATTAGAAAAGGGGAAGAAAGTTTCTTTTGGAAACGATATCTCTGCAGCCATAAAAGGAAAAGGTGTTGCTCCATTGAAAGAGAAGGTCAAAGTTGGAAATGTTTTGTATGTTGATGGATTGAAGCATAATCTTCTGAGTGTCAGTCAAATGTGCGATCAAGGAACAGAGGTAATATTTAGATCAAATGGATGTTGTGTTCGTGATCTTGATACAGGTAAAACAGTGATCAAAGGAAGAAGGACTCCAAATAATCTATACATATTTGAAGAAAGACCACAACAATGCTATTTGAGCAAGGATGATGAACACTGGCTATGGCATAGGAGGTTGGGGCATCTAAGCTTTTCACAAATAAGGAAAGCATGCAAATATCAGGAAGTTCGCGGTCTTCCAGATATCAAAATTCCAGACAACACTATATGCAAATCTTGTCAGTTTGGAAAGCAAACCAGAACTAACTTTCCAGAGAAGGAAGGATCAGCCAGCATACCTCTTGAGCTAGTCCATACAGATGTATGTGGTCCATTTAGGAAAAGGACACCTCGAGGAGAAGAATATTTGATATTATTCATTGACGATTTCTCCAGGTTTGTCTGGTTAGGGCTTATGAAGCACAAAGATGAAGCATTCAAAAAATTCAAATCCTTCAAAGACTTGGCAGAAAATGAATCAAGACACAAAATTAAGTGCCTCAGATCTAACAGAGGTGGGGAGTTTACCTCAAATGAATTCTTCGATTTCTGTGAAGAACATGGGATAAGAAGAGAATTCGCTACAGCTAGAACTCCTCAGCAAAATGGAGTTGTGGAAAGAATGAACAGAATAATCCAACAAATGGCTCGTGCTATGCTTGATGAGTCAGGTACTCCTGCAACTTTCTGGGGTGAAGCTGCACATGCTGCGGTTATTATTCTCAACAAAACAAATGTCCGAGTAAATAGCACTCAAACTCCTCATGAGCTCTGGTGTGGTAAGACTCCTTCGGTGAACCACTTCAAAATCTTTGGGAGCAAATGTTATATTAAGAATACTGATGAGCAACTTGGAAAACTTGAACCAAGAGCAGATGAAGGCATTCTTCTTGGTTATTCTCCACATAGCAAAGCATACAAGTGCTACAATAAAAGACTTGGCAGAATTTTTGACAGCATTGATGTAGTGGTTGATGAGAAGGGATATATTCCTAGGCAAGTTCATCATGAAGACATTGAAGAAGATGAAGGCTATTCTCAAAGGCAGAATGATGAAGAAGAAGAACCTCATGAAGAACCAGAGGAGCAGACAAGAATAGAAGACAAGACTCCATCCAGATATGTTCAAAAGAATCATCCAGAATCTCAGATTGTGGGGCAGAAAGAAGCAGGAATACAAACAAGAAGAAGAATTGCAGAAGCTTCAAGCTATTTGGCATTACTCTCTTCCACTGAACCACAAAGTATGAAAGAGGCATGCAAAGATGAATGCTGGGTCAAAGCAATGGATGAAGAACTTGAGCAGATCGAAAAGAACAACACTTGGGAATTGGTTCCTAGACCAAAAGATAAAAATGTCATAGGGACAAAATGGGTCTTCAAAAATAAATTGAATGAAAATGGAGAAGTAATTAGAAACAAGGCCAGACTTGTTTGTAAAGGGTATGCGCAGCAAGAAGGAATAGATTTTGAAGAGACCTTTGCTCCTGTTGCAAGACTTGAGGCCATCCGAATGTTCCTTGCTCTCTCAAGCTTTCAAAACTTCAAGGTATTTCAAATGGACGTGAAATCAGCCTTTCTGAATGGAGACTTAGAAGAAGAAGTATATATTGAGCAGCCAGATGGTTTCATTCTTGGGAATGATCCAAACCTTGTATGCAAATTGAAAAAGGCTCTCTTTGGTCTCAAACAAGCTCCAAGGGCTTGGTACTATCGATTGGACAAATATCTTCACCAACAAGGCTTTTCAAAAGGATCAGCAGATAGCAATCTCTATATAAAAGTTGAAAATAACAAATTGCTAATACTTGTTGTTTATGTAGATGATATTATCTTTGGCAGCAATGAAGAGACTATGAGTCAAAACTTTGCCTTGGTTATGCAGAAAGAATTCGAAATGTCACTACTTGGAGAATTGACATACTTTCTTGGATTGCAAATCCAACAAAATGAAGGAGGCATCTTCTTGTCTCAAACCAAGTACCTCAAGCAGATCTTGAAGAAGTATGGCATGGAAGATTCAAAGCCAGTGTGTACACCCATGGTTACAGGATGCAGCCTCAGTGCAAATGATGAATCAGCAGCAGTTCATCAACCAACTTATAGATCCATGATTGGGAGTTTGCTTTATTTGACAGGTACCCGACCAGACATCATGCATGCAGTCGGAATAGTTGGGAGATTTCAGGCAAATCCAAAGGAGACTCATCTTCAGGTAGTGAAGAGAATTTTCAAATATTTTCAAGGGACACAAAATTATGGATTATGGTATCCTAGAGATACAGATCTCACACTTCATGCTTATACAGATGCAGATTGGGCCGGAAGCGTGGATGACAGGAAGAGCACAAGTGGTGGTGCATTCTTTATGGGCTCCAGATTAGTATCTTGGTTCAGCAAGAAACAGAGTTCGATTGCCTTATCTACAGCTGAAGCAGAATATGTGGCTGCGGCATCTTGTTGCAAACAACTTCTTTGGATGATGCAGACCTTGCAGGATTTTCAAATCACTTGCACTTCACCAGTCTCTATCTTATGTGATAATACAAGTGCAATCAGCATTTCAAAGAATCCAGTCATGCACTCAAAGACCAAGCACATACCAATCAAGTACCATTTTCTTCGGGAACAAGTGCTTGAGCAGAAGGTCAAGTTGGAGTATGTTCCTTCTAAGGAACAAGTTGCTGATATTCTCACAAAACCACTGCCCAGGGAAACTTTTGAATATCTCAGACAAAAGCTGGGAGTAGTTGATGCTTCATCCTGCTGTTGAAGCTTGTCTGTTCTACAGAAAAGTTGGTATACGCAAGTTACGTAAGGGATATCCGCGTACATATGCCGATTTATGCTGGGAAAGTCGCGTGTATGATGTCCGCGTGTTGTAGAAAGCATATCCGCGTACATACGCTGTTTTATCGAGGAGAAGTCGCATATATGGAGTTCTGAACAGCAAGGGCAGACTCTGGTTGGAGAAGGTCTGAGATGGGTATGCCAGAATTCTTCAGGCACAGTTTTAGGGGGTGCAGCAGGCACAGGTTCAGGGGGAACAGCTTAAAGTCTCATAAAGCATTGTTGGCATTTAGATGCTTTTGGTTCTAGTACACAACTGTTGTTGAGTTTAGGAGAAGGAGCTCAGAAGGAAATCTTGATCGCTGATCTAAAAGATGTTTATCAGATGCTGCTTGTGACTTTCATAAGTCTTGGTCTAGATTTTTTGTCTCTATGTCATGTATCTCTTTTTATCTCTTTTATGGTGTCAAGGTCATGTAACGGCTTATGTTGGTTTCCCCACTATGCCTGGGATGAATGATGTAATATAATTGGTTGTTATATGTAAATTTCTGATGTATCCCCTCATGGCTGGGAGTATGGATGTATGTATTGAGTCCTTTGGTGATAGGAAGGTCCCTTATGGTGTATAAGTCTTGGTTCTGTTGAAGAACATCTTTTGCAGATATTGCCTACAGTCAGGGGGAGCATGTTTCAGCACAGCCAAGCAGAGATATCAGCATGTACTCAGGGGGAGCACAGCCCTTTGCCCTTGATGACATAGGGGGAGAATGATTCTAAGGATCTTGGGGTTGCCATCAAGTCCAAAGGGGGAGATTGTTGGCATTTTGGCACAGGTGTGGCGCTATGGTACAGGTGTTGTCCTTGATGGCAACTCTCTCTGATGACAGATCTCAGTTCAGACTACAGAATGAAGAGAAATCTCATATACGCAGGTTAATTAAGTCCAAGTTGCGTATACACGCTGGTGCTATATATACTAAGTCGTGTATACGCAGGTGAGATATATACGAAGTCGCGTATACACGCAGTTTCATGAACAGGAAAGGGCGTGCATGTCGAGAAGCTTACTTTTGGTCCGTGGTAGTTAGTCCTCGGTACTTGAGACTATGTTTTGGACCAAGGTATCTCGACAGACGTGTTGATCCCTAGTTTTGAGGTTGATGGTTTTGGATTTCTATGGTTTTGGCCCTTGGTATTGAGCAAGGCCTAAGGCTATATAAGGAGAAGAAGATCATTAGGCAAAGACAATTTTGAAAAGGCTTGAATATCTGAAAAAGAAAGAGATCTGGTATGCAAGTTCTGGGTTGCTTGATCTAAGCTAAGGAGAGATCACATCGGTTGATGGAAGACTAGATCTAAGGACATATCGGCATCTAATGGTTGAAATACACTATTATGATATGGTTGATTATGCGTATTTTTAGATCTGCATACTGACGCAATGTTCTGTTCTGGGTCTAACTGATGTCTGGTACTGCTACAAGTTGATAGAATTTATTTTTAGATCTGTACGCAGGTTGTCTTCGGTAAAAGCGCGTGTATACGCGGGTTTCTCTCATTGAAGTAGCGTATATCTTTTGAAGCTTGATTTTTGGGTTTGCAGTTGGTGACTGGTATTGACAGGGTTTCAGTGGTTCAGTGATTCAAAGATTGATGATGCTAGTATTGGTTGTTTTATGCTTCAATGATTTGTGAATGAATCATGGTCTTCAGATTGTAATGGTGTGCTTCAGGAGTATCTAGTCTGAAAATTGATGAAAAGTGGTACCTGAAGGAAAGAAGATTGTAGGCCAGCACCTACGTACTAGTATCTTAGCTAGTACAAGAGCAAAGGGGGTTGGAGCCCCCTTCCAAGGAAGTTTGGAGAACGAGAGAAGGTTGAAACCTTCTGCAGGTTGTAGCCTACGTACTGGTATAAGGCTGCACCAGTACAGAAGATTGTAAACTGAAGTTCTTATTAAAGAAAGATAGAGACGACTTGCAGCAGGTGGTTTTCACCCACATTGGGTTTCCACCTTATATCATGGTGTTCATGTGTGTGGCTTTTGTGTGATGATCTGTTCTGTTATACTGCATCTATTTACTCTTAATATGGTGAATAATGTCCTGATGCACTTAACTGAAGATAAACTAACTGAATTATAAGTTTTTTTGGTTATACGCTGTTTTCTTTAGACACAGTAGCGTGTACATGCTGGTTCACTTAACTGAAGTAGCGTAT
Source organism: Pinus tabuliformis (assembly GCA_031772625.1). Taxonomy (NCBI): domain Eukaryota; kingdom Viridiplantae; phylum Streptophyta; class Pinopsida; order Pinales; family Pinaceae; genus Pinus; species Pinus tabuliformis. The sequence goes on from CM062816.1 coordinate 368,042,507, forward strand.
ATGTTTCTGAGCATTGAAAATTTTTATTGATCTAATAATACTGATTCACCCCCCCTCTCAGTATTATTTCCAACAAATTTGACTTAAACATGGGCTTTTATTCCCAAAACTATCCTTGGGGGATCCTGCTCCCAACAACGATTGCAGTGAGGTCCAAGAGAAAGGTACATCTTTCCACAAAGCCTAGTTAATCTTAACCATTGCTATATTAGCGTGTGAAGAGACGAAGGACACACAATTCCCTTCAGTGCCTTCAGATGTATGTGAGGCCACAATGTATGCTTCGTTGTGGCATACCACTCAAGCATCATGAGCACAATAGAATATAATGTTTTTCATATTATATCAAATGGATCTACACATGTTAGTAAACTAGCATCCCCGCCTTTCACCGAATTTGTACAAACCGTATAGCCCTGTGGCAAGGTTCAAGGAATATTTTCATAAATTGTACATACAAGTGCGTAGAGACATGAAGAATAATTGGCATACATTTTGATATATGGTCAAAGAGGATGATATAGTAGAATTAGTACATAAATTGCCCACAGAATGGATGACTCTAATGGAGGAAGCAAGAGATAGCGTGATAGATGAAGAAGAGTTGGACACTTCACAGCATGGCGAAGCCAGTGGAAAAGACAAGGAGTAGGAATTAGAGGAACAAGAACACCATGAAGAAGAAAATCATGATGAAGAACACCATGAGGAGGACCCTCAAGGAGGTGAGGATACGACCAAGGAAACAAAAAAGGCAGAAATAGAGAAAATTGTCGCAGAGAAAAGAAATATCCAAGACGAAGCTACCACTAAGAGCAGAAAGAAGCATAAGGTAGATAAAGCAAAATAAATCACACCAATGGTTCTCAATGAGGGTGACATGGATCAAATCGGAGACAGAGTTCAGGAGATAAAAATGGATTCCTGGAATAGGGTGTAAGATCGATACGGTGAGCTTATCACAGGTATGCAGCAGAGGATTGAGGAGTTAAAGATTTTGGCATTATCTGTTAGACAACTTGCACAAATAGAGGAAAGGGTTAGAGAAGGAAGGTCAATAGATCCTACCCTTAAAGCAAGGCTGACACAAATATCTACAAGGGATCTACAATTTGAATCAACAAAAATCAAGCAGTAGGCCAAGGAGTGGATGCATATCAACATGAACATCGTTGCAGTGTTGTTGCCAAGACTACACAAGCCGCATGAGAAAATTATAGAATAACTAAAGCTAAGGGAACAAAAGACATTGCAGTTTAATATATATGTGGAAAAGGAGTGGGCTGCATTGTGGAAAAAGCTTGAGCAGATAATACGAGAAAAAGAGAAGATAGAAAAAGAGTATCAGAAGCTCAAGGATGCAGTGGAAACAACATGTAAGGGAATTCCAGACCTTGATGTCTGTGAATAAGAGCCAGCAAGAGATAAGGTCACGAAGATTGACCTTGCAGTCAAGGAGAAGAAGGATAAAATTTCCGCAGTGCAATTCAAGTATGAGATGCATATCAGTGAGCTACAAATGAAGTTGCAACCAACTACACCGCAGGAGGTAAGAGACCATAGGGAGATTAACTTAAACATTGGGATGGAAGACATTGGAAAATTGTTGGATGAGAGCATGAAAATTTGGACTTCGCTGCAAGAAGATCAAAATGTTCAAAAACTACAGGAGGAAATGCAGCAAAAGCAACATCAATTGAAGGAGAGTCGGGCAGTTGCGAATACTTTTCCAATCACACAGAGGCTCGCAAAAAATAATGATTCAACGAGCTAAAAAATAAAATTGAATAGTTGAAGAAGGAGGAGAAAATTTTGATAGAAAGGACTCATCCTTGGCAGGGTGAGGCCCTCCATCTATCACAGGTAGTGGATGAGAAGCTTCAACAACTTCGACAAAGGGAGACAAAATTGGAAAAGAAGGTTGCAGAACATGCCATGGAAGAATTATTAGAAGAAGTGTGCAGCGAGGAAAAGTAGCTCACAGAGATTCTGCAATAATTCAACAAGAAATACAACATCATTGCAAACAATATTGAAGGCAAAGTAGTTGAGTGACTCGGGATGAGTCACATGTGAGTGTTGGGGGCCTATTGGGTGCAACCCAACTTGGCCAGATTTTGGGCAAGGAATCTGAAATTTGTGGGTAAGGATGTTGCGGAGTGTGAAGTGGACCACGCAGTAGAGCATCAAAGCACAACGAGGACCCTACAACAAAATCACTGCACAGTATAGGGGCTTCGTGGAGAAGCCTCTCCCTTTTTGTAAAGCATATAATATTGTAAAAGTTGAATGGTTTTGGACCATAGTCCATTGTATTTTGGAAACCATGGTATTGGGTCCATGGTAATGTAGCGATGTAATCCCTCAATGTAATAGTATATATGGGGATGAATAATAAAGAAGGCATGAATTAGATCAAAATCTATGGTTATGGTTGTACTTTTGTGATCTGTACTTCGGAGAAAGGGGCAAGGCCTCGTAGCTGAGTGCATGGAGGCATGGGTCTATAGCCTACAGTTGCGTTTGCAGGTGAAGAACTATTTGTTGTACCAAATTGTCTATTATAAGCAACATTTCTTGTGGACGTAGTCCCACATTGGGATGAACCATAGTAAAATTTGTGCCTTCATGTGTTGATTTTCTTATTATCTGCACTTTATTTCAGTACTGTGAATTTTATGGATTTTTATGATATGTTTAAGTAAAGAATGTAATTTTGTGAAGTAATATATAAGTGTGAAGTATTTCATGAATGCGAAGTAGTTTATAAGTGTTAAAGCATAGGAAAATACCACATTACCACATTGCAATATCCCTCAAGGCTATAGAAACTTGGTTTTGTAACCTCCCATAATCACTTCGGGGGATACTGTGATCTACTTGTAGGTCATTGTTGAAAGGACTAGTGATTGAGGTTTTTGTTGGTGCACAGTAAAATCCGAATCTGGGTCAACCCAACCTAAACCAACATTAAGAAACTAGAGAAATAAGAAAATGAATCATTGATTACACAAACATTTTCATCAGCCAAATAAAATATATGGATTGATATAAATTCAACCATAACTGAACTTTGGACATCCATTGAAATCATTTTTGAACATGATGGGTTAGTGTAAAAGTCAAAGGAATCCATTACAGAGATTAAAGAAGGTTTAGTCACAAGCCAGGGGAAGCTACTAGAATAATCAAAGTGTTGAATTCTAAAACAAAAGAAGAACTGGAGGAGTTTAGAATTGAATACATGACTGATACATTCCTATAAATAAGAAGGGTTTTTGACAAAAAAAAAAAATAATGTTACAATTAGGAAACAAATGTCAAAACTTGGAAGTACAAGTTAAAAAGTTTCATAAAAATTTTAATGTTTTGCACCATAAATGACTTCCAGCTCTACGAGATTCTAGTGGCCAACTGATTCCAATAGAAAATTACCAACACAGATTACGTGAGATAACAGTAGATAGAACCAAGTTTGTAAAAGTCAAATGGATGATCAATGGTAAAGCATTCCTTGAAGGTCTTGAATTTGATCTTTTTATTCAACATGAAATTCAACACTTATTTATTACTAGACCAACCTTTGAGAAATACACAGAAGTTGATGAGGCATATATAAAAGTAACAAAATTTTATATACCAGATGATAAAAGATGGGATAAATTACTTGAACTCATCGAGTAAAACAGAATACATAGATTCAGTAACCAGTTGCAAAGAAAGGAGCAGAAAACAAAAAATTTAGTTTCCGACAGTGGTCATCAAACAATAGCATCAAATTATGTGTTGATTATTCAAATCAGTTTAGATTATATATTTTTGTGTTCTATTTTTGTAAATATCCAAATCAGTTTTGGATAATATTTAATTTTCTACTAAATTTTATTTCAGATCTAGATATTTTTAATTACACTCTATAAGTATTTTGTATTTCAAAGAATGAAGGGTTGAACCCTTGTGATAATCTAGTGACACCATTGTAATACTCTGAACTATTTATGAAGTTAATCAAATGATTATGGCTTCATTCTTAACAACCTTTGTGTCCATGTGAGTTTTTCTTGTTATTCATTTATGTTTTCCATAATTTAATTCTGCATATGTTCAAGGTAATATAGGAGTTAGGGTAAGGCTAGATTGAGTATCAATCTCCCTGGCAGCCCACTGCAAAGTTATAATCATTAAATAGATTAATTAATTAAACAATTTGTTTAAGTTAGTTCCTCTATATATTTTAATTGTTGCCTTTTGTCATCTCTTGAACATATTTTGTTTAGCTGTAGAATTTTGTTGCATGCATCAACTATATTTGATTGGTTAAATATTCAATATAGATGTTTTATTGAAACATATTTTCTTTATTTCTGCTTACAAAGTCAAATTAAATCTTTATTCCTATTATGAATGAAAATCATCCCTTTGAGATTCTCTGAAATATTTATATTGCATAAGTGTTAAAGGATTAGTACATTGGCCATCCAATTCAATTAAACCCTTCTTTAGATGCTTTGGCATAGTTCCCCAGCCTAGCACTGTCTACAAAGATACAACATCAGATTGGTGTCATTGTCAGGGATCGAAGTTTGAATTGTTTCCTTGAGACAACGATATGAATTACCTCTTAATGGTGAATAAGAGGTCAGCAAGCTAAAAGCTTTCACCTGGCGACTCCACTGGTTAAATTTGGCTTCATGCAAGCATATCAGATCTCATTGAGATCCTGAGATTTTCTCTCCTTTATCAGATCCAGAGAGACATGTGAGAATTTCATATATCATACGTAGATTAGAAGCATCCAATTATGTTTCTACTTCTCTTCCACTTGAAATAATCTCACAAACTGAGCCTTTTCAATCAATTCCAATACCTAATGAATTATTAGATTTTCCACCTAAAGTATCAGAAATCCTTTCTAAAGGAGTAGATCTTCAACTACTAGTTGATAAGCTTGGGACTTTTGAGTTTCTTTCTTCCCATTATGAACCTTCTGATACTGAAGTAGATCCTAACCTTCAAACACTAGAATTGAAACCAGTTGATTTCATTTATTCCTTAGTACATATTCATCCTTTATTTTCTCCTAAGTTTGAAGAGGAAATCATCATTTATACCAATCCTTTAGCCTTGGAAGATCAAGAGAAAATCATAGCTGAAGTTCATAAAATAGCACTCCATCCTCACTTTTTTAGAAACCAAAATCTCCATCACAACCATCTTTAAGCAAAGTTACCTCCCCAAAACAAACAGTTCTATTACAGCACCAAATGGTTGGATTTAGGCTAATTGCAACAGCTTGATACACAGCATTAGTGCTTCCACTAGCTTCCCAACTTCCCCAATTTTCTTGAGGGGTATTTGAAACATTTTCTAAGATTCAATGGAGAAACTAGACCATCTGTAGAAGACCACTTGGCTAAATTTCTAGGCTTTGTTGATAACATGAACATTGAACATGAGGATGTTTACCCCAGACTTTTTTTTCGATCATTAGAAGGAAATGTCATAATATGGTTTAGACAACTACAAGCAAATTATATAAACTCATGATATGAATTAACCAAGATATTCAAGAATCAATGGGGAGTTAAAAAGGATAGTGTTTACTAATTAATAGAATTTAAATATTTGAAAAGAAACACTGGTGAACCTATTGCAAACTTTATTAAGAGATTCAATAAGATTTACAGCAAAATGCCACCAGATTGTAAACCCCCAGTCACTATAACTAAAGTCAGACTCTCTAAAGAATTTGATGATGATTTTGTTGTAATTCTTTGGGAAAGAAAATCTGAAACCTTAGAAGATATGCAGACTAATGCAATTGAAGTGGAAGTAAATAGGTCAGCATCCAATAAATTGAAAGCAAAGGCAGAAAAGGCTGAAAGGAAAATAAAAGATAGAGAGGAAAGTACTTCATCATCAAAGACTAAATATGAAGAACATAAAATTGATGAAATAACCTCTTTTTTAAGAATTATGTCTAATAGAATATCAAGAATGGAAACTCAGCCTAGAGTAACCCAACATGTTGCAAATAGACCTCCAGTCCAATATATAATACCTTTTCAACCTCAGATTTTGCAAAGGCCAAATACTGATCAACAAATTCAACCTCCATTAATGATCGATGACCAAGATCTTGAATAATTTGTTCATGATGTTACAAATGATATTAATTATTTTGAAGATCCATCATCTCAAAATTTTATTGTCCCAATCATCCAGGACCAACCTATTGCTCAAAATCAAGAGTCATCCCAAGTTTCCAAATATAAAGTGTTTTCTGAGTTTCTCATTGTTGAACTGAATATGAGGTATGACCTAAGACCTAGACAAGGCCCTGGTAGACCTGTCAAAAAATTTACCTTTGATGAACCTCAAGTAAAATCTACTGATATACCACCTATTCAACCACCAAATCAGTTACAAGAACAGTCCACTATTGAAAAACATGTTCCAACTATTTTTAATGTTGAAAAAGAATTAGAAAGGGTTAAAATCCCTATTCCTTTATCTGAACTTTCCAGAAATATATGTTATAAACAACAAGCTTCCAAATGGATAAAAACTTCCAGTATATATGTTGAAGGAGATGTTATCAGTCTAAAAGATGAGAAACCTTAAATTATATTTGGACCTAGTTCAGATATGATTGATGAAAGTGTGTCACCTTTCTATGTTACATTGAAAGTTCATGATTTCCTTTTATACAATTGTATGTTAGATTCTGGTGCCTCCCATAATATGATGCCTAAATTTATCATGGACCAACTTCAGTTGCAAATCACTAGGAAATATCATGATCTATATTATACTTTTGATTGAAAGAAAGTTCCTTGCCTAGAATTAATCAAATATTTAGTTGTTACACTCATTCAAATCCCTATGAAAAGTATAGTATTTTATGTAGTTTTTATAAACATTCCATCAAAATTTGGCATGTTGTTGTCAAGATCTTATTGGGCTAAACTTGGATAAAGCTTGCAGATGTACATGTCATATGCTACAATCCCAGTTTATGGAGGTGAACATTTAAGACTATACAAAGAAGTAAGATTCATTAATATTGTTTGTAAAGTTGATTAAGCAATAAATCATCCAATTTACGCTATCGATCAATATTTTCGATGCTTTACTTTGGCTGCAAGTGATATCTCTAATCCTCAAACCAGAATTGAATATATTGTCAATATACCTCAATTTTCATATAATAATATTTGGAAAATGTATTTTGATGGGGAATTTTCTAAGGATGGAGTTGGCATGGGAATTGTACTCATTTCTATTAACAAGAAAAATGTAACCCAATCCTTCAAATTAGATTTTGAAGTCACAATTACTGTGGCAGGATATGAAGCCTTAATTTTAGGATTGGAATTAGCTAAAAGTTTGAAAATATAAACCTGGAAGTATATGGTGATTCAGAATTAATTGTAAAATAAATCATGAACCTTTATCAAATCAAGCATCCTAAACTTAGAGCTTATAGGAATGAAGTGTGGGATTTCATGGAAAACTGTTTTCAGACCTTCAAGATCTCATAAATTCCAAGAGAAGATAACATACATGCAGATTCTTTGGTAGTCTCTACAAGTTCTTTTAAAACACCTGATCCTTTGCAATTATATTACCATATTGAAGTAAAGCACATACCTTCCATCCCAGATAATTTAAGGCATTGGAAATTTTTTGAATATGATGAGCAGTTAAAAAAATTCTTACAGGAAATTGATCAATTTTCTGGTTTACATGTTGAGGAAGAAAACAATGGTGAAATGAAATCAAATGATGGTGATTTAGATCCAAATTTGAAGTTGAAAATTTTTGATAATGATACCATTCAATTATGAAATAATTATATTTCAAATGGATTGGTTCCCCTCGAAAAACCTTTTGATCAGAATAATGTATCAAAAACTTCGTTGCTAAGTTCACAACAAGAAGATGTGTTGGGCATGGAATCCCCCCACAGCATGTTTTGGGGCTCAAAGCCCAAGTTTTGGTCAAATATGTTGTAAGCTTCCGGGAATTGTGGGCGTGGAGTGCGAAAGGTACATTGAGTCATAGGGTTGTCTGCCCTAAGTTTTGTAATGTAATGTAATGTCGTGTCGGCCTACCCATGGTCTGCGAACCATGGGATTTTATAAATAGAGCGAGGCTCTAATTTGTAAAGAAGATAGAGATAGAGGAAAGGGAATGGAGTCTAGAAGATATCGAGCATTGTGAAATGGTCTAAGTCTCTTGGGTCGTAGTAGAAGGAAGAGGCTCTGTAGCTAAGCGTGCAGAGGCCTAGTAGGGTCCGCAGCTGAGTGCGTGGACCCCTGCAGCTGAGTGCGCAGGGCGGAGTCAAGTCTATAACCCAAGAAGAAGAATAATAAAGAGAAGTTTGATTCCAAATACTACATATCTAATTTTGTATTACTTTCTATGCATTTATATTGTTTTGTTTATCACACGCACTTATATGAATATTGAACACTGTTAAGTATAATTGGGCTCATATAGATAAGTTAAGTAATCGAATAATACCAGGTTAATAGTAAGGAACTTGGGTAATAACATGGATCGTGCCTCGAGCAGGGCTGTGTGAAGGTAGCATTGCAGGCTGCGAGGTACTGATAGGTCCGCGTAGCGACATACGCAGGGTAAATCTACAGACCACTGAAAAAACATCAGACATCTCTAGGGTGCAGAAACCTCGTTCTATCACCCTCCCATTCTACTTTGGGTGAGACCTCACTGTTGCCAAAAGGGCCAGTAGTACCGGGATTTGTTTGGCTTAATCATATCTGAACCTGGGTCAGGCCCCTATAAGCCAACAAATAGTTCCGTTGTCGGTACTCGGATCTGCATAAGGGATGTCTGATGTTGTGTCACTAGAACCCAACAAAGGAAGAAATTAAAGGGTGGTTGGACAAGAAGATTCACGAGTTCCCGGTGCAGGAACACAAGAATCCATGAGTATCTAAGGAACAGTGGTTGGAGCGCTACTTATATATGGAAATCCAAGAAATTTTCTTTGCATCCTTTCCTTCTAAGTTGTATGAGTGGATCGTGAAGCTAGAAAATAGTTAGGGAAGGTGTAGGCTCGATAAACCAATCATGTGGACTCCGGAATTAGTGCATAAACTAGAAGCATCAGGAGATAAGATAGCATGAGCTGTGGACCATTAGCTCGGTAGAATAAGGGGGATTTATCACTGAGTTCACAGTAGATATGACCATTAGCTATAGTGAGGCGGAATGACACTTCCTCAAAGGACCGCGAGGTAAGTATATTAAAGCTTTGAACACTTGGATTAAGAAGCTATTGTGTGAGAAGCGGGTTATGTGAATAAATTAATGTTTGGGACTACACAAAGTGGGAAGATCTACAGAAGCGGAGGTAGTGAAGAATTAGAAACCAATCCCTTAATTTCACCCTTGTAGGAAAGCGAGGAAGAGCTAGCAAAAGTTTCTCTGAGAAGTGCGGTCAGTCTGATAAGGCAGCGAATTCCACGCTTACCACCTCCACCTACACCGCCACTTGTCTCACCCTCCATCCCCACCCACCCCACCTCTGCCACCACCATAGTTTAGTATGGCGAGTGCGATCAAACTACCGGTATTCATAGGAGTAGGGAATGAAGATCTGGACCAATTCTGGTTCGTGGTAAGGGTGGTATGGGAAGCACAAGGAGTTGTGGATGACAATATCAAAAAGGCTATGCTGGTAAGCGCGTTGTAGGATCATGCATTAACATGGTACATTAAGCGTTCTAATGACCATCCAAATGCAGGAATCACAGAAATCCAGACTGTGCTGAACAGGGAATTTAGCAGGCCAAAGTCCGAGACACAACAGATTATCAATTTTAAGGAGATCACGATGCTCTCGGGTGAGACCCCCTGGGATCTAGACCAAAGACTAAAGAGTATGATTCACGAGGCCAACATGGCTTTGACGGATGGACAACACCTTGCATGGTTTGTAGCATCACTAATACCGCATTTAAGGATGGCATTGTCACAACAAAAGCTTTCCACCCAAGCCGAAGCTTTGGAGATGGAAATGAGATTGCATGAGACCCCTATAGAAGACCCCGGTCTGGGAGTCCAACAAATCCATGCACAACTGCAAAATCTATGCCTGGAGATGCAGAGTTTGAAAGAGGACAAGACACCTCGTCCAGAGGCGCGCAAGGAGGTATGGTGCATAAAATGAAAAGACCAAGGGCGTGAAAAGGATCATTGTCCCATGTTCGAGAACTACTTGGTGGGAGGAGGGCTGGTGCCGTTAAGACCTGAGGCACAAGCAAGACCAAGCACGGCGCCTGCACTATGGTGCATAATCTATCAGATAGGAGGAAAGTACACTACAGATAATTGTCATCTATTGCAAAAGTATATGCAGGCATCCCAGAAATTGTTTTGTAATTTCTACAGGTCGGTAGGCCATGATGAATGCACTTGCAGAAGCTACGAACTAATGATGGATCAGACTCTTTCCTATAGGGTATAGATCGAAACGCAAGCCCTTGACCCTAATACAAGAATGGTGCATGCTGGATTTCAGGGGTGCGGACAAGGTCAAGGTGGAATGGGACCAGGAAGGGGTCACAGAAAACTAATTTGTTATAATTGTGGAGGGCCAAGGCACTATGCCCACGATTGTACAAACCCGACAAGGACATCATGTTTGTACTGTACTCAGTTTGATCATGAAGCAGAAGACTGCCCTACATTGATAGCGAGGCTGCGTGAAAAAGGGGTACTCCAACCTCCTCCGACTCAAAATTTGCAAATGATGAGGTCTGAACCGTGCAAAGAAGACCCTAATGTAAACATAGTGCTCAGGAGTGGTATGACCATTGGTGATGATAAAGGTAAGCAGTCAGAACAAAGTGTGTGGATTCACAATGCTCCTACAAAGGAACCTGAATTTGATTTAGAACACGCGAAGGAGACATTCATGGAAGCTAAGAAGAGCTTCACAGAGGCCTCCACTTCAGGTAGTGTTACGGGAATAATTAGTGTTTCTAAAAAACGCTAACCCTCTAGGTTTGGTAGCTAACCTAGAAACAACAGTTAAAACAATTCACTACTTTTCCTATGAACAACAAATAAGAGAAAGACTATGAAGAACCAACCTGCAACTTCTGCTTGATTCCTCGCTTGATCCCTCTCTCCCTTGACCGATCTCGCTGCTCCTTTCCGTACTTAACTCGCTTGGAAAGTACCTGTGTAATCAAAAAAATAAATACCCATCAAAGCATAATGATCTACTATTCATAAATAACATAGAATCGAAAGTATGATAAACATATGAATGTATTGACAGATTACACAAACATAAGGGGAAAATCTTGAAAAGCTTTATTGATCCAGTGTCATCCTTCCAGTGTCAAACCTTCTTCACCTCATGAACATCAAGACATTCCAACATTACCACAATACCTAGACTCAATACTAAAACCATCAGCATATTTTTACAACTCAGAACTATTCAGCCTCTAGATCTCTTGGATGAGTAATCTATTTATACATGAGTGAAGGAGGTTGGATCATCAATGATGATGATGAATGCCTTTCCATTTTTAGAAATTGGTTCCATGAAAGAGGGAGATAGGAGGTTGATGTTTCCTAATTCCTTTTGTTAGGTCCCTATAATACTAGTGATTACCCCATTACTATTGTAGTTGTATCCCTTATTAATATTGTTGTGCCCCTATTGTCCCCTCATTGTTATTATTGTGCCCCATAGAATCCCTCTACTGTTATTTTTGCGGCTTTATATTATTATTGTTAGGTCGACTGAGTTATACTGTGACTCCTTAGACTCCTATATATAGAAAGGAGGTTTTGTCATTTGAATCATTGTAGAATTGTTCACTTATGTAATGTAAAGGAGGTTTCCTCCTCGAAGAGGATGAATTCCAAGGCGTTGATCCATCTTTTCTATCTTTTTGTGAGCTGGTTGCGTAACATTTGGTATCAGAGCTTTGGATTCTAGGGTTTCGCTGCTCCAAATAGGTCATCGTGGAATTTTCACTATAATTTTTTTTCTACAATGTTTCAGAACCTAAAAAAGAAACCCATTTGAGATGAAATCACACTAAAATTTGAATCCGAATTTCAGAGCTTTTTGCACTATATTGGCAGAGATATGATCTGAGGAAGTTGGTATTTTTACAGATTCCTAAATAACATTCCAAACAGGTGACCTTGGGAAAATCATCATAAATTTCTCTCTGAGCATCAGATTGAAATTTCGTAAGAAGGTATAGAAAGAGGACGGACTGTAGTTTCTTGTATATATTCTAAGAGCCAAAGTTCAAAACAGTGACTCGTGGCAAGTCGTACAAGTTCGATCTACTGAACTAGTCTATAATCAAGTCACTGTGGGAGATTTGGCATAACTCTTCCCTGGAGAATCCAATTTGGATCAGACTGGTGCCATTGGAAAGAGGATGTAGAGTAATACCACAAATTGCAATTTCAAAACTGGATGATTTGAAATTACATAGATACATCAGATTCAATATCAAGCTCCTACAAAGTGGAAAAAAGTGTGTAGTTTTTTTAAATTTTTTCATAAGCTTGGTTTGAAAAATTAGTTTGAAGGAATTCAAAGGGCATAGTAAAGCATTATTATTGATAATTGATGCCCTGAGGAAAGAAAATGAAAACACCTAGTAAGCAATCTAAAAGATCTAGCATGACGCATGAAGAAGAGGAAGAAATGCAACATGATATATCAAAATTATGAGACCAAGTGCAACAAGTGTCACTTGCAAAAAAAGTAACAGAAGCTAAGATGGATGGTTTAAAGAAAGATGTAGAAGCTAAGATGGATGGTTTAAAGAAAGGCGTAGAAGCTAAGTGGATTGTTTAGAGATAGGCATGGAAGATTTGAAGACAGATTTGACAAAGTTTCTACAAGAAATGCTTACTAATGGCGAAAGGGTAGTAAAGGAAACTCGTGATGAGAACAAAAGAAATGTTAATCATGATTTCATAGACTCTAATGTTGGACCAAAGACCAAACATATTCCAAAAATCGATATGAGGAAGTTTGATGGCAAGGATCCACAACATGGATATTACAGATGGAGCAATTTTTCGATCTCAATAATTATGTGAAAAACACACAAAAGGTACGTATTGCGACTTTATATTTGGAACCAAATCAGTTTGTATGGTATCAATGGCTTTTCTCTCGTAAACAAATTATCACTTGGGAAATTTTTATGGAAGAATTGACAGCACATTATGAGGATACAAAAAGCGACACTTTTTTTATCCAATTGATAAGTCTCAAACAAAAGGGTTCAATAATGGAGCACATTGAGGAGTTCCAAAAATTGAACATAAGGGTAAAAAATATTCCAGAGGAGCATAGGATTGATGTGTTCATAGGGACTTTAAAGGATAATATCCAACATGATGTTTGCCTTTGGGAACCTTATTCATTAGAGAAGGCATTCAAGTTAGCAAGAAAAATGGAAAGCAAAATTATGGCAACCAGGAAGCATACTGCTCACAACTATAAAGATGGAAGTGTTGTTTCTCCTAGTCTTCCACAACCTATAAGGTTGACACCACAACAATTGGAAGAAAAAAGAGAAAAAGGGCTTTGTTACAGTTGTGATAGCAAATACACTAAAGGTCATAAGTGTGCTAAGAAGAAATTATTCTACATAGATTGTGAAGAGGAAGAAGAAAAGGAGCAAGAAAGGTCAAAAGAAGAGGATATACTCCAGGAACAAGGCCTAGATAAAGAAGAAATGAATCCAACCATATCTTGTAATGCATTGGCTGGAATTACCACTCCTCAAACCATCAAGATAGAAGGACAAATCAAGAAGAAAAAGATAACAGTGTTGATTGATTCAGGAAGTACCCACAATTTTATTCATTGTAAGATAGAAAAAGAATTAAATTGCTTACTATATCCAGCACCAAAGTGTCAAGTGATGGTTGCAAATGGAGGAACGATAAATTTCTCTGGAAAGTGCCATAATATCAAGCTATCTATGGGAGAATATGTATTGACTAGCCCAATGCTTTCCATTCCAACGGGAGGTGCTGATGTTGTACTAAGAGTGCAATGGCTACAATCCTTGGGTACAATAGCTTTTAATTTTCAAGAACTTTTCATGAAATTTTCTACGGAAGGAAAGGAAGTTGAACTAAGGGGTATTGCAGGGAGACCGGAAAATATAATCAACTCTAACGGTATGACAAATCTTCTAAAAAAGGAACAAAGAGGTGTAATTGCACAATTATGTTCACTAGATGTATCCATATCAGAATCATCTATTTCTTCAGATCTCCAAAAAGTCTTGGACAACCATTCCAAGGTATTTGAGACTCCCAAATGTCTCCCACCTATTCGTGATCATGATCATGATATTCATCTGATTCCAGGAAGTGTTCCTCCAAACATCAAGCCATACAAATATCCCTATGCCCAAAAGAGTGAAATTGAACGTATGGTTTCAGAAATGCTAGAGGCCGGTATAATTCAACCTAGTCAAAGTTCTTTCTCTGCTCCAGTAGTATTGGTACACAAGAAGGATGGATCATGTTGCACGTATCCGGATTATAGGGAGCTCAACAAGCTCACTATTAAAGATAAGTTTCCCATTCTAGTCATTGATGAATTACTGGATGAATTGCATGGATCAATTTACTTCACCAAGTTGGATCTTCGTTCAGGATATCATCAAATTAGAATGAAGACTGAAGACATTCCGAAAACAACGTTTAGAACTCATGAAGGTCATTATGAATTTTTGGTCATGCCTTTTGGCCTTACCAATGTACCTTCTACATTTCAAGGTTTGATGAATTCCATTTTCAAACCCTTCCTTAGAAAATTTGTGTTATTATTTTTTGATGATATTCTAATCTACAGCAAGTCTTGGAAGGATCATGTTGACAAGGTGCTACAACTATTGGAGGAGAAACAATTATATGAAAAAAGATCCAAATGTTTCTTTGGAGTACAAGAGGTTGAATATCTAGGTCATATTGTATCTCATGAAGGAGTTAAGGTAGACCCTAACAAAATTAAAGCCATTAAGGAATGGAAAATCCCCACATCCATAAAGCAACTGCGAGGATTTCTCAAGTTGACAAGGTATTATCGCAAGTTTGTTAAGAATTATGGGAGAATAGTAGCACCTCTAACAACATTATTGAAGAAAGATGCATTTTCATGGACTTCAGAAGCAAGAAAGGCCTTCGAACACCTTAAAGAGGCAATGTGCCAAGCATCGGTCTTAGCTACACCGGACTTCACAAAAACCTTTATTGTGGAATGTGATGCTTCAAGAAATGGAATTGGTGTTGTTTTAATGCAATATGAAAGACCCATTGCTTTTGAAGGTCGTCCAATCAAGGAAAAGTTTTTACACAAAGCTATTTATGAGAAGGAAATGTTGGCAATACTACATGCACTTAAGAAATGGCGACCCTACCTAATGGGAAGACACTTCAAGGTAAAAACGGATCATGATAGCCTTAAATACTTTTTAGAACAAATATTATCCTCTAAAGAGCAACAAAAGTGGGTCACTGTTATCACCCCAAGAAACTCTCCTAGGTTGTATCTCAGAGATGCTTGGGAACATTACAAACTCAACGAAATGTTGGAGATAGATGAATGGAAGGAATGATGCATATTCAAGATAGATAACCACTACTACTATGCTTAACCCCAGACATGGGTGAACACCACCAGACTACAAGGCTTTAGACCACCAATTACTCACAGTTTGAGGATTAAGTGAACATGGAGAATACTGACCACACCAGTAGATGCACAAGACCATGTGATGGCCGGCTGCAACCAGTAAAGAGGTGTACAAATGTATTTCCTAATGCACAGATAGGATGACAGCTCTGTGGCACTAAGTAAACAAAAACCTGCATAGCACATTCAATGATACATACTAGATTCTAACACAGAGGCGGGCTGATAGCCCCTCTAATGCTAAACATCAAGAGCACATGAAAAATACATAACAGGAACAACCTAGAACCGAGTAGAAATGGAATATGAGCAAGTAACAGCAAAAGAAGCTTGTATTAGCTGAAAATGAAGACTAGACGCTGCAGGTATCACAGTAGTTACAGTCTCCATAAGTTTAACCTTACATCAAACAACAACCATCCAAATTCATTGCATCTTGTTTTGGGTATATATAGAGTTTCTTTACAAAGATATTCTGCTGCTTAACATGTGGAGGGGTCATAATTGGCCACCAACCACTTTAACTCTCTGATGGAGTCTCTGCCACACTCTGCTAGCTTCAATAAATTAATTTGACATTCTCTGATGCTTTGTTGTACTCCCTGAGCAGGTGGAATGCAATATGGAAGACATTCCATAACTGATAAGTGCGTTTAACTGCTCAAGGTTGTCCTTTTCTTCTCAGCCATTCTTCCTTGTTAATTGCAGTTGTTGGGGAGTAACTGCGCAGGGTACATGAATGCAGGCCATCTTCGTCCTTCGGGATTCTGGAATGGCTGTGGATGAGGACCGTGTGAGCGAACTAAGGGGAAAGATAGGCCGTTGGATCGCGCAGATCAACAGTGGGAAATAGTCGGTGGAGGATATCGGGCGGAAGCGGGGCAGATGATCGAGAGTCGTCAACCCATGGGCATAAAGATCTGATGGTGATCGAGTGGAAGACATGCACAGAGGTTAACGCGCGGGGACAAGCGAGACGGGTGGTAAGTGGTATTCCCTACACCGCTTTCGGAGTCGGGCGGTAAATGTACATGGGCTTGCAATCCAGTAGAACTGCGACGCATGGCGGATGCGACAGGCGAGAAACCGCTTTCCCCGCTGGTTAACGAGTGGGCAGCTCGCACGATCGGGAGGTGTGAATGTCATCGGATCACGCGACGGACGGTCGGATGGCAGGGGAAACAAACGGAGTTTAATGTGTGGGGAAAAAGGCGGAGACCGTTCGATCGATTTAGTGGATGATCGGACGACGGAGATTGGTTTGCGGGGCGCGGGTCGTTGGATCATCGGATCGAAAATCTCCTTTAATAATTATTTGCACCTTATACACATGCGATTTGTCGATTGCAATGAGGAATGAAAGCGCCGAGGTTATATGGTGGGGTCTTATGGAAAGCTTGAACTTGCGCTTAAGGACTGGGGTTAGAAGGGGCTTTGTTGGATTTCAGAGGGTTATAACAGGGAATGGAGAGATTTTAGGAGGAAAAATAGAGATAGAGGATCTAAGAGAGTATGAGGAAGCTGAAGGAGAAGAAGGTAAATGACTGTTGCGAGCTCCATTTCGGCATAAACACATGACTGAGCTAGTAATTGGTCCTCCAAATGCTGAAGTTTGTAGCAGAGCTAACAGTCACAAAGATATTGGGTGATGACTTTGAAATCATCTACAAAAAGGGAAGCAAAATGTGGTGGTAGATGCACTCTCAAGAAAGGATGAGGATGTGGAAGCATTGTTATGCGCCATTTCTATTATCCAACCAAATTGGATAAACGAAGCAAGGGAGGAATGGAAGAATGATGAAGAAGTGTGGGCACTTATTCGAAAGTTACAACAAGATTCCAGTACATCTGATACATTTAGATGGCAAAATGATTTGTTATGGTACAAAGATCGCTTATACCTCTGTAAGAATTCCCAACTCAAACAAAAGATTCTTATGGAATTGCACACTTCTCCCTTAGGAGGGCACTCAATATTTTTAAAAACTTACCACAGGGTTAAGAAGGAATTTTTTGGGATGGCCTTAAATCGGATATTCAAAATTTTGTGGCAGAATGTTTGGTTTGCCAACAAAATAAAGTTGAAACAATTAAGACCCCGAGTCTATTACAACCTTTATCCATTCCAAGCCAACGTTGGGAGGAGGTTTCAATGGATTTTATCACAAGTTTACCCAAGTCTGAGAGAAAGAGTGTCATCATGGTCGTAGTTGATAGACTTACCAAATATGCACACTTTTGTGAATTATCAAATCCATTTAAAGCCAATACAGTTTCTACTACATTTATGGAAACAATTCAAAAGCTACATGGAAACCCAAAGATTATTGTAAGTGACAGAGATCCCATTTTCATTGGAAATTTTTGGACAAAATTATTTTCTTGTCATGGTACTCAGTTAGCTCATAGCTCATCTTATCATCCTCAATCTGATGGGCAAACTGAGATAGTAAACAAATGTTTGGAAGGATATCTTCATTGCTTTGTATATGATAAACAGACACAATGGGTCAAATGGTTGCCTCTGGCTGAATGGTGGTATAACACTTCCTTCCATATAGCAACAAAAATGACCCCATTTATGGCACTTTATGGATATCAGCCACCATCCATCACATCATATTTAAGAGAAAATTCTAAGGTTCAAGTAGTGGAACATCACATCGAACATCAACAACACGTCCTCCAACTCTTAAAGGATAACCTCATGTTGGCACAGAATAGAATGAAACAACAGGCATATCAACATCGCAGCGAAAGAAGTTTTGATGTAGGTGATTGGGTATTCCTACGGTTACAACCATATAAACAAATGTCCCTCAAGCAAGCTAATAAGGATAATAAATTATCACCAAAGTATTATGGTCCATACAAGGTGTTGCAAAAGATTGGTACTATGGCATACAAATTGGAGCTTTCTGCAGCTTCTCGAGTGCACCCAGTTTTCCATGTTTCATGTTTAAAGAAGGTTATAGGTGATAACCTCCCAGTTCAAACAATATTGCCAGAACTTGATGAGGAAGGAAAAAGTATATTGGAACTGGAAGTAATCACAGAAACAAGAACACGACAACTACGAAATCGATCAATTTCGGAGTATCTCATCAAGTGGAAGAACTTATCCACTGAAGATTCCACATGGGAGTATGAGAATTTTATACAGAAGCATCCAGAACTACTCAAGTGTTGAGGACAACACTTTTTTGAAGGAGAGGGGCATGTTAGGTCCCTATAATACTAGTGATTACCCCATTACTATTGTAGTTGTATCCCTCATTAATATTGTTGTGCCCCTATTGTCCCCTTATTGTTATTATTGTGCCCCATAGAATCCCTCTATTGTTATTTTTGTGGCTTTATATTATTATTGTTAGGCCGGCTGGGTTATATTGTGACTCCTTAGACTCCTATATATAGAAAGGAGGTTTTGTCAGTTGAATCATTGAAGAATTGTTCATTTATGTAATGTAAAGGAGATTGCCCCCTTGAAGAGGCTAAATTCTAAGGCATTGATCTATCTCTGCTATCTTTTTGTGAGCTGGTTGCATAACACCTTTTGTCATCCTTGGGCAAACTCAGAGGAGCAGGTGGCACTTGAGAAGCTTCTAGAGGTTTCCCATGGATGGGGAATCTTCAAACCTTCCTAGAACTTTGCCCAAGTTCACTCATCGTAGGCTAAAGAATGCCTAAGTGCGATGCATAGCACTTAGCCAGTGTGGCACCTGAAATACATTGCAGCCTAATGAAGGGCTTCCTGCAATGATCTCTTTAGAGACACGTTTTGGATGAATTTTGTGATGGAACTTCTTTGGGAGTGAGGCATTTAGATGATTAAGTTATTTAGGGCATGAAACAAGTATATTAGGGGTTGATGAACCCTAATAACATCAACATTTAAGTTGGGGTTGATGTGCCCAAATAAATCTATAACAGTTGCCCCCTAAAGCATGAGGTTGTAAATATCTATGTCAAGTGAAATTCTTTATCATGAGGATCGAAAGTTTCGAAACAAAAGGTGCCCTGCATTAATTACAATACAATACATCATGATAATCTGATTTTTCTCATGAACTAGCTAAGGAAGGCATTCCCATGCTCAGCTTATAAACTTTCATTACATGTACATAGATCAGATAGTCATCTACAGATATAGACTTATGATTCTACAAATATAGATTTGTGATCCATGATTAGGATGACCGTCTGTGTAAGTCTTTTGTACATTTGATTTGGTACTCCTAAATATATCGCAGCCCAGATGGATGAAACTAGATCTAGGGTCTTCAATCTTGTTCAATCTTCACTCAATGTACAAGTCTAACCATGTGAATATATGTTCTGAGGTCGAACATGGAGAGAAATCGCCTGATTACCAGCCAATGATGTAAGTTGTTAACAGACGCAAGAGGGATCACCGATAATAAAGATGATCATCAAGGCACTACAGTACATTTCAAATGGTGTGAATAAATGATTTGATGTCGAACACATGCAAAATCTTTCAGTCGAAGGCCATTGATGTCAACTTGTCGTCGGAAGCGAGAAACTTTCCATTGATGTATGCAAGCTTCAAAGCACTGAAAGGGTGTTTCTAAGTCAACTTCTCGGATGATGAGCTGATGTCGACAAGAAGCGACTCATCGTAGGAGGGCCTTAATAAATCCCACATCTACGACACGAAATAAAGTAAATGATTTTTGGAGATGAGAATCGACTGACGACACAAAGTTCAGGAATGGCGATCATGAAAATGAAGGTTTATAGTATTGCAACAGATGAAGTTTTAACTGGATGACTTCTCTTGAACATATCAACAACACTGAGGTGAATTGGTAGCGTTGACCCAAAACAAAAGTGACGGATGGTGTCATATACCAATGGTATGATAACCATCAAACTGAATGACCCAACCCAACTTACATTATGAAATGGGCATATGGTGAAAGATTATGATAAAGTTTAGAAGATTTGTGAGTAACGTAAAATGACTAATTATTACATTTTCCTATGCAGAAAAAGAAGAAATTGGAAGATCGCCATTCCAAAGGAAAAGACAAGACAAGATCAATTTTTTCCCCTTTGACAGGGAACCACATCCAAACGAGGCAATCCAGATCGGAGCGCATAGGCCAGGAAAAGGAAGAGGAGATACCAAATCGGTGCAAGAGAACGAAGAGATAACTGAGAAATAATGATATGGCAAATCCCTCAGGATCCTTTGATCCTGAGGGATCACTACCTTAAAGAATATATGTATCTTTGGTATTTTCACTTGGCTGCTATAAAAGGGGACAACGTTGCTAGCCCAAAGGGGGATTATTGTTGTTTTATGAAATTCACTGTTGTAACTTAAACTTGGATCATCGACTCTATTTAAAGAGCAATTACTATAACTCTGTTTCATGATTAATACATAAACTCTATTGCTATTTTGTCTTTGATTTTGGAGTAATTACAGCGGTGCGTCCCTGGAGGCTAAGGGCCAAACCTTGGTGGATCACTTGCTTCCTGTACCATTATTTTCCAATTCCAAGTCGTGTGCGATTTGATTTCTTTTATTTGCTTTGTTCAGTAATCTTTTGTTCCTTATTATTTCATGTATTGGCTTTGTTATATTTCATTCATATATGAATAGTAAGGTTCTCCTCTTCAACCAGAATGTTATGCTGTTCATTATGAATTTATATCACATTGTCATTCCTTCACAGATTGATAGTATTGTATAACATTGTTGTTCCTTACAGATTACCATTACTGTTTGTTTATAGAGTAACAATGTTGTGCATTTACAGATCAGTACTATTGCCTATTTATCTACGGTTTACCTCTAAGAGTGATTATTGTTCATTGGGATTATTGTTCCATGGTAACCTCAATTGTTGTTTCTTCATAACCATAATCAATAATTGTTATGCCGAAACTCAGATTACTGCTTCCCTCAGTATAGATGTGCTGTGTGTAACATTCGATTTAGTTTGTTGTGTGTTTACATTTGATTCGGGTTGCTGTTCAATATTTCATAACTCACTTTAAGTTGTTGTTCCATTTTCAGTTTTTTGTTCAAATCATTTCTGAGGTAAAGATTGTTGCTTAATTCCAGTAGATTACGACTACTACTTCATTCATTCCTATAGGTTAAAGTTGTGTTGTTCAATCTTTTTAAATAGATTAGTTTCTACTCCCTTTCCTATCATTTGAATTATCATTTCAAGTAATTGTTTTGGTGTGAACAAAACAATATGAAACTATAGTGAACATTGACTATTGTTGTTTGGTTCCCAGATTGATGATCTTTTACTTGATTTCTTTTCAATTACATAAGTTTACAAAGGGAAGAGTTATCATTACTACACCCTTGACTGATGAAGTGTTGTAGTTTCTTAAATGAATGATTTAGTTACAAGCATTTCAAGTTCTTGCCATTACATTTAGAGTTTGTTTCTAGCATTTATTTACTTTTGCAAAAGCACTATACTACTAGCATTACTCTTGACAAGTGACCGCCTCAAACTGAGTACACTCTTTGAGATAACAAATCGTACCTGGATTGATAATTAATGTAGGGTAAATAGAGGTGAAAAAGACCCTTTTAACTACTCAACATTTTAGCGCCGCTGCCGAGGAAGAGTGTAGCAATTTGTTTCTTTCCAAAGTAGTGTAAGTACCTGCTAGGAGAGAATTAGGTTTTAAAAACGGAAGGTAAGAACCTACGTAAGGAGCTTGTAATAGCCCTGCTCCCCTACCCACTTTCCTGCAAATTTGCTGTTGTTTTGGGTAGAAATCAGCATTTGATTTGTGTGCATGACTAAGCAGAAAAAGCCTGAAAAAATCCTAAACCACTACCCAAGTCTGATAAAGCTTAGGGGCTGGTGATCCTTGGCTGATCTACCTTTATAGATAAAATCCTTAAAAAATCAGAATCTCAGCCTTCAGTAGGGCATGGAAAAGTTTCTTCTAGACAACCTACTAGTTCCCTTCAGGCCATAGGATCACCATCTGTAGCCTTTGCTGAGGTTCACAGCCAAACTGAGGAGAAATATTTTCAAGAAATTGAGAATTCTAGCCCAAAATAATTGCAAGAAGGGAACCTTAGTAATCTCTGTGAAGGGAGAGGAGAAATAGGGGAAACTGAAGAACCAAGATCTCCTCATGGAATAATTCAGCCATTAAGCAGCTCAGATAAGGGAAGTGATGCAAAAATAATCCAGAACGAAGTTGAAGAAACTCAAGATCTAAAATCCCCTCGGACATTAGGAACTTTTATCATCCCAGACAAAGGAAGTGTTGTTAAGGCCATCCCTGCTCCATCTAACCAACCTAAGAATACCCTCCTAGAATTATTGGCACATATTTGACCAAATGGCCCATAACCATCCAAACACCAAACCTCCACACTGCAATATCCTATTGTAGATACTACAATCAATGCCCCTATGAAGGCAATTCCTCTCCAGCATATCCCTACATTTCATGGCCTAACATCAGAAGACCCAGATGCATTTTTGTTTGAGTTCGACGTGCTATGCAGGGGATATGACTATACCACTGACCCCCAAAAGCTGAAACTATTTCCCTCTACATTAAAAGGAACTGCTTTAAGATGGTTTATGGGGTTGGGTGGAGGTGTTATAAATGACTAGGATCAAATGAAAGGTGCTTTCCTGAAGAAATATCAGGATTATTGTAGATCCAAAGAGTTAAAAGATGAAATATTTCAGATGGTAGCTAGACCTAATAAAACACTAGAAGAATATGTTGAACATTTTCAGTATAATCTTCAAAGATCTCCTTATGCATCATTACCCTTACCTAGCAATGTATTAAAAACAACATTAATTAAAGGTATGAAGGAATAATGGATTGAAACACTAAATATTATTGGAAAAGGAGACATCTATCAAGAAAATTTTGCTAACATCATTGATTTATGTATCAGGAACTCACAAGGAAGCACAAGGCTAAAACCAGTAGAACATGACAGGTTTACAAGGGACAACAAGATCTCTAGAGAAGGAGTAACTCGTGCGGAAATTTGAAATTTATTAGAAATTTTCAAAACTGATATAATGGGGACTCTGACAACGCAGCTCGATATTATGCAAGCCAAACATAAACAAGCAAAGGCAGAGAAAAATCTGGCAATATTCTGTCCCATATGTAGAAAGAAACATAGCCACAAAGAGTGCCCATTAGATGCGGTTCAAGTTTGCGCCATTTGTACAAAAGACCACTCTACAAAAATCTGTCCCTCACTTCCTGGTTTGAAAGTGGTATACAAAGAAGCAGAAGAAGAACTAGAACCAGTGTACCTACTTAATCAACGCCATCAATGGTAACCGCGACAATCAAGTATGTTCCCCAATCCAGCTTCTTCTTTCCAGCCTCCACAATATCATGCTCAGCAATATAATACAATGTGGAAAAATCAACCTCCCTTCTCAAATTGGTCACAACAACCATTTCCTTCATCATCACCGTGGCCAAATCAAGTAACCCAATCTAATTGGCCAAGTTTTCCCTACGCCCCACCATATTGGCAAAACAATGCGTATCCAGCACAATGGTCCCCTCCCACTTCACAGAGTCAAGCCTAGTAGACAAACTGGCAAAGACCAATGAATCAGCCAGTAGGAACCATTCCACTCCCTCAACCTACACTGCCAGCACTACAACAAAATCCCCAGTCCAATTTAAGACTACAACTCCCAGCCCAACCCAACCCAAACCCAAATAAGACCGGTTCAATTTATTCAAATAATTGAAACACCAGAGCTAGAAACCGATCTAAGGGAGTGAAATGACCTTCAATTAAGGTCTGGGTGCATTATAGAGACCGAAGGAGATAAAAATGTTCAAGTTGAAAACCCATTACCCACAGAACAACCATTACAAGAAGAAGATGTGATCAAACAACAGACTCATAATCAAACAACCACATCTTCTCCCCCATTCCCAGAACGATTAATTATACCACGCCCTATAGAACATCATGACTTTGATATTCTGGGAGAACAAAGAAAATTATACATAAAAATCCCACTCCTCCAAGCTATCCAAGATATCCCAATATATGCAAAAGCCATTAAAGAACTTTGTATAAAAAAACCAAGGAGGAGAATAACAAATAACCCAATAGTCCAAGTAGTCGACACCCTATCTGATCTATTATCAGGGAGAGAAGCACCTATTAAATATGAATACCCAAGAAATCCAATAATGACAGTGAAAATAAATGGACAAACCTTTTCAAATGCCTTAGTTGATTTAGGGGCTGCAATTAATATTTTAACAACCACCACTTGTCGAAAACTGGGCATTACATCAATAGAACCAACCTCCACTTTATTAGAATTGGCTGACCGATCAGTGGTTAGGCCAGAAGGTACACTACATGATGTCATGGTATCTGTTGATTCCTGGGAATATCCTGCTGACTTTATGATAATAAACCTCAAAAACCGACTTGATGGAAACCCGTTGATTTTAGGTAGACCTTGGCTTGCAACCACTGATGCTTACGTTGGCTACCAACAAGGCAGTATGACCATAACTAGAGAAAGTAACATCAAGAACCTAACCTTATACCCTCCATCCTAGCCAAGTGTAACAATAATAAAAACTAACAAACATATTGTATCATACCTCACCGAAAACATTAGATCCCCATTAACCATAGAAGATGCCCTTGATTTCAAAGATCAAACAAAGGATGATGTTACTAACAACTTTATTAACCAAGCTGAATCCAGATCCCACGTACAATGTCACATGATAGAAGCAGCATTTGACAACGAACTAGAAGAAGATCCTCTCAAAGACACTCATGATCAAACAATACCCACTACCTCTGTTTCAAATAAAAAAACTATAGAGATTGAGCCAAGAAAAACTTTAAACATCAATAATAACCTGACTCCTGAACAAGAAGAGAAGCTCATCCAACTACTGAGAAAATACAAGGAAGCATTTGCATGGGATTATCCGGACATGAAGGGAATCGATCCCCAGTTATGTACACACCACATTTATATAGAAAAGGATGCAATACTTGTTTGCCAACCCCAAAGAAGACATAACCCTCATCTAAAAGACATTCTGAAAGCTTAATTACAAAAAATCTTGGATGTAAACTTTATTTATCCTATCTCTGATAGAAAATGGGTCTCTCCACTTGTAGTGGTGCAGAAGAATAATGGAAAGTGGAGGATTTGAGTAGATTACAGAGAATTAAATAAAGCAACCCAGAAAGACCACTTTCCCCTTCCATTCATTGACCAAGTATTAGATACATTAGCAGGAAATAAATTCTTTTCTTTCTTGGATGGCTTCAATAGATACAATCAGATTCAGATTGTCCCTAAAGACCAAGACAAAACTACTTTTACTTGTCCTTGGGGAACGTTTACCTACAGAGTTTTACCCTTTGGCCTATGCAATGCCCCTGCCACATTTCAAAGGGTTGTCCTCAGCATATTTTCAAATTTAATAAATGAAGGGCTCGAAGTATACATGGATGATTTCACACCATACAGAGATGATTTCGACCCAGCACTAGACACGTTGGAAAAGGTGCTGCAACGATGTATTGCCACCAAGCTCTGCCTGAGCCATGAAAAATGTTATATGATGATGACTGAAGGACTCATCCTAGGTCATTATATCTCAGCAGCTGGAATACAGGTAGATCTGGCCAAAATCCAAATAATTTTGTTAATACCCACTCCTACCACACAGATAAAGATACACAGTTTTCTTGGATTTTCTGGTTATTATAGGAGATTTATAGAACATTTTTCTCAAATAGTTGCACCTCTATACGCACTAATGGGGAATGTTGATTTGTTTGGACAGATAAATGTGACTGTGCTTTTGAGGATCTGAAAAATCTTGTGTCAACAGCCCCAATGCTCAGAGGTCCAAATTGGGACCTGCCATTTCAAATCTCATCAGATGCTTTAGACACAGCTATTGGAGCAGTCCTTGGGCAGGAAGAAGACAAAAAACCATATGCAATTTATTATATTAGCAAGAATTTGTCTCCTGCTAACTTAAACTATATTGTTACTGAAAAATAATTTTTAGTTGTAATACATGCTATAAATAAATTTAGGCATTATATCACTGGATATCCCATTGTCTTATATACAGATCACTTTGGCATAAAATATTTAGCAAATAAACCAATCACAAACAGTAGAGTAACAATATGGTTGATTTTATTACAGGAATTCAACATCACAATAAAAGATTGACCTGGGAAAGAAAATCCTGTAGCTGACTTTCTTTCACGAATGCCCAAGCCAGTGGACGCAGTAATAGTTGAAGATCAATTTCTAGATGAAAATTTATTCGCTGTTACTATCAAAACACCTTGGTATGCTGATGTTGCGAATTATTTAGCAGTAGGCAAATTACCAAAACATTTGACCCCCAATGAACGAAAATAGATTGTGCAGCATAGTACCTGATTTTCTGGGATTGGGGGCTACCTATTCCATACAGGGGCAGATATGTACATCAGAAGATGTGTCCTTGAAGATGAAATTTTTGACATTCTGAAAGCCTGTCACGATGGACCGTGTGGCGGACATTTCACAGATCGAAGAACTGGTCACAAAGTTCTGCAAACAGGGTATTACTAGCCCACATTCTTCAAAGATGCAAAAAAAAAAATTTCAAGCTTATGACAGTTGCCAAAGAGCAGGACGCCCTAGACAGTCCAAAGAAATGCCTTTGAACCCACAACTAGGCATTGAACCATTCGAGCGTTGGGCACTCAATTTTGTTTGTCCGATCAACCCATCATCAAACCAAAAAACATATATTTTGGTAGCAATGGAATATATGACCAAATGGGTTGAAGCAGAGGCACTGCCAAGAGCTACAGAGGATTCTGTCATTCATTTCCTATTCCAGATATTTGTGCGATATTGCCTCCCAGGAGACATAATCACGAATGGGGGACCGCAATTTGCTGGTAATAAAATTGCTGCAACATTAAAAAACTATCATATTCAGCATAAAATTACCACTCCATATCACCCACAGGCAAATGGCCAAGTAGAGGGCACAAATAAAGTAATAGAAGCAATACTAACAAAAACCATTGCATCACACAGATGCGATTGGGCTACAAGATTTCCGGAAGCCTTGTGGGCATACAAAACAACATGGAGAAACACGACCAGTTATTCACCATATCAGATAGTATTTAGAAAGGAACCCATCTTTTCAATAGAATTCGAAATACAAACCTTGAGAACAGCACAAGAAGTCAGTCTAGATTTAAACAAGGCCCAGATTAATAAACTACAGAAAATCAATGAGCTGGATGAAATCAAGTTCTCCACTCTTCAACATACCGCATTAATCCAAAAACAGAGAGAAAAATGGCACGACGCCCTCATCAAAAAGAAAGTCTTCCGCGAAGGAGATTTGGCGCTCCTATACAATTCTAGGTTTCAGGATTTTCCGGGGAAACTTTAAACTCGCTGGCTGGGACCATATGAAATCCAGAAGGTGCATGATAATGGCACCATTACTTTAACCACCATTTACGGATCTGGACACACCTTTAAAGCAAATGGCCACCGAGTTCGATTATATCGCAAACCACTTACTCGGGAATCCTTCTACCAGTAACTCCGGGAATACTCTGACATGCAAATTCTGGCTAAGGAAGAGAACTCTTCCTCGCATTTAGTTCACTAAGAAATTTGATTTCTTTTAAATTTTGTACATAACTTTTTATATTTTGTTTGTGTAAATTTCTTTTTGTACAGATTTCTGCATTTCTGCAATTTTTGCATTTTGTTGTTCCTTTTCGAAGGAATAACATGGTTGCATTTTGTTGTTCCTTTCGGAAGGAACAAGATTCTTACCGCTTTGTTGTTCCTTTTTGAAGGAACAACACTTTTTCATTCTACTGTTCCTTTTCAAAGGAACAACACTTTCGCATTTTACTATTCCTTTCTAAAGGAACAAAAATTTTGTCTTTTTTGTTGTTCCTTTCCTTTCCGAAGGAACAACACTTTCGTTTTTCTGTTGTTCCTTTCCGAAGGAACAACACTTTCATTTTTTGCTGTTCCTTTTCGAAGGAACAACACTTGCATTTTTTGTTCTTCCTTTCCGAAGGAACAACACTTTCATTTTTCTGTTGTTCCTTTCTGAAGGAACATCACTTTCATTTTTCTGTTGATTCCTTTCCGAAGGAACAACATTTTCGCATCATTTGTTTGCGCTTGCTTTATTTGCTGTTCCGATTAAGGAACAATTGCTGTTCCTCTCAAGGAACAACAGGTTCGAGCATGTGTTTTTCCTTTTTCTTGCGTTTTGGTGTGCACATGTTCTTTTGCCATCCCTCTAAAGAGACAACAGTTGTTCCATATTAAGAACAACATTTTTGTATTGCATTTTTCTTCTTTTTTGTGTATATGTGTTTTACCATTTAAGGGATTTTTTTGTGAGTGATGGTCATTTAAGGCACAGCTATACATTTATGCAACAATACAAAAACTAAAGGATACTGAAATCAACAAATCACATAAAAATCGTCATCTTTAGAAGAAATTTCTTTGAATTGATAAGAGAAAAGAGGAAAGGACACAACTATTTATCACCTTGTTGTCATTATTTTACTAATACAAATATGATTGATTATTTTGATCATGATGGTTCCTAAATCCCCATAATTCTCTTTGATCATTATTATTGAATAATGATAAGGGCATATTTTCTCTATTGAGATGTTCAAACTTCTTCCACCATCCCTACTCTTAAGGAGTGTTGAACCACCCTCTGTATATAAATAGGAAAAGTGCTATATAAAATAAAAGAAGAAAAAGAGAAAAAATGTTTATCTATATGATTCCTAACATGATTTGTCAAATGAAGGATAGGCAGTCTCATCAAGAGCTAGCCTACCATGATCATAAGGAAGAAAGTGAAGTGGCATTCCCACTATGATCACCACACCAGGGATATGATCCAAGAGGCACACCAGAAAAATAAAAATTCCTTGAAACAGGAGGTCTCATCACGAGCCGGCCTGCCCACCTTTCACTCCTTCCTGGTGAATGGAATTGTGATTTAGCTGGTTACCAATCCAACACAATGGCCTCCATTCTGACATTGCAACAACACTTTCCTAGGCATACACAAAGGATTATGGTTCCAAGGGTGAAATAAACAACTCTGTCAAGGTTATGGACACCTGTGGGCAACAGAGCTTTGTTGATGGTATTGAAGTCATATTTCTTATACACCAATAGTAACTATAAAACCCTTATTATTATATCTTTATAAGTGGTTCAAATGAGATTATGTATATAACCCTTTCGAACCTTTGATACATGAAAATCATTTACAAATCAATTATGACAGTAAAAGTCGATAATGACTGCATAAGAACTTTTATTCACGTCAACTGTCCTATCCTCCATTTCTCACATCATATCATGGCATTTCCATATTTATTAGTGATTCTATCATACGCCTCGATTTCGGTAATCCGCTCATTTTTGTAAACATGGCATATCTCTATACGTTGTTCCTTTATTACTCTGTACTATGGTAGTTTAGCACATTGCTCCTTTATTTGATGGCTGAGGACGACCTATCACATTACAGGGGGTCGCGGGTGATCTCCATAATTCGCTGGCATACTTGTTAGCTCATCATTCAGAAGAATTATGACTCAGGAATAGAAAGACTTAACGGTATTTTGTTTTCCAATATGCATGGCTTACTGTTCCGAAGCCATTTCCGTGTTTTTCTCTACAAAAATTAGCAGTAAGTTAGAAATTTGAATAGCTTGTTGTTTCATCACCTTCTTTGTGCTTTCCTAACAATGAGCTAAAAATTTGAACAGCCTGTTGTTCCATTGTCATCTCTATGTTTTTACAGTGTGCTAAGCATGAATAATATGGGAGAAAGATCAATTCATAGTGAGCTATAGGTGTTTATGGTCTCTGATGCTGCACGAGAAATCCTAGCAAGGGCAGGATGGATAGCTTATCTTAACCGTCTACAGCAATCCAATGAGACAGTGGCAATTGAGTTTCTGTAGAACTTGCAAGAAAATCATTCCATGGTGAGAGGGAGACAGATAGCAGTCACTGATGACATAATTGTAGAAGTTTCAGGACTGCCAACCACTGGACCTGTGTGGACTCTGAAAAAGGTGAGACTGTGAGACGCCATGACCATCTTCCAGGATGAAGGGCAAAACCTTACTGTAAAAGGGAAAGGAGTTTTGCCGACAACCCTGGGAGAGTCGTGAGCAGAATTGGAAAGAATTATTTAGAGCTACATCACTTGCGATGGCAGAAAAGACGTGGTAAGACCACACCATCTCAAACTTTTATCCGTGTTAAAGCAAAAATGTGTTGTGAATTTGCCTGCGTTTTTAAATTTTTTATTACATGATGTTTCTTGAAACATGAAGAAATCTCGCCATGTAGCGTCAGTAGTAAGCCACCATGGGTTAATACGACTGATAGTCAGCTACAGTCTTAACCAACAGCAGAGTAGTTGGGAAGAATTGGTTTTCTCCATAGATGGGGGACTGGCTTTACCAACCCCGAAACGAAAACATAGTGCCAGTACATCAAGCAGACCACTGAAATGAAGAAAATCTGTTAGATTGACAAAAATCAGAGGAATGATGGGAAATTCCCAGGGAAATATTAGTCAACCAGTGGAAATACATGATTCAGGAGATGAGAAACCCCCACAATTGGAAGGTGGGGAGAATGAAAAATTGAAGGAAAATGATGAAGGAGAACCGGAGGAGGAGACTGAGCAATCCGGTCAGGAAGAAGGAGAGGAAACAGAGCAACGCAATGAAAGTCCACTGCAAAACCCTCTGCAAGAAGATGAATTGTCCCAAATTCTTGCCAATATGAGTGAATATGTCCAACCTCATATCCCACTCAACCCATATACTGAAGAAGAACCGCAGGAGTACTTTGCTCATGATAAAACGCATCTGAGGAATTGTGTGATGAGGAGGAAGAAGAAGAGGATCACTCTACTCATGATGAGAGTGTATCTAGGGAGAAGAGTGACGAGGATAAGGAAGAGGAACAATCTGTTCCTAGTCAGAATAAACCTAAAGAATTCCACGATGAAGAAGAGGTAGAAGAAGAAGCTACCCAAGAAACAGCAGAGCAAACTAGGGTTTCTACCCCTGAAAAACCTGATCAGTAGAACACTAAAGAAGTACCCCAAGAAGAAAATAAGGAAATTGGCCAAGGTGAAGGTACAATACCTGAGGTACAAAGCCCAGGTCTGAGTAAACGAACAATTATTCCTTCCAAGAAAACAGAGGAAATTAAAATATTGTGAAAGGAACAGTAGAGATTGCTTAACGTGATTAAGCAACTTCGACAACAGATAAGAATCTTGAAAATGGGGAAGAAATCAACAAGAACCTCTGTGGCAAAGCATGCAACCACCCAGGCAAAACCCCTTAAGAAAAAGACCAAGAGGACTCAAGTCCAACCTGTCGTTCAAAATCGAAAGGAACAACATCTGGCTGTTGCAAATGTAGAAGTACAAACAGACGACGCACTGGCCTATGATAAGGAAATCCAGACAGAGGCACTATCCTCTAGCGAGAAGGAAACTCAAACCATAAAGATGAGATGTCGTAATAAGGAGATCCAAGTAGATCTCCGGCCCAAAATTATCATGTTGGATAATGACCCGAGGATAGTAACTCTGCGAAAATATTTGTCACAAGCCCAATAAACAATAGAGAAACTCACAGAGAAGATTGTTCCTCAAGAAACATACCAGAAATTACAATAGCAGCTGAAAAACATTAATGCATCAGAAAGCCAGGCCTTTTAAGGATGGCGAAAGGCAGAAGAAAGAGTAAAAAAGGTAACCCATAGACTAGACATAGTCATAAAACAAATGGATACCTTATGTTCTCTATATACTGATGTTCTAGCGTGTTGGGAACCTGCTAGAAACTATGCTTTGTTTTTAATGGAAAGATATTTACAATTGTAAATTAAAGCTGTCAAGGCAGGAGTTCCGATAGAGATAAAAACCGTTGATGACTTCATAAACTGTTGTAAGCATTATGGGGTGAAAGTTCAGCGATTGTTATGTGAATTTTATTTGCACAATCTTGTATTAGATGGAGAAACAGAGCAGAACCCTAGCCCTTTCGTGGGTGATGTCCAGCTGCAGGCATTTATTTCTTTTGGTGTTAATCAAATAAAATGGCTTAAAGCCTACAATGTCTTTCAAATATAGGAGAATGGATTAGATTTATGGGTGAGGGGTGAACCTAGAGACCCATTGCAATTATGGAATAAACATAGGATCCTAATGAGAACTCAGGGTGTGATCGAGGCATTGGGACCTATTCACACAACAGTCATCCCACAAGGGATAGAATACTTCTTTACCATCAAAGACCTTGCCATAGCAGTAGCCAAATTCAGATACCAGACTTCTAATCGAAATATCCAAAATAGAGAACCATTCAATTATGAGAATTTTATGCTAGCTGCTGACCGCTTGGGTATCTATGGTGACCTCATTCTGAGAGATGGCCCGTCTTGGTTAGGCTGTGGGTTCTAAAGTCCAGTCATTTGGTATCCTGCACTAGGATATAGAGCCCTATATGAATTGGTTGAAGGTCAGACAGGGCATATTTTTGAATCCTTAGCTAGGAATCATGGGTGTAGACCACCTACTGAGAACCCTTCTCTAGCCTATTCCCTAACTACCTTGCATGTAAATTACGATGTTTTCATGAGGGCATGAAAAAGGGTAAGAAGGGGGGTGTGTTGAGCATTAGAAAATGTATGTAATTGCCACTTATTTCGTTATCTTTTCCTTTAATTCATAACTTCTTTACATTATGAAATGGGCATATGGAGAAAGATTATGATAAAGTTTATAAGATTTGTGAGCAACGTAAAATGACTAATTATTACCTTTTCCTATGCAGAAAAGGAAGAAATTGGAAGATTGCCATTCCAAAGGAAAAGACAAGACGAAATCAACTGTTGTCCCATTGACAAGGAACCGCATCCAAATGAAGCAATCCAGATCGGAGCACATAGGCCAAGAAAAGGAAGAGAAGATACCAAATTGGCGCAAGAGAACAAAGAGATAACTGAGAAATAACAATATGGTGAATCCCTCAGGATCCTTTGATCCTAAGGGATCGCTACCTTAAAGAATATCTGTATCTTTGGTATTTCTGCTTAGCTGCTATAAAAAGGGACAATGTTGCTAGCCTAAAGGGGGATTATTGTTGTTTTATGAAATTCACTATTGTAACTTAAACTTAGATCATCGACTCTCTTTAAAGAGTGATTACTATAACTTTGTCTCATGATTAATACATAAACTCCATTGTTGTTTCGTCTTTGATTCTGGAGTAATTACAACACTGTGTCTCTGGAGGCTAAGGGCCTGGCCTTGGTGGATCACTTGTTTCCTATACCATTATTTTCCAATTCCAAGTTGTGTGTGATTTGATTTCTTTTATTTGCTTTGTTTAGTAATCTGTTGCTCCTTATTATTTCATGTATTGGCTATGTTATATTTCATTCATATTTGAATAGTAAGGTTATCCTTTGCAACTGGAATGTTATGTTGTTCATTCTGAATTTATATCGCATTGTCGTTCCTTCACAGATTGATATTATTGTATAACATTATTGTTCCTTACAGATTACCATTATTGTTCGTTTACAGAGTAACAGTGTTGTGTATTTATAGATCGGTACTATTGCCTATTTATCTACAGTTTACCTCTAAGAGTGATTGTTGTTCATTGGGATTGTTGTTCCATGGTAACCTCAATTGTTGTTTCTTCATAACCGTAATCAATAATTGTTATGTCGAAACTCAGATTACTGCTTCCCTCAGTATAGATGTGTTGTGTGTAACATTTGATTTAGTTTGTTGTGTGTTTACATTTGATTTGGGTGGTTGTTCAATATTTCATAACTCACTTGAATTTGTTGTTCCATTTTCAGTTTGTTGTTCAAATCATTTTTGAGGTAAAGATTGTTGCTTAATTCCTGTAGATTACAACTATTGCTTCATTCATTCCTATAGGTTAAAGCTTTGTTGTTCAATCTTTTTAAATAGATTAGTTGTTATTCCCTTTCCTGTCATTTGAATTATCATTTCA
This sequence comes from Pinus tabuliformis, assembly GCA_031772625.1. Lineage (NCBI taxonomy): Eukaryota > Viridiplantae > Streptophyta > Pinopsida > Pinales > Pinaceae > Pinus > Pinus tabuliformis. Next base: position 368,077,414 of record CM062816.1, read on the forward strand.
AGTAATTGTTTTGGTGTGAATAGAACGATCTGAAACTGTAGTGAACATTGACTATTATTGTCCGGTTCCAGGTTGATGATCTTTTACTTGATTGCTTTTCAATTACATCAGTTTACAAAGGGAAGAGTTATCATTACTGCACCCTTGACTGATGAAGTGTTGTAGTTTCTTAAATGAATGATTTAGTTACAAGCATTTCAAGTTCTTGCCATTACATTTAGAGTTTGTTTCCAGCATTTATTTACTTTTGCAAAAGCACTATTCTATTAGCATTACTCTTGACAAGTGACCACCTCAAACTGAGTACACTCTTTGGTGCGAGGCAATTCTTCCATCTATGAGAGAACAGCTAACCAAGGTGAAGGCTAGAAAGACAAAAAATTTTGCTTATGGGGCTATCTTGATTTCCATCGCCTTGGAAAGAATCTCGCTTATGCAGCCACAACACATTTCTCTGGGAGTACCTGGACCTAGAGACCCATGGATGCAGCGATGGGTAGATCTTATGGCTAGGCATGTTGGCTAGTCACTGATCTCATTTTCCTCCACTTTCTTCGAGTGGTTCAACCGTCAGGAGATGGCCTTTGCGGAATATCCATATGCTGGGATGGATTTCTATGGCGATCCAGATCTGGTATTGCCAGTTGAGGCGCAGTGGAGTGCTATTGGTAAATTGATTTGAACACACTTTTCTTTTTAATTTTTCACTTTTTTTTGTTTTTTGATTGTTACCAAGACTAAATAAACTCATATATGTATGTAGATGTTTGATCCGTTCTACCTGTGGTATGCCCACGGGAGGCAGGTGCGCCAGTGGAGAGAGCTATTGGGAGGGAAATTCTCAGAGATTTGGACATAGCAGAGACTTTGGCTCAGCTGCAGGATCACATAGAGGGTTTAACCCTCGGTATTATGGATGTCTGGATTGAGGAGTTACCCATGAGATTGTAGCACCATACCATTGGCGTGTCGAGTCATTGGATGAGACTCCTGCATATGATAGCACAGGTTGTGACCTGTTTTCATTAGTAGTACTAGTCTCGGATATTTTCTGCTTTCATTTTTGAGTTTTTGGGTCAGATGACCGATTTTGTCTTGGACACAAACTATTTGTAAAAACTTATATACAACTATCTATTTGACTTTCAGATTTTTATTGTGGTTAAGTGATGAAATTCTGTTCAAATGATGATGTGATTTGAAAAATGCTTTCTTTACAAATGTTGCAAATGTATATTTAACACATAATTTGCTGGAGAGTTAGTTAATGTGTTTAAATTGTGGGAAATATGTTGATATTGAATGAATTCAAAATGTCTTTCCAAAATTTGAACTCTAAGGAACATGCAATGAATAGCTGGGTTTCAGACGGAATAGATGCTAGTAAGTTGTGGTATGACAAATTGTGAATCTAGCCTAACAATGATTCGGCGTATGCCAGGTGAAACGGCATCAGAGAGGAGTTCAATAAACACGATATACTCAGCGATATTGTTTGTCGATCGACCAATACATATCCCTCTGAAACTCACTAACTCGCCGCTTGGAGCGAAAATGGCCCATGCTGCAGAGGATAGGTTTTGTGTACTACGACTAGCCTCGTTGGCATACCCAACAAATGGTTCTGAAAAGTTTGACATCTGCAACAAATGTGAAGTGGATTACCTAACCAAATCAAAACTCTAAAAGAGAACTAACACACAAAAATGCAATCAAAGCATATGTACAGTAAGTTTTACTACACTTAATTAAGCATGGTAATGTTTAAGATACAACCTGTTCCGGGGCTGCGACAATGGAATCCCATCATAATCGACTAACTCGTAGGCTCCTTTTGTCAACACACGTTTAACAATATAAGGGCCCATCCATAATGGTTCAAACTTCCCTGCTCCTAGTTTGTTAGAATCCTGATCATAAAGCAAGACTAGGTCACCTTTTGAGAAGACACGAGGCTTAACATTCTTGTCATACTGTGCCTTAATGTGTTTCTTATGCGCTTCATTAGCCAATGCGGCATCACGATGGGTTTCATCCAGATGGATTAATTCCAAGAAACGTGCTTCTTCTTCAGAAGTATCGGGTAGCAGGTCAATTGCGAGCTTGAGGGATGAGATTTCACATTGAATTGATAAGACTACTTCCATACCATACACCAACTGAAAAGGTGTAAATCTGGTCACATTTCTCACCGAGGTCCGATATGCCCACAGAGCTGAGTATAGGATTAAATGCCAATTCCGTTTATGGACTCCAATCATTCTTTGCAACATGCGCTTAAGGACTTTGTTGATTTCCTCAACTTGTCCGTTAGCTTGTGGGTAGTATGGAGTAGAACTATCATGCGACAGTCCTAATTTGGTAGTTAATTCAATCATCATGTGATTGAAAAAATAACCCATGATCTGTAACTATAGCTTGTGGCACACCAAACCTGGAAACCACATGGTTTAAAAAAAGAGAGTAGCCGTTTCGCCACTGTTGTTCAATGTAGGCATCGCCTCGACCCATTTGGTAAAATAGTCAACAGCGACTATAATATACCCATGCCCCCCGGCCGAGGTGGGGTTACATGTCATAAAATCAATGCCCCATTTTGCGAATGGGCCAACAACAATGACTGGATGCAGTGGTGCAGGTGGTAATCTGGTTTTACAATAAAAAAAATCTGGCAAGAATGGCACCTTCTAACAGCAAGAATGCAATCTTTGAATATAGATGGCCAGAAGTAACCAACTCACAGAATTTTTTGTGCAATTGCGTAAGTAGATAAATGCCCCCCACAAGCACCCGAATGAAATTCATTCAAATATTTCTCGGCCTCCCCATGACTAAGGCACCTACGTAAGATCGTATTGACACCACGATGATAAAGTGTATCACTAATGATCAAATAATCTTTGGCTTTGTATCGAGTATGTCGTTGTTCAGAGCAAGAGGCATTAGACCGAAAAGCTTGGATTTGGAGATAGACCAGTATATCTCCATACCATGGATCACTTGACAAAATCAAAAACAAAGACTCATCCAAGATTGATGCTTCTAATGTTAAATCATTGCAGGACGAGGGAAGATCGCAAAGTAGCTCAGTGAAGACAAGAGATTTCTTTGATTTGGATTTTATGAACTCCAAATCAAACTCCTATAAGATAACTATCCATTTAAAATATTTTCCCCCCAGCAATTGACATGACAAGATGTATGTCATAGGGTTGCAATCTGATACAATGGTAGTTTTACAAAGGAGGATGTAATGACAAAATCTCTGCACAGCTTGAATTGCTGCCAAAGCTAATCTTTCAACATATTAATATTTACTTTCTGTATCATTGAGATTGTGACTCAAATAATATACGGGATGTTCAATTCCACTTTCCTCTTAAACTAAAACCATACCAATGGTTGTATCTGCAGTGGCGAGATAGAGGTAAAATTATTTTTGATAGTTTGGGGCGTACATTAATGATGCATTAATTATGGAATCTTTGAGAGCACCAAACGAAGCTTGCACAATTTGGTCCCAATGGAAGGGTACCCTTTTCTTCAATAGATGTATGTAACCTTTAGCTAATTCAGCAATCTCCTCATAAAGTTTGCCTTCCCTTGAAGTCTCTGTATCTGTAACAAATTTGAAGGTGGAGGCATGTCAAGAATTGCCTAAACCTTTATAGGATCAAGTCGAATTCCATCTTTCGAAACTACGAGTCCGAGCAATAGAACAGAGCCAACACAAAACACACACTTGTGCGGATTGAGTCTTATTTTGTAGTGTCAACATCGTAAAAATATTGCCCTCAAATGTTGCAGGTGATCAGTCTGTTTTCGCGAATGAGCAGGCAGATCATCAAGATAGGGTTGAACAATATGCTTGATGTCATGGAAGGCATAATTCATCACCCTCTGAAATGTAGCCCCTACATTCTTCAAACCAAAGGGTATATTTCAATATGCGAATGTGCCTCACAGACATATGAAGACATTTTTTGATTGGTCCTGTGGGTGGATATTGACTTGATTGTAACCAAAAAATCCATCCATGAATGAAAAGATATCACATCCAACACATTCGTCAATAACCTGGTCGATAAAAGGTGTAGGATAGTTGTCCTTTGGACATGATTGGTTTACATCCCTATAATCGATGCACACTCTAATTTTCCCTTGGTTTTCATCACTGAAACAATATTAGATACCCAATTAGTAAGAGGTACAGGGAAAATGAAGCCAACATGCAAAAGTTTTTCAACCTCTGCTTTAATGGCAGTGGATTTCTTAGGATGAACAGGTCAAAGCCGTTGTCGTACTGGTTTGACATCAGGATACATTTTAATCTCATGTTCAACAATGCTTGAGTCAATGTCAGGCATCTCCTCATAAGACCATGCAAAGACATCTCAAAAGTCATGGAAAAGAGCATAGTAATTATCTAGTTCCAATGGAGAACAAGTTTTGCCGATGTAAATATTTTCTGCAATGTTAGGCTTGGTCAAAATGTTTATAGAAGTTGTTTCTTCTATGTTAGAAAGATTACACTCAGAATCTACAGTGTTTACAGAATTTGACAAGAAATCAACGATTGATGGGTGATTGAGTTCATTTGAATAATCTTCATTGTCATCTCGAAGGTGGGAATGATGATGATAATCTTCCCACTGCGTCTCTCCAATCATCATTTATTGGACTATTCCTTAATCTATAGAATGTATACATGAAAAAGGATCCGAAGAGGTGCCATTTTCTAAAGACCTATCTACCCATGCAATTGTTGAGTTAAGATTAGGGTTTGCCGCACAAACCCAATAGATTGATTGCTATAATGATTCAATGGGGCTTGGCAACATTGCCTCACCATCATTTTCAAAGTAGTTGGAATTCTTCTTAAAATCAGATGATGTAAAAGAAATCAGGTTGCAGGTCTCCACTCTTGCCACTTCCACGAAACCAGATGGTGACGGGACGGTAAAATTGTCCATCAGGGAAGGATCTTTTAGGAGACCTACTCCAACATTTTGAAGTGATTGTGAGTTTCCGTGTATCAATGGAATGCTTCCTGTGGCCTGTGAACTATTGGCAAAGAAGGCTAGTTGATCGATGATTGTGATTCCACCCTTGAATGGAAATGCAATCATTTGAAAGTATGTGGAAACAATGGCAGCCATATCATAGACCCAAGGCCTTCCTAGTAAAATGTTGTAATCAAGGAGTCCGTCAATGACCTCGACCTCAACATTTACTGTTTTCCCCCCCAGTTAAACTTGTAGGTTACTCAAAATCCCATATGAAGTGTATGTTCTCCCATTGAAAGCTTTTAATGTAGTTGGTGATCATGATAAGGGTGGTGAACCAAGAGTTTTCCAGCAGTTCATAGACATAATGCGGGTAGATGCCCCCTCTTCAATAATAGTTCGGTGAACATTTTTATTGAGAGCTTTTACCTGTATTAAGAAAGCTAATTGCGCTGGTAATTGTGGTGTATATCCCGTATGGTTGAAAACCACAAGATTAGAATCCGTAGGATCTATTCCACCTATTGCTGACAATAAAGCTTGTTTCTGGGAGGGACAATTTTGCAACACCTCAATTGTTGACGTAGCGGAAGGTGATTGAGCCAGATCTTCCACTATATTATAGTTTTGAGTTGCTCAAGCACGAAGATTGAATGTTGATTTTTATACTACTCCCTTTGCTGACTTTATTGTTAATTCAGGTATAATTGGTGGAACAACTTCTGGCGAAGTCGAGGTCAAAGTACTAGGTTGATCAGTAGCCTAGTTATTCGACGATAACAGATTTTCATAATCTTTATTCCTTGTTGACACCAAAACATCCTTTTGTGTATTTGCGATAGACAACATGAGTACTTGAGATTTGGAAGCATTGTCAATTGCAACCAAATGTGTTTCTGGGGTCAGAAACGGATCTGTCAACACTGCTGAGGTATTCGAAGCCTTTAGAAGTTTAGAGACCTTAGATCGATGTGGAAAATCTCTTGTATAATTCTCATCATTACATATTAGACATGGATAACGAGTTTTCCTAGCCACAGTAGGGGATTTAGATGATTTTTCAGGAGTGGAATTCTCCTATTTCTTTTTGTTATTCTTTCCCTTTTTCTTACCTCCTAGTTGCTTTGGATTTTTGCCTTTGTCAGATGGCACGGCATTAATCTCCGAGGCAAGAGTGTTTTCTGATGGATTTGTATTTTTATTGGAAATAGAAAGAGTTTGACCAAATGGTCCTCTTGCCGTCTGTGTGCTTGAAGAACTGATCATGCCATCGCCAACATGAGAGTCCCTACTCGATTTTGGATGTGGTGGAACAGTGAAAGCTGGTCTAGGTGCATCAGGAATTTTATCATAGAGCCTGCCTGATTGTATGTAAATCAAATACAAATATTGGGAAAAAGTGATAACTTGCTCTTCTATGACAACTCCTCCTTTTTCCACATCCTTGGTGATTGACGGCAACAAGGACTTTATGAACCACTCAGTTAAAGTTGGTCGGGAACATACATCTTAACCATTCGATGATGATGCCGCCACTCATGAATATGATCTGATAGATGAGTGGAGGTAGTCTGTTTAAAGTTAGTCAAGATTCTGTTCCAGTCTCGTACCTGATAGGTAACTGGAAGTGGGTCAAAAAGGTAGTGGCTAGAATGGTGAAGTTATCGAAAGAAGCTCTTGGTAATTTAATATACCATTTAGCAGCTGGACCAATAAACGTTCTTTGGAAAAGACGAAGTTTGATCGAATCATCATTCAAAGTATTGGATGAACACCATAAATGAAAGTTCATAACATGATTCGATGGGTCTTCTCCTAGATTTCCATTAAACTTCAAAATATCAGATGGTAACTTATGAGGAATCACCGACCACTAGGGTGCATTTGCAATTGGATCATTAGTGAGCCGGTTTAAATATGGTGATTCTAAAGTTGCTACGAATGGCAACTGTCGGTTCAAGTCGGGTGGAGCATACCCAGGATAGGATGGAATCGCCTGTGCAATAGGTCTTTGCATACCAGCATAGGGCATCTGTATTTGGTAACCTTGGTAAGGTTATTGGACAAAACTAGTGTAAGGTGGTTTTTGATAACCATATTGGAATTGTGGTTGTCCATAACCTGCAAAGCCTTGTTGACCAGATCCTTAGTAAGCTTGATATTGAAGAAAACTAGTTTGAGCTTGTGAACCAAGTCCAAAGTGGGGTTTGGACTGTTGGAATTGAGGTTGTTGAAATTGCGACAGCCACGGTTGTTGAACCAACTGTTGCTAGCCAGTAACGAAAGATTGACCAAGTTGTGGATCAATTATACCAGTGTACGCCTGGGTCATTCCAGATAAAGGTATACTACCCTGAGGCTGTTTTTGAGCTCCAGAAACAAGTGGCTGTTGTATAACAACTTGAGAAACTTGAACCTCTTGCCTTGAAACTTGTGGTTGCAAGGAAGAAGGATTAGTTTGTATCGGTTGAGATATAATAGATTAAGCTTGTGACTGTGCACAGTAGTAATAGCAGGTGTAGTAGGAATATTTGACACAATTTGCATTGGTTGTGTTGGATACACAAGCCTTGGTTGATCTGGAAGTAATGATTGCCATTGACAAACTCTAACTCTAGTTTGACTTGAATACTATGGGAAATTACCATATGGTTGTCCCCTAGAAAAGGGAGGAAACGATGAATAAGCATATTGCTCTCCATATAGTGGCAATCCAATGTTTAATTGATACACTGGTCTTTGATGACTAGATTGCCCAAATTGATACTGATGTACAGGATCAAATTGTTGAGTTCCCATGTGAGAAAAACCAGGTAGAATTCCAGACGAGTTTATGGGTGCTAACCATGGCGCAGAACCAACCCCTGAGTGGCTTCCAGACAATGATTGGTAACCAACCATGATAGATGATTCACCGTATAGGTGCGAATTAGGTGTGGTAGAAAACATCGAGGGGGTGAGAACAGAAGCTTCTGCTGCAGCTGCATCAAATGATACATTTTTGGATGTTGACGGTTGTTCAACCATAGTTAACTGGCCCAAAAGTTGTCCTAAATATTCGACGGGAACTTGCAAAGAAGTAGGAGCAGATGAAGCAAAGTAATCAGGAGTAGCAGGATAAAGATTAATCCCAGTTCCAAAGTGAAATAGGGTGCTAGGTGTGGAATCCTTTACTATCTCTTCTATGGCAATCAAATCACGTGGAAGAGGTTGACCGTCAAGTCCGTAAAATATTTCTGGTGTTGAAGAAAGTATAGTTTCTACAGAGATTGATATCGGAGGGGTAACAACTTCTGAATGTTGAAATTCAAAGTCCAGATGTTCAGGAAAATGAATGACAATTTCAAAATGAGGTTACTGTACTTTTGGTTCAGATGTAACTTTGGTTTGAACTGGGATAGATTCCAGACCAACTCTTGATGGAGTTGTTTCAGGTTCAGAAGCACTTCCTGGTTGAACAATTTCAAATTGAGGATCAACATATTGTTGGCCAACCTTGGTTACTGCTACACTAGGATCAGTACTAATATCCTTAGGTAGTTGTGAAACTTCCTCTTTAAGAATGGAGGTACCAGAAATAATTGGAGTAAATGGAGTCTCTAAAGTTGTTGAAACAAATGTCTCAAATAACCCAGATGAATAACTAGAAGTTCTTGATTTAGTAGACTCAATTAAACGAGACCGCCTTGTCTGAATTGGTGTCACTTTAGGAGGCAAAGGTGGTTGACTCGCTGTTCTCCGCGAACGATGGGGTTTGGGTTGACTTTCTTTCATGATTACGGATTAATTTATCAACTTAAACTCAACTAAGGAATAAGGATGTTATTCGTGGTCAATTAATTTTAACGACACTTGGACACAACTTCACTTTTTCAGTTTTAAGGAATCGAGAAAAAGCAAAAGATGACTCTAGTCGCCTTCGATTTTTAATGAACATGAAAGGACAAGTGCTCAAATGATCCTTTTACTTTTAAAGTGTCAAAAAGGAACGAAAGTGACTACTCTGGAGACTCTAGACAAGAGGGTTTACCAGACAAATTGCAAAACTGCAATATACACCTTGGTGATAAATGAAAGAGAACTTACCAAGGACTTTACGTACGACAGTCAATATTCTCGAATGTTGTGTTCAGTGCATTGCAATCGGTAAGGCGACATACTCGGCTTCCTAATGATAAAGGATTTCAACCTATTGGGGTCTCCCACTATATACGCAACGGTACAGGGAGCACAAGTCCATACTAGCACTTATCGGATCAAAGAGGAGGAATCACCCAACCTTCAGTGAAAACGACAGCCACTAGGTTTAAAGACGTCGGAACATGTCTCTAGCCTAGACCTCTAGATGTTTTGCGTTAAGTTCCAAAGCATTGTTAGATTAATTGAAGTTTATTTTAATTTGATCTTGCTTGGAAATTTTCCTTTGAAGGTTCACCACGAAATGTGTTCTGAAATTTCTAAAAATGCAACTAGAATGATAAGCACTCATTTTGTTTATTTTCAAAAATGAAAATTCAAACTATAAAGGATATAGCATAGAAGTACTTTTGAACAAACAACAAAGAGCACAAACTAATGCAATTCCCTAAACCATTCCTTTAAGCACACAAAATAAAACTTCTAAAATGCAAATGCATGTATTTTTTTTCAGTCCCTCTTAATGTGGGTGATACAATAAGAAAAACTAATGCACAAATGATTTAGAATGTTTCATAAAAAATGGTGATTTACAACGATTTTCTTCTAAAAGAGAAAGGAAGATTGAACGACACTTTCAAGTTTGAAGAAATGAAACTTTTCAACACTTTGAATGAAATCAAATCAAATGCACAAAATAGATTAATCGATCAGCTATGAAGGAGGACTTTACGATACTTCACTTTTCGAAGAAAATGAGGACTTTACGACACTTTTCTATCGAAACGATAATCGATCACCACTTCTTTTTTATAGTGGATTGCAAATGACAGAACAAATACATAAAAACATTCACCAATCCTACTCTAAATAGGGCCGAACTAAAGAGCTGAAGGTTGGTTTCAGAGATGAGACATGATTCATGTTCAGCAAGCAACTAAATCAAAGATGAAACTGGTCAAAAACTTCAGTTCCTAGATGGGAACACTGATCTTCAATAAATCAGCGTAGGCTATGGTGATAGATAGTGCGATGCATAGCACTGTGTCCATGCAGAAACTGCAATGCATAGCAGGTCTCAGTTAAGGACAATGCGATGATTACAGTGAGTGATCTTGAAGGTGTTTTTGGCTCAAATTTGATTCAATTTTCAGTGGATTAAGCTTGACTTAATAAACAACAGCAAGTAAAGTGTAGTGGAAAGTTCTAAGAGGCTACAAAGCTACCAAAAAGGGAAAAAAAAATCTCCCCAACAGAGTCGCCAATTTGTTTCGGGAATAATTAGTGTTTCGAAAAAATGCTAACCCTCTAGGTTTGGTAGCTAACCTAGAAACAATAGTTAAAACAATTCACCACTTTTCCTATGAAAAACAGATAAGAGAAAGACTATGAGGACCCAACCTACAACTTCCACTTGATTCCTCGCTTGATCCCTTTTTCCCTTGACCGATCTCGCTACTCCTTTCTCTACTTAACTCGCTTGGAAAGTACCTGTGAAATCACAGAAACAAAGACCTCTCAAAGCATAATGATCTACTATTCATAAATAACATAGAATCAAAAGTATAATAAACATATGAATGTATTGACGGATTACACAAACATAAGGGAAAAATATCGAAAAGATTTATCGATAGAAAGAAGGATTACAACCCATGAGTTCGATTTAGTGTCATCCTTCCAACTTTAAACCTTCTTCACCTCATGAATAGCAAGACATTCCAACATTACCACAATACCTAGACTCAATACTAAAACCATCAGCATCTCTTTACAACTTAGAACTATTCAGCCTCCAGATCTCTTGGATGAGTAATCTATTTATACACAAGTGAAGGAGGTTGGATCATCAATGATGATGATGAATGCCTTTCCATTTTTAGAAATTGGTTCCATGAAAGAGGGATATAGGAGATTTTCCCTAATTCCTTTTGTCATCCTTGGGCGAACTGTGGCACTTGAGAAGCTTCTAGAAGTTTCCCATGGATGGGAATTTTCAATCCTTCACGGAATTTTGCCCAAGTTCGCTCATTGTAGGCTAAAGAAGACCTACGTGTGATGCATATCACTTAGTCAATGTGGCACCTGCAATGCATTGCACCCTAATGAAGGGCTTCCTGCAATGATCTCTTTAGAGACACTTTTGGATGAATTTTGTGATGGAAATTATTTGGGAGTAAGGCATTCAGATGATTAAGTTCTTTAGGGTTTGAAACTACTATATTAGGGGTTGATGAACCCTAATAACATCGACATTTAAGTTGGGGTTGATGTGCCCAAATAAATCTGTAACAAGTAGTAAGGATTAACTAGAACCAGGGATGGATCCTTCAATGCTCACTACCTTTCTGGAGACATGCATGAAACTGCTACGCGATAGCAAGGCAGTAAAAGGACTACATGAACTTATCACTAGGTGCGTGGGGTCAGGAGAACCACACGTGGTCTGGAAACTTTGAAAGCATGCATTGCACACAAGAAAGGAAATGAGGTTGACTGCACAAATCAGCGAATATGAAATGGATCAGGTAATCCTCGATCTCGGATTGGATGTGAATGTACTGTCGAAAAAAACATGGGAATGCATGGGCAAACCAGTGCTACAATGGTCTCCTATTCAGTTGCGAATGGCGAACCAACAGAAGATCTTTCCCATGGAAATATTGCAAGGGGTAACGATGGATATTGAAGGTGCGAGAATGCAGGCAGATTTTGAAGTAATAGGGATTTTCGATGACAGCAATCCCTATCCCGCGCTGCTAGGAATAGACTGGGCCACCGATATGAATGGAGTCATAAATCTGAAGAAGCGCAAAATTATTTTTGAGAAAAATTCACTATGCTTAGTAGTACTGCTAGATCCAGCTGAAGGAGCGCGATACACTGAACCAATGTGCAAGAATGATAGTGATGACGATCTCAATTTCATCTACAAGACAACTGCGCGAGAATAGGATTGGGTAAATACGACTGCATATGGTAGGATTTCGTGGGAGCAGGAAAGCTCCTACACTTCAGATTCAAACGAGGAAATAGAGCGCTAGCATAATCGGCTGCAAGAAGTAACAACGCTTAATTGCAACATGATGGTTAGATCATTGCGCTGCAGGACAACAAGGTAAGGGACCTGCCTATGTATGACGGGTTGATAGCGGTGGATGAATTCCTGAACAAATTTGAAATTGCAGTACCAAAACAACAGTGGTTTTTGCTCTTAAATGGGCACTGCGCGCAACGCTCGCAAGGTGGTGGGGTACACATCAGAGAAGTTTTGAGGACTGGCACGGATGTAGAAGGATGATGCGCCTACGATTTGGGAAACCGCAGATATGATCAGTAGATAAATATGACGGATGGGATGATCCACGTACACACCTCGCTAAATGGAGTAAGGTCTATGGGGAAGAGCCGCAGCTTGAATGGGTACATTTATTCTATCATACCTTGAATGTCATACCCATGAATTGGTATACTGAGATGGAGCTCCGCCATGATATGAGCAAATGGGATGTCTTGCACAAGAGATTTTTGTTAACTTTCACATTTGAAGATTGTTGGTGGGATATTGTTGACAATGCACTACAGGAAGTAAAAGTAGCTATCTTCAAAATACCCCAAGATCCAATGGAACTACTTCAACCAGAATGGGCGACATAGCTGAGCTGCGCGCTAGAGTGTTACAACGTAAATGTTGAGGAGGAGGATGAGGACCCACAAAATATTAACATTCCAGAAACAGAAGGTTGTCGCGAGATTCGAGGACCATCAATTGAGGATCCCGACATCACCACACCACTAAAAACAAAGCAAGTAAACATTGGAACGGAGGCGGAGCTGAAGTACGCATCACTTGGGGACTATTGGGACGATGCCATGGTGGATAAGGTCACTGAGTTACTTCGTGAAAACCAAGACTTGTTCCCAACCAAAATTACGGATTTAAAAGGGATCGTTGGTGACTTAGGGATGATGAATATCACCCTGAAACCTGATGCTAAGCCAGTTAAGCAGTGCCCTTACCACTTGAATAAAAAATATAAAGAAAAGGTCCGCGACTAATTAGACAAAATGCTCATAGCCGAAATTGTTGAGCCAGTGGAAGAATCCAACTGGGTGAATCCTATCGTAGTACAGAAGAAAAAGCAGAAGGGTGAAATAAGAATATGTGTGGACCTCAGGAAGCTGAACAATGCCTATGTACACGATCCATTCCTGACACGATTCACAGATGAAGTACTAGAGAATGTTGGTGGTCAGGAAGCATACTCATTCATGGATGGGTTCTAAGGGTACCATCAGATCAAAATCGTGCCAAAAGATAGGAGAAAAATGACCTTCGCAACAGAATGGGGTTGTTTTCAATACACCATTTTGTCGTTTGGACTGAAGAATGCGCCAGCCATCTTTTCGCGCATCGTTGTGGCTGCATTCAAAGAATACATCCAAAAGTTCTTGGAGGTCTATCTAGATGATTGGACTGTCTTTGGATTAGTTAAGCACCATGTAGCAAGGTTACTCTTGATGCTGGTTACTTACCACCGACACCAGATTGCGATGAACCTTAAGAAGTGCACATTCCTTGTTTCCTTTGGAAACCTGCTGGGACATGTGGTCTGTAAACAAGGACTGATGGTGGACCCTGCAAAGATTGCTTTTATTCTAAATTTGGAAGCACCGCGAAGTGTTAAACAACTGCACGCTACTTTGGGACACACCAGATACTATAGGAAGTTCATCAAAACTTATGCCCAAATAACAGCGCCGATGGAAAAACCATTGAAAAAGGATGTTACATATTGTTGGAATGATGATTGCATGAAGAGTTTGGATGTCCTAAAGGGGAAATTGGCCTCCGCTCCAATTCTGGTCTTCCCAAAATGGGATGTGGAATTTCATGTACATGTTTTTGCGTCATGTATTGCGTTGGGAGTCGTACTCACACAGGAGGGTGTAGAGGGTGTGGATCACCCGGTCGCATTTGCAAGTCGAAGATTGTCCAAAGCAGAAAAGAACTATTCCACCATCGAGCACGAGGGTTTAGCGATGGTATACATGCTCCAAAAATACAGACACTATTTACTCGAAGGACATTTCAAGATTTATACAGACCATTCCGCGTTGAAATACCTAGTGAATAAGCCTGTGTTGGGCAGGAGCATCTGCCGATGGCTCTTACTATTCCAAGAATATGATTTTGAGGTCATAGTCAAGACGGAACGCCTGAACAGAGAACCAGATCACTTGTCACGAATTGAGACGGACGAGGAACCAACGAATTTGGAGGGACTACCTGATGCACAGCTCTTTGCAGTATGCATCATGGATGGACACTTCGAACATATAATCCATTTTATAACAGCAGGGACTACGCCAAAGGAATACTCAGTCTAGCAGAAAAAGGAATTGGTGGTGCGCGCGGTGGACTTTTCTGTCATCACGGGGCACCTGTACAAAATGGGCAATGATGAGATATTGCAAAGATACGTACCTGAATTTGAACGAGGTTAGATCCTCGCGAAAGCACATGGGGGCACTACAGGAGGACACTATGCAGGATGCACAACCACGTAGAAGATTCTTCACGCAGGGTTATGGTCGTTAACCTTGCACCAGGATTCAAAAGCGCACTGTAAGGCCTGCAATATATGTCAAAGGACTGGAAAACCATGATGGAGGGATGAGATGCCATTAAATCCACAAATGACACTACAACAGTTTGAAAAATGGGCAATCTACTTTGTGGGATCGATCAAACCTCGGGGAAGGATGGGCGTGCGCTACATCATCACCGTGACATAGTACCTGACACGATGGGTGAAAGCGCAGATGGTCAAAGATTGCACGGCCGCTACGGCTGCAAAGTTTTTGTTCGAAAACGTGTTGACCCGATTTGGCTGTCCAAAAATCTTAATGAGTGATCATAGAAAACATTTCCTGAATGAAACCATCAACACGCTCACAGAAGAGTTCCAGGTGTATCATTAGAAAAGTACATTGTACCATCCACAAGCTAATGGGACAGTAAAGGAATTCAACAAAATACTGGAGACTGCGCTGACCAAAGTGTGCAACGGACAGCGAAATGACTGGGAACTGTGCGTACCTATTGTACTATGGGCTTATAGGACAACGTGCAAGAAATTGACGAGACAGACAACTTTCCAGTTAGTCTATGGTACGGAATATGTCATGCCAATGGAATACATCGTACCTAGTTTGTGAAGAGTAGCACTCACAGGCATGATGAACCACGAAGCTCTGGAAGAAAGGCTCATGCAATTAGAAGAACTTGAGGAAGAATGGTTTCTGGCTAGATTTCATCAGTAGATACAAAAGCAGTGTGAAAAGGCCTGGCATGATTGCCATATCAAGTTGCGCACCTTCAAGGTAAATGACTTAGTGTTGCTGTATGATAGTAAGTTTGAAAAATTTACGAGAAAATTCAGAATGCACTGGCTGGGACCATACATGGTTAAGGAGGTCCCAGATTGAGGCACGGTCCAGCTAGTCAAACTAAATGGAGAACCCTTCCTAGGCAAAGTAAACGCCACTCGCTTGAAGCCCTACATGGGTGGGCCGGCTATCTGACTAACCGGCCAAAGCACAGTCTTTGCAACCTGAGGAGCCAAACAAGGGCGCAAGACTATAAACATATGCAGTAGAGGCTAATACAGAGGCAAGGACACAATTCAGACACAGAGGGTTCAGAAGCAAGAATGCAGAAAGTTCAGCAGGCAGCAACGCAATGTGTTGTAGATATTCAGGCCGTTCGGAACTAGTTGGAGGGACTCGCACCAAGATTGCCACACCAACAGAGTGACTCGAGTGTGAGTCATGATGTTTGTGTTGTGGGCCTGTTGGGAATGGAATCCCCCCACAGCATGTTTTGGGGCCCAAAGCCCAAGTTTTGGTCAAATATGTTGTAAGACTCCACGAATTGCGGGCGCGGAGTGCAAAAGGTACATTGAGTCATAGGGTTGTCCGCCTTAAGTTTTGTAATGTAATGCAATGTCATGTCGTCCTACCCATGGTCTACGGACCATGGGGTTGTATAAATAGAGCGAGGCTCTAAGTTGTAAAGAAGACAGAGATAGAGGAAAAGGAATAGAGTCTAGAAGATAGCGAGCATCGAGAAAAGGTCTAAATGTCTTGGGTCATAGTAATAGGAAGAGGCTCTGCAGTTGAGTGCACAGAGGCCTAGTAGAGTCCGCAGCTAAGTGCGCAGGGCAAAGTCAAGTTTGTAACCCAAGAAGAAGAATAATAAAGAGAATTTTGATTCCAAATACTATGTATCTACTTTTGTATTACCTTCTATGCATTTATATTGTTTTGTTTATCGCACACACTTATATGAATATTGAAAACTATTAAGTTTAATTGGGCTCATACAGATAAGTTAAGTAATTGAATAATATTGGGTTAACAGTAAGGAACTTGGGTAACAACACAGATCGCACCACAAGCAAGGCTACATGAAGGTAGCATTGCAGGCTACGAGGTACTGATAGGTGCATGTAGCGACATGTGCAGGGAAAATCTGCAGACCACTGAAAAACCATCAGATATCTCTAGGGTGTGGAAACCTAGTTCTAGCGCCCTCCCATACTACTTCGAGTGAGACCTCAGTCCACACTCCACGGACTATTGCCAAAAGGGCCAATAGTACTGGGATTTGTTTGGTTAAATCATCCTTGAACCAAGGTCATGCCCCTATAAGCCAACAAGATGTACGGGATTGTAATATTGGCACTACAGAAGAAATCAGAAATGTCAAAATATCATCTTCTTTTCCTCGGGACATAAAAGAAAAATATGTATGCTTGTTTAATAAATACAAATATGTGTTTGCACGGTCATATGAAGACTTGAAAACCTATGACACAATTATTATTGAGCACAAAATTCCTCTCAAACCAGAAGCTAATCCATTTCAACAAAAATTAAGAAGAATTAACACAGTCTTACTTCATATTATTGATAAAGAAGTAAGAAAATTGTTGGATGCTAAAATAATTGTTCCCTTAAGATACTCTAAATGGATAGCTAATCTGGTACCTATTAGGAAGAAAAATGGGGGAATTAGACAGTGTGTTGAGTTTGGGAACTTAAACAAATTATCCCTGAAAGATAATTATCTATTACCAAAAATGGCCTAATTGCTTCAAAGAGTATCAGGTTCTAATAAGATATCTATGTTAGATGGTTTTTATGGATGCAACTAGATTCTGGTTAGTCAAGAAGATAGAGAGAATATGTCATTCACAACTCCTTAGGGCACTTTCATGTATGCCAAGTGCCATTTGGTTTAATCAATGCTGGAGAAACATTTCAAAGGGACATGGATCTGGAATTTGTTGGTGAGGTAAATAAATTCATAGTCATTTACCTTGATGATTTGACAGTGTTTTCTGATTCTGATGCTAAACACAGTGAACACTTGAGAAATTTTTTTTGAAAGATGCACAAAATTTGGGATTTCTCTTAATCCTAAGAAGTCACTGAATGACGATTGTTGGGACGCATAATTTTAAAATAAGGAGTTATAATTGATCCTAAAAGAGTTTCATCACTTTAGGTAATTAGTTTTGCTAGAAATAAAAAAGTGATTCAGTCATTCTTAGGGAAAATAAATTTTTTAATGAGGTTTATACGTAATTCTATGGAAATTGTGAAAGATACTACTAACATGCTCAAAAAGGAAAATAAATTTAAATGGATTGTCCAAGCTAGATACTGCTTCTCACAAATCAAAAAGGAAATTTTAGAAGCCCCGATGTTAGCCATCCCATATTATACAAAATTGTTTAGTATTTTCCCCTTTGCCTCAGATACCACTATAGTGGTTGTTTTATTGCAAAGAAATGATGATCAACATGAACAAACAATTGCCTTCTTTAGTAATGTTATGAGAGATGTTGAACTGAGATATGACATCATAGAGAAACAAGCTTACACCTTGGTACAAGCTTTGAAAGCATTTAGGATTTATGTTTTACACTCTCCTATAATTTCTTACGTTCCTAACATTGCAATAAAAACAATGTTTACTTGACCTGATATTGATGGAAAGAGGGGAAGATGGATTTCAAAGATACTTGAGTTTGATTTAGACATCATACCTACAAATTTGGTGAAAGGACAGGGTTTAGCTAAACTATTAGCTAAATCAAACTGCAAAATCCTTGGTATTAATACTATCATGCAAACTTTAGGTGACAAGAATCCACAAGAACCTTCTCAGATTTCAAGTGAGGAGAACCCACAAGAACCTTCGCAGATTTTAGGTGAGAAAAATCCACAAGAACCTTCTCAGATTTCAGCTGAGAAGAATCCACAAGAACCTTTGCGGATTTCAGGTGAGAAAAATCCACAAGAACCTTCTCAGATTTTAGGTGAGAAGAATCCATAATAACCTTCTTCTAGTGTGGTTCCTATTCCTCTTCCTTTACACATTGATGAAATTTTTTTACTATCAGATTGGTACAAAGATATAGTGCATTTTTTACATGATTTGAATACCCTCTTGACTTCACGAAGAATCAATATACATCCCTCATAATCAAATATTGTATACTAAATGAAAAATTGTATTGGAAGGATCATTTAAATATCCTCTTACTATGTTTGACCGAGAGTGAAACAAATGGAGTAATTGAGCAGTTTCATGAAGGAATTTGTGGGGGGAATTATGCTTGGATGGAAGATGCATATAAGATAATGAGAGCAGGTTTCTATTGGCCAAAATGTTTTGCATAGTTTGGAGAAAAGGTGAGGAGTTGTATCCCATGTCAAATATTTGTAGGGAAACAAAGACTAGTAACACTTCCCCTTGTCCCAATTTCAGTAGAAGCCCCTTTCTTGCAGTGGGGATTGAATTTCATTAGTAACAATGTAAACTTTGAAATGGGAACTATAAACTCAAAACGAGAACTCTGGCCCAAAAACCCCAAAAAAACCACAAAAACAGTGCTCAAAACGAAAAGTGTGTATACTGGAACGATGTTTTTTTTTTTTAGGTGTCAATTTTGCGGTTGTTTTAAAAATGGTAGTGACTACGAAATTTTCTACGAAATTTTCCTGCAAAATATAGCTTCAGAAAAAAAGTGTTGATACTGGAATAATGATTTTTTTTTTTAGGGTCAATTTTCATACTTTTTAAACAATGCTAATAAAACCAATTTTTTATGTCTCAAACAAAGTTAACTTTTAAGGAAAAACACATTAATGTTTCTGGTAGAATATCATTTTTCTTTCTTAAGTATAAATTTAACATGTTTTCAACCACAAAACTAAAAAAACATGACATTATGAACAAATTATTTCACTGAATGAATTCAAAAGTCTTTATTTGTACACTGAATAAAAGAGACATTATATCTCTAATTTGATATTGCATTGTAGATATTTAAACAATAAGATTTATCATACTTAAGACATAATCCAACAACATAAAAATGCTTCATAACTTCTCATTTAACAAAATATGGAAAACATCCATTTTATTTGAAGATACGATGCATACATCAGTTATATAAAATGTCTTAAACAATTATTCAAAATCACTCATATTTTCTTGCACACCATCAGAATTCACATCTTCAGATGAGTGACTGGATGCTGACGAAGATGTTCCATATTCTTCTCTGTCATCAACTAGTGCCCCATCTAAGTCCACATGCATGCCCAAGATTCCAGGTTTCAAAAGTCTTCTAGATCTACGACTGGTTTCAGCAGAGTCCCATGTCAACACTGTTCCTTCTGGTAACAACCTTTTCAGAATCTCTGTCGTCTTGAAGCGAAGAGTTCCTCTCTTTGTTAAATTGAAGTCATAAACAAGTATGTCAACATCCTTCAATTGTAATATGTCTGTGCGGCGGCGATTTATATTTGTACCCTTTCTTTTCTTTTTCCACCATTTTTTTTGTCAACTACCATCTCTGGCTTATACACACCATTGAATGGGTGTGTATTTGTGGCATACCAATGTACTTCAACACCTGTAACATCCTCATTTTCTGTAAAGACCTTTAAAACTTTAGCAACCCAAAATGGATGGCCATTAGGATCTCCATCTGCTAGCACTGCAATCATGCAACCCTCCTTAATATCCTGTACTGAACCCCTATAAAGGTCTTCCATGGCTTCACGTTGTGCACGAGATCTTCTGGAACCTATATACATCTCTCTTTCCTCTGCCTGTGAAGAATTAATAATACCCTGAGATTGTTGTTGTTCAACAATGTTTACTTCCTCATGTTCATTCGACACATTTTGTGGCCAAATAAATGGATTTTTCAAAGGTATATCTTCATTTATTGTTGTCGAAATGAGATAACTTTGATTATTGAAAAACGACTCCCACCAAACTGAATCAGCAATGTCAAAGTACTCATATGTATATCTAATACATTTTTTAATTTCTTCCAGGCAATCAGAATAATTTATAGCCCTGTTCTGTCTACGTGCATTTTGAACTTCACCAACTGATTGTAATGACAATATTTTTGATGCAAATATTGGATGATCTGGAATGAACTTCAAAAATTGCAATCCTGATGACGGTGCCCACTCTGTAGTAGTTGAATACTTCTTGCCCCATATTAGTGTTTTCCCATCAATTTTTTTGATACGAAATTGATGTTGGAAGCTAATGTCATTAAGTTGTTCAATGCATTTCCCCTCACCATATTATCCCAGAATAAACCTTCGCATGTCAACAGTTTCTTCCAACACTTTAAAAGCAGGCTCTGGCATGTATGATTTCTTAATACATTCAATTAGTGATGGCAAGCTCCCAACTTCCTTCCTCCTCAATGTGACTGAAAAACGACTGAACATCTGATCAATATGGTCATGAGTGTGCCCAACAAGAAGGAAACCAACCTTTACCTTTTGAAAAATTCTCAATTCAACAAGCATGTTCAGATACCCAAAAACAATCTGATTTTTGTTTTCACGGCAAGTGTTGTCCAATTGTAGATACAAAACTTCAGGAAGATTACCAGACCAATGAGAAATGACATCATGAATTATGGTTATGGTCAGATTTGCATCATTATGAATATTTGGAGCTGTGAAGTACACCCTTGGCAACATTTTCCCATTGAAGACCATACAACCGACCAAGTGAAACTGAATAAAATTTTCCTCTTGTAGATTTTTGGGTGTGCGAACAAAATGTGGTAAAAGTGTTTTCTTCTGGTCCATACCATCAATTATCAAACCCAACTATTTATTTGGATTATCATAACACTTCTTTCGATGCTTGTACAACTTCTTCCTTTCATTTGTTTGTTGTTCGCGATGCTCCTGAAGTTCTTTGACAATTAAATCTACACAACATAAAAGAAATTCATTAAGAAATATGTTTTCATAGTTGATGACTATACAATTTTAAAAGTAAAAGTTATGAACACTTACCTCTTTCTGAGCCTTCACATTTGTCCCTTTTTTATTTAAGAGAAGCACATGTACTGCAAATCCCCATCCTTGTCTTCTTAGGAATACGAACATTATTGAATTCTTTCTTCCATAGCTTCACAAAATATTGATATGTAATAAAGTGGCCCTGTCCCTCAGCACTTTCTGCATATTCTTTGTATAAGTTGTAGATTTCTCGTCTTGAAAAATTATCTGGAATATGTATTGTCTCTCTATTTGGCATACACTCTCCATGCTTTGAAAAGAAATCTTTCATCCATGACATTGCAGTATTTGATAATGGCCCAAACTGTCTTTTATAACGTACTTCTGAATAAAATGTGGGATCCTTTTCCAAATTTTCTTGAATTCTCGAGAGACGAAAATTCCCAAGTGAATGAAACATTTTGAAAGCTTTTCTACACAATAAAAAATTCCTAATATGATAATCATAACCTGACAATGTAGATTGCATGCAGCCAACTAAATATGAGTTTTGCATTCTTTTATTCATTGACAAATATCTCTTCCTGCTTTCTAATGCAAATGTGAAATCCATACGTTTCAAGCAATTTTTTTGGCAACATTCAGTTGAAATGAGAGCGCTGATAGAACTTCTTCTCGTCAGATATTCTGCTCTACCCCTTGTATAACTAGAATAGCTTGCATTGATACGAAAAGGTCTACTCCTACTCCTTGATACAATATTTCTTGGCAACATCTCCATCATTGGATCTTCATTTTTATAAGGACTTTCATCATTAAGAGGAACGTTATCCACACTATGATCTGCTCTGATTTTCAAATTTTGACTGAGAGGATACCCTTCATCTTCCCCTTCTTCAGTGCTACTATCATAGTCCTTAGAATTCAGACTAAATGGAAAATCTGACTCGATGTTTAATGGATATTCTTCCTCATGTACATTGTCAGTGCTGCTCTCATAGTCCATAGAATTAGGACTATGTTGAAAATGTGGCTGTTTACTTATTGAAGATGCTACATCCTGTCCTTTGTCACTGCTACCTTTATACTGATTAGAATTAGGACAAACTGCATCATCCTGTTCTTCATCACTGTTGCTCTCATAGTCCTTAGAATCAGGACTAAGAGGACATTGTGATACTCCAATGTTTTGAGAATCATCATCCTGCGCTTCATCACCGCTGCTCTCATAGTCCTTAGAATCAGGACTAAGAGGACATTGTGATACTCCAATCTTTTGAAAATCATCATCCTCTTGCTTCATCATCCGTTGCTCTCATAGTCCTTAGAATTAGGACTAAGAGGACATTGTGATAATCCAATCTTTTGAAAATCATCATCCCGTGCTTCATCACCGCTGCTCTCATAGTCCTTAGAATTAGGACTAAGAGGACATTGTGATACTCCAATCTTTTGAAAATCATCATCCCGCGCTTCATCACCGCTGCTCTCATAGTCCTTAGAATTAGGAGTAAGAGGACATTGTGATACTCCAATCTTTTGAAAATCATCATCACCGCTGCTCTCATAGTCCATAGAATTAGGACTAAGAGGACATTGTGATACTCCAATCTTTTGAAAATTATCATCCCGCGCTTCATCACCGCTGCTCTCATAGTCCTTAGAATTAGGAGTAAGAGGACATTGTGATACTCCAATCTTTTGAAAATCATCATCCCGCGCTTCATCACCGCTGCTCTCATAGTCCATAGAATTAGGACTAAGAGGACATTGTGATACTCCAATCTTTTGAAAATTATCATCCCGCGCTTCATCACCGCTGCTCTCATAGTCCTTAGAATCAGGACTAACTGGACACTGTGACAATCCATACTTTTGAAATTCATCATCATGCTCATCATCACTGCTGCTCTCATAGTCCTTAGAATTAGGACTAAGTGGACACTTTGACACTCCATTATTTGAAATTTTCCATCATGCACCTCAAAACTGCTGCTCTCATAGTCTTCAGAATTAGGACTAAGTGGACATCGTGACCCTCCATTCTTTTGAACTTCACCATCACATTCTTCAAAACTGCTACTCTCATAGTCCTCAGAATTAGGACTAAGCGGACATTGTGACACCCCATTCTTTTGAACTTCACCATCATGCTCCTCATCACCGCTGCTTTCATAGTCCTTAGAATTTGGACTAAGTGGAATCTGTGACTCTTTAAATTCTCCATCCCCTCTTTCATCAGTGTTGCTCTCGTAGTCCTTAGAATCGGGACTAAGTGGAAGAATTGACTTTCTATTCATAGTGGAAGGATTCCCACTATATTCATCAATATGAATAGAGTTGTTACGCGATGAAGATGTTGATGGTGTATAAACCGAAACTTCACCATCAGAGCAATCCATCACTTTCAAATAGAAAATGTTGAATGACACAAATGGAGTCTCCTGAGAGTATTATATAGCTTAAAGAATGAAATATTCCCTCCAAAGTTATTCCCTCCAAAAATTTTCGCGAAAATATTTCCCTCCAAAAGTTTGTTAGATTTATTTACCTTTATTATTTTATTCTACAATTGATTGAAAAACATAAACTAATTTATTTTTATGAAATAAATCACTAAAATTCAAATTGTGAATCACAACTTGTACATTAATTATTCTAATAGTTAAAGTATATCATATTTACTTAACAATTTCTTTTTTTTCTAATTTTTATAATATATTCTCAAACATATTAATCCCACATTCAATCCGTTGTAAAACAACTCTACAATATTCTCTCTATAATAATGTAAAACAAATTATCCCACATTAATCGTATGGAAAAACATCTTCGTAATTTCACTTATATAATAAATTTCGCTATCACTATTACTCGCCTCACATCTAGGTTTTCTGAAATTCCTTGAAAGACTCGTGAATTTGTGGAGCAGCGATATTGCTATCAACAATATATACAACGAAGAATTGTCGCAATTGAAAGGCAAGTACAATTATTTTTTCGAAATTTTCATATTAAATTACGTTAATGAAAAATATATTTTTTTTTAAATTAAAAAATTTTCCAAGCCAAATTTTTTTTTTATACCACATGGTGAATCGGTAACAGTGAATCGGGCTGGGCGGGGCGGGCGGGCCGGGTGGGCTGGGCGGGGCGGGCGGGCCGGGTGGGCTGGGCAGGCCGGGTGGGCTGGGTGGGGCGGGCGGGCGGGTGGGCTGGGCGGGCCGGCCGGGCGGGCGGGTGGGCTGGGCGGGGCGGGCGGGCGGGGCGGGTGGGATGGGCGGGGCGGGCGGGGTGGGCGGGTGGGACTGGCGGGGGTGGGAGGGTGGGATGGGCGGGGCGGCGGGGGTGGGATGGGGCGGGCCGGGGGATGGGCGGGGTGGGCGGGTGGGCGGGGCCGGGTGGGCGGGCGGCGCGGGCGGGGTGGGCGGGGCGGGGCGGGCGGGTGGGTGGGCGGGGTGGGGCGGGTGGGATGGGCGGGGCGGGCGGGGTGGTCCCGACCACCCCGCCCGCCCCGCCCATCCCACCTGCCCACCCCGCCCGCCCACCCGCCCGCCCGCCCCGCCCACCGCCCACCCGGGGTGGGCGGGGCGGGGCGGGCGGGTGGGCTGGGCGGGGTGGGGGGTGGGATGGGGGGGCGGGCGGGGTGGTCCAGACACCCCGCCCAGCCCACCCGCCCGCCCGCCCATCCCACCCGCCGCCCCGCCCCGCCCACCCGCCCCACCCCGCCCATCCCACCCGCCCGCCCCCGCCCCGCCCCCCATCCCACCCGCCCACCGGCCCGCCCCGCCCACCCCGCCCACACCGGCCCGCCCCGCCCACCCCGCCCACCGGCCCGCCCACCGCCATCCCACCCGCCCGCCCACCCAGCCCATCCCGCCCGCCCGCCCACCGCCCATCCCACCCGCCCGCCCCGCCAGACCACCCCGCCCGCCCCGCCCACCCCGCCCAGCCCACCCGCCCGCCCCCCCACCCGCCATCCACCGCCCACCCCGCCCGCCCCACCCACCCGGCCCGCCCATCGCACCCGCCCCACCACCCGCCAGCCACCGCCCGCCCCGCCCATCCCACCCGCCCGCCCCGCCCCGCCCATCCCACCCGCCCCCCGCCCCGCCCACCCAGCCCAGCCCGCCCCGCTCCACTCACCCCCCCCGCCCACCCCGCCCACCCGGCCGCCCGCCCCGCCCACCCCGCCAGCCCACCCGCCCGCCCGCCCCGCCCAGCCCACCCGCCAGCCCACCCCGCCCGCACAGGGCCACCCCGGGCCGCCCCGCCCCGCCCGAGGGCGGAGCGTCGATTCCCCTCGGGCGGGGCGGGGTGGCCCGGGGGGTGGCGCTGCGCGGGCGGCGCCGCCCGCGCAGCGCCACCGCCGGGCCGCCCCGCTCCGCCCTCGGGCGGGGCGGGGCGGCCCGAGGGTGGCCCTCTGCGGGCGGGGTGGGCTGGGCGGGTGGGTGGGCGGGGCGGGGTGGGCGGGCGGGGGGGGTGGCTGGGCGGGGCGGGCGGGGGCGTGGGCTGGGGGCGGGGGGGCGGGTGGGCTGGGTGGGGCGGGCGGGCGGTGGGCGGGTGGGCTGGGCGGGGGCGGGGGGGGGCCGGGGGTGGGGTGGGCTGGGCGGGGCGGGGGGCCGGGTGGGTGTGGGGCGGGTGGGGGGGGCGGGCGGGCGGGTGGGATGGGCGGGGCGGGGGGGTGGGGGGGATGGGCGGGGCGGGCGGGTGGGCTGGGCGGGGTGGGCGGGTGGGATGGGCGGGGCGGGCGGGGTGGTCCAGACCACCCCGCCCGCCCCGCCCATCCCACCCGCCCACCCGCCCAGCCCACCGCCCGCCCCGCCCATCCCACCCACCCGCCCCGCCCATCCCACCCTCCCGCCCGCCCCGCCCGCCCCGCCCATCCCACCCGCCCGCCCGCCCGCCCCCACCCTGCCCCGCCCATCCCACCCGCCCGCCCCGCCCATCCCACCCGCCCCGCCCGCCCGCCCATCCCACCCGCCCGCCCCGCCCACCCCACCGCCGGCCCGCCCGCCCCGCCCATCCCACCCGCCCGTCCCGCCCCGCCCATCCCACCCGCCCGCCCGCCCATCCCACCCGCCCACCCCGCCCCGCCCATCCCACCCGCCTGCCCGCCCATCCCATCTGCCCGCCCCGCCCACCCACCCCGCCCCGCCCGCCCATCCCACCCGCCCGTCCCGCCCCGCCCACCCGCCCGCCCACCCTGCCCGGCCCACCCGCCCCACCCGGCCCGCCCCTCCCAGCCCACCCGGCCCGCCCCGCCCGCCCCGCCCAGCCCACCCGGCCCGCCCGGCCCGCCCGGCCCACCCCGCCCGCCCCGCCCAGCCCACCCCGCCCGCCCGCCCAGCCAACCCGCCCACCCCGCCCAGCCACCTAGCCCGCCCGCCCCGCCACGCCCGCCCCGCCCAGCCACGCCCGCCCCGCCCAGCCCACCCGGCCCGCCCGCCCACCCCGCCCCGCCCAGCAATTTTTTTATTTACTAATTTATGTGTTTTTTTTTTAGGAAAATGGCATCAAGAAAAATTTCTGTGAATCTTTCTGGAGCAAGGAGTCTTAAAGGTGTATCTTCAAAAAACGTTGGTGAACGAACTCCACCTGAGCTCATACCTACAAAAAACGTTGGTGAACGAACTCCACCTGAGCTCATACCTACAAATATGTCAACTGTTTTAAGTGATAAGAAGCTAATCTCAGATTGGAAAAGTTCAAAAGAGGTGAAATTTCCATCAAGAGCCTGGTATGTGAAAGAAAGAGAGAGCACAACTGTGAATATATATCTATACATTGATACACGCAATAATACTGAAAATTTGGAGGTGATGGGAAAAGTCATAGATATGTGTTCGGTACCAAACACTGAAGTTGTTTACGTACTTACAAAAACTGCCAAGTCACATGAAAGGATTAAATACCGACTATCATATTCATTATATGATAGGAGAGAGGTATCTACAAAGTTGTGTAAACAAATCGTAAATGATATGACACAAAACACGGTAAGTATTGTTATTTGTATTTTTATTTTGCGTTTTGAAAATGTCTCGCTATATTTTTTAACTTTGATTATATTAACATATGATATTTTGTTTGGCAGAATTTTGTTGAAAGCTGTTCAATTATGGTGGGAGGCATTCATTACATAGAGAATGATATCATGAACGTTGTCAGCCATTTTTACTCAGTGTCAGAGGAAGATATGCAAAACATGGAAAATGTAGTAATTGATGATGCTACAAAACTACATCCAAAGAATCAGAAAAAAAGGCCTCTGGTGGATAAATCTAGCAAGGGTAAACAAGTTACTTTTGAGGATGATGAAGTTGACAATGAAGCATATGTTGCCATTACTGAAGATGACATTGAAATTGTGGAAGGTCGTAAAAGACCAAAAGTAACAATGGCCAAGAATAGATCTCTTCAGAATGTTAAGACGAAAAAAAGTAGAGTTGAAGATCTTGAAGTAGTCATTACCAGCAGTCAAGAACCTAGTGAAACTTCAAAAGAAAGCAAAGAAATCATTACACCAGGAGCTGATTTAGGTGATGGCATTATCAAAACAAAACAAAATGCCATTCGACAGAATTTGACAAAGAGAAACCTAGTTGATGGTGGTCGTACATTTCAGTTAAATGTGACACAAACCTATAAGGCAAGTGAAGGACAATGCCAATATCAAGTCAGAAAGCCGCACCATCTGCATGTTCACAACTTGAAGACATTGATGAGGTACAATCCATATGCTCATGTGGTTAGTTATGTGCTTCTTGTTGATCCACTTCAAGTTCCCAACAAAGAAGCATTTGATAAGTCAAAATGTTTTGAATACAATTATTATGTGCTTGGGGGGAACCATTTTGTTGAAGCTCAAAGACAATTGATGGAGGAATATCCTAATAACCCACGTTTTGAAACGATGAAATGTATCATTTATGCTGGTTTAAATGAAACAGAAGCAAAGCTAGTGGCATGGGATCATAATTCAGATAATGAATATAGGATGTCTATGACTTTGGTCCAAAAGGTTAGATTTATTCATAGTGAATTCCTAGAAAAATGTGGTGGGGATAAGATCAATATTACTACAGATTTCCGAAAGGAATGTTGTATGGAAATAGGCTATCAAATTGAAGATAAAGGCAATTCAAAAAATGGAAAAGACAACAGATCTAGCGATTTATTCAGAGGTGTTGATAACATTTTCCAATTGGCATTTAGAACTGGAGATATTTGGAATTTGATTGATGACATTTTTAGCATGTGGGAAGACATTGGCATTAAAAACCAGAAGGTCAGAAAGTCTAAGCCATTGATATGTAGCAACAATAAATCAGCGCCTGAACTGAAGCAACTTCCAGACGATATGACCATCACGCCTTGGAGGGCGATGCAAGGAGTGAAAGATGAAAAAATTGTCAAAACAATATTATCTCGTGTGAAGTCGGGGGAATTATCATTGGAAGAAATGTCTGAAGAATTTCAAAAGTAAGTTTGCTGAATTATTTTTACTTATTTCCAGGATTATAGTTATCTTTTAACTAAAACATGTTGTTATTGGTAGTATTTGTTATACATATCAGTATATTAACTTTTTCTTACTTTATCTATGCAGTCACAAAGTTTACATGAAAATTCAGGAACAAATGGTTAAATTGTTGAATGAAGATAGTTGGGATGATGTTGTACGCAACTATCCAGATTCAAGTTCTACATCAACATTGAAAGCTTTTTATCTTGCATTTAAAAAGGTAACTTGATTTATACATTCAGTTTTAATCATCTGTGTACTATTTTTAATTTAAATTAAAACTTACACATACATTTGTTTGTTTGGTAAAAGATGAAGAAAGGAGATAATGGAGCACCAGACAGTTTCAAGACTTTTATTGAAAAAATAAAGATTGAAAGACTGAGAAAGCAACGTATTAAGAATGTTGAACTTGATCCAACTCTTAATCATTTCATTTGGAATGGGCTAGACACTATTCAATATCAAGTAATACAAGGCGACTGTGAAGACATTGCGAAACTCATACCAAAAAGGGATTATGCCCTCGTTATTGCAGATATTCCCCATGGTTTCAATATTCCAAACATTTGCTATGATAATGACCCTTATACTTATCAAGCTTTTAATAAAGTGGTGGCGGGATTTAAGGAAGTGACGTCATCACCATTATGGAGATTTGTGACATTTCATTCAGACACACAGTTGGCAATGTTATTGTCAAGCTTCAAGGGGAAAACAAATTCAAGGATGCAGCTTACATGGTAAGATGTTTAAAGGTATATTTGATTAATGTTGAAAAATTAATTTATGTACAAGTTAATTGAAATTTTACTATTTTATGTTACAGGCAAAAGTCAAATCTTCTTGACAATGAAGATCAACAATTTATAAATGACTGTGAGTTCATTCATATTGATAGTTGGGCAAAAGATGATAGCCATATGTCTATGATTTTTAATCGGGTGGACAAAAAGAGTCATAGCCAAATACTGACTTATGATGCTGTTGTGAGAAAACTAACATATGAAGACAAAGAAATGAAAGGAGAGATAGTTAACATTTATCAGAAACCACAATTATTGATTAACTATCTTATAGACATATGTTCAAATGAAGGAGATTGGGTTCTGGATTTATTTTCTGGCTCAGGTACGTTTTGCCACATGGAATTGAATTTCAATATGTTCTTTTTTTTAATTAATATGTCATTGTACTAATTTACTTCATTATTTTTTTGTGCTTGATAATTAGGTACAACACTAGCATGCTGCCTTCAAAAAGGAAGAAATTGCATTGCAATTGAGAAATATCCATTACAATGCAATTTCATTCAGCAAAGAATTAATGCTCTTCAATTTCTTCCAGATGCAATGCAAGAAATTGGGTTGAAGAAAGGGGACTTTAGTGAATCACGTGTGGCAAAAAAGGCAAAGGAACCCCAACCACCATTACATGGAATGTATGGAAAGACACATATTGGGGGATTTGCAGACATGAAAGACCCATTAGAAGAGGAAAATGAGCAAAATGAGCAAAATGAAACAGAAAATATTGTGGAAGAGGACAATGATGAAACTCTAGAGGACGAAGAGTTTGGATTACGTGACATTCTTGATTAAATTTAAGTTATGCTTGTAACTCAAGCTTTGCAATGTTTTGACTTTGACATTTTATGAGAAGAATAAACACTCAATTAGGGTTGTTATACGTTCAATATTGGTAATATGTGATTTTTGCATTGATTTTTAAGTTAATCATTTTTTTTTGAAAAAAAAGTAGTTATTATTATCCTTTTGACATGAAATTCATAAAAAAAACTATTATTTGACCATTTTTAGTTAATATTTTTGTATAAAAATTGTGATTTTGACATGTTAATTCTAGCAAAAAATTATCAAAACGTTTAGTTTTTTTGTTATATTTATGTTAAAAATGGTTATTTTTTATGTCCATTGTTAAAAAATGTTGTTTTTTAGAAACAATTATTTCATGTCGATTGAAAAATTAATTAAGGGGGTTGAAAAGATGTCTAAATATGTAGATTATCTAAAATTCAAACTATCGACTTTATAATTTAAAAACGCAAAACAATAAAAAGCCCACTAAAAAAAAAAAAAAATTAAGATAGAGAACAAGAAAATATGAATACAATGACGACTTCAAAAACTATCAAATTTAGAAAATAATTTTTTACATTTCACACACTAGAAAATTTAAAGTCAAAAAATAGGTCTTTTAAAAAAAGGGTGTGATGCAGAATACACACTTTTTAAAATCAGGATGAAAATCACTACCATTCACCGAGCCTCACCCACTTAATGCACATGAAAAAAATTAAAGTTCCAAAAAGCATGTTCTTAAAAAAACATGTGTATTCTGCATCAACACTTTTGAAAATCGGGTCATTTTTTTGCCACCTCTACAAAACGGGTAACAGTATCAGTTCCCGTTTCAAAGTTTACATTGTTTAGTGAAATAGTTCCAACCTCCAGCAATCAATGCAAATTGATATTAACAACCATTGATTATTTCACAAAGTCGGTAAAAGCAATTCATGTTAATAATTCAACTGATATAGTGGTGCTATAATTCATTGAAGAAAACATGTTTTCTAGATTTGGTTTTCCTAGATAAATAGTTACAGATAATACTCAAGATTTTGGTAGCCTAAAGATGATATAATTCTGTCAAAAATATCATATTACTTTATATCATTCTACACCTTATTATCCATAGGGTAATGGGCTGGCAGAATCATCAAATAAAAGTATGATTATAGTTATTAAGAAAGTGTTAGCAGATCACAAAAGGAGTTTAGACAGTCATCTCAAATATGCAGTGTGGCCAAATAGGGTTTCACCTAAAAGATATACTGGTAAATCTCGCAAATCTCAGTTTCAACTTGTTTATGGAATAGAAGTTATCTTCCCTACACAATTGACATTTCTAGTCATGAAGTTTTTGCAAGAGTCATATGAAGAAGCAAATGATTTTTCAAGAACAATAAATCAGATCATTGAGCTAAATCAGGACAGAGATGAAGTTCAACATAAAATTTGACAATATCAAGACAAGATGAAGAGTTTGTTTGACAGGAAGGCCAAGGAAAGAGATTTCAGACAAGGATATTTAGTTCTCAGATGGGATGCAAGAAGAGAAGAAAAAGGCAGACATGGGAAGTTTGATAACTTATGGTTGGTACCTTTCAACATTGCATAAGTTAAAGGAAATAATGCATTCATCCTATAGAATCTGGAAGGACAATATTTCTCATTGCGAGTCAATGGGAAATAACTCAAGCATTATATTCAGCATTGAGTATTTTTTTAATCAACATCATTGTAAATTTTCGGATTTTCTTTAAAATTTCAAAGAAAGTGTGATTTTCATAGCAAAGGCTACATAGCCCAAGGAGAAGGCACATGGATCTGCAATTTATCCGCATCCCACAAGGGGAAGTGTTAAAAAATGTAACTAGGTTCGGTCTTCATTTAATGTATTTGAGTCATCATGAAATGTACTTGTCAAAAGAATAAAGAAAATAATTTTTATTATTGTAACAATGACTTATTAAAGCATGAGTTTCATGTGTGGGTCATCATTATATTTGTCAAGGTCCCCATTGTGGACTCCTAGGATTAATATTGAGTTTATAGAGTCATTATATATTCAAAGAGACCCTTCTTGGGCTTTTGAATCGTGTAAAAAGGTTTTGGTATTGAGTCAAATATGATTTATGTATCCTCTACACCAAGTCGGCCCAGAAGTGATCAAGTCAGCCTAAGGACCCATATTTGACCTCCCTTGAAGCTTATAAATAGAAGCAAGTCGAATTCATTTGGAGCATATCATCTCAAGCAAGTTCGATATCTCTAAGGAAGCTGGAGAAGTGTGAAGTGGGTCTAAGGAAGCCAAAGTAAATGTGAGTTGGGTGGTACCTAAGGAGAAGAAGAAAAATGTTATTTTGGTTCCTCTCTCTCTCTTTTTCTTACCCTAGTTTGAGAGATCAAAGTCTTCCAAGTTTCGATGATCTCGGAAGCTACCCGATGTTGGAAGTTTCTACACAGTCGAAGTTGCTAGAAAAGAGGTCGAATATCTGGGATGTTGACTTGGTGTGGAGGGAAGGTTTGGTTTTTGTCTAGGGTGAAGAGTCAAAGAATATTATTGAAAGGAAGATAATTTTGACTAGGTTTTACCCTCGAAGGGGGTTTTTCCTTGGAATAGTGCCTATATCTGGTGTCCATTTTTTTATGTGCTTTTTATTTGGTAATTACTTGAAGAACTAAAGAAAGAAGATATAAAGAAAACTTAATAATAAGTCAAGAACATCACAAGTAATTATCAAGTATAAGAAAATCTTGATGCCTTTCTAGTTTTCTAACATGGTATTAGAGCTTTGGTTAAGAAAGAATAAAAAGGTAGTCTCAAGCACTTAGTCAAGGATTCATTCAAAAAGGTTATTCAAGGAAATAAGTCTACCAAATTCAAAGACAATGTCTAACACA
This sequence comes from Pinus tabuliformis, assembly GCA_031772625.1. Lineage (NCBI taxonomy): Eukaryota > Viridiplantae > Streptophyta > Pinopsida > Pinales > Pinaceae > Pinus > Pinus tabuliformis. Next base: position 368,110,938 of record CM062816.1, read on the forward strand.
GTCAAGGGAGAGAAAACTTGAAGGAGCTTCTAACTACATGTCTTGGAAAAAGAGGATTGACCTCATCCTTGAAAAGAGCAAGGTTACAGACTTGGTCAAAGGAAAAGTAAAGAAGCCTACTAAAGACTCCAGTGATGTTGCCAAAGTAAAGTTCAGGGAACTAGAATCGGTGGTCATGAATCTAACGGTGGAAGGAATAAAGGACAACCTTATCCCATTCATAACCAACATGAATCATGCTCAGGAAATATATGAAGCCTTGTCAAAGTTATTCACTATTAAGAATGTTGGTCAAGTAGCAAGTTTGAAGAATGAGCTAAGGACCACAAAGATGACTAAAGAAGACACAGTGGCCTCCTTCTTTCTGAAGATAGCAAGAATAAGGGATGATCTTTTGGCTATTGATGAAATTGTTCCAGATAAAGAACTCGTGATTACTACTCTATTAGATCTGCCACCTTCTTGTGGTGCATTTGTTGCAGGACTTAACAGTTGGAAGGATGCTCCCACTTTTGAAGAACTATGGACTACGTACAGTCAAGAAGAATTGAGGATCTCATTAGTTTCCAATTCTGAAGATGTTTCAAATGCCTACATTACTCAACATAAAGGAAAGAAATCGAAAAGACCAAGGAAGAAATTTGACATGTCCAAGCTAGAATGCTATTAATGCCATAAGAAGGGTCACTATAAGATTGATTGTCCTGAAAATCCAAGAAATAAGAAGAGAGAAAGAGATCATTCTAACATTGTTGAAGAAGAAGATCCAAAGAAATACAAACCCAAAGAATCTAACATAAGGAACTTACACTACTAAGTCCTTTGCTTTTAGTCTTAGATGTCCTATTTTGTGTTTTAGAATTTATAGGTTTTAACATGATTTTTGGAAAATACATTTTATTTTGTTTTGATAAGTTTATAGGTATCCCTCAAGCTTTGGAGGGAGCCCCCAACATCTCCCAAAGATAAGTATCTCATTTCCTTTTAGTTTTTGGTTTCATGTACTTGTTTAAGTTTTGATTATATTAATACTAATCACCATTCTCCCTCTATTGTCTTGATTAGGAAAACATATGTTATATCCTCAAGGAGTTTGAAGAGAGTCACCCAAGATTAGGTCTGTCAAGAAACAAAGGTATGCCTAAAACTACAAAACATTGATTTCTTTATATTGAATTCTTATTCATTTGAAAATATATTACTAACATTGTTATGTCTAGATATATTGAATCATAATGATTCTTGTTTTGGGTAATTCATCACTTGATAAATCTATCCTATTTATATTCTTAACTGATTTTATAGAACCGTAGACAAGTTCTCTAGAAAACCCTGACCTAAGGGTATGCTAATGTGAATGTATGGAACCTTAAACTCCTTAAGGTTATTGAGAAATATCATTTAAATTTTTTACTTCATGATGTCATGTTTGGGATTTTCAGTATGATCAAGAAAACCTAACTTGTTAGGGTTGAATGATAAAATCTAAAATATTGAACCCTTGAATTTTTGGTAATTTTGGGTTTTCTATGTTCTTATATTGAAACGCTAACTCATTAGGTTTTGGTGGAATGTGCAAGTGAAACACTTATAATGTCTTAGAAATTATTTCCTTGGAATGTGTATTTGTCTTATCAAACCCTAGTCTAATCAAATTTTTTGTATGCCCAACTCTTATTGATATTTGTGAAATTGGGTTTTACTAACGCATGCTATGAAATACCTATTCATGATGATGAAGTCCTAGATATATTAGTTTGACATGTTTATTGGTGATCATGAATCCTAGGGTTTGGAACAAAGCCCTAGTCAATGTTTTCTTCTCTAAGATGATAGTATTTGTGAAATTCTAGGTTTTTGGAGTTAAACCTTAGTAAAAGTAAAAATCTCTTATGACAATGTGATAATTTGAGGTTTGTTGAGATCTGATTTGTGATTAATGTCTGATTGAAAAATATAGGGTTTGCAACAAATCCTTGTGGAAGTTGGTTATGTGAATGGCTTTGATTGATTAACTCCCATGTATGAAATCTAGGATTTGTATGAAACCCTAGTGGGAAGTCTAATATATGAATTCTAAAACTTGTTAGATGATTTGTTAATATATATTTGCTTGGATTTTTACTATTTTTTGCTATGAGGAAAGGTATGTCATACCTTTGGAAGAAACATTGCAACCTGTTGATGCCTCGAAAATCGCTGCAACAACATCGGGGATAACCACCCAGTCCAGACCTTAGTACAGCTCCTTTTCCGTTTGGAATAGTGGCTTCGACTGGGGGTAATAACTAAAACTAAAACTAGCGACGAGCGAATAACTAAAACTATCAGCAAGAATATAATAACTATGATCTATCCCGGGGACTTATTGAGCTTTGAAGCGTAGCGTTTGATGGTCTGTGTCTTAAGACAGGCATATAGATGACTCCATCTTTAAGGCATAGATATTAATTCATTCAAGATTGTTGTGCCTAAATAGTTAAACAGAGTGATTAAAACAAAATTACCACACTTTATCATTTATATCATTGTCACATGCATGATTGAAAGGAAAGGCACATCGTAAAACATCCAATAGTGGAATGAATAAAGATCTGTTGTTACAGCGCATGCATATAATCAACAATAGCAAGAATAATCACATAACAATTCATATAAAAGGAATGAATTCAGACATAGATAGAAATACCATATGAGCTGCTTGACACTCCCAAATATCAATCACTATTTGTAGTTCTTCCTTCAACGCAAAAACATCCTCAACAACGACAATAGTGCACAATTGCATAAAGAAGCTTCCTTGTTAAATTAAGAACAATTGGCCCAGTTTCATAAAATAATATTGACTGAAGCACAATAGTACAAACTTCAGTCTATTAAGTCTGTTACAAAACTTTACGACCCTTTCCAAAACAATGAAAGGGTCTATAAATACTAAACTAATCTAAATATCTAATAAACAGAAATCCTACTTAATTGGCATCAATAAATATTGATCCTATTTCCCGGAGCGATCTGGCAATCGGCAGCATGATTCATCAGGTAGGCTGCTTGCCTTTAAACCTGAGCTGGCTTATCGCAAGCATTGGCTCTACTTCAGGCGGTTTGTTGAGATGCGAACTGAGCTGGGCAGCATAGGTGGCATCCTGAATGTCGGGAATTATACACCCGATTGCATCTGTTAAACACTTAAGGGCGACTCTCTGTGTGTGCGGCTTAATCAAGAAAAGCCAATATGCATCGAAGGTCAAACTGTTAACCCCAGCGATTAATCTCCCTTTCTCCTCCAAGTCAAGATAACACATTTTCTCCAACATGTTTGTAGTTGTTATCTTTCCTGGCATACATTGGGAGATCATATTCGCTAGATAGAGAGTGTTGTTAACCAGATCAACTAGGTTGCTGGAGGTTGATTTGCACCTTAAAGCTGCCCTTTCTGCTTTCATCACCTGAGTGTGCCATTCTGTAAAAAGTATGTCTTTATATGTTTCTGAAATCTTGGGCAAATTTGCTTCTCTCCCTTGATCAGAATCTTGCCAGTCAAGATATCCACTTATGATCTCTTCGGCCTGGTCTAACTCATTCCTGGCCTTCTCTACCTGCTGATTAATGGATGTAGTTAACTCACACAATGGTTTTGCCTCAGTGAGTTGTCGACAAAGGAGCCTAATTTGTGATATCAATGCATTGTTTATTAGTGATGCTTCCTTTCTGAACTCATCCACCTGTGGAGCGCCTTTGATTATTTCAAGCTGTGATGACAATTGAGCGATTTTCTCATCTTTTATTTTCATCATTTGCTCATTTGCTGCTTTCAATTGTGCCAATGCCTCCGACAATTCCTTTTGTTTCTGGATTGCATTTTGGTCAATCCTTTGCTTTTCTTCCTGCAATTGCTGGGTTAATTGATCATTCATTTGCTGTTGTGCCAGCAACTGTTCCTCTGCTTGCGCTGCCTTCTGCTTTGTCTCGGCCAATTCTGCCTGTAGTGCAAAAATTTCTTGGTCCTTAGTCTTAAGTAGAAGACTTACCTCCGATGCCTTGTCGATTATTTCTGCGGAATAGGCTCCTGCATACTGTGATAGCTTTGTTAGGTCATCGGAGGGGTCCAATTCCTCCTTCCATACTACATTACCCGTGACTGTTTGCTCTGGAAAGATAGAAGGTTGATCAGTCCTTCGTCTTTTCCTTGATCGCTTTACAACTGCTCTATGCCTCGGGCTGTAGAAAACATCTAAGGGAGGAATATCTTCTACCTGAAGAATGATTTGCTCGGAGGGGTCCTTTGGTATTACTTCAACATCCTTAGAAATGGGTGGGCCGCTGGTTCCACTTAGAACTGGAGGTGAAGTGATGTCCTGCGTGTCATTTGTCTTGGAAGTGTCCCCATCTTTTGAACATTCCAATCCACTGATGATGGAATGAAATTGCTGCCATTCCTGGAATAGTTTGGGGTCTATGGTAGTGTCCACATTGACATCGGTGGTGGTCTGTTTCTCCTTTTCGGCTCGGGACTCTTCCCGTTCTTTTTCCTGCTCTTTCTTATGTTGCTCCTCTTGTTCTCTCTGTTGCCTTTCCCCCTGTTCTTTCTTTAGTTGTTCCTCTTTCTCTTTCCTCTGTTGCTCCTCGTGTGCTCTCTTCTGCCGTTCTTCTTTTTATTTTCTCTGCCTTTCCTCCTGTTCCTTTTTATGATCCTTTGTTACCATCGGAGGTTCCTTTGATTGTTGCTGAACAGGCCCGCTTGATGATGTCGCTGGGGTTGTTGCTAGCAAATCTAGAGGCAGAGTTTGCAACCTCTGTTCTCTAAGCTTATTAAACTCAGTCAGCCCTTCATCCTTATATTTCATTCGAGCGAGTTCTTTAGCCTGACCTATTGTTTCGACTGAAACGAATAGGTCGTCAAATATATCTTCTTTGTGCTCAAATTTTGTCAATTTGGCCTGTTCTAATGCATTGTAGGCAACTTTCTTTGGATCATATGGCCTGTTTGGAATAGTCGCCAGAGTTAAAGATTGAAGCTTTGTGGCTTCCTTTTCAGCATGTTTGAGATCATGCAGAGTATAGACACCACACCTGAAGGGAAAAGAGGGCCAGCCCCTCTTCTTTTCTTTCTTGAGAGTTTGTGTAACACTCTCAGCCATAATCTGATAGGAGATTTCTCTTGCTAGCAGCTTATCTGGTATATACAAAGGGAGAACATGTGGGTCGGCTTGGCTGCCGAAAACTCTTATGTAGGTAAATCTCTCCTCCCCAAACCAACTTGCTACCGCTGTTATATCAAAGGAAGCTTGATAGGAAATCTTGGGAATGGGTTTGTCAAAAATAGAATAGTAAATAGGCACCATAAAGCCATTGCAGACTTGGTACAGATGGTGCTTGTAAGAGGACTTCCATAGTTTCTGATGGTATATGTGGATGGCCGTGGGATCTTGTGGCGTCCACCTCCAGCCGAGCACGGGGAATTCAGAATTGAAACATAGTGTATCTAAGATATATGCACTGTAATAAAATGGGGGAATTTTCCTTTCTGTGACGATAGTCTGATGTCTAAAGTCACGCACAACTTGTGCTAATTTGTCAGAAAGGATGGTGGCCCAATCCATAATTATACCGTTTACAGCTGCCTCCATTAGAGGAACCATCTCTATGGTAAAATTAGCCGAGTCATGCAATCCGCATAATCTACACATCATTATCCCCGCATAGCAATAAGGAGAAGCCAGAGAGTCGACCGAGTACTTACTCGAAGATTCGTGCTTGTGTTTGGCTGGATTTTGTCTCCAATCCCGGATGGGTTCGGATTCAACTTCATTTTCACTTGCAAACTTCTCCAGGAATGCTTTATTATATATCTTCTCCGGCTCGGGCAAATGATACATTAGCCTTAGATCATCTGGCCTGAACGATCCGAAGATTCTCCCATCTCTAGTGTTGAAAGTTCTGTCCAAAATTGGGATTTCTTGAATCGCCCACCGCACTACATCTGTGTATGGGAGAATTTGCTCCCTAGCCGCTATTCTGTGAAGGAAAGAGTCGGCTAAATCTTTGAGAGTACAATCAGACTTGCGAGTAGGATCCGCAGTAGCTTCTATTACTGTCTTTTCTGGTTGTTCGGCTTCAATCAAATTGTAAGTGCCTTGCCAAGTGACTCTGGTGAGGCCCGTGCATGTAGTATCGGAAATTAAGCCCTTCTTCTTGTCCACAGCAACTTGTCCTGCAACTGGTGTAGCGGAAGCGCCTGCGGTCTTCTTAGATTTCTTCCCCATCTTGTTTGAGTTTTCTCTTTCGGATGGATTCTGCACAGAGAGACAAATGTGCGTAATACAGAGATAGCAATGAAAACTTGCCAGTAATGAGAACATATGCATAGGTGCGTAATAAGGGATTAGTCTTTAAAAATAGGCGCGGACACAATCCATGGAAAGATTTTAAGAATTATGATCTCATTGATTGGCCGTTTAAAACCTGTCATTCCTTAAATGCCCATTATATCGTTATTTGGCTGAATAATTCACTTAAGCGTGCAGTGGGCGTTTTGGCGGTTGAGTGCAGGTAAATGACTGCTTAACCGATCAAGCTTTAAATATGAATGAATTGTGATATCCCATCACTTAACGGCTTTTTATTGAGAACTGCGCTTTATCGCATCGCGTCGGGAGAATGAGGATTATAAAGTGCACATATAGTGTATCGCCGATCGCCGATAGCGATATCGGATCGCATCGGAGGTATGACCTGTGCGCCTTAATGATGTGCATTGGATATTGCCGATCGCCGATTGCGATATCGCATCAGGGGAAAAAGCCTTGAACACATTAAGACTTAAGTAAAGATTACCGCCGATATCCGATCGCCGATTTCGCATCGCATCGGGGATAATGGCATGGGGCGCTTTTAAAATGTGCATGAAGTGGAAATCAATGTGCCGTTCATTTATATTTCTTATGTCATTGCGATATGTGATCTTGCGATCGCTTTATCGCAATGACAAAGATTTGCCTTATTTCTTTAAACTGTTTTTTCAAAAGGGTTTTATGAGTTTATTTGATTATCGGACCTTTTTGAACAATATAAGTATTGATACCAATTAATCTTTAAAGGGACCCATTTCATATGTTAATATTTATAAATGAAAATGATATGAAATGGGGGGTTGTTGTAGAGCTCAACAATTGGCGATTCGCTGGAAGAACCAGTTATCTCTGGAAATGATAGAAATACTTAAGCTTTTTAAAAAATAGAGTTTCAATCAAAAGGGGAAAAATTCTAATATAACCAGATATATATGCATTCTGAATAAAATGAAACTATTTTGTTAACTTCCTCCCCTTTCTAAGAGAACAAAAACATTCTAAGCTTCAAAATAGGCCTTTATTAGTTTATAATGATAAAACAGAAAACCTTTCCAAATCAGCTTTTAAAATGAACTCCTCTGTCATAGGTAGAGCCTCTGCTGCCAGCAAACAACTATAGTTTCGACAGGGATACCTTTTAACCATGTGATTGTCCATTGTCCCATCCAATTAAGAGTGTGATTAACAGAATGAATTCAAAATATGTTTTCATATTTTGTACTTCATTTTCTTTTCTGTTGTTGATAAGATAAAAAGCCATTGTCCTGGTTTGGTGGCCAGCTATTGACAATGCCATTCACTGGTAGTAGTCTAACTGAACAAGCTAGCTCGTGATGAGACCCCTTGTCTTGTAATTTCAAGCCATTACCCTGTTTTGGTTTGCAGTATTGGTAATGTCAGATAAACTATTTCCCTATGAACATGGTAAGCAGGCTTGTAATAAGACCTCTTATCTTTAATATCTTATATTTTAGAATTACACTCTGAATAATCATAAACTTTAGTGAATGGGGTGAACAAACTTCTCCTTAAGAGTAAATGGATGATAGGGTAAGAGTTGAAGATGCTGAAACTGGATTGATTTCTATCTTGATATTGATAACCTTTTGAGACCAATTTGAAAACAGAAAATGATATACAATACTTCTATGCTTTGAGAGGAGTTGACAAAACTTGAACTGTGGTTTCAGAATAAAATGATATCTAATTTCCTAGAAATTATCCTTTTTTGGTTAAAAGTTCTATTATTTAAAAGCAAATGTTCATACTAGTTTTGTGGGACAACTTTTCAAACACAGCAAAAGGTCAATGGAAGATATCTCACAACCTTATTTTCTAAGAATCCTACAAACTATAAAATCCTACTGAAATGAAAGGAGAAGGGGTTACCTCCTCAGTTAAAGAATTTCTTCAAGATAAGGCCATTAACAGGGAGAGAATCTCTCAAACCTGATAAATCTTGCAATATAAAGGTTGAATGGCCTATCTTCTCACAGATCTGAAATGGTCCAAGCCACAACTTCTGGAACTTGGAGTGTTTACCCTTGTCCTCATGGGCTTTGTCCCATTTCAGAACTAAATCACTGACTTGGAATTGTTTTGAACCGGATGAGACTGAATCAAAAGCTGCTTTGATGACTTGCTGATGTTTGGCGTGAACAACCTTGGCTTTTTCTCTTTCCTCTTCTAATTTTAGAATTTGGTCATGTCTAAGCTGAATAGAAGAGGAAGGATTTTCCTCAATGAACTGAACTAGGGCTAAAGAAGGAAGAACAAGATTTGTGGGCAGTATTGCTTCTTTTCCATACACAAGATTAAACGGAGAAGTTCCAATAGAAGCTTTCTGTGTTATCCTATCAGCCCATAATGCAAACACTAAGGATTTGTGCCAATTTTTTTGATTTTGTTCGATAGTTCGCTTAATGATTTTAATCAGATTCTTATTAGTGGAATCCGCTAAACCATTTCCTTGGGGATAGTAATTAGCAGAATATTTTAACTTAAATCCTCTTTTAATAGCGAAATCAAACATAGCATTGCCTGAAAAGTAAGATGCATTATCAAAAACAAGAGCATTTGGGACACCAAACCTGGTAATAATGAATTGATCTATGAATTCAATGATTGCTTCAGGATTTGCTGTCTTTAAAGGGATTGCCTCAACCCACTTAGTAAAATAATCGGTAGCAGTAGGGATATACTTATGCTGTTTTGAAGACGATGGAGTGATTTCCCCAATGATATCCAATCCCCATTGCTCAAATGGTTGTTCAATGTTGATTGGTTGCAGAGGGAAAGCTGATTTACGTTGTCTTCCACTAGCAGTTTGACAATTGAGACATTTCCTTACATACTCGTGGGCATCTTTAAACAAAGTAGGCCAATAGTAACCAGCATGAATAATTTTGTGAGCTGTTGTGTCAGCTCCGAAATGTCCTCCTGCTGGTCCATCATGTAACTCCTGCAAAACCTTTTGGGCTTCAGGTTTCTCAAGGCATCTTAACAAGATAGAATCATAATTCTGCCTAAAAAGCACGTCATCAATAATTGTAAAATTCTTCGCTTTTAACCTAATGGCCCTTTTGTTTTTGTAAGACAAATTTGGAGGTGCATAACCATTCTTTAAATAAAATATTAAATCTGCATATTGAGATCCAGAATCAGTAACACTTATCTGATTGATTTCTTGAGTTTGATCTGTATCGCTTGATTCTGGAATGTGGGATGCTCCTGCCAATATCCTACAAAAACCTTGACCCCTAACAATCTTTACTGGCCTAATTTCTAAGTCATACTCTTGGAGCGCTGTGACCCAATTTGCTCTTTTTTCACCCAGCTCTTTTTGGATTAATAGTTGCCTAACTGCCGGGAAAGGAACTATCACTTTTGTATGGGTTTTCAAAAGGAAGGGTCTATAATGTTTGACTGCTTTAAATACAGCAAAGGCTTGTTTTTCTACATCGGAGTAATTTAATTCAGCACCCTGAATATTTGAGCTGAAGAATGAAATGGGTGCTTCCAAATTGTGTTCATTTATTTGCGTGAGGACTGCAGCATAAGATACGTCGGATGCAATTGTATACAATGTAAAATGATTAGAAAAATTTGGAGTATTCAAGGCTGGGGCATTGATTATTGATTGTTTGATTATATCAAAAGCTTGCTTTTCTGCTGATCCCCACTTGAAGACTGAATTCTTCTTGATCATTGTTTGAAGTGGTAATATAATTTGAGAAAAATCAGGAACAAATCTTTTAACAAAATTAATCTGGCCTAAAAATGACTGCATCGAATTTTTATTGTGTGGGAAAGGGATTTCAGAGATTTCTTTGATCCGATCAGGGTCGATATAAATGCCATCTTTGGATACAATAAAACCTAAGAGTTTTCCTTGATCAAGAGCAAAGAAAGACTTTTTTGGGTTGAGAGAAATACCATATCTTTTGCAACGCTGAAAGATTTGATTTAGATCATGCAAATGATTATACCTCTTCTTAGAGAATACAGTAATATCGTCTAGATAGACGACTACTGTTCTATTAATCAACCCTCTAAAGGCTATATCCATAGCTCTTTGGAATGTCGCTCCTGCATTTATAAGTCCGAAAGGCATTTTCTGATACGCATATGTTCCCCATTTTGTTCTGAATGTGGTTTTAAGTTGGTCATCAGGATGAACCAGAACCTGGTTATATCCTGAGAATCCATCAAGAAAAGACATCAATTCAGAGCCTGCTACTGATTGGAGTATTTGCTCCATAGTAGGTAATGGGAAGTTGTCTTTCAAGCTCGCTTTGTTTAAATTTCTGAAGTCAATACAAATTCGAATGTCGCCATTTTTCTTTCTGACTGGCACCATATTAGAGACCCAGTTTGAGTGTCGGACAGGAAAAATAATTTTTGCTTTCAAGAGTTTGTTAAGTTCCGACTTTATCTGGCTCTCTAAATTTGGATGTATTTTTCTTAACTTCTGCTGAATTGGTTTCTAATCAGGAAGCATAGGAATGGTGTGCTGGATAATGGATGTATCATATGTCTTCAAATCATCATACTTCCAAGCAAAGACCTGTTTGTTTTTTCTTAACAGTTTAATGAATGCCTCCTTCTCTTCCAAGGAAAGTCCTAATCCTAAATTAATGTTTTGAGGAGCATGGTCAGTACCTAGATTTATCAATTCAAACCTAAGGGTAGAACTTTGGAGCTTTGCATTAATTACAGGTTTAAACCTGTCTTTGATATCATAAAGATCTTCGAGCTTTACCACTGGTTTAGGAATTGAATTTTCCTGAGGTGTTTCTTTAATTTGTAGGTCGTGGTCATTTTCCTCAATAATTTGATCGTCATAGGACTTTTCAGAAGTTAGAAATTGTAAAATATCTTCATCATGGTTAAATACTCTCCAATTAGTGACATTGTCGGGAATTGAAGGTCTAAAAAGTAATTCTACAGAAAATCTATCAGGGCTGTAGTCTTCAGAAGGTAGAAGCTTGGAAGCTACATTGGCTAGTAGGTCGGCTGCCGAGTTTTGCGACCTAGGAATGGAGGAAATGTTAAATGCTAAAAAGTGTGAGGTAAGATCATGTACTAACGATTGATAATGCTTGAGGTGATTTGAAAGACAATGAATTGCATTCCTCACCTGTTTAACAATAATTTCAGAATCGCCAAATACTTTTAGGTATTGCACTTTAAGGCCGATTGCTTTATATAATCCCTGGACTAAAGCTTCATATTCGGCTATGTTGTTAGTGCATTCAAATTCTAACCTACAAGACAGCATTGTCTTTTCTCCTTGTGGACTAACCAAAATGCAACCTGCTCCTGAGCCCTCGCTGGACTTAGAGCCATCAAAATATAAAGACCAAAATAAAGAGGTATTAACTAAAGTATTTACATTTTCCTCAGCATCATTAAAACATCTAGACTTATCAGTTTGTGAAAAATTTTCAATCTGAGATGTAAAATGATTGACTGAAAAAGGAGATGGTTGGGCAACAAAGTTGCCAAAGAATGACTCTGACGAATAATTCCCCAAAATGTTGTTGTTGAACGCTACAGGTTGGTTTTCTTGCTCAAATTCAGTAACGGTGTGGGTCATGTGCTTCTCTCGATCGATCCTTATTTGATTTGGCTTGCCCTTATAGGGAAGCCACATATGTGACCAATTTGTGGAAATATACCCATGCAATTTTTCGGACCAAACCCTACTTAGAATTAAACCGTAAAATTCAGGTATATCGGCTATTAGGATGTCAATCCTCTGTACAACTCTGGGATCAGCAGACAACCTGATAGTTACGGAATTAATTTCTCCCACAACTTGCACTTTGGTCCTGTCCAACTGTACAATATGAATAGCAGACTTCTGGGGTTCAATGTTCAGTTTAGAGCAAACTGAAGCTGGCATTATGTTAGATGATGCCCCTGAGTCAATTAAACAGTTGTGCAGGTTTCTGTTATAAATCTCGTAGGTCAGCAGGAAGGGTGGAGTATGGGAATTCGATCTATCTCCAATTAAAACTGAATCGGTAGCTTCAACCATACCTGGAGGAGGTTGGCCTGAATCATTGGCAGCTTTTGCACTGGGAAGGGGTGTAGAGGGAACGGCATTCAATTCTTTAAGAAGTAATTTTTGCTGATGCTTTAATTTACTAAGTTCAAACATAGTTATGTTTGCTTTAGTTTTCTTCATGTCATCAACAATGTTATATTCCATTGAATCAGATACCACTAATGTTTTAGATGTTGAAGGAGAATTAGAAGTTGAAGGCTGGTTTTGGGGAACTACCACAGGTGATTTCTTTGGAGGAATCTTTTCCTTTGTTGTGGTAGCACTTGCACTCCTTTTCTTTGAAGTTGCCTGGGCAGGTTTAGAAGTACTTTTACTTCTAGTAGTAACCGGGAAGGCTTCTTCTTCATTATCGGTATCAGAGTTGGGGAGTATAAAATCCCACATTCCGTGGCATTCAGCTACTTCTTCTTCATCATCAGTCTGTGAGGTTGTTTCCTCTTCCTCTTCTTCTTGCTCTGAATCTGCGTTATATATGACATTCGGTGGCTTTGTTTCAGTTTTCTTATAAGTCCTAAATGGTCTTTTGTTTAAGGTTTCAGCCACCTGCTTCTTTATTTCAACCATTTCGTTAGACAAAGTTTTCAGGACCTTTTGCAAACCCTCCATGTCATATGGGTCTTTTGGGGTTTTCTTCTTGGAATCTTCTTTAAATGAGACTTTTTTGGCTTTTCTGTCTTCCAAAGCAGCTTTCTTCTCTAGAGCATTGATGCGTTTTTCCACAGCAAGTGCTTCTCTCATGTTTTCAGCTAAGGTAGGTTTCCCATCCCTGTCTACAAAGATGGCTATATTGGCAGGTAGGGCGGTAATATACCATTTGCTTCGAATTTGTTCACTTGGTTTGGAAGCTGTAGGGATTTTATTCAGGAGTTTATTAAATCTAGCATTAAATTCCTTTATTGGTTCCCTATGCTCTATTCTCAGATTGGAGAGGTCGTTTATTAAAGTAGCTAAGGACCTATCATCTCCATATTTGGTAAGAAACTGCTCTTGGCAAGTGTTCCAACTGGTAATGGAACCAGAGGATAAAGAAAAATACCAGGATCCTGCTGATCCTTGTAAGGTGTACGGGAAGAGTCTAACAACAACATCTTGTTCTGTTACTCCTTTCAAGTTGACTGCTAACATAAAATTATTAATGTGTTCTTCAGCCTGGGTCCCGTCATCTAGATTAAATTTAGGTAGCCATTTTTCAGGAGCACCTGGTAAAGGATGCAATGGTGCAGGCATGTTGACTGCACCTGGCCTAGTCCATGGGTCTGCCATTATAATAGCAGCAGTGGTTGATACTACTGTTGGAATTCCAGATGTATGGGAAGAAATTAATGCTGAGGAGTGAGTAGGTTGGGATGTTGAGGCTTCTAATCCCTGGTGAACGACAATATGTAATGGGGAAGTGGATGGTTGACTTTGCAGAGGGGAAGATGCAATGGAGGACGTGGATGAAAGCTCTTCACTATCAGATCCTTCAGTAATCTTCTTCGCCTTTTTCCTTTTGGGTAAAGGGAACTCAGTGGGTTCAATACCGAGTTTTTCGCTCTGAAGACTGGTGAGAGGATGAGTTAAATTGAACTGCGAAGTCGCACTGCTTTGTGATACCTCAGATTTCTGTGGTGAAATCGAGAAGCTCTGAAGTTTGTGGATAAGAGACTGGACTTCAGGTGATTCAAGACTTAATTGTTCTAGAGTATGATGAGTTTGAGCAGTGGTAGTTGATTCCCCTTCTCCTTGTTTGGATACCGGCGAACCAGTATGCAAATGGGAAGATCGAGGAGATACAGAGGGAGAATTGCTCTTAGAATGGCTTATAGGTTTTGACTTATGTGCCATTCACAGTTGATGCCCTCCTTCTAGCGCCAAAAATGTTGATGCCTCGAAAATCGCTGCAACAACATCAGGGATAACCACCCGGTCCGGACCTTAGTACAGCTCCTTTTCCGTTTGGAATAGTGGCTCCGACTGGGGGAAATGGGACCAGTTTCCCAGAAGTAGATAAATGGGATGGATGAATGATTATAAACTACGCTAGCGACGAGCGAATAACTAAAACTATCAGCAAGACTATAATAACTATGATCTATCCCGGGGACTTATTGAGCTTTAAAGCGTAGCGTTTGATGGTCTGTGTCTTAATACAGGCATATAGATGACTCCATCTTTAAGGCATAGATATTAATTCATTCAAGATTGTTGTGCCTAAATAGTTAAACAGAGCGATTAAAACAAAATTACCACACTTTATCATTTATATCATTGTCACATGCATGATTGAAAGGAAAGGCACATCGTAAAACATCCAATAGTGGAATGAATAAAGATCTGTTGTTACAGCGCATGCATATAATCAACAATAGCAAGAATAATCACATAACAATTCATATAAAAGGAATGAATTCAGACATAGATAGAAATACCATATGAGCTGCTTGACACTCCCAAATATCAATCGCTATTTGTAGTTCTTCCTTCAACGCAAAAACATCCTCAACAACGACAATAGTGCACAATTGCATAAAGAAGCTTCCTTGTTAAATTAAGAACAATTGGCCCAGTTTCATAAAAGAATATTGACTGAAGCACAATAGTGAAAACTTCAGTCTATTAAGTTTGTTACAAAACTTTACGACCCTTTCCAAAACAATGAAAGGGTCTATAAATACTAAACTAATCTAAATATCTAATAAACAGAAATCCTACTTAATTGGCATCAATAAATATTGATCCTATTTCCCGGAGCGATCTGGCAATCGGCGGCATGATTCATCAGGTAGGCTGCTTGCCTTTAAACCTGAGCTGGCTTATCGCAAGCATTGGCTCTACTTCAGGCGGTTTGTTGAGACACGAACTGAGCTGGGAAGCATAGGTGGCATCCTGAATGTCGGGAATTATACACCCGATTGCATCTGTTAAACACTTAAGGGCGGCTCTCTGTGTGTGCGGCTTAATCAAGAAAAGCCAATATGCATCGAAGGTCAAACTGTTAACCCCAGCGATTAATCTCCCTTTCTCCTCCAAGTCAGGATAACACATTTGCTCCAACATGTTTGTAGTTGTTATCTTTCCTGGCGTACATTGGGAGATCATATTCGCTAAGTAGAGAGTGTTGTTAACCAGATCAACTAGGTTGCTAGAGGTTGATTTGCACCTTGAAGCTGCCCTTTCTGCTTTCATCACCTGAGTGTGCCATTCTGTAAAAAGTATGTCTTTATATGTTTCTGAAATCTTGGGCAAATTTGCTTCTCTCCCTTGATCAGAATCTTGCTAGTCAAGATATCCACTTATGATCTCTTCGGCCTGGTCTAACTCATTCCTGGCCTTCTCTACCTGTTGATTAATGGATGTAGTTAACTCACACAATGGTTCTGCCTCAGTGAGTTGTCGACAAAGGAGCCTAATTTGTGATATCAATGCATTGTTTATTAGTGATGCTTCCTTTCTGAACTCATCCACCTGTGGAGCGCCTTTGATTATTTCAAGCTGTGATGACAATTGAGCGATTTGCTCATCTTTTATTTTCATCATTTGCTCATTTGCTGCTTTCAATTGTGCCAATGCCTCCGACAATTCCTTTTGTTTCTGGATTGCATTTTGGTCAATCCTTTGCCTTTCTTCCTGCAATTGCTGGGTTAATTGATCATTCATTTGTTGTTGTGCCAGCAACTGCTCCTCTGCTTGCGCTGCCTTCTGCTTTGTCTCGGCCAATTCTGCCTGTAGTGCAAAAATTTCTTGGTCCTTAGTCTTAAGTAGAAGACTTACCTCCGATGCCTTGTCGATTGTTGCTGCGGAATAGGCTCCTGCATATTGTGACAGCTTTGTTAGGTCATCGGAGGGGTCCAATTCCTCCTTCCATACTACATTACCCGTGACTGTTTGCTCTGGAAAGATAGAAGGTTGATCAGTCCTTCGTCTTTTCCTTGATCGCTTTACAACTGCTCTATGCCTCGGGCTATAGAAAACATCTAAGGGAGGAATATCTTCTACCTCAATAATGATTTGCTCGGAGGGGTCCTTTGGTATTACTTCAACATCCTTAGAAATGGGTGGGCCGCTGGTTCCACTTAGAACCGGAGGTGAAGTGATGTCCTGCGTGTCATTTGTCTTGGAAGTGTCCCCATCTTTTGAACATTCCAATCCACTGATGATGGAATGAAATTGCTGCCATTCTTGGAATAGTTTGGGGTCTATGGTAGTGTCCACATTGACATCGGTGGTGGTCTATTTCTCCTTTTCGGCTCGGGACTCTTCCCGTTCTTTTTCCTGCTCTTTATTATGTTGCTCCTCTTGTTCTCTCTGTTGCCTTTCCCCCTGTTCTTTCTTTAGTTGTTCCTCTTTCTCTTTCCTCTGTTGCTCCTCGTGTGCTCTCTTCTGTCGTTCTTCTTTTTCTTTTCTCTGCCTTTCCTCCTGTTCCTTTTTATGATCCTTTGTTACCACCGGAGGTTCCTTTGATTGTTGCCGAACAGGCCCGCTTGATGATGTCGCTGGGGTTGTTGCTAGCAAATCTAGAGGCAGAGTTTGCAACCTCTGTTCTCTAAGCTTATTAAACTCAGTCAGCCCTTCATCCTTATATTTCATTCGAGCGAGTTCTTTAGCCTGACCTATTATTTCGACTGAAACGAATAGGTCGTCAAATATATCTTCTTTGTGCTCAAATTTTTTCAATTTGGCCTGTTCTAATGCATTGTAGGCAACTTTCTTTGGATCATATGGCCTGTTTGGAATAGTCGCCAGAGTTAAAGATTGAAGCTTTGTGGCTTCCTTTTCAGCATGTTTGAGATCATGCAGAGTATAGACACCACACCTGAAGGGAAAAGAGGGCCAGCCCCTCTTCTTTTCTTTCTTGAGAGTTTGTGTAACACTCTCAGCCATAATCTGATAGGAGATTTCTCTTGCTAGCAGCTTATCTGGTATATACAAAGGGAGAACATGTGGGTCGGCTTGGCTGCCGAAAACTCTTATGTAGGTAAATCTCTCCTCCCCAAACCAACTTGCTACCGCTGTTATATCAAAGGAAGCTTGATAGGAAATCTTGGGAATGGGTTTGTCAAAAATAGAATAGTAAATAGGCACCATAAAGCCATTGCAGACTTGGTACAGATGGTGCTTGTAAGAGGACTTCCATAGTTTCTGATGGTATATGTGGATGGCCGTGGGATCTTATGGCGTCCACCTCCAGCCGAACACGGGGAATTCAGAATTGAAACATAGTGTATCTAAGATATATGCACTGTAATAAAATGGGGGAATTTTCCTTTCTATGACGATAGTCTGATGTCTAAAGTCACGCACAGCTTGTGCTAATTTGTCAGAAAGGATGGTGGCCCAATCCATAATTATACCGTTTACAGCTGCCTCCATTAGAGGAACCATCTCTATGGTAAAATTAGCCGAGTCATGCAATCCCCATAATCTACACATCATTATCCCCGCATAGCAATAAGGAGAAGCCAGAGAGTCGACCGAGTACTTACCCGAAGATTCGTGCTTGTGTTTGGCTGGATTTTGTCTCCAATCCCGGATGGGTTCGGATTCAACTTCATTTTCGCTTGCAAACTTCTCCAGGAATGCTTTATTATATATCTTCTCCGGCTCGGGCAAATGATACATTAGCCTTAGATCATCCGGCCTGAACGATCCGAAGATTCTCCCATCTCTAGTGTTGAAAGTTCTGTCCAAAATTGGGATTTCTTGAATCGCCCACTGCACTATATCTGTGTATGGGAGAATTTGCTCCCTAGCCGCTATTCTGTGAAGGAAAGAGTCGGCTAAATCTTTGAGAGTACAATCAGACTTGCGAGTAGGATCCGCAGTAGCTTCTATTACTGTCTTTTCTGGTTGTTCGGCTTCAATCAAATTGTAAGTGCCTTGCCAAGTGACTCTGGTGAGGCCCGTGCATGTAGTATCGGAAATTAAGCCCTTCTTCTTGTCCACAGCAGCTTGTCCTGCAACTGGTGTAGCGGAAGTTCCTGCGGTCTTCTTAGATTTCTTCCCCATCTTGTTTGAGTTTTCTCTTTCGGATGGATTCTGCACAGAGAGACAAATGTGCATAATACAGAGATAGCAATGAAAACTTGCCAGTAATGATAACATATGCATAGGTGCGTAATAAGGGATTAGTCTTTAAAAATAGGCGCAGACACAATCTGTTATGAAACCAGCTCAAGAAAAGATAGAAAAGAAAGATCAACGCCTTAGAATTCAGCCTCTTCGAGGGGGCAACCTCCTTTACATTACATAAATGAACAATTCTTGGATGATACAAATGAAAATACCTCCTTTCTATATATAGGAGTCTAAGTGGTCCCAATACAATCAAAGCCTACATAACAATAATATTGTAGGGCACAACAATAACAATAGTGGGCTTCTATGTGGCACAATAGTAACAATATGGGCACTACATGGGTACATCAATATAAATAAGGGGTATAACTACAATAGTAATGGGGTAATCACTAGTATTATAGGGACCCAACATGCCCCTCTCCTTCAAAAAAAGTGTTGTCCTCAACGCTTGAGTAGTTCAGGATACTTCTGCATAAAATTCTCGTCCTCCCATGTGGAATCTTCAGCGGATAAGTTCTTCCACTTGATAAGGTACTCTGAAATTGATCGATTTCGTAGCTGTCGAGTTCTTGTTTCTATAACTGCTTCCGGTTCCAATATAATTTTTCCTTCTTCGTCAAGTTCTGGCAATATTGTTTGAACTGGGAGCTTGTCGCCTATAACCTTCTTTAAGCATGAAACATGGAAAACTGGGTGCAATCGAGAAGCTGCAGGAAGCTCCAATTTGTATGCCATAGTACCAATCTTTTGCAACACCTTGTACGGACCATAATACTTTGGTGATAATTTATTATCCTTCTTAGCTTGCTTGAGGGACATTTGCTTATATGGTTGTAGCCGTAGGAATACCCAATCACCTACATCAAAACTTCTTTCACTGCGATGTTGATCTGCCTGTTGTTTCATTCTATTCTGTGCCAACACAAGGTTATCCTTTAAGAGTTGGAGGACTTGTTGTTGATGTTCGATGTGATGTTCCACTGCCTGAACCTTAGAATTTTCTCTTAAATATGATGTGATGGATGGTGGTTGATACCCATAAAGTGCCATAAATGGGGTCATTTTTGTTGTTGTATGAAAGGAAGTGTTATACCACCATTCAGCCAGAGGCAACCATTTGACCCATTGTGTCTGTTTATCAGATACAAAGCAACGAAGGTATCCTTCCAAACATTTGTTTACTATCTCAGTTTGCCCATCAGATTGAGGATGATAAGATGAGCTATGAGCTAACTGAGTACCAAGACAAGAAAATAATTCTGTCCAAAAATTTCCAGTGAAAATGGGATCTCTGTCACTTACAATAATCTTTGGGTTTCCATGTAGCTTTTGAATTGCTTCCATAAATGCAGTAGAAACTGTACTGGCTTTAAATGGATGTGATAATGCACAAAAGTGTGCATACTTGGTAAGTCTGTCAACTACCACCATGATGACACTCTTTCCCTCAGACTTGGGTAAACCTGTGATAAAATCCATTGATACCTCCTCCCAACGTTGGCTTGGAATGGGTAAAGGTTGTAATAGACCCGGTGTCTTAATTGTTTCAACTTTATTTTGCTGGCAAACCAAACATTCTGCCACAAACTTATGAATATCTGATTTAAGGCCATCCCAAAAAAATTCCTTCTTAACCCTGTGGTAAGTTTTTAAAAATCCTGAGTGCCCTCCTAAGGGAGAAGTGTGCAATTCCATAAGAATCTTTTGTTTTAGCTGGGAATTCTTACAGAGGTATAAGCGATCTTTGTACCATAACGAATCATTTTTCCAGCTAAATGTATCAGATGTACTGGAATCTTGTTGTAGCTTTCGAATAAGTGCCCACACTTCTTCGTCATTCTTCCATTCCTCCCTTGCTTCATTTATCCAATCTGGTTGGATAATAGAAATAGCGCACAACAATGCTTCCACATCCTCATCCTTCCTTGAGAGTGCATCTGCCACCACATTTTGCTTCCCTTTTTGTAGATGATTTCAAAGTCATAACCCAACATCTTTGTGACCCACTTTTGTTGCTCTTCAGAGGATAATCTTTGTTCTAAAAAGTATTTAAGGCTATCATGATCTGTTTTTACCTTGAAGTGTCTTCCCATTAGGTAGGGTCGCCATTTCTTAAGTGCATGGAGTATTGCCAACATTTCCTTCTCATAAATAGCTTTTCTTAGAAACTTTCCCTTGATTGGACGACTTTCAAAGGCAATGGGTCTTTCATCTTGCATCAGAACAGCACCAATTCCATTTCCTGAAGCATCACATTCCACAGTAAAGGTTTTTGTGAAGTCCGGTGTAGCTAAGACCGGTGCTTGGCACATTGCCTCTTTAAGATGTTCAAAGGCCTTTGTTGCTTCCGGAGTCCATGAAAATGCATCTTTCTTCAATAATGTTGTTAGAGGTGCTGCTATTCTCCCATAATTCTTAACAAACTTGCGATAATACCCTGTCAACCCAAGAAATCCGTGCAAATTCTTTATGGATGTGGGGATTTTCCATTCCTTAATGGCTTTAATTTTGGTAGGGTCTACCTTAACTCCTTCATGAGATACAATATGACCCAAATATTCCACCTCCTGGACTCCAAAAAACATTTGGATCTTTTGGCATATAATTGTTTCTCTTCCAATAGTTGTAGCACCCTGTCGACATGTTCAACATGATCCTTCCAAGACTTGTTGTAGATAAGTATATCATCAAAAAATACTAACACAAATTTTCTAAGGAATGGTTTGAAAATTGAATTCATCAAACCTTGAAATGTTGAAGGTGCATTGGTAAGGCCAAAAGGCATGACCAAAAATTCATAATGACCCTCATGAGTTCTAAATGTCGTTTTCGGAATGTCTTCAATCTTCATTCTGATTTGATGATATCCTGAACGAAGATCCAACTTGGTGAAGTAAATTGATCCATGCAATTCATCCAGTAATTCATCAATGACAGGAATGGGGAACTTATCTTTAATAGTGAGCTTGTTGAGCTCCCTATAATCCGGACACATGCGCCATGATCCATCCTTCTTGTGCACCAATACTACTGGAGCAGAGAAAGAACTTTGACTCGGTTGAATTATACCAGCCTCTAGCATTTCTGCAACCATACGTTCAATTTCACTTTTTTGGACATAGGGATATCTGTACGGCCTGATGTTTGGAGGAACACTTCCTGGAATCAGATGAATAGCATGATCATGATCACGCATAGGTGGGAGACCTTTGGGAGTCTCAAATACCTTGGAATGATTTTCCAAGACTTTTTGGAGATCTGGAGAAATAGATGATTCTAATGTGGAAACATCTAGCGAACATAATTGTGCAATTACACCCCTTTGCTCCTTTTTTAGAAGCTTTGTCATACCATTAGAGCTGATTATCTTTCCTGGTTTCCCTGCAATACCCCTTAATTCAACTTCCTTTCCTTCCACAGAAAATTTCATGAAAAGTTCTTGAAAATTAAAAGCTATTGTACCCAAGGATTGTAGCCATTGACTCCTAGTACAACATCAGCACCTCCCATTGGAATGGAAAGCATTGGGCTAGTCAATACATATTCTCCCATGGATAGCTTGATATTATGGCACTTTCCAGAGCAATTTATTGTTCCTCCATTTGCAATCATCACTTGACACTCTGGTGCTGGATATAGGAAGCAATTCAATTCTTTTGCTACCCTACAATGAATAAAATTGTGGGTGCTTCCTGAATCAATCAACACTATCACCTTTTTCTTCTTGATTTGTCCTTCTATCTTGATGGTTTGAGGAGTGGTAATTCCCGCCAATGCATTACAAGATATGGTCGGATTTATTTGTTCTTCATATAGGCTTTGTTCCTGGAATATATCCTCTTCTTTTGACCTTTCTTGCTCCTTTTCTTCTTCCTCTTCACAATCTATGTAGAATAATTTCTTCTCAGCACACTTATGACCTTTTGTGTATTTGCTATCACAATTGTAACAAAGCCCTTTTGCTCTTTTTTCTTCCAATTGTTGCGGTGTCAACCTTGTAGGTTGTGGAAGACTATGGGCAACAACACTTCCATCTTTATAGTTGTGAATGGTATGCTTCCTAGTTGCCATAATTTTGCTTTCCATTTTTCTTGCTAACCTGAATGCCTTCTCTAATGAATCAGGTTCCCAAAGGCGCACATCATGTTGGATATTATCCTTTAAAGACCCTATGAACACATCAATCCTATGCTCCTCTGGAATATCTTTTATCCTTATGTTCAATTTTTGGAACTCCTCAATGTGCTCCATTATTGAACCCTTTTGTTTGAGACTCATCAATTGGCTAAAAAAAGTGTTGCTTTTTGTATCCTCATAATGTGCTATCAATTCTTCCGTAAAAATTGCCCAAGTGATAAATTGTTTACGAGAACAAAGCCATTGATACCATACAAACTGATTTGGTTCCAAATATAAAGTTGCCATACGTACCTTTTGTGTGTTTTGCACATTATTGAGATCGAAGAATTGCTCCATCTGTAATATCCATGTGGCGGGATCCTTGCCATCAAACTTCCTCATATCGATTTTTGGAACATGATGAGTCTTCGATCCAACATTAGCGTCTATGGTATCATGATTAACATTTATTTTGTTCTCATCATGAGTTTCCTTTACTACCTTTTCACCATTAGTGACACTTTCTTGTAGCAACTTCTTCAATTCTTCCATATCTGTCTTCAAATCTATCTTCAAATCTGCCATGTCTCTCTTCAAATCTGTCTTCAAATCTATCTTCAAATCTGCCATGTCTCTCTTCAAATCTGTCTTTGAATCATCCATCTTAGCTTCCATGCCCTTTATCTTAGATTCCACGCCACTTATCTTAGCTTCTGTTAGCTTTTGTGAGCGTGACATTTGTTGCACTTGTTCTTGTAATTTTGATATATCATGTAGCATTTCTTCTTCTTCTTCATGAGTCATGCTAGAGCTTTCAGGTTCCTTACTAGGTGTTTGCATTTTCTTTCCTCGGGGCATCAGTTACCGATAATAATTCTTTACTATGCCCTTTGAATTCCGTTAAACCAAGCTTACACAAAAATTTAAAAAAAAACTACACACCTTTTTTTCACTTTATAGAAGCCTGATATTGAATCTGATGTGTCTCTGTAATTTCGAATCATCCAGTTCTGAAATTGCTACCTGCAGTAGCCTTCTGCGTCCTCTTTCCAATGCCACAAGTCTGAGCCAAATTGGATTCTCCAAGGAAGAGTTATGTGAAATCTCCCACCGTGACTTGCTTTTAGACTGGTTCAGTAGAGCGAACTTGTACGACGTGCCACGAGCCACTGTTTCAACCTTTGAATCTCAAACACACATAAAAGAAACTACAGTCCGTTCTCTTTCTGTACCTTTTTACGAAATTTCAATCCGATCCTTAGAGAGAGAGTTATGACGATTTTCCCTAGGTCACCTGTTTTGAATGTAATTCAGGAGTCTGCAAAAAGGCCAACTTCCTTAGATCATATCTCCGAAAATATCGCGCGAAAATCTCTGAAATTTGGATCCAAGGTTCAGCGCCAATTCTTCTCAAATGGGTTTTTTTTGCGACTTCTGAAACGTTACAGAAAAAAAGTTATAGCGAAAATTCCACGATGACCTGTTTGGAGCAGCAAAACCCTAGAATCCAAAGCTCTGATACCAAATGTTATGAAACCAGCTCAAGAAAAGATAGAAAAGAAAGATCAACGCCTTAGAATTCAGCCTCTTCGAGGGGGAAACCTCCTTTACATTACATAAATGAACAATTCTTGGATGATACAAATGAAAATACCTTCTTTCTATATATAGGAGTCTAAGTGGTCCCAATACAATCAAAGCCTACATAACAATAATATTGTAGGGCACAACAATAACAATAGTGGGCTTCTATGTGGCACAATAGTAACAATATGGGCACTACATGGGTACATCAATATAAATAAGGGCTATAACTACAATAGTAATGGGGTAATCACTAGTATTATAGGGACCCAACACAATCCATGGAAAGATTTTAAGAATTATGATCTCATTGATTGGCCGTTTAAAACCTGTCATTCCTTAAATGCCCATTATATCATTATTCGGCTGAATAATTCACTTAAGCGTGCAGTGGGCGTTTTGGCGGTTGAGTGCAGGTAAATGACTGCTTAACCGATCAAGCTTTAAATATGAATGAATTGTGATATCCCATCACTTAACGGCTTTTTATTGAGAACTGCGCTTTATCGCATCGCGTCGGGAGAATGAGGATTATAAAGTGCACATATAGTGTATCGCCGATCGCCGATAGTGATATCAGATCGCATCGGAGGTATGACCTGTGCGCCTTAATGATGTGCATTGGATATTGCCGATCGCCGATTGCGATATCGCATCGGGGGAAAAAGCCTTGAACACATTAAGACTTAAGTAAAGATTACCGCCGATCGCCGATTTCGCATCGCATCGGGGATAATGGCATGGGGCGCTTTTAAAATGTGCATGAAGTATTGCCGATCGCCGATTGCGATATCGCATCGGCGGAAATCAATGTGCCGTTCATTTATATTTCTTATGTCATTGTGATATGCGATCTTGCGATCGCTTTATCACAATGACAAAGATTTGCCTTATTTCTTTAAAAGGGTTTTATGAGTTTATTTGATTATCAGACCTTTTTGAACAATATAAGTATTGATACCAATTAATCTTTAAAGGGACCCATTTCATATGTTAATATTTATAAATAAAAATGATATGAACTGGGGGGTTGTTGTAGAGCTCAACACAACCCTAGATGTAATGAAAGTTGTTATGAAGTAGTCTAGGGTTTATGACCAAGTGCCTAGTAAGATGTTGAAAGAGTATGTATCTCTTACTTGTTTTGGTATCTGATATATAAAGATGAAATGCTTTCATAATTATGATATGGCTAACTTCATGCTTCTATAGATTTGGTTGTACTTGTTATCTAAGTTGTGTAGGTACACAATCTTCAATATAGTAAATATGTTTGTTGATAATCATGATGTGGATGATGACAAATCTGATGAAATGGTTGGAAGCCATGAAATATTATCCACTCATGAAAATAAGAAATTGATATCCCTGGGTTAAGAGGGAGCCTAAATAGAATAAATCTCCCTGAAATTAAGAGGGAGCTTGGATATAATCTCCCTGATTGAGAGGGAGATCATAGCTGTGATTGGAGAATGAATTTTAAAAATATGTTGTTTCATGTAGGAAATGAAAGCATATGATTGAGGAATCTTCTGTTAAATATTTGGTTGATAGTCCTACTAAGTTGAGGAGAAACACCTAGAATGACCCTAGAGGTTTGTATTTGATTATGTACATTTTAATTGAGGTTGTGTTTGAACAGGGACTCGAAAGTTTTTTTGATAGCATGTTGGTTACGATCAGTTTTATCAGGAGAGATTTTTTATCCTTGATCTACTAGATCAAGGGGTTATGAGGCTTTGTGGGTGAAGCCTTTCCTGGGAGGACATCTAGCCAGCACTTTGTGTTGATGTCTATGTCTTGAAGTTGGAAAGGTGGTGGTGGTATTTGAGCTCTGACACATACATGGATCTCTGGGTTGATGGCTTGCAAGTAATCCTTATGGTACCTAGAGGTTGAAAGCTTCAGTCCATCTTATTACCACTTGGATAGATTTCCCTGGTTAGGAATCTATTCCATGGCATTGCAGTGCCTAAACTATTGAGAGACCAATTGATAGATTTCACTAGTCAAGAATCTAGTCCATGGCACTCTAGTGCCTAAACTGTTTAAAGACCAATGGATAGATTACCCTTGTCAAGAATCTAGTCCATGGCATTACGGTGCCTAAATTTCTTCATGGTTCATATATTTGAGATCTTCCTTATACTTGTATATGATGAATACCTCCCTAGTTAAGAGGAAGTGTTGAAAAATGTAACTAGGTTCGGTCTTCATTTAATGTATTTGAGTCATCATGAAATGTACTTGTCAAAAGAATAAAGAAGAAAAAAGTATTATTGTAACAATGACTTATTAAAGCATGGGTTTCATGCTTGGGTCATCATTATATTATTCAAAGTCCCCATTGTGGACTCCTAGGATTAATATTGAGTTTATAGAGTCATTGTATATTCAAAGAAACCCTTCTTGGGATTTTGAATCATGTAAAAAGGTTTAGTATTGAGTCAAGTATGAT
Source organism: Pinus tabuliformis (assembly GCA_031772625.1). NCBI lineage: Eukaryota > Viridiplantae > Streptophyta > Pinopsida > Pinales > Pinaceae > Pinus > Pinus tabuliformis. The sequence goes on from CM062816.1 coordinate 368,137,585, forward strand.
TTATGTATCATCCACACCAAGTCAGCCTAGAGGAGATCAATTCGGACTAAGGAAACCTATTCGACCTTCCTTGAAGCCTATAAATAGAAGCAACTTGAATTCATTTAGAGCATATCATCTCAAGCAAGTTCGATATCTCTAAGGAAGTCGAAGAAGTGTGAAGTGGGTCTACAGAATCCAACGGAAGTGCAAGTTGGGTGGAGTCTAAGGAGAAGAAGAGAAATGAAATTTTGGTGCCTCTCTCTCTCTGTTTCTTTCCCTAGTTAGAGAGATTGAAGTCTTCTAAGTTTCGATGATGTTGGAAGCTGCCTGATGTTGGAATCTACTACATAGTCGAAGTTGCTAGAAAAGAGGTCGAAGATCTAGGAGGTTGACTTGGTGTGGAGGGAAGGTTTGGTCTTTGTATAGGATGAAGAGTCTCAAAGAATACTATTGAAAGGAAGAGAATTTTGATTGGTTTTTCCCCTTGAAGGGGGTTTTTCCTTGGCATGGTGCCTATATCTAGTGTTCATTGTTTTATGTGCTTTTTCTTTGGTTATTGCTTGATGTACTATAGACATAAGCTATAAAGAAAACTTAATAAGAAGTCAAGAACATCACAAGTAACTATCAAGTTTAAGAAAATATTTATACCTTTCTGATTTTCTAACAGGAATTAGTCCCCAGATGGAGCCAGCATTTTAACTTATTTTTACCCTTGTAATTTTTCCTTCATTTTCAAAAATAAAATTAAAAATAAAATAGAGAAAAGAAAATTAAGAAAAAGGGATAAAATAATAAAAAATATATAATATCCCGAGCAATAGTGAGCACATTTAAATGTCACATTTTTATTTTATTATCCTTAGCATATTTTTAAATAAATTATTTTATTGTAATAAGTTTGATGTGATTGAACGCCACCAAGTAATTAAAGTTTACGCAACTTTGAGTGGACGAGATCGGGCCCGTCGAGATCAACAACCCCCAACACATTGCGGGACCCCCCGCAATGTCAAAATTTAACGGCGGGGGGGCTGTCCACAAAGTTGTTTTATCTGACCCTACCTTTGATACGTGGTGCCTTCCCAATGATTGTGGTACCCCTCCACTCAAAACCACACACTACTTCCACCCACCCCGCAAAACATTGTTCCTCCTACTCGTTTCTCTTGCCGATTCTCCCACTCACTCCTACCACCAAACTTCATGCCATTTTCGCCCATTGCTAAATTTCTGCTACACTTAGTCGTCACTAACCGTTTTGATAAATTTAGCAGGTGACCGTTAACCATTAAATTATCCCACCAACTTTCAAAAAATTATTATCTCTGCGCCAATAACAATTAGTGTAACTAAAAGCAATTAGAATCACCTAAATAAAATCTACTATTTTCCTTGCAACTAAAGCTCTAGCATGACACTGCAACTGAATTCCGGTAATTTCTAGCTCTTGATCATCAATATCTCTAGGTAATTATTTAATTGTCCCCGATAATTCTATTTTCCCCAATGGCCTCCCACAAAAGAAAATCTAAGATGTCTGTAGACAATCCTATGTTTCCCCCTGTAATTAATTAAATGAATTTCCGTTGATTGATACCCATTTCAAAATCATAGAGACAAATTGTGAATTCGACTTATACGAATTTCACAATTGGGCTTTTCAAAAGTATCAAGATGCTAGTGATGAATTTTCTTTCAGGGAATCCCTATTACCCCAATTTTGTTTCCCTCAGACATATCATTTTCCCAAGTTTGTCAATTAGTGTGGAGCCTGATATCTTTCTAGTTAGATAGTTGTTATTTCTCATAATAATGAAACCCTGTTTTGAATAACCCCTGAGTCAATTTTCTAGGCCCTCCAATTAAATTTTCAACATTCCCTTCACCATTTTTCCACTGATGTTTTAATGGAAAATTATCATAGACTTTCTTTTTCACAAAGAGCACATATTTTTTAGTCATTTTCACTAGAAAACTTAAAGTTGCCTAGAAAAAGCCCAAATTATCCCTCTCCAATATTCACTGATATGTATAGGTAGGTCATTTCCCTATTTTATTGTTTATTAGGATACCCCAATGATCAATGTGTAGATGAGGTTATTTTAGGGTTTTTATCAGTCTTTTCTTCTAGTAAAAAACCATCAATCTTGTTTAATTATAGTCAGTTTCTACTCGATGAAATTCATGATCAATTTTTAAATTTCAGTGTTGAAGGTTCATTCAAGCACCAATCATTTTTGATTTACTTATTCTTATATCATTACTCAGAAAGGTTCAAATTTACTTTGCATAAATTGGATGCTAAAGGAAAGTCACTATCATTGATTCATTAGACCTCATTAGTGAGGAAACCCTCTGAATAATTTTCTTTCAGTAATTTTTTCAATCAATTTTGTATATGGAAATATGTTTTCTAAGTAGTGATGCAATTCCTAGAATTTCAATAGAGATCAAAAGGATTTTACATTTGAGTGAGCAATGTAAAGTTGGAGACTGGTATTTGTACCAAAATTTCATAAAAATCAGGATTTATGGCTACGAACTTCCACCTTACAAATTATTGGTGTTCCTCCCCATGAGGATTTTTTCCCTTGAATATATCAGGCAAATGATGAACATGGATGATGTTCATTTTGTTTCCATAAAAAAAAAGGCTCAATTCAAACTAAAATCACAGTTTGGCCCATTCATAGCCAACACCAAAGCTACAGAAAAACAATTCAATGATTTATTGAGGCAGATGAAGTTTAGATTAAGTTTCAGTTGGTAATATGATACATTAGGACTAATATCATGAGTGAGAGTTGGTTACAATTCTACACCATATGTGCACATTGAAAAACCTGATATTGAACAATACGCCAACAAAGAAGAATGGCAATAGAATACACTATAAGTCGTTGAAGAGCTAGTTTCCAGTCAAACAACACTAGAGACTCCAAGGATGATAGAAAAATAATTGAAAATACCGAAAGACAATTTATCTGCAGTAGGATCAGAGCTACAGTAGGCAGCATTCAAGGTGTTCAAGAGGAGGAAAACCATAAACATTGAAGAAGAATCCTTAGAAGCTCAAACTTATGATGAACCTACTACAATTATAATTTTCAAGAGCATATGCATTTTCATTGCATCAAATTAACGAAGAAACAATAGATTCTCCTTCTTCTCCAAGGAAGCAGAGTACTTTTAAAAGGTTCTTAGAGATGAAGAAGAAAAATGAAGCACTAAAAACTTCTACATATGCAGAGTTCTAGAAACAGTCTTCCACAACTCAGACTAGGTTACTTTCTGCCTTAGATAGTGAAAGAGGACAGTTCCAATTAGAATTTTTGGAACCAAAAGTCCCTATGCCCAAGAGTGTTGAGGATTAAAAAACCTTTGTGTTCTCATTTGACACCAAATAGATACATCCTATTGATCAGAATGAATTCACAAGCAAGCAAGAGAAATGATATACACATCTTTGACAAGTTTGTCCATGGAAAATTCTAAGCTACAAGCATCTTTGAATAATATTCATTCTCAATTGAAGCTTGAAAAGATGTCTTCTCTAGCAAAGGATACAAAAATGAAGGGATTTGAGGATATAGTTTTAAAATTAGGATCGAAACACAAATATGTAAAGGCAGCTAAGGAAATAATTAAAATTAGAAATGCATATATACAGGCACTAAGGAAGCAGCTGAAATTACCAACTATTGAACATCCTTAAGCACCAGTATTAAGTCAACTGGAGAAGGAAAAAAAAACATGCTCCAGATGATTATAGAGAAAAATATACAAATTTTAAAAATGGAGGTAGAGATGGAAAAGATGATTAAGGAAGGCAACTCCAAATCAACACTGGATTAGGGACATATACAACAACAATATCCAGAGTAGAAACAGAATCTACTAGCCAGAATCTAGAAGAAAAATTATCTAAAGTTATGTGAGATTTATCATTAAACGATATGGAGATTGAACAACTCAGATTTCAATTGGAGAAGACTCAAGATAATAAGATAAAAGTTGATAATTCATATCTGGCTGAAGTACAAAAAAATTTCCGACTAATTAAGCAACTGGAGCAATATTAAAATGAATCAGTGATTGCACAAACATTATCATCAGCCAAAGAAAAGATATGGATTGATATAAATTCAACCATAACTAAACTTTGGACATCCATTGAAATTATTTTTGAACAAGAGGGGTTAGTGGAAAAGTCAAAGGCATTCATTACAAATATTAAAGAAGATTTAGAACACAAGCCAGGGGAAACTACCGGAATAATCAAAGTGCTAAATTCTAAAACAAAAGAAGAACTGGAGTTTGGAATTGAAGATAGCATCGGTATAGTCCTAGAAGTAAGAAGGGTTTTGACGAAAATAAACTTAATGTTACAATTAGAAAACAAATATCAAAACTTGGAAGTACAAGTTAATAATTTTCATAAAAAGTTCAATGTTTTGTGCCAGAAGGAATTCCAGCTCTGCGAGATTCTAGTGGCCAATTGATTCCACTAGAAAATTACCAACACATATTGCATGAGATAGCAACAGATAGAACCAAGTTTGCAATTTCAAAGGGATGATCAATGGTAAAGCATTCTTGGAAGGCCTTGAATTTGATCTTTTTATTCAACTTGAAATTCAACACGTATTTATTACTAGGCCAACCTTTGAGAAATACATAGAAGTCGATGAGGCATATAGAAAAGTAACAAAATTTTATATCCCAGATGATAAAATATGGGATAAATTACTTGAACTCATCGAGCAAAACAAAATACACGGATTCAGTAACCAATTGCAGAGAAAGAAGGGGCAGAAAGCAAGAAAGGAGCAGAAAATAGAAAACTCAATTAAAAGCTGTAGTCATCAAACAATAGACTCGAATTGTGTGTTTATTATTCAAATCAGTTTATAATAGCTATTTTTGTGTTCTATTTTTGTAAATATCCAAATCAGTTTTGGATAATATTTCATTTTGTAATAAATTTTATTTCAAATATAGATATTTTTTAATTACACTCTATAAGTATTTTTTATTTCGAAGAAGGAAGGGTTGAACCCTTGTGATAATCCAGTGACACCATTGTAATACTATGAAATTGAAGATAATCAAAGGATTTTGGCTTCATTCTTAACATCTTTTGTGTCTATGTGAGTTTTTCCTTCTATTCATTTATGTTTTCCATAATTTAATTTTGCATATTTTCAAGGTATTATAGGAGTTAGGGTAAGGCTAGATTGAATATAAATCTCCCTAACAACGCACTGAAAAGTTATAATCATTAAAGAGATTAATTAACTAAACAATTTGTTTAAGTTAGTTCCTCTATATCTTTTAATTGTTGCCTTATGTCATCTCTTGAACATATTCTGTTTAGCTATAGAATTTTTCTACACACATCAACATTATTTGATTGGTTAAATATTCAATATGGATGTTTGATTATCACATATTTTCGTTATTTCTTCTTTCAAACTCGACTTAAATATTTATTCATGCTATGAATTAAAATCAGCCCTTTGAGATTCTCAAAAATATTTAGATTTTATAAGTGTTAAAGGTTTTGTACATTGCTCATCCAATTCAATTAAACCCTTAATTAGATGTTTCGGCATAGTTCCCGAGCCTAGAACTGTCTACAAAGATATAACAGGAAGATATAGAGAAACAAAGTGATCTTCTTGCATTATTATGTGGTGTATTACAAGTGATTATACAAAATATTTGCAATTAAGAGGCAAAAATATATGTTATTCTACAATACGCAAACCAAATGATGGCTCTCTTTCTAAAAGTATTTGCTTCCAGAAGTGAAACACTGCACGCGGAAGCCATGTTGGCTATAGGTGCTCTTGCTTATGCTACGCGTGTTGAATTTTGCAAGTATAAGCTATATTTTTATAAGTGTGTTGAAATTGGTCTCCATAATTTTGAAGAGTATCAAGCTTGTACAATAGCAGTGGGTGCAGTAGGTGACATTTGTCATGTTGTATGCCTTTATTGATAGGAATGTTTTGCTTGAGGAAGTTGCTTTAAGAAACCATTTTTTTTAATGGCTTGTATATGTTTCATCATAATAATTGTTAAAGGAATCATTTTATTCTGAAATCGTTGATTTTATCTTCTTGCTTATGTTTGTGAAAATATATTTGTGCCAAAAGATCTTGAGGAACGTGACCTATATGGGTATGTATTCTTTGTTTGTATTCATTTTTCTTGTGAACATTTTCATGTGTTGTAAAGGAAGTTCCATAGTCTTATTATATTGCAAATAGTGATCAAATTTTTATTATATATTTTAATTTAAAAAGTGGATGAGATCACATTATAAATGGTTAAATGAATATTTATTGGTTGTAGATCGAAGGGCTCATATTCACCTTCCATCCCTAGACTATCCAAAGAATGGAGCTTCGGTCCTCATCACTCTTGAATGGTGGATTTTATCGCTTACACAGTTTTTAGACGGAAACCATTGAATGATTTGAAAGGTGGAGAGACATATGTGCAATGCATTGACAACACAATGGGAATGTTTTTAAGTGATTAAACAATATTTTGTGTGTAAATTGTAGACCTTTCAACATTCAGTTGGAAACTCATATTGTAATACTTGACATTTCATATCAAAAAGATAGTGGTTGAAATTATTTATGATTGTAATTGATATTATTTAGTGTTGTAACCAAATTATGAGACTTTGAATGATTCACATGTGTTTTCATATTAGCTGAGCATAAATATTGTATGATATTTTTTAATATAGTTGCAAAATAATATTAATTGATTTATGTTAATTAATAGTAAACACAAATAAAATGAATATAAAACTACTAAATTAGTAGTTTATATTGATTAATAATGAACATAAATAAAATGAATATACAATGACTAATTTAGTCGTTTATAATTATTATTAATGAAAGTAAATGAAATGAGTATACACTACTAAATTAGTCATTTATATAATGAACATAAAACTACAAAAAACAGATAATTGACTATTGGAAATGACAAATTTGTGACTATGAACGTCGACTAAAATTTGCATATAAATGATTATTAGATGCTAATTTACATTATGTTATCTCATGACCAAAATTCTGGACATATTTCTTTGGTCATTAATTGGTTTCAAATGGTGACTACAATTTGCATATAAATGACTATTAGTGGCTAATTTATAGTATCTTATCTCGCAGCCAACATTTTGGTCATATTTCTTTCGTAATTAATTGGTTTCCTTAGGTGATCACATAGTAGTATATTTAGTTGTGCGTTTGGTCATTAAACGTTGAAAATAGAAACAAGAAAAAATAACAACAAGAAATGTTAAAATAGGAATCTAAAAATTCCAATTTAATTTGTCCTTTCATTAAATTGTGAATTAAATTGTTATTCCTTTCTCATAGCAACTTGTAATAGTTAACTAAGTTAAGTTGACTTAGTTAACTTAGGAATTTCGAGTTGGAAGTCTATCTGGAGTCATGTAAGTGTGATCCCTAATTTTTAGGGGTGCATATTGAGTTTATTTGAGTTGTAATTAGATAGCTCAGTTCAACTGAGCTATAGTTAGTTAAACTAGTTATAATTGTTGGAGGAACTAGTATAGGTCTAGTAGTGAGTTGGTGCACTGGTGCATCCTTAGTGTTGCTCCAGCTAACTAGAGATTCACTCAAGAGAATCTCATGCATGTCAGTTTAGAGAAAGATCCAATTGAGACTAGAGTGCAAGGACAATGTACTATCAGTTGTATAATTTTCCGGGGTGTACAGATGGTGCATGCAATCAGTTGTGAACCTAAGTTTGGATTGCACAGTTATGGAAGAAGGATTTACTCATTAAATAGAAGTTAATTCCTCTAGGAATTGTGCAAGGAAATAGGGGCTTAGAGAGCTACAGAATAGGCTAAGGCTTTGGCTTGAGCTAGCTTGTGAGCTGAGAGCTAATAATATTTATGCAGGGATTGTTCTTGTGAGAACAAGCATTGTATTCTCATCTTGGATTTATGATTAATGCAATATAGATAGTATGGGTTTTGAGTTGCAACTTTCCTTGGATACATATTATGTTATGTTCCATTGATTATCTTCCTCTTTTCAATTACTTTTTTCATCGATATTTGTGCGCTTCCGCTGTAAAGAGTAGAGTAGATTCTTGTCCTGTGTTTTAGAAAATTACGTGAGCTGTGAATCTATAGGAAAATCTACATGGTATCGGAGCTAAAGACAGTATAGAAGAGAATAATTCAAATTTTTCCTTGCAGATTCATGGAGCTTTAGTTCAGGGCAGATCCAGAAGACCCTATGTGCATACTTCTTAATGGAGCTAAAAGGCTGCTAGTGGGCAAATTGAGGAGCGGGAATTTTATGGGCCACAAGTTTACAGAGAAGATCTAAATTTTTTGTGTAAAATTTTCAAAAAACAAATAACATATTCTGATTCCTTGCGGAAAAATACCCAAATTCAAAAAAAATATCGTCTGAATCAGAGTTCGGATGAGGGAGATATTTTCAATTTAAAATCAGTTATTATTTCAGAAAATTTCGTGACGGCGAGACATATGAAACAGATTGGTGTGCGAGCAAAGAACCTATATTCTCTTCAGGTACAAGATACATGCAAATCCATGAGGAGCAAGGAAAATTTTAGATACTTGGTGGTTGAGAGGGAGAGTGAATTACCTCTCAACATGCAGCCCCAGAGGAGGCCTCAGAAGCAGTCTCAGAAAATTGTGGAGAAACCACACTTGGAGAAGCAGAGAGGAGACTGAGTGGAGGCATCCACTCATGTAGAGACCTCCAGTAGGGGGAATTTTGAGCCAGGTGGGTAGAGGGATTACATGCAGCCATACCTCCAGGTGTGAGGTGGGGCAATGTGAAGTGATAGACCCAAGAGGGCTGAAATTGGGTAGGGTCCATTGAGAGGTTTTGTCTCATGGATCTTACCTTGATACGTGAGCCCAAAGTACATAGTAGCAGGAGGAATCAATGGCAGTTGATGTAGTCAAAGATCAAAGTGACAAAGGCTAGAGTACTCAGATATTGAAGAACGTAGAGAAGGGTTGACAACAGTGTAAAAAAGCAGAGTTAGCAGAAGCACAGAGATTTCAATCAACATAGGCAGTAGTAGTCAGAGACTTTGATGACAGATGCATCATATTGATTCAGGTTGGATGATTTTTCAGATTCAGGAGTTGTTGTAGCTACAACACTAGAGATAAGTGTTGCATGCAGAACATTCCAAAGGTTCAAGAATGGGATAGAGTTGAATTCCTTTCTTGTTGAGAGGGAGTGTTTATAATAACAACAAGAAATGTTAACAATAGCATCTAGAAATTCCAATTTAATTTGTCCTTGCATTAAATTGTGAATTAAATTGTCATTATTTTCTCATAGCAACTTGTAATAGTTAACTAAGTTAAGTTGATATAGTTAACTTAGGAATTTCAAGTTGGAAGCCTATCTGGAGTCATGGAAGTGTGATTCCTAAGTTTTAGGGGTGTAGATTGAGTTTATTGGAGTTGTAATTAGATAACTCATTTCAACTGAGTTATATTCAGTTAAACTAGTTCTAACTGTTGGAGGAACTAGTAGAGGTCAAGTAGTGAGTTGGTGCACTGGTGCATCCTCAGTGCTACTCCAACTAACTGGAGATTCACTCAATAAAAACTCATGCATTTTAGTTCAGAGAAAGACCCAGTTGAGACTAGAGTGCAGGGACAATGTACTATCAGTTGTATAATTTTCCGAGTTTCATAGATGGTGCATGCAATCAGTTTAGAACCTAAGTTTTGATTATGCAATTATGGAAGAAGGATTTCCCCATTAAATAGAGGTTAATTCCTCTAGGAATTGCGCAAGGAAATATGGGTTTGGAGAGTTGCAGAATAGGCTAAGGATTGGCTTGAGCTAGCTTGTGAGCTGAGAATTGATTATACTTGTGCAGGGATTGTTCTGGTGAGAACAAGCATTGTATTCTCATCTTTGATTTTTGATTAATGCAATATGGATAATAGGGGTTTTGAGTTGTGGCTTTCCTTGGATACATATTTCGTTATGTGCCATTGATTATCTTCCTCTTATTGATTATTGTTTTCATCGATCTTTATGTGCTTCCACTGTAAAGAGTAGAGTAAATTCTTGTCTTGTGTTTTAGGAAATTACATGAGCTTTGAATCTACAGGAAAATCTACATTAAATATGGAAATTAATGACTAATTCAATGAACAAATTCACAATTCAAAGGTGGATGAAACATTTAATCTATGTTGCTCTGATAATTTCAAGTAACCCGAAAACTGCGCAACTAGGGTTTGTGCGAGCTCCATGACCTCCCCTCGATGCCTCTGGTTCTAGACTTTGGGGCCCTGCCATCCATGGCAGATCCACTACAACATCCTGGCACCCGCTCCTTCAAGGATATGGTCTCTGGTCAACCACCAAACTAGGCTTAATTCTTCACAAAGTTTGCCTCTAGCTCTGCCTTCTGCATGCCACCAAGAGGAAGCTATGACAAAGAAGAAATTAGTCATCCACAGCAAAATGAGCTACCAAAAAGGAATGAAGACACAATGAAAATGTCAACAAAGGATACTCAGGCAGACAGGAGTGAGGCCGCAGACTCGCCCTTCCCTGCTAATGTCTATCCTTCAAAATCTCAGGTGGAGTTGCAGGATCAGTCAAAAAATACTAAGAATAACTCTAACCCCAAAGCCAAGAAAATCCCAGAACTGGAAATCTAGGACCTTGAGGTAGTTGAATATAGAGAATACATGCAGGAACAACTAAATATAGAGAATACATGTAGGAACATGCAGTTATATGCAAGTTCATGGGAATATGGCCAATTGAAAGAGCCCTAAATAGGTGGAATCAAAGAAAATGGAAACCCAAAGGGGAGATCAGACTTCAGTTCGACTCCAAAGGATTTTTCACATTCATCTTTAACCTCCTAGAAGATAGAGACAGAATTTTTGAAGGAGGACCCTATTTTTACAACTCAACCGGTTTATACATGAGATTCTGGAGGGACAACTTCACACCAGAAAAAGAGGATTTCACTAGGGTTCCAGTCGAGGTATGCCTCTACTCCTTACCAATTGATTATTGGGCTCCTTAAGTCTTAAAAGGAATAGGAGACCAGCTGGGGGATTACATTAAAATGTCTAAAGACACAAGAACAGGTCATTATGTTTCCTATGCCCGAATCTGTGTATACATAGACATCTTTGGTGCTCTGCCATATGCAATCAAATTAATCTTTAGGGATGAAGTCTGGCTGCAAAGTATAGACTATGAACATATACCCTTCCGATGCAGAAAATGTCATGAGAATGGGCATATTTTCTGAGATTGTCCCATGAATAAAACCCCTAAAACACCAGAGCAAGAAAATAAACAAAAAGACAATAAAGGTTTTACCAAATTCATCTCCAAGAACAAGAATAACAAGAAAAAAGCTATCCCAAAGAAAAACCTATCTAAAGAAGCAAGCCAAAATCAGATCAATGTACTAAGCAGTACCCAAGAGAAAATGGATCCTAATGAATTGATAGCAGATGAAGTAGGAGAGGAAGAAATGAACCCAGTAAGCATCGAACATAATGAAAGGGATACAAGTAATACCAATAGAAGAAAGGAGCATGAGCAAGAGGATATAGAAATGCAACAAGTAGAAACACAGGAAACCTAGAGGAAAACGCAATAGAGGAAGCTCTATAGGGGTAGACCTTGCAACAATTGTAGAGGAATTGAAACAAAAAGGAATAAATGACATATAAGAACAAAAACTACAAAAAATCGAAGGAGCTTATCTCCTCCAAGAAGAATTAAAAATAAAAGCTCACTATCCAGCACAAGAAAGCATGGCTTCAAAAGGCATATTAGCCAATATTCCAGTAGAAGAACTCAACCTCAAAGGCTCAAGCAGAAAGCGAGGATGAAATACCACTAGTCAGCTCCTTCAAGAACTAGGTGCAAAGCTAATCAATGAACGAAAGGTAAAAGCTCTTGCTCTATACCCATATCCATGTCAGTGAATTGCATCTCTTGGAATATTAGGGTACTTAATAGTCCTGGGAAGAAACACATCTTAAAAACCATAATCATGTCTGATCACCCACAACATCCTTCTTATTCAAGAAACTAAACTTGACTCGACTTACCCTCCCTTCCTTCTCAACTCATCGTGCTTCAAGCCTTACAACTCCTTGGCTAATACGGCTTCAGGTACGGTAGGGAGCTCAATGACATTTTGGAAAAACTCTAAACTTGACCTTATTTCCTCTCTGGCCACTCACCTTCCATAACTATAATCCTGAGAATCATAGGCACCAATGAGATCATTTGCATAACCAATATTTATGCCCCACACAAGGTGACAAGCAGTATCAAAATGCTCTAAACCTTATCCAATCTCCTTGGCCCTCTGCATCATCCCCTCAAAATCATAGTTGGTGATTTTAATATGATAACTAACTTATCTAAAAAGAAGGGAGGAATCAGGAAGTTAGATAAAGACTTTGAGGCTTTCCTCACCACCATTGAAAACCTCAACCTCGTCGACATTCCCACTAGCAATGGATTATTCACCTAGAATAACAGAAGAGGAGGAGAATGTCAAATAGCCTCCCATTTAGACCGCTTCCTTCTATCCGAGGTCACTTATCTCACCTCCTGGGAAATGGAGGCAAGAATCCTTTCGCAAGTAGGCTCTAATGACTGGCCTATCTCTCTCAAGTTTCAAATTTCCAATGGTCTGAAAAATAAGCCTTTTAGATTCGAGACGTTCTGGTTGGATCACAAGGATTTCATGGGAAAAATGAAACAATGGTGGACTTACTCTCCTATCAAAATTGGAAACAAAATGTATACTTTCCAACAAAAGTTAAAACACATCAAAGAGGAAATCAAAAAATGGAACAAAAATACATTTGGCAACATCATCACAGATAAAAAAACTTGGAACACCAACTGGGACTTCTCCAACAAAAAATAATTGAATAAGGGCTAATGGAGAACATTAAGAAAGAGGAACAGTGACTACAACAAAGTTGGGACGAAAGAGCCATTTAGGAAGAACGGTTGTTGCATCAAAAATCTAGAATAAATTGGCTTAAATGTGGGGAAAGGAACATGGCCTTTTTCCATAGAACAATGATACAACACAGGAGGTACAATAGAATTTTGGCTCTGAAGAATCAATAGGGTCATCTCATTCACTCTCAAGAGGAGTTGGAAACAGAGCTCAACCAATATTTCAACCCTCTTCTCAAAGATCCAAGGAATGATCAGGATCAGGACATCAAAAAGATCACCAAGAATATCCCCAAAATCCTCACGAAGGACCATAACAAAATGATCCTACGGAAATTCTCCCTCCAGGAAGTCGAAGATGTGACCATGGGAATGCCCAATTGAAAAGCTCCAGGTCTGGATGGGTTCACCATTGATTTCTACAAAGCTTGTTGACCTATCATAAAATTGGAAGTTCATTCCTTAGTTGAGGAATCTTGTATTCAGAAATCTGTCCTTAAAGCCCTTAACTCTACTTTCCTGAATCTGATACCCAAGGGAATATCTGCGGATTCCCCAGACAAATTTAGGCCCATAGCCGTTTACAATTTCATATATAAAATAATCTCCAAATTTCTGGCCAAGTGAATTAAAGTTATCCTCCCTCTCGTCATCTCCCACCAACAGTCTGGCTATGTGGAAGGAAGACAAATCATGGATAATATCATCCTCTCTCATAAGCTTATTCATTCTCTCAATTCACAAAAAAAAAAACAGGTATGATGATTCATCTATACATGGCCAAAGCCTTTGACAAAATTAGCTAGAACTATATGAGACAGGTCTTGGATGTGTTTGGGTTCCACAAATAAAGCATCAAGTGGATCATGGCTATGGTTTCGGGATCTTTCCTCTCCATCCTCGTGTATGGTTCACCTTTGCAACCCTTCAATCCTTCAAGGGGTATCAGAAAAGGGGATCCAATCTCTACCTTCCTCTTTGTTATAATGGCAGAACGGCTAGGACACTCTATCTTTGTTGCCCTGCATGAAAATAAGCTCTCTAGTCTCTAGCCCCATGCTTCCCCCCCACCCCCCTACAAATCACTAGCAATTTGTAGATGATACCCTTCTCATGGGCCTCCCAAATATCAAAGAGGTTGCCTCTTTCACGTCCATCTTTACAGACTTCTCAGTTGCTTCTAGTACCTCCATCAACCCCGTGAAATCCAAGTTGTTCTTCTTTAACACTCTACTTCCCATTTGTAGGAACATCGCCAAACTCCTGAATATTCCCATTAGTACTCTACCCTCCACTTACCGTGGGGCTCCCCTAACAGATAGGCCTCTCTCCTAGGCCACTTGGGAGAACCTAATTAACAAAATGGAGAAACGAATTTCCAACTAGACCTTCAAATCTCTCAATTTGGCTAGGCGTCTTATCCTGGTTAAATCCGTCCTTCAGACCATCCCTCTTTACTTGTACTTGGCTCTGGCAGCCCCAAAAGTGATTTCCAAAAAATCATAAACCTTCAAAGGAACTTCTTATGGAGAGGTGGAGAGGTCAGACAGAAATGGTCTCTAGTAGCATGGGAAAAAATTTGCAAGCCCAAAAAAGATGGTGGCCTCGGTCTTAGGGACATAGACCTCTTGGGAAAGGCCCTGGGAGCCAAAAACATATGGACATTGTTTGCAAACCCCAACTCCCCTTGGGGAATCCTTTGGAAAGAAAAGTACACCCCCTCTTTAATACAAGAGCAAATCGTCAAGCTCAATGGAAAGATCAAAGATTCAGTCAGCTGGAATCAACCTTGGGAGAACAGAGACATCATTCAAAGACATAGCTTCTGGGAAATAGGTAGCAGTGTTATACTAAAATTTGTCACCATGACTATTTGCAGTCAGTATGGCTCCATCAATAACCATACTTTCCTCCTTGGCAAGTCTTATACCTCTGCTCCTCATGTCAAACTCCAAAAAAGAGAGAAAGCCTTTAAAAAATCAATATAACTCTGGTTCCACACTTTCTCTTACTCTTACCTGCGGGCACGCATCTCAAGTACATAATACCTGCGTACTTGTACGCTCTGTCTGTAAAGGGGTGGGTGCGTACCCCTGTAAAAGTCAAAAGGCGCAAGTTTTACTTCAAAAAACTTACTTGCGGTCGATTCTAGAGCATTCTAGAAGATGGTTTGACGTGGATTGAGTGCCTCCAGATGGTTCATGCATCCCAATGAAAGAGGAACTTATCCCATGAAGAGGGGAACTATCCCTTTGAAAGAGGGGCTTATCCCATTGATGGTGGACCTATTTAACTTCCTCCAAATCATTATAAATACAGGCATTGGCCCAGAGGCAAAGGAGGTTGAAAGCTGAACATTCCTAAGGGTAGATGCTGCTGAAATTAGGACTCCCTTATAGAGCTTGAGAGGAGAGATCACATTCCTTTCTTAGCTTCATTTGGAAGTGGGTGAGCTGATCAAAGTAGAGGAGAACTCTTGCTGGACCCTGGGAGGGACCTACACAACACCAAGGCATTGGTTGTAAGGTTTCTTTGTTTCCAATTAATACAATTAAGTTCATTTTTCTCAAAAAGTTGTTATATATAATTTGTTTCATAAACTCCTTGGTCTTTATGATGAATATGTTTTATTATATGAGTTATTCAGGTGCTATGTAATCGTTTGCTTGTTAGTGTATGCAGGCTTCAAGGAGAAGGAGCTCATCTGGATCGAAGAGGCTTGGCTACTACAAACAGCGTTGGACCAAAGGTAAGCCTTAAACACCTGGTTGCTTTTATTTTAAATGCATATTTAGGGAAAGATAGTGCTTGATTGTTTTGTTTGTCACTAGAAACGCCTTAGTTTCTAGGGAGGTCAGTTTTGTCTGCAAAATTGACTCTTTCCGCATGACAAAATGGCGACTCCACTTGGGAATCCATGGATTTGATTGATTTCTCTTTTGATTGATACTTTGATTTGAGAAACTGTTTTTTCTGTTTCTGTTTTTGACTTGATGACTGTGGGATTGGGTGAATTTAGTTAATTTTGAGTTAGTTTTCATTTTTCATAGTTTTGGGAGAGGTACGCACCCTCTGAGTTAAGCACAGTGCATACCTGTACGCACTTTTGCTTTGTGCACAGAGCGTGGACGCACCTGTGTAAAAAGGTTGCCTGCGTACCCTGTCAAAAATTTGAAAAATGTTAAATTTTTCTCTTTTTTATCAGTTTAGAATTTGTTTATAGGTTTTAGCCATTGCCCAGACCTGCTTGTTCCCTGTCAAAAACTTTCCTTGGTTAATTCCATTGGCACCCCTGTTTTAAGCTTTTATCAATTGGGTGTTTTGAGTCTCTTTTTCGAGAAATTCTTAATTTGATTTCCTTTGGTCATTACTTGGAGGTTTGTCTCAGTCTTTTCACAATTTTGCATCTTTTTGCTCTTGTTTTTGCAAAAAAAATTCCCCCTCATTCGCTGGGGGGGGCTAAATTGTGTATGAGTGTTAATCGCCTTTGAGTGTTTTTATTTTTTGATCTTTGGAACTCTCACCCAATTTTCTCGACTTGCACTTGATTGGTTCTTAGATTACATTAGAATCGTCTTATGTTTGAGAATTCTCTTGCATAGATCACATTTGCATAATTAGAATTCTCATTTTCAGAATATGAATGAAAAATGTGCATAGATTACATTTGCATACTTTTCAAGTGAATTGTGCATAGATTACAATTGCATAGTTTACATTCTAAAAAATCAATCGTAGATTTAGATCAGTTTTCTTTGATTTGAATTTACAAAAAAAAAAAAAAAAAAAAACTATTTTGGAATTGATTTGCATTAGTTTTTCTTGATGAAATTAGTGCATTAGAGAATTTGTTATATTTTCTCTTAGTGATCAATTTTTTGCATTGTTGGAAGTGAATGGAAACTCTCTCCTTACTTTAGTTAGGATTCATCGAATTGAAAGGATTACATTATCATATTCGATTGCATTCAGTTTTGAGTCGAGTCATAACACCATTGGTTTCGTATCCATTTACCCCTTTGAGTAATAACAGCCTAAATAACACAGCGCTTAATTAAAATTCATCTAGTAATTTTTACATTTCTAGGGCTCTGATACACCAACATAGCTTAGGCTAGTGTCTTGGAGTAAGAGAGTAATTAACTCTCCAAGACAGTAAAAACAAACAAGTAGCTGTATCTTGTGGTAGGAAGAAATCCAATTGTTGCATTTATGCTCTGGGAAAGCTCCTCTTAAAGGAGAAGCACGAGATCGTGTCTGAACCAGTGTGGGAATCAATCCTTCCTCATTGGGAACGACGCCAGATATTCACGTATTAAAAATGGTAAACCTCGGATTAACCATTGTCGAGGAGCCTGGGGTCACTTGTTGGTAAACCTCGGATTATGTCAAGGAGCCTTCAAGGGGATTGAGCTTGCTACTCTGCCCTTGAGTGCGTATCGGATCGTAGACTGTTCCCCCAGGTGTATTTGTCTCAGTTGGTAGCCTTAGTGACCATATTCTTTAGGATTCTTCCTAAGGTGACAGTGGTGGGAAGATCCCACTGTACCTGGAGCAGACGTCGGCTAGACTCACTTGGATTTTCTGGGGGGTTCACTTCACTCGAGACGGTTAAAGTGGAGGAACTTGGTCCAGTCTATTCATTAAGCAGGTTTCCGGGGTAAATGTTCCAACCGCCATTTCTGTATTGAATTCTGCGAGGTTGGATTTCATCCCCAACTAGTGTTTTCGGTACGGGAAGTTACTGTTTCTGTGTGGTTTGACTCCTAGATTTGATAGCGCGTGTTAATTTGTTTGTTTTTACTTTTAGAGACCATAGGTGTGAATTGTGAATTTTAATTGTTAGGTGTGAATTGTGAATTGTTAATTTTAGTTTTAAAATTGTTAATAAAATTCACTGAAGTTGAATATAATGGCATATGTTCCAGAATTTACCAACCAAGGAATTCCTCTTGACGAGAATCCTAGTACTTTTCCTTACTTTGGAAATGTTGGTCCGCCTTACATGGCTACTTTGTCATTACCTGGATTTACAATAGGTTTACCGATATGGTTATTTTCAACTTCGTTGGCCCCAAATACTCCAATTGTTCCACCTCAACCGAATGCTTCACCTCAACAGAGTTCACCATCTCAACATCACCAACCTTCTGTTGACCCTTTACCTTCTTCGCCTAATTTTTCTTCCTCCATTTCTTCCTCTTCGCTTGGTAAAAGTCTTGATGCTAGTAACCAAGTGGCTAAGAAGAAGAAGAAAGGGAAGAAGAAGAAGAAGAAGAAGAAGAAGCAAGATAAGAAAGAAGTCAACCAACCAACTATGGCTGTAAGTGTTAGTTGTGTTGAGGAAACCTCCAACATGCATCGTAAACCCAAATACCCTTGCAAGCTTTGTAAGGGTGACCACTTCCTTATCAATTGTCCTGGTATTCCAAAGGTCTTGGAAGTATGGTCAGAAAAATCTCATCAACTTTCCATTGATCCATCAACTAGTGATAGTCAGGTTCCTGGGAAAAAGGGTAAAGTTAGGTTTCCTTGTAAGTTATGCAAAGGGAGTCATCAAACTCACATTTGCCCTCACATGGATGAAGCCTCAACATTGTTGGAAAACCTTACTGTTCCACAGCAAGAATTTCCAACTGGTTACTGTAAACTTTCTCCTAACCTACCGTCAACTGACGGAGTGATTGATCTAATTTCAAGTACAGTCGATCACACTCTTCCATTGGAGAGTGAAACTCATGTCACTCAGGTTGATGATCCATTAGTTGATCAAGTGGTCGATTCAATTTCACATTCGGTCGATCCCACTTTCCCTTTAGAGAGTGAACTTCATACCGCTCAGGTTCTTCTTGTTACATCAGATTCTTCTATGCCGGGGGGCATTTCACCTGTTTCTACAGAACCCCCTCCAAGTACTGAGGTCTTTTCCTTTGATTGGAATAGACTGACAGAACCTCGTCTTCCTTCCTCCATCCCTTTCCAAATCATTGTCAAGGCTGGTGGTAGGGACATACATCGTACTCAGGTAGATGAAGGTGCTTCTGTTAGTATTTTATCCTCAACTGTTTGGAAAGCTTTGGGTTCCCCTCAGCTTGCGCCTATTACGCAGAATTTGAAAGCTTTTAACAGAACCATTAGTGAACCTTTAAGGATCCTTCCTAAGTTTTTTATTACCTTGGAAGGTAAAACTATCTGTATTGATCTTATGGTAGTTCGAGGTCCCTTGGATTTCAATTTACTCCTTGGGCGAGACTATGTTTATGTAATGAAAGCTGTCGTATCGACACTCTTTCGCGTGATGTCTTTCCCTCGCAATGGCAGTATTGTGACTGTAGACCAGCTTTCGTTCCCTAGTCTTGTTTCAACTACCAATAATATGACACCCCTAAATGTTCCTGATTCTAAAGTGGTCTCTACCCTGCCACGGGTTAATTATGTGGCAACTGGTCCCATGTTTTCAGTTACCGATGTAAGTGAGCCTCTCACTGTTTGCTCATCTTCCTTTAATTTAGATCCGGTAATTGACATGGAGAACTCTATGGGATTACTTGAACACGATGTTCTTATCCCTTTTGAGTCCCTTGACATGTGTTCCTTCCAGAGAACTATTCTTCCTTCTGATGAAGACCTCTTGGAAGCCATGATCAAGGTGTGTCCATTGACATGTCTTTCTTCCAGTTGGAAGCCATGATCAGGTGCGAGGATAGTTCCTTTTCCTGTGCCAACCTCGTTAAAAAATGAAACAGGTTGTGTGAACATTTTCATGTGTTGTAAAGGAAGTTCCATAGTCTTATTATATTGCAAATAGTGATCAAATTTTTATTATATATTTTAATTTAAAAAGTGGATGAGATCACATTATAAATGGTTAAATGAATATTTATTGGTTGTAGATCGAAGGGCTCATATTCACCTTCCATCCCTAGACTATCCAAAGAATGGAGCTTCGGTCCTCATCACTCTTGAATGGTGGATTTTATCGCTTGCCTACAACGGATCACTTTCTATCGACATCAGCACATTATCTAGAAAGATGATCTAGGAATCATCAGTACCTTGAAATCTGCATGCCTCAATGGCAAGTTTCTCACCTTTGACGACAGTTTACATCATTGACTTTCGATCGAAGGATTCCGTGACATGTTCGACATCAACACATCTACTCACATCTCATGGATTGTACTGGGTACTTTCAGAACCATTAACATCACTAGTGGTGTCTCTCACACTTGTTAACAGTTTACATCATTGACTGGTAATCAAGTGGTTTCTACCATGTTCGACATCAACTCATTTATTCGCATGGATAGAATCGTACTATTTCGGGAAGCAGAAATGAAGACCCTGGATCTAGTTTCCGCCATCCAGGCTGCGAGGAGTTTTGTATTCATTATACAGTAGACTAATTATAAACATATGGCTGCGTCCATACTGTGTCTACATGTGTCTATGATTATGATGTATTGCGAAATCATTCCTATATCAGAGCATTAGTTAGTTTGTTAGTTAAGTTTTTGATTTGAGTATGGGAATGCCTACCTCAGTGATGATATGATCTCATATATGTATTTTGTGTTGAATATTTGCAGGTTCTGACTGGGCTCTCCACAAGATAATCCTCGAAATGATAAAGTGCCAAGCTGGTCCTTTTGCCAAATGGGGTATCGATTTTATTACATGTAACCCTCACTCGGCCGGGGGGCATGCATATATCATCCTTGCGGTAGATTATTTTACTAAGTGGGCCGAGGCGATGCCTACATTCGAGGTAGACGGCAAGACAGCTGCAATTTTCATGTTCAATCATATAATTGCTAGGTTTGGTGTCCCACAAGTGATAATCACTGACCATGGGCGCCATTTTCGAAACGTTATGATGACAGAACTTACAGGCCAGCTTGGTTTGCGTCACGATAGCTCAACTCCTTATTATCCACAAGCGAATGGTCTGGTTGAGTCCATCAACAAAGTTTTAGTTATCATGATCCGACGAATCATTGGTATTCATCGGTCGAATTGGCACAAAATTTTATTTTCAGCGCTTTGGGCGTACCGAACCTCAGTGAAAACATCAACAGGGTTCACTCCTTTCCAACTAGTTTATGGTTTGGAAGTTGTGCTACCCATTGAATGCGAAATCCCGTCACTGAAAATGGCCATCGAGTTACTTCTAGCTACTTCCGAAGAGGAAAAGCGTTTATTATACTTAGCTCAATTAGATGAGAATCGACGTGATGCTGCACTGGCGATCGAGACTCACGCAAAACGTATGAAAGCTCAGTATGAGAGAAATGTGGCCCCTCGAAATTTTTCGGAAGGAGACCTAGTGTTATTGTATGATCAAGCTAATGATAAATTAGGTGCTGGAAAATTCGTTCCTATGTGGAATGGACCCTATATTGTCAAGCGAAAGCTAGCAAAAGGGGCCTATGAGTTGGTAGACTTTGATGGGGACTCTTTAGGTAAACCCAGAAATGGTCTTTACTTGAAGAGGTATTATGCTTAAAAATGGGTATGGAGAATTTTTAGTTAGGTTAGTTTTTCTTTCTAGCAAGTGTGTTTGTTAGTTTAAACAGTGTGCTTAGCTTAGAGAGTGTTTTTCGTCGTTATTCTGGCTTATCTTGGTTTTTACTCTTGATATTGCAGATATCGATGCCTCTCCAAACATACATTGGATTTGCTGATGGTGCTTGTCGTAGTACACGGAACATTTCTTCCGCAGCTTGGGTTATCTATTCACCCTCTGACGAGTTAATTTCTATGCATGGGGTAAGCCTCGGTCAAACAACAAACAACATTGCCGAGTACAGTGCAGTGATTGAGTTATTGTCTGAATCTATTTCATTTTGGATTCGGAGTTTGATAGTGAGGTTAGATTCTGAACTCGTTGTATTACAGCTTAATAGAGTGTATGCCATTAGAAATCCAGTGTTATTAAGGTTATTTTTGAGTCTCTTGGAACGTGAGTTTGATTACATTGAATATCAGCATATTCCAAGGTCTTTAAATACATTAGCAGATGCAATTGCTTCTCGAATGTTAAATAGACATTTGCAATAATCATACATGTAAATTTAAAACCATTCCATAACATGATTTACAAGATAAGCCAGTAATAATGATATGTATATATAGGAGTGTGTCAAAAACTACATCGTCTTCGATCATAGGTTGAAAAACACCTTATGATCGGCAAAAATGATAAGTACAAAAAACCAAAATGTCACATGTGTCTACAAAACGACCATCCAATCACTGGTGATGATCTCTATATGACACCACTGCACGGGCCACCCTGCACAAGAACCTCCTAAAAGGTCCTGGGACCCCGACTACATAGCGCTGAAGCCTGATTGGAATATCATCTATAGTAGTCTCCGGTATATCTGTTGTAAGACGCTCTAGGTCACTTTCCAACTCAGCCAAAGTCTCTGTGGCCTCGTCCTGTGGGGCCGGTGCCGCTGCAACTAGTAGTCTCCTCTCGTAAGGCCGGAGATTGGCTAGACGTCGTGGGCCTACATCTGCATTTTGAAAATTATTACTATCAGTTTTGAGATGATATAAAACAAACAAAAATAATAGATAGTTTAAAAACTTGTGAAAAATGAAGTTACCTGTATCATCCCATTGTTCTCCCAGAGGAAGAACCATGTCTGGATCTCCACGAAAATCAACTCCGGCATAAGGAAAATCCTGTATAGCAAAGACCTGGTTTTCTAACCAGCGAAAGTACTCTGGAGTAAATCGGACAACCTCCGTCCCCTCATCAGGATGACGGGCCATAACCGCAACCCATCGCATCAATTTGGGCTCTCGAGGAAGCCCAACCTCAACAGTGAGTTGCTGTGGGATCAGCATCGGAACCCTCTCTAAGCCAAAACTCACAACTAAAGCACCATAACCAAAGGTCTTTAGCTGTCCGTTTTTGGCTCTAGTCAGTTGGCCTTTTACATTGGCCAACACAGCATCACACCAGTTGAAAATGGTACCTCGATAGCAATCAACTGCCATCCGCATCTGGGATCCAGTGGCAATGTGTAAAGCGGCAGCCCCGCAAAGTCTGGTAACTGTAAAGGCAATCACCATAAGTTCAGGACGGGATATAGTTTTGATCTCTATCCCCTTCTCCTGAGACTGATTGTTACACCACTCTAGTCGGAGATTAGTGACAGACTGGCCACCTGGCCTAGTCCCGAACAGAGTCAAGTGTTCACCTCTCTTGGGCAAACTAGTGAGAAAGTAGATATCTGCCGGCTCCATCTCAAGCTGGTGCCCTCCAATATAAAAACACTGGTCCTGAACGTTCCATCTTCCTACCAGCCACTCTAGAAAGCTCACTTGGGCCCTCATGCCAGGTATGGCCCAAAATTTATAAAGGCCGCATGCCTTAAAAGCATCAATTGATGGTTGATGATTAATGGCGGCCAAATCAACATCTTCGTGCTCTCTCTCACGCCAATCAAGCATGGTGAACAATCTACATACCATAAAACATCCATTAGATTCCATAAAATCAAAAAAAATTGGTCCATTTTGGAGAATTTAGGTTTTAAAAACTCGTTGCGCGGGGTACGCACCCCGCCTTTAGGAATAGAGCGTGGGTACGCAGGGTCCCTGGAGGCAGGGTGCGTGCCCCTGACATTTTTCCAACTGAGAAAATGTCGAGGTACACGGATCCCTAGTGTGGTGCCTACGTACGCCGAGAGGCGGTTTTTGAAACCACAAAACCTCCCAAAAATGAAATCTGGGGCCTAAAAAAGAATTCTAAACGGATGAAATCGAAGAGGAAGATGTTGTAGATTACCTGGAAGAGACGGCGTTCGATTTCGATGGTCGGATTCTCCGCAATGTCCACGGGATGTTTCTTGCCAAAAGCCCTTTTTCTCTCCTCAAATAGTAAAATGGTAAAAATGAATTGGTAAAAGCCCTTTTTATAGGTTTTTTGGGTAAATAAATGGTAAATTTGTTTATTTTTCACCATGAAAAGGTATTTTTCAAAGTATTTTTATCTATCTTCAACAGGTATGAGTAATGTGTTGGTTTTTGTGCAGGATAAATAATTTTCAGGGAAAATTGTCATTTTTTTACAAACAAAAACATCAAAGTCATCTTTAAGCTCTTTTCTGACTCCTAAAATGTGAAAAGATTGCCGAGTTTTCTTTTTAGATCGTTAAAACGGAATTAAAAAGACGATCCTCTTACAGCCCTTTTCTAGACCGTAAAAACATGAAAAGATTGCCGGATTTTTGTCGTTTCAAATTCGATATTGGAAATAAAATGACGTGTCCTTGATCGCTTTTTACTTTTCAGATCAGAGACACTAATCATGAAAGTACTCCTTGGTCGTAAAGATCAAGCGGTTCTCTCAAGTATTATTTTATACTTTTTCGGGCTTGGGAGACACAAATTTACGAAAAAGGTCAACCCTGGAGTCTTCTTAAGTTTTTTCAGACTCTCTAAAATTGAAAAACGCCGAGTTTCTCCTATACTGGACTCGTTAAAATTTCACAGTAAAGGACCTGTTCAATTACAAATAGGAATGAACCACTCCTTCTTAGGGTTCGAATCTAAACTAAGTTGGACTCATCCAAAGGATGAGCTTATAATCAAGCAAACATTATCCTCCTCAAGCTTGTAAAAAATAAAGAGGTACTTGCCAGAAATGGTGGGGGAAAAGAGAGGAAAATGAGCCTATTTGTTATACTTTGTCTCGGAAAAACCTTATCACCACTCTTGAACACAACACTTTTCATTCACCTGGGTTGGGGAATCCTTTGCCTAACAGTTGATCAAACCACATTGAAAGTCTTCAGCCGGTTTCTGGGTATTAACTTTGGGTCAATTGTCACCAAGCCATGTGTTGTGTCATTATGTGTTCAAGAGGAGTCTTGCAAATAAACCATTCATTTGCAAAATATCTGTCATCCATCTTGACCATCCATGAGTCAGTCCTTACAGCGACATTTCTTCAACTTGATCTATGATTTCGTGTTGTGGGCTTGCCTACGACGGATCACTTTCTATCGACATCAGCACATTATCTAGAAAGATGATCTAGGAATCATTAGTACCTGGAAATTTGCATGCCTCAATGGCAGGTTTCTCGCCTTTGACGACAGTTTACATCATTGACTTTCGATCGAAGGATTCTGTGACATGTTCGACATCAACACATTCATTCACATCTCATGGATTGTACTGGGTACTTTGAGAGCCATTGACATCACTGGTGGTCTCTCTCACACTTGTTAACAGTTTACATCATTGACTGGTAATCAAGTGGTTTCTACCATGTTCGACATCAACTCATTTATTCGCATGGATAGAATCGTACTATTTCGGGAAGTAGAAATGAAGACCCTGGATCTAGTTTCCGCCATCCGGGCTGCGAGGAGTTTTGCATTCATTATACAGTAGACTAATTATAAACAGATGGCTCCGTCCATACTGTGTCTACATGTGTCTATGATTATGATGTATTGCAAAATCATTCCTATATCAGAGCAGTAGCTAGTTTGTTAGTTAAGTTTTTGATCTGAGTATGGGAATTCCTACCTCAGCGATGATATGATCTCATATATGTATTTTGTGTTGAATATTTGCAGGTTCCGACTGGGCTCTCCACAAGATAATCCTCGAAATGATAAAGTGCTTCACCCTTCCTAGATGATATAAAACCCTAATCTACTACAGACCTCGCACTTTAGGGGGCAATCTGTTACACTAAAATTTGTCACCATGACTATTTGCAGTCAGTATGGCTCCATCAATAACCATACTTTCCTCCTTGGCAAGTCTTATACCTCTGCTCCTCATGTCAAACTCCAAAAAAGAGAGAAAGCCTTTAAAAAATCAATATAACTCTGGTTCCGCACTTTCTCTTACTCTTACCTGCGGGCACGCATCTCAAGTACATAATACCTACGTACTTGTACGCTCTGTCTGTAAAGGGGTGGGTGCGTACCCCTGTAAAAGTCAAAAGGCGCAAGTTTTACTTCAAAAAACTTACTTGCGGTCGATTCTAGATCATTCTAGAAGATGGTTTGACGTGGATTGAGCGCCTCCAGATGGTTCATGCATCCCAATGAAAGAGGAACTTATCCCATGAAGAGGGGCTTATCCCATTGATGGTGGACCTGTTTAACTTCCTCCAAAGCATTATAAATACAGGCATTGGGCCAGAGGCAAAGGAGGTTGAAAGCTGAACATTCCTAAGGGTAGATGCTGCTGAAATTAGGACTCCCTTATAGAGCTTGAGAGGAGAGATCACATTCCTTTCTTAGCTTCATTTGGAAGTGGGTGAGCTGATCAAAGTAGAGGAGAACTCTTGTTGGACCCTGGGAGGGACCTGCACAACACCAAGGCATTGGTTGTAAGGTTTCTTTGTTTCCAATTAATACAATTAAGTTCATTTTTCTCAACAAGTTGTTATATATAATTTGTTTCATAAACTCCTTGGTCTTTATGATGAATATGTTTTATTATATGAGTTATTCAGGTGCTATGTAATCGTTTGCTTGTTAGTGTATGCAGGCTTCAAGGAGAAGGAGCTCATCTGGATCGAAGAGGCTTGGCTACTACAAACAGCGTTGGACCAA
This sequence comes from Pinus tabuliformis, assembly GCA_031772625.1. NCBI lineage: Eukaryota > Viridiplantae > Streptophyta > Pinopsida > Pinales > Pinaceae > Pinus > Pinus tabuliformis. Next base: position 368,164,205 of record CM062816.1, read on the forward strand.
AGGTAAGCCTTAAACACCTGGTTGCTTTTATTTTAAATGCATATTTAGGGAAAGATAGTGCTTGATTGTTTTGTTTGTCACTAGAAATGCCTTAGTTTCTAGGGAGGTCGGTTTTGTCCGCAAAATTGACTCTTTCCGTATGACAAGCAGGAACAAGGCTCTTCTCTGGGAGGATGCCTAACAGCAAAGGCCTGTACTTGATCAAGATCGCTATCACCAAATCAAGGCTGAAATGAAAAACAGAGGGAAGATCAAAGTCACCCAGTACTGGGGAAAAGGTGAAGAAGTTGACAGATGGAGAAATTGGATGAAACAAGAGGAATGGACTCCCCATATGAACCCCCAAACCTGGTTGGACCTTTCTTCAGAATTACAAAAAATAAAAGTCCTCCTTGACTTTGCTGAGGATAAACTTAGATGGGGGGAAAAATCAGCAAGATACTTCATATTAAGAGAAGCCTATAGATACATTGCAAAGCATGATCAAATCCAACCAGATCCGAAGTGGAATGCAATCTGGGACAAGATATATTGGCTGAAAATTTCTATCTTTCTTTGGTTAGTCATGCACAGAAAAGTTTTAATGTGGGACAATCTAAGAAGGAAATGCTTTATTGGCCCTTCCCAATGCCCCATATACCAACAAGAATAAGAAACCCCCAATCATCTGTTAAATGTCTGCCTTTTGCTTCCAATTTAAGGAATTGGATTTCTTTGGTCTTCAAAAGATCTGATCAAGACCCCTCTTCTATTCAAAATACCATCACGAACTGGAGAACGATATTTTCCCCACATCCGCTGGTTAACCACACATGGAATCTAATTCCTAGTCTAATATGTTGGGCTTTTTCAAAGGAATGCAACGCAAGAATATTTTGCGGCTTCTCCACCCAAGAGGAATTCATTATCTCGAAGATCAAAAGTGAGCTCCAGGAAACTATGACCTCTCTACCCACTAAGACTGTCAAATCCCCTCCCACCTTCCTCGAAGTGATCATTCTCTCAATGCTGGATATCCTTCAAATCAAGGTCTGCGAAGACACTCCCCTACCCAGGCATGAAAATAAAAATAATACTTGGCAGACGCCAAAGTAGGGGACCTTCAATTTCAACTATGATGGCACAGGCAAAGCGAATCCAATCTCGGCCAATTTTGGTGGATTCTTTAGAAACTCTAAAGGAGAGATAATCTAGATTTATGAAGGCAATATAGGTTCAGCCATAAATAATGTCATAGAACTTCATTCCCTAGAACATGGAATCACCACAGCGTGCGACCTAAACCTCAATCCTCTGATAGTTGAAGGAGACTCCACGTTGGCCACCCGAATCGGCAAAAAAATTCAGCGGGGCATTGACGTGGACAAAATCGCATAAAATTGGCACCTAAACAAAATAATACATTGAAGCAAGCAGGGAATTGATGGTATGGCTAGCCTCCACTTTCAAGCAATCAGAATGAAGGGAAATAAACTTGTGGATAGACTGGCAAATGAGGGTACCGCTGGTACCCTACGCCTGAAGTCCTAAGCGTGGCAGGAATTGGAGGAAGGGGAACTCCATCAGCAATGAGCAACAATCAATGATGAAGACAACAACTCTACCGAATAATAACTTTTTGCATACCTTTCATCATGGAAAATTCGATTCTCTACTCAGTTTTAAGGACAAGTGGATGTGTTTGAGTACGGGTTCATCCTTGGCTCACCTAATTCTAGAGCCTGCGATGGCACTTCCCCTCTCCTTTATGTGATCATCACCTCTCAGTCACATCCTCTCAGCTCTATCATTCCTCCATCGCCCCTCATCAAATCTTCGCATGCTTCCCCTTCCCGCCCCCTATCCCCCATTCAGGCCTCCCTCCTTCTCCTGGCTTCTATAAATTCACCCCTCCCCCTTCTCCCCCTCATTCATATCTCTACCTTTTCCCCTTTCATTTGGTTCATTTCTCTCCGATTCCCCCTACTCTCCAATTCTTCTGCTTCTATCATGGCCCTAAGGAATTTCTCCACCCCTAGTCCTAGTCGAGGAGGTGTGCGTAGTCGCGCAGCCTCCCACTGGCACTCCCTAGACCTGCCCCCTACCACTCGTGTGGAGACATCTATTAGGTGTGCAACTCTATGCTACGCAATGGCTGTTAACCCAGAAACTCAGCAGCAAATTTCAGATTTAGAAGCCCAAGCAAATTTTCTTCATAAAGAGGTCACCACTAAGGAGGTCAACACCGAATTTGCCTGGATTCTAGACCTTGCTTTCACCCGGGTGCACGAAAACCTCTACAGGTGTTCGATTGAAACATGATGGCAAATGAAGACCATAATGGGGCTTGCTATGCAGGAACAAGAGGAGTGCATCAAGGTTCTGGAAACAAAGATTGACCGGCTCATGGAGAAGTTTGTAATGTATGTCGAAGCTATCCACCACTACAAATTCATCACTCAGGACGCTCTAAATTATACTGTCATCAAGAAAAATTCCACATTGAAGGTCCATTCAACTATTGAAGGATCCCCGAGCATCAAGAAAGAGGACGTTGGGGCCTCCATGAGTCGTCGAATCACCACCACGTAGCAAGAGGGAATCTCTCAGGAGACTCCCATCCATCTGGATGAGGATCGGGTTACCACCAACCAAGGGTGATGTTGTCAGTTTCCTTCCCTATTCTTCTTCCTTTGTGTATGTTTTTCTTCCTCCGCAAAATTCTTTCTATCGAGGAGGAAAACAAAATCTGTGTGGTTGGTCGCGATAAAGCTTCCTTCTCCTTTCTCGACTTATATACTCTCAATTTTGAGAATATTGTAAAGAGGGCTCTGTGGTTCCCACTTTTGTACTCAGAACCCTCTTTTGCTATGACCAGCACTAGTATTTTGGTCGGGTCTTGTGCCAGATTCTCTTTCCCACACAACTCAAATTTTTTAATCTGCCAGTTTACCGAGTAATATATTTTATCTTTTTTACAAAAAAAAAAAATGAACAAATTCACGACCAAATATACTACTATAGAATAAAATCAAAATATTAAATTAATGACTAAGTTAAATAAGACTAAATTGGTCATGGAGATAAGATATTGTAAATTAGTGACTAATGGCCATGTGATCAAACATAGTCATTTATATGTGATTTTTAGTAGGTTTTTTTAGTCACTAATTTCTATTTTTCTACTAGTATATATTCCTCTCTCAAAAGAAATACATTGGAGAATTGTTGAACAAGTTTGGCATGGATGAATGCCATCCTTTATCCACTCCAATCGAACAGAATTTAAAGTTCGCATCTAAAGAAGGAAATGAACTTGAAAGTGCAACTAAGTATAGACAACTTGTGGGAAGTCTTATCTACCTCACCACTACCAGAATAAATACTACATTTGTTGTTGGAATATTTTCTAGGTTTATGCAAAAGCCTTGTGAGGGACATTGGTTTGCTACAAAATATTTATAAAGTACTCGAAAGGAACTCAAGAATTTGGACTCAAATATACACAGGTGGATGACTTTAGACTGACTGGATATTTTGATTCAGACTTTGATGGAGATAAGGAAAATGGATTATTTAATTCAAGTAATGTTATGAGTCTTAGATTAGGAGTTGCCTCCTAGAGGTCACGTAAGTAGTCACTTCCAACAAATTCCAAAATAGAGGCAGAATATGTGGTAGTTGCAGAAGCAACCAAGGAGATTGTGTGGCTCAAGAAAATTCTTGAATATTTGCAATAAAAAGAACTAAAATATACTCCTCTTCTAATTGAAAATACTTCTATAATTAAATTCTTCAAGAATCCAAAATTTCATGACCAAACCAAACATATCAATACAAAGTATCATCCAATTTGACATCATGTAGAGGCCAAGACTATTCACCTATGACATTGTTCCACAAATGAAAATGTTGCATACATCTTCACTAAAGCACTTAGAAGAGAAAAGTTTCAAAGATTCATAATGATGCTTTGACTCACAAATGCTCGTTTAGATTAAGGTGGGAATGTTATACAACTAATCCCTAAGGATTAGTTAGAACATGTAAATATGTAAATAAATGAATTAGGGTAATTTGAAGAGACCTTGGAATTGGAATCCCAAAGGTCACTCTGATGTATATATATGTTTACATTCAGATTAATATGATTCAGATTGGCAGTCCAATAATTTTATTCCTTCCTCTAAAAAATTTAATCATATATATGTAAAAAATAGGTAATTTTTTAACCAAATGGATAAATATTTTTTTTTCAAAAATGTCCAAAAAATAACTAATTGGTGAAATTATTTAAAAAAAATTCTATGGAAGGTTCAAGTTGGGGTTCTCTCATGTCACTTGGCCCTTAATTCAAGTGGTCAAATATGTATCTAGAAGATTTGTTTCCTGGTCTAATTCACAAAATAAAGTGTTCTAGGATCTTAACCACCACTTCTACTCCGCACCAGTCCTCACCATGCTAGACCTACAACAGTCATTTGAGATTGATATAACAAATGACTATAACTATGTTATTGGTGTATTCCTCACTTGGAAATGACATCTGGTGGACTATAATAATGAAACACTCTTTGATCATGTCCAAATATATCCCACCTATGACAAGGAGATGCACTCCATCGCATAGGCATGAGGAAAATAGAAGCATTATATTTTATGGAAGGAGACGATCATCCTAACTTATCACAAGCCTCTGAAATTCATGTAGACATAAGGAAAGCTACAAAATTACTTCCAATATAAATTTCCCACATGCCTTCAACAATTCCACTTGAATATTGATAGGCCCCAAAATTGTCATATTTAATTCTACTTTTTGCCCTACAATTACTTATGATTTTTATTGTTATTACTATCATGTTGCATAATTGTTGGGTTATTATCTTAAACTTGGTGCATCATTAGGTAATTTTTTACTACTTACCATATTTCCTTTATTTTTTATAATGTTCACATTAAATTATTATTAATAAATGATTAATTGTGTCTAGGTATCAAAAAGAGGAGATATGCACTTTGTATGAAAATCTTGCATCAGAAGTATAGTTCCTGCACCCATTTAGGGTTCGACATATTACCGCACTTCTAGGAGAAACCCAGACATGGTTTCTATCCAAAATGGTGTTTTCATGCTCCCACATGAGTCAAAATGCACCCAAGTCACACATATGTGTTTCTAGAAGCTAATTAATGCCTCTGCCCTAAATTTGCAGCAATTTTCAAAAAACCAACTTCCTCCTGATTTGCATGTAAATGAGGGTGAATATAAAAATCTTGGGACATGGGTTTTGTTCTCCGTATGGAAAATTGAGTAATATATGTTTTTTTAAATCCAAAATTATCCATGGTATGAGAGATACAAAAATTTATTTAAGGTAGATTTGTGAAAAAATGCAATTTTCCAGAATTCTAGGATCATGCCTAGATTTGTAGAAAAATCAAATTATGCATAAAACTGTATTTCCTCGATTATCTAATGGTTGAAAAGGACTTCCATCGATGGAAAACTATTAGAATATTCATCCATTTTATTTTGTATTCAGTTTGTATTGTAAATACTTGTATAAACAAAGTTATGACTCTCAACCAAGCTACGTAATCCCATTTCACACTCTTATGTTGTTGAATTGAGTTTTGGGGGTCATCTCCCCTCTGATCAATTGAATCTAAGAATTTGGGTTTTTGATGTAATAGGCTAAGTATCATTAATCGAAAATAACTCATGACATGTCTTACCTCATTTTTCTAGTGTATTTAATGGTTGATCTCGCCTTTCGATTTAAGTTTCTTTAAGAGGGTGCAAGCTAATTAGTTAGGGCCCAACAAACCCAACTCGTTATCCCTCCTGTACATTTCTTTCTTGAGTGATTTAATTAATTTTCTGAAGTGGTGTGAGATATTTTATCCCAGTGTGTTGGTTGTTGGAATTAACTTGTACGTATAGTAAATTTGTGTGCATTATTTATATTATGTCTCGTCTAAGATTTACACAAAACTTTGTTTTAGATTGGATTTGCAATGGATATGGAAGTATAATGTAATATACCTTTGTGTGAAATTTGTTCATAGGTTATAACGATTGGTTTTTATAGGCTCTAAAGATATTTGTTTATCTTACGTTTTGTTGTAGGATTTGAATTAGGGTTTCACTGATATGTAGCATGAGATGTTAATACAGAGGTATCATAAATCAAATCTACAACTCTTCGAACAAGAGATATAGATCTTACTAAATATTTTTTCCTTCTTCATCATAGAAAGGAGAACAGGTCCCTTGGAATTTGAAACCGTTGTTCTTACTATAGATTATATTTTAACTATGTTAAAGGATCTATATTTATTGTTGAATGGGTAAGTTCTTTGAGGTCTGAAGGGTTATATATACAGTTAGAATTATACTTATAAGACTTGAAGGACATAGATATAAGTTACAATATAATCACAATGGTCTATAAACATTTGGAATGAACATTAATCCAAACATTACATTGTTATTATTTGATTTTTTTATATAAGAAACAAAGTTGAAATATTGGCTATCGTGGTTTCTTAGTCCATAAGCTTACACATTAATCTATTGTTGTCATTTCATTTCTAGAGCATGAAAATTTAATCACTCGGAGTTGTGATCTACATCCATTCATATTATGATTTTGTAACTCTTGATAAATGTTGGAATAAGGAATTACTGAGGGGGGGGTGAATCAGTAATAGTGAGATTCTTCAATCTTTTTCTTGAATATGCTTTTAGTATTTTTTATTTTCTGTTACTTATGAGAGAATTCATTCATAAAGATAGTGAGAAGCAAGTTTAATCATTCATATGTTCATACAACCAATCACATGAGCAACACACACATTTTGACACTAGTGTTTTCACGTAGAAACCCGGAAATAAAAAACCACCAAATTATTATTTGTTTATGATGTAATTTAAGCACCTACTTAATTACATCAGTTTGTTTGTGAGAACCCACTCACAGGAGGCACTGACCCCCTTAGGTTAGAAATAACCAAATTTCCAAGAGGCACCAACCTCTTATGAATGCAGGCTCCAACCTTCTCATGCCATTGTTCTACTATTTCATACAATTTTCAAACTAAAAATAGAGGCATATACAATTATGGAAAATACCAATCTGGTTGGTTGCATAAACAAATTTTTCTCTCAATCCATTGTTGCTCCATATACTCCCTTGGTCTCATACAACTGCACTTTACCCTCTTCTCACAACAACATACCATCAGCACTCTTCCTTCTCTCGCACAGGCTATCTATTACACACTCTTTAGCTCTCCTGTCGATGTTCATCTCACAACACTTACTCTGCTCGAGCTTCTCGGCACATCAACAATACACTCTTCTCCCCACATTGCTCAATGGAAATCGATGGTTTTGACCCTCTGATGCACACTGCACAATGTTGTCTCTCCTGCCTGTGTCCATACTTCCTTAGTGTAACTCAATATGGCTCCTCCGCCTACTGTTGTGTCTGTTGGATGAACTATGTCATGGCATTAAATACAGATGGGCTTTCAAGTTCTTCACTGACTCCCTATTTAATCCACCATACTGAGAATTTATTATCAGTCTTCCTGCATACTCTGCTATGACTTCCCATGCTTATTCATTTCTCCACAAATCTTGAAAGTACTAATGGATCACCACTCCGTTCCTCATTTAAATATACAAGACGTGCATGGAAAGCAGATGATTGCTTTCCCCATTTATTCAGTTCTTCTTTGTGAATCGTTGTCCTCGTTGCCTTGTCTTAGTGTTCTCTGCAGATCCCATTGACTCCATAAACCAACTCCATCGAATTGCATTTAATCTCTAGATTCTAACCCATTCATCCATTTAACTCATTGTAGTGTTACATTGGAGCCCCAACATATCATAACTCATACAAAATAAACATTACGATATCACAAAGCTCTAATGTGCTTAGTGTTGAAGAATCCAGAGCACTTTAGAGTGATTCTTCTTAGCATGATAACAATTTGTGAAGTACTTTTACAATTTATCTTAGCTTGATATTATTCTTATTACTAGCGTGTGTGTTTGCTTCATCAAATTTCTACCAAAACAAAGAGATAAGAACACAATAAGTGGCATTCTGCCACGGCCAAAACCTCTCCCTCTTGAAGAGGAAAATCGGCACATAATTATTCTTATAGAGATTCTCATTGATGAACACCAAGACCAAGACATCAATCCTCTTCTTCCTACTATTGAAATCATCATCATCATTGTGCCTTTTCTGAGATCATCATAGTGTCTGCACCATCGCGATCTTCATTATTTTCACCATAGATTCCCCTTTATTGAGATTATATCTTTGATACAGAGTCACCATTGATATCATCATTGTGCTTAAGGTTGTGACCACACAGAGTAGCATCAAGATCCTTGTCTTTATACTTATGTCGAGAACGTAATCATTATAATAGTTCTTATCTGAGATCACAGAGATATTGTCTGAAGACTTCTCCTTATGTGAAGAGACATAGTTTTGTACCCATCCAAGTTCCATCACTTTTAACTTAACTGAGATCGTCAGAGTATAATGTGAAGGTATTACTATACCTTATAACCGAAATCATGTTCCAAATTATCCCATCCAAGAATATACTTATTCTTTGTATTCAGAGTTGCAGACCTAGTTCTTATCCGAGTTGCTTCAAAATAATGTGAGATCATGTTCCTCCTATATGTGGTGACCCAAGGTGGGTATATATAGTGCTCATTCCTCCATAATGAGCCAACGTAACCAAGTGATCTGTTGTGCCCTTTAATCTAAGCAGCATGACTTCATTTTAATTTATTTTTGCTGGCTAGAGTGACAGATTTTTCCATTGATTTGCTTGCTTGTCTTTAGCAAGATTATGTTAGTCTTGTATGGTTATTCTTAGACACTAGGTAGCTTCGTATAAATTACAAATATGCTCAAGAATAGTTCATAATTTTGACTCTTTGACTAGACCTATGGAATGAGCAAAAAACGCATTATTATAATTAATAAAAAATAATATTTATTTTTCTTGACAAGTACAAAGATCAAAATTACATTTGTAAATTCCAAACCTAGTTACACTTTCTTCAACGCTCCCTCTTAGCTATGGAGGTATTTACAATGGTACTTGGTTATTCTCAATCTAAAGAATTTCTCATAAAAAGAATCGGATTGGTAATCACATATGTATAGCATCATATCAATTAGCATTGTCATAATGCAAGGCCTTAACTAATAGCTCCATCTTTCCATGAGACCATGAGCTACAATGCTAGTGAGACCAATGATTTATAGACACCTTCATCATTGTCTCTCAAGGTGCATACCCACCCGAGTGCTCACTGAGTATGAACTTCTAGGACTATTCTTATCTTGGGTTCCCAACACTCAAAGAATATTGGTCCTCTTGCCTACTCTTGTCTTGGATGCCCTACACATCCTCAAAGAGTATTGGATGCCAGATGATTACCCAATCCTCCCATTCATTCTTCCCAAGTGAAGACAAGAATGTTGTGTCTACCATGTGTCTACATTTCCATTCATGACCTTCATCTAGACTTATGGTTGCTATTCCTGGTCTAGTGCATGACACATGACATGGAAAAACACAATTAATCCTTTGTAATAAGGGGTGATATTAATTCAAACTCCCTCTTGATCAAGGACCTACCCGATCTCCCTATTAGCTAGGGACTCTTCTATATATCAAAAACGTTTCTTTTGTGGGTCCTTTAGCTTCTTGATCAACTTATCTCCTTGATGTCATAAACTTCACTTGAGCTTCTTTCTTGTATGGAATAAGTCATCGATCAATTTTATTCTTGGTTCATTATGTCATTCCTTTATTTATGGAAAGTGGCCTTCTTAATACATATCTGGAACCTTCGACATATAGCTACTTCATTACCAGCATGCTTCTTTTAGGAATTTCCATCCACCACATGAATTCCAGTTGTACTTGTATTTACAACTCTTCTTCCAGTATCCCTACATGCACTCATCCAAATGTTATTCAAAAAATAAAAACATAACATTAAATAAAATCGTACCTTACTAGATTGCTCTTTATCATGACATCTTCCTGTAGGTATCAGCATCGTGCATTCATGTTGACACATCTCCCAAAGATATCCATTGTCAATGGTGTCCATCTTTTTCAGACTTTCATCATAGTCTTCAAATCCTTCTCGGAGATTTCCTGGTCAAATATTATTGGTCTATTGGATGTTGATCGCCTTCATCATGGTTGCATATCTCATGATCTCTTCCTTCCTTACTCATTCCATTCCATGAGCTTTTAATCAGAGTTTCTTATTATGTTGATTTCATCTTAGTGTGACTTTATTCCTTCCTACATCTTTTCAGAGGAGGAGATCATTTTTCTCTTGCTCATGCTTCTTAAGATAGAAGCAATGATCCATGTTACCTGCAACCATATGACATGAAATTATAATAATAAACATAATCATAGATACCTTATTTTACCTTCAGGTTATCGAGGATTCTTCAAGCATCTTCCTTAATTGAGAATATCTTCAATCCCTTGATCTACTTCATTTCATATCATCATCTCATGATTCCATATGTTGGAGTTCTTGTTGAAACACTTTATTCCTCTCTAGATTAGTGAACCCTACTATGAGGATTCCAACAGAGAATTTTGAGGATCTTGTATATCCCCAATTGGCATATGTTTCCTTTTTGACTTGATGTATGATGAGCCTTAGATGACTCCTTTATTTCCTTTACTGTCCACTAAGGTTCCCAAGAGCTATATATCCTACATGTTGTCTGCCATGTTTTTCCTTCATGATCCTTTCCATCATAGATATGCCAAGATTGTAAGGAGATATATTTGAGCCCTTTTCTATGGCATCCGAGGTTGCTTCTGTAGGCCATGACTGTGATCATCAAGACTGTGATCTCCAAGACAAACTTCCAAAAATTCTTCATTGTGACCTCTGAAATACCTCTTATGACTAACCTTCGAAATACCTCCTATGACTACCCTCTGAACATCTGAACTTCTTGTACCATCTGAAAATCAGAGACAAATCTGAACTCTGTGTTTTCTATGGTATGACATAGATTGTAATGGCACCCAATTTGGGGTTAGCACTAAAACTGTGAGAGGTACTTCTTTTGAATTTTCTTGCTGTTGTATAATTATTTTTGAAGACTGATCTTTCATTTCCTTCAATTTGTTTTGATTCCCTCCTTGAATCTAATCCTTTAAGTGTCTTTGTTTCCCTTTCTTTGACTTCTGACCTTAGCTCTGATACCATGTTGAAGAATCTAGGGCACTTAGACTTAGAGTGATTCTTCTTATCATGATAACAATTTGTGAAGTGATTTTATAATTTATCTTAGCTTGGTATTATTATTATTACTATTGTGTGTGTTTGCTAAATCAAATTGCTACCAAAACAAAGAGATAAGAACACAATAAGTGGCATTATGCCATGGCCAAAACTTCTCCATCTTGGAGAGGAAAACCTGCACATAATTCTTCTTATAGAGATTCTCACTGACGAACACCAAGACCATGACCCTTAACTGACTGAACCACTCCAAGACCAAGACATCAATCCTCTTCTTCATACTGTTGAAATCATCATCATCACTGTTCCTTTTCCGAGATAATCACTATGTATGCACCATCGAGATCTTCATTGCTTTCACCATAGCTGCCCCTTTATTGAGATTATATCTTTGAGATAGATTCACCACTGAGATCATCATTGTGCTTAAGGTTGTGACCGCAAAGAGTAGCACCGAGATCCTTGTAGTTAGACTTATGTTGAGAAGGTAATCATTATAATAGTTCTTATCTAAGATCACAGATATTCTTTGAATACTTCTCCTTATGCGAAGAGACATAGTTCTGTACCTATGCAAGTTCCATCACCCTGAACTTAACTGAGATCTTCATAGTAGAATGTGAAGGTATTACTATACCTTATCACCAAACTCCTGTTCTAGATTATCCCATCCTAGAATATACTTCTTCTATATAAGTGGAGTTGCAAACCTAGTTCTTATCCGAGTTGCTTCAGAAGAATGTGAGATCTTGTTCCTCCTATATGCAGTGACCCTAGGTGGGTATATATAGTGCTCATGCCTCCATGATGAGCCAACATAACCAAGTGATCTTTTGTGTCCTTTTAGCTAGCCGGCATGACTTCATTTTAAGTTTTTTTTTGTTGGCCAATGTGATAGAGTTTTCCATTGACTTGCTTGCTTGTCTTCAGGAGGATTATGTTGATCTTGGAGAGTTGTTCGTAGACACTAGGTAGCTTCATATACATTACAAATATGCTCAAGAAGAGCTCACGATTTTGACTCTTTGACTAGACCTATGGAATAAGAAAAAAAATCATTCTTATACTTCAAAAAAATTATATTTCTTTTTCTTGACAAGTACATAGATCAAAATTACATTTGTAAATTTCAAACCTAGTTACACTTTCTTCAACACTTAGCCCCCTTGGCACGTAGCTCCCTTAGCATTTTCTTTCTCATAAGATTGGGTCTGTGACCATTGTCTTAACTTACCATTGTAGTGTTGTATTGTAACTTCTGCAAATCGCCGATTGTGTCTTAGCTCCCTCTGTTTAGCCCTTGGTTCCTTTCATCTCCATATGACCATGTGTCAGATAATATCGGAGCCCCCTTTTATCGTAACCTTTGTAAATTCCATTTGCACAGGAGTTACGATTTCCTCAACCTTCGATACATTGACCTCTAATATGATGTCATGCTTTCCTCATTTCTCCACGCAGCACCTCTTGAGTGGGGACACTTGTCACCATGATCTGCCCCATTGTGCCACCGAAGAAGCTAAGAAAAACTATCACATGTCCACTGTACTACCACATCATGCTAATGTCAATTTCCATTGTATCTCCTTAGAGCCAATCACATGTCAGCATGTGTCCTACCAGAGGAGAGAGAAGTGGTGTCGTTAAGCCTTGTTTTTGCAATGAAAACCTTCATTGATCTTGCTACACATCCCTCAGCAATTTTAACAATATCGACAACTCCATATATCATAACTTCTCAAAATTCAAGTGTTAAGAAGTTTCAAGGTTCTGATGGATTCAACCTTCTGATATTTTAATATCCACCTGCTCTGACCTTTGATGTTCTGATGGCCTCCAGCTTCCGATATTCCTATATGACCTGCTTCAATCTCTAATGTTCCGATGGCCTCCATCTTTCAATATCTTGATATGACCTGCTCTGATATCAGCCTTTCGATGCTCCTCTAGCCCTCTGCTCCGAGATTCCGCTATTCTCCAACCTCCAATACAACCTACTCCGATGTTCTAATATCGGGTCATGATGTGCTCTGAACTCCAATATTTTGGCCTGCTTAGGACTTCAAGACCCTGACTTCAGAAGACCATAACTCTTGATTTAGGAGGCCATTTTCATATTTCCACACACTATTGGAAATCTCTTTCAGAGCACTTTCTAATGGAGGGGGTCCTATGTAAACTTTATGCCCGTATTCTACCTTTAAAATGGCTAAAAATTGTCTTCCACTCTTTTCGCCTTGACTCTTCTTCTTGTGTCTGGAATCGTAAACTCCCAACCACCATAGTCATCATTTTATGGCTTCTCCAGTAAGCCTAATACTATGATGATTCTCTACATGGCACTGCAGCAACCATGGGATTCCTCCTAGACTCCCCATCACCATAGTCATCATTTTATGGCTATTCCAATCAACTTTCTACTGTGATGATTCTCTACAAGAAGCTTGTAGCTACCATACGATTCCTCCTAGACTCCCAATCATGTTAATCTAGTTGACATTGCGAACACACTCATAGCCATTATCCATCCATACAATGCAAACTATCTAATAATATCCCCCCTTTAGCATTTATGGAAACACCATATGCTCCCCCTAAAGCTAGGCATGGTCTTCTCCGGTTAAGCTCACCCTAAAGCTAGGCATGGTCTTCTTCAATGCCCTAGTAATCTCCTCACCCTTTCGGATCAATGGCAAAGAATACTTCTTGAAGACTCCCCCTAAACCAGTGCATCCTACTCTTCCATTGATCCCACATTTTGAGTAGCTACCAACACCTACCAAAATGAAATCATTTGGAAGGAGGAGTCACACCTCCTATCTGTCGCCTAAGATATTCAAAGGGTTCTCTAGCTAGTGACTTAGTAAAGATACCTGCAAGTTTATATTTAGTGGCCATGTATTCAAGTCTAAAAACATTGGTTGCAACTTATTCCCCTAAGAAATGGAACTTGATAGGGATATGCGTACTCTTTGAATGCATAACTGGATTTTTGGAGATGCTAATGGCACTTGTATTATCACACATAATTGGAATAATATCAGTAAACTCTACTTGAATACCTTTTAAATTTTGCTTCATCCATACAATCTGCATGCAACAAGTAGTAGCAAAAATATACACTGCTTCAGCAATCGATAAAGAAATGGAGGCTTGTTTCTTGCTGACCCATGACACCAAGCATTTCCCTAAGAATAAATTTTCACTTGAGGTGTTTTTCTTGTCATCAAGACTACCAGCCCAATTAGCATCAGTGTAGGCCTTCAACTTAAATTATTTTCTCTTAGCATACCACAGTCCATATTTTGTTGTTCCTTGAAGATATTTGAAAATCCTTTTGATAGCAACAACATGACTTTCATGTGGGAAGGCCTAAAATATGGCCACAAGACCCACAACTTGCATGATGTCTGGCCTCGAAGCTATAAGATACAACAAGCTTCCTATCATGGATCTATATTCAGTCTGATTTACCAGTGGTGTCTCATCTTCTTTGCACAATTTGCAGCCTATAGTCATAGGTGTGCTCACTGGCTTGCAATCTTCCAGCCCAAACTTCTTCAGAGTTTCCTTGAGATATTTGGATTGGGAGATAAACACTCCTTGTGGAGACTGAGAGATTTTCAAACCTAGGAAGAAGGAAAACTCTCTGATCATGGACATTTCAAACTTTGTTTGCATACATTTTGTGAATTGATGCCCCAATTGTTCCATGTCACTGCCAAATATTATATCATCCACATACACTACTACAATTAGTAGATGTTCGCCTTCATACTTTATGTATAAAAAATTTCAACCATAACTTTCTTAAAGCCTTTTTGTTGAAGGTATTTATTAAGCCTTTTGTACCAAGCTTGGAGAGCCTGTTTCAGTCCATATAGAGCCTTTTTCAATTTTCACATAAACCCTTCATCTATAGTGAGTATAAATCATTCTCGCTTCTCATTGTAAACTTCTTCTTCCAGATCTCAATTGAGAAATGGAGACTTCACATCCATCTGATATACCTTGATGTTTTTATGGCAAGAAAGAGCAAGAAAATTTTTGATAGCTTCTAGTCTTGCTACTGGTGCAAAGATTTCCTCGAAATCTACCCCTTCTATTTGGGTATACCCTTTTCATACCAATCGAGCCTTGTTTTTGATCACTTGACCCTGCCCATTCAACTTGTTTTTGAAAACCCATTTGGTTCCAATGACATTTTTCTCTTTAGGTCTTGAAACCAGTTCCCAAGTGTCATTCTTTTCAATTTGGTCAAGTTCTCCATTTATAGCTTTCACCCAGAACATGTCCTCACCTGCTTGGTTGAGACTCTTGGGTTCAATCTGTGACAGCAGATCCAGATTTGCAAAACTTGAACATCCAACAAGCTTTCTCCTTGTTTGAACACCATGCCTTTGATATCCAAGTATCTGACTCTCAGGATGTTCTTTCTGTACATACCTAGAAGGTTTTTTTGGCCTTATATTTGTGCATGATACCTCACCTTCACTATCTGAATATATTTCTTCTAGATTTGCAAACCTCATATCTATATTTTATTCACCATATGAGTTCATATTTCTTTTATGGGACTCATGTTGTGAAGCTATTTCATCTACTCTCACATCAATGCAATCCTCAATCTTCTTTGTCCACTTGTTGTAACACTTGTATCCTTTACTTCGAGCAAAGTACTTGAGTAATATTCCCTCATCATCACGAGAGTCAAACTTTCCAGGATTCTTATCACCCCTTGAAAGTCTTGGTAATCTCTCATGAATCCCATCTTGCTAAATTTTATAAAACTTTCAAAGTCTTCCAGGATTCTTATCAGTTCTTTGATCCTTCTATAATCAACAACTTTATGTCTAAAGATATGACACTTATAATAATGACCATAAAATAAATATTCATGCCTATTTTTGGAAGACTTATGAGTTTTTTCATGAAGGTACCTTGGTTATCTAGCTGGTTGATTCGTTCTATATCTATGATCTCCTCTTTTCCTCGCTTCTCTTTTGTGTTTATTGAATCTTTCTTGATGTTTATTTCCAAATCCTTCGGACCTGAATTTTATCTTCTCCATAGAGGATTCCTATATCTTTGAGTATCCCAGTCTTGTTTTGATTCCTAAGGGCCTTTGGCTATTTAGAATATGATCTAGTTTCCTTGTGCCTTCTACAAAATTTTCGTTTAAAACTTTCTTTGTCTTCATTCCCTCAAGATCCATTCTTAATTAGAGAGACAACCTCTGCCTCAAGACTCTGATATTTCTCTTCCCATTCATGGATCAAATATTGAAGAACCTCTTCATTTCGTTTATTTTCTTCTAGTTTAACTTTCAAAGACAAAATTTCATCTTTGCCAGTTTTTGAGATCGTTTCCTTCCTTATCTTGAGCAATTCATGTTTTAGTTGCTTGTTTTCTTCTTCTAGTTTCTCACATGCTCCTTGTTTTTCTTCTAGTAGAAGGACTAAACTATATTTGGTCTTAATAGCTTCTTCAAGTTTTTATTTTTGATAAAAAAAACTCCTCATTATCATATTTATACATACCTTCTTCACCACTCTGTAACCATTCCTTCAACTGCTTATTCTTTTTCATAACTTTCTTTAACTCATCAAAAGGACTGATGAGTTCCTCTTCAAGATCCACTAGTCCTTCTTCTTCTTCCTCCTCTTCAGAGTCCATAATACTTTTTTTCTTGGATTATGTTCCAAATGCCAAAAGTAAATACTTATCTGAATCATGCTCTGAAGAGTTTTCACCGTCTCACTTTAGTGCTGAGCTATCCTCTTTGGAGGAGAACCCCTTTTTCTTATAGAACTTTTTATTCTAATGTTTCTGAGATTTATTTCCAAATTCTTGATAATCTTCCTTTTCAGCCTTTTCTTTGTAAGGGAATTTGGATGAAAAATGTCCAACCCTTCCACTGTCAAAATATTTAAAGGGAAACTTCCCTTTGTATTTTCTTGATCCATGCTTCAGTTTCCTAGCTAATTGAACCAACTCCTTATCAGATTCATAGTTGGAGCAGTCTTGATGATATTTGTGCTCCTTGGCATTTTTGGATAAGTTGAATGTTTCTTCCTTAGGTTTAGGCTTCTCTCTTCCTACTCTCATCTCATAGGTTGTGAGAGTACCATGCAATTGGTCCATCTTAAGATCCTTTAAATTAGTCATTTCTTCAATAGCTGAGACTTTGGAATTAGATCTCATGGGTAGATATCTTAAGAATTTATGAATAGTCATCTCTTCCTTGACCTCTTCACCAAGTCTTCTAATCATATTGGTTACTTCATCAACTTTGAGTAAGTATTCTATTAAGCTTTCATCTTCTCTCATTCTCAAGCTCTCAAACCTCATTACGAAGGTTTGAAGTTTCACCTATTTGACTTTTTCATCTCTTTCATGACTCTGATTAAGCTTTACCCACACATCCTTGGCAGACTTACATTGCATAAGCTTTACAAGTTCTGATTGACTAAGACCAAAGAGAATTGAATTATTGGCTTTAGCATTATTTCCATACAACTTTTTACCATCTGCATCAGTGGGAGGAATATCAGGGACATTATAGTATACTAGCACTAAAGTCCAAACATCTACTCCTAGGGACATAAGATATGCTTCCATCCTTACTTTACAAAAGGAATAATTTGTCCCATCAAAGATTGGTATTATACTTGAGTAAGCCTCTTAACTAGACATAATTCCTTATAAATATACCTTCCAGTGGTTAGATTGTTCCTGAAGGAACTTGTCTCTGATACCAATTATTGGAATAAGGAATTACTGAGAGGGGGTATGAATCAGTAATAGTGAGATTCTTAAATATTTTTCTTGAATATGCTTTTATTCTTTTTTATTTTCTATTGCTTATGAGAGCATTCATTCATAAAGACAGTAAGAAGAAATTTTAATCATTCATATTTTCATACAACCAATCACATGAGTAGCACACACAATTTGACACTGGTGTTTTCATGTGGAAACCCAGAGCGAAAAAACCACCAATTTTTTGTTTTTTTATGATGTAATTTAAGCACCTACTTAATTACATCCGTTTGTTTGTTAGTACCCACTCATAGTAGGTATTGACCCCCTTAGGTTAGCAAGCACTAACTTTCCAATAGGCACCAACCTCTACTGAATGCAGGCTCCAACCTTCTCTTTACATTGTTCTACTATTTCATACAATTTTCAAACTGAAAATAGAGGCATATGAAATTATGGAAAATACCAATCCAGTTGGTTGCAGAAACAACTTTTTCTCTCATTCCATTGTTGTTCCATAGACTCCCTTGGTTTCATACAGCTGCACTTTTCCCTCTGCTCACAACAATATATCCACATCACTCTTCCTTCTCTCACACATGCTCTCTACTAAACACTCTTCAGATTTTCTCTCGTTGTTCATCTCACAGCACTTACTTTTGTGTCACTACTCAAAACGTCAACAATACACTATTATCCCCACATTGCTCTATGGAAATCGATGGTTTTGATCCTCTGATGCACATTGCACAATGTTTCCTTTGTTTCCTGTGTCCATGCATCCTGAGTGTACCTCAGTATGGCTCCTCATGTTGTGTTGTGTTTGTTGGATGTACTATGCCATAGCATTAAACACAAATATGGGATTTTGAGTTCTTCACTAACTCCCTGTGTAATCCACCATACTGAGAATTTAATCCCAATTCGCTTGCATACTCTACCATGACTTCCCATGCTTATTCATTGCTCCACAGAGCTTGAAAGTACTCAGGGACGGCCACTTTGTTCCTCATTTAAATCTACAAGACATGAACAAGAAGCAGATGCTTGCTTTCCCCATTTCTTCAATTCTTCTATGTGAACTATTGTCCTCATTGCCTTGTCTCAACGTTCTCTGCAGATCCCACTAACTCCATAAACCAACTCCATTGAATCTCATTTAATCTCTATTTGTCGACCCATTCATCCATTTAACTCAAAGTAATGTTACATCGAAGCCCCAACATATCATAACTCATACAAAAGAAACTACGATATCACACAGCTCTGATATCCTTAGCCCCCTTGGCACTTAGCTCCTTGAGCCTTTTATTTTCTCATAAGGTCAGGTCTATGACCTTTGTCTTATCTTACCATTACAACATTATATTTGAGCCCCTTCATATCGTAACTTCTGCAAAGTCCTGATTGCATCTTAGCTCCCTTTATTTAGCCCTTGGTTCCTTTGATCTCCATATGACCATGTACCAAATAATATCGAAGCCCCCTTTTATTGTAACCTTTTCAAATTCCATCTGCATAGGAATTACGATGTTCTCAAGCTCTAATATGCTGACCTTCGATATGATGTCATTCTTTCACTATTTCTCCATGTCGTGCCTCCTAAGTGGGGACACATGTCACCCTAATCTGCCCCATTGGGCCACCAAAGATTCCAAAACAAATCGCCGCGAGTCTAATATACTACCACATCATGCTGATGTCATTTTCCACTCTATCTTCTTAGAGCCAGTCACATGCTACCATGTGTCCTACCAGAGGGGAGAAAAGTGTTCATGTCAAGCCTTGGTTCATCCCTCGGCGATTTTAACAATATCGACAGCTCCATATATCGTAACTTCTCAAAATTCAAGTGTTAAGAAGTTCCTAGATTCCGATGGCTTCAACCTTCCAATATTATGATATCCATCTGCTCTGACCTCCAATGTTCTGATGGCCTCTAGCTTCCGATATCCCGATATGACCTTCTTCGATCTTTGATGTTATGATGGCCTCTAAATTCGGATATCCCGATATGACTTGCTCTAATATCAACCTCCTAATGCTCCTCTAGCCCTATGCTCTGGGGTTCCAATATTCTCCAACCTCTGATACAACCTACTCCGATGTTCTAATAATGGGTCCTAATTTGTTTTGACCTCTGATATTTTGGCATGCTTAGGAATTCAAGACCCTGACTTCGGAAGACCATAACTCTTGATTCAGGAGGCCATTTTCAAAGCTCGACAGACCGTTGGAAATCTCTTTTACAGCACTTTCAAATGAGGGGGTTGTGATGTAGACTTTCAGCCCATATTTTACCTATAAAATGGCTACAAACTCTTTCCCACTCAATGATATAGGTGAAACTAGTACCCATAAGGTAATATGTGATACCAAGAAGTCCATACCATGCGCAGTACAAAGAATTATAATGTAGGCTAGATCACCATAATTTAGCAGTAGTAACAAAGGGGGGACTATAGATCTTTAGGTTCTCACATGCCCAATAAAAAGTAAGAGGGTTAGGTAAGGGGGTGTCCCATTCCCAATAGCCCCAAGTGAGGAAATCTGCTAGTTCCCCATATACTAATTGGTCACGTGGGAAAGATATCAACACACTTATAAAAACCACCACCACCTTTGCGGGCATGATTAATTGAGAACATCATGTATAACCCTTCTATCCTAGTAACTACAACTGATAAAGTAGGACCAATTCATCCTTCATGTGCGCATCGAACTGGTTTAGTACCTTGATGAGTGGATTTCCCATTGACCCCTCTAAAGATGAGAATTTCATAGATGAAATCGCCGAATGATGAGATGAGGTTTTGGAATCTTGAAATCCCAACCACCATATTCATCATTGTATGGCTTCTCTAGTAAGCCTCCTACTATGATTATTCTCTACAGAGAACTGAAACAACCATGGGATTCCTCCTGGACTCCTAATCACTGTAGTGATGATTTTATGGCTTTTCCAATAAGCCTGTTACTGTGATGATTCTCTACAAGAAGATGCAGCTACCATAGGATTCCTCCTGGACTCCCAATCATGCTAATATCTGGTTGACATCAATTCCAACACACTCATAGCCACTAGCCATCCAAACAATGCCAACTTTCGAACAATAACCATCGAATGACAAGAAGTATCTTGTTGTGAAAGAAACCCAATCTCTCGAGCCATATATCTATAAAGTTTTCTACATGTTTGATTTTTATTTTCAACATAGTACACTTCTAGCTTTCTCAAGTGATTTGTCCGTAGGGTATGGGTGTGTGGTACTCCTATAGAATTTTTTAGGAATTTATTTACATAATGTTGGCTTGTGTACTTTATATTCATGTTGTTTGTAGGGTATTAGTTTATATATAGGATTTGATTTATGTTGATGTTCTTCTTATACTAGTTCAAGTAGTAGAATATTTGTAGCTCTAATCTATGTTGAAGAAGCAAGATATTTGTTGATTTTATGCATATAATTGTGTGATAATTCTTTAGATGAGAAAGAAGGTTTTTTTTTTTATGCATGCAGTGTCAATAGTTAATACACTTTGTTATTTTGGTAACACCTTAGGCAGACTTGAATCCATTATTTCATTTGTTTGATGGAACACAGGGTTGAGTGAAAATAGAACAAAGTGTAGAATTATAATAGGCTTTGTTGGAGAGAATTTTTAGACTTTATATTGGAGTTTCTCAGTCTAGATAGAAGTAAATGATTTGGTTTTCAAATTGATCAATAGTTAGGGTTTTATCCTTAATTGTCAATAGTAAGGGTTTGCTTCTTAATCGGGGTTTGCTTTTCAAGTTTGCTTAAAATTTTCAGTATATGCAGGATTAATGTTTGCAGAAATTAGAATTTTCATTTCTGATGAATGTTATTTGAGTGCAAGACTAGTGTTTGCAAGAACTCAAGGTGTGAGCAATTTCTAGACAATTTAGGGTTTTTTTGAAGTCCTTTGGCATTTCTAGTGTTTCACTTTGAAGTCCACCAACCATAAATTGACAATTAAATTTTGGTACATTAATATACCCTATAATACACCAAGAAAACATCAAATACAAGAGGGGAAACACCAATCATGTTGTTGATTACCTCAGTCATCCCCTGGTTGTGGTGCTAACCATAATTCTTAACTCTTATGGCCATGAGACCTATGAGTGGCCACAAATGTACAAAAATGAATTTGAATTTGCTAACACATACAAGAAGTTGATTATAGGAAAACAAGTTCCAGAATTCCATCTTCATGATTTGCTCTTTGTCTACCTAGGCCACCTTTGTGTTCCTTCAACCAAGCATGCCATGTTGATCTAGGAGGCATATTACAGTCAAGTTGCAGGTCACTTTGTGTCGAGAAGATAACAATATTACTTTAGAAGTATTTATACTAGCTAAAGCTTCAATAGGGTGCCCACTAATATATCAGATCATGCAATGCATGTGCCATTGTTAAGCCAACCATTAAAGGATATACACTCATATACCTACCCTAGACATGCCTTGAGAGTAAGTGTTGGGTCCCTATAATACTAGTGATTACCCCATTACTATTGTAGTTATACCCCTTATTAATATTTATGTGCCCCTATTGCCCCCATATTGTTATTACTGTGCCCCATATAATTCCTCTATTGTTATTTTTGTGGCTTTATATTATTATTGTTAGGTCGGCTGGATTATATTGTGACTCCTTAGACTCCTATATATAGAAAGGAGGCTTTTTCATTTGAATCATCCAAGAATTTTTCATTTATGTAATGTAAAGGAGGTTGCCCCCTTGAAGAGGGTATTCTAAGGCGTTTATCTATCTTTTATATCTTTTCTTGAGCTAGTTTCAAAACATTTGGTATCAGAGCTTTGGATTCTATGGTTTCGCTACTCCAAACAGGTCTTCGTGGAATTTTCGCTATAACTTTCTTTCTGCAATGTTTCAGAAGTTAAAAAAAAACCCATTTGATAATAAATCGCGCTGAACCTCGGGTCCAAATTTCAGAGCTTTTTGCGCTATATTTGCAGAGATATGATCTAAGGAAGTTGGTCTTTTTGCAGACTCCTGAATTACATTCCAAACAGGTGACCTGGGGAAAATCGTCATAACTTTTCCTCTGGGGATCGGATTGAAATTTCGTAAGAAGGTACAAAAAGAGGACAGACTGTAGTTTCTTGTATGCATTTTTCAGATCCAAAGGTCGAAATAGTGACTCGTGGCACGTCGTACAAGTTCGCTCTACTGAACTAGTCTATAATCAAGTCACTGTGGGAGATTTCGCGTAACTCTTCCTTGGAGAATCCAATTTGGGTCAGACTTGTGGCATTGGAAAGAGGACACAAAGGGCTACTGCAGGTCACAAATTCAGAACTAGATGATTGGAAAGTATAGAGATACATCAAAGGCAATATCGAGCTCCTACAAAGTGAAAAAAAGGTGTGTAGTTTTTTAATTTTTGCATAAGATTGGTTTGAAAAATTAGTTTGAAGGAATTCAAAGGGCATAGTAAAGCATTATTATTGGTAATTTATGCCCCGAGGAAAGAAAATGCAAACACCTAGTAGGCAACCTGAAAGCTCTAGCATGACCCATGAAGAAGAGGAAGAAATGCAACATGATATATCAAAATTACGAGACCAAGTGCAACAATTGTCACTTGCACAAAAAGGAACAGTATCTAAGATGGATGGTTTAAAGAAAGATGTAGAAGCTAAGATGGATGGTTTAAAGAAAGGCATAGAAGCTAAGATGGACGATTTGAAGATAGATCTGAAGACAGACATGGACGAATTGAAGATAAATATGAATAAGTTGCTACAAGAAATGGTCACTAAGGGTGAAAGGGTACTAAAGGAAACTCATGATGAGAACAAAAGAAATGTTAATCATGATTCCATAGACTCTAATGTTGGATCGAAGACTCACCATATTCCAAAAATCGATATGAGGAAGTTTGATGGCAAGGATCCCGCCACATGGATATTACAGATGGAGCAATTCTTCGATCTCAATAATGTGCAAAACACACAAAAGGTACGTATGGCAACTTTATATTTGGAACCAAATCAGTTTGTATGGTATCAATGGCTTTGCTCTGTAAACAATTTATCACTTGGGCAATTTTTACGGAAGAATTGATAGCACATTATGAGGATACAAAAAGCAACACTTTTTTTAGCCAATTGATAAGTCTCAAACAAAAGGGTTCAATAATGGAGCACATTGAGGAGTTCCAAAAATTGAACATAAGGGTAAAAGATATTCCAGAGGAGCATAGGATTGATGAGTTCATATGGTATTTAAAGGATAATATACAACATGATGTTCGCCTTTGGGAACCTGATTCATTAGAGAAGGCATTCAGGTTAGCAAGAAAAATGGAAAGCAAAATTATGGCAACCAGGAAGCATATCACTCACAACTATAAAGACGGAAGTGTTGTTGCACCTAGTCTTCCACAACCTATAAGGTTGACACCACAAAAATTGGAAGAAAAAAGAGCAAAAGGGCTTTGTTACAGTTGTGATAGCAAATACACTAAAGGTCATAAGTGTGCTGAGAAGAAATTATTCTACATAGATTGTGAAGAGGAAGAAGAAAAGGAGCAAGAAAGGTCAAAAGAAGAGGATATACTCCAGGAACAAGGCCTAGATGAAGAACAAGTAAATCCGACCATATATTGTAATGCATTGGTGGGAATTACCACTCCTCAAACCATCAAGATAGAAGGACAAATCAAGAAGAAAAAGGTAATAGTGTTGATTGATTCAGGAAGCACCCACAATTTTATTCATTGTAAGGTAGCAAAAGAATTGAATTGCTTCCTATATCCAACACCAGAGTGTCAAGTGATGATTGCAAATGGAGGAACAATAAATTGCTCTGGAAAGTGCCATAATATCAAGCTATCCATGGGAGAATATGTATTGACTAGCCCAATGTTTTCCATTCCAATGGGAGGTGTTGATGTTGTACTAGGAGTCCAATGGCTACAATCCTTGGGTACAATAGATTTTGATTTTCAAGAACTTTTCATCAAATTTTCTACGGAAGGAAAGGAAGTTGAATTAAGGGGTATTGTAGGGAAACCAAGAAAGATAATCAGCTCTAATGGTATGACAAAGCTTCTAAAAAAGGAGCAAAGAGGTGTAATTGCACAATTATGTTCGCTAGATGTTTCCACATCGGAATCATCTATTTCTCCAGATCTCCAAAAAGACCTGGACAATCATTCCAAGGTATTTGAGACTCCCAAAGGTCTCCCACCTATGCGTAATCATGATCATGCTATTCATCTGATTCTAGGAAGTGTTCCTCCAAACACCAGGCCGTATAGATATCCCTATCTCCAAAAGAGTGAAATTGAACGTATGGTTGGAGAAATGCTAGAGGCTGGTATAATTCAACCGAGTCAAAGTTCTTTCTCTGCTCCAGTAGTATTGGTGCACAAGAAGGATGGATCATGGTGCATGTGTCCGGATTATAGGGAGCTCAACAAGCTCAATATTAAAGATAAGTTCCCCATTCCTGTCATTGATGAATTACTGGATGAATTGCATGGATCAATTTACTTCACCAAGTTGGATCTTCGTTCAGGATATCATCAAATCAGAATGAAGACTGAAGACATTCTGCAAACAACATTTAGAACTCATGAGGGTCATTATGAATTTTTGGTCATGCCTTTTGGCCTTACCAATGCACCTTCAACATTTCAAGGTTTGATGAATTAAATTTTCAAACCATTCCTTAGAAAAATTTTGTTAGTATTTTTTGATGATATACTAATCTACAGCAAGTCTTGGAAGGATCATGTTGAACATGTTGACAAGGTGCTACAACTATTGGAGGAGAAACAATTATATGCAAAAAGATCCAAATGTTTCTTTGGAGTCTAGGAGGTGGAATATCTAGGTCATATTGTATCTCATGAAGGAGTTAAGGTAGACCCTAGCAAAATTAAAGCCATTAAGGAATGGAAAATCCCCACATCCATAAAGCATCTGCGAGGATTTCTCGGGTTGACAAGGTATTATCGCAAGTTTGTTAAGAATTATGGGAGAATAGCAGCACATCTAACAACATTATTGAAGAAAGATGCATTTTCATGGACTCCGGAAGCAACAAAGGCCTTTGAACATCTTAAAGAGGCAATGTGCCAAGCACCGGTCTTAGCTACACCGGACTTCACAAAAACCTTTATTGTGGAATGTTATGCTTCAGGAAATGGAATTGGTGCTGTTCTAATGCAAGATGAAAGACCCATTGCTTTTGAAAGTCGTCCAATCAAGGGAAAGTTTTTAAGCAAAGCCATTTATGAGAAGGAAATGTTGGCAATACTCCATGCACTTAAGAAATGGTGACCCTACCTAATGGGAAGACACTTCAAGGTAAAAACGGATCATGATAGCCTTAAATACTTTTTAGAACAAAGATTATCCTCTGAAGAGCAACAAAAGTGGGTCACAAAGATGTTGGGTTATGACTTTGAAATCATCTACAAAAAAGGGAAGCAAAATGTGGTGGCAGATGCACTCTCAAGAAAGGATGAGGAGGTGGAAGCATTATTGAGCGCCATTTCTATTATCCAACCAGATTGGATAAACGAAGCAAGGGAGGAATGGAAGAATGATGAAGAAGTGTGGGCACTTATTCGAAAGTTACAACAAGATTCCAGTACGTCTGATACATTTAGCTGGCAAAATGATTTGTTATGGTGCAAAGATCGCTTATACCTCTGTAAGAATTCCCAGCTAAAACAAAATATTCTTATGGAATTGCACACTTCTCCCTTAGGAGGGCACTCAGGATTTTTAAAAACTTACCACAGGGTTAAGAAGGAATTTTTTTGGGATGGCCTTAAATCAGATATTCAAAATTTTGTTGCGGAATGTTTGGTTTGCCAACAAAATAAAGTTGAAACAATTAAGACACCAGATCTATTACAACATTTATCCATTCCAAGCCAACGTTGGGAGGAGGTTTCAATGGATTTTATCACAGGTTTACCCAAGTCTGAGGGAAAGAGTGTCATCATGGTGGTAGTTGACAAACTTACCAAGTATGCACACTTTTGTGCATTATCACATCCATTTAAAGCCAGTACAGTTTCTACTGCATTTATGGAAACAATTCAAAAGCTACATGGAAACCCAAAGATTATTGTAAGTGACAGAGATCCCATTTTCACTGGAAATTTTTGGACAGAATTATTTTCTTGTCTTGGTACTTAGTTAGCTCATAGCTCATCTTATCATCCTCAATATGATGGGCAAACTGAGATAGTAAACAAATGTTTGGAAGGATATCTTCATTGCTTTGTATATGATAAACAGACACAATGGGTGAAATGGTTGCCTCTGGCTGAATGGTGGTATAACACTTCCTTCCATACAGCAACAAAAATGACCCCATTTATGGCACTTTATGGGTATCAATCACCATCCATCACATCATATTTAAGAGAAAATTCTAAGGTTTAGGCAGTGGAACATCACATCAAACATCAACAACAAGTCCTCCAACTCTTAAAGGATAACCTCTTGTTGGCACAGAATAGAATGAAACAACAGGCAGATCAACATCGCAGCGAAAGAAGTTTTGATGTAGGTGATTGGGTATTCCTACGGCTACAACCATATAAGCAAATGTCCCTCAAGCAAGCTAAGAAGGATAATAAATTATCACCAAAGTATTATGGTCCATACAAGGTGTTGCAAAAGATTGGTACTATGGCATACAAATTGGAGCTTCCTGCAGCTTCTCGATTGCACCCAGTTTTCCATGTTTCATGTTTAAAGAAGGTTATAGGCGACAAGCTCCCAGTTCAAACAATATTGCCAGAACTTGACGAGGAAGTAAAAATTATATTGGAACCGGAAGCAGTCACAGAAACAAGAACTCGACAGCTACGAAATCGATCAATTTCAGAGTATCTTATCAAGTGGAAGAACTTATCCGCTGAAGATTCCACATGGGAGGATGAGAATTTTATGCAGAAGTATCCAAAACTACTCAAGCGTTGAGGACAACACTTTTTTGAAGGAGAGGGGCATGTTGGGTCCCTATAATACTAGTGATTACCCCGTTACTATTTTAGTTATACCCCTTATTAATATTGTTGTGCCCCTATTGCCCCCATATTGTTATTATTGTGCCCCATAGAATTCCTCTATTGTTATTTTTGTGGCTTTATATTATTATTGTTAGGTCGGCTGGATTATATTGTGACTCCTTAGACTCCTATATATAGAAAGGAGGTTTTGTCATTTGAATCATCCAAGAATTGTTCATTTATGTAATCTAAAGGAGGTTGCCCCCTCGAAGAGGCTGAATTCTAAGGCGTTTTTCTATCTTTTCTATCTTTTCTTGAGCTGGTTTCATAACAGTAAGTCTCCATGGATTACATGTTAGGTTTTCCCTCTACCAAGCATGGTAATGACTATGTGATTATGGTTATCAATCGGTTCTCTAGTATGGTCATTTTGGCACCATGCAAGAACAGTATCACACATGAAGCCACTACTAAAATATTCTTTGAGCATTTTTGGGTTCATGTTGGGCCACCTCATACCATTATTTCATATTGGGATAGAAAATTCTTTGGTACCTTTTAATCCAACCTATGGTCTCTGATGGATACCTTCCTTTCATCTCGAAACAAATGGAAAAACATAATTGGTCAATAGGATGATCATGCATATCTTGTGAATATATAACTCCAAGCGTCCATGTACATGGGATGAAAACCTTCCATATGTTCACCATAGCTATAACAAAAACCTCCACAACACTATTGGCCACAATCCTTTTCAAGTTTGCTTAGGATTCCAACTATTATCCCTAATTGACGTAGTTATTCCCATTACATCTTCATTGATAGACTCCTCCCATGCTCGAGTTAAATTTGATAGAGCAGAAAATTTGTTGAATTGATCAAATACCTCCAACAATAATTTCATGATATCCTGCAAAAATTTGATGCCATGTACAAGAAAAAACATGACCAAAATAAAGTTCCACACAAGTTTCAAGTTGGTGATAAGGTGTGGTCACATTTAAAAAAAGAGCACCTTACATGCCCTAATAGGAATTTCAAACCACTCCAATATAGAACTTACATAATGACAAAGGTTTTAGGTGAAAATGCTTTTGAATTTAGTATTCCCCATTTCCTTGACTTGCACCTAGTATTTAATGTAGAGCTACTTCCACCATGTTTTCCACTTATCTTGGACACCCCAGAGGAAGTTAATAAATTGGTCCCAGAAAAACTCACTCCTAAATGCATTGAATGGGACACAGTGGATCATATCATATGCACCAAGAAAAAGGATACCTACCAAGAACACATGCAACTCTACTTGTTTATTAGGGTAGGGAAGCTTTTTCACCAAGACAAGTGGATCACCACAAGCCAAATTCAACAGATGTGACATACCCTTGCTCGCTTATGATGTTGTAATTATATGTACAAGGTATTAGGCTAGTGAGTCAAATTTATATAACGGTTAGGATGATGAGTCGAGTTATGTTATGTAGCCTACATGCCCATGTATATATGATTGGATATGTTTTGAGGCCACCATGCCCAAACATGTATGTTGGTTTTTGCTAAGTGGTCAGAGGGACAGGATTGTAAATAGAATGTAATTTTGTACCTATTTTAATAATAATAAAATAGGTTGGTTGCGGAGCCTAATCCATGGTAAAAAATGTGGGTGGTGATGAAACTCCATGGTGATAGACAATGGTATGTTGGATGGTAGATGTTAGTGAGAAGGATGCCTTGGGCCCATGTGGCTTCAGAGTGTGCCACATGGCAAAGAGAGGCCATGCAATAATGAAAAGTATATATATATTTGTCTCGAGGAATTATTATGGGGGATTCTTATGATGATGATTATTACTCAAAGGAGGATTATGGTTATGGACTTTTGGTCTTGAGAACCCAACTAGTGAGCCCTAAGCTTGGGTTATGATACCAACTAGGAGTTGTTTTGTTATGTGGCATGGGTGGTGCTTGAATAGCCCTAGAGTTGCATGGGCTCCTCAATAACCTAGAGATGAGACATTCTTGAGTGGTCATAAGGTGCCACATGCGTGCAAGTTCAAGGAAGAAAAGCCTAAGGTTGGATCGATGAATGTTTGGTTGGAACCTTGGCTATGGAGGTACAGTTGTTTCTAGTTTAGCATTTCATATGGAGTTGCAACCTTGATTTGGGGGTGACTCGTTGTTGAAATTCATGAACCACACATTTTATGGTAGGGTGGAATGTGGAGAGCTCATAGCTAGTCTCTATTTTATTCATATAAGTGTCCCTATTCTTGTGTTGTGTTGATTTATGTTCATGTGTCATGTTTCTCTTGAAAAACCTAGTTAGGGTTTGGTGTCATGAATATATATTTTGTTGTATTATGTTCCAAAATGTGGATGGTTAATTGTGAGTTCTATTGTTCACACTGTTAATGTGTTGTTACATGATATTTTATGCATAATTATGTGAATCTATTATTCCATGGTGCATGCGTATAATTTGTTGCGTATAAACCCCAATTTGTTGAATGTAATTGGTTATTTGTTTATTGAGTTTATAGCTAATTTTAGTTGTTGCATGTGACTTGAAATTATTGTATCAAGCCCTAATTATTGTGTAAATATTAATGGCTGAAGAACTGCACTAATGACTCGGTAATTATACATGATTTTAATGGATTCAAGTTAGGGTTAATACCCAGGTTGTAGAATGATAGGAACTATGGCCATGAAATAGGAATTAATATTATAAATCATAGATTATGTGTGCTTCTACCGGAATATTGGTGAATTCATTGGTGAAATTTGGGTGATGGTTACGTGGCATTGCCTGGTAAGCGGTCAGGGACGTTACAAGAAGTATCCCCATCTAATGAGGCAACTTGACATAATGGATACCATTCCTTCCTAAGTGATAGGGAATGATATATGTGGATATTGGTGACCACCCACCTCTTCCATTAACTCGATGGTACTCTACCATCTTGACAACTTTTATATGGCTTTTTGGGTCCCAAACTTCTCAGGCCCTTTTAAGGCCCTAAATGATGTTTTGTGGAAATTAGTGGGGTCGATGACTACCATTGTATATCCTAGGCCCAACTGAAATTTATAGTCCTCTAATATTTGTTTCCAACGATCTATTGTGAGCCACAAATAGAGTTTGTGTGCAAAATGTGTGCCCCTGGGAAGTTGATGTACCAACTAACAACGTTAGGGCCTGTAAACCTTTTGACACTCCATATTCAAGGGTTATGGTTTTGTACTTATATGGATCTTTATTTATGTTAAAAGGTCATTATTTTGGCCTTTTGTAATAGCTTTTGCAAATGTGTGTAGCCACCATCTATCTCTCTCTTCAAAGATAGCTACCACCATTCTAGGAATTTTGTGTTCTACAATATTTTGTTATTGTGCCAAGAGGCACTTTACAGCCCCATGTGGGGTGTTGTCACATAATGTTACATTTAAAAATAATAAAATAGTACTTATATTAAAAAATTAAAATAATAATAACAAATTAATTAGTGTTCGTCATAAATAAAATACTTCAATTTCTACCTTAATTTTACATCAATTTTGTATGGAGTAATAAAGTAATTGAAAGTAAAAAGAAATTAATTTTCCTTTATTTCTTCACTAATTGATATGCAGTTCACACAAAATAATATTATTGATATTACATCATGTATATTTCATTCTATATTTAGTTTACCTGTAATATTTAAAATAAAAATTTATGCATGTTGAGTAAAACATTTTAACATACAAAATATATATAGAGAGAGAGAAAGAGTGACATTATTTCATTAATAGGTATTTTCTAATTCAAGGTATGAGGGAGAGTAAAATATCTTAACATGAAACATATATAAAGAGAGAAAAAGTGAGAGAATTCGTATTCTATTAATAGGTTCTTTCTAATCCAAGGGATGAGAGAGAAATATGTATTTCATTCAATGTTCAGTTTACATGTAATATATAAAACAAAAATTATTTCATTGTCAACCATAACTAAAATACTTCAATGTCCATATTAAACAAGTGTTGCATGACAACTTAGTCCCTACCACATAAGTTATAAATTATGTTTTCAAAAAAAAGAAAATTGATATATGAAGTGGAAAAATTAGTTGCCTACTAAGGGGCAAGGATTTGAGTAAATTTTGGTGGGTAATAATTCTTGGTAAGTATAATTATTTATAATTTGTTTCTATTCATTTTTATGCAAATACTTGCTTAAATTATGGTGGGTAAGTAATGGTAAATATGTTATTTTCTTGAGGATGAGTTATTTTCAAGGATTTTAATTTTGAGTGATTTTCCTATGAAGATTTTGGAGGTAATAACTCTTGGTAAGTATATTTATTTATAATTTGTTTCTATCCATTTTTCATGCAAATACTTGCTTAAATTATGGTGAGAACTAAGTAATGGTAAATATGTTATTTACTTGAGTATTAGTTATTTTCAAGGATTTTAATTTTGAGTGATTTTCCTATGAAGCTTAACAATGAAAAATCAACTCTAACGGAGGTTTCCATCTTAACTTTGGATCTACCAAGCAACCAGAGGGATCAAATCCCTTTTCACTCTGAAGGAGTTTTTCATCTTAAAATATTTTATCCCTCTCCGATGGTTTTATTTATTAATAGAAGTTAGATTTTCACTCTATTATTGTGTTCTGGTTTTATTTATTAATAAAAGTTATATTTTCACTATATTATTTTGTTATTTATTATATTGTGTGTGTGTGTGTGTGTGTGTGTGTGTGTGTGTGTGTGTGTGTGTGTGTGTGTGTGTGTGTGTGTGTGTGTGTGTGTGTGTGTGTGTGTGTTTCATTTCCTTTCCCACCTTTCATTTGCTTCCTTGTACAACCTGGATCAAATATATTACCTGTAAATTAGGTTTCTTTGTTCCTTAAAGGCCCCGATAATAGTTGATTACTTTCCTTCTTGGATTTATTTTTAACATTTAGTTAAGTTAGGCTATGTAGATGCCTCCTTTCCAGAGAAAAATAGGCTAAGATTGAGTTGGATGGCATGATCCAACCATCCTAAAAATATATGATTTCCCCCTTTAGTCTATTAGGCCAATGTTTTTAAATGGTATTTCTTCTTTGTGCTAGGAATAAATTTCCATATCACTTCTAGGATGAACTCATATTACTAAAACCTAATACTATGCTCTCTCCTTTCCCTATCTCATGGAATATGGGTGTCTTTAAGAAATGTGTTCTCATATCCTCCATGCATTCATAATTTACCTCCTTCTACTAAGTTTATATGATTTATAGACTTGGTTACAACCCTATATCCCTATCTTTTAGTTCATCATTAAATTCCTTACCTTTCTTGTTCTTAGGATTTTTATCTTTCTTATTATATTTTCCTTTGATTTAAATCATATCTACAAAAAAATTCCTCTTCATGTGAAGTTTGAGTCTTGTTTTCCAACTACATCTTCCATTAACAATCATGTATTCATACAATGTTCCAAGTTATATCTTGAATTTTTTTCCAAATTCATGTGTTATCCTCACTAGAGTCTAACCCTGCAACCTAAACCAATAGAGTCTCCTCTTAGTGAACATATGACATAGCATGTGAATTTGTGGGATATTAAAGAATACCTCTAATTTACTAGATATTGATAAATGCCTCCTAAATTATTTTTGTTTAATTCCCCCTCTAAATACACATTTCTATTTTTTTAAATGTTTTTACTAGATATCCACTCTTTTTATCATATACCCCCGAATACTTATACAATTTCCCATACCCCAGATCCCCTGCTACCTCACACCACCACCTCCAAAAAATAAAAAATAAAAATCCTATAGTATATTGAATCTATTTTTCACAATTATAAAATGTATTTTAGGAATAAACATGATAAGATATTGATGAACTATGTGAATTCCCCATGCCTAAACCCTATATGATCCATTCCTTTGGCATTTAATCCCTCTTCAATATTTATTTCGACATAAATTCAAGAGGGATCCTCCACCAAATTACATGGGAGGCATAAGGTTGAGTTTTGATTGATGAGTTATATGTAATGATGTCATCTCTCATGCGACTTCATTTTCCTTGATAGGGCATCTTTTCATTTTTCATATTGATTATCAAGTCACATATATTCATCAATAGTGTTATGGCATGAATATTTTAGATCCTTCCATAACATTTTTATTCATATTTTGAGGACAGAAAGTAACATCATCATAATACATGGCTCTTATAAGCAAGTAATATTTTAGTGTCATGATTTAC
The DNA here is from genome assembly GCA_031772625.1 of Pinus tabuliformis. Lineage (NCBI taxonomy): Eukaryota > Viridiplantae > Streptophyta > Pinopsida > Pinales > Pinaceae > Pinus > Pinus tabuliformis. Next base: position 368,198,580 of record CM062816.1, read on the forward strand.
AACAGTAGTCTATTTGTGCAACATATTATCTATAACACCCTCCTCCCACATCAACCCAAGTAACCATGCCAACCAGAGTAAACATGAGACGAGAGGCTACTATGATCATAATCGACCACTTAGGTAACCTTAAGGAAGTGGAATCGACAAAACATCACCTACAACCATCCAACATCATCAACAGAACCCTCAAAAGACAACTTATCCATCAAACAACCTGTCCCTGGGTCCCACTATTGTTCTGGAAAATTTAAGGCTCAGTAGATCTCATGCTATGGGAAAGGGAGCGGCCAAAGACCTAAAGTCGCTCTCATAGGCCTGCATGGCAGTGACTGTGGATGAAACTTGCTATTTTTGTGCCAGCGACTACGAGATTTGAGCCACTTTTTTAGGCCCAGAGTCGAGGCCACTGCCCAGAATGGAAAGAAAGCTTATAATTATGTAAAGTATAGGGAAACAATGATGCAAAAGTATATATTTGATCAAGGCCTTAACCAAACCCCTACTAACCATGATAGTAATTTCATCAAAAATATCATCAACATGCAACCTATATGTGTAAACAATAGAGTTAAGTGTAGGGATCTCTTACTTATCTAAGAATTGCCATGAACCCTTATTTCCTCATGTCATTTGTTTCCTTATCACTTATTAGGTCATAGAAACAATATTCATTAAAATACAAGTAAAAACATGTTGAGAGCTAAACATAGTTGCTGCCATAAAATGAATATATAACCAGCATAATAGGAACAAAATTACAATAAACATATTAGCCATCAAAATCCATATATACACCAGTACATTTACACATGAAAATCAATGGAATGGATTTCTCATTAATCAATGCAATGAACCGACCGCATATGGGACTACCATGTTCCACCTAAACATAGATTCGTTGAGCCAAGTCTCTCTTTAGCCAATCACCCCCATGCCATATTCCAAGCATGAATGTGGGACTCAAACCAAAAGAACTCAATCAGCGCATACCAAGGCTAAACCACCTCACCCTCATAAATAGAAACCAATCTTTACAGTAATCCATCTTGGATCACTAGGCCAACACAATGAACACATCATAGTAGATGTATTGTGATCTCCACCCGATCGCTAGGCCAAACAAGCATGGATGCCACCAGACTTCTCCACCTACACCGTGTTGTACTGTTCAACAAACCCCATTTTAATATATTATAAATTTCCTAAGAAATTTGTTATATTAAAATAGGGACCCTTTGGTTTTGAAAAGCCTTTGATTTTATTTCTTGAAAAAAAGGAACTAAAATACAAAAAAATGAAATCAATACAAAACAAAAAACAAAAAAAATTGTTATTAAAATCCTAATAACCAAAGTTTAATACTTAGGCTTTTTAATTAAAACCCAAGTATTAAACATGGATTATCAAAAAACCAAATTTTAAATAGCCCCCAAGACCAAAATTATACTTAGGCTTTATAAAAACCTCAAGTATTAAAAATATGGGTTATTTAATTAAAAAAATAAAATAACCGGAGTTTTTTAATTCCCAAAGTTTTTATTCTTTATAAACTCCGACTCATCCAAAATCCTACATTGCAAATAAACAAAACACTAAGGCAAAGACTTCCCCACAAACTCCGAATTGCGAAATGCGATTAACCCTGGACCCAACGGCAAAGTTAATACAATTTTATTATTCCCTGCATCCGCAGCTATCGCAATAAACCGTGCAACTTAAGTTTTAGCCTTAACCAATTGCGATATGCAATAAAGCCTGGACTTGTTGGGATTATATAATCCATTCCATAAATCTCCCACATCTGCAGTTATCATAATTACTAAAGGGTCCTGCCTCATGCCTTAATCGAAAGTGATATGTGATATAGTCAGACCCGCGGGGATTATACACTACAGTTAAATTAATATCACGTCCACGCAATCGCAAAGTTCCAAGAGTCATGCCTCATGCCAATTGCGATTGTGATATGATGTCTCATGCAGATTTCGATATGACATCATCTGTAATGTCATACTCCAATCCATAATCCACGTCATCTGCCACACAATCACCATTTCATCTTCCACATCATCACCACGTCATAGTGGCATCATCTCATATCGCATATCACAAATCGCAAGTCTTTCAGACACCTCTTATAGTCTGCCACTCCATAACTGCGATTGCAATATTCTCGAGTATTGCGATATGCAATCAAGCCCCAAACCTGATAGAAATTACATGTCAATTCATAAATTCCCTCGTGTTCGTGGCTATTGCAAATATCAAAGGGTCATATGTCATGTTTCTCCTTTGCCCATTCCATTTTGATTGGGACTTAGTCTTAATGGATATGATTCGGATTTTCAATAGGGGTTCCTCCTGCTCGAAATATGACAATAAATCGTCTCCTCCCGATCTCCAATCGATTGCAATTATTATGAGTTCCACCCCCAGTTTAAAATCAATTGTGATTTATGATAAGACCATAAAGTCCACTTTTATTGTCACAAACCTCACTCTGCATTCCTCTCCATGATGGTTTTGTTCTGGATTTATTACGCTCTATGTTTTTATCCTAATTTCCTAGAAAACGTGATTTTATTCAAATGAAACTCGCTTATCACTCTCACTTATTTTTAGCTTATCGATTCATGTTTTCATGTTCAAGTTCATGATAGAAGAGGACAAATGTTCTGATAAGCGACAGTTCAGCTCAAATATATGTACAAACATCCAGATAATCCGATGGAACAAACAAAGTTGATGAAGACAACAAATCACATTCAGAAAAGTGCTACCAAAAAATTGTTTTCCTTTAAGAGTTATTGAAGGGATCTGTTTAAATGCCCTCAACACTCTACACAATACATTTAGTTATTTCTCTGTTATTTAAGCTTACTTATTGTATGAAATTAAGGTCCTAAATTTAATGAAGAAAGGCTTACGAAAGCTTGCACTATTGTACTTTCATACTTTTCTCAATAGAACGACTAGAACATTGTTTAGGAATTTTCATAAAGAATTTTGTGAAGTTGCATTTTTGTACTCCTAAAATCATATTTGTGAGAAGATATAAACAGCTGCTATTTCTTTTATGAGTTGAGCCATGTGCATCTTGTATTTCTATCTTTTTACCTCTATAATTTTTTTCATAAATAAATAGTAAATTTATCTTTTTTCATATTGCTTATTACATGGTATTTAAAGAACAGTTTTACATGTATTCATTTATGATCATGTTGTCATTGATATTTTTAAATAAATGTCAAGCAATTTTCTTTGATATTCTAAATGTGATATGAGTTATACACATTATTTTGATTAACTATTTAATCATAATAATCATCTTGAAATATTTTCATTTCCATTGGTGTTTGAGCAATCTATATTGTCATTTACTAAGGAAAATCATTATAGATTGCATCTAGATAAATGTTAAACAATCTCGGGTTATAGAGTAGATTAATGCATATGTTTTCCATTTGATTCATTGTTGCAAATCCATCTATTTCACTCCACTATAAGAATTGCACATTCATTCAATCACCTTTCATTGGGAAATTGGTCCCATTATCCCCAGTCAGAGCCACTACCTAAACGGAAAAGGAGTTGTCCTAAGGTTTGGACTGGGTGGTTTTCTCCCATGTTGATGCAACGATTTTCGATGCCTCAACACTTTTGGTGCTAGAAGAAGGGCCTGCAAACTATGAAAGGAAATTAATTATAATCCAAAAAAAAAGGTCATTCCAAGAGTCATTCCCCCTCCAAATCTCCGACAACTTCCATATCCCCTCCAGAATCTCATACTTTTAGATCAGGAGTTGTACAATCACCTCCCAAGTCTCCTAGAATACTTCCTGAAGTAATCCCTACGGATTATACTCCAGAATCACTAGAAATTATAGCTTTGGTAAATAAATTGGAAGACATCTCCATTTCAACAGAAAAGCCTGAATCATCCAAAGTTTCTGAAGGAAGTATAACTTCTATTTATCACGGAACTAGTGTTTTGACTCGGTCCCGAAGTGAAAAATTTGGCATCTCACCATTTGAATTTCCACTTCAATCCCACTAAATGAAAATTGTTACATCAAATTCCCAATCATCTACTAGTGAGATTGCCTCATTCTCTCATTCACAAACATCTCCATTTATTCCTTTTTCATTTCCTTTTTATCTACCGATCACTTCATATATTTCCATTTCCTCTACACAAACGACTAGTGTTTCCTCAAGAAGTACTATCATAGCTGTCAGTTATTATTTTATCACATCCACCTCCCCAACTGTCATAATGGCAGTAAGACCATCGTCTAATCCGGGAGTTGTTCAAATGCCAACACCACTTCATCCTCTACCAAAAAATCATGAAATATGGCTTCCCAAATTCAATCCTGATGATGGGTTACCTGTTCAAGAACACCTTCATAATTATATTTTAGCCATCAATCTTCATGGGGTAGTTGAAGAATACATTGTTGTTAGATTATTCCCATACACTCTTACAGGATTAGCAAGGTCTTGGTACTTTTCATTACCAGACAATTCTATTACTAGTAGGGATATTTTTGAAGAGCAATTTTTTACTAAATTTGGTGATGATCACTCAACCGCATCTCTTATCAATGACATTTCCAATTTAAAAATGAATTCAGTGGAAAAGATAAAATATTTCAATTCCATATTTAGCAAATTATTAAATAAAATCCCAACTACTTCTAGACCTAGTGTCGATGTACAAATTAAATGGTATATTTCATCTCTTCCTTCTAACGTAGAAATTTTTGTAGATGGAGCTAATTAAAATACCTTGGTAGAAAACATGAAAGAAGCTGTGTCTATAGAGAAGGGGATAAACGCACTAGAAAAGAAAAAGGATTGGGAAGATAGAAATTTAAAAAGAGTTACATTTAAGGATGAATCTAAAAAGAAAGTACTTAAAGATCCCTTTGATCTTGAAGGCTTGCAACAAGTCCTTAAAACTTTGTCTAATGAGATGGTAAAGATAAAAAAAAAAGTAGTTGAATCTTCTTCCAGAAAACCTTTTAGAACATACAAAAGAAATCATCCACCTAATCCACAACCTCCAAACACGATCTCTAATGCAGAAACTGATGAAGAAGATAAGGAGGAAGCAACATTTTCTGTCGATGAATCCCAAGATGAAAAAATAGATGAGTTAAATGGAATGTGGTATTTTATTCTTCCTATTTCTGATAGTGAAACTAAATATGAAGCATTACCTGTTAGCACAAGAAGTAAAGGTCCAGTTGATCCTATACAACCAATGCAAAAACAGAAACCTTCAACTTCCACTGCAAAAGATAAAGCTGATGTTAAAAAATCCACTTCCGCTTCCCCCCAGGTAATTTGGTCTTCATCCAATTCTCCATTTTCACTCATAACCTTAGTGGTTTCAGATACTATTGAGTACAATATAGTTGAGGATATGAAGAAATAAAAGCAAAAATTTCCCTTCATGAACTCACTAAACTCAAACAACAGCATAAATTTTAACTAAAAGAATTGAACGCAATACCTGCTTCTCCTCTTCCTACTGTTGTGGTATACAAATATTCTAACCGAATGGGTAAACCTCCCGGTCATTCATTATTCAATTCCTCTAATGATTGGAATCTGGATTAGGGGCAAGAAATAGCTCAAAAATCAAAGTTCTCGAAATTGTGAGAAAGATCAATGGTCATGTCCATCTTAGTGATATAATCCCAACGCAACTCATTTTGTCCAAAACGGAGTTTGTATGAGGAAGTTAGAGCCCGTTGATCGTTTCACCAAACAACAAAAAAAATTGCAGGTACTGCCCAGTCAGCAGTACGTACTACAGACGTGGTAGGTGACTAGGTAGGTCAAATCGCAAGTCAATGGATTCAATGCCCAATGAGGGCTCGCCAAGCATCACTAGGTGATTGGTTTTCAAGTTGGTGATTTGGCACAATTTCGTTGGTTAATTTTGGGCCAATGAGAGAATGCCACATGGCAAGCCCGGAGCTTGCCATGGCACCTCCCAACAGCCTTGGCAGGCTCAGTGCACAAAGGAGAAAAGTTTTGGTGGAGGTTGGGGTCAAACCCGTGACCTCCTCTCCACAATGCACATGGACTACCACTACACTGCCACATTGATTCTTAATAATGTATGGGTGTGAATTATATTTAAAGAGTTAAAGGTGGAGGATTTGGAGGTAACAACAAATTTAACCACCACATGTGACCGAAAATTTATTAACCACTAACAGTTAAGTTAATCGCTAGCAGATTTATTGGGCCAGCTAACTTTCCTACAAATTCGCTTGAAAATAGGGGAATTTGTTGCTTCGTTAGCGGAAAATGGGGTGAAATTGTAGGATCATGCTAGATTTGGTGCAATTTGTGGAGCGAATAGTGGAGAAACTTAGGGAGGTCATAACTTATTCAATTTTCGACCAAATTGAGCTCAGAAAAGGTGTTCCTAGATTATTTCGACATTGTAAACATAATGGAAGAGGTTTCAAAGGCAATGGGGCACTTTTGTATGTGAGTTTTTCACATTTAAGTTTAATGAAGCCTAGGGCCACCAGGACAGAGGTCGAGCCCATAATAGTTGTGATCCATTTGCAGAGTTTGGAGAGTCATCTTATGTGTTTTGGGATTCTCTAAGTCCATTGAAGCAGATTTCAAGAGCTATAGAGCATTTTAAATTGTAGTTTTTTCCATTTTGAGCACATACAGAGGCCCAAGCCATGGAGACTGGACCAAGGAGATCTAACCCAAGAGGGGTGAACTCCTTTATCAAAACATTGTGTTGAGTGTTTTTCCTTATGGTTTGTTGGTCATTTGCTTATTGTTGTTCAGTAATTTACTTTCATGCTATTATGCTCATGATTTCACATAAAACTTGACATAAAATTTACCTGTTTCCAATCACAAACATCATAATAGAACCCTGCACATGAAGCAATTAACAAGCATATTTTTATAAATATGAAGTTGAAATTAGCATAGAAAAATTAACATTCAAATACAGATCAAGTTGGTATCATAACCAGGTTTATTTTCTTGATTGCTTGATATTTTTGCAAGGAGAATTACCAGTGTGCAAGTTTATGTGGTGGCAGCCTAAACAATTGATGTCCCTAATCTCTCTTCCTTAGCAAGATTCTTTGATGAAGACATGTTGCATGAGTTTTTCATCATGAGAGATATGGTGCAAGAGATGATTGAAAATAGGAAGGAGAACACTATACATCAAGAGGAGTTGATGGCCATGAAATAGGAGAAGCAAGAGCTTCTTGAAAATATGCATGAGATGGAGATTTTAATCCATGATGCCAAGGAAACCCTAGCCAAGTATGTGCATGAACATGAAGCATGCAATTCAAGTTTATCTTCAATTTCCTCTCAAAATGAATGTTGTGGTGCTTTTGAAAGAAACACTAGAGGAATAGGGTCCAAATTATTGATGAAAACGGGCTATGATGGTAAAGGGTTAGGCACACATGCACAAGGCATAGTTGAGCCAATTCTCGTTGAGGAAAGGCCTAGGTATTTGGGTCTTGGTTATGGACAACATGATGGAAAATTCTCCAAAGCCAAGGAGGCACATGAAGGTGTTCCAAGAGGGGATTTCATTACATGTTCATACCCTCAAGCTTGTGAAGTTGGTGTTCATGAGGAATGATAAAGTTGTACACCCACTTTGTCAGAGATGCTCATAAGAATGCAACTATTAGAAAGGGAAAACAAGAGGATGATGAAAGCTCTAATGTCATTGAAACCATTGTTGCTATTCCGAAGAGAGCCACTACCTCATCAAATTTACCTCCTCAAGAAGGAAACAAAGGTGAAAGTGCAAGGTATAAATCTGCCTTTAATCAAGTTTCTTTTTATTATGATAAACATGGTAAATCTTCACATAATATTAGAAGATGTATTACATGTTCTTTTTGTGGTTTGAATAACCATAATGTTTCAAGATGTTGGAAAAAAATTCCCACATACAAGAAACTTTCAAAGCAAAAGTGACAAAAAACCAAATATCCATTGGGTAATGGAAACCATATTGCAAAGAAGATGCAATTGTTTTGCACTCGTTGCCATAAGCAGGGTCGTCTCATAGACAAATGTTGGACTTTGTATCCAACAACTCATCCACAGCATTTGAAGCAAGTGGAGAGAGACTTTGGCAAGAATTAAAAAGAGGATTCCATAATTGATGTGGGTCAAGATGATTCACATGATGATGTGCAGCTGAAAGAAGCGCCATGGAAGTGGTTTGGTAGGAGGTGGTTTGATTTGTTATCCAAATAAGGCTTTCATTTATTTTTTTCATAGATGCAATTCTTTGCTTTAAAAATGAATTTCTTTGGCTTATGAATGCATCACTTTTCTGTTAAAAGTATGTTGCAACTTGTATGATGCAAGATGTTGAAAGTGGATTTATGTTTGACTCACTTAAATGCAACAAAGAAGGAAATTTGAGGTTACAAATTTGTATGTGAATGCATTTCTTTTGAAAGCATTCTTGATGTTGCATATATTCGCCATGAAGGTGTGTGAAATTTAAGTATGTTACTCATTTCATTTGCAGCAAAATTGTCATTCTTGATGTTTCATATGTTCGCCATGAAGGTGTGTGAAAGTTGAGTATGTTGTTCACTTCATTTGCAGAAAATTTTTCATTCTTGATGTTGCATATATTCACCAACAAGGTGTGAGAAAGTAGGGTATGTTACTCTCTTCATTTGCAGCAAATTTGGCAATTCATCTCTTATGTACCCTTACATGTTTTTGGGCTTATTGTACTTGTGATTGTACTTGAGGGAGAATTGAAGAATTGTACACATACATGAGAGTTTGTGTGTGTTTGAATAGTGGAATTGTTGCTAGTTACATTGTGTTTGGATACATGAATGAGTGTTGACTTGTGTCGATTGTTGCCACATGTAGGTCATATCGACTTGGAAGAGTTGATTTTATCTCCAAAGATGAAAGGGAGATGTTGACGTATTATTGCATGAGATGCGAAATTCTTATTGTTTATGCAAAGAATCATCAAGTTGCTATACATGCTTATGTTTGGCTTTCAAGTCAATTCAATTGCTTGAAGATGATGTTTTGTGGACTTAAGTTTAGTAAACCATCGACTAACACACCAAAATTGTTTGTACACCAATATGCAAGAGTACATTGCGATGTTACATGATGTGACAATTGTTGCTTTGAGGGAACAAAATAAGAGGTTGTCTATTTTCATTTCTTGCATAATGTATTTCTATATGTGAGTTTTTCAAATTGAAGTTTAATGAAGCCTAGGGCCACCAGTAAGGAGGTCAAGCCCATAATAGTTGTGATCCATTTGTAGAGTTTGGAGAGTCATCCTAGGGGTTTTGGGATGCTCTGAGTCCATTGAAGCATATTTTAGGAGCTGTAGAGCATTGTAAACTGTATTTTTTTTCCATTTTGAGCAAATATAGAGGCCCAAGCCATGGAGACTAGACTAAGGAGATGTAGCCCAAGAGGGGTGAACTCCTTTATCAAAACATTGTGTTGAGTGTTTTTCCTAATGGCTTGTTGTTCATTTTATTATTGTCGTTCAGTACTTTACTTTCATGCTATTCTACTCATGATTTCACATAAAACTTGACATAAAACTTACCTATTTCCAATCACAAACATCATAATAGAACCCTACAAATGAAGCAATTGACAAGCATATTTTTATTAATCTGAAGTTGAAATTAGCACAACAAAAATAACATTCATCTATAGATCATCTGATGATATTCTGATAGGTGACAAATCTAATTCACATACCCTTCCTTTTCTTTTGACTTTTGAAATATTTAATAAAAATGTACATAACAGCTTGGTAGATTCAAGGGCTTCTTCGAATATCATGTCGTATTTAGTTTGTCTAAAGTTAAACATGTCACCCCAGAAAACTACAGTTCACATTATGTAACTCAATAGGACAAAATTCAAATTCATAGGAGAAATGAATTCAGTTCCTATTAGATTATCTTCGAATCCTGAAGTTTGTCAAATAATTGATATATTAGTTGTTGATATCCCAAATTTCTACGGTTTAATTCGTAGTAGAGATTGGTCAAAAAAACTACATGGTTATTTTTCCACTGATTGGTCTCACTATTGGCCTATGTGGGCCTGACCCAGGTTCGGAAGAGTTATTTAGCCAAACAAATCCCGCAGATACCGGCTCTTTCTGCAACAGCCCACAGAGCACAGACTAAGGTCTCACCCGAGGTAGTAGGGGAGGGTGCTGGAACCAAGTTTCTGCACCCTAGGGATGTCTAGATGTGGTCTAGAGGTTTCGTGCACTAGTCCACAGCTCCGCACTGCTCGGTATTCGCACAGATCCAGATTGATTATATATTTCTTATTAGTGCGCTATTCTATTGGAGAAAGCGGTTATAAATCAGATCTATTCAACGGGGTCTTTAAGCAAACATTTAACCAAGCAACCAATTCGTGCATTTAAAATGAACCTAGATTTACATATATTCATACACTAAGAAAATTAATTAAATAGATATTATGAAAGTCAAATCTGCGATAGCTCATAACACAAAATTTTCAGAAGAAACTTATCTTTATTTCCACTTATCCTCAATACATCCAGATCCGCCTTGCGCACTCAGCTGTAGGGGTCTACGCAAATAGTTGTCGACTTTCAAGGCCTTTACGCACACAGCTGCAAAGCCTCTATCTACTACCCCAACCCTCGACTCAGACTTACAGACGCTTTCAGACTATCCTCTTAAAAAACCCATTACATTTCATATTCAATATTAACCATCAAAACTTAACTATCTCTACCCATAGAGCCTCGTGCAATTTATACCTTTCCTTGGCCTGCGATCCCTACGTAGCCCGACTCTATTTACATTTCTTTACATTATTTCCGGGCGGACTACCCTTTGACTCATCCTATTATAATTCGCACTCCGCACTTTCATCGGAGTCTTTCCGCTTTCTTTACCCAAAACTTCGGGCTTGGAGCCCCCAAACAGTTGCGCGGGGCTTCCGCTACCCAACAGTCCCCCAACACAATCATCGTAACTCATCCAAACTTGGATAGCACGGTAATATTCTCGCGTAGGGCGGTTAGCAGCCTCTCTGCTTCACTTGTACCAGCGGTAAATTCTTCCGTCATCCATTACATCATTTCCACGCGTGTGGCCATCAACTCAGTCTCGAGCGGCACTGTCTCAATGGTGGCATACTCACTTTGCATATGAACTACCCTGCACTCTATGGTGGTCGAAACTGCAAATGCCTCATCCAGCCATGGCTGGAGACGAGCTTTAATCACGGCTGCCTTCTATCGAGCCGCGTCATCTTGGATCTTTAGGTCCTGGGCCTCCCTTATCTTAGCCAAGCACTGCGTAATAACGACAGTCGACACAGTTCCTTTGATCGTATCATAGGCTTCCTGAAGCTCCTGAGCTTCGGTTTCCAGTCATTGAAGGGTTGGATCCTCTTGAAGGGTCGTGAGCATGACAATCAACTGCGTGAACAGCTTCATACATTCGTCCATTGTCCTAGTAAGCATTTCGCGGGCGACGGTGATGATGTTCTTGTGATGTTCAATGATCTCAGGGGGTGTCGTCGGCTGAGTCTACAATTTTAACTCTGCAATCTGCACACTAAGCTCCCATTGGATCCGCACAACCTCCTCCTTCACGTTACAGAACCCAGTAGCCAACTTCTGAATTTGGGTCTCAATAGGGAGATCAACCCTAATCTCTAGCTCAGGGGAACTTGAGCAAGCTTCCATGACAATCTGATGCACTTGATGGTTCTGTGTGACGGCTTCATCCCATTAGAGGCGCAGCCATTCGAGATTTATTTTCTGCTCCTAGAGTATTTGTTCGGTACAGCCTTCCCAGGTGCTGAGCTCTATCATGGTGTTGTCCTAGAGCTGTTGCAAGCTTTCACGTGGTAAAGCGACTATGTTTAGTCCCAGTCCTATAATTCATCCCAGCACAACTCTGTCCTCCGCGTTGTCGATGATCAACTTGCCTGTTGGAATTACAAAAAAATAGGCAACTTGGGTCTTTAGTAATGGTTTTGTAGTTGACATACCAGAACCCCTTGTACCAGTGCTTTCACTTGTTGGCGCGACGTGGATTCCTAGCATTTATAGCTGTGTACGAAGCTCCCCCAACACAATATGCTGCTCAGACATGGCTTCATCAACTGCATCATGTGTGGCATCGCGAACGGCATTTTCTATGTCATTCAGGTCAACCTTGGTTAGGGTGGTCACTTCGCTTTCTGTCTTAGATGCCTTCACCTTCTTCTGTGACTTCAGTCGCTCTAGTGTCACTAAGCACTTTAAAGGGGCACTCGTAGCAGTGGATGGAGTATCTTTCACTGCCGGCTGAGTGGTTTCCTTCGGACTGCCTTTCTTCTTTTTTGATGTCTCCCCGCCTGGTTGTGTCTTGCCAGCTACTACGAGTGTCGTCTCCCAAGCTGCTTTAACTTGCGTGGCAAACTGTTCATTATGCTTTTGTTGTGCAACATGCTTGGCTTCCTCCTTTTGTTTCTGAATGATAGCCTCGTAATGCTCTACTGCCAAGGGTCCACGCCAGGCCACTGGTCAAGTATCCACAATCCCATCAATAATGTAATTAATGGCAATAAACCGGAGTGAGGTCCATGCCTGGACCGGGTCCTTTTTCACCCTGATGTAGACATGATGCACGTCTACTTTAAATTCGGTAATGTGCTTCATGCTTTCATAGATCTCGCCAATCAAGCGGGGTAACTTATTAATCCACTGATGCATAATCGCGTCCATCAATACCCAAAAGATTTTGATATTGCAAATTCATCCCGTGTTCCTTGTCACCCAAAGGGAAGTATATCGAGTGGCTTCAGGCCATTCCGGATCCAAGATTGGAAACTGGCTTTCCTTGGGTAAGTCAATGGTGACCAGCATGATGGACAAGAGCAGCCATGCATAATGGAATGTCTTTCCCTCCTCCTGCACGTCATGGAAATTGGTCTAAAACTCTTCCAACGGAACTGCGACCAATAGAACCGTACATTGGTTGCGCATTCCTCAGCAAGGGAAATAACTACAATGGGGGCCTCAGTACCACGGCATTTCCTCATGACTTTCCCTGCTAGCAATTGAGTGGCAACACAGACTGCATTGTCTGAGATACTGTCAATGATGTACCCTCGTTGTCCCTTGGCGAAATGATACTTCCTTTTCAGTTGCTCTATCATCGCGACATTGTTACCTTTATCAGTGATCTCCCGAGGGTCTCTTTTGTCGCAGGGAAGGTGCAAAACCCAATGAACAAGTTTCGTTGTGATACTGACGAGTTTACCAACCCATAATATGTCCTCATAAACTAAACAGAGCAATTGCTTTATGACCAACATGGTGATAGGGGGCCGAAGAAAGTGAGGAATCAACAAGAGATAGAGCAATCCAGCTTTTTCCACCTTCTGTAGCCACTCCTTTGGCTGTAGGGTTGTCACCATCCCTTCTACCTTCCGGTCCATTAGTTCATCTGTTTCCAAGCAGGGAAATTTTACTATATCTACAAGGTCCCAATCTTCGAACTTCATTGTCGCAACATGGCCAACCACTAAGTTTTCCACCAGAACAACTTTTGGTAGAGATGGGGTAATGATTACAGAGTTGACTTCATCCATATTTGCTGGTACTTTGGCCTTCCCTTTGCTTGGCAGCACATACTTGGGTCACTGTACTGGCTATATGGGATCTTCTTCAAGGAGGGATTCTTCGACGTATGTGGGAGGACCCTCATCTTCTTCCTCGCTTTCAATTATAACAGTTTTAGCCTTCTCCTCCATTGTGAATTTTCTAGATTGCAGGTGTCGGGGTGACCTTCTTACTAGGTCTGGGCTCTGGGGATCCTTCTTGGTCCGCAGCGTCCAGGGAGATTTAGGGAGCTCAGTGGTTTGCGACGTGGCTGTCTGCGGGCTGTCTACAGTAGGATTTTGTGCCTTCAGGATTGTGTCTTGGTAATACTTGGGCAATTCCTGAAACCACGGACTATTTTCGAATTGCTCGTCACTCATCATGCTGTTGACGCAGGGTAGTTTTCTTGTAGAGTAGTAAGATGTGGTGGTGTGACCCTGACTCTGATTATATATGGTTTGACATTCAAAATTGGCTACTTGCCCTTGCGGTAGTTCATAAATGCGATTTTGGCAGTTATTATTTTGCCTTAATTTCCCGCCACCAACTTCATAGTGCTTTAAATGGGTCATCATATCATGAACAATACCTGCAATGGTCACTTTCCATCTTTTCTTCGCAGCAGCAAATCCCAAGGGACGTAGATGCGGTTTTTGTATGTATGTGGTGGTTCTATCGCACAACTTCATAGTGGCCTGGTTTATCGTCCTGCGCCCTCTTCCAACTGCATGGGGCGCCGGGACTAGGCCTCCTACAGATAGTCAGGTGGGCAAACCCCTAGTGTGGGTCTTTCGTTTCCCGACTAGCCCGGGTCGTGAGCACCTTATACGTTCCCTTGATTCTCCTACTGAAGTATGGTGTGTGCATCCCTGTTCTCTCGAGTGTAATTGCAACCACGCTAGTGGGGTCACTTCTTATAATAGGGTAGGAAAGTTAGCCACGTCAGTTTCCTTTGGTAATTCCTTTCCGTAATCTAGGTAGGCAACTTCTAACTGCAATTCCACAATCGCTTTGTCTAGCTTCATACTTTGTGCGCAGAGTCGGGCCCCAGTTTCGTCTAACTCATCAAGTCATAGTTTTCCATGCAAAATGGTTGCCCAAATCCACTAAACTCTATCACGGACGTCATCACCAGTGGATTGAGTTACACCTGTAGTGGTTGGTTGGGTCGTAGAGAGATGGTCCCCCCAGCTTTGTGACCCTGTGTTCCGCGCAGGTCTGGTTGAGTTTTCAGTCATCCGATGTGCACCCGTATCTTTCGAACTATCGCTTCATGAAATCGTGGCCACTGCGCACGTCCTCTAATCTGGACTCGAAACTGCCTCATATATCTCAGCTTCTGCAGCTCCTCTCCAGGTGTGTGTAAACTATCTTTCGGCACACTGGGCTGCCCCTGTATTATGCATAATGTGTCGGGCAAGACGAGCTGCACTTCAGCTGTCACACCACTGTCCTCTGGTCGTTGCCTTTCTTCTGTCATTAGGCGCCGTAGTGACCGAGTCACCATATTACAGTTGAGTGTCATAACTTCCTGCAATCAATTCTACCATCACTCTACCTCCTCCTCGAAATCCATGGTGCAGATGCTATCACATTCCCACGAGGCTCTTCTATTATCGACGGACTATATTTGATCTTGGTCTTGCATTGTTATCTAATAAATGCAATCTAGTTCATCGTCACTTTCCTCGTCACATACAGGTTCGGTGTAGCGTTCCCCTTCCACTGGGTCCAATGGAACTACTACCTGTAGTGACTTCTTTTCGAATGTCATCTTGTGTATTTTTAAGTTAATGATCCCTTTCATGTCTGTGGCCTAATCAATTCCGAGCATTGCAGGGTAAGGATTGTTGTCATCAACAATCTCTATGACATTGAAATCGGTCTGGGTACTTACACCATCGATATCCACCGTCACTCGCAATCAGCCCATTGGTAAGATCTTTTGTTGGTTGGCCATTCGTAATTGAATCGGGGACCATTGTAGTGCGAGCTTTCCCATACGTTCCCAGGTTTGCTTAGGTAGTATGTTTCCATCTGAGCCTAAATCTAGGATGACTTGATCCATTTCATAGTCACCGATTTTTGTTGTCATTCTCATCTCTCTTTTGGTGCACAGAGCATGTCTTCCTATCTTCCGGACAACCTAGGGTTCGCTGGATTCGGTGCACCTAGTGATCAGCTCTTGCAACCATTGAACAGCCTTACGATCGTGCGGCAATTTAATGCAGGTTTCAAGAAAGGTGGTAATAATGGAGGGGTCCACTCCTTACTCCATTTGGTCCCTCCTACCTAAGGTAGAAGCTTCTGCAAAGCTCCACTGAGCTTCTCTTGGCCCCGTCGTCCCCTGTTCTGACTCAGTGTTATGTTCCTGCAGAGGTGTGTCGCACCTCTTCCCACCTTCATTCCCTCCTATAGTTGTGTCGCTTCTTAGTACCATATTTATACTAGGGTCCTCTTCACGAGGTTCTGCATGCATCATCTAGATATTCTAGGTTGGTGGAGATTGGAGGAATCCCTTTTCGCTCAATTGGGAAATTAAGGTTGGATAGTCTACCAATTCGTGATCAAACTGCTCACAGTAGGGGCATGAGATTCTGGTTGGGTTAGTGTAGTCACAAGCGTAGTGTCCTGTCCACCACAATGTTGGAAATAATACTGAGAGGGGGGGGTGAATCAGTATTATCAAATCAATAATTTTTCATTTCACAATCATATTTGTATATGCTACTTCATCTATGGGAAACTGCGTATATACGCTATTGTGTCTGAAGCAACCAATGTATATCAAAAAACTTAAGATTCATTAATTGTTGATCTTTAATTAGTGCATCAAGACTTCATTAATCATAAGAACAGTAAACAGGAGTAGTAAAACAGAACAGATCATCACACACATGGACACAAAGATATAAGGTGAAAACCCAATGTGGGTGAAAACCACCTGCTACAATTCGTCTCTATGTTCTTTTAATTAGAAACTTGTTTTTACAATGATTCTGTACTGGTGCAGTCTTATACCAGTACACAGGTTGCTACCTGCAGAAGGCTACAACCTTCTCTCGTTTTCCAGCTTCTTCTGGAAGGGAGCTACAACCCCCTTAGCTCTTGCACTAACTGAGGTACTAGTACGTAGGTGCTGACCTACAGAAGGCTACAACCTTCTCTTTTCTTCCAGGGACCACGTTTCATAAATTTTCAGACTGGATCCATGAATAACATCAATCAAACATCAATTATATATGCATCAACCAATCTCCTTTGTACCAAAAAAAACTGAATCAAATAGTCACTTCTCTGAATGTTGTACCCAGAAAACAATAACAGTAACAGTAACCAGACACCAATTCTGAACCCAGAACACTACAACAATAAACAGAAGTAGCTAAAACATATTTCAAGAGACGTACGCTACTTCAATGTGTGCAACCTGCATGCATACGCTTCTGAATTAAGGCCAACCTGTGTATACGTTGTTTTGAATTATAGAACCAGCGTGTATATGCACCTTTGCTTCGTTGAACCTGCGTACAGATCTATAAAAGATAATTTATCCTTTTCACTTATTCAGACATCAGATATACCCAGATTATCAGATTTATATATCAAGTCATGCGCCAAGAATATCAGATCAAAATCACACAAAGATACTAC
The DNA here is from genome assembly GCA_031772625.1 of Pinus tabuliformis. Taxonomy (NCBI): domain Eukaryota; kingdom Viridiplantae; phylum Streptophyta; class Pinopsida; order Pinales; family Pinaceae; genus Pinus; species Pinus tabuliformis. The sequence continues at coordinate 368,215,918 of CM062816.1, forward strand.
TATTCAAGCCTTAAGATCTTGATCCATCAATAGTACTTATCCTTCTTCTTGCGCTCAGGTTCCTCCTTGATTTAGATCTAGCTATGCACCATAACCCAATGACTAGTATTCTAGATCTAGTTCTTCATAATATGTTCAATGCTTGAGTCAATGCCTTTGCCTAATGATCTCCTTCCCCTTTTATAGTCTTAGGCCTTACACGATACCATGGTCCAAAACCATAAAGAATCAATACCTTGGACCAAATACCTGGGTTCAACACTTCAGACGAGATACCATGGTCCAAAACCATAGGTCCAAATACCAAGGACTAAATACCATGGACCAAAAATAAGTTTTCCCACACGTATGTGCTTTTTCGTGCATGAAAGTGCGTGCATATGCATACACAACTTTTGATCGGCAATCCTGCATGTATACACAACTTGGTCAAACGGAACCTGCGTATACCTCTTTTTCTTTCATTCTGAGAGCCTGAATAGTGATCTGCCATCTGAGTGAGTTTCCATCAAGGACAACACCTGTGTCATAGTTCCAAACCTATGTCATAATGCCAACAATATCCCCCTTTGGACTTGATGGCAACCCCAAGTCACTCAAAGTCATTCTCCCCCTTTGACATCAAGGGCAAAGGGTTGTGCTCCCCCTGAGTTCATGCTGAAATCTCTGCTCTGCTGTACTGTCCATACTCCCCCTGACTATAGGCAAGGTCTTGCAAGAAGATGTTCTATAAGAAGGTACATAACTTTATACATCATAAATGACCTTCCTACCACCAAAGACTCATACATACATCCATCTCCCAACCAAGTGGGGATTGACTCATCCACTCAACCAAGTGGGGATACACCAAAAGTTTACACAACATAAAATAAGAACATTACATTATCCATCCTAGGCATAGTGGGGAAACCAAAGTAGGCCGTTACATGACCTTGATAAGAAAAGAAATACATGACATAGAGACGAAATATCTACAACCATCCTTCTGCACCTGTTCCCCGTGAAACCAAAACATTGTGAACTTGAACCAAGATCTTCTAGGATAATTCCAACAATGCATTATTAGAAGAATATATATGCTCCCCCTAAACCTGTGCCAGATGGTCTCTGTCAGACCCATATCAAACTCCTTTCATCCTGAGCCTGGTCCACTGTTTGTCTTCAAACCAGCATATACGCGACTGTATCCACATAAACTGGCGTATGTACGCGGATTCTCCTCATTAAAATCACGTACAACCACTTTTCTCTGAAACATACAAGTTTCAACAGCAAGATGATGCATCAACTACTCCCACCTTCTATCTGAGGTATTCAAATGTCTCCCTGGGTAGTGGTTTAGTGAGTATATCAGCGACCTGTTCCTTGGAGGGAACATACTCCAATTTGACCTTTTGTTCAATCACTTGTTCTCGGAGAAAATGATATTTGATAGGTATGTGCTTGGTCTTTGAATGCATGACTGGATTTTTTGAAATACTGATTGCACTTGTATTATCACATAAAATGGAGATAGGTTGAGTACAAGTGATTTGAAAATCTTGCAAAATTTGCATCATCCAAAGGAGTTGTGTGTAGCAAGATGCAGCTGCCACATATTTCGCTTCAGCTATAGATAAAGCAATTGAACTTTGTTTCTTGTTGAACAAAGATACTAATCTGGAACCCATAAAGAATTCACCACCACTAGTGCTTTTTCTGTCATCCACGCTTCCTGCCGAATCTACATCTGTATATGCATGAAGTGTGAGATCTGTATCTCTAGGATTCCATAAGTCATAGTTTTGTGTCCCTTGAAGATATTTGAAAATCCTTTTAACTACCTGAAGGTGTGCTTCTTTCGGATTTGCCTGGAATCTTCCAACTATTCCCACTACATGCATGATGTCTGATCGGGTACCTGTCAGATAGAGCAGACTACCAATCATGGATCTATAGGTTGGTTGATGTACTGCTGCTGAATCATCATTGGCACTGAGGCTGCATCCTGTTACCATAGGGGTACATACTGGTTTCGAATCTTCCATTCCATATTTCTTCAAGATCTCCTTGAGGTACTTGGTTTGTGATAAAAAGATACCGTCTTTATTTTGTTGGACTTGTAAACCAAGAAAATATGTCAGTGCACCAAGCAAGGACATTTCAAATTCTTTCTACATCACTGAAGCAAAGTTTTGACTCATGGCTTCTTCATTTCTACCAGAGATGATATCATCAACATACACGACAACTATTAACAATATATCATTATCAATTTTTACATATAGATTTCTATCTGCTGATTCTTTTGAAAAACCTTGTTGATGGAGGTATTTGTCCAGATGATAATACCAAGCCCTTGGAGCCTGTTTAAGACCATAGAGTGCCTTCTTAAGTCTGCATACAAGATTTGGATCATTTCCAAGGATGAATCCATCTGGTTGCTCAATATATACTTCTTCTTCCAAGTCTCCATTTAAAAAGGCAAATTTCACATCCATTTGAAAAACTTTGAACTTCTAAAATCTAGAAAGAGCAAGGAACATTCTTATGGCTTCAAGTCTAGCAACTAGTGCAAAAGTTTCTTCAAAGTCTATACCTTCTTGTTGAGCATACCCTTTACAAACAAGTCTGGCCTTGTTTCTAATAACATATCCATTTTCATTCAACTTGTTTTTGAATATCCATTTTGTCCCTATGACATTCTTATCATTTGGTCTAGGGACCAACTGCCAAGTGTTATTCTTTTCAATCTTCTCAAGTTCTTCATTCATGGCCTTGACCCAGCATTCATCTTTGCATGCTTCTCTTACATTTTGTGGTTCAGTGGAGGAGAGCAATGCCAGATAACTTGAAGGTTCTGAAATAGTTCTTCTTGTTTGTACACCAGCCTCTTTCTGCCCCAAAATTTGAGTTTCTGGATGATTCTTCTGAACGTACTTGGATGGAGTCTTTTCTTCTATCCTTATATGTTCTTCTAGTACCTCATGGGTTTCTTCTTCATCATAAGTCTGATTTGATGTTGAAGGATAGTCCTCATCATCTTTGAAATCTTCGAATTTCACCTGCCTAGGAATGTTTCCTTCTTCATCAATCACTACATCAATACTTTCAACAATTTTTCCAAGTCTTTTATTGTAACACTTATATCCTTTGTTGTGGGGAGAGTAACCAAGGAGAATGCCTTCATCTGCTCTAGGTTCAAACTTGCCAAGGTTTTCATCAGTTCTTTTGATGTAACATTTGCTTCCAAACATTTTGAAGTATTTAACCGTGGGAGTCTTACCATACCAAAGTTCATGAGCAGTTTGAGTGTTGTTCACCCGGATGTTTGTCTTGTTGAGAATAGTAACCGCAGCAAATGCAACTTCACCCCAGAAGGTTGCAGGAGTTCCAAACTCATCAAGCATAGAGTGAGCCATTTATTGAACCGTTCTGTTCATCCTTTCCACTACTCCATTTTGTTGAGGAGTCCTTGCAGTAGAGAATTCCCTTCTTATTCCATGTTCTTCACAAAAATCGAAAAATTCATCCGAGGTAAATTCCCCTCCTCGATCAGACATGAGGCATTTGATTCTGTGATCTGATTTGTTTTCAACCACGGCTTTGAATGCTTTGAACTTTTCAAAAGCTTCATCTTTATGCTCAGAAGTCCTATCCAACACATCCTTGAAAAGTCGTCAATGAACAATATGAAGTATTCTTCTCCTCGAGGTGACCTCTTCCTAGTTGGTCTACATACATCAGTATGGACAAGTTCAAGTGGGCTACTAGCTGATCCTTCCTTCTCAGGGAAATCAGTTCTGCTTTGCTTCCCAAACTGACATGATTTGCATATTGTATTGTCTGGAATTCTGATGTTAGGGAGATCACGAACTGCCTGATATTTGCATGCTTTCCTTATCTGAGAGAAGCTTAGATGCCCCAATCTTCTGTGCCATAGCCAGTGTTCATCATTCTTGCTTAGATAGCATTGTTGTTGTCCTCCCTTGAGTATGTATAAATTATTTAGTGTTCTTATGCCTTTGATCACTGTTTCTCAGGTATCAAGCTCACGAAAAATACATCCATTTGATCGAAATATTACCTCGTTTCCTTGATCACACATTTGACTGACACTCAATAGATTATGCTTTAAGCCATCAACATATATAACATTTCCAGCTTTGACCTTTTCTTTCAAAAGAATAGAACCTTTACCTTTTATGAATGCAGGGGTGTCATTTCCAAATGATAGCTTCTTGTCCTTTCCTAAGGCACTATATGATTGAAGTTTTTCTTTATCACCTGTCATATGTTTCAAGCATCCACTATCGGTGTACCATTGATTTTCTTGCCCTTCCACATATAAGGCTATACCGCATCTTTCTGGTTGCGGTTCTTTCTTCCTCCATGTTTTGGGACTCAATGAAGCTTGCTCCATCTGAGTTGTTTGCCGAAACCTACTCCTGCCTTCAGAATCTTCATGATCGAAGTTGTTACAAATAAAACATTCTATTTCATTTTCAAGAGCAGAAAAGTTATTGTAGGTTCTTTTCATGATTCCAGTCACACTCCTTTGATTTTGTGCTTCTCTGGTCATGATGGTCTTGTAGGCAACACATTGAGCTGCTTTGTGTCCAAAGTTATGACAGGAGAAACATTGGCCATTAAAGAAATTCCTGCAATTATCAAACCTTCTGTCCAGGTGATTTTAATTTCCATAGCCATTCGTTCTTGAGGCAAATTGAGAATGATTTACTTGCGGTTGGTTGTAGCTTTTGTTCATCCTTGAAGTAGATTGCCCTCGATTTACTTGGTGATCTCTATTCATTCTTGAAGTAAATTGTCCCTGATTTACCTGGTGATCTGCATTGTGCCTTTGCTGTCGATTGTCAACCTGTTCACTTCTCCTTGCTGCTTCAAGATAACTTTTGGAGGTAAATGGCTTTTGTGCTTCAGATGCTTCTTTAGTATAACCAAGACCTGTCTTGATTAGAGGAGAATGTTGCACCTTGATAATCTCATCTAAAGTTTCAGATCCTTTAGAAAATCTAAGATTAAGAGCTTTTGTTTTCTCAATATCTTTTCTAAGTCCCACAATTTCACATTCTAACTTTTCATTGTGTTTTTCCCTTTCAGAAATTTGGAATGTCAAAGTATCTATAATCATATTCTTTTCTTCTAAACAAATTTTAAGTTTAGAAATTTCTTCATAAAGACCTTCTTCATCTATAGCATCCACGAAATCATCATCTTCAAAAGCCATCAAAAATCTATAATCATTACCTTGTTCATCTTCATCACTATTTGAACATCCATCACTGTCTTCATGTGTATAATAGCTCTTCTTACTTACATTCTATTTTTTGTTCCATCTAACTGGTTCCTTACCTTTGTCAAGCTTATCTTTATGAGGACACTTGGCTACATAGTTACCGACTCTTCCACAAGCAAAAAGCATTTAAAAGGTAGCTTACCTCTGAATCTTCCAAAACCCCATTGAAGGTTCTTGACAAAGTTTGATTCTTCCTCTTCTTCTGACATATGTCCTGACTCATTGTATTCTCCTTTTCCTAAGGCTTTGGATGCAAATTCTCTCATGTCTGATGGTCCCCCTTTTCTCATTTCGAAAGTAGTTAGGATTCCGTGTAGTTGTGACATGGTAATGCTTTGAAGACTCTGCTTTTCTTCTATGGCCGAAACTTTTGATTCAAACTTGGAAGACAACGATCTTAGAACTTTTTCAACCAAAGTAACTTCTTTTATCTCTTCACCCAAGTTTTTCATAAAATTAACAATCTCATCTATATGTAAGAAATAATTAGCCACACTTTCATCATTATGCATTATGAGATTTTCATATTGAATTCTGAGAGTTTTTAGTTTTGCACGTTTTACCTGATCATCTCCTTCATAGCTCAGAACGATCTTGTCCCATATTTCTTTTGCGGTTTTGAGCTGCATAACCTTGACGAATTCTGATTGAGATAAGCTCCCTAATAGAGTATTGACAGCCTTTGCATTTGTTTCATATTGCTTCTTATCAGCCGTATCTGTAGGAGTTGATGATGGAAATGCGTATCCTGTTTCCACGATATCCCAAACTTCTGTACCAAGAGATTGAAGATAGGTTGTGATTCTTACCTTCCAATAGACGAAGTTGCTTCCATCAAAGATTGGTGGCCTGATAGATGCCTCCTTTTCGTAGTTGCTCATGATGATAGATCTTCCTTCAAGCGATCAAGCTTCTTCTGAAGGACCTGCTCTAATACCAATTTTTGGAAATAATACTGAGAGGGGGGTGAATCAGTATTATCAAATCAATTATTTTTCATTTCACAATTATATTTGTATACGCTACTTCATCTATGGGAAACTGCGTATATACACTACTATGTCTGAAGCAACCAGCGTATATCAAAAAACTTAAGATTCATTAATTGTTGATGTTTAATCAGTGCATCAGGACTTCATTAATCATAAGAACAGTAAACAGGAGCAGTAAAACAAAACAGATCATCACACACATGGACACAAAGATATAAGGTGGAAACCCAATGTGGGTGAAAACCACCTGTTGCAATTCGTCTCTGTCTTCTTTTAATTAGAAACTTCTTTTTACAATGATTTTGTACTGGTGCAGTCTTATACTAGTACGCAGGCTACTACTTGCAGAAGGCTACAACCTTCTCTCGTTTTCCAGCTTCTTCTGGAAGGGAGATACAACCCCCTTAGCTCTTGTACTAGCTAAGGTACTAGTATGTAGGTGCTGACCTACAGAAGGCTACAACCTTCTCTTTTCTTCCAAGGACCACGTTTCATAAATTTTCAGACTGGATCCATGAATAACATCAACCAAACAACAATTATATTTGCATCAACCAATCTCCTTTGCACCAAAAAAAACTGAATCAAATAGTCACTTCTCTGAATGCTGTACCCAGAAAACAGTAACAGTAACAGTAACCAGACACCAATTCTGAACCCAGAACACTGCAGCAATAAACAGAAGTAGCTAAAACATATTTCAAGAGACGTACGCTACTTCAATGTGTGCAACCTGCGTTCATACACTTCTGAATTAAGGCCAACCTGCGTATACACTGTTTTGAATTACAAAACCAGCGTGTATATGTGCCTTTGCTTTGCTGAACCTGCGTACAGATCTATAAAAGATAATTTATCCTTTTCACTTATTCAGACATCAGTTATACCCAGATTATCAGATTTATAGATCAATTCATGTGCCAAAAATATCAAATCAAAATCACAAAAAGATACTACTATTCAAGCCTTAAGATCTTGATCCATCAATAGTACTTATCCTTCTTCTTGTGCTCAGGTTCCTCCTTGATTCAGATCCAACTCTGCACCATAACCAAATGACCAGTATTCTAGATCTAGTTCTTCATAAGATATTTAATGCTTGAGTCAATTCCTTTGCCTAATGATCTCCTTCCCCTTTTATAGTCTTAGGTCTTACACAATACCATGGTCCAAAACCATAAAGAATCAATACCTTGGACCAAATACCTGGGTTCAACACTTCAGACGAGATACCATGGTCCAAAACCATAGGTCCAAATACCAAGAACTAAATACCATGGACCAAAAATAAGTTTTCCCACACATACATGTTTTTTCGTGCATGAAAGTGCGTGCATACGCATACGCAACTTTTGATCGGCAATCCCACGTGTATACGTGACTTAGTCAAAGGCAACCTACTTATACCTCTTTTTCTTTCATTCTGAGAGCCTAAAAAGTGATCTACCATCTCAGTGAGTTGCCATCAAGGACAAAACTTGTGTCATAGTGCCAAACCTATGTCATAATGCCAACACACAATTATAACAAATTAACTATCCGTGGTCCTGTCCGGGCCCCAATCCTCTTCCCCGGTCGCGTCCTTGAAATCCTCCCCGCACTTCAGCCTGCACCTGGTAGGCTAGAGTTCTCTCTATCATTAAGTCATAACTTCAACACGTTCACTCATTGTGTCCCACCGATCGACAGAAGTTGCAATACAACTATTGTGAGGTCTAGGTATACTTTTGTAATAGGTGGCAGTTATCTGTTGCATGCTTCCCTCCCACCTGGAAAATCGCTCACTAGAGCGCCAGCGTGGCACTCGGTCCTACTTGTACCTCCACTTTTAACGACATTGGGCCTCCTCCCACCAGATAGTTCGCTAAGATAGGGCAATGGTCCTTGTCGTGTGCTTGCCTCTTACATTTAATACAGCCTGCCTCCAGATGTACCTCTGGTTGGGACATTCTTCCTTGCTTCAAGCTTTACACTTCCGAACTCAAGTTTTGAAGTTGCGCGTGGATTTGCTGAACTCCCAACCCTGGGTCTGGTATTGGAGTCACGTGTAACCTCATTGTTGTCTCCAGTGCCTCAACTTGGGTTGAGATCTTATGTTGTGACAAATCCATCCTCAGATGGGGTGTCAATGACACCACAAGCCACACGCATTGATGCCCATCTATAAAAGTCTTGTTAGCTTTGCGAATAGTACTCTTTAACCTTTGGTCTAGATCCCATAGAGTTTCTCCAGGCATCATTGCTATCTCCTTGAACCCAATGACCAATTGGGCTTCAGAATTTGGTCGGCCAAACTCTTGGTCGGTTGAGTATTTTAAGTACCATGTCAGCGCGCGGTCCTGTTGTGCACTAACCAGCATAGCCTTTTTGATGTTTTCATTTGTTATGCCTTACGCGTCCCATACATATTTTATCACAAACCAAAACCAACTTGGCTCTTCATTCCCTACACCCTGAAATGTCGGTAACTTGACTATGGTTTCCATCCCAGCTTTTGTTGGTGGAGGGGGTGGAGGTGGTGTTGGTGTGGATGGAATCGACATGGGTGAAGCGGTTGGCGGTGTAGATGGAGGTGGTATCATGGGAAGCGTTATTTAATTAATCGGACCGCACTTCCTCATGAGAACCTAGCAAGATCCTCCTTGTTCTCCCGCGAGATAGAAATCAGAGGGCTATTCTCTACTCCTCCTTCTCCTCGATAACCCTTTCTGCTCCGTGTTGCTCCAGACATTAATATATGTGCAGAATCTATTTTTCGCACAACAGCATCTTAATCCAAGTATTCAATCATTTGATGTACCTACCCCACGGTCCTTGGAGAAATTGCCTTTCTGCTTCACTGTAACTTACGGTTGTATCTATCGTGAATTCAGTGATAAATCCTCTTATGATTCAATCTAACCAATGGTCTATCGCACACGCAAGTTTATCTTTGGTGTCTTCTAGCCTGCGCCCCAGTTCTAGAGTCCACACAATCGGTTGGTCTAATCTGCACCTCCCCACGCTATCAGCTAACTTTGAGATCCACTCGTACAGTTCTATCGGAAATGTTGTGAAGAAGATTTCATGTATATCCATGAATATATAGTGATCCAACCACTTTTCCTCCAATATCCGAAAGTTTTCTGCTTTCCTGAACTGCGAACTCGTGAAGCTTCAAATCCCACCACTCTTCAAGCTCTTTCATCATAGGATTCTAGTGTTCCCACATTAGACACCCTTTAGTCAGATCCCGATCCTAGCAATGGAACCATTTGTTGGCTTAGATGGGCCTGACCCAGGTTTGGAAGAGTTATTTAGCCAAACAAATCCCGCAACTACCGGCCCTTTCGGCAACAGCCCGCAGGGTGTGGACTGAGGTCTCACACGAGGTAGCAGGGGAGGGTGCTGGAACTTGGTTTCCGCACCCTAGGGATGTCTAGATGTTGTCTGGAGGTTTTGCGCACTGGTCCACAGCTCCGCGCTGCTCGGTATTCGCACAAATCCAAATTGATTATATATTTCTTATTAATGCACTATTCTATTGGAGAATGCAGTTATAAATCAGATATGTTCAACAGGGTCTTTAAGCAAACATTTAACCAATGCAACCGATTTGTGCATTTAAAATGAACCCAGATTTACATACATTCATACAATAAGCAGATTAATTAAACAGATATTATGAAAGTCAGATTCGCGATAGCTCAGAAGGAACACAGAATTTTCAAAAGAAACTTATATTTATTTCCACTTATCCTCAATACATCCAGATCTGCCTTGTGCACTCAGCTGCAGGGGTCCATGCACACAGCTGTAAACTTTCCAGGCCTCTGCGCACACAGCTACAAAGCCTCTATCTACTACCCCGACTCGAACTTACAGACGCTTTCAGATTATCTTCTTCAAAAACCCATTACATTTGATATTCAAGATTAACCATCAAAACTTAACTATCTCTACCCATAGAGCCTCACTCTATTTATACCCTTCCTTGGCCCGTAATCCCTGCGCGGGCCGACTCTATTTACATTTCTTTACATTATTTTCTGGGCGGACTACCCTTTGACTCAACCTACTATAATTCGCGCCTCGTGATTTCATCGAATTCTTTCCCCTATCTTTACCCAAAACTTCAGGCTTCAAGCCCCCTAACCGTTGCTTCGGGCTTCCGCTACCCAACACTCACTTAAGGCTCCCATTTAATGGAAATCCGAATCAAATTAGAATCAACCTAGAAAAACACATGAAGCATTTGGTAACAGATTTCAAAGGTGAAAATGAAGCAGTAGCATTTAATAACAACATTCTCGAAAACTAATCTACTGAATCATTTTTTGAGAATTTTAAAGCACAAACGTCACCATTTCTGAGTAATTTTGTAACTTCTCAAATTAAAAAAATTTCACAGACATACTTTTCTAGTTGTGTAAATATGCTATAAAAACCATTAGTTAATTCTTTGTTTTGGACATTGTATTTTGATGGGCCGAAATCAAGTGATGGTGCAGGAGCACGTTGCATATTGATTAATCATGAAGGTGTGAAGACAATGCTAACTTGCAGATTGGAATTTGAATGCACAAATAATATTGTAGAATATGAAGCATTGGTCCAAGGTATGTACAAAGCAATTAGCCTCGATGTTAAAAACCTTCATGTTTTTGGAGATTCATAAATTGTAGGTAAACAAGTAAGAAACATGATGCATTGTACCTATACACACTTGAAGCATTATCAGTCTTTGGTTCAGTCTCTTACTTCACATTTTTTAGTGTTTAACATTTCTTCTATTCCTAGATTCATAATTCCAGCATTGACCTTCTTGCTAATGTTGCATCAAAACTAATCCCATCTGAGGATTACAGTCCCAATACATTTTCTATAGAGTTAATCTTTAGACCATCCATTCTTGATAATATCACCAATTGGCTGGTATTTAATGATGATGAAGACATTTTAAGCTTCTTAACTTCTGAAAAATCATATGATGACCAAATAATTGATGAAGATGAACACGAAAATCAGTTAAAACAGAAAATCAATGATAATCACATACCCACATCTATAGTAAAACTTGAATATCTCTATGATTTAAAAGAGTTACTAATTCAAAACTATAGAGTTCAACTTTTAGATTTTAATTAATAAACCTTGGGACAGATCTTAAACCTCAAAACATCAATTTAGGACTTGGTCTCTCATCTGAAGAAAGATTATCCTTCATTCATCTGTTGAAAAAATATAAGGATATCTTTTCTTGGAGTTATGAAGATCTCAAAACATTTGACACCCCCATAATTCAACACACAATTCTGATGACATCTAATGATAAACCTATCCAACAAAAATTAAGGAAAATTCATCTGAAATTAGAAAATCAAATCAAAACGGAATGGAATAAACTCCTTAAGGCTAAAATCTTTTTTCCTGTTAGGCATTCAAGATGGGTTTCCAACTTGGTTCCTATTAGGAAGAAAAATGGTGATATTTGTATAGATTTTAGGAATCTCAATAAGGCCAGTGAAAAGGATAATTTCCCACTACCCACTATGGAACCTATTTTACGCTTAGTTGTTGGTTCCGAACTTATGTCTTTCCTTGATGGTTTCTTAGGATATAATCAAATCATGGTCCACCAAGATGATAGGCTAAAGACTATGTTCAGAACCAAATGGGGACCTTATGCCTACCAAAAAATGCCATTTAGTTTAATAAACGTAGGGGCCACTTTCCAACGAGCCATGGATATAGCTTTCAAAGTTCTATTAAACAAAACGGTTGTTGTTTATCTGGATGAAATTACTATTTATTCAAAGAATAGAAATAATCATTTGCAGGACTTAAGAGAAATTTTTTAACGCTATAGAAAATATGGGATTTCATTAAATCCGAAAAAAAAAAGTATTTTTTTGCTTAGTGAAGGGAAACTTTTAGGATTCATTGTGTCAAAAAATGGAATTTACAATTATCATGATAGAATAAAAGAAATTTCTCCACCATATAACAAAAATAGCATGCAATCATTGTTTGGACAAATCAATCTTGTCAAAAGGTTTGTCCCTAATTTCTCACAAATTATTTTTCCGTTACAACAAATGATTAAGAAAGACGCGGTTTTTAAATGGGATCATCATGAAAAGCAAGAATTCGATTTAATCAAATAGACAATTATCAATGCTCCTTCTTTAAATACTCTGAATTTCTTTGATCATTTCATCTTATATACCTTTGCTTCTTCAACGTCTTATGCCGTTGTTTTGACCCAAATTAATACTCAAAAAATTGAACACCCATCTCTTTTTTTAGTTAAAATTTTCAGGGTACTGAATTGAATTATTCAGAAGTAGGAAAATAGGAATTTGTTGTATATAAATCTGTAAAACATTTTATACCTTTTCTTTTAAAAACACACATGAAAGTAATACTCTCATTCCCAACAATGAGGCAATTACTAATCTAGAAAGAATTAGGAGAAAAGAGAGAAAATTGGGTAACAGCTCGGTAGGAGTACGATATTGAAATTAAACCAACCAAAACTGTCAAAGGGAAAGGTTTCTGCAAGCTGCTTACAGGAGAATCCAACATACCATCCGAAGGGGACACAAGTAACAATGAACACATTTCTGAGGTAAGTGTAATTGATGCTAAGTCCCAATATGATGATTTAATTTTTTATTTGAAAAATGGATATGCTCCTCCCAGACTCAATCATAAAATAAAAAGAGCTTTACGATTAAAAGCAAGTCATTATGAGATTGTTGATAACATATTATTTAGGAGAAATTATGATTCCATATAGTTAAGATTCCTTGAAAAGTTGAAAGCAGAAGCAGTTTTGTAGGAACTTCACGATGGACTAGCAGGTGGACATTTTGGAGGAGATACTACTACACACAAAATCTTACATGTTGGACACTACTGGACCACTCTCTTCAAAGATACCCATGCATACATAAGGAAATGAAAAACATGTCAAACTGCTTCTAGAGGATAACGGAAACCAGCCTTGCCTCTGTAGCTAGTCAACATCGAACATCCTTTCGAACAATGGGGACTAGATATCATAGGTGAGATCGTTCCTCATTCTTTTAAACAACATAGATATATTATGACTACTACATATTACATCACTAAGTGGGTGCAAGCAATTCCGCTAAAGGTAGTCAATTCTGAATCTGTTATTGAATTTATTGACCAATTTATCATTACAAGATTTGGTTTGCCTTCTGCACTTATATTTGATAATGCATCTTATTTTTCAGGTACTAGTATGATTGAACTTGCAATTAGGAGAGGTTTTAAACTCAAATATTCTGCAAATTACCATCCCCACGGAAACAGTTTGGCAGAATCCACTAATAAAAAACTCCTTAGAATAATTGAAAGAACTATTGGCCAATCAAAGAAATTGGCACAAAGCTTTGATTTTTGCTCTATGGGATGATAGGATAACTTAGAAGGCCTCTATAGGCACTTCTCCATTCAACCTAGTCTATTGGAAGGAAGCCATCATTCCATCACATTTAACTCTTCCTTCATTAACCCTAGTTCAATTTATTGAAGAAACACCTTCTTCTTCCTTGCAATTAAGAAATTCACAAATCCTAAAACTAGAAGAAGAAAGGGAAAAGGCCAAACTCACACACACTAAACATCAACAAATGGTGAAATCTTCTTTTGATGCAAGTTCAGTCACACAAATATTCCAAGTTGGAGATCTATTTCTCAAGTGGGACAAAGCACACAAAGAAAAAGGGAAACATACCAAATTTTAGAAATTATGGCTTGGTCAATTACAGATTCTTGAATAGATAAGTCTGTCTACATTTATACTTCAAGATTTATCAGGATAGAAATATTCTCTTCCTGTAAATGGGCCCATCTTAAAGAAATTTTTTTCTTACTATATATATATATATATATATACGTGTGTGTGTGTGTAAAAAATCACTTCCATTGTACATCTCTCTCTGCAATTTATTTTCCTTTTACAGATTTTGTTATAAAAAAATGTTAAATAGTACTCTATTGACTTTTCAAGCATCTCCTGATGTTATTTAAATTTTTCAATTTAAAGGTAGGAATTTTTAAGAAGTGATTACCAAAATTGAAAACTAGATAAAAATTATACACCTCTGAAATTTTTCCATTAAGTTGTAAAATCTTTAAAAAAAACACAAAAATTATATCCTTTTACTCTAGTTTCAGTCAAAAAGGTTATCCTTAAGAAGTAAGACCATATTACGACTAAAGCACCTTAAACTCTGATTTTTCATCCAAAACTCAAAGTTATTACTGTGGATACCCCGATAATTTGTTAGAAAATTATATATTACGGAGCAATGGAACACATAAAATATTGCAGAAATATAAACACAGAAAACGCACAAAACAAGAGAGACACAGATATACGTGGTTCACCCAGTTTGGGCTACGTCCACCCCGAACAGCCAGTCCTTCCTTTCTATTATCCAGCAAAATGAAGAGATACAACGTACAGCAAAACCGTTGTAATATCCTCTGTTTTCTCTCACAGTCTCACCTCTATGTTTCTCGCTCACCGAATACACATCTATCTCACAGCCTCAAATACAATGCCCTCATATAAAGAGAGGGTTTGCCTTCTAGGGCAAAAAACCCTAAACTAAACATAAGTTCTACCGTCAGATCATCCGCCTAATGAACGGCCCAGATTGACTAGAAATTACTATACTTTTACAAGGCAATTTTACAGCTATTTTTAGCTTCGGGGGCGCTGCCCCCGAAACCCCCCGCCAGGGGGGGGCAGCGATTATTTTACGGGCGGCATTGCCACCCCATTTTGAACTGGGGTCCAATATGCCGGTACTATAGAAGATAATCAGGCTCCACACCCAACAGAATTAACTCAAAAGAAATGAACCACAGATGCCTAAAATCCAGAATCCTCCCCATTCATTAAAAAAGGAATTTTTTAGAGTGTAATTCTAAAATATAATAAATCTACAAATGTAAGAGGTCTCCCTACAAGCCTGCTTACCATGTTCATAGGGAACTAATTAAATTGACATTACCACATTGAACACCAAATCAAGGTAATGGCTTATGATTTTTAATTGTAAGACAAGGAGTCTCATCACGAGCCAGCATGTTCAGTTTTAAATATTACCAGTGAATGGCATTGTCGTTATCTGGTCACCAAACTAGGACAATGGCATTTTAGCATCAAAAAGGGAAAGAAAATAAAATAAAACTTACCTCTAATTATTGCACTATTAATGGATGGGACACCAGATTGTTGTTGGTTAAAAGGTAACCCTGTCGAGCCTATGAATGCCTACTGGCAGCAGTGGCTCTACCTGTGACAAACGAGTACACTACGAACTAAGTCATAAAAGGCCCATTACTTTATTTTTATAAACTGATTAATGACTCATACAAGTAAATAAGAGCTTTTCATTCACGAAAGGTTTTTAAAATAAATTGAAATTTAATGAGTTTTATAGTCAGAGTAATCTTATTTATCTAAATCTTTCGAAAAGTAGTTTCCACTTCATAAATTATTTTTACTAAATCTTTGAAAAAAATCTTCATTTATTAGATATAACTGGTTCTTCCAGTGAATTGCCAATTGTTGTATTGTTCAACAACCCCCATTTTAATATATTATAAATTTCCTATGAAATTTATTATATTAAAATAGGGACCCTTTAGTTTTGAAAAGTCTTTTATTTTCTTTCCTAAAAAAAAAAAAAACTAAAAAATAGAAAATAAATACAAAAACAAAAAACAAAAACAAAAAAATTTGTTAATAAAATCCTAATGACCAAAGTTTAATACTTAGGATTTTTAATTAAAACCCAATTATTAAACCTGGATTATCAAAAAACCAGATTTTAAATAGCTCCCGAGACCAAAGCTATACTTAGGCTTTATAAAAACCTCAAGTATTAAAAATATGGGTTATTTAATTAAAAAAACAAAATAATCAGAGTTTTTTAATTCCCAAAGGTTTTATTCTTTATAAACTCTAACTCCTCCAAAATCTGGCATCACAAATAAACAAAACACTAAGGCAAAGACTTCCCCGCAAACTCTAAATTGCAAAATGTGATTAACCCCAGACCAAATGGCAAAGTTAATACAATTCTATTATTCCCCGCATCCACGGCTATTGCAATAAAACACAAACCTCAAGTTTTAGCCTTAATCAATTGCAATATGCGATAAAGCCCGGACCTGCTGGGATTATACAATCCATTCCATAAATCTCTCACGTCCGCCTCTATCGCAGTTACCAAAGGGTCATGTGTCATGCCTTAATCGAAAGCGATATGTGATATAGATGGACCCGCCAGGATTATACACCGCAGTTAAATTAATATCACATCCGCACAATCGCAAAGTTCCAAGAGTCATGCCTCTTTCCAATTATTATTGCGATATGACGTCTCATGCCAATTGTGATATGACGTCATTCGTTATGTCATACTCCACGGCGTACTCCACATTATCTGCCATGCAATCGCCACATCATTTGCCACATCATAGTGACATCACCATGACGTCATCTCATCCTACATATTGCAAATCACAGTTCGCAAGTCTTTCAGCCACCTCTTATAGTCTTCCACTCCATAAATGTGATTGTGATATTCTCAAGTATTGAGATCTACATTCAAGCCCTGGACCTGATAGAAATTACATGTCAATTCATAAATTCCCCCGCATCCGCGACTATCGCAAATACCAAAGGGTCATATGTCATGTTTCTCCTCTGCCCATTCCATTTTGATTGTGTCTTAGTCTTAATGGATATGATTTGGATTTTCGATAGAGGTTCTTCCAGCTCAAAATATGATAATAATTCATCACCTCCCGATCTCCAACTAATTGTGATTATTCTAAGTTCTACCCCTGGTCTAAAAGCAATTACGATTTACAATAAGACCGTAAAGTCCACTTATCTTTTCACAAACCTCACTCTGCATTCCTCTCCATTAGGGTTGTGTTTGTGATTTATTACACTCAACATTTTTATCCTAATTTCCTGCAAAATGTGATTTGATTCAAATGAAACTCGCTTATCAATGTCACTTATTTTTAGCTTATTGATTCTTGTTTTCGTGTCCAGGTTCATGACAGAAGAAGACAATTGTGCTGATAAGTGGAAGTTCAGTTCAAATAGACGGACAAACATCCAGATAATCCAATGGAACAAACAAAACTGATGAAGATAGCAAATCACATTCAGAAAATTGCTACCAAAAAATTGCTTTCCTTTAAGCGTTATTGAAGGGATCTGTTTAAATTCCCTCAACGCTCTGCACAATACATTCAGTTATTTCTCTGTTATTTAAGCTTACCTGTTGTATGAAATTAAGGTCCTGAATTTTATGAATAAAGTCTTACAAAAGCTCGCACTATTGTACTTTCATACTTTTCTCAATAGAACGACTGGAACATTGTTTAGGAATTTTCATAAAGAATTTTGAGAAGTTGCATTTCTGTACTCCTGAAATCATCTTTGTGAGAAGGAATAAACTGCTGCAATTTATTTTATGAGCTTAGAAATGTGCATCTAGTATTTCTATCTTTGTACCTCTATTTTGTTCATAAAAAAATAGTAAATTTATCTTTTTTCAGTTTGCTTATTACATGGTATTTAAAGAATAGTGTTACATGTATTTATTTTTTATCATGCTATCATTGATATTTTTAAATACATGTTAAGCAGTTTTCTTTGATATTCTAAATGTGATATGTCAAGTTATACACATTATTTTGATTAACTATCTAATCATAATAATCATCTTGAAATATTTTCATTTCCATTAGTGATAGAGCAATCTATATTGTCAATTGCTATGGAAAATCATATTAGTTTGCATCTAGATAAATGTTAAACAATCTCCGGTTATAGAGTAGATTAATGCATATCTTTTCCATTTGGTTCATTGCTGCAAATCCATCTATTTCACTCCACTATAAGCATTATAAATTAATTCAATCACCTTTCATTGGGAAACTAATCCCATTATCCCCAGTCGAAGCCACGACCCAAATGGAAAAGGAATTGTCTTAAGGTCCGAACCAAGTGATTTTCCCCCATGTTGATGCAGTGAATTTTGAGGCCTCAACACACCGTGAGGAATTTTCTTGTCTCCTAGTCTCTCAGGATTTACCACAATCCAAACCTAGATCATTAGGCCCTAAACCGAGACCCACTCTTCAGGATTTACCGCATATCCCAAGCCCAAGGTTACAAGGCCCAAGGGAGAGAAAACCACCTATAGTCCTTACCATATATCCTGCCATTCACCGGCAAGGATTCCTAGGCCATTCAAGACAACACAAAATTTGTCTTTATCGCAACTGACAGCTCGGTTGAGGGGTTACTAGGACATGTGTTCTATCATTTCAGAGATCCACCTCACTTAGCTTTGAATCCATCTAGGAATTCAGCTCAACCAAACATGAGAACCCCATCACACCATGGCTATCTGGAAATGGAAAGGCTAGGCTAAAAAACATTGTTACACCTAGAAAAACCCATGCAATGATAGAAAAGAAGCACATGCAATATCATGCATTCTAGATCTAGCATCGAAAATACACATGCAAGTCGATACCTACAATGAAGCCTGCTATAGTTAGTGTATCCTTCCTTTGCCTGCTTGATCCTTCCTTCCTCATGCCTTCTTTTCCTTTCTCACTCCAATTCCAAAGTGCTCCAGAAAAAACTCTAAGTATCCAAGAGTATGAGAGAGAGAGAATAATGGGAGCACTCCAAAATTGAACTAACAAAAGGTTACCAATTGATCCTCAGAAGCCTTTTAATGAATGAGGCCTCTATTTTCTTCATTTTCCATTATTTTCCTTCATTTTCCTCCTCACATGAAACCTATGACCTTTCACCTACTTTTTCTCCTAATTTCCATTATTTTCATAAATAATTGTGCCAAAATGTCATTTTTCCTTTCCAAAGCCTTATCCATTTCCTTTGTGAATTTCCTTAGCATAAACAACCAAATTAACACCCCTTATGATGTCTTTCCCAACATTCATCTCGGAATAAGTGTCTCAGTCATCAGTGGTTATTGTTTCAACATTTATTACATGGAATTTTCACCAGGGTTGTCACAGAACCCTCCCCCTTGGGGGACACCATCCTCGGTGTTCAATCACCATATGCCTCGGAAACCTATTGAAATAAGACATACTTCTTATGGATCTCTATAACACAGCTCAATGCAGTATTTGCAATGAAATATATGATCAAGAGAAGAACATCATGACAACATGACAACATACCGCATAGTGGAGCTTTATAACACATCTCGTTGCGGTATTTACATCCATAAACAGGTGTACATATAGCAACATCATCAAAACTATATATACCAAAACATATGCTAAATTGTATACCAAAACATATATCAAACATATGCTAACATCGTATAGCATATCTGAAAACATCATAAAGCATATATCAAAACATAATATAGCATGTATCAACCATCATAAATCATATATCGATAATCATAAAGCATATACTAAACCAACATAAAGCAAATACTAAGCCACCATGAAGCATATGTCAATCCTTCATAAGCAAATACTAGACCACCATAAAGCAACAACCAAACCACCATAAGCAATCACCAAACCACCATATCAAGGCTTCTTTTCCTCAGCCGACAAACAATGAAGGATACATAGCTCGCATCTGATATGCCATCTCCCATGTAGCTTCATGGAGACCAAAGTGCTTCCATTGCACTTTAACTTTCTCTATTGCTCAGTTCCATAGCATGAGCACCTTTTTCTTCAATATACATTAAGGCTCCAGCTAGAATTATCCATCTAGTTCCACTTGCAATACAGACCAGTCAATGACATAATTAGTATCCTTAACATATTTCTTAAGAAAAGATACATGGAAAACATCGTGTACTTTCATTTTCGGAGGCAGTGCAAGTCGATAGGCTACTGGACCAATCCTCTCAATGATACTAAAAGGTCCACAAAATCGTGGTGTCGTCTTGGCACATGAGCCAATCCGCAAGGAGCTCTTCTTTGGTTTGATGCACAAGTACACTTGTTCCACAACCTGGAACTCCTTGAACAATATGTTCATGTCTACATAAATCTTCTGCCTATCCTCTGTTTCCTTGCAATTCTTCTTGATCACCTACATCTCTTTTTCCATGTCTTCCAACATATCTGGTCCAACCAATACTCTGCTAATTGGATCACTCCAACTAATGGGAGTGGTACAACTCCACCCATATAATGCCTCAAATGGACTCATCCTCAATGACTCTTAATAACCATTTTTGTATGCAAACTCAACCAAAGGGCAATACTCTTCCCACTTCCTCTGCTGACGCATCACATACATCCTCAACATGTCCTCCAATATCCCGTTGACCCTCTCTGTCTTTCCATCTGTCTGTGGATGATAATTTGTTATAAAGGCCAGTTCGGTGCCTGAACCTACAAATAAATCCTTCCAAAACTTGGAAGTGAAATTCACATCCCTTTCTGACACAATCTTCTTTGGAACACCATGTAGTCTAACCATGTCTCAGATGAATACCTATGCCACATCACTAGCTGAGAATGTCAACTTTATCAGAACAAAGTGTGAAACCTTTGTTAACATGTCCACAATGACCATGATGGAATCATGTTGCTTCACTATCTTCAGAAACCCTGTGATGAAATCCATGGAAATGACCTCACATTTCCACTCAGGAATAGCGATCAGTTGTAGCAATCCATTTGGATGTTTTCACTCACTAACAGTTGAAACATCTAGCTACAAACTCTGATACATCCCTCTTTAGATTCTTCCAATAGTAATATCTCTTCACTGTTGTGAGCGTATTATGATAACTTGGGTGACCCAAATAAGGTTTCCCATGAAATTCCCTCAAGATCACCTTCTTGAGTTCATTTCTATCGAATACATATATCCTATATCAGAACCTGAACAATTTCTCTGGTGTAATACAATAGTCCATGCCCTGTGCACTTGTACCTATACTTGTACTCCCACCTGTAATTATACCTGTACTGCCACCTATACATGTACCACTACATGTACATGTACTTGTACCATGACTTGTACCTGTAATATCACCTATACATGTACCAACACCCTGCTACAACCTGTGCACAATCTCCATATACCTGACATTTTGTTATCCTGCCTACAAGATCCTATCTTGTAAGTCCTTCCCATAGGAGCTCATAGTTTCCAAGTGATGTACATGTACCCATCTGCTAAGAGGATCCTTCACCCTGTTCTCTTTACCCTTGATGTACCTGATCTTGAAGTCAAACTCGTTGATCGTGGCGAACCATCTAGCCTTCCTAGAATTTAGATTCGGTTGGTCAAACAAATACCTCAACCCAATGTGATCACTCATAATCATAAACCACCTACCAAGAATATAGTGTCTCCACATCCTCAGTGCATGTATAATTGCTACTAACTCAAGATCATTTTTCAGGTATTTTTTCTCGTGCTCATTTAGTTTTTGGGTCTCATAACATACCACTTATCCATCCTGCATAAGGACTCCACCAAGTCCTCTCTTGCAAGAATTTTTACATACTACGAACTATTTTTCTGGATCTGCAATCTATAGCACTTGTGCATGTGTCAGCAACTCCTTAAGCTACTCAAAGCTAGCTCACACTCTTTGGTCCATTCGAACTTATTACCTTTCCTCTACAATGATTTTATAGGATAAGAAATCTATGATAAGTTCTTGATGAACCTTCTATAATGGCCTTCCAGACCCATGAAAGATCTCACCTCATCCACACTCTTAGGAGCTACCCACTCCATGATGGCCCTTATCTTCTCTCGATCTACTGCAATGCCTTCCTTGGAGACAACATGTCCCAAGTAGTGCACCTCAGTTTGAAAGAAGCTACATTTTTTGAGCTTAGCATACAACTGATGCTCTCTCAACAACCTCAATACTACGTCTAATTTCTCGGCATGATTTTCCTCATTTTTAGAATATACAAATATATCATCAATGAACACAATAGCAAACTTATCCAAATACGTATGCAACATGATATTCATCAAACACATGAATGTAGTTGAAGCATTAGTTAAGCCAAATGAAACAACAACAAACTCATAAAGCCCATACCTAGTCATGAACGTAGTCTTGTAAATAGCCTCCTCTTTGATGTGTACCTGATGGTATCGGATCTCAAGTCAATCTTTGAGAACATTGTTTCTCCCTTCAACTGATCGAATAAGTCATCAATGCTTGGCAAAGGGTACATGTTCTTGATAGTCATTTTTTCACCCGCCTGTATCAATGCATAATTTGAGGGTACCATCTTTCTTCCTTATGAACAAGACTGGTGTGCCCCAAGGTGATACACTTGGCCTAATGTATCCTTTGTCCAAGATTTCCTTCAACTACAACTTTAACTCAAACAACTCAAGTGTGTTCATCCTGTAAGGTACTTTCAATGCTAGAGTTGCCCCTGACACTAACTCAATTGAAAATTCTACTTCCCTATGAGATGGAATATCTATAATGTCCTCAATAAATACATCCCTAAACTGCTGCAACACTGGGTACGTGTTCAACACTTCTGCATCCTCAACCTCCTTGCTCTTATTGATACAAATGTGTACTGCAAATAACTTTCACACTTTCTTGTGGCTACGCTCTGCTTGCATAGTTGTCACCATCTTAACTGATGTGGCCTTCTTCTTACATTGCAATACTCTTGGTTCTCCATTGTCATCAACACACTCAATAGCCTTGTCATAACAGTCAACCTTGGTTCTATGAATATACAACCAATCCATGCCCAATAACATAATGTATGAACCCAACGGTAATACATTCAAATGGGTTGCTATAGGCAAACCATTTAAGTCAAATGTGCAAGCCCTTACCCAATGATGAACTCACTTCTTTGTACCTATAGCCAATTTCACTAACCAAGACTCTTCCATCTCAATGATAGATGCCTAGTGTTTTGCCTGCCTATTGTCCACTGGTGCATAGATACATGGAATACTCTGACCAACGTCCCCAATAGTTTGTGCCTCCTATGCATTATATATCTGAGACCTACCACTCTGATTATGTGGACAATCTCTCTTAAGGTGTTCCTTTCCACATGTCCAACACTCCAACCGACCAGTACCAACACCGTTGTTGCTATGACTCATGTCCTTTTGTAGTTGAATTAAAACTATTTTACGGTGCCACAGTCTCTTTCTCATCTACATGTTGAGGCCTTGTTCTCTTAGGCTAACATTTACCTCTACCTTTGTCCTTTCCTTTCCATCCCTGCTAAGCTTCATTCTTATGCTTTTATTGTTCATAGGAATGCTTTAATTTCCCAATAACTTCCTCAAGTGACCGAGGCTCATCATACTCAATCCAATATCTAAATGTTAATGAAAACCAATGACAAACTATTGAACTTTAGCCTTCTCGTTAGTAAGATACGGTGCCTTAATAGCTCTAGAAACTTGGTTGTGTAGTCTTCATATGTCATTGATCCCATTTTTAGCTCATAGAATTATTTTGCCTTACCTGTCACGCGGAAAGAGTCGTTAGTGCGGACACAACCGACCTTCCTAGAAGCCTAAGACTTTCTAATGACAAACAAGACAAATAAGAGCAATCCTTCTCTAAATATGCTTTTACAATATGAGAAATCAAGTGTTTTAGATCCTACCAGTAATCCAACGCTGTTGTAGTAGTCCAGCTCCGTTGATCCGGATGAGCTCCTCCTTCACTTTGAAACCTACATTCACCAACAATCAAACGATTAAATAGCACCTGAATATCACATAAAATAAACATATAGACCAAGGAGTATATGAAACAACTCATAAATAACAAATTGTTGAGAAGAATGGACTAATTTGTATTAAAAGGTAACAAAAGGAACCATTACAACCTGAGCCTTGGTGTTGTGCAAGCTCCTCCCAGGGTCCACAAGAGTTCTCCCTTACTCTGATCAGCTCACCCACCTCCCAATGGAAACAAGTAAAGATGGTAATCTCTCCTCACAAGCTTCTACAAGGAAGTCCTAATTCCAGCAGCATCTACCCTTAGGAATGTTCAGCTTTCAACCCTCTCCCCATTTGGCCCAATGCCTGTATTTATAGTGCTCTAGAGGAAGTTATTCAGGTCCACCATCAATGGGATAAGCCCCTCTTTGGATGGGATAGCTCCCCTATTGATGGGATAAGTTCCTCTTTGGTAGGGATACATGAACCATCTGGAGGCGCTTCATACACGTCAAACAAGCTTCTAGAAGACTCTAGAAATGACCACAAGTAACTTTTTGGAGTGAAACTTGCGCCTTTTGACCTTTACAGGAGTACGCACCCACACCTTTACATACAGAGCGTACAAGTACGCAGGTATTGTGAACTTGGGTTGCGTACACGCAGGTAAGGCTAAGAGAAACTGCGTACGAGAGATAATTGACTTTTAAATGACTTTTCTCTCTTTCTTGAAGTTTGACGTGAAGAGCAGAGGCATGAGACTTGCCAAGGAGGATAGTATGACAGTGGATGGAGCCATACTAACTGCAAATAGTCATGGTGACATTTTTTAGTGTAACAGATTGCCCCCTAAAGTGCAAAGCCTGTAGTAGATTAGGCTTTTTATGATCTAGGAAGGGTGAAGTACTTTATAATTTCAAGGAGTATCTTGCGGAGGACCCTGTCGGAACCTGCAAATATTCAACACAAAATACATATATAAGATGATATCATCGCTGAGGTAGGCATTCCCATACTCAGATTGAAAACTTTAACTAACAATCTAACTACTGCTCTGATACAAGAATGATTTTGCAGTACATCACAATCATAGACTTTTGTAGACACAGTATGGACGCAGCCATCTGTTTATGATAAGTCTACTAGATAATGAATACAAAACTCCTCGCAGCCTGGATGGTGGAAACTAGATCCAGGGTCTTCATTTCTACTTCCCGAATTGGTACGATTCTATCCATGCGAATAAATGAATTGATGTCGAGCATGGTAGAAACCACTTGATTACCGGTCAATGATGTAAACCGTCAACAAGTGTGAGAGAGACCACCAGTAATGTCAATGGTTCTCAAAGTACCCAGTACAATCCATGAAATGTGAATGAATGAGTTGATGTCGAACACGTCACGGAATCCTTTGATCGAAAGTCAATGATGTAAACTGTCGTCAAAGGCGAGAAACCTGCCATTGATGCATGCAGACTTCAAGGTACTGACGATTTCTAAGTCATCTTTCTAGATAATGTGCTGATGTCGATAGAAAGCGACCCGTTGCAGGCAAGCCCACAACATGAAATCATTGTTCAAGTTGAAGAAATGTTGCTGTAAGGACTGACTCAGGGATGGTCAAATGGATGACAAGTATTTTGCATATGAATGGTTTATTTGCAGAGACCTCTTGAACACATAACGACACGACAGATGGCTTGGTGACGATTGACCCAAAGTTAATACCCAGAAACGGTTGAAGACTTTCAAAATGGTTTGATCAACTTTAAGGCAAAGGATTTCCCAACCCAGGTGAATGAAAAGTGTCGTGTTCAAGAGCGGTGATAAGGTTCTTCTGTAACAAAGGATGACAAATAGGTTCATTCTTCTCTCTTTTCCCCCACCATTTCTGGCAAGTACCTCTTTATTTTTTACAAGCTTGAGGAGGATAACATATGCTTGATTATAAGCTCATCCTTCGGATGAGTCCAACTTAGTTTAGTTTCGGACCCTAAGAAGGAGTGGTCCATTCCTGTTTGTAATCGAACAGGTCCTTTA